>CM076578.1:1625922289-1627208579 GCA_034641835.2 Pinus albicaulis
CTGTATCCTTTAATCATCTAGTAACTCATCTAGATTAAGTGCCTGAATAAAGAAAAACACCTACGTGTGAGACTCTCCAGGACCACTTAGTAATCTCATATTGGTACCATTTTTTGCATGCATATCCAAATTCTGAAACATTGATTATTGTTGTTGTTTCTGCATTTAATTTTAGATCCCACCCTGATTTGTGTTTCCAAATAGTTGAATTCTCGGTTTACCCTATGCATGAAACTAAAGGGTGCCTTATTACTCCGATGCCTTCTCCTTCCAAAGGGTCAGAGGTTTAAATCGTACATCGCAAGAAATTGAGGCCTTGCTTAGACTTCACATCAACCTCATCTCTGGAAAGAGAAATATAAATCTTTTCACATGCTCTGCAAATATTTCTTCATTAACTATTGATCAGTATCAATAAAAAGAGTCATATATACATGTGTTGTAGAGTGATTTCAAGATTGCTTCATCTGGAGAAAACCCTGTAGTGATGGTATGATGTTCTTATTAATTTTTGAAGGTCTCGTAGGTGATATCCATATATCGATTTTTGTGATTAAGACAAATCCGTACTGGAATATGTTCTTGCACTAAACTTATTCATTGGCTTGTGAAGGATTTTGATAATGGAACCATGTGATAAATGCACTTAGAAAAACCATCATCAATAAGACATGGAATAATCAATTTCAATCATAGATAAGTGAAGAAAACTAATGATAATAAACCATAGAGAATATTTTGCGGCAAGTGATGGAATTGGGGTATGGAACGGCCTAAAAAACTAGGGTTTTAGGGTATAAACAGTGATATTTCATGATGAAAACATGGGAATATATGAGGCCCAACACTCTTATAGGGTTTTGTTTATATAAAAGTTTTTAAAATACAATGCATAGAACAAGTATTAAATGGAAAGGTAAATGCATATTGAAATGCGATGAAGATGAAATCAAAATGTAGGAAAATAAAGCTAAATGAAAAATAAAAGAAGAATGCAATCCAATATAAAAAAAAGTAGATATGGTTAGATAAAATAGATATATGGGAATGATGTTAGATTCAAAATAAAGCAATGAAATGGACTAAAATATATGTAGAACAAATTTCAATTGCAAGAACCATGTGTGGAAATAGAGCTAACTAAAATATGAAAGAGTAACACAATGACTTTAACTACATGTGAAAGAAATAAAATGCACATACTAAATTCAGATATGGAAGAAAAATACCATTCATAGCGACTCTAATAAGAAAACAAATAAAACTAAACATAACCCTAGTATATTTTTAGAGAATATTGGGCTCATGTGAAAACAAACTTCTAATGGAGCCATTCGAATTAGTATCGGACTGCAAATTCACAAATGCAATGATCAATACTTATATAAAGAGATGTGAAAAAATAAATATATTTACATTTAAAACTTTCATAATATAAAAAATTCCCCTTCCTACTAGAGGAAGATTTTTCCACAAAGGAATCTTATAACCAATTGGTAATGTTGTCTCAATATTCAAAATGATTTACATTGAAACCTTGGAAATATTTCAAATATGAACATTTATTCAATGAAATTGAGCTATAAATAGAACCTTGCAAGAAGATCCTAATCAGATTAAATTCAAATATCTCATGAATATCTTGAAGTGTGAACATAACCATCAGCGAGAGCTGAAGTGCCTTAATCTCCTGACAAGTCTCTAAAGCCTCAAATGTTGTATAATAAAATTTTGGTGGCATAGTAAGAACAATGGAGATATATCGAAAACGATTCTAAATGAACTAGAAATATCATTGTTAAGAATATTACAGTTGTTAAAGCCATTGATTTTCTTATATGGTTGGGCATCTTGAGACTCGTCATTTGAAACACAAGATTATTCTTGGATCAAACATGGATATGAGTAGCTTACAGAGTTTTCATGAATAATTTTAGCTAAAGAGTTATTTTCTTCCCATGTTAAATATTTCAAATCAAAAGTGATATGAGTAATGAATTCATTATTTTTAACTTCCAAATGTAAGACACGTCCATTTTCTACTAGATTATAATCTAAACTAGCAGATTGGGAATCAAAATAATTTAAAATAATTGATGGTGTAACACTTTCATGAAACAAGCCCTAATACAATTCGTAGTGGGTAGAGGTTGAAATAAGATGAAAATGCTTTCTTGAAGAAAAAATAATTAAATATGATTCAAAATTCATATCTTCTAGAGAAATCAATAAATTAACATTCATGTTATGACCTATGAAATCATTCAAACACGTACCATTAACCAAGAAAATATCTTGGGCATCGAAAGGAGGCAAAGCACAAATGATACTGCGATCAAGTGGAAGGTTAATGTAACCATGTTGACTTTGAACAACATTACAATGGAGAGGTCGTTTACCAATTTGAGTTCCATATTGTCCTACTTTTGAAAACTTTAACAAAGTTTGGGAACCAAGAAAAATTTTCTCTTCTTGATTAAATATCTCTTCATTACCCGATCCATTTATAACCAAGACTTCGTTCTTTGCACAAGTATTCATTCCTTTGGGTAATGAAGAGGAAGGAGGATGATATATGTTAGAGAAAATAATTTCCTCTTTCAGGAATGTGATTCATCTCAAGTTACATCCAAAAAAAGAGACTAAAGATGGTATGAAAAAAGTAGGGATAATTTTTTCCTTACTAGTAACTTGCATATTATTAGAGTGAACTCTTGATTGATGGTGAAAGTTCAATTCAGACAAGTAAACAAATCAATAAAACTTTTCATAGAAATAATTTCCATCCATGTCTCTTTTAGGAAATTTATAAAAAGGATTGAGAAACATATTGGTGAAACAAATTGGTGAAATATCCCAATGATTCATTCAATTTCATTATAAGCTCATTGATCTTTTTATATAACTTTTCAGAATTATACCTATCAAGAATAGATTGAAACTCATCAATGAATTGTTCGAGTGCATGAATAGATGCGAGTGGTCAAGTTTCACACCATGATTTGACGTGACTTTCAAGTGTAAGGGTGAAAAGTATGCAAATGACATCTTCAAATATACATCATTAGAAACAAAATTTTGAAGAAATTGAAGCATACGTTCAAATGCATAGATTTCATCCTCGCCATCAAACTTATTTTATGAAAATATATTAACTATCTCAAATGGGATTGAAATATTTGGTCTTTCAAAAAGCAACCCAAAACTATTTGGAAAGAAACCATTTTCAGATAAAATTAAAGATGAAGGCTCCACAGGATCAACTTGTCATATTCCCTCCTCCTAGTGCAAACTCTATTTATGGGAAAAAATGTACCACCTAATGTAAGGGGATCCTTCTAATTAAAATTCTAAATTAGGCCTCCCATTTTATCGGATAAGAATCACATTAGGTATGTGGGCCTAACTGCCAATGTATTAGTTTCCTCTTGAATTTCAAGTGAGAAACATTAGCACAAGAACATGTATGAAATACTCAAAAATGAAAATGAAATAAACTCACAATTATTCGCTTATAAAATAAGGCAATGAAATATATCAACAAAATATTAAGAAAAAATATATCTCAAAAAGGAATTAATAAGCTAAAACCCTCTAATATGAGCTCATAATATGCATGCCACATTTAATCACGTAATCATTTTATGTGTAAGATTATTTGGAAAATATTTCCCTATAACTACCATTTTGAAATAACATATTAAATAGCATTATTCGATAACCACATATAAACAATAAATAATATTATATAAATGTTAATAAAGAAAAATAATCCCAATATAACTTTATTCAACTTGGAGTTCATAAGCACATTTTTTTTTGGGTGTCACGCTCAGCAAGAATATCAAACTATAAAGAATAAAAAAAACTATACACATATCATCCAATAATCAATAATTTCATCAAGGTAGATCACTAACCTACATTTTTAACTTAAAAGCTAAGATGGCATACTATTCAATAAACGTTTTCTAAATCTGAATGTGAGGAAATACAGATATAAGGAGTATAGAAGATAGTCATAATTTTACCAAAAAAATCTATATAAATTAATTGTATTCGCATCTCCTACACTATGTATTATTTATTAAAAGAAATACACATTAAAGAAAACACATTTTTAAGTAATTATATAAATAATCAAAATATAAACATTAAAAATGCTAATTCCAATATTCTCAACAGGATATATTGTTACACAAATATGAATTATTCTATCACGGATATTTTAGACGATCTCTTTAAACTAAGTCAAAAGAAGTTGGAATTAGACGACTGTTTATAACTCTGGGTTGAAATTTGAGTGTTTATAGCTATGGAATGAAATTAAAATGGTTTTTTAGTTGCATGAATTGCATCCGTTGAAGACTAGTTAAGAAAGGGAATCTTAGCACAATATGATTGCGAAATAAATATTCCTATAACAGCATGCATATCGAGTTATTGATAACATTCATCTTATTACTCCGTGAATCGATTTTTGCAGTGAAATTATTCCCTCTTCTCCTTTCAAACTAACCCAAACTAACCAATTGTTTCAAAATAGTTTCAAATTAACTAATAGTTATTGGATCAAGAGACGTTTTACAGTGTAGGGCATATTTGTAGATGTAATGCAAGAATGTTTGTAAACATTTTGTAATGTCTTCTTAATTGTAATTAATCTGTTTTCAATAATTAATATATTTCTAATAATTGTGTCTATCTCTTATCTCAAAATTATATTTACTAACACTAAAAAAAGAGATATGGTAAATAAATATAAATATAAATAAATCAGAAGTATGGTAAATAAATAAAACTTATTTTTATAAGTACTCCAGAGTTATGGTAAATAAATGAAACCTATTTTATTAGATATCATTTTTTTTTTTTTTTGATTCAACCTATTTTTATATTTACACCATAAACCTCCTTATATATTTAATAAAACTGAAGAAGAATTTTTTTTTATTTAGGTGAAGCCCGTGGGCCAAATTATTATGAATACCATGGGCTAAATACCATGGGTCAAATTCCATATTTAAATAAATAAATATTAAGGAGGCATACTTGGTAAATAAATAAAAATATAAATAAACTGGAGGTATGGTATGATAAATCAATAAACCCTACTTTTATATTTACTTCATAATCCACTTTATATCTAGGAACACTAAAAAATAATTTTCTATTTAGGTGAAGTCTATGGGCCAGATACCATGGGCCGAATCCGCTTTATATCCGTTTTATTTAGGTGAAGCCTATGGGCTCAATACCATGGGCCAAATTATTTTTAGTACAATGAAAAAAATAATATTAACCCTATTATTATTATTATTATTATTATTATTATTATTATTATTATTATTAAATATGATATTCATATTAATATATTATAATATTATTATTATTAAATTTAATAGCTTTGGATTAATATAATATTAATTTTTTGATATTATAATATTATAATATATCATGATATAGTTGGGAGGGCAGAAGAAATCCATAGAGTGATAGAGGTCGAGAGATAAGCAGAGTGAAAATAGAAACACATAAATAAAATCAAGGAGAGGGGAGAGGAGGAATTGAGAGAGAGAGAGGGAGAAGAGTGAGAGGTAGAGAAGGGTAAGAGATGGAGGGGGAGACATAAAGATGGAGGGGGAGAGAGAGAAGGAGAGATGGAGGGTGATAGGGAGAGGATTGGAGCACAGAGAGAGAGAGACAGAAAAATATTGTGCAATAGAGGCAAGGAGAAAGGGAGGGTGATAGTGAGAGGATTGGAGGGCATAGAGAGATATAGAGATGGGGGAAGAGAGAGGGAGGTAGGCAAGAGATGGAGAGAGGAAGAGCAAGAGAGAGGACATGAGATAGTGGAGCAGAGAGGAAGGGATATAGATATGGAGTTGGAGGGAGAGATAGGAGGGAAGAAGAAATACATAGAGAGTCAGAAGTGAAGAGAGAGAGGGAGTGACAACAGAGATATGGTGAGAGATTGTGTATGTCTAGGGGTTAATTAAAGAGACAAAGAAGAAGAGATGGAGAGATGGGGGGGGAGGAGAAGGAGAGAGGGAGGGATATAGTAACATAGAGAGAGAGAGAGAGAGATGGGGGAAGAGGGGGGGAGGTAGGAGAGAAAGGGATAGAGGGGAAGGATGAGAGAGAGTAATTGAGACAGAGGAAGAGAGTGAAGGGGGATGATAGAATATTGGAGGGAAAAGAGAGAGCTAGAGAGATAGAGAGGGATATAGAGAGATGGGGGAGGAGATAGGGAGGTAGGAGAGAAAATGAGGGATTTGTTAACATATTTTGAGAGAGATAGGGGATTGGAGAGAGAGAGAGAGATGGGTGAAGAGAGAGGTAGCTTGGAGAGAAAGGGATAGTGAGGAAAGATGAGAGAGAATACCTAAGAGAGAGGATGATATTTATGGGGGAAGAGAGAGGATTGGAGAAAAAAGAGGGACAGAGAGAGATGAATAGATAAAGAGACAAAGACATAGAGAGAGAGAGAGAGAGAGAGAGAGAGAGAGTGATGGGGCAAGAGAGACAGAGAGGGAGGAAGGACGAGATAGAGGAGGAGAGAGAGAGGGAGAGAGGAGGAGAGAGGGATGGATAGATAGATGGAGAGAGAGGGAGAGAGAGGGAGGGAAGAAGAAAAATATCTAGAGTGAGAACTAGAGAGGGAGAGAGGGAGTGACAAGGGAGATATGAAGAGAGAGTCTCTATATTTTGGGGTGATATAAGGAGACAAAGAAGGAGATATGGGGAGAAGGGGGGAGAGAAGGAGGGAGTGATATAGTAAAATATTTGGAGGGAGGAGAGAGAGGGAGAGAGAGAGAGATTGGAAAGAAAGGGATATAGGGGAAGGAAGATAGAGGATGTGAAAGAGTGGAGAGAGGGATGGAAAGAGAGATGGAGTTGGAGGGGGAGAGAAAGGGAGGTAAGAATAATAATATAGAGAGAGAAATGTGGAGAGAGAGAGAGGGATTGATAAGGAATATGGAGAGAGAAGGAGAGAGGACAACAGGAGGAAAGAAATATATAAGGGGGGGAGAGGTAGAGAATGGAAAGATAGAGATATAGATGGAAGATGAAGAGATGAAAGAGGAAAGAGACGGAGAGAGGGAGTGAGGGAAAAAGAGATTGATATATATGGAGTGAGAGAGTATGTGTGATTGAGTGGGTGAGATAAAGAGATAAATAAGGAGAGATGGAGGGAGATATTGATATAGATGAAGGGGGGTGGAGGAGGAGGGGTTGGGGGGTGTGCGGGGAAAAAAAGTGTATTTCATGCACTAGATGCATTGATTTCATCATACATGGTGATTTATAATCCTATTTAATTTCTTGCACTAGATTCAATGACTTTAGTGTAGATATTGATTTCTAAGGTTATTTTATTTCTTGCACTAGATGCGTTGATTTCAATGAACATGATCTATAATCGTATTATACCGATAGCACTAAATGCACCGATTTTAGTGTTTATGGTGATTTCTAATGTTATTTAATTGTTTGCACTAGATGCATTGATTTCAGTGTAGATGTTGCTTTATAATTATATTTTATTTATTGCACTAGATGCATCAATTTAAATTTCGATGATTTATAATCCTACTTCATTTATTACACTAAATGACTTTATTTTAGGTTAGATGGTGATTTCTAATCCTATTTTATTTCTTACACTAAATGCCTTTATTTCAGTGTAGATTGTGATTTTTAATCCTATTTGATTTCTTGCACTAAATGCATTGATTTCAATGTATAAGTCATTTTCTAATATTATCTGATTGCTTGCATTAGATGCATTAATTTCAGTGTAGATGTTGATTTCTGATTTCATGTAATTGGATGTATGATGGTACATTAATTTTAAAGTGATTAGATTAACAATGTGTATTGATTTTAGTATAATCACAAGAAATTATTGATAATGTACATTGATTTTTTTGTTATAGTAATTCAACCTATTAATATTGGAGAGCAAAAGAGACAATGTGTGATGTTTACTACAACAACTCGAGCTAAATATTTAAATGGTCTATGATTTCAACTATCATTTTTATATAATTGATATGAAAATATGACCAAAATAACAAGGGTGGCAATATGAATAGTAGAAGAAAATAGTTTGAGATTTATCACAATGAAGAATATTTGTAATTGACTATAGTATTATTATTGACATTTTCCATCATTCAACACTTGTATTGTCACTTTGCATTCAAAATTTTTATTTCATAATTTTTCATCATTAAAGTTATTAACACTATCTATCATCTAACCAAACTAAGGTAACTGTTCGACACCTGTAATTCACAGTATCATAAGGTGACTGATTATTTCCTAGATCTTTCATATTGAGAATAATATTCCATGGATGTCATTTATTTACAGAAAAAGGAAGGGAAATCTAAACTATTAAGAGCTTCAAAGGAATCAATCTACCTTTTAGTTTAGTAGAAGGAGGAAAGTCTTGCTGAAAAGTGTAGTGGCGAGAAAAAAAAAATCTACCTTTATTTCATATAACTTACCCTCTCTTTACCCTTCATTTTCTCAAAATTATAAAATCCAATGTTAGAAATCCCATTAAAGCCATTGAAATCCAAATATTTATGCTTTTAGGACTTTATAACAGCTACGCCCCCGACATTAGGTAGCTTGATGTGTTATGCATATGTTATAAACTACTTCAACATTACTGTATCGAGAATCGTTAGCCCATTTACCCTTTACTTTTCTCTGCAATCCTCATATCACAGTTTAAAATCCATCTCCTAACACAATCACCAAATCCTACAAATTCCCTGAAGTGTGATGTGTGACATCAATGGGACCCGATCGGAATCACAAGCTACACGATTTAGACGAAAAGTGTGGAGGGTTCACAATATAATGGACGAAACGTGAAGCACGACGACGATGGGACAGGATCACGATCACAAGTCGCAAGTTTTAGAGAACAAGCACATAGGGTTCATGATATAATCATCGAAGTACGATGGGTGACGACGATGGGACCTGATCGCGATCACAAGTTGTAATTTTTAGAGTATAAGAACGGGAGGTTCATGATATAATATTCTATGTGTGATGTGCGATGATGGTGGGACCCGATCACACATCGCAGATTGAAAGTATTAGAGGATACACACATAAGGTTCATTGTTAAAATGCCAAGGTGCAATATGTGATAAAGGAACATACACAATAGTTTTTAAAGGAAGGCTTGAATTTTTTCAATGTTTGAGGCAAGGTGCAGTTGCGCTGTGGTATGAAGAAACTTGAACGTAGGCAGAAAAGCTCGAGTATGGGACATGACACGAGCAGAAAAGGAAAACACATGCAAGAAAAGGTATGGTGGCACTGTTGTGAACATGCCAACTGGGTCAAGGCGAGCAAAGGGAATTTGTGCAGAACTATTTTTATATAACAAAAAAAACATAAGTGGCATTTCAGACATCGGCATGGCCACTAATCCACGAAAATGCCAGCTCCTCATCATTTTAATAAAGTAAGGGTGGTCCAAAAGGTAGAGCCAAAATCCTCTTCGACATCTGACAAGCTGGATTCTGATCATTTAACAATCTATAATAGACTATTGCAGCCACTGTTTTTCCAGGCTTATTTTATCAAAGCCTCTTCATGATCCCAAGAGGAAATTGCTTCTTTACACTGTAATAAATAACAAACTGCTAAAGCCATTTTTATGGCCAAACATGTCTTATCACCACCTGCATGGTTCCACTTGGCAAAGGTTTAGCTCGAATGTAATTAATAACTATCAGTGAAACAAAAAAAGCAACCGAATTAGGCTTTTATATGAATACTCATGCATTAGCAGTATGAAGACGCCCATAAGGGAGAAAAACATTGTAGTTGGCTCACCTAGTTGTAAACACCCTTTGGATGAATGAATGATTATTTTGTTTTCCAAAATCTTGTGTTATGATTTGTGATGAAGTACTCATTTTCTTGTAATCGTTCATCTCTACTTTTACATAATGTTTTCTTTGTTTACTGTGGATATAAATTTTTGTGTCGGATTTACCATGGGGTATCTCAGTCTCAAAACATTACTTTATGTTTTCCTTTGAGACCCGAATTCATATTTTAGAGACGGTCTAATCTGCATTCACATTGAACCTTAATATCCTCCTCCTTTCCATTTTATAAGCTATTCAGATCCATTGGCATGATTAGTTTACCTCATTGCACCTGATATTAGTTATTCATCCATTTGAATCTGTTTACACTTATTTGACTCCATAGCCCAATGTCCCTCTTGTGTTGTCTCAACCACATATTTAAAAAAAAAACTCTATGAACTAATAGCTAGCCTAAAATTCCCCTACAAACAAAGCTACATATAACAAAGAGAGCCCTCTCCAAGCCTAGGAAGTCTAGGTCCTGAATTCCAAAGCAGTTTGATGTTGCCTCTATAGTTCTGCTTCATCCTTGGAATTACGGAGTGATAACATAATGGTGAACTTACCGGGGAGAGAAATTTTCCTCACAAAGTACATCAAAGTTCAGATCTGATTACTGATGGTGGAGAGTGCCCAGACACTAGAAAGCTGAAATATTTACCTAATGACTCCATGATTTAAAGAACCCAGATTTTGATCATTCATGGTGAATCCACAATAGGTTGATCATAATTTTTTCTGAACAAATGAAAAGGTTTTTGGCAGAGCTTTTATCTCATGAATATTTAAATTCATTTAGGAATTAGTTATCAGGATTTCAACTTGATGGATATTTTCTAGAGGTTGTCTTTCTTATTTTGAAATCAAGCAAATTTGGTTGTGAAGATAAAACATGTTTTCCAGAGGTAGTTGTTGAAAGATATGAAAATGGAATTGAACTGTTGAATTCTCAAATTCAGTCATATAATTTCCGAGATCCTAAAGTACTCTTGGAAAATCCTCCTTCTCCTAAGAAAAAGGAAATTGTACCACCTTTTGAATTACATTTTAAGGATGGTTATTATTTCGAGTGCCAAACTGAAGATGGGGTTTTGAGGCTTAATATTGATGATACACCTGATTAACTAGTAATTGAAGGCCTATAAGAAAATATCATACATCATGCTTTTATATATCCTATAGCAGATTATATGGAGGTTATTTTTAGCTCAAGTTTTCAAACATGTATTCTCTATAAGGATCAAATACATCAGCAATTGCCATTACATATTTCCACCTTGTTTATGTGGACACATAATCAAGTTATATTTCTGATGTTCCTAACAAGAATTCAAGTTTTTGATTTATTTTTGTAGCTACTTGACTGGATCCATTGGAATTTTGTATTTCTTGATTCAGTAAGATTATGAGTAGATTAGGGTATGTAGGAGTGTGTAATTAAGCTAAGTACTCTGAGAATATTTCTAGTTTTAGTTTCAGTTTTCTTTCTAGTTTTAGATCATGTGTGTTCCAGACTTCAGTTAGCAGATAGTGTTGTTTTTAACTTGAAGATTTTCAGCCACAGAGGTTTTGTAGCAAATTAGGTTGCAAAATTTGGGATTAGCCCAATGGGTCAGGGTAATAGCCTACGATGTTCTTGACACCTCCTAAAGGAGCTGCTATCCCCACTTGGAGCCACTGTTAGACTCCTATAATTCATATTATCACAAGGTGACTAGTTGTTTCCCAAATATTGTCATTTATTTCTAGATAAAGGAAGGGAAATCCGGATTGTGAAGAGCAGCAAAGGAATCAATCTGTCTTTCAGTTCATTATAAGGAGGAAATTGGTTATGAAAAGTGTAATGGTGAGAAAAATTCTTTCTTTTCCCTCATTTCATATCATTTACCCTCTCTCACCCTTCATTTTTTCCAAATTTTGAAATCCAATGCCCAAAATCCCTTTAAAGATATTCAAATACCTATGCTTTCAGGACATTATAGCAACTATGCCTGCCACATTAGGCCACTTGATATGTTATACATATGTTATAAACTACTTCAACACTACCTTATCATAAATCTTTAGCCTATTTACCCTTTAAATTTCCCCGCAAATCTCTTATCAGAGTTTGAACTCCATCTCCTAACACAATCGACAAATCCTACAAATTACCCGAAGTGTGAAGTGTGATGTCGGTGGGACTTGACCGCAATCGCAAGCCACAAGATTTAGATGAAAAGCGCGAAGGTTTCATGATATAATTTTCAAAGTGTGACACACAACAATGACAGGACTTGATCGCGATCGAAAATCACAATTTGTAGAGTAATAGCGCGAAGGGTTCACGATATTATCACCAAAGTGTGATGGGCGATGACGGTAGGACCTCATCGTGATTGCAAGTCACAAGTTTTAGAGTATAATCGCGGAGGGTTCATGATTTAATTTTTGAAGTGCAATGTGTGATGACATTGGGACCTGATCACATATCGCAAATCACAAGTCTTAAAGGATAAGCATAGAAGGTTCATGGTTAAAACGCCAAGGTGTGATATACGATAAAGAAACAAACACGATTTTTTCTAAAGGAAGGTTTGAATTTATTCGAATTTCGGGGTTAGGTGCAATTGCACTGTGGTATGAAGAAACCTAAATGCATGCATAAAAGCTTGATTATGGGACCTGACATA
The DNA here is from genome assembly GCA_034641835.2 of Pinus albicaulis. NCBI lineage: Eukaryota > Viridiplantae > Streptophyta > Pinopsida > Pinales > Pinaceae > Pinus > Pinus albicaulis. The sequence goes on from CM076578.1 coordinate 1,625,934,873, forward strand.
AGAAGAAGAGGTAGAAACAGGCAAGAAAAGGTATGGTGACACTGTTGTGAACGTGCCAGCTAGGTCAAGTCGGGCAAAGGCCATTTGTGAAAAACTATTATGATATAACAACATAAACAAAAGGGGCAGTGAGCACATCGGCATGGCCACTGATCCACGAAAAATGCTAGCACTTCATCAATTTAATAAAGAAAAGGTGGTCCAAAAGGTAGAGCCAAAAGCCTCTTCGGCATCTGACAAGTTCGATTCTAATCATTTCACAATTAATAATGGACTGTTGTAGCCATTGTTTTTTCAGGTTTATTTTATCATAGCCTCTTTGTGATCCCAAGAGGAAATTTCTTCCTTATACTGTAATCAATAACAGACTCCTAAAGCCAATGTTATGGCCAAACCTGTCTTATCACAACCTGCATGGTTCCACTTGGCAAAGGTTTAGCTAGAATGTAATTAATAAATATCATTGAAACAAACATAAAAACTGACTTGAGTTTTTATATAAGTAATGCATGCCTTATCAGTATGAAGAGGTTTGGAAAGGATAAATCCATTGTAGATGGCTCACCTGGTTGTAAACACTTTTTGGATGAATGAATGATTATGTTGTTTTCCATATTCTTGTGTTATGATTTGTGGTGAAGTGCTAATTTTCTTGTAATATTTCATCTCTATTTTTACATATTGTTTTCTTTCTTTACTGCGGATAGAAATTTTTGTGTAGGATTTACCATGGGGTACCCTTCTCAGTCTCGAAAGAGTACTTTCTATTTTTGCCTGAGACTTGAATGCATAATTCATATATGGTCCGCTTTGCATTCACATTGAACCTTAATCTCCTCCTCCTTTCCATTTCATAAGCTATTAAGATCCATTGGCATGACTAGCTTACCTGGTTTCACCTGATATCAATTATCCATCCATTTGAATCTATTTAAACCCATTTGACTCCATAGCCCAATGGCCCTTTTCTGCTGTCTCAACCACATATTTTCAAATAAACCTCTATACACTAATACCTAGCCTAAATGCCCCTATAAACAAAGCTACATCTAATAGAGAGAGCCATGTCCGAGTCTCGAAAGGCTAGGTCATGAATTCCAAAGTGGTTTGATGTTGCCTCTGTAGTTTTTCTACAGTCTTCGAATTACAGAGTCATAATATAATGGTTATCATACTGGAGAGTTAAATTTATCTTCTTGAGAAAGTACATCAAAGTTCAGATATGATTACTAATGGTGGAGATTGACCAGACACTAGAACACTGAATTATTCACCTGAAAACTCCATGATTCAAAGAACCCAACTTTTGAGCATTCATGGTGAATCCAAAACAGACTGACCAAATTTCTACCAAACAAGATGACAAGGTTTTTGGAAGACCTTCTATCTCGTGAAGATTTTAATGCATTCAGGAATCAGTTATCAGAATCTCAACATGATGGATATTTTCTAGAGCTTGTCTTTCTCATTTTGAAATTAGGAAAATTTGTTCCTAAAGCTAAAACATGTTTTCTTGAGGTAGTTGTTGAAAGATACGAAAATGGCATTGAATTGTTGAATTCTCAAATTCAGTCATACAATTTCCGAGATCCTAAATAATTCTTGGAAATTCTTCCTTCTCCTAAGAAATAGGAAATTCTACTACCTTTTGACTTACATAGTGAGGATGATTATGCTTTCGAGTGCAAAAATGAAGATGGGGTTTCAAGGTTTAATACTGAGGATAAAACTAATCGACTAGTAATTGAAGGCCTAGAAGTAAATATCATACATCATGCTTTTATAGATCCGATAGCAGATTGTATGGAGGTTCTTTTTAGCTCAAGTTTTCAAACATGTATTCTCTATAAGGATAAAATGCATCAGCAATTGTCATTACATATTGCCACCTTGATTATGTGGACACATAATCAAGTTATACCTCTGATGTTCTTGACAAGCAGTCAAGTTTTCCATTTTTTCTTATAGCTACTTGAGTGGCTCCATTGGAATTTTTATACTTTCCTGATTCAATAAGATTATCAGTAGATTAGGGTAGGTATCAGTGTGAAAATAAGCTCAGTACTATGAGCATCTTTCTAGTTTTAGTTTCAGTTTTCTTTCTAGTTTTAGATCATGTGTGTTCCAGACTTCAGTTTGTAGATAGTGTTGATTTTAGCTTGAATATTTTCAGCCACAGAATTTTTGTAGCAGATTAGTTTGCATATTTGGGATCAGCCCAATGGGTTAGGGTACTAGTCTATAGTGTTCTTGACACCTCCCTAAGGGGCTGCCATCCCCAATTGGAGCCACAATTACACTCCTGTAATTCATATTATCACAAGGTGACTGATTATTTCCCTGATCTTTCATATTGGATATAATATTCCATGGTTGTCATTTATTTCTAGAAAAAGGCAAGGAATTTAGGACTGTGAAGAGCTTCAAAGGAATAAATCGGTCTTTCAGTTCGGTAGAAGGAGGAAAGTGTTGTTGAAAGTCATAATGGTGAGAAAACTTCTTTTTATGCACTCATTTACCCTCTCTTACCCTTGATTTTTTCAAAATTATGAAATCCAATGCCTGAAATCCCTTTAAAGACATTTAAATATGAATATATATTCTTTCGGGACTTTATAGTAGCTCTGCCCCTGACATTAGGCTACTTGATATGTTATACATATGTTATAAGCTACTTCAACATTACCTTATCGCAAAACTTTAGCCCATTTAAGCTTTACCTTTCTCCACAATCCGCTTATCAGAGTTTAAACTCCATCTCCTAACACAATCAACATATCCTACAAATTCCCTGAAGTGTGATGTGCGATGTCTGTGGGACCCGATCGCAATCACAAGCCACAATATTTAGAGGAAAAGCATGAAGGGTTCACGATATAATCACCGAAGTGCGACACTCAATTACGGTGGGACCCAATCACGATCGTAAGTCGTAAGATTTAGAGGACAAATGCAAAGTTTTCATGATATTATCGTCAAAAGTGCAATGGGCGACGATGGTGGGACCTGATCGCAATTGCAAGTCACAAATTTTAGAGTATAAGCATGAAGGGTTCATGATATAATCTTTGAAGTGCGATCTGAAACAATGTTGGGATCAGATCGCATATTGCAAATCAAAAGTCTTAAAGGATAAGCACAGAAGGTTCATGGTTAAAACGTCGAGGTGCAATATATGATAAAGGAAAATATACACCCTAGTTTTTAAAGGAAGGTTTGAATTTATTCAAAGTTCGGGGTTAGGTGCAGTTGCATTATGCTATGAATAAACATGAAGACGAGAATAAAATCTAGAGTATGGGACCCGACACGAGCATAAGAGGTAGATACAGGCAATAAAAGGTATTATGGCACTGTTGTGAATGTTCCAGCTGGGTCAGGTCAGCCAAAGGGCATTTGTGTAGAACTATTATGATATAGCAGCAGAAACAGAAAGGGGCAACGAACACATCGGCACAAACACTGATCCATGAAAAATTCCAGCACCTCATCAATTTAATAAAGCAAAGGAGGTCCAAAAGGTAGAGCCAAAATCGTCTTCGACATCTGACAAGCTAGATTCTGATCATTTCACAATTAGTAACGGACTTCTGCAACCACCATTTTGTCAAGTCTATTTTATCATAGCCTCTTCATGATCCCAAGAGGAAATTTATTCCTTACACTATATTCAGTAACGGACTGCTAAAGCCATTTTTATGGCCAAACTTGTCTTATCACCACCCGCATGGCTCCACTAGGCAAAGGTTTGGCTTGAATGTAATTAATAACTATCATTGAAAGAGACAGAGAAACCGACTTACTTGTTTATATAAATACTACATGCATTAGCAGTATGAAGAGGCCTGGAAGGGAAAGAACTATTGTAGTTGGATCACCTAGTTGTAAACACTCTTTGGATGAATGAAATATTACATTGTTTTCCAGATTCTTGTGTTATGATATGTGGTGATGTGCTCCTTTTCTTGTAATCTGTTATCTCTAGCTTTACATACTGTTTTCTTTCCTGACTGCAAATAGAAATTTTTGTGTAGGAATTACCATGGGGTACCCTGCTGAGTCTCGAAATAGTACTTTATGTTTTCCTCTGAGACTTGAATGCAAAATTCTGAGACAGTCTGCTCTACATTCATGTTAAACCTTACATTCATCCTCCTTTCCATTTCATAAGTTGTCAAGATCCATTAGCATGACTAGCTTGCCTGGTTTCACCTGATATTAGTTATTCATCCATTTGAATATGTTTACACCTATTTGACTCCATATCCCAATGGCCCTCTTCTACTATCTGAACCACATATCTTCAATAAAACCTCTATGCACTAATACCTAGCCTAAAATTCCCATATAAACAAAGCTACATCTAACAGAGAGAGCCCTCTATGAGTCTAGGAAGGTAGGTCCTTGATTCCAAAGCTGTTTAATGTTGCCTCTGTATTTTTTCTTTAGCCTCATAATTATGGAGTGATAACATAATGGCAACGATACTGGGGAGCGAAATTTATCTTCCTCAGAAAGTACATCAAAGTTTAAATCTGATTACTGATGGTGGACAGTGACCAGAAACTAGAAGGTTGAATTGTTCACCTGGCGACTCCATGATTCAAAGAAACCAGCTTTTGATAATTCATGGCAACTCCACAATAGGCTGAATAGATTTTCTACCAAACAAGATGACAATTTTTGTGGTAGACCTTTTATCTCTTGAATATTTAAATGCATTCGGGAATCAATTATCAGAATTTCAACTTGATGGAGATTTTCTAGAGGCTGTTTTTCTTTTTTCGAAATCAAGAAAATTTGGTCCTGAAGCTAAAACATGTTTTCTGGAGGTAGTTGTTGAAAGATACAAAAATGATATTGAACTATTGAATTCTCAAATTTAGTCACACAATTTTTGATATCCTAAAGAGTTCTTGGAAAATCTTACTTCTCCTAAGAAAGAGGAAATTATACTACCTTTTGACTTAAATATTGAGGATGATTATGCTTTCAAGTGTGAAACTGAAGAAGGGGTTTTGCGGTGTAATATTGAGGATACGACTGATCAACTAATAGTTGAAGGCCTAGAAGAAAATATCATACATCATGCTTTTATAGATCCTATAGCAGATTATATGGACGTGTTTTTTAGCTCATGTTTTCAAACATGTATTCTCTATAAGGATAAAATTCATGAATAGTTGCCATTACATATTTCCACCCTGATTATGTGGACATATAATCAAGTTATACTTCTGATGTACCTAACATGCAGTCAAGTTTTCCATTTGTTTTTGCAGCTACTTCACTAGCTCCATTTGAATTTTTTTATTTCTCGATTCAATAAGATTATCAGCAGATTAGGGTAGGTAGAAGTGTGAAAATAATCTCAATAATATGTGCATCTTTCCAGTTTTAGTTTCAATTTTATTTGTAGTTTTAGATCAAGTGTGTTCTAGACTTTAGTTTACAGACAGTGTTGATTTCAACTTGAATGTTTTCAGCCACATAGGTTTTGTAGCAAATTAGGTTGAAGATTTGGTATCAACCCAATGGGTCATGCAACTAGTCTATGGTGTTCTTGACACCTCTTGAACGAGTTGCCATATCTAGCTGGAGCCACTGTTAGATTCTTGTAATTCATAGTATCACAAGGTGACTTATTATTTCTTAGATCTTTCATATTGAAAATAATATTCCATGGCTATCATTTATTTCCAAAAGAGGAAGGGAAATCAGAACTCTTAAGAGCTTCAAAGGAATCAATCTTCCTTTTAGTTTAGTAGAAGGAGGAAAGTTTTGCTGAAAAGCATAATCGTGAGAAAACTTCTTTTTCTGCCCTCATTTCATATCGTTTACCCTCTCTTACCCTTGATTTTTTCCAAATTCTAAAATCCAATGCCTGAAATCCTTTTAAAGCCATTCAAATTTGAATATCTATGATTTCGGGACTTTATAATAGCTCTTCCCCCCACATTAGGTCACTTGATGTGTTATACATATGTTATAAAATACTTCAACATTGCCTTGTTGTGAACCTTTAGCCCATTTACCCTTTACCTTTCTCTGCAATCCTCTTATCGCAGTTTAAACTTGATCTCCTAACACAATCACCAAATCCTACAAATTCCGTGAAGTGTGATGTGTGAAGACGGTGGGACCTGATCACAATAAAAAGCCACAAGATTTAGAGAACAAGTGTAGATGGTTCACAATATAATCACCGAAGTACGATGCATGACGACGGTGGGACCCGATCATGATCACAAGTCATAATTTTCTTAGGACAAACATGGAGAGTTCACGATATAATCATCGAAGTGCGATGGGCGAAAACGATGGGAACTAATCGTGATCGCAAGTCACAATTTTTAAAGTATAAGTGCGTAGGTTTCATGACATAATCTCTGAATTGCAATGTGTGACAACGGTGGCACCCGATCTCATATCGCAAATCACAAATCCTAGAGGATAAGCATAAAAGGTTCATGGTTAAAACACAGAGGTGCAATATGCACTAAAGGAGAAAATGCGATAGTTTTTAAAGGAAGGTTTGAATTTATTCAATGTCTGGTGTTAGGTGCAGTTGCGCTGTGGTATGAAGAAATGTGAACGTGTGTAGAAAAGCTCAGGTATGGGACCCAACATGAGCAGAAGAGGCAGAAACATGCAAGAAAAGGTATGGTTGCACTACTGTGAATGTGCTAGATGGGTCAAGTTGGGCAAAGGTGATTTGTCAAAAACTATTGTGATATAACATTAGAAATAGAAGGGGATGCGAGCACATCGGCACGACCGCTAATCCATGAAAAATGACAGCACGTAATCAAATTGATAAAGCAAAGGTGGCCCAGAAGGTAGAACCAAAAGCCTCTTTGGCATTTGACAAGTTGGATTCTAATCATTCCACAATTAATAATGGACTACTGCAGCCACCATTTTTTCAGTTTATTTTATCATAGACTCTTCGTGCTCCTAAGAGGAAATTTCTTCCTTACACTATAATCAATAACAAACTGCTAATGCCACTATTATGGCCAAACGTTTCTTATCACTGCCTGTATGGTTCCACTTGGAAAAGGTTTATCTTGAATGTAATTAATAACTATGATTAAAATAGACAGAGCAAACGACTTAAGTTTTTATAGAAATATTGCATGCATTAGTAGTATGAAGAGGCCTGGAAGGTAAAAAACCATTATAGTTGGCTCACTTGGTTGTAAAAACTCTTTGGATGAATGAAATATTATGATGTTTTCCATATTCTTGTGTTATGATCTATTGTGAAGGGCACCTTTTCTTGTAATATGTTATCTCTAGTTTTACATATTGTTTTCTTTTTTTACTGCAGATAGAGTTTTGGTGTAGGATTTACCAAGGGGTACCCTAATTACTCTCAAAATAGTTCTTTATGTTTTCCTTTGAGACCTGAATGAAAAATTCAGAGACGGTCTGCTCAGAATTCACGTTGAACCTTAATCTCATCCTCAATTTCATTTTATAAGCTTTTAAGATACATTGGCATAACTAGATTTCCTGTATGCACTTGATATCAGTTATTCATCCATTTAAATCTATTTACACATGTTTGACTCCATAACCTAATGGCCCTCTTCTTCTATCTCAACCGCATATTTTCAAACAAAACTCTCTGCACTAATATCTAGCCTAAAATGTCCCTATAAATAAAGCTACATCTAACAAAGATATCCCTCTCTGAGTCTAGGAAGGCTAGGTCCTATATTCCAAAGTAGTTTGATGTTGCCTTTGTAGTTTTTCTTCCGACTCAAAATTAAGGAGTGATAATAGAAACTAAGAAAATTTAATATTAAAATGACCAAGTTAATGTGAGACATATTTAGAATATTTAAAATGACTATATTAATATTAGATTTATTTACTACAACAACTCGAGCTAAATATTTAAATGGTTTATGATTTCAACTATCATTTTTATATAATTGATATGAAAATATGGCCAAACCAATAAGGGTGACAATAAGAATAGTAGAAGAAAATAGTTTGATATTTATCACAATGAAGAATATTTGTAATTGAATATAGTCTTATTACTGACATTTTATATCATTCAACACTAGTGTTGGCTCAAGGGGTCCTGACCCTGATTCAGAGGTTCAAGGTTTGCCAACAAACCCCTATACTATTGGCCCTTTCGGCAGTGACCTGCTTGCGCAGGCCAAGGTCTCACCCAAAGTAGTATGGGTGGGTGATGGAACCAATTTTTCGCACACTGGGAGAGGGTAGGCTAGTCAAGTCAAGCTACGTTCAATATAATAGTGACCAGATCTTATATCTCAAAGCCTATATCTACAGATTCTCTTCACATCCACATGAAAAACAACAATGATGTTCAGCAGATCATGAACTCATATAACGATAACGCAGCTATTCTCGATATTCTTGCATGACATGCAACAGAATAGATCCAAATTGAAGGATAAACAAGTAACACAAGTATGTTCACAAATTAAATCAATAACACATCAACGTATATTATTTAACCAAACATCACAGATTCACATCACAATAATTCCAATAGATTTAGACATTCAACAATACTTCCGCATTGATTAATCCTTCAGATCTACTTACAATACCCAAAACCCAACCTATGCACATAGCAGCAGGGTACACACACAAAAGGATAGAGAATCTCCGTGCACACAACAACAGCAGTCCTTCCCCAGCAATCCTAACCAGATCTATTAGTTCACACTTAGCATCAATCTCTATTCCAAGTCTGTCTTACAACTCAAAAAGGTTCAACTACTTATACTATTTTAGCCTACGCATCCAATGGTCCAAAAACCATGGTTTGCAGACTCTTGGTCTACCCTTGACCTATTTACAATGCATTAGGGGCTTTAACCACCCAAAAACCCCTGCATTAGACTAGATATAATAAAAAATATACAAAATGGACCGTTTTCGCAGCTTTCAGGAGACCTTGTTCCAATAGTCCTTGACACAATATTGTGACTTGTCCTGAGTCACTACAGTGGTGGGGCCTCCACCTATGCACAAATTTCATTGATGGTGGCGATCAGCGGGGGCAGGACTTCTTGACTCTAAGCAATAGCACTCTATGCAATATCCACGAGCTTCTGGGATGTTGGTCCTTCGATCGTCATGGTGATACTCTCGAGTGTCTAATTTAGTCACTTGACTGCAACATCAGTATCATGTGATAGCTAGAGGACTACAAAAATCCAAGGCTTCAATCATTCCCCGATGGCATGCTTCTTACACTGGAGTTCCTCAATCTCATCTTCGAGAGTGTTGTTGGTCTTCAAAAGTGCTAGACGCTATGTAGGAACTAAGGAGGGAAATGTGGCCTCGACCTGATCGAAGGCTTCTTACTTCTACCACAAGTCCTGATTGATTCTCTAGAGGACCAGATCGTGCTGGATCTTGGTCCAAAGCTACATGGCATCCTCGAGTAACAGGTCGCCCTAAGAAATCTGTGATGTAACAGTGTTGGTAGCCTCGATCACCAGCGCAACACACTGGGCTCGTACCTTTGAAGGTGTTCCTGGCTGCAATTTGGCCTGTAGGTCAGTGATTTTCTACTTTAGCTATGTCTTCACAACCTGCATCTCCATCCTGGATGCCTTCAACACTGCGACCAATCCTTCAACTTTAGCCCGGGGGGTGGCTGTGACCCGGATCTCTTTTGTAACCTCCGTGCAGAGCCGGTGGATGAATGTTTCAAGCTCCACTTGCTGCGCCATAGTGAGGGATACTTCAGTGCTCTGTGCTGAAATGGTCTGCTCAGCCATATTGAGTTGTTGGTGCACTTGTTGGTCCTGGTGGTGAACCTTTTCGAACACGGCAGTGTGGAGACCTTGCAATGCCTCATGGGACAACCTGGCCAAATTCTACTGCACCTCTATACTAGCTTGGGCCTGCGTTCCGATAAGGGCGGTGCTAGGGAGGGAGCAGAGATGGCTCTCCTCCTTAACTATTGTCGTACTTTTCGTTGTCGAGGGAGTACATGCCTGAATCACACTGTTTTACAGGGTGCAGAGCTTGGCCTGGATTGGATCGACCGCAGCTTACTGTCATGCTTCTAAGGTGACCCATTTCTCTTCTGTGGCTAGGGTGACTGCGTCCACAATTTGTTCCAGGTCTCCCTCATTCAACGTGACTGTCTCATTGCGTTCCCCTCACTGAGATTGTTTCCTCTTGCGGGGTCCTTTGAAATGCTCACCTATTCATTTCACACCCTAGGGGGAGGAGGTACCTCTTATATCCAATCCGTCCATGCCCAAATCCTACTATGAACCGACCTGATTTTCAGCCTCGGTGTCCTTCGTAGTGGTCTGCTTTGGCTACGTGTCCTTTTTCGTGGCTGCGTCTGAGCCTTTCTTGCTTGGTCCTACGGTCTCCTTGATGGTGTTTTTGAAGCCTATCTTATAGGCAGAGGGCCAGAGCGTAATGATATTGTTAATCTCTTCATCTATCACCATGTAAGGGAGCAAGGTCAAGGATTCACCTTTGTGGGCTCTGATCTGAATGTGGTGCATAGTAACCTTAAACGCTGTAATTCTTTTGTATTTCTCATATACCGTCAGGGAAAACCGGGGTCAAGAGTTGATGGCCACTGCCACACTACTTTGGAAGAGGACCCATAAGAATTGGTTATCCTCTGTGCACTGCACGTCCCTAGAATCCCACAAATGCGCATACTGAGCCCCTTTACACAAACTCTGTAGGGGCCTCCCAGGCAACTAGGTCTATAGGGAACAGTAGCGAGGCATAGCAGAAGGCTTTTCGCTACTCCTGCAACTCACAAACATTGGTGAAGAACTCATCGCATAAGTATTGAGCCCAATTGAGGCAAACCCCCTTCGCACACTGACCTGCTAATCGAATGACATAAGCAGGGGCAATTCCAACCTAACACTTTCATATTAGCTTGCATGCTAGCATTATAAAACCCATCTGCATAGCAGGGTCACTGATGGAGTTGATGATGAATCCACGAGAATTTTGCTCCACATGGTACTTTTGGTGCACGTATTCCACAATGTCTCCTTCGTATTTCTTTCCCACCCGCTCCAGGGGGTGCGTCGATTTCATGGAAAGGCCCATAATTCTATGAATCAACACAACCTCAATGGGGGCTCTATCTCGAATCCATAATTAGCCATCATGAATTAAGGCGAGCAACTATTAGGCCAGTCGATTTGTGACGTTGTAATGGCCAAAATGGGGCTTCTGCAGTAGGTTCAAGAGTCCAAATGCGGCCAACCTAGAGACCCATTGCTAAGGGATAACTGTGACCCCATCATTCTCATAAAAAGTGTTTAAGTACAATGCAAGGGCCAACTCAAGGAAGGCTTCATAATTCTCCAAATTGTGATCATCAAATTTGACCTCATGGAGCCTTCCACGTGGATCACTAAGGATAGGAACTTCTCCCGAGGTTAGCGGCATTTGCATATGTGTGACCAAGCCATCCATTTTTTTTGGCATGCGTGTTGAGGGCCTGTGTGGTTGGATGAAGGGAGGTAACCAATTGATCGAATTGGCAGGCAAGGCTTCCTCCTATGCATCCTGAGCCTGAGGTGTTGTGCGCGGAGACTTGAAATGCCTAAGGGAAGTCCTAGGCTTCCCCGCATCCAATTTCATAGCTTTTGGGGGCTTCCCTTAGCCTTGTGCTTTCTATTTCCCCTTCCTTGTGATCGACGTAGAAAGCACTTCTCCCTCGTCAGACCCAATCTCCATTACCTCCTCAATTTCTAGTGCCGAAGGTTCAGTAGGGTTGGTGGCTATCATCCTAGCACAGAAAATGAATCCCAACTTTGGGTGGCTACTATCAGATGGAGGGGGTTGATCAAACATGAAAGGGATAGTGCAGACCCAAAAAATATTACAGCTTGAATTCGTTTGAGGCAAAGATGATAAGTTCAAGCTATGCAAGTAATATGGAACCCTTGTATGGGCTATTATGCCCTTTTGTAGTGCCTGCAGTCATCCAACAATAGGGTATACTTCATGTAGAACTTCGAAGAAGGTAAATGGTAAAAAATCCCCAAGATTTTCCCCATTAAATGCTAGCGGCCCACTCATTTGAACGGTAACTTTTTCTTTTTACGAAACATTATTGTACCAATGGCTATTTTTCACACCTTTGCTATACTTAGGTTAAACACATGTGCTACCTGTGTCGCATCCTCCCCCAACACAAGCTTGTTCCCTAAGTTCTTCAAAACCTGAGACATGCTCACCTGACATGCGTCATCCAGACAGAGCTAGACATCTTCTATAAGCAAGTTCCGCATAGGTGTTGTGATTAGTGCATATTTTCGAATGAACTCCCTGTAGTAACCTACATGAACAAGGACTGACTGTAGCTTTTCCCTCACTGTAAGAGTCATGATAACTCTATCTCCTGTATTCGCATCCCGACTCTTAGTCAACATAGGGTGTGTCGTAATGCTACCCATTCCTAGCTTGATTCGTCTGGTAGTTGTACGCATCTCATCCAACTCTGAGTCAGAAGCAGCTCGTGGATCATCGTTACCTACTTTAGGAACTAGATGGCGGTAGTTGACCATGCCTGCTACCTGCGTGTCCCATGTGGGCCCTTCAAGTGAAACATCCAGGTGCGATTCACCCCATGCTATGGTGTCAATGTCTTGTAGAGATGTGTGGACTGCCTGCGTGCCACCTACTAATCCAAATGTCCCCAGAAATTCATCCTTCAATGTCTCCCAGTGGCAGTATGCTAGTGTAGCTCTACATCTAAATACCATGAAGTGGGAAGTGGTCCCAAGGCATGAATAAACAGATAAACCCATTCTTCCATAGTCTTGTCACACCATTTCTCCATCCATGCGAACAAATAATTGTGTGGGTCCTCAAGGCCGATGTATGTTTGGACATGTAGGTGATCAGGCAGTTTGAATCACAGAATCATCATATCCCAGAACTTTTCCCAGTCCTGGAATGCTTCCTTATGTGTGTCCCACCACCACACAGGTGTCTTATGCATGGCGAGGTTAATGGCCCCTAGCCTTCATCATCTTGGAACCTCAGCTTCGAATGCTTGTAAAAATTCCTTAATATTACCAGAACCATCGAAACAGGGTAGGTCTCTTACCTCTGAGGAAATACAGTGGAAGTCCTTTGTGATCCGAAGGCATCGCATCGCAGAGACATCATGTAACATATTTTTCCAGTTGTCCATCTCCCCATCGGAGTCAGAGAAACATTCACTGTCCTTTTCCCAACAGAGTACATCGTCAGTCATGGGATTGATCCAATCTTCATCCCACATAGTCAGCTTATAAATATGATCCATATCCTCTTCACCAAGCACTGGCTCAATGTATCGTTCGCCTTCTGCAGGATCTAATGGCACTATCACCGTTGTGCCATTATTCTCAAACACCATGCTTCTCTTCTTCAAGTTAATGATACCTCCCATATCGATGGCCGAATCCAAGCCTAGGAGCATGGGATAGGGGTCCGCATCTTCTACGATCTCAATTACCTCAAAGTCTGCTCGGGCCTTTACTCTCGCGATATCCACCACGATTTTCGATAGTCTTCCAAAGGGTATAATATTTTGCTGATTAGCCATGCACAGCTGGATAGTGGACCATTCCAACTTAGGCTCTCCAATTCATTGCCAAGTCTGTTTAGGTAATACATTCGAATTTAACCCTTGGTCCAAAATAACCCGACCCATCTCATAATCACTGATTTGTGCAGTCAACCACATCTCCCTACCAATGTGTTTCTTATATCTGTATAGTTTATGCACATCCTTGATTTCCAGAGGTAGGCTAGGTCATGTTGCGCAACTATCTATCAATGCCAGAAGATTCTCTATAGTCATTGGGTTGTGCAACAGCTTCATACATGCCTATAAAAAGGGATTCACCTCCTCGTCCACTTTAAGGTTCATCGGTGTCTAAGAAGTAGATGCCTCTGCCTTAGCAAAGTCTTTTCAGGCTGCGATAAATGTTTCTTCTTCCATTCCTAGGTCCAAACCCTCTTGTTTGATAACAGCTTGTCAGATCAGAGATTCAATCGCATCCTTCTAACAAGGTCCTCTGGTGGCCATTCCACTGCGCATTACAACATTTACTCCCGGTTTTTTGTCTCGCACCTCAGCATTAACCCTCTGCACATTCTGCGTAGGTGTCGGCTACTTCTTCTGCATTTTTTCTATCAATATTGGACAGTCTTCGATTGCATGATCAAGCTGTCTGTAGTGCAAGCAGGACTGCCTCGTAGGATTCGAGCAGTCTCTCGCAAAGTGCCTAACCTCTCCACAGTTATAACAGATTAGCTACCCTAGTCCCCGACCTGTACTTCTGCCTCGCCCCCCCTGTCCCTGGCTGGGGAGCCACCTATGCCTACGAGGGACCTTGGCGACGCAAGGTCTGATTGTACCCTATATAAGTTTCTATGATCGATCATCAAATTATATGTACGGCAGTTCTGTTCATCATTTCCTACCGATCTACAGGACCTGCACCAAAGCTATTTTACCTCTAGGACATATGCAACAAGGCACGGGCAGTGGTTTGTGTCATGCAGCCCTGCAACGTGGCAATCATCACACCACAATGCTGGCCCACTTGGCCTTGCAATTTCTCTTGGGCGCAACGGGCTAAGTCCCCCAGCCTACATATAATCTGCTAACAGAGGGCAGTTATCCTTGGTGTGCCCATGCACCCTGCACAGTATGCACCACCTTTCAGGGCTAGCCTCTTCTCCTCACTCTTTTTGTAGGTTATGGATCTCCATGTGCATTGCTTCAAGCTGTCCTTGGATCTGTTGGATGCCCAGCTGGGTCTCGTCTTGAGGCGTAGCTTCTAACTTCATAGCACCCTCCAAGGCTTTCTCCTATGCTTCGAACGTTTGATGGCCCATAGGTACATCCAGGTGAGGCAGCAACATAGCAATGAACCATTTTGTATGATGTCTGCCATCATATTGAAATCCTCCTTCTCTGATCACCTTATTCAGTCGTTGATTGGCCTCCCACACAGACTCAGAAGGTCCTTTCTTGAAATCTTTTAGATCAACCACTATTTGAGAATAGGACTTAGGCTTCTTGAACTTTTTCTTCAAAGCATTCTTAATCTCCTCAATGTCTGCGTTCACATGCTGGTTGATGTATCCCATGTACCGGCCCAACACTCTTCATTTAGAGGCAAGGGATAGCTCTGCTTGCTTCATCGCATCACTAGCTACGTTCTGTGCAGTCCATACCAATCCTACAAAAAACCAGAATTGATCCATGTCTTCATCCCCCACACCCTTAGAATTTGGCAACTTCATGTGCATAACCATGTCATCTTCTGGTGGTGGTGGAGGCGTAGGCAAATTCTTACTCTTATGCTGGTTCGAAAGAGGGGTGCCAGGAGGATTCTGTGCAGCTACTTCTCTTACCGAGATGTAGACATATCTATTTCCTTCTAGGTTGGTCCGATAGTACTTTCCGCTTCGTGTCGGACTTCCATCTGGATCAGCGGTCATTCACTCAGCGTGACTACACAAGATACTCTTTTCGCACAATAATATCTTAATCAGCAATGGTAAGATCTTGAGAAACTTACCTCGGAAACCCTTGAAGAATCTTTGCTCTGCTTTACAGTAGGATACGAACTGATTGATGGAAAATTCCATCACGAACCCCCTTAGCACACTGTCCACCCAATGGTCCACCGTGTGAGTGATGGTGTTATCAGTCTTCTCTAACTGCTGGATCAATTCAAGGGTCCATTGTGTGACTTGTTCATCCTTACAACACTTCTAGAATTTGACCAACCTTTCGAGCCACTCCTGAAGCTCAGTCGCAATTCTCACAAAGAAGATCTCGTATATCTCTATGAAAATATACTTATTTTTCCACTCCTCGGTGGTCTATCTCTTACTGCGGTTTTCTTTCAGTGAAAATTCTTGAACTTTCTGTTCGAACCATTCATCAATTTCTTTGCATTCAGGTTTCCAATGTGGCCTTGGCATTACTAGATCCCTCTCTCAAAATGCTCCCAGTCCTGGAAATGGAACCATTTGTTGGCTCGAGTCATCCTGACCCAGGTTCGGAGGTTCAAGGTTTGCCAACAAACCCCTATACTATTGGCCCTTTCGGCAGTGACCTGCTTGCGCAGGCCAAAGTCTCACCCGAAGTAGTATGGGTGGGTGCTGGAACCAGGTTTCCGCACCTTGGGAGAGGGTAGGTAAGTCAAGTCGAGCTTCGTTCAATCTTATAGTGATGAGATACTATATCACAGAGCCTAGATCTACAGATTCCATTCACATCCATGTGCGAAACAACAATGATATTCAACATATCGTTAACTCATATAACGATAACGCAACTATTCCTGATATTCTTGAATGATGTGCAATAGAACAGATCCAGATCATAGCATAAACAAGTAACAAAAGTATGTTCATAGCTTAAATCAATAACACATCAGCATATATTAATGAAACAAAAATCATAGATTCAGATCATAGTAATTCTAATAGATTCAGACATTCAACAATACTTCCGCATTCAATAATCCCTCAGATCTACTTACAATACCCAAAACCCAACCTGCGCACATAGCAACAGGGTCCACACACAGCAGGACAAAGAATCTCCTTGCACACAGTAGCAGGATTCCTTCCCCAACAACTCTAACTAGATCTATTAGTTCGCACTTAGCATCAATCTGTATTCCAAGTCTGTCTTACAACTCAAAAAGGTTTAGCTACTTATACTATTATAGCCTACGCATCCAATGGTCTGAAAACCGTGGTTTGCAGAATCTTGGTCTACCCTTGACCCATTTACAGTTCATTAGGGGCTTTGACCCACCCTAAAACCCCTGCGTTAGAAAAGATATAATAGAAAATATACAAAATGGACTAGTTTCGCATCTTGCACGAGACCCTATTCCAACAACTAGTATTGTCACTTTGCATTCAAAAATTTTATTTCATCATTTTTTATCATTAAAGTTATTAACACTAGTTATCATCTCATAAAACTAAGGTAACTAAGCAAATTTAATATTAAAATGACCAAGTTAATGTGAGACATATTTAGAACATTTAAAATGACTATATTAATATTAGATATATTTATATATTATTGATAAAATTAATGATATGTTCGATAGATTTTCCTTGGCCACACACTACTCAAACTAGCCTAGATCCATCATAACTCCAGATCTATCAAGCACCAAGAGGGATAAAATTGCTCAAGGTGCAAACTTTTCCTCAGGTTTTGCACTCAAAAAAGAGCTTTGCACCTCGAAAGCTTTGATCACTTTCGGTGGTTGATAGATGCAGAGTTAAGATGAATCTAGGTTGACTTAATCTCATTTCATATAATACTGTGGCTAAATCTATCAAATTGGTGTAATGATTTCTAATGACAAATAAATTTTTTTATGATTTTTTTAAGCCTCTTCCCAAAGCATCCCTTCATATTCTTTATATAAATTCCTAGTTAAAACATGTAGATCCATTTTTTTCAATCAATACCAAAAAGGTAAGGAAGGCTAACATTACTTCTAAATGTATATTTCGTTTAGAAATATATATCTTGCCATACCACATGGCTAATGGCTATCTGCATGTTGTCCACAAATCACAACCTATCTTTACCACCAAAACTTATATCACAGCAACTGAAACCCTGCCATGAGCCTTGCCTCATTCGATTTCACAGACAAATATTTTCTTGGATGCTAGATGCTTATGAATCTCACAAACATAGAAGCAATGAAGAAGAGACCATTCGTCTAGGAAAAGTGGGCGGGTGGTGCAAAATATGATACAAATTGTCTTCCTACTCTTTCTGCCCCACCTGTTCAGAACTATTTGAATGGAAATCAATTTGGAAGACCTGGAGACATAAACGAGAAATTGGTGGAAATATAGAAATCATCATGATCTCGTTGCGCCGCCTACTCCCTAACTGAAATGATCATGGTGAATTTTGTAAAGCTTATTGACCATCCCATTTCTCCCTTCCCAGTGTAGGGAAATCCAAGTCGTCATAGAATGATAGATGCAGCTCAAGTACTTGTTCAGGTTGCTCTTTTTAATATTTTTATTTCTTTAATACATTAATTATAATTAAAAATATACATAATCAACTCAATTTGTATAACCGTACATAACAAAACATGCACAATAATGATTCAATTCACAAAAATATTTGAAGTAATATTCATTACAAATGAAAACAAGATAGGTTGCGGGGCAGCAAGTCCCTGCCACCAGCCAAGGGAGATCTGTGACCAACGAAAAAAAATCAAGATCTGTTGCGTAGAATTGATCTCTGATCAGTGAAACAAAAGCAAGATCTATTTATCCATTTTTCAACATTAGATCCCACTGAAAAAATATATGAAGCCTTTTAGTCAAAAGCAGAGATAGTTGAATTAAATGATAAGGTATTTTCCAATTTATCATATAGAATTCACATTTTTTAAACATACAACATCTGACAAGTTTCAGTGATGTAATCTGAAGAAATCAAGAAAAAATATGAAAGTTAGGGATTCAAATTAAATATTGTAAAACTATCTTTAGCCAATGCGGGACATCGCTTCTGTAACCAGTGGCCCAGATTATTACGTCATAGTCTTAAGCATGGCCGTCCTCGAATTTCACTCTTGTGACAGTAATTCCTTCCTTTGATGTTGGGAAAAAACTACCATTGACAAACAATCTTTAATTTGAATTAAAAACTTTATTAACATGACATTGGGTGTTTTGTTTTTTATGTTCTTCATTGTATCAATTTGTTATTGGCTGTGTCCACTAACTAACAACATGTACTTGCTATTCTAAATAGTTAAAAGATAGTCATACTGCAAGTTGTTTCCAGTAAAAATATCTATCTAGTATTCTATTTAATCAAAGATTAAATTACATGTAACTAAGGTAATTGGGAAAATTTACAAAATACAGGTAATTGCATAATTGATTACAGTGAATAAATTTAACTAAGGTAATTAGGAAAATTTAGAAAATACATGTAATTTCATAATTGATTACAGTGAATACATTTAACTAAGATAATTGGGTAGAAGGCCAAGAGTACGGGGTAAGACCGGCAAGCTTAATATTGGGCGCTTCAGCCACTATAAATAACTAAGCTACTTGTATTACTAGCTACTAGCTTTCATGATCTTAGAAAATACAAGTAATAACTACTAGCTTTTCATGAACTTAGGAAATACAAGTAATTGCATAATTGATTACAATGAATACATTTAACTAAGGTAATTGCGTAATTGATTACAGTGAACAAATGAAATCAATGTAAGAGTACTGGCTTAGATAGAAGCCATAAGCAGATACATAATAGTGTCCATTACATAATAAAAGAGGTTAGTATAATTTATTCCCATATAATCTATTATGGATATGGATAAAGCTAGAGTGACACATCTTAATAATGCAATAACTTTAATAAGCTAGTGCTAGATTAGAGAATACCATAGATTATAATAGATTATGGTCAATAAATTTTATTATTTTTAAATAAATTTTATTATTTTTAAATATTATGCAAACTCAAAATTTCACACAACAATTATTCTTTAAAAAATATTTTTAAAAATTAAATAACTTATAATTATACACAATAATAATATATAAAACCTGGAAATTTAAATATTACATAAACTCATAATGATACACAGTAATAGAATACAGAACCTGGAAATTATTTAGAATATAGAACCTTGGAATTATTTAGTACTACGAATATTTTTTAAAATTGGAATAATTCAATAATATGTATAACTATACTTTATAGTGACATATGTAGTTCCTTAAAAGTTTGAAATATGTTACATTAAATAGTGACATATGCAGTTCCCTAAAAGTTTGATATATTTATGTTATATTATTTATTTTTTAAATTACAGTCTTAAATTCTTTTTTTAACTATGAGATTTGTGTTGATTACACACACTTAGGGGACACACGACATTAAAGTCCATGTAGATTTGGAAAACGCACTTACAGCATGCATTCAAAGACACATATAGCATGCATGCATCGTGGTTAAAAACAATTGAAAGCATTTCTTTTAACGTTGCGTCTTTTCTCCGTAAATGAAAGCTTGACCTCTTTCCGTCGAGTATTTCCTCAAGAAATGCTAGTTGAACAACCCTTCTCTTTTCATGAAGAAGTTTTCGTAGTCTAGGGAAGCTACACTAATTGTCCCCGACCAAATCCGCACCAGATGAATTCGTGCTCACTTTAGAATAGAGCACAAGAAATTGAACAATGGTGGAGTAACTAGGTCTCTTCTAGTTTATATGTTGTAGGATATTTATCGAAGATAATTGTAGTTCCTGATAAGTATTTTATATATTTATTTATTCAAGGATTCAAGCATTTATTTAAGCACAGGAGATGTGGTAGTTGTTGGAGGAGATTAAGAGTCAAAGATGCATCCCCAGGAGTTACAAGAATGCCAACAGAAAAACTGTTTCTAAATTGTAACAGGAAAAGTATTTTTCTTTTTTCATTCATGGATTGGATATTGGCAACATTTTTCTACTGGGATTTCCACAGTTTTATAATTTACCGACTCAAAGCACCAGAAACAACTTTGTAAATATGCTTGAAAGCATTCTTGTTTTGATATACACAGAACATGGCACCTAATGCATGTAATGCATGTAAGTATTTTAATAGTAATGATGAGATTTGCATTTTTTCATTCATGGATTGGATATTGGCAACATTTTTCTACTGGGATTTCCACAGTTTTATAATTTACCGACTCAAAGCACCAGAAACAACTTTGTAAATATGCTTGAAAGCATTCTTGTTTTGATATACACAGAACATGGCACCTAATGCATGTAATGCATGTAAGTATTTTAATAGTAATGATGAGATTTGCATTTTGGTGTGGCATTGTAAATTTTAAAGTTGTAAATAAGAATATTTTTTTGAATTTTAAAGCTGTAAATAAAAATGTTTTTTTTTTTCCACAACTTGGGAGCAGAACCTGAAAATTGAAATCGTTTGTTTTCATGTTTTGGTTACTTATTTTGATAGAGTGAATACATAAGCCTTTTTCAATATCAATGACTATAAATACATGCCCATACTCCTACTTTATAACTTTGTTTTTTTTTAATTTCTCTTTTTGATGTTTGTTGGTGTTGTAAATAGTGTTGTCTATGCATTTACAAATTGCTTCGATTGTGGTTTCCACTAAATTATTTTTCCTTTCGAAAAAACGTTAGGGATTCATCAGTTTGCTTGCATTATGGTTTCAACAAAATTATTTTTCCTTTCAAGAAACTTGCTGCTTGATAGATTCGTTAGTGTAAATTACGGAAATGCCATTAGTTTTTATAAATTTTTCTATCGAAATTAACTTATGTTTTTCAATAGAAGTAGAAAAATCTTTACTAATTTTCGTCATAATACCAACATCAAATAAATCTGGCATTATAAAATTAGGATGGATTGTAAAAGCAAGTTACGTGCAACTAAATTGCACTAATGTGTAAAAATAGACAAATATTAATAGTATCACAAAATAGTATTGAATAATAACCATGTATTTACTTACTGCTTAAAATATTACAAAATTGGCGCATTTCAGGGTTGCAGGCTCATATTGCAAGGCAAATCGATTTCAATCTTGGGAGAAGCTCTAGTATTGAGATAGAAAAGATGGAGCTTTAATAATTTGAAGTATGGATTTGAGAAGTGATTTTAATAGCTAATTTGCATCTACGGAGTCTAAGGGGATGGGCAGAAGTTAAATGCATATAGATGTAGGAATCCAAACCGAGGAAGTGGAGCTTACCTTGAAGGAAGTTGCAAAACGGCTTGAATCCATAGAACCAGTGGATACCAAAATTAACCATGATTTGGATGATATAGTTGCAGATATATCCCGACTGTTTCAGCAGGAAGAACCCCACAGATGGAGGAAGTACTACCTAATATTGGCAGAACCTGACAAGACCTAGCCAATCCGACCAGACTCAGCCACTCCTCAGGCGTCTCTAAATCTATCAGGAGTTCTTGCATCGTTCCCCATTGCCATCCAAAACTACATCGATCACGATGGAGAACAACGTGGTGAAGGAGAACAGCCTTCAAGGTGCCGATAGTGAAGGAGAGCAACCTTGAAAGGACGATGAAGAGCTTGCGAAGGGGCCAAAGGCACGGAGAAGAGCGAGAACATCCTTCAAGGTGTCTTCAAGAGAACGTGGCGAACTTTTGCAGAAATAATATATAGACTGCATATATAGTTAAAACTCATATAGTTCATGCAAATATTTATTGCTTTAGTTTAACGCTAGCATTAGTTTCACAATTTCAAAATGTTAAGAGAAAAAGAAGAATAGAACCAAATTTTATAGCCTCCCCCCTCGGGAAGAGGTCAATAAGATGAAAAAAAATTGCATATCCTTAAGCCCAAAAATGTTGGCTATCCTGGAATTTGGACAAATGAATCCGCTGAAACTAATGCTATCTTCACAATTTCGAATACAATAGTCCCTCAGCGGGTGAAGTTTCAATGTAAAAACCATAATTGGTAACTTTCTTAAATATTTTATATAGGAGATAAAAGACGTTGAAGTGAAGTCATAAACTAAATTAAAAATAATAATAAAATTTTATTTATTATTTATTATTTAAAAAAAAAAAACTAATAAGTATAACCGATGGAAATTTATCTTAAAGTTTAAGGAACTTGGTGAATTTTACAGGTCCTTAATAAGTAGGTTGTAAAATGTTTAATAATATTTTTTTAAAGATTTCGAAATTTCTAATGATTATATATAGTCTTTATAATTTTTTGGCTATTTTTGGGATAACATAATTTTATAATATAAAATTTGGGGGAATTGATTTTAGAAAAAAATGGAAATGATGAATCTTCTTTTTGGAAAAACCATGGAAAATTAGCCCACTTGTTGATATTAGCCCCTAAAATTTTCTATAATTGTAATCTTGTATATATATATATATATATATATATATATATATATATATATATATATATATATATATATATATATATATATATATATATATATATATATATATATATATATATATATTACATAGTGATAATTATTATTCATATTAATAATCTCAAAACATTGTTTTATAATGATAATGATGATTGATATTAATAATCTCACAACTTTGTTTTACATCAATTTAGTAATTCTCTTTATTTCCATATATATAATTTATGTTAGGCATATTACCATAGGTTTTTTATAAAACATGTTATAAAAAGTAGATATATATAGAGTTTATCTAACATAAATAATGTTATAAAGAAGTACCATACATTAATTTAGATTATGGATCTATGGAGGAGTAAATATGTCTTCAACTTTTGTAGTAAAAGAGAAATTTGCACCTCAAGAGATTTGATTCCTCTAAAGATTTTCTATATTAAATACATCATGAATAAAAAAATAAGATATCATGCTTAAAGTAGAATTAAATTAAAATATACCATAAATTAGAATAAACTAATAAAAATATTTAAAATATATTAAATTGTTAAAAAAATTAAATAATACAAATATTAAATAATGCAAAACAACTTATAATCTTTTACACTAATTATGTTAATATATAAAATATTATTAACAACATTAATAATTTATTAATAATTTATCTTTTTATATATATAGTCCAGTTACAACCAAAATTGAAATATAATTTTCTTTTGATTGTGAGCTAAGTTACATATACTCTAACCCCCTTTTTAAATTTGCATTTATAACCTCCCAAGAAAAAAATAACCACATGCTTAACCCTTAAATCTACTCAAATATGCAAATTACCGTTACATGTTTCATATAAATTAATAAAACTCATTTTTATCTTTTTAGAAATGCGATAATATATTACAAACTAAGAACATCTAATCAATATAAGAAACTTAAACATTCGTTAGAAAATAGGAAACCAAAGTAAACATTACAAAAAAGCTAAAATGCAAAATATTTCAAATCACCGTCGCATCCAACTAACACACGCAAAAACATTATAGCTTCATACATTTTAAGCATTTGCTTTTCAAAGAATCCTTACCATTAATCATACTCAATATTAGTTTGATCTACAGCTCGAAAATCACATACACCCTGCTCCACTTGATATTCCCGCCGCTTCTCGTTTCAAACTATTAAAAAAGTGTAGGCTTAAAAACGCCCTCACCTTGAGTGATTAATAGTGGGGCTACCAGAAGACTAGTAAGAAACAAATTTAGTAATCTTCTAAATAGAGTGTACATTAACGTGAAGATTCATCACTGGAAAAATCATTACGGACATTTAAACAAATTTCATGAAGAAAAAAATTTGGATGTGTCATTTGGGCATCTTTAAAATTCCATACATAACTATCACCTACAAAGAGATTAACATAGAAAGATTTAGAGATGTTACGAAAGAAGTGAAGTCCACAACATAAGAAGTATATGAGAAGACTACTCTATATGATCAAATATTTGTTTAGATTCATCGACTCCTAAAATAAAATTGAAACCACCTTTACAATAACGACAATAACAATAGGTTAGAAAAACCCAATAGGGAAAGTTGAATTAACTTTTCTTTAGGAGTGCTGTTCACAACCCAAGTATGGTGAAGATGTAAGTAAGCATTGAAAAAATAATATCCCTACAGTAGTAGAATGAATTAAATTTTATTTTTTTTTGTGAATTTGGTAGTTCCTTTCTTTTTCTATTTATATTTATAAAGAAGGTTGCAAAATTGGAAACAATAGTCTATAGCCTCAACCTGCCCACATGACCAGGTCTGTTGGCCATCTCAATGCACGAGAAGCTGACCAAAACTGAAATAGTTTCATTCGTTTACATCTAGCAATAGCTATCTGCTCTATTTGCCCGATATCTACAATCTGTGAATTGAAACTAAGTTCATATAAAAATAAAACTATCATAAAGACACAGATGAAATAAGTCCAAAACTATCCTAGAGACACATAATGCTCAAAAAGACTACTCTTCGGATGAAGAGACAGGGGCTGGAGCTTTGCATGTCGATCGTGGCATGTCTACTTGTTGTAGTAGCTGCAGTTGCTTTTCAATACGCCCAACACGATCATCTACTTGGCTAATTCTGTCAGTGGCCTGGTATTGAGTGATCTTAATGTGTTGTAGCTGGTCCTCCATGTGTTGCAGCGTGTCCAGCAAGTGGAGTTGAGTCTTCTTTGTGTCATGTTCAGCATGACTGGGATGTATACTCTGAATAGCCTTGGCTAAGAGGCTTTTGAGAATCCAATACGTGTGAACGGTTTGCTGAAACAAAGTGAGGCGACCCCTGGTGTTACCAAGACCAGTGATGAAGTCTAATATTTCAGCCTCTGTTTCATGATCCTCAAGGTCTGTGTGGATTTCCCTTTCCCATCCTTTAATTTCTTGATGGATAGTTGCTGAATTTCCCATTTCGTAATTCGCTGCCAATTGCTGAAGTTTCTCTAAATTGGATTTTCGTCCACGTTTATTTGGGGGATGTGCATGCTGGGCCTGCTTCCCTTTAGAAGCCTGAGCAGTTGATCGCCGTTTCCCCATGCAATCTGGACAGCAAAAGCACAATTAAAACTGATAAGAAAACAGGAAAAGAACATAAGCTTGAGACCATCCTGCTCGAATCCTGTGAGTAGCGATAGTGCGTCGGCCAGATAAGAAATACTTTAACATGAGGGGCTCCATTGACCAATGAGCCAAATTCCTTAGACAGTAACTACAAGAATGCTGAATGTGGAATGAACTAAAGACCAGCGGGTCAGTTCTATGAGCCAGGGTAGGCTGGCGAAGCTTATGGACACAATCCTTGTATAAGAATTCGTAGAAAGGCCGAGTAAATTGACGCACTTTGTGGGGGTAAGCAGGACTATGGGACCTCCTATGACCTTTTATCAAACAGCGTGCCCTTATAAAATCCAGAGCCATTACCCTACTCCAGGACGACCCGACGCGACCCACAATAGGCTCACCATAATGCATGCCTAACATCAACAGAATGTGAGACAGGATTAACCATGTATTGATTCCATGAGTTTGCCAATTTGGGACAGGATAGTAAAAATGAGTTTGAAGATTGCAGGGATCTCTAAAATAGGGTTTAATAGGCTGCAGACTAGACGAAACATGGTTCATAACCTTCAGCAAAAACAGGGTAGGCTTATGAGACATAATGCTAAGCAAGACAGTGTATATGAACACAAAGCCTATGTTAACTACCTTCAAAGCATAACCCAGACCCATAATTTGGGCGATAATTGCCATGCAATAGACGCTTATAAACCTGACAGTCCAAATAACCACCATGAAAACTAAGAGAAGATTAGATACGTACCCTAGCTGAGTTGGTTGGTTAATAGGTTAAAGAGTGCTCAACTTCCTTCTCGGCTGTCTCCAGACTCTTGCATGCAGAGTGCGATGCATGAAGAAATGGAGAAGGGAAGGTGAGCAACTTACCTTAACTAGAACTTTTCATCCGGACCCTGTCAATCCAGGCTGGCCTGCCTGTACTATAATTAATGATCGAGTTGTCGTGCACCGCCATAAACTGCATTTTCCATACGCCATTTTGGAGTGGGAGTGTGCGAAGGACAGGGGACTACCAGCGTTCATCTAATATGATACGCTACCTGACAAGTGGGCACCCCGATCGGGGGCTGGAGATCTTTATTGACAATCAGTTGAAGGGAGTGAAGTTCCACGTTCCATATGGCTTCAGTGGGACTGCAGTCAATATACCTATCTGGATGTTGACATGCCCAATTAGCTAGATGTTCTGCTGCTGTATTGCCTTTCCGTTTAATGTGCCTGGGAGTAAATACTAAATTTGCTTCATCAAATGGCCTACCTCCTAAATGAGAGTAATTGTTCTCTAACTATGAGTGATTTTCTCCCAGGGTGTTCCTTGCTGAAGTTTGCAGAGGATACTAGTGACCAATTCCGAATCTCCTTCGACAATGAGGTGGTGATAATTCTATCTAATTGCAATGATAAGACCTTGCTTTACTGTGATAACCTTAGCTTCATTATTAGTTGCATGACCTAGATCCAAGGCATAGCACCGACAGACAGCTCCTTGAGAATTCCGGAAGATGCCTCCTGAGCTTGCTTGTACTCGATTACCTTTCAATGCTCCGTCATAATTAAGTTTGATAAAACCTGGCTGGGGAGGAGCCCACGTTTCTACTATAGATTCTAATGGTGGTCGATACTTCCAAAGGTTTGCGGATAGCATCTGAGGTTTGAGGTTTAGAGCATCTAAGATCTGTGATTCGTATCCTTCAGCCTTCCAATCCTCATCTGTCCAACTCTCTACTAGGATTGTTTCCCAAATGTTTTCAATGGATCTCTGCCGAATGTTTTGCAGAGGGTGTACTACATCTTCAAAAACCCTGTGATTCTTCTCTTTCCAAATGTTCCAGAGTAGGAATCCGAATGACAGTGTCCATGCTCGATTAATAAATTGACAGTGGAACCTCCCCTTGCGCTAGTTACTGATGGTTTCAATAATGCTGTTATTATGTTTTTCCGTTTGCCGAAATAATTGTTCCAAGTTATCCCATAGCATCTGTACCCGTGGACAAGAAATCAGAAGGTGTTCAACTGTTTCAGCATCTGCTTCATAGAAAATGCATCTGGAAGGTCCTATCATCCCAAGTTTCTGTAAATTTTCCCAAGTTAAAATTATTTTGTGGCTTAGCAGCCATAGAAAGTATTCCACCTTAGGCCAGTGTTTCAGAGCCCAGATATTCTTCCACAGTAGTCAAATTTCATACTGGGCATGTTGTGATTGAATATAGTATCCTTCTTTAATCGTATATTGACCTTTTGTCAAATAGCCCCATCTGAGTATATCTGGACCCACAACTTGTCTCAGTTTTCTAGAGTTGAGTTCTTTGGCAAAATTTTCCCATTGCAGTGTGGCTGGAGCTTCTGGCTAGTATGTTTTTTCCTTCCATTTTCGCCATAATTCATTCACATTCGGGCACCAATAGTGATTTAAGAGTCTATGATTTGGAGTATGCGTGTAGAGAAAGATTTCCCCCAAGTCAAGCCGACTGAACAATTTCACTCGTTGTTGCCAAGAATATTCCCAGAAGAGGGTTGTACTCCCTTCCCTAACTTCCCAAAAACTATGAGCACGGATCAATTGTCTGTTCATGGCTGCTAGGTTCCAAATTTTTGAGCCTTTTGGCGTTCTATATCTTTTCAATCGGCCAACAACAATGAACGGCATGTCATATTTAGTTCTCCATATATTCTTCCAAAGATCCGGGCCTCCCTGTACCCAGCGCCACCACAGCTTAGCTCCCAGCACATTGCTCAGGATACTAGGGTCTCGAAGGCCAAGGCCACCTACTACTTTTGGTTTGAGGAGCTTATCCCAGGATAGGAGAGCCAATTTCCTTTTGGCTTGGGCACCCTGCCATAATTTTTTTTTAAACATATTGACCAATTGCAAGAAGACTCCCTTTGGATAGGCTTTTCTGGACAGTTGATAGAGAGGCAAAGCTTGCAGCACAGATTTTAGCATTATAAGGCGTCCGGGTGCATTCAAGACTCGGAATGCCCAGTTCTGTATTATGTTTTCCACTCTTATGATGATGTCCTGCCAATCTGCTATCTGAGCTGGACCTGTGTTTAGCCACATCCCCAGGTATTTCAAAGGGAAGGCGCCCCTTTGAAATCCTAAAGTCCGTGCCAAGAAGTGTTGAGTGTCTAGTGTGCAATTGAAAAAGTAGACATTGGACTTATCTTTGTTAATCTGAGTTCCTAAAGAAGCCATGAAGATTTCAAGAATTGTGAGAATTGCTTTACATTATTTTAAGGTTGCCAAGCAGAACAATAATGTATCATCAACAAATTTTTGATGAGTCAACGGAAGATTAGGACCCCACAATTTTAAACCTTGTATCTTTCCTTCAGTAAGATGGGCTTTAATAAGCCGACTTAATCCTTCTGCTGCAATAATGAAAAGGAAAGGAGAAAGGGGGTCTCCTTGCCGAAGTCCTCTTGAACTATTGAAAGCAGCTGAAGGGCTGCCATTCAAAAGCATGGAGAAGTGCGGGGAGGAAATGAATGCTCGTAACCATTGCAGCCAGCGGTCATCAAACCCAAAGGCCCACATTACCTCAATCAGATACTGCCAACTAATGTGGTCATATGCTTTAGACAGGTCTAGCTTAATCAACAAACCTTTTCTTTTGTCCTTCTTCAGGGAGTGGATAGCTTCCTGGGCTACCACTATACCATCTAATATTTGTCTGCCTTTGACAAAACCTGTCTATTCCGGGGAAATTAGAGAGGCCATGAGCAATTTTAATCAATTAACCATGACAGTGGAGAGGATTTTATATATAACGTTGCAGAGGGAAATCAGGCGAAAACCAACAGGAGTATCTACATTTTTCTGCTTTGGAATAAGTGTAATGAAGGTAGCATTCAGAGCAGGGTAAACAACCTTATTCCGACGAGATTCTTCCACTACTTCTAAAATATCTTGACCGAGGAAAGACCACGCTGCCTTGAAAAATTTGCTCCTAAACCCATCTAGCCCCGGGGCTTTGTTTTTAGGTAAGTTTAAGACCACCTGTTCTACTTCCTGCAGAGTAATAGCGCGGAGCAAAGCCAGGTTCTGCTCTCGAGTAATGATACTTGGGATATGTGTGGTGATCTTCGCTATAGCTTCCTCTCGATTTGGGTGTAGTTCAGTAAGGAGTTCTTTAAAGTGGGTCACTAGTTCGCGCTCCATATCTTCATGTTTAACCAAACGGTCCCCATTGGTTGCTTTTAGAGAAAATATTCTATTGTGCCGTCGGTGCCGGATCATTGCTTTATGAAAGAAACTAGTATTTTGATCGCCTTCTTTCAACCAGTGCACGCGGGATTTTTGTTTCCATAAGAGCTCTTCTTGCTTTCGACGCTCTTCTTTTTGGCTAAGAATGTGGCCTTCCTCTGCAGCGAGTTCCTCTGTTCTGCCATGGAGGATAATGCGTTGTTGAATCTCTGTCATTTGTGCATGCATCCGAATTTGTGCCTGATGGATGTTGCCAAATTCAATATGATTCCATCGTTTGATTTCTTCCTTCAATTTTTTTAGACGGAGCTGAAATGAGTGCATCTTATTGCGGCCTATGATCTGATTTGAATTCCACCAGTTTTTAACCTTGTCCATGAACTGAGAGTCACGGAGCCAAAATAATTCAAACCTGAATGGAAAATTCTGTTGGCTTGCTTTGACATCCATCTCCAATTTTATTAGCCAATAATCGGATCCCAAAGTAGGTAATATAGCTTCTTCATAGTATATATCAAGGCTCACCAGAGCTTCTGAGGCAAGAAAGCGGTCCAGGCGGGAGGCAACCTGAAATTGTTCTCCCCTTCTGTTGTTCCATGTAAATTGGCCGTTAACTGTAGGGATATCAACTAGGAAAAGATCCTGTAGGAGCTCTTGAAAATTAGCCATATCAAGATCCTCCCGTCTTATTCTGCCCTTTTTTTCTAATATATTTAAAATCATGTTAAAATCCCCGCCTAAAATCCAATATCTTTCATTATGCATTGTACTCAGAGTCCTGATATGCTGCAAGAAATCTACTCGCTCTCCTGGAATTGAAGGTCCATAGATAGCCGAGATGAGGATTCTGTCCTCTACCCCAATCTGGTGGAAAGTTGCTGACAAAATTCTTGGAACGCCTATCCATCCTTCTGCACTAATTTCCACATTATTCCAAAGTATAGCTATGCCTCCCGAGGCACCTACAGAGTCTATTTCCATACCTTCATAGTGCAGTTTGAAATATTGGAGGATTGCATCAAGTTTTTGCCCAGAGACTTTCGTTTCCTATAGTAACAAGATTTGAGGTTTCTCAGTCATCAACTTGTCTTTCAAATAACGCTACTTGCCCTTAATATTAAGACCTCTAATGTTCCAGGAGAGCACCTTCATTAATTATTTTTAGGGAGTTGTTGGAATACTGTTGCTAACAGTATTATTTTCCCCGTATTAATCAGCATTTCACCCACTAACTGAATGGATTCCTGCAAGGTTTTCCGTCCTCTCTTTTTGGCCGGTTTTGCTGGAGGGGGTGTCTTCTTGTTGGCCGATTGCTCTCGTTCTTGCGTTTCTTTCTGAGCTTGCACTGTGAGGTAATGCTCGAAAGTTTTTTTGTATAATTGTTTCTGGTCTGCTGGTATAAAACGATCATCAAGATTCTGCCATTCAAAGAGAAGACGTTTCA
Source organism: Pinus albicaulis (assembly GCA_034641835.2). Taxonomy (NCBI): domain Eukaryota; kingdom Viridiplantae; phylum Streptophyta; class Pinopsida; order Pinales; family Pinaceae; genus Pinus; species Pinus albicaulis. Next base: position 1,625,966,154 of record CM076578.1, read on the forward strand.
AAAGTTTCTCTTCTGCACTCAAATCCTCTTTATTTTGTTCAACCTCCATGGGGATGAGTTCTTGCGGCTGACTATCTTCCGGCGTTTCCATTTCGTGCCCGGCTTTTCTCTTCGTAGACTAATTTTGCTGCGGCACCTTCACTGCTTCTTCAACAACACCTTCTGATACCATTGCGCTCTTGCAGAGGGTTCGCCCTCTTCCTATAACACCTCATATCAGTTTTCAGGTATTTTCATACTCGGTTTGTCAGCGGAATCAGAACCTAGATTCCTTGTGCGAGGAGTCTGTTTTTTTGCAAGCACAGGTACAAACCCTTCTTCATCTTGGTGGGATTTCTCCTCTGAGCCATTATGGTGGGGAGGTGGAAGTTCAGAGCCATTCAAAGGACAAGCTCTATACAAATGGCCATATTCGTGACAGCGACGACAACGAAACGGAATATGCTCATAATCTAACAATTGCTGCCAGATTTTACCTTCATATTCCAGTTCGATCAACTCTTGCAAGGGTTCTGAGATGTTCATGTATACACAGATTTTGGCGAACGAAGTATAGCAACCCCTAGCTATGGATTCTGCTATTTTAACAAAAGAACCTAACGAATTTCCTATTCCTTCCAAAATTTCAGGATCCCAAAAATCCATGGGAAGCCAAAACAAACGAACCCAAACTGGAGCAGCCAGAAATTGCTCTTGTTCAGGGTTGTAACATTCCTCCCATTGGGGAAGGAAAAGCCCCGCATTGCTGTAAAAATAGGACCCCCCCTCAAAAATGTGTTCTTTATCAAGTAGATTAGAAAAAATAACTGTAAAAAAACCCTTTGCCCCAAGTTTAAGATCAATGTGACCCTTGGGCTACCATTTTATTTGAATCCATTTCAATAAATCAATCTCTGAAGGCAAAATACCTATAAACTTACAGATTAGGGCATGATTCTTCATATATCCTTTGTATTCATCCAATTTTGATGTTGGAATGACAAATCTTGGTTTCTTGATTGCTCTTGGCAAGCATTGTCCCTTCAGTTTTGCTTGCCATTCTGCGCCTAGGACAGGGCCATTCCTTTGTTGAGCAGTCCCTGAATATGGTGGTCACTGTGCTTGATCACCACTCGTGATGTTGCGGTAGGAGGGTGGCGGCCCTCCTCCCGAGGTCGCAGCCATGCGTTGAACCAATCGACTATATCCGGTGAGTCTCGAAACCCTGCGAAACCCTGAGAAACCCTACGAACGCTTCAACCGAATCTTGGAGCCATCTTCAATATCATTTGTATGGGAAAAATGAATTAAAAATATAAATATAACAATCGAAATTGTTTAAGGTTTCAAGACAAGAAAATGAAGAATTTTTTTTTTATATTACAGATATTGGTAAGAGAGTTCAATTTGCAATACTTGAGGTACAAGGCAAGTGAAAAACTAGATGGAGATGAGAATGATCATGCTAAAATATTGAAAAATAATACTTTATTAATGCTGAAGTTGAAGAATAAAAAATATATTAAAAGGAAAAAGAATTAAAGAAAAATGAAGACATGTGTTTACAATATAGAATAACTTGCACCAACATGTAAAAGAAAAACTAGTTTTTGAATTAATATAAGCGTTATCAAGCCAATCTAATACATAGACCAACATGTAGTAGTGGTCATAACTAAGTTGTTAGTTCTAATGAGTAGTATAGTTGACATTAAGGGTAAGTGTTAGAGAACAATAACTCCTCTTATCTAACAGAGAGTGAGAGCTAGTTTTTTTTAGTTCGACCTATTTCTAAAAATATCTTGAGTAACAATGAAGATGATGAAATATATACTAAAAGGATTAAGTAAATTTGATTTTTAATAAGATGAAAAAATATGAAGAATATAATGTTTGGAGCAAAAGGGATAAAAATATTATACATCATAGAACTTAGAAAAAAATGCACTAGCACACAAATGCAAAACCATTTTTCGAATTAATCTAAGTGTTGTAGGCACTTGAGGCTTGAACCAATTGGTAGCGTTGGTCATGAATAAGAGGGATTTTTTTTTTTTTTTTGTGAATTTATTAGAGCCTTTATATTTTCTATTTATCAAAAAGAAAGTTTCTATAGAGTTAGTTATGCATGAAATAGCCTCAACCTTCTCGAAGGAGACCAAGTCTGTTGGCCACTTGAGGGAATTAAATGCCAACCAGTATCAGTATTGTCTTTTCCTTCTAGTTGTCGCTAAAGCAACTTTACTATGACCATGATAACTACATTTTAAACAATAGCTATTAAAGCTTCCGACAAACATCATTTAAAGCTATAAAACTTAAAATTCACCCATCAAAAAAATAAATTGGAGTCGGGTCCTTTGAAGTGGATCCTGGCATCCCAACTTGCTGCATCCCTTGGAGTGGACTTTCAATCCTCCCAATCCTTGCTGTAGTAAGTTACTGAGATCTCTCAATTTCATGAATATCCTTCTTAATTTGCTGAAATTCTGACAACAATTCTTGAATGCCTCCCGTTTGATGCATGCTTGCCATGGCCTTTGCTAAGACAAGTTTAACTTTCCAGTAGCTTTTTATAGATTGATGGAATAATGACACCCTTCCTCTAGTGCTTGCTGGGTCACAAAGGAAATCCAAGGTTGCCTCCTATTTTTTGATGTCTTCTTCATCATAGGAACTTTCCCTTTCCCATCCATGAATGGTGTTACAGATTTGAACTAAGTTACCAGCTTCGTAGAGATCAACAATATTCTCTAGAACTTATTTATGGGTTCTCCTCCCACGCTTACTTGGGCCCTCATCCTGGGTTGGTTGTTTCTTCTTGCCTCTGCTTGCTCCTTTCCATTTTCTAGGTTGACCTCTCACCATGATAGCTTAAAAAAGTGATATTCCTGTAAGAATGTAAGAGAGACCTGTATATTGTAGAATAAAATTAATACAGTAGTTCTGGAAAATAAAGGTGGAGTCCTTTACTCCAATTACGTCAGGTCGAAAGTCATTCTTTGCCAGGATACCAGAATGGTGATTGGTAAGAGTGACAGATTCAGAGGCTTTGACAGAGGCCTTTTTACAATAAGATAATGCAATTTTCCAAGATAGCAAAAGCCTGTTGTTAAACACCAATTACAACTACCACAAAATTGCAAACAATGAAAGACTCGACAGCAACATCCCAGATTAATCTGAAAATAGGGAAAACTTGACAACGACATCCCAGATTAATCTGCAAACAGAGAAAGACTCACAACAACATCCCAGATTATAGGTGGACCAATTTTGATAGTGAGAGGAGAGATTAAACTTATCATTGAGAAAGACTACGATATTTGTTCCCATACAACTTAAGCAGAGGAAAATTATACTCGAACCTTCCAGCTTACGACAGATAATTTTCATGGAACCCTTCTTAAAACTATTGTAGAGGATTATTAAGTTGCAATTCATGCAAGACAGAGGAATTCGCATACTGAGACCAGACAAATTGACAGCATTGCCATATTTAAAACCATTGCAGAGATGGAGAACAATTAAGATTTGAAATTTGAACTTAAAACAGAGCAGATGATAGTTTCCTATTGGTTGGCTATGAAAACGAGGCTCAATTTCCTTATCATGAAAAATTCTAAACCCTTCCTTGCCTTTTAAACCAGAAGAATGAAGGAGTCGACCCAACTGACAAGATAACCCAGTAACAAAACATACCTATTTACATTTAGTGGTACCATGACCTGCATCTTCGAATATTATAGCTAAGAATTTATAAATGAAGGTAACGAAGGCCATTACATACCCCTTAGTCGGACGACTACTTTTCTCCACTATTACCTCCACTACGTCTGAAATTTCTTCAAACTCGCAATTGTAATCCTTCCTACTATGTCTTATTATCCTCCTCCAATCACGACGTGGTTCCCCAATTCTTCCTAACATGCAGTGCTGGCTAGCTTTTTTTTCCTTAACTACCATTACCGTGAAGCATGCCGAGTACTTTACTTGCTAGAGTGCATTTATTACCTGTGATGGATGGTCAGGTGCATTCTAATTAATTTAATAGTTTATATTAAATGGGAGTGTTAAAATAATAATATCTTCTATGAACTGAATTAGAGAAAAAGGTAATTTTTAATTTGAGCTATTTAAAATATATATATGGACTAACACTATCTAAAAATATTTCTAAAAATAACTCGAACTAAAAAAACTTACTCTCACTCCAATTCAATTTACAAGAGATGTTACTCTTTTAGTTACCTTCTTATTATGCACAACTAAATTCATCAACACCAAGAATCCCCCCTTAATTGTGACCACACTACCTTTTGGTCTAAGCCTCAACTCGCTGTACAACACATAAACCAATTCAAAAGTGGTTTTACTTCTACATTTTGTTGTAATATATTTGTAGCTCTACATTGTACAATATGTTTCTCCCTTTTACTCCAAACATTGTATTTTTCATACTTTTTTCTCTTATTATACTTTATGTTTACTCTATTATTCTTATTCAATATTTCTTCACATTCATTTTTATCTTAGCTCTAACATTTTTTTGTATTTACTTGTACCTCAATTTCTATTGATTAAAATTTTTCATCAATATTTGTAATACAAAAAATAACATGACCATTTTCATTCAACACCTCTTCTATTGCTACAAAATATTTAACAATTTTGATGGTTATCTCTATATATCTAATTCATTCTACTCCAATAGTGATAACCACATTTTTATATTTAAATTCATCTTGAACATACTTGAGCTTTGCAAGCCACAATTCAAGATAAGTTAAGTCAACATAATAATCAAATTCAACTTTCATTGCTAGGTTCTTTTCACATGTTTTTGATGCTACACAGTTGGTTTCAATTTCATCATCTTGAACCTGAATATCATCTTCCACACATGTATCTGCATGATGGAATTCACTTTATTCATTATGTCGATACTCTTCTTCTATTGTTGTAGGCTCTTCCATAACATCTCTAGTTACTTATATGATATCAAAATATTCATATTCGCTTGTTGTAATAGAGGTTTGATTACCAATTACAACAGTTTTCTAAAAGTTATTTCCCCTCCTTTCATTTATATCATTTTGAAAATATTCAAACTTCTAAAGACATGGATTTTGCTATAATATTGAGAAGAATGTTATCATCCAAATCTTGTTGAATAAAAACTAATGTTATTTCATTATCATTGATATTTAGAAAAAGATAATATACTTGATCTTATTTTATAACCTCACAAAATACTTTGACTTAATTTTTTTTTAAACCCATTTGAAACAACATTCCATAAATAATATAACTGTAATAAGATTCTCATCTTAATAATGAAAAAGTCATAATTTAAAAAAATAAAAAAATAAATAAAAATGGTAAAAGATAAAAATTATTAAAGAAATAAATTCTCATAAATCTCAAGATACTTTTATCACCTTCTAAAAAAATTATAATAAAAGGTAAAAGAAAATATATCGCTAATGTTTCTTCTTTCTTTCTTCTCATACTCCTTTCTGTAATTATCAGACTTCCTTTACCTCTTTATTTTTTTCTCTGATTTTTCATTATATTTTTTATTTTATGTCAATGATCACTCATAGATGTAGCCATTCATCCATGTATAAGTAATCACTCATCCAGCTAAAGGGCATTAGTTCAAAAATTTAAGATGTATATTGTGCTAATATGAATTTAACAACCAAAAAATACCTTTCACAAAGTTTATTATATTTAAGAAGATTTATCCCCTTGATCTTTGAAATGGTTTCAATTCCTTATTCGGTTTAAGGACAACACCTCGAAACTATAGTTCACCTTATTCTAGAACACATGATTCCCTTTTAATGACGGCTTCGATGACTTCTATCTATATTCCTATAAATAGTGATAGCTCTACAAACTAGAAATGGAAGATAGGAAGCAATAGTTATAGAAACCGTGAAGGACACATTGCTCACTCACAACTATAAAAAAAATAACAACCTCTAAACTCATTTTTTGCATAGCTCACACTTTGAGAATCATATTTTCTCCGTTATGATATTCATTATCTAAAATCTAAATGTGCATATCTTACGATTTGTTATGCTCACCCCTTTATAGGGGTTCAATTTTACTGTGAGACCATGTTAAAATATAAAAATGTGAAGAATCAAACAATTTCTAAGTAGGTAAGTATTGCACACTTTTTTTATCATTAAATATATTTCATAGTAAATTAAGAATAACTCCTTTGAAATATATATAACTTTTTTTAACTATTTTTAAAATATATTTATAATATTAGATCAAAGAAAAAAATTAACTCTAAATCTACAAATATTATTTTCAACTTGGACTTCTCTACCCTTAGTAAATAAATCATTCTACCAAGAATTTAATATTGTAGTGAATACTAGCCCGATTTAAACGTAAGAAGTGCCTAGTTTATGTAGTTTGTAGTTCGTCACATTTTTTTTCATTATTATTCTAAAGGTTCTCTTTAACAGGATTAAGGCACTTCCTGAATATGGAGCTTGCGTTTTTGTTTCTTGTCTTTCGAAATCGAAACTCAAATGAACACATGCTTAGCTTTTGATCTCGTCGGGTTTTATGATGGTCGTATATTCATTCTATATTGAGAGCTTAAGAGGATGTCCATGGATTTTCTACAAAATATTTCATATCCTTGTGGATAATGTTTCAATAAATATTTGATATCTTTCTAATAATTAAACCATTGAAAATTGGATGGAACAATGTTTCCCTTCCTAGAACAAGAGAAAATAAAATAGAAAAATAGAATGATAATATAAGGTCCTTATTGATTGTGTCTCATGAAAAATAAGGTCTCTATTGATATTGATTGTCTCCCATGACAAATTTTGTGGAATTTTACTATGATTTTTAATTATTTAATTGTGGAGACAAAGAACCAGAGGGACAAGACTGTAACTGAATACTAGAACGATCCACATTAACTGAATACTAGAACATTTCACATTTAACTATGTAGAAATAAATAAATAAAAAATTCTTTTGAACTTTGGTAATGTTACATAAGCAACATATGAGTGATTAGGTGGTTATGTTATGCATAACCAAGATTGTTATAGTCCTGGAAGAGGACAATTATTTTGATTAGCTGTCTCAAATTGAAGGTTATTGTTGATTATTTCGATTCATATTTGAATATGTTAGAAATAGATAAAAAAAAGTTTTTCTTTTGAGGTTTGGTAATGTTTTATAAGCAACAAATAGGTGATTATGTGGTTATGTTATCAATAATTGAGATTGTTATAGTCAAGGAAGAGGACAATTATTTCGATTAGTTATCCCAAATTGAAGGTTATTGTTAATTATAGTAGTGTCTATCATGAAAAAACTAGCGCTATGGCAGTAGAAATATTGAGAGCTCTTCCCTTTCATTTTCTCAATAAAAAAAAATAAAAATTAAAAGTTAAAGAAATAAAAAATAAAATAAAAAAATTGATAAAAGACTATATAGGAGACAAAGAGACAGTAACTGAAATAAAAATGCTTGAACATTAATGATGTATGAATATGTTCTTTCAATTACAAAATAACTAGTACACAATTATCTACTTTTATTTTCTTCCAAAATCGACATCTTTTAACAAATGTATAAGGAATTTTCCTAAGCTATATATAACATTAAAGAATATTACCTTAATAAAAAAATAGTACACAATTATCTACTTTCCTTCTCTTCCAAAATCAACACCTTTTAAAAAATGTATAAGGAATTTTCCTGAACTATATATAACACTAAACAATACTACCTTAATCTATTTTGAATTTCATAGTATGATTACATATACAACTTGATTTTGTGTTCATGTTCTCTTAGTCTTTTCTTTCTGCAACAAAATAAATACAAGTAACCTATTGGAATTAATTCCCTTAACTAAGTATTCTTTCTGTTCTTTCCACATAGTACATAAAATTTATAGAAAAAATATAAAACATATTTTTGACATGTAATATGAAAATTACAGACAAAAAAAATGCATGTTTCTTAGTAAGACTTGGAAAATTTTGTATAGTTAGCACACAAAATTTTGTATAGTTAGCACACTCCTCCCATACAAATTGGTTTCTGCAAAGTTTTCCGTCCTAACTCCCTCATGCCTTTGGTTGTTATGGTGTGGTAATTTTTACTTTTTGTTTTTATTCCTCCTCTCCAACTTCTTCCTCAGTGCCCTTTTTCTCCTGGTTCCTTACACACATGGAAACATCTTTCCCATTTTTTTTGTTCATAGAGAAGTATATATTATTATAAACAAACAAGTCATGGGATAGAACATATCATGTCACAGTAGAAGAAAACCCATATACCATAAATAAGTCATGGGATAGAACATATCATGTCATAGTAGAATAAAACCTATATACCATAATTGTATGAATTGGATAAGAGATACCACTAGATTGGGCAGTTTTGAAATTTTATGGTTACATATAATTTATGCCTTGATCTATAGAGCTTGTTTTTTAGGATATATAGATTAATTAACAAAAATATGTGCAATTTCATTATAGGGATTTAAATAACATGTTTATTTAAAAAGTGGCATAGGAAAATATAAAAAACCCAATTATAGAACAATACTTTCCTTGATGTACTCCATAGAATATCTATCTTAAATTGATACATGAACATTTAGATCAATCAAATTAGGAAAAATACATATAACCAAGAAGATGGACTATGGGAAACAACTTCTCTTGTACATGTATCCTTGAAAAATTGAACTAATTAATGAACTAATAAAATAAAATTGTAGGTATTCATATTTTCATCCTAAAAGGATTTTGTGCATTAAAAATTGCTACTTTATAGGAATTTTTCTATCACTAACATTATGATGTTTTATTGGTGGTAAGTTGGCAAGTTACAAGCTTGCGTATTCTTTTTTTCTCATAATTTGAAGGAATTTTAAATTTTATGAACATGAGGCAAGTATCCATATGACATGTTACAACCCACTCAGCTAAACAAATTGAATTTCATATTTATAGTCCTTATAGTCGATTTCCTTTTCTCTTTGTTCTTTTAAAGGAAAGTTTAACGTGCCTAATAATATCATTCTAATATTAAAGTGATTTAAGGTTATTCAACTGCATGCCTAATAATATCGTTGTAATATTAAATTTATTTAAGGTTATTCAACTGCAATGTCTTTGGATTTATCTCTAGACAACCTAGGCTATGAAAAAACATAATTAAGAGATCCATTTGAATCTCTATAATCCATTAGTATTAATATTTTTCCAAAAAAAGAGTTTAATGCCCATTAATGATGGGAATTATGATTAATATTAAATATAAAATAATATAACATTAATATTTAGTATATTAATAGTGTTGATATTTATATTAATATTCATATAAATATAAAGAGATGAATTAAGAGAGAGAAGTGGAGGAAGAGGGAGATAAATGGAGTTGGAGGGGGAGAGAGAGGAAGGGAAGAAAAAATACATACAGAGAAAAATACTGAGAGAGATAGAATTACAGTGGAGGGATGTATATAAATTGAGGGAGAAATGAGAGAAAGAGGCAAGAGGGAGAGAGAGTGTGAGAGAAAAGGGGAAGAGAGAGAGAAAGAGAAGGGGAAGAGAGATAAGGGGAGATGGAGATAAAAGGAAAAAGAGATAGATAGATATGAGGAGAGAGTGTGTGTATGGTTGGGGGGTGACATAGAAAGGAAAAGAAAAAAAAAATATAGGGAAAAAAATATAGATGTAAGGGGGAGAGCGGGATTAAGAGAGAGACAAAGAGAGGGAGGGAGGGGGATATAGATAGATATGGAGCGAGAGTGTGTGTTCATTGGCGTAGTGAGATGGAGAGGAAATTAAGGAGAGATAAAGGTGGATATAGATATAGATGGTTGGGGGAGAGAGAGATATATGGGGGAGAAGGAGAGAGGCGGGGAAGAGACAGAGGGAGAGATTAAATTATATTCATTGAAACAACTGCATTGATATAATTGTATACATTTATTCCTAATCCTATGTGATTGATTGCACTCAATGCATTGATTTCATTGTAGTTGTTAATTCATAATATTATTTGATTTTTTGCACTACATGTCTTGATTTTAGTGTAGACGTTGATTTATAATAATATTTGATTGCTTTCACTAGATGCACTGATTTCAATATATATATTAATTTCTAATGTTTTTTTTTAATTTCTTAAACAAGATGCATTGATTTCGGTCTAGATTTTTATTTATACTTCTATTTGAATGCTTACACTAGATATCTTGATTTTATGTAACTATATGTGTGGTGTACATTAATTTCAAACCAATTATTTTAATAGTGTGCATTGATTTCACTGTAATAAAAAATAAATCATTTATAAGGTGCATACATTTTTTGAGTTATAGTAATTCAAACATAAATAAAATAGTTGAATTTTCATCTTAAATAAAACGTTCACTTACTTGAAATGTTCTCTTCTTGAAATTATAACTAATTGTAATTGAATACATTTCTATTATTCCCAATTTCCAGCATTCAACCTTGCTAATCACTTTTCATTCAAACATGGTAGTAGAAAAAATCAACCATTGAAACTTTCTTGGGGTTTAACATTTCATAAGTAAAAATGATTGACTTTGGAGAAATATACTATTAATATTGGAGACGAAGGGAGACGAATGATTTTTATTACAATAGCTTGAGTTAGAGATTCGAATGGTGTAGGATTTCCACTATACTTTTCATATGATCTACATAAAAAAAATTAGAAACTAACATGTGTGACAATAAGAACAGTATAATAAAATAGATCGAGATGAAAGACAATTTTAAGCATGGAAATTTATCTTAAAGTTTAGAAACCTTGGCGAATATTTCTACTCCCTAACATGCAAACTATAAAATGTTTAGCAATATGTTTGTAGAAATATTCAAATTTGTAATTATTTTATATAGTCTCTATGAAACGTTGGCGATTTTAAAGGTAAAATAAGTTTATGATATAAAATTTGAGGGAATAATTTTTGGGAAAAATGGAAACTGGCGAATATTTTTTTTGGAAAAAACATCGAAAATTAGCCCACTTGCAAATATTACCCCCTAAAATATTCCTTGATTGAGATTGATCACAGTGAAGAATATTTTTAGTTGAAAAAATTCTTATTATTCATTTCTCTCTCATTCAACCATGTTACATTGTCGATTTTCTTTCAAATTTTTTATTTCATCATTTTTCATCATTCAAGTTATTAATAGTCTTTATCATTAGAACGAATTGAGATAAATGAGATAAAGTAAAATTAAATGGAAAAGTTAATATTTGGCATAGTTACCATATCTAAAATGATCATAATAAATAGTTTTTCAACAAATTTTCCATGCCCACAGACAAATGAAACTAATCTAGATCTATTTTAACCCCAAATCTAGGAAGCACTAAGAGAGATCAAATATCTCGAGGTATAAAATTTTCCTCATTTTTTGCACTCAAAAATGTGGTTTACACCTTTAGATATTTTATCCCTCTTGGTTCTTGATAGATGCAGGTTTAACATGGATCTAGGTTGGTTTTAATAATGTTTACACGATAAATATGGAGCATTCATAAAACTGTCATATTTATACTTACTTGTAAGGAAAAAATAAGATTTATAGTGCATGAACATATCTAATGATTTTTCTGTATGAAAAAAAGAAAGAGAAAGCGTGGAAATATACCATCATAGATACATCTTAACTTTAGATCTGATAAGTGCCAAGAGTGATGAAATCTCTCGAGGTGCAAACACAATTTTTGGGTGCAAAACTTGAGAAAAGTTTTCCACCTTCAGATGTTTGATCAATCTCAAATACTGATAGATATAGAGATAATATAAATATATGGTGGTTTAATTATTAATAATTAATAATTACAATTAACAGTTTTATTATTTTACTTTATTTCTTTAATTTTTATTTTTATATAATTTAATTGCCTGAAAATGTTTTAATATATATATATATATATATATATATATAATTTGATTTATTCAAGATGTTTATATAAGATAAAATAATAAGACATTACAACATCTATTTCATACTAGGCTATAGAGTGTGTAAAAATGTAATAAACCAACCTAGATCCATCTTAACTGTCGACCTTCAAGCACAAAGAGGGGTCAAGACTCTTTAGGTTAAAACCTATTTTTTGAGTGAAAAAATTGAGGAAAGGTTTGCACCTGGAGAGATTTTATCCATCTTGGTGCTTGATAGATATGTATTTAAGATGGATCTAGGCTGGTTTCATTCGTGTGTGGCCAAGAAAACTCTATCGAACATATAATTAATTTTATCAATAAAATGTAAATATATCTAATATTAATATAATTATTTTAATTATTCTAAATATGTCTCACATAAACTTGGTCATTTTAATATTAAATTTTCTTAGTTACCTTAGTTTGTTGAGATGATAAATAATGCAAAGTGACAATACTAGTGCTGAATGATAGAAAAGGTGAATAATAAGACTATAGTAAATTACAAATGGTCATCACTATGATCAGTCTCAAACTATTTTCTTCTACTATTCTTATTGCCACCCTTCTTAGTTTGGTAATATTTTCATATTGATTATATAAAAGGATAGTTGAAATCATAAACCATTTAAATATTTGGCTTGAGTTATTGGAGTAAACATCATACGTTGTCTCTCTTGCTCTCCATTATTAATATGTTGAACTACTATAACACAAAAATCTATGTACATTGTCAACAATTTTTTGTGATTACACTGAAATCAATCCACATTGTTAATCTAATCACTTTAAATTTAATGTACCATCATACATCCAATTACATCATATCATAAATCAAAATCTACACTGAAATAAATGCATCTAATGCAAACAATCAAATAAGATTACAAAACGAGTTATAAACTGAAATCAATGCATCTAATGCAAGCAATCAAATGGAATTAGAAATCAACATCTACACTAAAATAAATGCATCTAGTGCAAGTAAGCAAATTGGATTAGAAAGAAACATTTAAACTGAAATCAATGCATTTAGTGAAATAAATAAAATAGGATTATAAATCACTGTCTACATTGAAATAAAGGCATTTAGCGTAAGAAATAAAATAGGATTAGAAATCACCATTGACACCAAAATAAAGGCATTTAGTGTAAGAAATCAAGTAATATTATGAATCATCTAAATTGAAATCGATGCATCTAGTGCAAGAAATCAAATGTAATTAAAAATGAACATCTATATCAAAATCAATGCATCTAGTGCAAACAATCAAATCATATTAGAAATCACCATCAACATTGAAATCAATGCATTTAGTGGAAGCAGTCAAATACGATTAGAAATCATCTACATTCAAATTAGTGCATCTAGTGCAAGAAATAAAATATCATAAGAAATCAATATCTACAATAAATTCAATGCATCTAGTGCAGGCAAGCAAATAGGATTATAAATCACCATATTTACTGAAATCAATGCAACTAGTGCAACAAATATTCTCTGCACCCCCCCCCCCCCCCTCATCCATCTATATCTGTATCTCCCTCCATCTCTCCTTATTTGTCTCTTTATCTCACCCCCCAATAACACATGGTCTCTCACTCCATATGTATCAATCTCTTTGTCCCTCCCTCCCTCTCTCCATATCTCTTCTCCTATCTCTTTTCCTTCCATCTATATCTCTATCTTCCCCTTCTCTCCCTCTCCCCTGCTTATATCTTTCTTTCTTCCTATTTTCCTTTCTCCTTCTCTATCCATATTCCTTGTCAATACCTCTCTCTCTCCACCATTCTCTCTCTATATCATTATTCTTACCTCCCTTTCTCTCCCCCTCCAAATCCATCTCTCTTTCCCTTCCTCTCTCCACTCTTTCACATCCTCTCTCTTCCTTCCTCTCTCTATCTCTCTATCACTCTCTCTCACCTCCCTCCAAATATTTTACTATATCACTCCCTCCTTCTCTTCCCATTTTTTCCATATCTCCTTCTTTGTCTCTTTATCTCATTCCAAAACATAAACACTCTCTCTCCATATCTCCCTCATCACTCCCTCTATCTCTCTCTCCAGTTCTCACTCTCAATATATTTATTCTTCCCTTCATTTCTCCCCATCAAAATCCATCTCTCTATCCATCCATCTCTCCTCCTCTCTCTCATACTTCCTCTCTCTTTGTTTCCCTCCTACCTCCCCTCTATTAACCCATCCCTCCCCCTCTCTCTCTCTCTATCTCCCTCTCTCTCTGTCCCTGTCTCTCTTTTTATCATTGTATCTCTATCTCTCTCTCTCTCTCTCTTCCATCAAATCCTCTCTTTTCCCCATAAATATTCTCCTCTCTCTCAAGTCCTCTTTCTCATCCTTCCTCTCTCTCCCTTTCTCTCCTACCTACCTCTCTCTCTCTCTCTCTCTCTCTCTCTCTCTCTCTCTCTCTCTCTAATGCCCTCCCTTGCTCTATCTCTCTAAAAATATGTTAATATATCCCTAATTTTCTATCCTACCTCCATATCTCTTCCCCCCCCCTCTCTCTCTCTGTTTTCCCTCAAATATTCTCTCTTCCCCGTCACTCTCTTCCTCTCCCTCACCGTTCCTCTCTGTCCCTTTCTCTCCTACCTCCCTCCATCTTCCCCTATCTCTCTCTCTCTCTCTATGGTACTACATCCCTCCCTATCTCCTTCTCTCTCCTTCTCCCTCCCTTCTCTCCATCTCTCCTTCTTTATCTCTTTATTTCACCCCTAAACATATACACTCTCTCACCATCTCTCAGTTATCACTCCCTTTCTCTTCACTTCTCACTCTCTATGTATTTATCCTTCCTTTCCCCACTCCCCCTCCAACTCCATCTATCTAACCCTTCCTCTCTCCATTTCTCTTGTACTGCCCTCTCTCTTCCCCCATATCTCTCTCTCTCTCTATTCCCTCCAATCCTCTCACTATCAGTGTCCCTTTCTCCCTGTCTCTATTCAACAATCTCTCTCTCTCTCTCTCTCTCTCTCTCTCTGCCCTCCAATCCTTTCACTATCACCCTTCATATATCCTTCTCCCCCCCCACCATCTTCTTGTCTCCCTCTCCATCTCTTACCCTTCTCTACCTCTCTCACTCATCTTCCTCTCTCTCTCTCTGAATTCCTCATCTCCCATAAGTTTCTCTCCATCTCTCCCTTGTCACTCCCACTATCTCTCCACTTCTATCACTCTATGGATTTTTTCTTCCCTCCCATATATATCATGATATATTAATATATTATTATATAACAAATTTAATATTATATTAATCCAAAATTATTAAATTTAATAGTATTAATATTATAATATATTAATATGAATATTAGATTTAATAATAATAATAATAATAATAATACACTTAATATTGTTTTTTCCATGGTATTAATAATAATTTGGCCCATGCTATTTCATCCATAGGATTCACCTAAATAAAACATTCTTTTTGAGTTTTCCTAAATATAAAGTGGACTATGGAGTAAATATAAAAATAGGGTTTATTTATTTATCATACCATGCCTCTAGTTTATTTATATTTTTATTTATTTAAATATGGTATTTCAGCCATGGTATTAATAATAATTTTTTCCATGGTACTGGGCAAGCCGTATTTTGCCCATGGTATTAATAATATTTGTTCCATGGTGTTTAGCCCACGAGATTCACCTAAATAAAATTTCTATATCTAATCAAATAGGTTTCAATTATTTACAATACCTCTAGTTTATTTATTATTATATTTATTTACCATCACTGTGGAGTAAGTATAAAAATAGGTTTTATTAATTTACCATACCTTCCGTTTATTTATGTTATTATTTATTTACCATACCCTTTTTTTTAGTGTTCGTAAATATAACTTTGGGTCAAGAGGTAGGGATAATATATATTAATTATTAAAAATATATCGATTATAAAATATTTGATTATGAAATTAGAGATGTTTTTTGTGCATGTGGTATTGATGAGGCGACATTGTATTAGCCTATTATATTGTAATAAATACTATTTAAAATTCAATAATATGGATAGTAAGAAATATAGTTTTGTTATATTGTAAGTATTAATGTTTTTATGTCCTTACTAATTAAAGTTAAAAATAGTTACAAAATCACTATTTTAATTTATAAGATATTTACGCCGATAGGCGTAACCCCCTATCGGAAGGAGCATGTTTTGTGATTAGGCTAATTAATCTTTTTGATCTGATGGTCTAGATTGAAAGATGTCGGTATATTCTGGTCATCGCCACTAAATAAATGGATGAAATTCAAAAAAGTAACTTCCTTGCATATCTAAATCATGTGTTTAAACCATACTTAAATTAATTTTTTACAAAACATGATTAAAAATTTACTGTGCCATTTTTTGACTGCCACCTATCAAGATTAACCAGTGATGGTTCAAACTAAAATTCCACCTATTTGATTGTTCAAATTCTCAATTAAACGTGGCAGCTCATCCTCAAACATGGAGCGCGGAAGAAAACGTGGCAGCTCATCCTCAAAGGTGGAGCACGGAATGGGTGCTTGGACCAACAGGCAGCGCAGACGTTTCTCATGCAACATTAATGTTAATGGGTAAATGAACGTGGGAGGAATGGAACGTGGGCCACGCGTAGGTGTTATGGAACGTGGGCGAGAGCAAGGAGGTGAGCGGCTTGTAGATGAAGGCGGATGGAAGTGAGATGGCACAACGTTTGAGGTTCAACTTCATAACGTTTCAGGTGAGCATATCAGCTTCATAACGTTTCCCAACCGTCATGAAAATTTAGTGTATGAAGAATTTCAAGCCACGAACAATTTCGGCCCTTGCGTGGATTTTGCTTCCTGAAAACGTTTAGCCACTTTAAAACCTCTGTGAAGAGCCGAAAGAAAGCATATTTAGGTGATTTTCCACTGGGAAGAGCGAACTCGGTGCAAAGGATTCCGACGAGGTTTCGTCCGAGAAATATGAGTTGATAACAATTTTTCTACGTTTAATTGGTAAGCATATACATTACGACCACAATCTCCCTATTACATTTTTCCGTGTTTAATCGGTAAGCATATACATTAGGACCACAATATCCCTTCTCTTTTGAATAGTGCTTTTGGGAAATCCAGTTATTCATTCCAAATATTTAATGTTTTGATGCCGAGAATGCACGCCTCTATAAAAACACGATTATACTCCGTCAGAACGGACTCACAAACCCTTTGTGTGGAAGTGTGTTTGTTGACTCGTAGCGCCAGCGCGCAGGTGACATTACATACGATCCTTGCAGCGATAAAACCAATCCTTTTATATATTCCAGAGAATTTCATATTTTCTACTTCTGTGCATCTGTGTATAGAGACGCTCTTTTTGGAACAGTTTTGTTTTTTCATTTCAAGGTGAAGTTCCCATTGCTCTACGGGATCAAGAGTTGACCCCAACCTACTCGGGAAAGTGTTCGATATTGTATAAACCAGGGCTGCCGTTTATTTCCTAACCTAGAGTAACTATTTTTAGCGGATGCTTGTCATGTTTTGTGGATTCCTATCTCTAGAAATGAGACAATCATGATTGCCAATAAGTGGTTATCAGAGCATAGTAATACACACATAACTTAAGCCGGAGAGATTGTTAAACATTAGATAAACTAGGAAAGATTGTTAGACATTAGCTAAACCAGTGATCCTTGTGTGTTGAATGTTGCTCTCTCACTATGCGATCATAAACAGAAACGCGCTCATACGCTTTAACTCGCAAACAATCTAGCCAATGCTTATGACTGAACCACGCGTTCCTTTCTATGCTTTTCTTTTTCAGAAAATTGTACATATGCATAAGTTTGATGTCTTAGATATTAACTTTACTTTGATTTGTTAACATTGGTTGACAAAGCTTCCCTGTGAACTCTCTCTTGGATCTCTTAATCAGAGAGGGGATAAAATCAGAATCATATGGAAACCTCTTCACCGTAAAATTTAGTCTTTATTTCCACATAAGATTCCATTTTTATGTTATTAGTGTTATCGCATCCAAACACATCTATGTTTTATTAAAGTTTCCCACATACACACGCGGAGATATCTCACTAGGGCAGAAAACAAATAATCGGTCTCCAGGGCATATGAAGAGGATTTAAGGTTAGAAGTTGGCGGGTAAAAGTTTATGCACATAGGAAAGGCTTTGCACGATCATGATACCATTTAGGGTTTCTTCGCATCTCATCGATTTGATTAAAGAGGCTGTGTATAATGTTGTGCGTTTCAAAGTTTTTAGAATGATACATTGGCATTCAAAATCTATTTGATTCATATATAAATCCAAAATAACGGGCTAAATCATTTTGAAATTTGATCAGGTGGAACGAATACATAGCTCTCTAAATCGCTGCCCCAGGAAAGTGCAGCAGCTTGGGTTATTGGGAGCTCGGCCCTCGCTAAACAAGTGATTATTCCCGTTTCTCATTTCTCTATGTCGAAAGATTGAATTCCTATTCATTTCTCTGAATGATTGAAAGCGGTTTCGTACATTTAAAACAAATTTAATATCTGTGACCAAAGATTTTGATTTTGATCTAATGTCCTTTTTAATGAAAATTTACATATTTTTCTTTGATGACAGTTTCGTATGTTTAAATTTGGGTTTAATGTATATGCCAAAAGATTTGGGTTAATATTTGTGTTATAGTTTTAGACTAATGGGGTCATGTCATGAAGGTTTATGGCAGTTTATTAATAGTAGTTTGAAGAGGGGAATTGGGAATGCAGTAGGCACTGATTTGAAAATATAAAATAATTTAACCACGTGTTCCAAACACATATATGTTTTATTAAAGTTTCCCACATACACACGCGGAGATATCTCACTAGGGCAGAAAACAAATAATCGGTCTCTAGGGCAGATGAAGAGGATTTAAGGTTAGAAGTTGGCGGGTAAAATTTTATGCATATAGGAAAGGCTTTGCACGATCATGATACCATTTAGGGTTTCTTCGCATCTCATCGATTTGATTAAAGAGGCTGTGTATAATGGTGTGCATTTCAAAGTTTTTAGAATGATACATTAGCATTCAAAATATGTTTGATTCATATATAAATCCAAAATAATGGGCTAAATCATTTTGAAATTTGATCAGGTGGAACGAATACATAGCTCTCTAAATCGCTGCCCCAGTGCTAGAAATTTTTGGCTATTGGGAGCTCCTACTACGTTAAACAAGGATTATTCCCTGCTTTCATTTCTCTATGTCGAAAGATTGAATTCCTATTCATTTCTCTGAATGATTGAAAGCGGTTTCGTACATTTAAAACAAATTTAATATATGTGACCAATGATTTTGATTTTGATCTAATGTCCTTTTTAATGAACATTTACATATTTTTCTCTCATGAGAGTTTCATATGTTTAAATTTGAGTTTAATGTATATGCCAAAAGATTTTGGTTAATATTTGTGTTATAGTTTTAGACTAATGGGGTCATATCATGAAGGTTTATGGCAGTTTATTAATAGTAGTTTGAAGAAGGGAATTGGGAATGCAGTAGGCACTGATTTGAAAAGATAAAATAATTTAAAATACGAAAGGAATATTATATATTTATAAATGGTGTGGTATATAAATTTTTATTTGAGAAATACTTTATATAAATACAAATACATATTTATATCATACCCACTGAAGGATAATGATGGTATTATTATAGCTTACTATGCCCATGTTTACTATTGTTGACTATGTTTGAGAGCAGTAAAATATTGTAATAAAATTTGCAAAATATAGTAAGGGGGCTGACCTACTATTAATATTAATATTAATATTGATATTGTTAAATATATAATAATAATTTTATTGTTATTATAAAAAATATACTTATATTATTGTATTTCAATTATAATTAATAATACTAATAATAACTAAAATTGCCATAAATGAAATAAATCTATATTAATTATAATATTAAAATAATATTAATAATCCCCATGCTAAGGTACGTAATCAGATTTAATACGGTGCATGGGGAGGTGGTCGGGCACGTGGTATACCACCACCGCGCCCGCATTCAAAGTACTATTTCACAAAGCTTACAATTAATGGTTTCTCAATGCACCACTCCTACTGCTTTTCTTGCCCTCCTCGGTGCTATGGAGCCCATTCCAACGATCCATGGCGTTTTACCTCTGAGCTCTTGCTGTTCGCAGGTTGATACAGAGCCCTGTCTGCGCACCAGCACAGGGAAACAGTGTCGTTTAAGTTGCTGTCTACAGCTTTCTCCGGGTTTTCACGTCTCCTCTGGTCCGTTTTGCAATTTCAGTGGCTCCTCCTTTGTTTGCAGTCAGCCTCGGAACTTGTTTACCATCCCTCTTGCGTTTTTCCGCCTGCCAAGTTCACTATGCCTCGACTGAGACCTAGGATGACTAGCAGGCGCGGCTCCTCTGGGGGGCATGTCATCAGACCGCCTGTGTCTCCTTCCTCTACCTCTTCGTCGGACTTTTCTGACCCAGGTGATGGGCGCACTGTTGCTTCCAGACGTGGCCGTGGTCGTGGACGTGGGGCGCATGTTCGCCTCTCCTCCAATGTTCACTCTCACTCCGCCCGTTTTATCTACCCCTGCTCCCTCAATCATCATGAGTTTATCGCCTCTGTCTCCATCAATCTGAGGCCTAATCCGGTCGCACAGTCTTTGCTCTCGGCCCCCAATACGACTGCTCAAGCTCTGCCCTCTGGAATTGCCCCTGCTCCTGAGGATGAAGTTCTGTTTTGTCCACCCGACGTCAGTATGCCAAGTGCTCCGGAAGCAATCACCTCTCAGTTCGAGTTTCAGAAAGCAGAGCCCAGCGCTCCATCCGGCAGTGGATTCTCTGACAAAGCTCCTCTTCCTCCAGATGACGATGACTTCTGCCCGTATGCTTGCCCAGTGGTGGAAGAAGCGCCCTCGCCTACCAATGAAGCTTAATGGATTCAGCTCGACAGTTTTTGACTACAGGTATCAAGAAGGGGTTAAACCTCCTTCTTCCTTTCAGTTTTTTGCAGGATATTGACTGTCATTCTCCATCGACATATCACTGGTCTCCCGGCTACTGTTTTCTAAATATGGTTATACATGTTACTGTCCTCAGGACAGCGCTCCATTGCCACACTAAAACTGCTTGTAATTTTTGTTTTTGGATGTGTCTGTTGTGGTCATGTATGACGAAAATAGTCCTCCATTTCAGTCAACACTACAGACACAAGTATCAGTGGTATCACAGTCGGACAAGGTCCTGGTCTTCAGTGTTTTTCATAGTTTGTAAACAGTCATTGGTTTTTCATGTCAATGTGCAGCAGTGTAATGCAAGAATGCCACATCATTGGGCTAGCCACTCGGAGGCCTCTGCCTCGTTGTAATCTTTTTGTATCAATATAGAAGTAGACTTATTCAGAAAAAAAAAAAAAAAATATTAATAAATATTTAATAATAAAAAATAATATAAATATAAAAATAATTAATACAATAAATAATTATTATCATTAGAAAAAATAATAATAGTGATTAATCTATATTATTATAGTTAGTTTATTTTTTTATTATAATTAACTTAATATTAATTATTATTACTGCAAATATTATTTAATTATTTAGTAATTTTTCAATTACTATCATTTATATCATTTAATAGTGATTAATCTATATTATTACTATCATTTATATCATTATTAGTGATTAATCTATCACTTATAGTGATAGATTAATCACTATATAAATCTATCATTTCTATCATTTAGTTTATCATTTATATAAATATATCATTTATATCATTTATATTTAATCTATCACTATAGATTAGTCACTTTACATATATTATTACTATCATTTATATCATTAATAGTGATTAATCTATATTATTATAGTTAGTTTATTTCTTTTATTATTATCAACTTAATATTAATTATTATTACTACAAATATTATTTAATTATTTAGTAATTTTTCAATTACTATCATTTATATCATTTATAGTTTACTATGCCCATGTTTAATATTGTTGACTATGTTTGAGAGTAGTAAAATATTGTAATAAAATTTGCAAAATATAGTAAGGGGGCTGACCTACTATTACTATTAATATTAATATTGATATTGTTAAGTATATAATAATAATTTTATTGCTATTATAAAAAATATACTAATATTATTTTATTTGGATTATAATTAATAATACTAATAATAACTAAAATTGCCATAAATGAAATAAATCTATATTAATTATAATATTAAAATAATATTAATAAATATTTAATAATAAAAAATAATATAAATATAGAAATAATTAATACAATTTTATCATTAGAAAAAATAATAATAGTGATTAATCTATATTATTATAGTTAGTTTATTTCTTTTATTATTATCAACTTAATATTAATTATTATTACTACAAATATTATTTAATTATTTAGTAATTTTTGCAAGCTCACTATACTTTTGGCATCTTAAAATGCTAGGAAGGTGAGTATTACAACAAATATTATGATGTAAAAGATCTAATATTAAACTCATAGTAATAATTATATAATAATAATATTACAAAGATAACTAGTTTAATAAATTATTCTTATTTTAAATTATTTATATTATTATTATTATTATTTTGCAATAATAGTAGTAGTAGTAGCAAACCATGACACCAACCACTCAAAAACTACTTTTTTTAAAACACTAAACCCTTTTGGATTCAACACACATGGTGATTAACTTAGGTCTATGCCCATGTTTACTATTGTTGACTATGTTTGAGATCAGTAAAATATTGTAATAAAATTTGCAAAATATGACGTCTGGATTGACTATGGTAGATTTTGTTGTCTATATTTAACTATGCTTGACATTTGTTAACTAAGCTTGATTAATGTACATATAATTTCCGAAAAATGATGTCTAAGTCGACTATTGTTAACTATAATTGGATTTTATTGACTATGGTTGATTATTGTTGAGTTTTGTTACTTATATTTTATTTTTGTTGATAAAGGTTATATTTTGTTGGTTATTTTTTAATATTATAAATATCATTTCTAAAACATGTTCCCATGTTGACTTTTGTTTGATATGGTTCACTAATCTATTTTTTATTTGGAAAAGATGATGCTCATGTTGGCTACAGTTTAGTTTTCTTTGGATTTGTAAGGGATATAGTAAGGGGCTGACCTACTATTAATATTAATATTGATATTGTTAAATATATAATAATAATTTTATTTTTGTTATAAAAAATATACTAATATTATTGTATTTCAATTATAATTAATAATACTAATAGTAACTAAAATTGCCATAAATGAAATAAATCTATATTAATTATAATATTAAAATAATAATAATAAATATTTAAAAATTAAAAATAATATAAATATAAAAATAATTAATACAATAAATAATTATTATCAATAGAAAAATAATAATAGTGATTAATCTATATTATTATAGTTAGTTTATTTTTTTTATTATAATCAACTTAATATTAATTATTATTACTGCAAATATTATTTAATTATTTAGTAATTTTTCCAAGCTCACTATAAATTTGGCATCTTAGAAGGCTAGGAAGGTGAGTATTACAACAAATATTATGATTTGTAAAAGATCTAGTATTAAACTCATAGTAATATTTATATAATACTAATATTACAAAAATAACTAGTTTAATAAATTATTCTTATTTTAAATTATTTATATTATTATTATTATTTTGCAACAATAGTAGTAGTAGTAGTGGTGGTAGTTATGGTATATTATTTAATTCAATATATCATTAATTATTATATATTAGTATTATTGTTAATTATTTAATAATATTATTAATTGATAATAGCAATAATATTAAATTAATAACCATATTTTTAATATTTTTTGGGAAAAAATAATATAGATTACACCTCCCATCTTGGAGGAGGAACTTGTTGTTCTTGTCGGTCATATTGTTTTATACATTATGTATATGTGCATGTTACTATATTTGTAGATGGAAAATTGCTTTTCTATATTGCTTATTCTATTCACCATTAATTGAAAGTTGTTTTGTTGATATCACGTCTGTTTTCTTTTATGTTAGGTGATTTCCTTGTTTTATGATGGATCCAGCTATTTGGAGTTGTATTCCATTTGAAATTCTTGAGATTGTCTTCCTTTGGCTCCCTTTATCAGTTGTGATAAAGTTTAGCATTGTTTGTCAGCAATGGAAGACTGTTTTGGAAAATCCTTGTTTCTTATTGCGTTGCAAGCATATCTGTACAAATGAATTTGGATTTATGGTTCCTTTCCTCAATGATGAAGACAATTATTTTGCTGCTGAATACCTTAATCAAAATGGGCGGATATCTCGTTTTCATTTGCGATTCATAGATTCAAGATACAAGGTGGAGTCTACTATCGGACCAATGGTGGTTTTATCCTTACGAACAAAATTCTCCCATTCACGAAACTATTTTGTGATGAATCCATTTAAAAAGGCCTTAAAAAACATTGGGCGAATACGAATTGGAGACTGGGGATTCTTTTCATTATTGGAGAATGTCAACAGCAACAAATATGACTGGGTTGTTCTAAAACATATCTATGATATAATTCAGTCTAAATTTTATGTTTACAGTAGTCTTTATAGGGTTTGGCGAAGGGCTGATCTTCCATTTGGTGGCACCTCACCCCCTCAAAATGGAGTGTTTTATAGAAGTAAATTGTTTTGGCTTTACCTCGACACAGAGTATGAAGATTATCCTCGATATGGGTATACAATATACTGGTTTAATGTGATAAAAAATGACTGGGGATTTTCATTTGTTCCAATCACTGACATTCGGTGTATGTCATTGGCAGTATGCAAGAATGAGTTGATATGTCTTATTAATGATGGCTCCACTTCTGTGTGGTCAATTGAAGAAATAGATAATTTTCAATTTGGTCACCCTTGTAGTGAACGAAGAACTGATTACTTTGAGGATGATTGGGGCTTTAGATGGAATTTGTTGGAAGAAATGTCTATAGATATAAATATGAAATGTCCTGGTTATCTTCCTCTTCGAACAGTCCAAGGTGTGGTTCTTATGTGCAAATGCAGTGAAGTTCCTTTCATGTTATATGACATGATGGCTGGCCTTTGCTTCCTAGTAGATATTGATCATTCAACTAATGAAAAAATGAATGGATTTTGGTCTCCAACGTTGCAGGATTGCAACGATTTGATCGAGTCTGGAAATGTCTTTGCAATTTCTCCGCGTATGGATTCTATAGATGAGATTCCACCGTTAGATGTAGACATGGAGTCTTAGGCTATTTTCCATTTTGTATTCTCTCTGTCATCGTGGAAAATATTTCTTTTATGGTTTTATTTACTTTGCATACTTTTGGGTATGTATGCTAAGACTATGGATATTTATATGGCTCGATTCTAAGGGGGTGTCTTCTATATGTGTATGTAACGGATGCTGGATATTAAATTCCATTGCAATTTGCTCGAATTTTTTTTTTTTTTGTGTCCTCTTAATTGCATTTGAATGTGTTTGGATGTTATCCATTTCTCTCTGTTTCTATAATTGTAATTACTATGACTTATTCTATACATGGTGTTTCCATCAGTTTTTTGTCATTGATTCTCAAACAATGTTATATCTTTAGGTTTTTTTGATGGTATATAGTTCCAACTATTTAGATATATTTCAAATTCATATAAATATTTAGAATTTTGTTCCATTTATATGGGTTCCCCATTACAGTTATAATATGATACAAGAAATTTAATCCTTTTTTGTTTTGGCCATTTCGAAAAATCCATTTTTCTTTTCAGCCATTTGGTTGGAAAAATAACGTGAACGATTTTAATTTGTTTTGTGGGTGGAAAAAAAAATGTGTTCCTTTTTCATCTTTTTCTGTTAATTTATATTGGATATATTATATATGTTCCATGTTTACTCTTCTATAACAAATATTTTATTATTTGTTGTAGACATGTCGTCTGAAGGTACAAGAAAACGTACAAGAAAAAGGAATCAGTCACCTGCATCGCGTGACAAATCTAATGAAAGTCGTCGTTTACGGTATCAACAAAATAAGGACACAATAAATGAGCATAGAAGAGCTAAA
Source organism: Pinus albicaulis (assembly GCA_034641835.2). NCBI lineage: Eukaryota > Viridiplantae > Streptophyta > Pinopsida > Pinales > Pinaceae > Pinus > Pinus albicaulis. The sequence goes on from CM076578.1 coordinate 1,625,992,233, forward strand.
TATCGTAGAATAATGACTGAAACAACTCTTCAAAACGATTTTATGGTTCATCCTAGGTATCGTACTATGGATGATATCATGGAAAGAACATTTCCACTTGGTAGTTCGTTGCCAGAATATGCTCCTCGTCAGCATAATTTTGTTTTTCAACACTCTCCTAAAAATTTTCATAATATTGAGGAAACATCTCGCAATAGGGAGGAACATCATATTCATAACGTGGATGCAAATTTTCACCCTAACCCTTCTGTCTCTGCAATTGCATCTTGTGAGAAAGGCCAAAGGTTGCAAAATATCCATGGTGGAGGGAATGATGACATTGTATGTGGTGACTTGGATGATAGTTTGATTGGCCATTTGTTTGATAATATGGATCTAGCTGATCGAAACATCGTCTCTTCCAATCTCCCTTCTGAAAATAATGTTGTCTGACGAACAGAAGCAATCATCCCTGATAGCAGTTCGCATGGAACAATGGAGGTAATCCAATGATATCTTTACAGTTGATGCAATACTAGTTGTTTTATTACATTCCTCTATTTACATTTCTTTAGTGAAAAGGTATTTTATTGTCTTGGAGTAGGATACACCTCATTTTAATAGAGGTCTAGAAATTTTCTCCCCGCGTCTTCCATCTCTTAATATGAGATTTGAATATGAAGCACATCATATCCTTCCACTACATTGTCCTCGAGAATCAAATCGACAAACTAATGTTAATGTTCAATGTGTTTGATTTGATTTTTATTTATTTGAATTTTTGGTGCATATTTTGTTTTTCTTCAAACAGGACACAACTCATTTCAATAGAGGCATACAAATTAACTTAGTAGATGTTCCGTCTACTGATGTTATAATTGAAGACGAACCATCGCATAGCGTTCATCCAGATCGCCAGCAAAATGTAAATGTTGAATGCATTTGGTATTTTCCTCCTTTTTTTCATTTATTGTTAAGTGTAAAATTACAGATCTATCTTTTTTCGACATTTATTTTTATAAAATATTTTAATTCTTTTTAACAAGAAAAAACTAATTCGAATGGAGGCGTCGAAATTAACTCGCCAAATGTTCAATCTACTGATGTTAGAAGTGGAGAGGAACCATCTCATACACTTCATCGACATCGCGAAACAAATGTAAATATTGGATGAATTTATTTCTTTTTTCCATTTTTTCAATTCTAATTATTTGGACATTCAATTTTTTTAAAAATTACGCTGAAGAAACCTTTGGAAACTCTTAGGTTCCAGAAATGTAGACCACACATTTGGAAACGCCATGTCGTAGACTTGTTCCAAATGTTTCAAATTTGGGGAGGGAGTTTCGTGGTGCTGAAAATCAAATAAATCTTAGAAGAAATTATATTGTTCCACATCATTCTCGACATGCTCCAACCAATACAAATCATATTTATTTTGATGAAAATATGATTGCAGTGCATAAAATATTTCGAGAAAAGCTAGATAGCTTGTTAGTTGTCCAAATGTGCCACATCTTCAATGAATCATATCCTGGAATCCACGTTTTGAGAGATGCTAAAGGACCTGTTTGCAGACGATGTAAGAATGAAGGAGGTTCACATCGTTTTTGTGGCTATAATAACATGGATCCCGACAAGCAACCTCATATTTTAAGAGTTCTTACTCAAGTTGAAGAAATGTTAATAACACGTGTAAATCCTATTTTGCAAGTGACACATGCTCGAGGTGGGCAATATAAGTATAGCAGACACACAATTAGCTTTCCCCAAGATATTTCAACAATTGCACAAAGACTTCTGCGCCATGTTGAAGATCTTGACTTTCTAATTGTGAGGAGACATGGTGCTCAGTCTAAACATTATGAATGTTATGTAAAAAGATCCCGCGATATGGATGCATTGCGTTTCAAAATTGAACGTGATCCATATTATCGAGATGTTGTAATTGACTATGATTCAGTGAATGCTCTGCCCGAAAGATCAACAGATGTCTCCTCCAGGCTTAAATTTGTTGATTGTGAAATTGCAGAATCTGAGTTCAGTGCAACTAATAATGAAGGGCTTCCTCTTAACCATTTTCCCTCTCATCCTTCATCTTTTATTGCTCGCCTACCCAATGAACGGAGAGAAGTGGAAGAAATTAGAGAATTTCTTGATAATGTTGATTCTTCAGATGTTGATGAAATGGATTGGCCCAGTATTGGAACGTCTCCAGTGAATGAATATAATACTGAGGGGTTATTGGATATGGCATTCCCCACATTATTCCCAACTGGTGCTGCTGATTGGTTGCAACCACGCATCTGTACTATTGAACTTCATGAGTATGCATTGCATCTTCTTAGATACTATGATCAGAGGTTTGGAAGCCATCCTCACTTCTGATATTTCTTGTTGAACATGATGATGAGGCATCGTTGCCAAGCAACTGCTTCAGTTTTTGTGAAGAAAAATTTACATGATAACTCATCGACAACAATTGATGAGTTGGGTCAGCAACTTTCTGATTTACCAAATAATAAGTTGGCTGACCATCTTATGCAGTTTGGGTCTTCTCTAAGAGGTACAAGGGCATACTGGACTAAATGTTGAGCTGAATTCATTGACATGATTACTCAGTTGGGATGTCCATCTTTGTTCTTTACTTTGAGTGCAGCCGATACAAAGTGGCCAGAGTTGCATAGCCTCATGCCTGCACCATCACATTCTCGTTCCTTAAATGAGCATCGTATGAAGGTTGAAAATATTATCCAATACCCTCATATTGTTTCCACATTTATGCACCATAGATTCAATATATTTCGAGAGGAAGTTATCCAAAAATATCTTAAAGCTAAAGACTTCTGGTACAGGTCTGTTTTCTTGAATTTATTTTCTATTCATTGTCAATTTCTTATTGATTTTCCATTCATATTTTTCATATTAACTCTGTGTTCATTTTTTCCAGATATGAGTGGCAACATAGAAGTTCAGCACATATCCATGGTTTCATATGGTTGGAAGGAGCTCCTGACATGGAAAGACTTGATTGGTCAAATGATTGTGATTTTCAACATGCAAAGAGATTCTTTGACAATTATGTAACTGCATGGAATCCACGTGAAATACATCATCGCAATATAATGGTTCCAAGAAGTCTCAATGATGACCCTTACCTACTGAATACTGATCAGATTTTCTCTTGAAATCCTCATAATGATTATGAAGAATTGTTGAACCGTGTCCAAAGGCACACAAAGTGTAGTGTAGATTCTTGTTTGCACAAAAAGGGCACTATTCTCTCTTGTCGGTACAATGCCCCATGGGATCTTTCTGGGGAATCAAGATTGTTCATAGATGATCAAGGAAGAAAAAAATATGAACCAGCAAGAAATGATGATAGGCTCAATGTACATAACATTGACCTTCTAACAATGTGGCGTGCAAATGTTGATTTCCAACCAGTGCTTTCTCGGCATGCTGTCCTGAAATATAATGCTAAGTATGCATTAAAAGAAGAGAGAAGGTCTGCAAGCTATCATGATATGTTAACTATAATTTCAGATTATTTTGCCTCTGAGGATCATGCTTTATGTGCTTACAGGAGGTTTCTTGTAGAAACAGTCGTTGAACACGACATTGGGGCACAAGAAACATGTCATATGTTGCTTAAGCTGCCCTTTGTTGTGTGCAGTCGACAATTTGTTTCCTTAAATGTTGGGAGAAAGGTGTTCAGAAAAATTTCAAAGGATGGCCTGCACTGTTCATCTGATAATACATTTGTTCAAAATTATCAGAAGAGACCTTCTTTCCTCGACCATCTATCTTTGATAGAAACAGCGAGATCTTGGACCTATGAGAGCAGCCGTAAAAAATATCCATGGAGGCCAAGACATGCTCATGGAATTGTTCGGGTGTGGCCAAGGTTTTATTCTATTCCTGGTGAGGATTCAGAGGAATTTGAAACGTTTTTCTGGTCAAAATTTCTCTTGTACAAGCCGTTTCGTGACATTTCTGCAGAGATTGGGCTTTCAACTGAAATTATTGTTGAAAACTGGAGGAATTTCTGATATCGAGATTGGCATGTTGATCGAAATCCATCAATTGATGAAAATATTGAAGATGGAGAAGATGGTGATTTTGCTAACCAGGAAATGAATCTTGAAGATGATTTTCAAGAGTGGCAACTTTTCTCTCGCTTGGTTCCACCGAATAGTGTCAATGTTTCTGATCTTCACACCCTTGGTCGAAGGGATTTTGATATATCCTTTGACTGGCAAGGTACAACTATTTCTGATGATGTGGCCGAAGAAGCTATTAATTTTATAAGGAATGCAATATCAAGGGGTGATGTTGGTGACCTTTCAAATAGAACATTTATCTCTCCGAATTCATTGGCAGAAAAACAATGACTTGCTTTTGAAATCGTTTTAAGGCATTCTGTTGAATATGAGATTTGTGAAGCTCTTCTTATGATTATTCAAGGAACTGCAGGCACTGGCAAGTCTTTCCTTATCTAGTGTATTTCTGAGGCTCTTTCTAATCTGTCAAGTAATGGGAAAAGTCCTTTGCTTCTTCTTACCCCAACAGGAATAGCTGCTTTCAATATACATGCAAAAACAATACACTCTGCTTTGAAAATCCTAATTAGAGATATGAAACCACTACAGGGTCAATCATTGGCACTATTCCAAGAGGAAATGAGGCACATTCGATACATATTAATTGATGAAATGAGCTTTTTAGGATCAAGGTTGTTCATGCAAATAGATGCTCGATTACGAGAAGAATTTCTAGATAAAAAGAATTGTCCTTTTGGTGGTAGATCCATGATCCTAGTGGGTGACCTTGGCCAGCTACCTCCTATGAGAGATAAGCCTTTGTATGCAGGTAATACAGCAGGGAAAGTCTTATGGAAAAAATTCAATACTGTTGTCACTCTTGACACAATATTTCGCCAACAAGGGAGTAATGAGAAACAATCTTGTTTTCGTCGAGTCCTCAATAACATAAGAAACGCAGAACCTGTTCTTGATGATTGGGAGTTTCTTATGTCGCGGGCTGATATCAGGTTGCATCCTAGAGAAAGGGATTTATTTAATGCAGCAGTTCACATGTTTCCAACAAATAATTTGGTCTCCTTCCATAACACACATATGTTGAAATCATTAAATTCTCCAATTGCACGATGTATTGCTGTGAATTCAAGGCATTCAGAAATCAGTGGTGCCGATGATAATCAACTGGACCGTGAAGTTTTGTTGTGCCGTGGCCAGCGTGTTATGTTAACATGTAATTTGTGGGTTGAAGCTGGCTTGGTTAATGGTGCACTTGGGTATGTGAAGGAAATATTTTATATGCCCAACTCTAAGCCACCTGAGCTTCCAATGTTCACAACTATTATTTTTGATAAGTATGTTGGTGTTCCATTTGATGCAAGCAATCCAAACATTGTGCCTATCACACCAGTGATAAGAGGAAATCGAAAAGAAATTCCTTTAAAGATGGCATGGGCTCTTACAATTCACAATTCACAAGGTTTAACTTTAGAGCGAGCATCAATTGATATCGGGAATAGAGAACAACAAGGGCTGACCTTCACAGCCATATCAAGAGTGAAATCGATATATGGTTAGCGCATTGCACTGCCTTTCTCTTATCAGCGGTATGCCAAGATGAATAATAGTGCGTATGTTAAAATTAGGAAGAAAGAAGAGGAGAGATTGAAGTCCATATCTCTATGATATGCAACTATTTATATAATAATAATGCTTTTGATATATTAATGACATGTCTACATTCATAAAATTCATAGTAGTATTTTGGATTGTTGTTTACATCGTTTTTTCTGTTATTTAATTTTCTTGTTTTTATAATGTCATTTTTTGTTATTTTTATTTTAATGAACCATTCACAGGTAGAAAACTAGTTACACGAGCCAGCCATTAAAAATCAAGATGGAATTCCATATCACTGTCACATGTAGCTAATAGTGTTCTGACATATTTATATAATGTTTTATAATTGTTTTTATTATCGTCTCTTTTTTCATTTAGTATAGGAATTCTTTTGATGTATTAATTAAATGAATACATTCATGAGATGCAATATAGTAATATATGAGAAATTCCAGACATCGTTTTTCGTGTTGTTCAATATACCTCATTTTTTAGTCGCTATTGTTCTTTTGTTTGTAGTAAACCATTCAGACATATATAGCCAGTTATATTAGCCAATCATTAAATTCAAGATTGAAGTCCATATCCCTATTACATGAAACTAAAAATATTTATCAATGTGGTTTGCTAAATGTGTTGTGGTTTGGTTCAATGACAAGATATTTATATTTGTTAATAATACTGGACTACAATTAATATATACATTGACATTAATTTAAATACAAATATTGAATTACTAACATTATTAATATTTCATTATAAACATTGAGTTTAGAATTTTGTGCTTTCTTGTTGATTATTGTAATATGGGTCATATCACACATTTATTTTTATCATTCTTTTCATGTGTGCAATATGTATTTCTAATGAGGTTTATAGCATCACGTTTTTAAGATTCAGTTTTTAAAAAACAATAGAAACGAGGTGTTATATAGTGTTATATATTAATTAAATGAATACATTCATGAGATGCAATATAGTAATATATGAGAAATTCCATACATCGTTTTCCGTGTTGTTCAATATACCTCCAGTTTTTAGTCGCTATTGTTCTTTTGTTTATAGTAGACCATTCAGACATATACAGCCAGTTATATTGGCCAATCATTAAATTCAAGATTGAAGTCCATATTCCTATTACATGAAACTAAAAATATTTATCAATGTAGTTTGCTAAATGTGTTGTGGTTTGGTTCAATGACAAGATATTTATATTTGTTAATAATATTAGACTACAATTAATATATACATTGACATTAATTTAAATACAAATATTGAATTACTAACATTATTAATATTTCATTATAAACATTGAGTTTAGAATTTTGTGCTTTCTTGTTAATTATTGTAATATGGGTCATATCACGCATTTATTTTTATCACTCTTTTCATCTACAGTATGTATTTCTAATGAGGTTTATAGCATCGCGTTTTTAAGATTCATTTTCTTAAAAACAATAGAAACGGGGTGTTATATATATATATATATATATATATATATACCTAGATGTTTCTATCTCTTTCTGTATAAATTTTTATTTTTTCGTTTTCCTTTCAAATGCAGGTATGGATAATAATGATGGGATCTACTATAATCAAGCGATGGCGAATATTTCTAGACTCATCAGTCTTGTTTCTTACATTCGGGACAAGCTAGATAGAAAACATGGGTTCCATCCTGCTTTCATTGATGAGCACCTTCGTGTGCTTGATGAAATGAAAATCAATGTGAAATACCTGTTGCATGTGCACATGAGGGAGGCTGGGAGAAAAACAAGAAGGGATTGGTTGGAAAGCGTTAAGTATCGTGATCATTATCCTGTTGATTTGAATTGGTGTTCCTTTTGTGGTCGGTCTGGTTGTGTTCTTGAAGAGGTTATTTGATAAATGACATTTGATGGACTGTTTTGAGTCCATTTTTGTGGTGGGATTTCTTTATGTAAAGACAACAAAAAACATATGTTAATTTCAGTCCTTCAATTTTTATAATATTAATGGTCCCTTTGCTTTATTGATGTTTTATGATTATCCTGTTAATATTTCATTGTATTTGTTGATCAATTGGGTTTATAACATTGATTCCTTGATTTTTCCGATTCTTTCGGTTTGTAATAATATTCCGTTCACATTATTAAATTCAAATATTGGGGTTTTTATATTAGTCCCGGAGTTCAATACTAATGCATTGTCCAATTTCACATTATGAAAAACACTTACTCAACTTAATATAAACAGAATGGACTATTTGTATAACTTATGTTTTTAATAATGTTCCCTTCAGTTCATGAATTCCTTTGGTTAATAATATTGAAGCCTTGGGTTTATTATATATTTTTGTTTATATTATTAATAGTCCCTCCACTTTATTAATCTCTTCATAAATATAATGTGGTTGTGATACTAATGTTCGACTACATTTTTGTTCCCTTCGCGTTATTGGTCCCTTGGGTTATTAATATTTTTCCCTTGGGTTCACCAGTTCCTCTGTTTTCTAATATTGGACCGTTGGGTTATTACTTCTTTTGGTTTATAATACTTTTTTAATCGATTAGGTTTGTTAATAATTTTTATTTCTATTACTCATTTGTTGGGTAATGTTTTTCCCTTAGTTCACCAATTCCTTTAGTTTATAATGTTTAACCCTTGGGTTTGTTAGTTCTTTTGGTTTATAATATGAATAATCGAACAATGTCATCGCTGATCAAACGTCACACTCTCACAAATATTGTCTCCATATGAAAATCACCCATGGCCAGCCATGGTCATAGTTGGTCCTTTGGTTTATAATTTTTTGGGTAATGGTTGTCCCTTGGGTTCACCAATTCCTTTGGTTTATAATATTAAACCCTTGGGTTTATTAGTTTTTTTGGTTTATAATATGAATAATCGATCAATGTCATCCATGATCAAATGTCACATTCTGAAAAACATTGTATCAATATGAAAATCATCCATGGCCAACCATGGTCATAGTTGGTACAAAGTCGCATTGCGACAACAATTGTCTCAATGTTTAAATCAATTCCCTTGGGTTCACCAATTCCTTTGGTTTATAATTTTTTGGGTAATGATTTTCCCTTGGGTTCACCACTTGCTTTGGTTTATAATATTAAACCCTTAGGTTTATTACTTTTTTTGGTTTATAATATGAATAATCGATCAATGTCATCCATGATCAAATGAAACATTATGAGAAACAGACTCTCAATATGGAAATCACCCATGGCCAACCATGGTCATAGTTGGTCCAACGTCGCATTGGGACAACCATTGTCTCAATGTTTAAATCAATTCCCTTGGGTTCACCAATTCCTTTTGGTTTATAATTTGTTGTGTAATGGTTGTCCCTTGGGTTCACCAATTCCTTTGGTTTATAATATTAAACCCTTGGGTTTATTATTTTTTTTGCTTTGTAATATGAATAATCGATCAATGTCATCCATGATGAAATGTCACATTCTGACAAACATTGTATCAATATGAAAATCACCCCTGGCCAACCATGGTCATAATTGGCCCAATGTCGCATTGTGACAACAATTGTCTCAATGTTTAAATCAATTCCATTGGGTTCACCAATTCCTTTGGTTTATAATTTTTTGGGTAATGATTTTCCCTTGGGTTCACCACTTTCTTTGGTTTATAATATTAAACCCTTGGGTTTATTAGTTTTTTTAGTTTATAATATGAATAATCGATCAATGTCACCCATGATCAAATGACACATTATGAGAAACATTGTCTCAATATGAAAATCACCCATGGCCAACCATGGTCATAGTTGGTCCAACGTCGCATTGGGACAACCATTGTCTCAATGTCTAAATCAATTCCCTTGGGTTCACCAATTCCTTTTGGTTTATAATTTGTTGGGTAATGGTGTCCCTTGTCCTTAGGTTCACCAATTCCTTTGGTTTATAATATTAAACCCTTTGGTTTATTAGTTTTTTGGTTTATAATATGAATAATTGATCGATGTCATCCATGATGAAACGTCACATTCGACAAACATTGTATCAATATGAAAATCACCCTTGGCCTTAACGGTCATGCCAGCCCCAACGTCGCATTGCGACAACAATTGTCTCAATGTTTAAATCAATTCCATTGGGTTCACCAATTCCTTTGGTTTATAATTTTTTGGGTAATGATTTTCCCTTGGGTTCACCACTTGCTTTGGTTTATAATATTAAACCCTTGGGTTTATTAGTTTCTTTTGTATATAATATGAATAATCGATCAATGTCATCCATGCTCAAATGACACATTATGAGAAACATTGTCTCAATATGAAAATCACCCATGGCCAACCATGTTCATAGTTGGTCCAACGTCGCATTGGGACAGCCATTGTCTCAATGTTTAAATCAATCCCCTTGGGTTCACCAATTCGTTTTGGTTTATAATTTGTTGGGTAATGGTTGTCCCTTGGGTTCACCAATTCCTTTGGTTTATAATATTAAACCCTTGGGTTTATTAGTTTTTTTGGTTTATAATATGAATAATCGATCAATGTCATCCATGATGAAATGTCACATTCTGACAAACATTGTATCAATATGAAAATCACCCCTGGCCAACCATGGTCATACTTGGCCTGACGTCGCATTGCGACAACAATTGTCTCAATGTTTAAATCAATTCCATTGGGTTCACCAATTCCTTTGGTTTATAATTTTTTGGGTAATGATTTTCCCTTGGGTTCACCACTTGCTTTGGTTTATAATACTAAACCCTTGGGTTTATTAGTTTTTTGGTTTATAATATGAATAATCGATCAATGTCATCCATGATCAAATGACACGTTATGAGAAAAGTTGTCTCATTATGAAAATCACCCATGGCCAACCATGGTCATAGTTGGTTCAGCGTCGCATTGTGACAACCATTATCTCAATGTTTAAATCAATTCCCTTGGGTTCACCAATTCCTTTTGGTTTATAATTTGTTGGGTAATGGTTGTCCCTTAGGTTCACCAATTCCTTTGGTTTATAATATTAAACCCTTGGGTTTATTAGTTTTTTTGGTTTATAATATGAATAATTGATCAATGTCATCCATGATCAAATGTCACATTCTGACAAACATTGTATCAATATGAAAACCACCCATGCTCAACCATGGTCATACTTGGCCCAACGTCGCATTGTGACAATAATTGTCTCAATGTTTAAATAAATTCCCTTGGGTTCACCAATAACTTTGGTTTATAACTTTTTGGGTAATGATTTTCCCTTGGGTTCACCACTTTCTTTGGTTTATAATATTAAACCATTGGGTTTACTAGTTTTTTTGGTTTATAATATGAATAATCGATCAATGTCATGCATGATCAAATAACACATTATGAGAAACATTTTCTCAATATGAAAATCACCCATGGACAACCATGGTCATAGTTGGTCCAACTTCGCATTGTGACAACAATTGTCTCAATGTTTAAATCAATTCCCTTGGGTTCACCGATTCCTTTGGTTTATAATATTAAACCCTTGGGTTTATTAGTTATTTTGGTTTATAATATGAATAATTGATCAATGTCATCCATATCAAATGTGACATTCTGACAAATATTGTTTCAATATGAAAGTCACCCATGGCCAACCCTGCTCATAGTTGGTCCAACGTCGCATTGTGACAACAATTCTCTCAATGTTTAAATCAATTCCCTTGGGTTCACCAATTTGTTTTGGTTTATAATTTTTTGGGTGATGGTTGTCCCTTGGGTTCACCAATTCCTTTGGTTTATAATATTAAACCCTTGGGTTTATTAGCCCAACGTCGCATTGTGACAACAATTGTCTCAATGTTTAAATCAATTCCCTTGGGTTCACCAATAACTTTTTTTTTTAATTTTTTGGGTAATGATTTTCCCTTGGGTTCACCACTTTCTTTGGTTTATAATATTAAACCCTTGGGTTTATTAGTTGTTTTGGTTTATAATATAAATAATCGATCAATGTCATGCATGATCAAATAACACATTATGAGAAACATTGTCTCAATATGAAAATCACCCATGGCCAACCAATGTCATAGTTGGTCCAATGTCGCATTGTGACAACAACTGTCTCAATGTTTAAATCAATTCCCTTGGTTATAAATTTGTTGGGTAATGGTTGTCCCTTGGGTTCACCAATTCCTTTGGTTTATATTATTAAACCCTTGTCATTAGTTCCTTTGGTTTATAATATGAATAATTGATCAATGTCATCCATGATCAAATGTGACATTCTGACAAATATTGTTTCAATATGAAAGTCACCCATGGCCAACCCTGCTCATAGTTGGTCCAACGTCGCATTGTGACAACAATTCTCTCGATGTTTAAATCAATTCCCTTGGGTTCACCAATTTCTTTTGGTTTATAATTTGTTGGGTGATGGTTGTCCCTTGGGTTCACCAATTCCTTTGGTTTATAATATTAAACCCTTGGGTTTATTAGTTCTTTTGGTTTATAATATGAATACTCGATCAATGTCATCCATGATCAAATGTCACATTCTGACAAAGATTGTCTCAATAGGAAAGTCACCCATGGCCAACCTTGGTCACAGTTGGTCCAACATCGCATTGTAACAACAATTGTTTCAATGTTTAAATCAATTCCCTTGGGTTCACCAATTCGTTTGGTTTATAATTTTTTGGGTAATGGTTTTCCCTTGGGTTCACCAATTGATTTGGTTGATAGTATTAAACTCTTGGGTTTATAATGTTAATCACACATTCGGTTTATTACTCTCTTGAGTTTACAATACTATTTCTCAGGGTTTGTTAATTTCTTAGATTTTTCAGTTTAAAATATTAATTCTTAGCGTTTATTAATCTTTATTGTTTATAATATTCATCCGTTAGGTTTATGGTATTTATCCGTTGGGTTTGCTGATTCCTTTGCTTTATAATATTAAACCCTTGGGTCGATTAGTTCTTTTGGTTTATAACATTAATAATCTCGTTCGTTTATTGATATCTTATGTTTAAAATATTCATTCTTGTGGATTATTAATTTATTAGGTTTTTTAGTTTAAAAAATCAATTCTTACGGTTTATTAATCTCTTGTGTTTTTAATTTTGATCCCTTAATATTTATCCCTTGGGTTCACCAATTCCTATGGTTTATAATATTTAAACCTTTGGTTTATGATGACATTGGGTTTGTATTATTAATTATCCCTTGGGTTTATTAATATCTTCACTTTAAAATATTAATTGTTAGGGTTTATTAATCTCTTGGGTTTTTTGTTTTTAAATTTTGTTTCATATGGTTTATTACTCTCTTTAGTTTAAAAATGATTATTAGTAATATTATAATATTATTATTAATATATAATAAATACTATTATAATATTATTAATATATTATTAGTTTTTCAGGTTTATTAATAATATAACCATCTATGATATTAATATATAAATAAATATTAAAATATTAAATATTATTTTTATTATTTTTATATTAATAAATATTATTATTATATATTATATATATTTCAAGATAATTGATAATATGTATATAGTAAATATTAATAATATATTAATAAATATTTTTAATATATATTATTAATACTTATTATAATATAAAAAATATATATAATATATTTTTGTATATATTTATAATATTATATTATTACTAATATTCATTATAAATAAATATTCAAATATATATTAATAATGATTATTTATAATATTATAATATTATTAATAATATATATTAATAGTATTATAATATTTTAATATTTATTTAGTAATATTAATAATATTATAATATTACTAATAATAATTATAAATAAATATTCAAATATTTATTAGTAACGATTATTAGTAATATTATAATATTATTAATATTCATTATTAATAATAAATATTTATAATAATATAATATTTTAATATTTATTTAGTAATATAAAAAATATTATAATATTACTAATAATTATTATTAAAAATTATTAGATTATAATGTTACTAATAATCATTATAAATAAATATTCAAATATTTATTAAAAATGATTATTTGTAATATTATAATATTATTAATAATATAACCAACTACGATATAATATATATTATTAATATATTACTAATTCTTTTGCTTTATTAATAATATAGCCATGTATGATATATTAAATTATTATATATTATTAATATTTTTATAATATTATTAATATATATAAAATATTTTTTTGTGATTTTAATCATAATTTATATATTTAATATATTATTATTCTTATTAATATATAATATATATTTTTCAAGTTAATATAATAAATTTATTATATATAATATTTATTTATTGATATATAAATTAATGTGATGGGTAGTGGATATAGACCTATCGGCCTACATCAACCATATTGGTAAATGTGGTTGTAAATTTATTTTATATACGCCTATCGGCGTATATCAACCACATTAGTTTTTACTAATGTGGTTGTGCTAGTATAAATCTTAGCATATATCTATTACTTATATGCTATATTTTTTAATGTGATATACATATTATGAACACATGATAAATATAAATACCTAATTTATAAATGATATTTAAAATTCTATATGTTTCACATCTTATATATATTAATATTCGGATTTCTAATTCAATTTAAACACTTTTATAGTTATATATATAAACCTAAATCTAGAACTCAAATATTTTTTTGGTGAATTTATTTTAAATTTTAAAACACAAAAAAAGAAGAAGAAGATATTCTCCTCAAAATATATGATTCCTCACTTCATTAATCCCGATTAGGATGAATCTCTGCAGGCTAAGTATAGAATATATATATATTACAAATTTTTTGATGTAGTATCTCGTTTTATTTTGAATTTCACTGATAAACACTTTCACATGTGTATTTTTTTATTCACATTAAATATTGATGATCTCATTATTTTCATATCTGAAGATAACATTGAATATGGATATCATGAAAGTCATGATAGCTGTTATTTTATAAGTACGTTATTATATGATGATGTTATTGATGTTAGAATAACTTAGTTAGCCTAAACTTATATGGTGATTGATAACTTATTATTAGATATTACCAATAGTGTTTTATAAGTGCAGAAAGTGATTATAATGGTGCAGAAGCATGGGGTTTAGAAAAAAGTTCTAGTTTCAATCAAAGGTGTTGCTGATTTGAAATTAAAATATTATTGATTGATTATAATGGTGCAGAAGCATGGGGGTTTAGAAAAAAGTTCTAGTTTCAATCAAATGTGTTGCTAATTTGAAATTAAATTATTATTGATAAATATTTGAAATCATAGGTGTTGTTAATTTGAAGTTAAATTATTATTGATAAATATAATTTATAAAGTATTGATGTCTTCAATAGTTAAATAGGGAAATAGGGAACAATATTTGTTGTTGTCGAATCAATTACATATGAACAATAACGTTGTATGAAAAAATTCACGTTATTTGAAATAATTCTGGAAACACACAAATGACTTACAACCTTTCATATTAAGAAATGAAAACAAAAGAATAAGTTGAAATAAATTGATGAGACATTATAATTTTACATCTATAATGTGGCATTTACATACTCATTAGAATCGTACAATAAATTATAATAGTATTTTAGTAAACAAGTTTAAGAGATGGGAAAAAAAAAATTTCAATAAATATTTAATAAGTTTAACAAAATATATGTAGTTTAACAAAATATATAACATATATTTTGTATAACCCATATTAAGTTAGAAAGAAAATACCAATGATTTATTTTCAACTGTTAACATTTAAAAGAAAAAGTATCCATCAAAATAATATAGTCTATTTATTTAATTGAAGAAACTATATTATGAGAAATGTATATGGCGGAGTGAAAATACAAAGGGAATCCAAAAAGAAAAAATATGAAATGAAATAACACCGAGTCCATTAACTAAATTTAATTCCACTATTAAATAATATATTTGAAAAAATAAAAAGAGACGAAAGAGATAATTAAGAAAAAATTCAAGAATTTTTATTTTGGAATCGATTAGGGAAAATAGTTTTTTTAAATAAAATAATAAAAATTAACAATTATATTATATGTTGCAAAGGAAATGTTGTAAAGTAGTAATATATGAAATAGTAATGTCGAGGAAATGAGTAGTATAGTGGAAAAAATATATGGTATGTTATGTGATTTATTTGAATATTTAACTTATAAATATGAATTATTTTATTTAATAAAAATAATATACATTTAGAGAATTGTTTGGATAAAGAAATTGGTTTTTTTTTTTATAACCTAGTTAGTATAGATAGCATATAGAATGTAGTGTGCAGAGTTTTATGTGATTTAATTCAATATTTATCTTATAAATAATGGGCTACAACTACAGAGAGTGAACACCAACATGATTGGGCTATTCAGTTACATTTATGTATTTCTCTTCAAACTTGTATTTGGCTTTCTCAACTCTATCCAATTGATAGAAACTATCTATGACAATTTTGTAAGTCTATAAAATTGACAAAATAATTAAGCTACTCATTTTTTAATTTGGTGTTATAATGTTAAACTAATTTACCACTTTCATATAAGAAGATGCAAATAATTCCCTAAGTTAAAAGGGTGGAAATACTGAATGTGCAAGTTGTACTACTACAATTATTTACCACTTTCATATAAGAAGATGAGTGGAAATATTGAATGTGAAAGTTGGACTATTACAATTATTCTACCGTTTCATTATTCGATTATTTCTGTAACTATTGTTTTTAAAGAGATTTTGTAACTGTAATTTGGTTACAACTACATATGTTAATATCATTTTTAAATGCAATGTGCTTAAGGAATTATGGATAAACACTAATTTCATATGGAACTATGGTTATATGGAATTATGGATAAGAGACTTTATCTTTTTCCACACTAATTTTGTTATATAATATATAATTTGGTTACAATTACATATGTTAATATCATTTTTAAATGCAATAAGCTTATGGAATTATGGATAACAAACTTTATCTTTCTCCACTCTAATTTTATATGGAACTATGGTTATATGGAATTATGGACACTATACTCTATCTTTTTCCACACTATTTTTATTATATAATATCTAATTTGGTTACAGCTACATATGTTAATATCATTTTTAAATGCAATATGTTTATCGAATTATGAATAATAGACTTTACCTTTCTCCACATTAATTTTATATGGAATTATGGTTATATGGAATTATGGATAACAGATTTTATGTTTCTCCACATTAATTTTATTATATAATATAGAATTTTGTTACAACTACATATGCTAATATGATTTTTAAATGCAGTATGCTAATATAAAATCAAAATCAGATAACATGATCATCCATTAATATGCTTAATGGAACTATGGATAATAAAATTCCATCTTTTCCCACACAATTTCGTTAAAACTACCTAAAACACGATGCCCATCATAATAAAATTCCATCTTTGCCAACACAATTTCGTTAAAACACGATCTAGGCTCTTAAAATACTCCTCAACCTTCTCAATAAAGTTGGCACTCCCCGAAGATGGATTCATTTCTGTAATCTGAAACGTCAGGTTAAAAAACTCATCAATAGGTTATTCCATTCTTTATCAGAAAAATTTTCAACCTGTATGGACTCTCTACTAAATATCATCTAGTCCTGCCATGGAAGGGACATGGTGGAAAAAGCTAATTTTTTTGGGAAATTGAGATTATGAAGAACTAGATTGGTTTGTAATCTTATTTTCCTTAAGAACTGTAGAGAAAATAACATTTGAATTAGCTGACTAGATTCCTTTTCTTATATTAAAACACGATCTGGGCTCTTAAAATACTCCTAAACATTCTCATGAAAGTTGGAACTCCCCTAAATATTGACTCGTTTTTGTAGTATGAAACGTTGGGTTAAAAAACTGATCAACAGGTTATTCAATTCTTTGTCAGAAATTTTTTTAGCCTGTATGGACTCTCTATTAAATATCATCAAGTGCTGCCATGGAAGGGACATGTTGGAGAAATCTAAATTTTTTGATAAATTGAGATTAGCAAGAGCTAAATCGGTTTCTAATCTTCTTTTCCTTAAGAACTGTAGAGAAAATAACATTTTAATTAGCCGACCAAATTCCTTCTCTTATATTAAAACACGATCTATGCTCTTAAAATACTCCTCAACCTTCTCAAGAAAGTTGGCACTTCCCTGAGGATGGACTCATTTCTGTAGTCCGAAACGTCGGGTTAAAAAACTCATCAACGGGTTATTCCATTCTTTGTCAGAATTTTTTTTAGCATGTATGGACTCTCGATTAAATACATTAATATTGTTACAACTACCTACATTAATATCGTTACAACTAGCTATGTTAATATCGTTTCTTTTCTAGCACAAATTTCGTTACAACCACCTACATTAATATAGTTTTTACATTTTTACATGCAGTACATCAATATAAAATCACTCAACTAGAATGCTCATATATCAATTCATTTAATTATATATCAATTCATTTAACAAAAATATGCTTAATGATTACGTTGTTATGAACTACATACATTAGTAAAATTTTGAAATTATTTTGTTAGATAATATACTATTTTGTTTAATCTAAAAAAATAAAAAGAATTCCTTAAGTTAAAAAGGTGGAAAATATAATGAATAAATTTACCTTGTATATAATTTTCTCAAATTTATAACTTAATTATTTTTCAACATATTTTCTTTACTTATTTCACCAATTGTTGCTTTAATTTCTATTATATTTAGATATAACAACAAAATTACATAAAATATATAATTTAATCCTCATTACTTATTATATTTACTAGTTCTTTTGTCATGGGCATCTATCTTTAAACTGTAAATTGCAAACCCTATTAGGAAAATTTCATGTATTGATCCTCTAACCACCAAAAATCATACTCCATGGGAAATTCTTATGGAATTCCTAGAAGAAGCGGATGTCCCTTTTCCAGATATATTATATGACGAGATGTGTCTTTTAACAAACAAATCGATAACGTGTGTGCTAAAACATGATTAAAGATCACTGCTTTTCATTAAAGAATTCACAAATTGTAAACATGTATGCTTCCATTATTTTTTTACCAGAATAATTCTAAAATCATTAACCAAACAATTTAATGTATTACTACTATCGCTCAGTCATCTAGGAAGATAGCGAACATTTTTTGAAATTTGTTTATCATTTCTTACTACAAATTGAAATGAAAACTGCAGTAATGACCACTTAACGACCTTAAAAGAATTCTGAAACAAAAATATTGCATATAAATATGGAGGAACATTGTAATTGAAGCTTAAATTTTGAACTAATTTAAAGACAAACTAGATGAAAAAAAATTTCTCTATAGAAAAAGAAATGTTGTAAGATCTGTTTTGAATAATTAACCATAATAATATCAAACAATGGAGTAGTAGTCCACTTCGAGTTGTCATAAACGAATAAAATTGAAAACACTGAAGCTCTTTAAGCTCCATGAGAAAGCAAGATAAAACATCTACAAACATTTATCATATCTTGGATAAAAAACAAACTAATAATTCAGCAAATAAAATTATAAAGTTGGCCATAATGAAAAATCAAGGAACAACATTTATGGAGGCTCAGTCACAGTTTTGAGCCACAAGATTAGTGAAAACCAAGAAAACAAGAAGAAATTTTGGCTAAAGATGTAAAGAGCCACAAGGCTAAGGCTTCCTTCAAAAGAGGGACGAGCATGCCATTGGTGTGGGAGGCCGTTACGCAGTCCATTCTTCACACAGTCCATTCTTCGCAAAAAATTTCCACCGAAGAACATGACAAGGATGACTTGGCCACTGCCTACTAGTTTTTATAAAGTATTTTCCATTTCAAGCATGGCATTTATCTGCTAGGCCATTACGAAGTCCATTCCTCCAAAGAAATTTCTCCCGAACAACATGACAGGGATGACCTTACCACCACCTATAAGTCTCTGAAAAGTATTTTTCATTGGTGAGTGCCCACATTCTCCATTTACTTCTTTATAATACCTTACTATAATGCTACCGCCTTCTCCACCTCGCAGGTTTTACTGTTCGCACTCTGCAACCTCCCACCTCATTCTCATTGCATTCCTCTGCGTTTTTCTTCCTTGACGACTCTACGGCCATTTCAGACGATGGTCTAACAAAGAACACGAACTCAAATACGTGAAGTGAGGATTTATATTCTTGCTTTCTTTCTTTGAGAATACTTGTTTTAATGTATATAATTTTAATGTCAGATAGCCCGTGACTGATTAATAATAGTATTTAATCCAAAGGTAAACTTTATGTCAATCGTCTAATATCAAAATCAATAGTGCACAATGGTACAAGCAGCAGTTAGGAGAGTTATTTTCAAAGAAAAATGCTTTAAAGATTAATTAATTAGTTATATATATGGCTAAAAACACATAGAAGGAATAATAAATGCATTAAAATTTAAGAATTGTTTTATTTGAGATGGGAAGACTAGTGAAAAACTATTATGAAAATAAAACTAATTTATGGGAATTTTCTCCTAATATTTATTAATAATTTTCCTAATATTAAATTTTGTATTGAAATAATTAATATGAGTGTTATTTAAAGATTCTAAAATCGAAATTTCTTTAATGTGGGAACATATTCACCTTGGTTAGACATTTTTTTGCATTTTCAATTTCCATCAATTTCCTTATTTAGCCCAGTGTATCTTGGGGTCCCAATGAACATGAATATAAAAAAATAGGCATGGTGATTAACAAAGGTTTTCAGGGATTCCGAACGTGCCATGGTTTCAGTACAAATTGTACTTTAATATACCATACAGAATTGGAATTTTAATGGAAGAGTGAATTTACCATTTAGTTGTGTAATTCATTTGAATCAATTGTGGTAAAAAATTGATATAGTGATCGATGTAAATATAAATTTGTGCGTATAATAATTTGTTGATGCATTATATCGGTGTACAATTTGAGCAATAATACATATAAATTAAATCGTCAAAGTTATGCTACCAAGCATGACATAAGGAATTATATATGTTGTATAACAAGTTAATATAGTTATATATATTGTATTTTTTTTTCAGATTGGATTCATTTGATCTACATATTTTTTTATCAAAATTTATTAACCCTCTCGGATGAAAGAATGGTGTTCATATATTGGAAATCAGCATTCATGAATAATATGTAAAATACTAATTTTGTATGAGTGATTTATGTTTATTTTATCAATTAAATAAAATTCATAATTTGCATTACCATCTAACGTACTCTAATAAGATCTAGACCTTCCCCAAAAACGGATGGCTAAAAACATTAAAATTCTTTAGTTATAGTTACAGATCGTATGGGAAGGGTTATGCATTAAATTTATATACAATTCTGAATAGTATTTCAGTATTGAAAGGAGCATATAACATCCGAATTATTATATTCATCCAATTCTGAATAGTATTTCAGTATTGAAAGGAACCTATAACATCTTATTATATTCATCGTAATAGTGCACATTTTAGGCACTACGGTAGTTTAACGCTTCCATAACTATTTGCACTCTCTGTAAAACCTTCAAGCTACACTAACGTACCGTACTATTTAACCATAATATCTATTATATTACTGTTCACTGCTAATTACTTCCTTGTGTATTCTCTTCGGTATTCTCATATTCATGTAATGCAATAAGCACCCAGCACTTCGGTATTCTCATAATCATGTAATGCAATAAGCCCCAAGCATTCAGAGTATAATAAAATATCAATAACATCTATATACACATATTCATATGAAACCAAAATCCCATAATATTAACGAAATTCAAGTAAAGGTTTGCAAAACTCAAGCCATTGTATTGGACACAGATTACATTCTATTACCTGTAACCATGAGGCTATTACCTGTAACCATGAGAGGTGTATATACTAGCAGTTTCTCTTAAAGGTGCAAAGATACATCGAAGGTAGTTCATTTGGTAAAGATTTGAGAAGATTTGTCTTTCATTGTTGTGCTTGAAGTAGAAATTTTCTAAATGAATTATCACCAAAATATGTCAATTGGGCGCGTCCCAAATTTAAGGCATGTCCCAAATTTAAGGATTGATTGGGAGTGCAGCACCCAAAAGATTTGCTAATGTAAAATTTAACCACAACCATGTGGGACCTGCACATAATCCCGCTAATGCAATATCAAAAGGCTAAAAGCCATGTGCTAATCATGTAAATATTGGAAATTGGCTAGAACAACATGTGATTGTGAGTACATGAATATGTCTCTTTAAAATTTTACAAAATAAACAATCCAATAAATAAAAACATAAAATGTAACCACATAAAATATTTACACATAAAATGGTATTGGAATAAGAAAGTTTACCATTTTCTAATTTCATTTTTCCTTTCAAAGACTTGAAAAGCTTCGAAAATGTGAAAGAGAAAGTAAAAAAGTACAAAAAAAAATAAATGCAAAATCATAATGGAATAAGAAATTTTACCATTTTCTAATTTAATTTTTTCTTTCAAGGGCCTAAAAATCTTGTTAACTGGAAAAGGAAAGAATTTGTCTATCTCAATATGTAATATATTGCTAATTTTAAAAGGAGTGACTATTTTTGGGATTTTATATATTTTCTAAATATGATTATATTTATTATGAATAATTTTAGATACATAATTAATTAAATTAGAAGAGTATTTTAAATTCAAGTTTAGAAAGGAATATAAGTTTTGAAAAGAAATGACAAGCGTGGTTTTTAATTCAAATTAAATTTAAAAAATAGTAAATAAAAGGTATTATTTTCACAGAGAAAACAATTTTTTAGGATGTATAAATTCATTTTTTTTTCTCTATTTCCTTTCAATAATACTTTGACACGATCCAAACACTTCAATCTCTCTCTACTATTATTTTATTATAATCTGTATAAATTGTATTGTTGTTAAAACAACTTGTAATTAATAACTTAGGAAAATCATCCTAAGTCTACAATACAAAATAAAATAAATTTAAATGAGAATGTTCAAAGTGTTATCCTTACAAAAACCACTCGCAAGCATCGTAAGTCAATTAACGTCTTCTAACATTGCTAGCAGTCAGTAGTTAAGGAAATGAGCACTAGTTTTTTAGCACAATGGGGATTTTTTGGAAAATCCATGAATCTCTCACACGTAAAACTAGGTCACCATCTATGCTACAGTAGTTGAGATCTGGGTGTTGGGGAAGCCATGAATAGTTGAGATATGTACAAAATAACAACATGGACGAAGCTGGTCATCTTCAGGAAGTACTATATCACAACGGTATTTATAACATAAACGGTTAAAACTTACCATTTTCTAATTTTCTAATAAGAAAGTTTACCACTTTCTAATTTTGTAATAAGAAAGTTTACCATTTTCTAATTTATTTTTTGCTTTCAAAGACTTGAAAAGCTTAGAAAATGGGAAAGAGAAAGTAAGAAAATACAAAAAAAAAATGGAAAATCATAATGGAATAAAAAAGTTTACCATTTTCTTATTTATTTTCTTTCTTTCAAAGGCTTAAAAAGCTTTTTAAATGGAAAAGGAACAATTTTTTCTGTGTAAATATGTAAGAAATTTCTAATTTTAAAAGGAGTGACTATTTTTGGTATTTTATATATTTTTAAATATTTATTATACAGATCCGATAGTGGACAATGTGACAGTACTTTACTTCAATCAACGGCAGAAAATAAAATGTCGACTATGGTGAGCAGTGGAATGATTAAAAAGTAAACACCTTTAGTGTAAATATAATAAATCTTATAACAATATTTATAGTTGTTAATGTGCTCACGGGGTGGAATGGGTTTGATATGTGAAACATGTATGTCGATGGGAAGTGATTGATATGACAGAGCTCGAGATAGTAGGTGTTGTTGATGAGGCCCCCCACCTCTGGAGATTCAATAGCTTGTTCTCTCGGATGAACTCCGACATGAGATCAAATCTCTGGAATTTTTGGGACATTAGAGAAGTCTGGGCGAGCATATGGGGAGAATTGTTGCTATAGCTAGTAGTAGTGGATGCCATGAAGCCTCTACAATCATTTACACATAGCATGGAAGTATGGATTCACATGATGACAAACATTTCTTTATATGATATTTCGTATCACATTTCACTCCGAATTGTGTGTTTTTTTTATTGGGATAGTTTTCTTTGGCTAAGAATGAAATAGTTTTTTCTATAACCTTGGCAACACTACATCTTTATCATGTCCAATATATCACTTCGATTGATATGAGGAATTCAAATAGTAACTTCATATCAAGGAATGTGGTCACAGAGCACCCTATCACCATCTATCCAAGATCATGTAGACTAAGAATGACAACAATTAAAATAATTTTTAGAATGTAATTATTTTCGTCAATATGGTTTATTGTTGAGACAATTATGTAAACATAAGGAGTTATGTAACTAATTATTTGTATTAAAATGATGATTGTTGGATAGGCTTTGTGATGTTGAAGATTAATTCTTGACTTTGTGTAATAATAATTCCAATCTCCTTCTCCATGGAGGTTTCCTTGACACATTATCAGGGTTTTACACACAAAGTTCCATGTGTTTTTTTGTTTGTTTCTTGTTATGTGCATTTTATTTAAGGGGCTCAAAACACCAATAAGTAGTATCAAATATTTTTTATTTTGAAATAGAAATCCAAAGGAAATGTTGAATTAGTTGAAAGTCAAAGAGGAGCAACCCACAAAAAATTTTTTTAGCTACATGCAGCCAGAGAACTGCCATTTAACCCTAAAGACCACTCGTATGAGTCACGCTTCCCAAGTCAAGCCCACCAAGTCATGAAATAAATCCCAACAAATCATTGCTTCAGAGTTTCTGCCATTAAGCAAGCATGTTCGAAACAGGCATTGTTTTTTTTTAGTAAGGAGCAATTGAAGTCAACAAGGTAAACCCGTAAGTAATATTTTAGATTCTGAAGCTGGATACCCATCAAGAATATGCATAGCATTGGATACCCATCAAGAATATGCACAAAAATATGTTTGAAATAGTCGGTGGAAAATTTACCAAGGGAGAGCTACACAGGCCACCAAACAATGAGGAGCAGTGAAATGCACAAAGTATTATGGATCAGGACCTCAAAGGAGCTAGAATTAGCTCACTATCGATGACAGGTAATTTTATTTTTTAAATATTCTTCATAAATTTATTTCTGAAAATTTCATTGAAAAAAAAAATATGAGTGAACAAGAAAATATGTACGGTTACTAAACACTATTTGAATAATAATTTGTAAAGGGGTTTGTTTCGTTTGATTCAACCATAGAAAGTGGGTTTTCTAAATCAAGTGTAGTTATTCTTGAAAAGAGAATAATAATATTTATAAGATACAAACCCTTAATTAAATTCAAAGTAGAAAATAAAGGATAAACCCTGGTTGAAAGAAAAAAGAAAATCCTAGTAGCAGGATTTATTTAAAAGAACTTAGCCATTTAATAAAAAAAAAAACATGTCGAAAGGAAATGACTAAAATGACTATTTCTATGTTTGAGGTGGAGAAGTTCATGAGTAAGAAAAATTTTGCACTATGAAAACTGAAGGTACAAGATTTTCTAGTGCAACAAGGGTTGCACAAAGCATTTTATGGGGTTAGAAAGAAACCTTTTGGAATGAAATATTTTCATTAGGTGGAATCAGATTCTGAAGCTCTCAATATCGTCTGTTTGTGCCTCGCAGATGAAGTTATCTTCAACATTGTTGAAGAAAGATCAACAATAGGATAATTGTGGGGAACATTGGAAACATTCTGTATGACCATGTCTTTAACCAACATAATCTATTTGAAGAGGAAACTGTATAGCTTTCAAATGAAGGAGGATACTAAAATTCTAGGACAATTAAATGTATTTAATACACTTAGATGCTAGTTGTCAGATGGTGATGTTAAATTTGAAGAAGAAGATAAATTTATTACCTTTTTAGGTGCCTTGCTCGAGTCTTGGTATCACTTTTTGACTTCTATTAGTTTAATCACAACTAAATTCTTAGAACTTGATTTCGTTGTTGGATCTCTATTATCTAAAGAGGTGCGGAGGAATTAAACAATTGAAACTTCCATGCTAGATGCTATAGTAGCCATAGGCTGGTCCAAGGAAATAACAGTAAAAGAAATAATTTATTGCAGATCGAAGTCAAGGGGTAAGAAGTGTAAAGTAAAATTTTGGTAATGAAACAAAATAAGGCATCTCAAGAAAGTCTGTTCGAAAAGACATGAGTCCATTGAAAACCCAAAGAAGGAAGAAAATCAAGTTGAGCTAGGTATGATTGATGATGTTTTATCTGTTGAATCGAGTATGATAGATGATACTTTCTATATTTGTAATTTTTCTTAGGATTACGACGATTGGTTATTAAATTCTAGCGCTTCTCATCACATGAGTCACCAAAGAAATTATTTTACTTCATATCAAGTTGTGAATGATAGTTATGTATTTGTGGGTAAAAATGTATCCCATCAAACTTTTGAAGTGGGAAATTTCATAATTAAACTGTATGATGATATCATTAGAAAATTGGTAAACTTTATACATGTACCTGAGTTGAGAAAGAATTTTATTTCTTTGAGAGTACTAAACTCAAAAGGTGACAAGTTTACAGTTCATGGTGGAGTGATGAAATTTTGAAACGGCTCTCTAGTTTCTATGAAAGAAGATAATATTGGTAACCTTTACAGACAGAAAGGAAATACTTAGGTCAATGAGGAAACTTTTGTATCTAAGAAGGAAGAAGAATATACTCACATGTGGCATCAGCAATTGGGTCACATGAGTGAGAAGAGCCTCAGGTACTAATGAATCGCAAATTACTTCCTAATTTAAAATCATTGAGTTTGGATTTTTCCAAACATTATGTATATGGAAAAAAATATAAACATAAGTTTAAATATGGTAATCATAATAGTAAAGGAATTTTGGACTATATTTATTCTGATATTTGGGACCGTCTCCTACTTGATCTTATGGAGGCAGCTCTTACTTCGTAACATTTATTGATCATTACTCCAAGAAAGTATGGGTCTATATGTTAAAAAGAAAAGTTGATGAATTTAATGTTTTTAAACAATTTAAATCTATGGTGGAAAATAAAATAGGAAAAACAACTAAATATTTAAAAACTAAAAATGATGATGAATTTATTTCCCTATAATTTGAACAATATTGAAAGTATGACATGATTTCTAGACATAAAACTATTTTTTATACTACTCAACAAATTGGAATTAATGAACGTATGAACTAAAATATTATGGAGAAATCCAGAAGCATGATAAAAAATGCTAACATGTAGAAGGAGTTGTGGAAAGAAGAAGTATCTACTTATTTTCATTTGGTAAAAATATCACCTTTAGTTTCTACTGATTGTAAAATTCCTCAAGAATTTTTGTCGGGTCAATCTTGTGATTATTCATATTTACGATACTTTGCTTTTAATTCCTATGCTTTTATTCCAAAGAATCAATGTTCAAAGTTAGACCCAAAATAAAAATGTTATCTCTTTGTTGGATATGATGATACTTTGAAAGGATACATGTTGTGGGAACCTTCTTCACATAATATAGTCATTAGTAGAGATGTTGTTAGGTCCATATATTACTAGTGTAGTCCCGTATTGTTGTTAGTATAACCCCCTTATTATTATTGTTGTACCCCTGTAACCCAAATATTGTTATTATTGTGCCCTTACTTTATTATTGTTAGGTCAGCTGGGATTATATTGTGACCCCATGGACCCCTATATATAGAAGAAGGTTTTGGTCATTTGTATCATCCAGGAATTGTTCATTTATGTAATGTATTAGACGTATCCACCTTCAAGAGGTTGATTTATAACGTGTTGATCTCTCTTTTATTCTATTTTTGGAGATCGCTTCATAACATTTGGTATGAGAGTTTTGGACTCTAGGGTTTTGCTGCTCCAAATAGGTCATCGTGGAATTTTCGCTATAATTTTTTTTCTGCGAAGGTTCAGAAGATAAACATTTTACAGAGAGAAGCCAAAATTTTGAGGAATGTCATGTAAAAATTTAAGATCTTGGTTTCAAATATTTTCGGATATATGATCTGTGGAAGTCAGGGTTTCTTTCAGGCTCCCAAATTTCACTTAAAATAGATCATCATGGAATTTGTGTGATTTTCTTCTACATAGGCTCAGACTCTGAAATTTTTATAGAATGAAGCTGAACTCCTGAGAAACCTCCTGTAAAAATTTCAGATCTTGGTTCGCAATATTGGAGGATATATGATCTGTGGAAGTTAGGGTTTTTTCAACCTCCCGCATTTCATCTCAAAGAGGTGACCGTCGGAAAATCGTCATAAATATCTCTCTGACCATTGAATTGGAATTCTTTAAAAATTGGCCACAAGTACACGTACTTTCATTTCTTGTGTGTAAATTTCAGAGCCAAAGGAGCAAACAGTGACACCTGGCACATTAGACAAGTTCACTCTACTGAACTTATCCATAATTAGGTCATTCTGGGAGATTGGGCATAACATTGACTTGAAGAATCCAAATCAAGTCAAACCTATAGCATTCAAAAGAGGATTCATAGGCCAACTACAAGGCTAATTTTTAGATATTGAAGATTTGAAATCACAGAGATAATTTAGGTTCAATATCTAGCTCCTCAAAAGCAAGAAAAATGTGTGTATTTTTTTTTGAATTGCATAAATCTTGTGTGAAAGATCATTTTGAAGTGACTCCAGGGAAATATTGAAGCATAGAGATTAGTATTGGGTTCTAAAAAGCCACCTAAAAATAATTCAACACCCATTAATCCTTTAGAAGGCTCTACTATGACTCATGAAGAGGAATAAGCGCAACATGGAATATCAAAATTACAAGATCAAGTGCGCCAAATTTCGCTCTCGCGAAGTGCAATAAAAAATGAAATAGAAGTTTTGAAGAAAGGCGTGGAAGCTAAGATGGATGGTTTGAAGAAAGGCCTGGATGGTTTGAAGAATGGCATGGAAGCTGAGATGAATGGCATGGAAGCTAAGGTGGATGACATGGAAGCTAAGATCGATGAAAAAATGAAAGACAACATGGAAGACATGAGGAATGATCTAAAAGAAGACATGGAAGGTTTGATGAAAAAGCTAATATAAGAAATGATCCCTAATGACGGAAAGATAGTAGAGGAAACTCATGATGAGGAAAAAATAAATGCTAGTAGTGATTTCATAAATTCTAATGATGGATTGAAGAACCACCATATTCCAAACATGGATGTGAGGACATTTGATGGCAAGGATCCTGTAACATGGATACTACAGATGGAGCAATATTTTTATCTTAATAATGTGAAAAACACACAAAAGGTACGCATTGCAACTTTAAATTTAGAACAAACTACATTTGTATGGTATCGATGGCTTTACTCCCGTAAAAAAAATTATCACTTGCTCAATTTCTATGGAGGAAATGATAGGACATTACGAGGATACAAAGAGCAACAGCTTCTTTGGCCAATTCATAAATCTCAAATAAAAGGGTTTAGTTGTGGAGCACATTAAGGACTTCCAAAAATTGAATATAAGGGTAACCTATATTTTAGAGGAACACAAGATTGATGTTTTCATAGGGACATTAAAGGATAACATCCAATATGAAGTTTATGTTTGGGAACCTCATTCATTGGAAAAGGCTTTCAGGCTGGAAAGAAAAATTGAATGTAAAATTTTAGCGACAAGGAATCCTAAAAATTGAATTTAAAAATTGAATGTAATAATTTTCATAATATTAAGTTTTGTATTGAAATAATTAATATGAGTGTTATTTAAAGATTCTAAAATAGAAATTGCTTTAATGTGGGAACATATTCACCTTGGTTAGACATTTTTTTGCATTTTCAATTTCCATCAATTTCCTTATTTAGCCCAGTGTATCTTGGGGTCCCAATGAAGATGAATATAAAAAAATAGGCATTGTGATTAACAAAGGTTTTCAGGGATTCCGAACGTGCCATGGTTTCAGTACAAATTGTACTTTAATATACCATACAGAATTGGAATTTTAATGGAAGAGTGAATTTACCATTTTGTTGTGTAATTCATTTGAATCAATTGTGGTAAAAAATTGATATAGTGATAGATGTAAATATAAATTTGTGCATATAATAATTTGTTGATGTATTATATCGGTGTACAATTTGAGAAATAATACATATAAATTAAATCATCAAAGTTATGCTACCAAGCATGACATAAGGAATTATATATGTTGTATAACATGTTAATATAGTTATATATATTGTATTTTTTTTTTTTCAGATTGGATTCATTTGATCTACATATATTTTTATCAAAATTTATTAACCCTCTCGGATGAAAGAATGGTGTTCATATATTAGAAATCAGCATTCATGAATAATATGTAAAATACTAATTTTGTACGAGTCATTTATGTTTATTTTATCAATTAAATAAAATTCATAATTTGCATTAACCTCTAACGTACTCTAATAAGATCTAGACCTTCCCCAAAAACGGATGGCTAAAAACATTAAAATTCTTTAGTTATAGTTACAGATAGTATGGGAAGGGTTATGCATTAAATTTATATACAATTCTGAATAGTATTTCAGTATTGAAAGGAGCATATACATCCGAATTATTATATTCATCGTAATAGTGCACATTTTAGGCACTACGGTAGTTTAACGCTTCCATAACTATTTGCACTCTCTGTAAAACCTCCAAGGTACACTAACGTACTGTACTATTTAACCATAATATCTATTATATTACTGTTCACTGCTAATTACTTCCTTGTGTATTCTCTTCGGTATTCTCATATTCATGTAATGCAATAAGCACCAAGCACTTCGGTATTCTCATAATCATGTAATGCAATAAGCCCCAAGCATTCAGAGTATAATAAAATATCAATAACATCTATATACACATATTCATATGAAACCAAAATCCTATAATATTAACGAAATTCAAGTAAAGGTTTGCAAAACTCAAGCCATTGTATTGGACACAGATTACATTCTATTACTTGTCACTGTGAGAGGTGTATATACTAGCAGTTGCTCTTAAAGGTGCAAAGATACATCGAAGGTAGTTTATTTGGTAAAGATTTGAGAAGATTTGTCTTTCATTGTTGTGCTTCAAGTAGAAATTTTCCAAATGAATTATCACCAAAATATGTCAATTGGGTGTGTCCCAAATTTAAGGCATGTCCCAAATTTAAGGATTGATTGGGAGTGCAGCACCCAAAAGATTTGCTAATGTAAATTTTAACCACAACCATGTGGGACCTGCACATAATCCCGCTAATGCAATATCAAAAGGCTAAAATCCATGTGCTAATCATGTAAATATTGGAAATTGGCTAGAACAATATGTGATTGTGAGGACATGAATATGTCTCTTTAAAATTTTACAAAATAACAATCCAATAAATAAAAACATAAAATGTAACCACATAAAATATTTACACATAAAATGGTTTTGGAATAAGAAAGTTTACCATTTTCTAATTTCATTTTTCCTTTCAAGACTTGAAAAGCTTCGAAAATGTGAAAGAGAAAGTAAAAAAATACAAAAAAAAGAAATGCAAAATCATAATGGAATAAGAAAGTTTACCATTTTCTAATTTAATTTTTTCTTTCAAGGGCCTAAAAAGATTATTAACTGGAAAAGGAAAGAATTTGTCTATCTCAATATGTAATATATTGATAATTTTAAAAGGAGTGACTATTTTTGGGATTTTATATATTTTCTAAATATGATTATATTTATTATGAAGAATTTTAGATACATAATTAATTAAATTAGAAGAGTATTTTAAATTCAAGTTTAGAAAGGAATATAAGTTTTGAAAAGAAATGATAAGCGTGGTTTTTAATTCAAATTAAATTTAAAAAATAGTAAATAAAAGGTATTATTTTCACAGAGAAAACAATTTTTTAGGATGTATAAATTCATTTTTTTTTCTCTATTTCCTTTCAATAATACTTTGACACGATCCAAAGACTTCAATCTCTCTCTACTATTATTTTATTATAATTTGTATAAATTGTATGGTTGTTAAAACAACTTGTAATTAATAACCTAGGAAAATCATCCTAAGTCTACAATACAAAATAAAATAAATTTAAATGAGAATGTTCAAACTGTTATCCTTACAAAAACCACTCGCAAGCATCGTAAGTCAATTAACATCTTCTAACATTGCTAGCAGTCAGTAGTTAAGGAAATGAGCACTAGTGTTTTAGCACAATGGGGATTTCTTGGAAAATCCATGAATCTCTGACACGTAAAACTAGGTCACCATCTATGCTACAGTAGTTGAGATCTGGGTGTTGGGGAAGCCATGAATTGCTGAGATATGTACAAAATAACAACATGGATGAAGCTGGTCATCTTCAGGAAGTACTATATCACAACGGTATTTATAACATAAACGGTTAAAACTTACCATTTTCTAATTTTCTAATAAGAAAGTTTACCGTTTTCTAATTTTCTAATAAGAAAGTTTACCATTTTCTAATTTCTTTTTTCCTTTCAAAGACTTGAAAAGCTTAGAAAATGGGAAAGAGAAAGTAAGAAAATACAAAAAAAAAATGGAAAATCATAATGGAATAAAAAAGTTTACCATTTTCTTATTTAGTTTCTTTCTTTCAAAGGCTTAAAAAGCTTTTTAAATGGAAAAGGAACAAATTTTTTCTGTGTAAATATGTAAGAAATTTCTAATTTTAAAAGGAGTGACTATTTTTGGTATTTTATATATTTTTAAATATTTATTATACAGATCCGATAGTGGACAATGTGATAGTAGTTTACTTCAATCAACGACAGAAAATAAAATGTCGACTATGGTGCGCAGTGGAATGATTCAAAAGTAAACACCTTTAGTGTAAATATAATAAATCTTATAACAATATTTATAGTTGTTAATGTGCTCACGGGGTGGAATGGGTTTGATATGTGAAACATGTATGTCGATGGGAAGTGATTGATATGACAGAGCTCGAGATAGTAGGTGTTGTTGATGAGGCCCCCCACCTCTGGAGATTCAATAGCTTGTTCTCTCGGATGAACTCCGACATGAGATCAAATCTCTGTAATGTTTGGAACATTAGAGAAGTCTGGGCCAACACATGGGGAGAATTGCTGCTATAGCTAGTAGTAGTGAACGCCATGAAACCTCTACAATCATTTACATATAGCATGGAAGTATGGATTCACATGATGAAAAAAATTTCTTTATATGATATTTCGTATCTCATTTCACTCTGAATTGTTTTTTTTTCATTGGGATAATTTTTTTTGGTTAAGAATGAAACAGTTTTTTCTATAAGCTTGGCAACACTACATCTTTATCATGTCCAATATATCACTTCGATTGATATGAGGAATTCAAATAGTAACTTCATATCAAGGAATGTGGTCACAGAGCACCCTATCACCATCTATCCAAGATCATGTAGACTAAGAATGACAACAATTAAAATAATTGTTAGAATGTAATTATTTTTGTCAATATGGTTTATTGTTGAGACAATTATGTAAACATAAGGAGTTATGTAACTAATTATTTGTATTAAAATGATGATTGTTGGATAGGCTTTGTAATGTTGAAGATTAATTCTTGACTTTGTGTAATAATAATTCCAATCTCCTTCTCCATGGAGGTTTCCTTGACACATTACCAGGGTTTTACACACAAAGTTCCATGTGTTTTTTTGTTTGTTTCTTGTTATGTGTAGTTTCTTTAAGGGGCTCAAAACACCAATAAGTAGTATCAAATTTTTGTTATTGTGAAATAGAAAGCCAAAGGAAATGTTGAATTAGTTGAAAGTCAAAGAGGAGCAACCCACTAAATCTTTTTTTAGCTACGCGCAGCCAGAGAACTTCCATTTAACCCTAAAGACCACTCGTACGAGTCACGCTTCCTAAGTCAGGCCCACCAAGTCATGAAATAAATCCCAACAAATCATTGCTTCAGAGTTTCTGCCATTAAGCAAGCATGTTCGAAACAGGCATTGTTTTTTTTTAGTAAGGAGCAATTGAAGTCAACAAGGTAAACCCGTAAGTAATATTTTAGATTTTAAAGTTGGATACCCATCAATAATATGCATAGCATTGGATACCCATCAAGAATATGCACAAAAATATGTTTGAAATAGTCGGTGGAAAATTTAACAAGGGAGAGCTACACAGGCCACCAAACAAGGAGGAGCAGTGAAATGCACAAAGTATTGTGGATCAGGACCTCAAAGGAGCTATAATTAGCTCACTATCGATGACAGGTAATTTTGTTTTTTAAATATTC
The DNA here is from genome assembly GCA_034641835.2 of Pinus albicaulis. Classification (NCBI taxonomy): domain Eukaryota; kingdom Viridiplantae; phylum Streptophyta; class Pinopsida; order Pinales; family Pinaceae; genus Pinus; species Pinus albicaulis. Next base: position 1,626,026,189 of record CM076578.1, read on the forward strand.
TTCATAAATTTATTTCTGAAAATTTCATTGAAAAATAAAATATGAGTGAACAAGAAAATAGGTACGGTTACTAAACACTGTTTGAATAATAATTTGTAAAGGGGTTTGTTTCGTTTGATTCAACCATAGAAAGTGGGTTTTCTAAATCAAGTGTAGTTATTCTTGAAAAGAGAATCATAATATTTATAAGATACAAACCCTTAATTAAATTCAAAGTAGAAAATAAAGGATAAACCCTGGTTGAAAGAAAAAAGAAAAACCTAGTAGCAGGATTTATTTAAAAGAACTTAACCATTTAATAAATAAAAAAACATGTGGAAAGGAAATGACTAAAATTACTATTTCTAAGTTTGAGGTGGAGAAGTTCATGAGTAAGAAAAATTTTGCACTATGAAAACTGAAGGTACAAGATTTTCTAGTGCAACAAGGGTTGCACAAAGCATTTGATGGGGTTAGAAAGAAACCTTTTGGAATGAAATATTTTCATTAGGTGGAATCAGATTCTGAAGCTCTCAATATCATTTGTTTGTGCCTCACAGATGAAGTTATATTCAACATTGTTGAAGAAATATCAACAATAGGATAATTGTGGGGAACATTGGAAACATTCTATACGACCATGTCTTTAACCAACATAATCTATTTGAAGAGGAAACTGTATAGCTTTCAGATGAAGGAGGATACTAAAATTCTAGGACAATTAAATGTATTTAATACACTTATATGCTAGTTGTCAGATGGTGATGTTAAATTTGAAGAAGAAGATAAATTTATTACCTTTTTAGGTGCCTTGCTCGAGTCTTGGTATCACTTTTTGACTTCTTTTAGTTTAATCACAACTAAATTCTTAAAACTTGATTTCGTTGTTGGATCTCTATTATCTAAAGAGGTGCGGAGGAATTAAACAATTGAAACTTCCATGCCAGAAGCTATAGTAGCCATAGGCTGGTCCAAGGAAATAGCAGTAAAAGAAATAATTTATTGCAGATCAAAGTCAAGGGGTAAGAAGTGTAAACTAAAATTTTGGTAATGAAACAAAATAAGGCATCTCAAGAAAGTCTGTTGGAAAAGAAATGAGTCCATTGAAAACCCAAAGAAGGAAGAAAATCAAGTTGAGCTAGGTATGATTGATGATGTTTTATTTGTTGAATCGAGTATGATAGATGATACTTTCTATATTTGTAATTTTTCTTAGGATTACGATGATTGGTTATTAAATTCTAGCACTTCTCATCACATGAGTCACCAAAGAAATTATTTTACTTGATATCAAGTTGTGAATGGTGGTTATGTATTTGTGGGTAAAAATGTATCCCATCAAACTTTTGAAGTGGGAAATTTCATAATTAAACTGTATGATGATATCATTAGAAAATTGGTAAACTTTAGACATGTACCTGAGTTGAGAGAGAATTTTATTTCTTTGAGAGTATTAGACTCAAAAGGTTACAAGTTTATAGTTCATGGTGGAATGATTAGATTTTGAAACGACTCTCTAGTTTCTATGAAAGAAGATAATATTGGTAACCTTTACAAACTGAAAGGAAATACTTAGGTCAATGAGGAAACTTTTGTATCTGAGAATGAAGAAGAATATACTCACATGTGGCATCAGCAATTGGGTCACATGAGTGAGAAGAGCCTGAGGTACTAATGAATCGCAAATTACTTCCTAATTTAAAATCATTGAGTTTGGATTTTTCCAAACATTATATATATGAAAAACAATATAAACATAAGTTCAAATATGGTAATCATAATAGTAAAGGAATTTTGGACTATATTTATTCTGATATTTGGGACCGTCTCCTACTTCATCTTATGGAGTCAGCTCTTACTTCGTAACATTTATTGATGATTACTCCAAGAAAGTATGGGTCTATATGTTAAAAAGAAAGGTTGATGAATTTAATGTTTTTAAACAATTTAAATCTATGGTGGAAAATAAAATAGGAAAAACAACTAAATATTTAAAAACTAAAAATGATGATGAATTTATTTCCCTAGAATTTGAACAATATTGAAAGGATTACATGATTGTTAGACATAAAACTATTTTTTATACTACTCAAAAAATTGGAATTAATGAACGTATGAACTAAAATATTATGGAGAAAGCCAGAAGCATGATAAAAAATGCTAACATGTAGAAGGAGTTGTGGAAAGAAGAAGTATCTACTTATTTTCATTTGGTAAAAACATCACCTTTAGTTTTTACTGATTGTAAAATTCCTCAAGAATTTTTGTCGGGTCAGTCTTGTGATTATTCATATTTACGATACTTTTCTTTTAATTCCTATGCTTTTATTCCAAAGAATCAATGTTCAAAGTTAGACCCAAAATAAAAATGTTATCTCTTTGTTGGATATGATGATACTTTGAAAGGATACATGTTGTGGGAACCTTCTTCACATAATATAGTCATTAGTAGGGATGTTGTTAGGTCCCTATATTACTAGTATAGTCCCGTATTGTTGTTAGTATAACCCCCTTATTATTATTGTTGTACCCCTGTAACCCGAATATTGTTATTATTGTGCCCTTACTTTATTATTTTTAGGTCAGCTAGGATTATATTGTGACCCCATGGACCCCTATATATAGAAGAAGGTTTTGGTCATTTGTATCATCCAGGAATTGTTCATTTATTTAATGTATTAGATGTGTCCACCTTCAAGAGGTTGATTTATAACGTGTTGATCTCTCTTTTATTCTATTTTTGGAGATCGCTTCATAACATTTGGTATGGGAGTTTTGGACTCTAGGGTTTTGCTGCTCCAAATAGGTCATCGTGGAATTTTTGCTATAATGTTTTTTTCTGCGAAGGTTCAGAAGATAAACATTTTACAGAGAGAAGCCAAAATTTTGAGGAATGTCTTGTAAAAATTTAAGATCTTGGTTTCAAATATTTTCGGATATATGATCTGTGGAAGTTAGGGTTTCTTTCAGGCTCCCAAATTTCACCTAAAATAGGTCATCGTGGAATTTGTGTGATTTTTTTCTACATAGGCTCAGACTCTGAAATTTTTATAGAATGAAGCTGAACTCCTGAGAAACCTCCTGTAAAAATTTCAGATCTTGGTTTGCAATATTGGAGGATATATGATCTGTGGAAGTTAGGGTTTTTTCAACCTCCCGCATTTCATCTCAAAGAGGTGACCGTCGGAAAATCATCATAAATATCTCTCTGACCATCGGATTGGAATTCTTTAAAAACTGGCCACAAGTACACGTACTTTCATTTCTTGTGTGTAAATTTCAGAGCCAAAGGAGAAAACAGTGACCCCTGGCACATTAGACAAGTTCACTCTACTGAACTTATCCATAATTAGGTCATTCTGGGAGATTGGGCATAACATTGACTTGAAGAATCCAAATCAATTCAAACCTATAGCATTCGAAAGAGGATTCATAGGCCAACTACAGGGCTAATTTTCAGATATTGAAGATTTGAAATCACAGAGATAATTTAGTTTCAATATCTAGCTCCTCAAAAGCAAGAAAAATATGTGTATTTTTTTTTGAATTGCATAAATCTTGTGTGAAAAATCATTTTGAAGTGACTCCAAGGGAATATTAAAGCATAGAGATTAGTATTGGGTTCTAAAAAGCCACCTAAAAATAATTCAACACCCATTAATCCTTTAGAAGGCTCTACTATGACTCATGAAGAGGAATAAGCACAACATGGAATATCAAAATTACAAGATCAAGTGCACCAATTTTTTCTCTCGCGAAGTGCAATAAACAATGAAATAGAAGTTTTGAAGAAAGGCGTGGAAGCTAAGATGGATGGTTTGAAGAAAGGCCTGGATGGTTTGAAGAATGGCATGGAAGCTGAGATGAATGGCATGGAAGCTAAGGTGGATGACATGGAAGCTAAGATCGATGAAAAAATGAAAGACAACATGGAAGACATGAGGAATGATCTAAAAGAAGACATGAAAGGTTTGATGAAAAAGCTAATATAAGAAATGATTCCTAATGACGGAAAGATAGTAGAGGAAACTCATGATGAGGAAAAAATAAATGCTAGTAGTGATTTCATAAATTCTAATGATGGATTGAAGAACCACCATATTCCAAAGATGGATATGAGGACATTTGATGGCAAGTATCCTGTAACATGGATACTACAGATGGAGCAATATTTTTATCTTAATAATGTGAAAAACGCACAAAAGGTACGCATTGCAACTTTAAATTTAGAACAAACTACATTTGTATGGTATCGATGGCTTTACTCCCGTAAAAAAAATTATCACTTGCTCAATTTTTATGGAGGAAATGATAGGACATTATGAGGATACAAAGAGCAACACCTTCTTTAGCCAATTCATAAATCTCAAATAAAAGGGTTTAGTTGTGGAGCACATTAAGGACTTCCAAAAATTGAATATAAGGGTAAATTATATTTTAGAGGAACACAAGATTGATGTCTTCATAGGGACTTTAAAGGATAACATCCAATATGAAGTTTATGTTTGGGAACCTCATTCATTGGACAAGGCATTCAGGCTGGAAAGAAAAATTGAATGTAAAATTTTGGCGACAAGGAATCTTAAAAATTGAATGTAATAATTTTCCTAATATTAAATTTTGTATTGAAATAATTAATATGAGTGTTATTTAAAGATTCTAAAATAGAAATTGCTTTAATGTGGGAACATATTCACCTTGGTTAGACATTTTTTTGCATTTTCAATTTCCATCAATTTCCTTATTTAGCCCAGTGTATCTTGGGGTCCCAATGAAGATGAATATAAAAAAATAGTCATGGTGATTAACAACGGTTTTCAGGGATTCCGAACGTGCCATGGTTTCAGTACAAATTGTACTTTAATATACCATACAGAATTGGAATTTTAATGGAAGAGTGAATTTACCATTTTGTTGTGTAATTCATTTGAATCAATTGTGGTAAAAAATTGATATAGTGATCGATGTAAATATAAATTTGTGCATATAATAATCTGTTGATGTATTATATCGGTGTACAATTTGAGCAATAATACATATAAATTAAATCATCAAAGTTATGCTACCAAGCATGACATAAGGAATTATATATGTTGTATAACATGTTAATATAGTTATATATATTGTATTTTTTTTTTCAGATTGGATTCATTTGATCTCCATATTTTTTTATCAAAATTTATTAACCCTCTCGGATGAAAGAATGGTGTTCATATATTAGAAATCAGCATTCATGAATAATATGTAAAATACTAATTTTGTATGAGTGATTTATGTTTATTTTATCAATTAAATAAAATTCATAATTTGCATTAACCTCTAACGTACTTTAATAAGATCCAGACCTTCCCCAAAAACGGATGGCTAAAAACATTAAAATTCTTTAGTTATAGTTACAGATAGTATGGGAAGGGTTATGCATTAAGTTTATATACAATTCTGAATAGTATTTCAGTATTGAAAGGAGCATATAACATCCGAATTATTATATTCATCCAATTCTGAATAGTATTTCAGTATTGAAAGGAGCCTATAACATCTTATTATATTCATCGTAATAGTGCACATTTTAGGCACTACGATTGTTTAACACTTCCATAACTATTTGCACTCTCTGTAAAACCTCCAAGCTACACTAACGTACCGTACTATTTAACCATAATATCTATTATATTACTGTTCACTGCTAATTACTTCCTTGTGTATTCTCTTCGGTATTCTCATATTCATGTAATGCAATAAGCACCAAGCACTTCAGTATTCTCATAATCATGTAATGCAATAAGCCCCAAGCATTCAGAGTATAATAAAATATCAATAACATCTATATACACATATTCACATGAAACCAAAATCCTATAATATTAACGAAATTCAAGTAAAGGTTTGCAAAACTCAAGGCATTGTATTGGACACAGATTACATTCTATTACTTGTCACCATGAGAGGTGTATATACTATCAGTTGCTCTTAAAGGTGCAAAGATACATCGAAGGTAGTTCATTTGGTAAAGATTTGAGAAGATTTGTCTTTCATTGTTGTGCTTGAAGTAGAAATTTTCTAAATGAATTATCACCAAAATATTTCAATTGGGCGCGTCCCAAATTTAAGGCATGTCCCAAATTTAAGGATTGATTGGGAGTGCAGCACCCAAAAGATTTGCTAATGTAAATTTTAACCACAACCATGTAGGACCTGCACATAATCCCGCTAATGCAATATCAAAAGGCTAAAAGCCATGTGCTAATCATGTAAATATTGGAAATTGGCTAGAACAACATGTGATTGTGAGGACATGAATATGTCTCTTTAAAATTTTACAAAATAAACAATCCAATAAATAGAAACATAAAATGTTACCACATAAAATATTTACACATAAAATGGTATTGGAATAAGAAAGTTTACCATTTTCTGATTTCATTTTTCCTTTCAAAGACTTGAAAAGCTTCGAAAATGTGAAAGAGAAAGTAAAAAAATACAAAAAAAAGAAATGCAAAATCATAATGGAATAAGAAAGTTTACCATTTTCTAATTTAATTTTTTCTTTCAAGGGCCTAAAAAGCTTGTTAACCGGAAAAGGAAAGAATTTGTCTATCTCAATATGTAATATATTGCTAATTTTAAAAGGAGTGACTATTTTTGGGATTTTATATATTTTCTAAATATGATTATATTTATTATGAAGAATTTTAGATACATAATTAATTAATTTAGAAGAGTATTTTAAATTCAAGTTTAGAAAGGAATATAAGTTTTGAAAAGAAATGATAAACGTGGTTTTTAATTCAAATTAAATTTAAAAAATAGTAAATAAAAGGTATTATTTTCACAGAGAAAACAATTTTTTAGGATGTATAAATTCATTTTTTTTTTCTCTATTTCCTTTCAATAATACTTTGACACGATCCAAAGACTTCAATCTCTCTCTACTATTATTTTATTATAATCTGTATAAATTTTATGGTTGTTAAAACAACTTGTAATTAATAACCTAGGAAAATCATCCTAAGTCTACAATACAAAATAAAATAAATTTAAATGAGAATGTTCATAGTGTTATCCTTACAAAAACCACTCGCAAGCATCGTAAGTCAATTAACGTCTTCTAACATTGGTAGCAGTCAGTAGTTAAGGAAATGAGCACTAGTGTTTTAGCACAATGGGGATTTCTTGGAAAATCCATGAATCTCTGACACGTAAAACTAGGTCACCATCTATGCTACAGTAGTTGAGATCTGGGTGTTGGGGAAGCCATGAATTGCTGAGATATGTACAAAATAACAACATGGATGAAGCTGGTCATCTTCAGGAAGTACTATATCACAACGGTATTTATAACATAAACGGTTAAAACTTACCATTTTCTAATTTTCTAATAAGAAAGTTTACCGTTTTCTAATTTTCTAATAAGAAAGTTTACCATTTTCTAATTTCTTTTTTCCTTTCAAAGACTTGAAAAGCTTAGAAAATGGGAAAGAGAAAGTAAGAAAATACAAAAAAAAAATGGAAAATCATAATGGAATAAAAAAGTTTACCATTTTCTTATTTAGTTTCTTTCTTTCAAAGGCTTAAAAAGCTTTTTAAATGGAAAAGGAACAAATTTTTTCTGTGTAAATATGTAAGAAATTTCTAATTTTAAAAGGAGTGACTATTTTTGGTATTTTATATATTTTTAAATATTTATTATACAGATCCGATAATGGACAATGAGACAGTAGTTTACTTCAATCAACGGCAGAAAATAAAATGTCGACTATGGTGAGCAGTGGAATGATTCAAAAGTAAACACCTTTAGTGTAAATATAATAAATCTTATAACAATCTTTATAGTTGTTAATGTGCTCACGGGGTGGAATGGGTTTGATATGTGAAACATGTATGTTGATGGGAAGTGATTGATATGACAGAGCTCGAGATAGTAGGTGTTGTTGATGAGGCCCCCCACCTCTAGAGATTCAATAGCTTGTTCTCTCGGATGAACTCTGACATGAGATCAAATCTCTGGAATGTTTGGGACATTAGAGAAGTCTGGGCCAACATATGGGGAGAATTGCTGCTATAGCTAGTAGTAGTGGACGCCATGAAACCTCTACAATCATTTACACATAGCATGGAAGTATGGATTCACATGATGACAAACATTTCTTTATATGATATTTCGTATCTCATTTCACTCTGAATTGTGTGTTTTTTTCATTGGGATAATTTTTTTTGGCTAAGAATGAAACAGTTTTTTCTATAAGCTTGGCAACACTACATCTTTATCATGTCCAATATATCACTTCGATTGATATGAGGAATTCAAATAGTAACTTCATATCAAGGAATGTGGTCACAGAGCACCCTATCACCATCTATCCAAGATCATGTAGACTAAGAATGACAACAATTAAAATAATTGTTAGAATGTAATTATTTTTGTCAATATGGTTTATTGTTGAGACAATTATGTAAACATAAGGAGTTATGTAAGTAATTATTTGTGTTAAAATGATGATTTTTGGATAGGCTTTGTAATGTTGAAGATTAATTCTTGACATTGTGTAATAATAATTCCAATCTCCTTCTCCGTGGAGGTTTCCTTGACACATTATCAAGGTTTTACACACAAAGTTCCATGTGTTTTTTTGTTTGTTTCTTGTTATGTGCATTTTCTTTAAGGGGCTCAAAACACCAATAAGTAGTATCAAATATTTGTTATTTTGAAATAGAAAGCCAAAGGAAATGTTGAATTAGTTGAAAGTCAAAGAGGAGCAACCCACTAAATCTTTTTTTAGCTACGTGCAGCCAAAGAACTGCCATTTAACCCTAAAGACCACTCGTACAAGTCACGCTTGCCAAGTCAGGCCCACCAAGTCATGAAATAAATCCCAACAAATCATTGCTTCAGAGTTTCTTCCATTAAGCAAGCATGTTCGAAAGAGGCATTGTTTTTTTTAGTAAGGAGCAATTGAAGTCAACAAGGTAAACCCGTAAGTAATATTTTAGATTCTGAAGCTGGATACCCATCAAGAATATGCATAGCATTGGATACCCATCAAGAATATGCACAAAAATATGTTTGAAATAGTCGATGGAAAATTTACCAAGGGAGGGCTACACATGCCACCAAACAAGGAGGAGCAGTGAAATGCACAAAGTATTGTGGATCAGGACCTAAAAGTAGGTAGAATTAGCTCACTATCGATGACAGGTAATTTTTTTTTTTAAATATTCTTCATAAATTTATTTCTGAAAATTTCATTGAAAAAAAAAATATGAGTGAACAAGAAAATAGGTACGGTTACTAAACACTGCTTGAATAATAATTTGTAAAGGGTTTTTTTTCGTTTGATTCAACCATAGAAAGTGGGTTTTCTAAATCAAGTGTAGTTATTCTTGAAAAGAGAATCATAATATTTATAAGATACAAACCCTTAATTAAATTCAAAGTAGAAAATAAAGGATAAACCCTGGTTGAAAGAAAAAAGAAAATCCTAGTAGCAGGATTTATTTAAAAGAACTTAGCCATTTAATAAATAAAAAAACATGTGGAAACGAAATGACTAAAATGACTATTTCTAAGTTTGAGGTGGAGAAGTTCATGAGTAAGAAAAATTTTGCACTATGAAAACTGAAGGTACAAGATTTTCTAGTGCAACAAGGGTTGCACAAAGCATTTGATGGGGTTAGAAAGAAACCTTTTGGAATGAAATATTTTCATTAGGTGGAATCAGATTCTGAAGCTCTCAATATCGGCTGTTTGTGCCTCGCAGATGAAGTTATCTTCAACATTGTTGAAGAAAGATCAACAATAGGATAATTGTGGGGAACATTGGAAACATTCTGTATGACCATGTCTTTAACCAACATAATCTATTTTAAGAGGAAACTGTATAGCTTTCAAATGAAGGAGGATACTAAAATTCTAGGACAATTAAATGTATTTAATACACTTAGATACTAGTTGTCAGATGGTGATGTTAAATTTGAAGAAGAAGATAAATTTATTACCTTTTTAGGTACCTTGCTCGAGTCTTGGTATCACTTTTTGACTTATATTAGTTTAATCACAACTAAATTCTTAGAACTTGATTTTGTTGTTGGATCTCTATTATTTAAAGAGGTGCGGAGGATTTAAAAAATTGAAACTTCCATGCCAGAAGCTATAGTAGCCATAGGCTGGTCCAAGGAAATAGCAGTAAAAGAAATAATTTATTGCAGATCAAAGTCAAGGGGTAAGAAGTGTAAAGTAAAATTTTGGTAATGAAACAAAATAAGGCATCTCAAGAAATTCTGTTGGAAAAGAAATGAGTGCATTGAAAACCCAAAGAAGGAAGAAAATCAAGTTGAGCTAGGTATGATTGATGATGTTTTATTTGTTGAATCGAGTATGATAGATGATACTTTCTATATTTGTAATTTTTCTTAGGATTACGATGATTGGTTATTAAATTCTAGCGCTTCTCATCACATGAGTCACCAAAGAAATTATTTTACTTCATATCAAGTTGTGAATGGTAGTTATGTATTTGTGGGTAAAAATGTATCCCATCAAACTTTTGAAGTGGGAAATTTCATAATTAAATTGTATGATGATATCATTAGAAAATTGGTAAAATTTAGACATGTACATGAGTTGAAAAAGAATTTTATTTCTTTGAGAGTATTAGACTCAAAAGGTTACAAGTTTACAATTCATGGTGGAGTGATGAAATTTTGAAACGGCTCTCTAGTTTCTATGAAAGAAGATAATATTGGTAACCTTTACAGACTGAAAGGAAATACTTACGTCAATGAGGAAACTTTTGTATCTGAGAAGGAAGAAGAATATACTCACATGTGGCATCAGCAATTGGGTCACATGAGTGAGAAGAGCCTCAGGTACTAATGAATCGCAAATTACTTCCTAATTTAAAATCATTGAGTTTGGATTCTTCCAAACAATATGTATATGGAAAACAATATAAACATAAGTTTAAATATGGTAATCATAATAGTAAAGGAATTTTGGACTATATTTATTCTGATATTTGGGACCGTTTCTTACTTCATCTTATGGAGGCATCTCTTACTTCGTAACATTTATTGATGATTACTCCAAGAAAGTATGGGTCTCTATGTTAAAAAGAAAGGTTGATGAATTTAATGTTTTTAAACAATTTAAATCTATGGTGGAAAATAAAATAGGAAAAACAACTAAATATTTAAAAACTAAAAATGATGATGAATTTATTTCCCTAGAATTTGAACAATATTGAAAGGATGACATTATTGTTAGACATAAAACTATTTTTTATACTACTCAAAAAATTGGAATTAATGAACGTATGAACTAAAATATTATGGAGAAAGCCAGAAGCATGATAAAAAATGCTAACATGTAGAAGGAGTTGTGGAAAGAAGAAGTATCTACTTATTTTCATTTGGTAAAAATATCACCTTTAGTTTCTACTGATTGTAAAATTACTCAAGAATTTTTGTCGGGTCAGTCTTGTGATTATTCATATTTACGATACTTTGCTTTTAATTCCTATGCTTTTATTCCAAAAAATCAATGTTCAAAGTTAGACCCAAAATAAAAATGTTATCTCTTTGTTGGATATGATTATACTTTGAAACGATACATGTTGTGGGAACCTTCTTCACATAATATAGTCATTAGTAGAGATGTTTTTAGGTCCCTATATTACTAGTATAGTCCCGTATTGTTGTTAGTATAACCCCCTTATTATTATTTTTGTACCCCTGTAACCCAAATATTGTTATTATTGTGCCCTTACTTTATTATTGTTAGGTCAGCTAGGATTATATTGTGACCCCATGGACCCCTATATATAGAAGAAGGTTTTGGTCATTTGTATCATCCAGGAATTGTTCATTTATGTAATGTATTAGAAATATCCACCTTCAAGAGGTTGATTTATAAGGTGTTGATCTCTCTTTTATTCTATTTTTGGAGATCACTTCATAACATTTGGTATGAGAGTTTTGGGCTCTAGGGTTTTGCTGCTCCAAATAGGTCATCGTGGAATTTTCGCTATAATGTTTTTTTCTGTGAAGGTTCAGAAGATAAACATTTTACAGAGAGAAGCCAAAATTTTGAGGAATGTCTTGTAAAAATTTGAGATCTTGGTTTCAAATATTTTCGGATATATGATCTGTGGAAGTTAGGGTTTCTTTCAGGCTCCCAAATTTCACCTAAAATAGGTCATCGTGGAATTTGTGTGATTTTTTTCTACATAGGCTCAGACTCTGAAATTTTTATAGAATGAAGCTGAAATCCTGAGAAACCTCCTGTAAAATTTCAGATCTTGGTTCGCAATATTGGAGGATATATGATCTGTGGAATTTAGGGTTTTTTCAACCTCCCGCATTTCATCTCAAAGAGGTGACCGTCAGAAAATCGTCATAAATCTCTCTCTGACCATCGAATTGGAGTTCTTTAAAAATTGTCCACAAGTACACGTACTTTCATTTCTTGTGTGTAAATTTCGGAGCCAAAGGAGAAAACAGTGACACCTGGCACATTAGACAAGTTCACTCTACTAAACTTATCCATAATTATGTCATTCTGGGAGATTGGGCATAACATTAACTTGAAGAATCCAAATCAAGTCAAACCTATAGCATTCGAAAGAGGATTCATAGGCCAACTACAGGGCTAATTTTTAGATATTGAAGATTTGAAATCACAGAGATAATTTAGTTTCAATATCTAGCTCCTCAAAAGAAAGAAAAATGTGTGTATTTTTTTTTTGAATTGCATAAATGTTGTGTGAAAAATCAGTTTGAAGTGACTCCAAGGGAATATTGAAGCATGGAGATTAGTATTGGGTTCTAAAAAGCCACCTAAAAATAATTCAACACCCATTAATCCTTTAGAAGGCTCTACTATGACTCATGAAGAGGAATAAGCGCAACATGGAATATCAAAATTACAAGATCAAGTGCACCAAATTTTGCTCTCGCGAAGTGCAATAAAAAATGAAATAGAAGTTTTGAAGAAAGGCGTGGAAGCTAAGATGGATGGTTTGAAGAAAGGCCTGGATGGTTTGAAGAATGGCATGGAAGCTGAGATGAATGGCATGGAAGCTAAGGTGGGTGACATGCAAGCTAAGATCGATGAAAAAATGAAAGACAACATGGAAGACATGAGGAATTATCTAAAAGAAGAGATGGAAGGTTTGATGAAAAAGCTAATATAAGAAATGATTCCTAATGACGAAAAGATAGTAGAGGAAACTCATGATGAGGAAAAAATAAATGCTAGAAGTGATTTCATAAATTCTAATGATGCATTAAAGAACCACCATATTCCAAAGATGGATATGAGGACATTTGATGGCAAGGATCCTGTAACATGGATACTACAGATTGAGCAATATTTTTATCTTAATAATGTGAAAAACACACAAAAGGTACGCATTGCAACTTTAAATTTAGAACAAAATACATTTGTATGGTATCGATGGCTGTACTCCCGTAAAAAAAATTATCACTTGCTCAATTTTTATGGAGGAAATGATAGGACATTATGAGGATACAAAGAGCAACACCTTCTTTAGCCAATTCATAAATCTCAAATAAAAGGGTTTAGTTCTGGAGCACATTAAGGACTTCCAAAAATTGAATATAAGGGTAACTTATATTTTAGAGGAACACAAGATTGATGTCTTCATAGGGACTTTAAAGGATAACATCCAATATGAATTTTATGTTTGGGAACCTCATTCATTGGACAAGGCATTCAGGCTGGAAAGAAAAATTGAATGTAAAATTTTGGTGACAAGGAATCCTACGACTAACATATATAAATATGGAAGTGTTCCTACTCCTAGACTTCCACAACATACAAGGTTGACACCGCAACAATTGGAAGAAAACAGAGAAAAAGGTATTTTCTACAGTTGATATAGCAAATAGAATAAAGGTCATAAGTGTGTTGAGAAGAAATTATTTTAGATAGATTGTGAAGAGGAGGAAGAAAATGAACACAAAAATTCAAAAGAAGAGGATATACAGCAGGAACTAACCCTAGAAGAAGAATAAATGAGTCCAAACATATCATGTTGGTAGGAATTACCACTCATAAAACTCTCAAGATATAAGGACATATCAAGAAGAAAAAGGTAATAGTGTTGATTGATTCAGGTAGTACCAATAATTTTATTCACTGTAAGGTACCAAGGAATCGAATTGTCTCCTATACCCAGCACCAAAATGTCAAGTGATGGTTGCAAATGGAGGAACTATAAATTGTTCTGGAAAATGCCATAATATCAAGCTAACCATGGGGGAATATGTATTGAATAGTCCAATTCTTTCCATTCCAATGGGAGGTGTTGATGTTGTACTAGGAGTACAACGGTTACAATATTTGGGATAGTAGCTTTTAATTTTCAAGAACTTTTCTTGAGATTTTTTTTGAAAGGAAAGAAAATCAAATTACAAGGTATCACAAGGAATATAGGAAAGATAATAATCTCTAATGTCGTGAAAAAACTTCTGAAGAAAGAAAAACGAGGCGTAATTGCACAATTATGCTCAGTAGAAGTTCCAACATCAAAATCATCTATTTCTCTAGATCTGCAAAAAGTCTTGGAAAATCATTCCAAGGTGTTTGAAACTCCCAAATGACTCCCACCTATTCATGATAAATATCATGCTAGTCATTTGATTCGAGGAAGTGTTCCTCCAAACATCAGCGCTTACAGATATCCTTATGTCCAAAAGAGCGAAATTCAACATATGATTGTAGAAATGTTACAGGTTGGTATAATTCAAGCTAGTCAAAGTTCTTTCTCTGCTCTAGTAGTATTGGTGCACAAGAAGGGTCGATCATGGCCCATGTGTCTAGATTAAATGGAGCTAAATAAACTCACTATTAAAGATAAATTTCCCATTCCTGTGATTGATGAATTAGTGAATGAATTACATGGAGAAATTTATTTTACCAAGTTGGATCTTCATTCAGGATATAATAAAATTAGAATGAAGACTGAAGATATTCTGAAAATAGCATTTTGAACTCATGAGGGTCATTATGAATTTTTGGTCATGCCTTTTGGCCTTACCAATGCACCTTCTACATTTAAAGGGTTAACGAATTCCATTTTCAAACCCTTCCTTAGAAAACAATTTCTTGTATTTTTTGATGACATACTAATCTACAATAGGTCTCAGAAGGATCATGTTGAACATGTTGACAGGGTGCTCAAACTATTGGAGGAGAAACAACTATATGAAAAAACATACAAATGTTTCTTTGGAGTACAAAAGTGTAACGTTCCAAATTTTTCATGAATAAATTGGAACATTAATTTTTCCTCATATTGTGTAGTAGGTGAATAAAAAAGGAAGAGAAGGCCTCTTGAAATGAATAAAACCCTTCCTAATGTGGAAAGGGAACCTTTGAACAGCTCATTTTTCACCTCCTAGTTTGAAAAGGGCCAATTGCATGAGGACAAGGTCAAGTTGACCAAGTCAACCAGCGCAGCCTAAGGAGGAGTAGCTTGCCTAAGAAGACAACGCAGTTTTGGAGGGAAGAGATTCAAATGAAGATGGAAACCCTAAGAGGTGGGATCCAAGGTGAAGGAGCTCACAACTACATAAGGTGAAGAAGGGAAGCTTTGTGGGGTTAGTTTGTGTATTTCGATTTCATTTCTGCCTAGACATTTTCTGCAAACTCTTGCTGCTTAGCAGAGTTTGGAGGGATTCCTATTTAGGAATTCCTTATCCTTCCTTGAGTGATCTCTTGAAGGGGTTTGTGATTCATTTATCCCACATCTGTATTTTAGGCCAAGAATTTATCACATCTGCAGTGTTATTTCTATAGTAGAGGGCGTTGTGTAGTAGGGCAGTGTAGTGGGAGGGTTGTTTCATCTTCTCTTGTGCATTTCTATTAAGTGGTGGAGTTTCTCTTGGATTGAGGGAGCTGCATAGGAGATTTCAGAGCTCATTTAAAATCTTGGCATGTGGCCAAATCATGTTCCATCCATGAAAGTTTAGTTAACTAGGTAAACTGCGTTATTTTTGTGAGAGCAGTAGCTGCAGGGTTTGATCCCTTGCTTAAGAGCTCATCCTTTGGAGGAAGGGCCAACCCTTCTTCCCGAAAGATCTATATTTCATTCCTCCTCTGTATTTGAGAATTTTCAGATACATTTATACTCAGTGTTGCAGTAACTGCGTTTTCCATCTCTACATTTGCAGATCTGCATTTCTATACATTGTACCTTCATGTAACCCTTGCCGAGGGATCTTTGATTTGTATAAAGAGGGAGGAATTCTCATTTTTCTCACCATTGGATGCTCATGGATCTCTGAAGTGATATGTCACATTATTTACTGTAGAAACCCTAGTAAAAATAACACTATTCTTGTTTCAGTCTTTTCTGCATGAGCTAGACTATGGGGTTTTGAGCTAGAATGAGGCATATTGTTTTGAGAGTGTTGTTTATATGAGCTAGATTCATTTTTTTAACCTATAATTCTGAAAGTGAGTCCTATATTGGATCATCTAAGGCACCTCAGTACCATTTCTCCCTTATACAGCGTTATTTTCTGAAGACAGCTGTTTTGTGTTCACATGTTGCTACAATTTTCAACTAGTTCATTTTGGGAGATCTGAATAACCTACTTAAGGTTATTTATTTGAGCTTATATTCTACGAGGAGGTAAAATCACATAGTTTCAAAGGCAAAACAGTAGTGGTTGGAATTATTTTCACATCAACTTCCTTATACAGCGTCCCCAAGGAGTTGTTGTAGCAATTTCCTGAGTAGGGAAAATCACATATATATAGACAAAGTTTGGAAAGGGCTAGAAAGCCTCTAGATCTCACACTTATTTATAAGGTGAAATAACCAATGAATTCCCCTACAGTCAATCTCTGGCATAGACTTTTTATATTCCTAAGAAAGGGATATTACAATGGTATGAGAGCATGATCTCTAGCACTGCCTACGAGATCAAGCTTTCAAAAGACTAAAGAGAAGAGCTAGGGGCAACCATATTGGCTCGGCCTATGGATTTTAGATCCACCCAGAGAATACAAAGAAGGGGAGAACAAATATGGAGAGGATGAGGTTACTGTCATGCATTTTTTAGATCAGAAAGGAGCCTCTCCAAAGGGGTTCAACCAATGGGAAAGAAAGGTGCAGTGAAACTCCAAGAGGGTTTCAAGATGAGAAAAGTTGTAGTAAAACCTCTATAGGGTTTTAGGATGAAAGAGAATATGTAAGAACTTCCTATTCTCACGAAGGAGGTGAAGAGTATGGAGGGCCACAAGAGAAAGTGGATAAATGGCCAGAGGAGGAGGAGCCTTCTTCTCCTCCTGAGGAGGCTTCTACCAGCGTTGTCCATTTCATAGAGGAGTAGCCCACCATATTAGCAGTTGTATCAGCCAACATATCAGAGAAGGGGACTCTTGCAGCCATACAAGATGTCTCAAAGACCCACAAAGGTATGAAAAAATTTCCATGCAATAACAATTCAGAAAATTCCATAAGAGGTTTTGGGAATTTGCATGCACATGGCCCAGGATCAAAACATCATGTTGATAAAGAGGAGCAAGGTTGCACAGTGATGTGTAACTTGGGCTTGATCCAAGAAGGGATTATCATTCATTCTTTTGCACCCTTATTGAGTTGCATGCAGCATGTGGAGCTGTGGTGCAAGGTTGTGAGAGGCAACATGCATGATGTGCCATCTCCTAAGGATGTCTTTTCCTTATCACACTTGGATTCTTGTAGATTCAAGGGTTTGATTGGTGAGAGTCCTTTCTTGGAAACTCTTCAAGGGGTTACATCTCAACATCCCATGAGATGTAAGGACGAATACTTGCTTTGGGATAATGGCAGTCTTCATTGGAAAGGTGACAAAGGAGAGAAGGATTGGGGACAGCCATATATCTATAGAGGAGAGAGGATGGAGGGAAAGAGGCTTGTGAGCCACTTGCATATCTATAACACATGGTAGCAAGAAGCAAAGTTGCGCTGGCTACTTAGGAGAGAGTTTGGCCATCATGAGACATATCCTACTTCCAAGGGTATGAGGGAGGAAGGAACTTGCCAGGATGCTTTCATCATGGGACACAAAGGAGAGTGGATGCATTATGGTAGTAGGGTAATTTTTTTTTCACCACATATGATGAGTGATGGAGGCATGAAGAGGCAGCAAGGATATTTGTTGCTTCGGATGATTGGGAGAGAGCAAAGGAAAAATTGCTCTCCCACTTGGCATAGTGTTGCAAGGGTGATGTATGGAACTATTAGGGTGCAAGAGGTGTTTTCATCATGGAGAAGACCCCTCATATATGGAAGCATTATGGATAGTACCTTTGACAAACTACATGTCAAAGGATGGAGATATATTTTTACCAGAGCTTGCTTGCATGAGTCAACAACGTTGTCTTTTCGGAGCAGTGACCTATGGATGAAATGTGCCCAACGGAAGTGTGGTGGATCCATAACCCAGAATTCCCAAGATCATTTCATATTTCTTGCACTTGGTGGACAAAGAGGAGGTGATATGGACAAGGTAGTCATATATTACTATGCTACATTCTTCTTGACTTGGATCCCCAAGCATGAGAATAAGGATCTTCTTATAACACCTAGTTCATTCCTCTTGATGGGAGCATGCCAAACAACTATGGAGGGTTCATTCATGAATCCATATATCATTTTACTCCCAGCATATGGTAAGAAATATGTTTTTACATTGGCTGATTTGTATACTCTTACCATTATTTTGCAGTGCATGGATCTACAAGAGGGCAAGCTTATCAGATTGCTCCATGAACATAATTGGGCCAAATTATATGATGGAGGCAGCCATCTCTCACATGGCCTTTGGAAAGTGCTTTTCAATTGCATACATGTTCAGCTAATTTACATTATCAATCATGAGTCACAAAGCATTTTGTCATGTAAATTTCTGAAGAAGCAACTTGGAAAACTATGCTGCCACTATTGGGGAAACTGTTGGTACTTCCTGGCATCACATGAAACCTTCAGAATTTTCCTCATTTTGTTGCTGATCATGACTTATTTTTCTGATTTGGATCTGATTTACATTTGGATCATGATTATAAGGATGACACTTGAGTTTGGAATTTCCTTAAAGGGGAAGAATTCCCACATTTTCTGCATTGCATGTTCTAAGGGGAAAATGAGAGAAACAATGGCCACCACAACTAAGTATTTTTTTCCTTTTGAGGTGGACCATAATTTTTATAATAATTAATTGTATAATTATGGGCAAGTGATAAAATATGACTTGTATGTTCAGCTAACCCATTCAGCCATTTACTTTTTACTAGTGAATGTGAGAATTTTCACCGCTAGTCATTTAGCAACATACTACTTGCCATGCCATTTTCTGAAGAAGCAATGGATGAGATTACACTGTGACCTTTTGAGAATTTTTTGGCATCATAAAACATCATCCAAAGCCTACAAAAAACATCTAAATTTGACAGTATATGATGACCATGTCCTATTCATCATGGAAGAAATGTTTTGGGGCAGCTTGTTCTTCATTGTTGGAGGAGAAATCCTTAGTGGATTTCTCTACATTTTTCCACTTGAGGGAAATACCTTTGCAGCCTGTTAAAAACACATAATCAGAACTATTAATAAGTGGAGAGGAGTAAAACATGGGATAGGCCTTCCTGCTTATCATATTCAGTCATTCAGCCCACCTAGACTTTAGGAGCCAAAGGTGGAGGGAATTCTTCATGAGTTACCATGTTGTAAGGTGACTCATTTTATATGGATGATAGCTTGGTGGTGGAGGTTTCACTATGGGGAATGAGATTTACCATGCATCTTGCACTCCATGCCTTGAGAAGGCCTCTAGACCACACATGGCTGCCTCCTTGAGCACTTTTCGTCTCATGATCTTAGTCATTTGGGGTGTTTCACTAAATGCTAGTCTATATGCTTGGGAGAGGCACTATTGAGTTTCATGGATGAGATGGCATCATATTCTTTGGAATATTCCATCATATGCTGATGCCATTAGAGAGGTGAGGAGATTCACTCAATTCTATCCTTGCAGTTGCTTGAGGACAAGCAACATTTGGGACGGGAGGACTGTAATGTTCCAAAATTTTCATGAATAAATTGGAACATTAATTTTTTCTCATATTGTGTAGTAGTTGAATAAAAAAGGAAGAAGAAGCCTCCTGACATGAATAAAACCCTTCCCAATGTGAAAATGGAACCTTTGAGTAGCTCATTTTGCACCTCCTAGTGTGAAAAGGGCCAATTGCATGAGGACAAGGTCAAGTTGACCAGGTCAACTAGTGCAGCCTAAGGAGAAGTAGCTTGCCTAAGAAGAAATCGCAGTTTTGGAGGGAAGATATTGAAATGAATATGGAAACCCTAAGAGGTGGGACCCAAGGTGAAGGATATCACAACTACATAAGGAGGAGAAGGGCATCTTTGTGGGGTTCGCTTATGTATTTTGATTTCATGTCTGCCTAGAAATTTTCTGCAAACTCCTGCTGCTCAGTAGAGTTTGGAGGGATTCCTATTTAGGAATTCCTTCTCCTTCATTGATTAATCTATTGAAGGGGGTTGTGCTTCATTTCTCACACATCTGGATTGTAGGCCAAGAATTTCTCACATCTACAACATTATTTCTATAGTAGAGGGCACTGTGTAGCTGGGCAGTGTAATGGGAGGGTTGTTTCATCTTCTTTTGTGCATTTCTATTCAGTGGTGGGAGTTTCTCTTGCATTGAGGGATCTGCATAGGAGATTTTAGAGCTCATTTCAGATCTTGGCATGTGGCCAACTCATGTGCCATCCATGACAGCGTAGTTCACTAGGTCAATTGCATTATTTTTGTGAGAGCAGCAACTGCAGGGTTTGATCCCTTGCTTGAGAGCTCATCCTTTGGAGGAAGGGCCAACCCTTCTTTCGGAAAGCTCTATATTTAATTCCTCCTTTTTATTTGAGTATTTTTAGATATATTTATACTCAGTGTTGTATTAACTGCATTTTCCAACTCTACATTTGCAGATCTACATTTCTATACATTATATCTTCATGTAGCCCTTGCCGGGGGATCTTTTCTTTGTATAAAGAGGAAGGAATTATCATTTTTCTCACCATTGGATGCTCATGGATCTCTGATCTAATATGTCACATTATTTACTATAGAAACCCTAGTGAAAATAATGCTATTCTTGTTTCAGTCTTTCCTGCAGGAGCTAGACTATGGGGTTTTCAGCTACAATGAGGCATATTGTTTTGAGAGTGTTGTTTATATGAGCTAGATTCGTTTGTTTAACCTCGAATTCTGCAATTGAGTCATATATTGGATCATCTAAGGGACCTCATTCCCATTTCTCACTTATACAACATTATATTCTAAAGACAGTTGTTTTGTGCTGACATGTTGTTGCAATTTTCAGCTAGTTCATTTTGGGAGATCTGAATAACCTGCTTAAGGTTATTTATTTGAGGTTATATTCTGAGAGGAGGTCAAATCACATATGTTAAAAGGAAACACAACAATGGTTAGCGTTATTTTCACATCATCTTTTTTATACAACGTCCCCAAGGAGCTGTTGCAGCAATTTCCTGAATAGCGAAAATCACATATCTGTTGACAAAGTATGCAAAGGGCCAGAAAGCCTTCGAATCTCACCCTTATTTAGAAGGTGACATAATCGGTAAATTCCCCCGCAGTCAATCTCTAGCACAGACTTGTGATATTCCTCAAAAATGGATATTACAAAAAGGTGGAATATCTGGGTCATATTGTATCTCATGAGGGTGTTAAAGTAGACCCTAAAAAAATTAAAGCCATTAATTAATGGAAAATCCCCATAACCATAAAGTAGTTGCAAGGATTTCTCGGGTTAACAGGGTATTATTGCACATTTGTTAAGAATTATGGGAGAATAGTAGAATCTCTAACAACATTATTGAAGAAAGATGCATTTTCTTGGACTCCTGAAGCATCTAAGGCCTTTGAACATATTAAAGAGGGAATGTGCCCAGCTCCAGTCTTATGTACGCCAGACTTCACAAAAACCTTTAATGTCGAATGTGATGCCTCAGGATATGAAATTGGTGTTGTTTTAATGCAAGAATGAAGACCCATAATTTTTTAAAGTCATCCAATCAAAGGAAAGTATTTGTAGAATGCTATTTATGAGAAGGAAATATTGGCAGTACTACATGCACTAAATAAATTACAACCTCACCTAATGGGAAGACAATTCAATGTAAAAACTGATAATGATAGTCTTAAACACTTTTTGGAACAAAGAGTATCCTTAGAAGAGCAGAAAAAATGGGTCACAAAGATGTTGGGTTATGACTATGAAACCATCTACAAAAAAGGGAAGCTAAATGTTGTTGCAGATGGACTCTCAAGAAAGGATGAGTAGGTGGAAGCATTTCTTTGTGCCATTTCTATTATCCAACCAGATTGGATAACTGAAGAAAAGGATCAATTGAAGAAGGATGAAGAAGTGTACACACTCATTTAAAAGCTGCAACAACATCATAGTACATTGAATACATTTAGTTGGAAAAATGATTCCTTATGGTACAAAGATTTCTTATATATTTGCAAGAATTCCCAATTAAAGAAAAATATTATTTTGGAATTTCACACTTCTCCTTTAGGAGGACACTCTGGATTTTTAAAAACTTACCACATGTTAAAGAAATATTTTCTTTTGGGGATGGCCTTAAATCTTATATTCAAAAGTTTGTGGCAAAATGTTTCATTTTCCAGCAAAATAAAGTTGAGACAATTAATACCTCGGGTTTTCTTCAACGTTTATCCAGTCCAGTTCAACATTGGGAGGGCGTTTCAATGGATTTTTTCATAGGTTTACCTAAGTCCAAAGGAAAGAGTGTCATCATGGTGGTAGTTGATAGACTTACCAAGTACGCACACTTTTTTTCATTATCTTATCCATTTAAATCAAGTATAGTTGCTATTGCATTTATGGAAACAATTCAAAAGCTACATGGAAACCCAAAGATTATTGTAAGTGACAGAGATCTCATTTTTACTGGAAATGTTTGGACGAGATTATTTTCTTGTTTGGGTACTCAACTAGCTCATACCTCATCTTATTATCCTCAATCCGATGGTCAAACTGAGATAGTGAATAAGTGTTTTGGAGAGGTAAATCCCCTCTATAGACAAAGGCAATCCCTACTAGCCCAGATCAGGTCTAGCAACAATCAGGTCATGCAGTGACGCAGGTCTCTAGTTTCAAAATGACAAAAAAATAACGAATTGCCTACCTCAGGTCCTACATAATGGTCGTTGAAGAAAGGATGATGCTTCCCATTCCTCGCTTGGCAGATCATGATCCTTCCGCTTGGCGCGTCTGAATTCTTGCACACATGCAAAGGATACAGCGATAGACAACATAAAATATAGAGTTTGTAACCATACATCAGTCATAGAGGATGTAATTCGTTGCATCAAGAAAAAGACACATGAATGAAACCATAATTAAAGTCGATTATCATTAAAATAAAAAAGGAAAGATACAACCCAAAGCTCTGACACTAGATCTTCCTTCGGCGGGGCTGACAGCAGAGCACATCTCAACGAAGCTTGTCAAAAATGGGACAAAGCTATCTCTCTTTGGCTTGGCTCTCAAAAGCTATCTGGCAATAGTCTCCTTGCTACAAGTTCATCCCTTAGCCTACTAAGGGAAAAGGCAAGCTTATATAGATGGTGGAAGGGGAGTTGGGATCCCTACAATTATGCGATTGGCCCTATCTCTAAGGAAGCTTCCATGATAGGTGGAAAACCACTTCCCATACATGGAGATCCGGAGCCAAACCTCCCAACTCATTTTAGTGACTCGTTCAAGAGTTTGTTGGAATCAAACTTCCGCCATTTAATTTTAAAAAACACGCCTTATTAAGCTTGGCATGAGTGAGATACTCTAACAGAGCACCAGTTTGCGTGCCCTCTATGGTGGATTTTCCCCATTGGTGCGAGGGTTGAACTGGCTTCCCACGCCAAGGCCAAAAGATCAATTTTTAGGGTTTTACAAAGGAAAATTTCTTCAGAGGATTGATGGTCCTTGTCAAGGGGGATGCCATGAAAGTGGTTTCAGGTCATGTCACTGCTCACAAGTCATGGAAAATGCCCTCCAATATGCGAGACAGGGGATTACAGGGACGGTGACAAAATGTTGTGTAACAAAGTGTTTGGAAGGATATATTCGTTGTTTTGTATCTGATAAGAAAACAAAATGGCTTAATTGGTTACCTCTCGTTGAATGGTGGTATAACGCTTCCTTCCATACTACAACAAAAATGACCCCATTTATGGCACTTTATGGATATCATCCACTGTCAATCACCTCTTCTTTAAGATAAAATTATAAGGTTCAAGTAGTGGAAGATCACAACGATCATCAACAAGAATTTCTCCAACTCTTTAAGGATAAGCTAAATTTGGCACAAAATTGAATGAAACAATAAGAAGATAAACAGCGTAGCGAGAGAATTTTTGATATAGGAGATTGGGTACTTTTACAGCTACAACCATACAAACAAATGTTCCTCAAGCAAGATAAGAAGGATTACAAATTATCACCAAAGTACTATGGTTCTTACAAGGTGTTGCAAAATATTGGTACTATGGCATACAAATTGGAGCTTCCTACTTCTTCACGAGTGCATCTAGTTTTCCATGTTTCATGCTTAGAGAAGGTTATAGGGGAAAACAATCTAGTTCAAACAATATTTTTAGATCTTGATGAGAAAGGAAAAATCATATTGGAACCTTAAGCAGTCATGGAAACAAGAAATCAACAGCTGCGAAATCAAAAAAATTCATAGTATCTCATGAAATGGGAGAACTTACCCACTAAAAATTCTACATCTAAGGATGATAATTTTATATAGAAGCATCCAGAGCTACTGAACCATTGAGGACAACACTTTTTTGAAGGAGAGGGCCATGTTAGGTCCCTATATCACTAGTATAGACCCTTATTGTTGTTATATAACCCACTTATTGTTATTGTTGTACCCCTTTAACTCCAATATTGTTATTTTTGTGCCCTTACATTATTATTGTTAGGTCGGCTAGGATTATATTATGACCCCATGGACCCCTATATATACAAGGAGGTTTTGGTCATTTTCATCATCTATGTATTTTTCATTTATGTAATGTATTGGAGGTTTCCCCCTCGAAGTGGTTGATTTCTAAGACGTTTATCTCTCTTCTATTCTATTTTTGGAGTTTGTTTCATAAAAAATGTAAAATTTAATGAATATTCTCTTCTAAAATCATATGTTGAAAATTTTTAAGAGGAATTGGTATCACCAAATCAAAAAATTCAGTTGGAGACTAAGTCTTCTTCATAAAGTTGGAAGGAAGAAGAGACTTCTCAAGAAATATGTGAAGAAGATGTATAGTAAACTGTAGAATTTCAGGAATCGATTCACTAACCAATCACTCTAAGGAGATCTACAATGGAAAGAAGAACACCGAAAAGGTATGAATATTTTTCTTCATCTATTTCATTGATTATTGAATATGGGGGACCTTCCTATTATCATGAAGAAATGGATGATGCAAATAGTCAAAAAATGGAATAATTTTGTCGATGAGGAAACGGATTCCTTAGCGAAGCACACAACCTGGGATCTTGTATAAATTCCTAAAGGGGGAAGTGTTGACAGATGAAAATGGGTCTTCAAATTGAAGCCAAATGTTGATGGAAATATTGAAAGATATAAGGAAAGGTTGGTAGCGAAAGGGTATTCTTAGGTAGAAGGTGTTGACTTTCATGATGTTTTTTCAAAATTCGTAAATTGTGTTTCTATTCATACTATGTTATCACTAACTACATTACTTGATCATTATTTAGAATGGATGAAGAGATCTATATGGCACAACCATATCATTTTGTACAATGTCACAACATAATATTAGTTTGTAATCTTAGGAAATAATTGTATTTCCGGAGGAAGTGTCCCAGGAAATGGTACAAGAAGTTTGATTCCTTCATTGTGATCCATAACTTCACTAGGATTGAGTATGATAATTGTGTGTAATTTAAGAGTTTAAATTAAATATTCATTATTTTGGTTTTGTAAATTGATAATATGCTTATTGCGAGAAAATACATGGAAGAAATCAACAGTTTAAAGGCCCATCTTTCTACAACATTTTATATGAATGGTTTTGGAGTTGTAAAACATATCTTGAGAATGGATATACAGAGATATAGGAGAAATGGAAAGATTTGTTGATTAGAGCAGTAGTATGTGGAGAAAATACTTGCAAAGTTCAGTATGGAAAATGTGAAACCTGTTATTATTCCTTTAGATTCCCATTTATCATGTACAATATCGAAATGAGGTAGGAAAATTAATGTATGCGATGATATATACAATACCTAAAATTTCACATGCAGTTGGAGTTGTCAGCAGGTTCATGGAAAATCCAAGAGAAGAACATTGGTGAGGAGTGAAATGGGTACTTCATTATTTGAGAGGCACATGTGACCAATGTAACATCTTTAATGGTAGTGACTATTTTTCCCATGGATATGTGGATGTTGATTACGTAGGTGACTTGGACTAAAGGATATCTAGTATACGATATTTCTTTACTCTTGTAGGTGAAGCAATTAGTTCGATGTCAAAGCTTCAAGAAAAAATTTCTTTGTCCACTATTGAAGCAATGTATACAGTTGCTTTAGATTCATGTAAGGAGGAAATATGGTTAAAAGGTATACTTTATGAGCTTGGAAGGATGCAAGGGAAAATGAATGTATTCTATGAGAGTCATAGTGTTATTCATCTGGATACAAATACAAATTATCATAAAAATACTAATCACATTGATGCAAGATACCATTTTGTAAGACATGTGATCGTTGGTGGCAAAGTAGCTTTCAAGAAGGTCCACACACATGAGAATTGTGAAGACATGTTCATAAAGATAGTATTGTTAGAGAAGTTTCGATGGTGTTTGGATTTTCTTGGCTTGCAGAAAAGATGATGAATGAGCATGGGAAAGGGATTAGGAAAATTATTTTCAAGTTGGAAACTGTTAAGAATAACAAAAATTAAGTGATTGTTAAAATGAAATTATAATATGGTTTTACCATCCATACAAGTGTGTAACCATATGGGGTTATGTAACAAAGTCTATGTATTAAAATGATGAATTCCCGAGAGGCTTTATGTAATGTTGGAGATTCATTCTTGACTTTGTGTAATAATATTTTCAATCCCTTGCCTTGTAGAGGTTTCCTTGAGACACTATGAGGATTTTACCATGTCAAGTTCCATGTGTTTTATTGTGTGATTCAATTTCTTGTTATGAAAAATTCATTCCTTACTTGTGCAATTAACGGGCTTAAAACACCAAGAATTTTCCATTTTAGTGGTGTCTTTTTTCAAGGATTTCTAAGAAGTGGTGTAACTAAGGTTTTTGGGGCGTAGTAACTCGTTAAAATTACCCATTGTAGCAATTTGGTGTAACTAGAAATTTGGTTTGGGATGAATTTTATAGTTTTCTTAGATGCAGTAGGTCTTACTTTCATGATTTTTTCATAAAGGAATTGAAACTATAGTGTCACATAAAAGGGATAGAATGAAATCAAGTAATGTGAAAGGATGGAAACAAATGAATTATGGTGTTTGTAAAATACTAAATTACTATAAAATTAAATTCCAATTTGACTAACTATTTTGTAGCTTGGCATGAAAGATATAGAACCCAACTTTGTTGGAAATGAACCCCACTGCAATGTGAATGAATTTTAAGTGCCCTATTCATTAAGGATATCATGGAAGATTTGCTAGGTAAATGATGGAAATGGATGTTGATGATCAACTAACTTTCCCATTAGTAAATACAAAACATAGACTTTGTAGAAGATAAATAAAAAAAGGTTTTGATCTTAAGAGATTATACAAAATTTGTTTAGCATCCAAAAATAAATATAATATACTTAACAATGTGTTATTTTTCTCAAGCCCACAAAAAATGAGCGGATATTTTTTTTTAATTATTTAAAGAAATTTTTAAATTTAAAAATATATAAATACATTTTAATATTAATTATCATAAAATATTTTAATATTTATTGATAAGAAATTAAATTAAATGAAGTCAATTACATTTAATAAGAACAAAAATATGTTATTCATTCACATAATAATAATAATAAGTGATAAATATAGTATTTTAATATGCAAAATTTGAAAATATTTAAATATATATAATTAGAAATAATATATATATATATATATATATATATATATATATATATATATATATATATATATAAACTGAAAAAAAAGCTTTATAATTAAATAATTTTAATATCTAAACCGCTTATATTTTGTTTCTTTTTCAAGGTTCAACAAAAGCCATAATTCGAATTAAATGAATTAGACTTACAAAATTAATAGTCTTGCAAATTACAGATAAAATAATTACAAAATTGCATCACTCTTCGTCAATAACTAATTACTAAAAAATAAAATTATATATACACATAAAAATACAAAGAACTGTAGCATTCACATACATTGCTATCTAAATCTAAACACACAAACTACTCCAAAAATCCAAACACAAAGGCATGAACCATTCAACGCATAGAATGATCAACTTAACATAAATTAATCACAATTGTTTTTAATAATGGTAAAACCACGATAAACAAAACATGGTGTAAATACATATGAGATATTTATAACAACGAAAAAATACAGAAAAATTCAAAACATGATTTAATGCCACATACTCACCACAATTCCTTTTAACAACGGCCTAATGCGGGAAAAATACTGTTTGTGTATACATTGGAGATTCAATCTTATGAACTCACTCGTCTGAGTCCAAGTCCAAAGAAGATTATGTTAACAAATCATTTCTTTAAATCCTCAAACATATAGATAATAATAATAATAAACATGTAAATTTCAATATGTCGAGTTTATGTTAATATATACATTATAAGAATAAGAATAATTTGAAAATGTGTTATTGTTCCTTACCATTGAAACCAATTTAGAAATATCCAACTTTTGATTTATCTATAATTGAGAAACACTAAATCTTTAAAAATGCAAACCTATGAAAACCTTTTTTCAAATTCTACCTCCGAAGAATATAGTGTTCGCCTCGAGTTAAATATATTTAAGGTAGTAAATTCAAACTAAAATAAAAAATAACCATTCCCTTGCAAATATACAATATACGAGCCATCATGAACTTTAGAAGAAATGACATTTCCATGATTCAATGACATTACAATGGTTGAACTTCTTGGTCATAAAAGATTATGTATTGTATTATTGTATTTTTTTTTATTTGTTACAATTGAGGCCGTTTTCACCTATTGAGGGAGTGTTCATAAGCTCTTTAGAAACCCTTGTGAACAACAACTTCATTGTATCAAGGAATTTTGAACCCTCTCTTTCGTTATCCCTATTCTTCATATTTAGGGCATGATGATGTGAATGATCTATGAAGTATACGTCATACAGATAGTGCATCTGGTACTACATATGGAAACCAATTAAAATTAATGATCTCTTAATTAGACATCATACAGATGGTGACTTTACATATAGAAACCAATTAAAATTGTAACTAGCTTCGGTTATAATATATTAATTGAATTAGACCAATACCATTCCTTTCCATATATAAAATCTTTGTGCAAATGTGCTTATCACTTGATTTAAACCTTGTTAAAATTCTCCTTCTTTTTTAGCCACTTACAACATCAATAACAATAAGGTTTTGATTCAAAAATATGATAATAATCATTATATCGATTGATTCTAACTATTAACCGGTTTGAATCACTCAGTTACCACCTAATAATTGAAGCACATAAAAAATCACTTCTACCTTATCTCCATTTGTTTTGAAGATTAATGTCATTTGTTACGAATATTAATTTTTCATTGATCAGAGGAAAAATTAGTGGTTAAATAACTCTGGTATTTGTTGATATATTAATCTTAGTTTCTGTTAGGTGTCAGCACATTTGATTCTATTGTTTGCTATGTGTCATAAACAATTTATTTTTACATCAGTTTAGTTGAGTTCTACTCTAGTCATTTATTGTTAATTTTTTTGATGTAATCTATTTAGGTATTTCGAATGTAAAGAAGAGAAATATTTTCTCCAACATTTCTCTCCATTCATTTTCATGGTATTAGGGCCTGGCCTGCGTAAGACTCCTTGAGAGCAACAAAGATCAAGAAGCTAGTGAGGTCCAAGAAGCAAAGAGAAGACTGATTTCCTCAGCTCAAAATAAAAACGTAGTAAAAAAAAATTGTACCCATGCTCAGAGGAGAATGTGCATTGACCCTACAAAAATTACAATTTTCTCAACTTCTCTATTTCAACGCAGCCTATATTTATCGTGAAGGGTGCTTACCGGATAAGAAAACACCATGACAAACTTTGGTAGGTTAAGCGGAAAATGCTCGTTAACGTGAAAAGCTCAATGTTCAAAGGTTCACATTCAAACGTATGTTGAACTCATTTAAATGGTGATTGTAATAGACCCAAACTAAAAGTTCATGTAATAAAAGTTAATAAAGGCATAATAATAAGACCATGGTTAAGGGACACTTATTCCAAGTTGAATGTTGGGTAAGATATCCTAGTGGAAAACACTTTATGTTTTTATGCCTAAATGGAAGTTGGAAAAGGAAGTGGCAAAGGCCTCGAAAAGGAAAAAAGTATTTTTGGAGCATTTTTTTATGAAAATAAAGGAAGTTAGGAGAAAATCAAGATGAAAGGTTATAGGTTTCATGTGAGGAGGTAAATGAAGAAAAATAAGGGAAAAATGAAGAAATTAGAGGCCTAATAAGTAAAAATGCATTGGAACATCAGTTGATAGCCTTTTGTTAGCTCATTTTCATAATTACTCTCAGAAACAAGAAGAGCACCAATAGGAGAAAGAGGTTAGACAAGCAAAGGAAGGAAAAGGAAAGGAAAGGGAGGCAAAGATCAAGAAATGGAAGGTTGGAACAAGAATGCTTCTGTAAGAATACTTACAGGTAATAGATTACGTGTATAATTTCCTAGTTGGTTTTGACATGCATGGTATGTGCATGTGAGTATTTGGTTCTCTTGATGTTGGTGGCATGTTTTTTTCGGGTTTTGATACTAGTTTTCAACCTTGCCTTTCCATTTTCAAATCACCATGGTGTGATTGAATTTTTCTCAGCTTTGTGCCTTGGAATTTATGGAAGGTTTTGAAATCTAGGGCAGAGGTGGTCTAAGGAAATTTCCCAAGGGCCTAGGAATCCCTTGACCGGTAATGGAAGGATACATGGTAAATCCTGAGGGTGGAGTCTCATTTAGGGCCTAGTAATATAGTGTGGGTTGTGGTAAAGCCTATAGACATGGACACAAAAAAATCCTCTAGGATAGTGAAGGAATACTCAGGCATTCCAAGCTTGGTTTTCTTTGGTGATCTTCAATCCATTTTAGGTGAGACCATGGTATGGTGTAGGTGGAGCTAGTTTAGCCTATGGATTCCCTTGGATGTGTTGGATTGGTTTATCCGATGAGATCCCTCATTCATGTTTGGAAGATGCCATAGGATTGAATGGATGAAAGAAATATTTGGCTCAGCCATGTCTATGATCGGGTTGTATGTGGATGTCCCAAACCTGGTTGGCTCTCGCCTCTATTTAGTAAAATCCAAGTTCTATTACCTTTAATTGGTAAATTTACTTTTTATTATGAGGATTTAATGGTTGTTATCTTATAGTTATTTATATTTCTATATGATGGATATAAGCACATATATATGACTAGGTTTAGTCATGGCTCTTTTCATGTCTTTACTTGTAACTGAAATAATAATGGATTAAATACGTAATTGATGTTAAGAGAAGTAATGGGAGAGGTTGGTTATCATTATTTTTAAGTCTCATATGATTTTTCCGTCTATTATACTGAGACATGCATTCTTGACCTGTAGATTTCATGTTTGCCAATTTTTTGATGGAATTCTAGTTGCAGTTGGGGACGGTCATGTCTAGTCTTGGTTTAAGCTTTGGTTTTATAATAATTTTTATCGTGCAATTTATGAGTTATAAGAGTTATATAGATTTATGGGAAGAGGATTGGCCCCAACCCTGAAAAAATTGGCTCAAATTCCGTAGCCATAGTCACAACACTAGGGAAAAAATGCCATAGTCACACTGATGCAGGCCTATGGGAGTGACTGGGGGTTTCTACTCACATGGAGGGCTTGGATAGGGAGAGACTTTGGCTCAAGCTTAGGGAAAAGTAAGTTGGTTGAGGGAATTGACAACTGGAAGTGCTAGATTACTCCTGGAGGGTCCTGAAGCACCAGAGGGAAGTCAATAAGGTTTGTTGTTGAATCCATTTCCTTAAGGTCACCTAGGAGGCTGAGTCTTGTCATGACTTCTCCTCATCTCATGTTTACCCTGGTGAGCTGGTGAAAGTGGGTATATGTAAGGGGAGAGGTCATTTATAGGTGTTATCAAAGCACGTCTCACTCTGTTTGGATCATATATAATATTAGAGCAGGTTGCGCTCTTTCTGAGAAAAGTGTGATGTTGTAAAGGTCATAGTTGTCATGCATTGGGTTAGGGTATACCATTGTTATGATCATGCATGATGGTGTATATGGATATGTTTATGATTAAACATGCGCATGCTAATTTGGAATGATTTGGAGATGAGATGAGCCTCCCGTGAAACTCAATGAGGTGTGGATTTCATTTTGGTGTATATTTGGTTTATTTGACATGTTATACTTGCACGAAGAATAGAATCATGGATGAAGAGAGAAATGGTATACTATAGTTCCCATGAATCTCCTTATAGATTAGTTGGGAAGCAAGGAGATGAATATTCTCTTGGTGTAGTAGATACATTGAGGAGCTTGAGGGAAGAGATCATAAGTTTTGAGGTATATAATGATAGGTTGGTTGAGGTTCATGAAATAATTGCAAGGGCTCAATAAAAACAGATCGAGGTCAATACAGTGATTCATCAAAGCTTGTCAAAGTTTCACAGATAGGGAAACATGATGATCACTCAAGAGCAAGAGGAAAATAATAATGGAGCCTATGGTAGTAGGTATTGGTCTGGATATTGTTTGGATAGAGGGCACACACTTATATGTGGCAGATTATTGGAAATACCTCACATGAGGACTGGTATGTATTGGAGTCATTCTAGTTTCTCTTCCAAGAGACATCATGAGATTCATCATTGTCATCATCCTTATAGGAGGGGTGAGTATTTTCAAGGGGATTTCAACAAGTTCAAGCCTCCTACATTTGATAAAAAGATGAAGAAGTCTGGAGATACAGAGGCATGGTTTCTTGGTATGAATAAACTCTTTCAGAATAAGTACCTGTATGAGAGGTATTGTGATGCTAGAGCTAAGTAGTTTTGTGATTTTTAGATGGGTTCCATGATAGATAAATAGTATACTCGCGAGTTCCTGGATTTTTTTAGATATGTTCCTTACCTCATGGAGGAGAAGGAAAAGGTTCAAAGATTCATAAATGGGATGCCAGTAGCATACATAGACCAGATTGATTTTGATGAGTATATATCATTAGAAGAAACCATTCGGAAGCTGAAGCATTGTTATGAGCATCCAAAGTGCAAATTTGATCCTATGTGTGACTTGAAGTGAAATGAGACAAATCAAGGAGGATGGAAACCAAAGCAGGGAAGACATCATGATACAAGTGATAAAGAAAATGTGGTTTATGACAATAAGTTCAATACATTTGAGAAGGGAGATGGATTGTACCCTAGAGAGAAACATACTAGAGGTGGTGGTAGAGTATCATTGTAGTGTCAGCTATGTATAAAATTTCATTGCAAGAAGGATTTTCCACTATACCATGGTGCTAGACCTCATATCTATAGTCTTAAGGAGGTGCATAAAGTTGGGGATGTTGTTCATAACATTCCTCCGATTTATGTAGTTCTCGACAATAGGCAGGAGGATCACTAGGAAAATATCATCGAGATGCACGGTAATATTTGTGATCAAGTTATTTTTATTTTCATTGATCCTCGATCTAATTATTCTTTTGCTAATCCTGACCTGGTGGATAAGTGTGGCTTGAGAAAATAAGCACATGCAGAATCTCAGTTGGTGCAGTTGGAAATAGGTATTAAGAAGAGAATTCATCATTGGGTAAGATCTTTTGCATTTGATTTAGATGGTATGCCTACAACAACACATTTAAATGTACTAACATTGGGATCATATATCATGGTTTTGGGTATGGATTGGTTGTACCTTCACAGGACCAAAGTGGATTTTTAGGACAATTCCTTTGACTGCATCATTCATAATGGAGAAAATATAATTTTGCATTGAAATAAGAATCCGATATTAGTGAGGATGGTCACTACTATGCAGGCTAAGTGCAGTTGCATAAAAGATGTGTGATGTTTGTAGTGCATATTTAGAGTGACAAGGGTAAGGATTTTGAGGAAGCATAAATCTTCTAGAGGTATCTTGTATTGCAGCAGTTTGAAGATGTGTTCCTAACACAGATTCCAGGGTTACCTCTTCATAGGGAAGTGGACCTTTCTATTTAGTTGGTACCAATGGAAGAACCAACATCAAAGACACCTTATAGGATGCACATGCTAGAGTTAGTAGAGTTGAAGTTGCAGTTGACTAAAATTCTTGACAAAGGATACGTTAGGGCGAGTGTATCACCTTCGGGTGCACTAGTGTTGTTCGTAAAGAATAAGGAGGTACTCTCAGGTTGTGCATTTATTAGAGGCATCTGAAAAAGGTGATGATAAAGAACAAGTACCCATTTTTGAGGATCGATGATTTGTTTTACTAGTTGAAGGGAGAAGCATTCTTATCAAAGATTCATTTGATATCAGGTTACCATCAGGTACACATCAAAGAATCAGACATATATAAGAGAACCCTTAGGACCATGTATGGGAATTATGAGTTTTTTGTAGTTCCATTTGGATTGACTAATTCCCCAACTACATTTATGTATTTTATGAATAATGTGTTTCTTCCTTATTTGGAGAATTTTCTTATTATATTCGTTGATGACATTTTTTTATATTCTAATAATGAGGAAAACATGTTGAGGAGTTAGTAGCAATGTTGATATCTCTAACAGAGCATCAGTTGTATGATAATCTTACCAAGTAAATTTTATTTCAAACAAAGGTATAGTACTTGGGACATGTTGTTTCCAAGGAAGGCATAGCAGTAGATCCAAAAAAGATAAAGGTTATCATGGGGTAGGTATATCCTAAGAATGTGGACAAACGTATATCATTTTTGGGATTAACAGGTTATTACAGCAGGATCATCATGAACTTCTCATGCATTACATCTATTATATATTTGGAGAGAAAAGGTAATAATTATGACTAGATAGAAGAATGTATCATTATTTTTTAGTAGCTGAAGGAGTTGACCAATGCGCTAATTATTAATATCACAAATCCGAATAAAGAGTCTGTAGTGTTTACAAATTGTTTTTATAGAGGAATTGGTGGAGTCTTTATGTAGGAGGTACAAGTGATATGCTATGAGTGCAGGAAGTGAAATGAGCATGAGAAAAACTATGTCACTCACGATCTTGTGTTGGAAGATATTATTCATTCTTGTAATATTTCAAGGCATTATCTTCTTGGAAATAGATCTGTACTAATGAGAAATAATAGCGGTTTTAGGTATACATTTGACCAACCAAGTCTGAATGCCAAGAAATATAGATGGTTTTCCACCCTTATTGTGTTTGACGTCAAGATCAGATAAATTAAAGGAAAGGATAACATGATTGTAGATTCTCTCAGCATGAAAGTATACGTTAATGATATAACAACTTTGAGTTCCTATGGGACACAATTAGAGGATCAAATATTATAAGAAATACAACAATATGATAGGTATATGGAGTTTAGGAAGAGGTTACAAGAGAGTACATATACAGGTGAAGGTACAAGTACATGTATAGGTGTTGGTGCAGGTACAGGTGATGAGGATACAGACTATCGTCACACAATCTATGGTTTAGTAAGAGTCAGGAACAAGATATATGTTCTAGATGACACTGAGCTCAAGAATCTTATCTTAAGGTAGTTTCATGTAAAGTGATACTCATGTCACGTAGGATATCTGAATACACTGACTGGAGAGAATAAGTTCTACTAGTGGCTGAATTTGAGGAAGGAAGTCACAGAGTTCGTTGATTGATGTTTGGATTGTCAGCAGGTGAAGGTAGAGTGTAACCATCCAATAGGTCTACTACAACATAGTCTAATTCCAGAGTGTAAATTTTCATGTATTTTACTATAAGTCTTCTAAGGACAATGAGGCAGCATGATTCTATAATGGTTGTGGATGATAGGTTGAGTAATATGACTCACTTGGTTCTTGTGAAGACTACTTATCTGTCTAGTAAGGTGGAACAAGTCTTCATTAGTGATATTGTGAGATAACATTGTTTTCGTAAGAAGATTATATCCGAAAGGGCTGCCATGTTCACTTCCAAGTTTTGGAAGGAGTTGTTTGTAGGTTTAGGGATATATTTGGCCTTCAGTACAACCTATCATCCACAGCTTGAAGGACAGAAAAAAGGGGTCAACATGATATTGGAGGACATGTTCAGTGTGTATCTGATGCACCAACGTAGGATATGGGAGGAGTAACTCCCATTGTTCGAGTTTGCATACAAAAATGGTTATCATGAGTGACTGAGGATGAGTCTTCTCGAGGTATAGTATGGGAGGAGTTGTAATGCTCCTATCATCTTGAGTGATCCAGTGAAATTAGTAGTTATTTGACCGAATATCTTGGTATCGATAGAATAGGAAATGAAAGTTATAATGAAGAATTTAAAGGTAGCACATGATAGGAATAAAATTTATTCAAACTAGCAGATGGACTTTAAGGAGTTTAAATTTGGAGAGCATGTATATTTTTGTATCAATCCAAAGAAGAGCTCCTTGAGGTTTTGAACATGTTCCAAGTTGGAACCACGATCTTTCGGGCATTTTGAGACCATAAAGAGGATTGTACCAGTGTCCTATTGACTTTTACTACCTTAAAAAGATAAATTCCATGATTTTTTTCATGTTTCATTGCATAAAGGTATATAAAGGATGTTTATCATGTTATTGCTTGGTTTGTATTGCAGCTAGAGAAAGAAGGAGAATTATAGTTGGAACCTCAATGCATATTCCAGTAGAAACAACTCATGATCCGAAATAAAGCCATTGAGCAAGTTAAAGTGAAGTGGAAGCATGTTGGGCCTGAAGAAGCTACATGGGAGATGAAGGATCAGATGCAGACTATGTATCCTTCATTGCTTGTCGATTGAGGAAAATAAATTTTAGTATCTTTACATATCTATGTATTCTTGCTATTGTAAATACTGTAATGAGCTAAGTTATAAAACTTCGATAAGTGGTATGGTTTTTATATTGTCATGTTTTCATGACGGTTTTTGCTTTTGAGCAGGTTATTCATTGTAAATACTTCATCGAGCTAATTTATAAAGCTCCATGGGTAGTATTTTTTATTTTCAGTGGCTTTTTTGAGGTATAGGTGTTTGGTTTAACACCGAGGAAAATGTTCGCAAAGGGGGAGGGTTCTCTAATAGACCTGACCTAAATTTTCATGTAATAAAAGCTAATAAAAGGAAAAAATAAGACCATGATTAAAGGTCACCTGTTCCAAGCTAAAAGTTGGGCAAGATATCCTAGCGGGAATCTCTTGATGTGTTTATGGATAAAAGGAAAATATCCAAGGCAATGCAAAAGGCTTTGAAAACAAAAAAATTATTTTTGCCACATTTATTTATGAGGATAAAGGAAATTAAGAGAAAATCAAGGTGAAAGGTCACAGGCTGCATGTGATCATGGAAATTTAAAAAAAAATAATGGAAAATTGAAGAAAAGAGGCCTAATTAAAAAAAATACCTCAGGTGCACCAATTGGTACTCTTTTATCCATTGATTTTCATAATTACTGTGAGAGTGGAGAAGAGGACCAATAGGAGAAATAGATGAAGGCAAAAAAGGAAGGAAAAACAGGCAAAGGAATGACAAGGAAAGGAAAAGAAAGGAAAGATCAAGCAAAGAAAGGTTGGAACAAGCAGGATTTAGTAGGAATACTTGTAGGTAATAGATTATATGTATTAATTCCTAGCAGGTTTTGACATGCATGGTATGTGCATGCTGGTATTTAGTCCTTTTACTATCGTTGGCATGGTTTTTCAAGGTTTTGACAGTGGTTTTGAGCCTTCCCTTTCCATTTCTTAATAACCATGGTGTGATGGGATTGTTCTTCGTTATTATCTTTGTAATTTATATAAGGTTTCAAAATCTGAGGCAAAGGTGGTCTTTGAAACTTTCCCAAAGGCCTAGGAATCCCTTGACCGATAATGACAGGATACACGGTAAAGGCTGAGGATGGAGTCTTGGTAAGGGCCTAGTGATTTGGTGTTGATTGTGGTAAAGCATAGATACTTGGAGATGGAAAATTACTCCAGGATAGTGAAGGAATCCAAAGGAATTCCAAGCTTGGTTTTGTTTTGTGATCTCTCTATCAGTTTAGGTGAGATCACGATATGGTGAGGGTTAAGGTGGTTTAACCCTTCAATTTTGTTTTTTGTTATGGATTTCATTATCCCATGACATCCCATATTCATTCTTGGAATGGGGCATGGGGTCGATTGGCTGAAACAAATATTTTTTTTAGCCATATCTATGGTCGAGTGGTACGTGGAAGTCCTGAACCTCATTGGCTCTTGCATATGGTTAATGAAAACTAAGATCTCATTATTTGTATTGGTAAATTTACTTT
Organism: Pinus albicaulis; assembly: GCA_034641835.2. Lineage (NCBI taxonomy): Eukaryota > Viridiplantae > Streptophyta > Pinopsida > Pinales > Pinaceae > Pinus > Pinus albicaulis. The sequence goes on from CM076578.1 coordinate 1,626,065,014, forward strand.
TTATTGTTCATATTTTATGGTTGTTATCTTATGGCTATATATATGTTTATATGCTGGTTATAAGTGTGGATATATGACTAGTTTTAGTCATGGCTATTTTCATGTATTTAATTGTAACTGAAATAATAATGGATGCAAGACATAATTGATGTTATGACAGCTAATGGGAGAGGGTGGTGATCCTTCTTTTCAATTCTAATATGATTTTTCACACGATTATGCTCATACTTTAATTCACGACCTCTAGATTTCATGGTTAGCAAGTGTTTGGAAGAATGTTAGTCTGGGTTGGGGATGGTCGGCTGTAGTCTTGGTTTCATTTTTGGGTTTATAATAATTTTTTTGATGTAGTTTATGAGTTGCGAATTTTATATGTATTTCTAGGTCGAGGTTTAGCCCCAATGTCAAAAATTGGCTTAAATTGCACATTCGTTGGCACAACACTAGGAAGAAAAAGCCACAATTGCATTGATGTAGACATACCAGAGTGACTGGTTGTTTCCAGTCTCATGGGGAAAGGGAGAGACTAGGGCTCAATATTAGGGAAGAGAAAGTTAGATCAACTAGGGATGGACATGTGTAGGGGGTGGGTAAGTCTTGGAGAGTCCTCAGGTACTTGAGGGAAGTTAGTAAGGCATTTTGTCAACTCCATTTCATTAAGGTCACCTAGGAGGTTTAGTGTTTTCATAACTTCCCCTCATCTCATGTTTACCTTGGATGAGTCCATGAAAGTGGGTAGATGTGAGGGGAGATGTCCATTACAATGATTCATTTTTTTTATGAGCTCGAATGGTGATTCATTTTTTTAGCCCAATGCCTGCTTTTAAACGTTACTAGAAAAGTTTTGAAACAATTATTACAAATTCTTTAAAAAAAAATTAAGTTAAAAAAAAAATTGCTATTTTATTTTTTTGTTTAAAAAGGGATTTTTCCTTTAAAGGAGTGATGGGAGCATTTTTGAGAAAAAAATATTTTCAAAATTAAAAAAAAAATAATTAAATAACTTTTAAAGGTACCTTCAATGAGCTTATTCACTTGGATTTAACGATTTAAAAAAGATTTATTTTTTCAAAGAAAAACTATAAAAAAGGGGGCATATCCACATTTGAAGAAATGTCTTCCTCCATCTCATTTCCGCTAACCTTGGTTGTAGTTAGAAAAACATACGATTTTTGGTATTTAAGAATGAAGACATTTATGCAAGCCCAAGAATGGTGGGATACCATGGTAAATGGCTATGCAGATCCGGCCCCATAACAATCAGCAACCATGAACAATAATTAGAGGAATGTCGCTGCAAAACTATGAAAGAAGGAGCACAAAGCCAAATGTTGGATACAAAACTCAATTGATGACTCTATATTTGATAATACAATCAACGCCTTAAGAATAGAATAATCATTGGATATTTTAAAAGTTGTGTATGAAGATAATGATACAATGAATACTGTTAAATTACAAAAATTGGGAGCCTAGCTCGAAATCTTGAATATGACTGGCACAAAGAATGTGGACCATTTCATTACTAAAGTCATCGTAACATATAATCAAATCAAACTAATTGGTGAAACCATTACAGATCAGAAGGTTGTTTAGAAAGTCCTTCTAAGCTTGCGAAAGAAATATTACATGAATGTAACTTCCATTCGGGAATCTAAAGATTTTAAAAATTTGTCAGTAGAAAAATTGAGTGGTTCTCTTATGGCACGCGAAGCATGACTCAACTTGGCAAAAGATTTCGTGGAGCAAGATTTCAAAGCATAAGTCTATTTTTTCTCTTCTGTCACGAAGCATGACTCAACTTGTTAGAAGATTCCAGGGAACAAGATTTCAAAGCACAACTATGTTTTTTCAGAGGCAGAGGCATAAGATATAGAGGTGGAAACAAGCGAGGTAGAGGTCGAGGAAAATGTAAATCTAAACATCATCATGCAACATAGCTGTGGATACTTCCATAAAACCAAGCCAAGAGAACCATAACATGGGTAAAATCTAATTTTCAATGCTATTAGTACTTCAAATTTGTGCATTATGAAAATGAATGCAGAAAGAAGCAATCATGTCAACAAAGAGGAAGTGTCCATATCTCCAACAATGAAGGATAATCCTTTCAAAGAATGTTTCTTTCCTTCCCTATTTTTGAAGACACTCACAATAAGGACCTTCGGTTGTTGGAAAGTGGCTAAAAAAATCATATGATAGGTAACAAGAATCTACTTTCTTATCTTGATTCTTCCATAACATTAGAAATTTTTTTTGGAGATTGTTCCTACTTTAGAGCCGAAGGGAGAGGTGTTGTCCTTGTGCTAACTAAACAAATCAACATAAATACATAACTGATGTTTATTATGTTCCACATCTGAACCATAAATTGAGCAGTGTATGTCAATTTATTAAACATGGTTATGATGTAGTATTTTATGGGAACACATGTTATATCTATAACAAACCTCCCAATAGAATATTGATAGGAAGGATTCAAAAAACCAAGAATAAGATGTTTCCATTGACTCTTAGAAGTTGAAATATTTCACAGTGTTTTGTCAATAATGTGTTAATAATAGATGAGTCTCAGCCATGGAATTCCAGGTAATGTCACATCCCATTCAAGAGTAAAGTCTACTTCAGAAACATTTAATCATTATTGGTTTCCCTTTTTTGAATGATAAAATTTGTAATAATGAATTTTTTTTTTCTATCCAAACATAACAGATATATATTTCCCACATATTACTCTAGAGAAAATATCTTTTAAATTTAGTCGATATAGATATATGTGGCCCAATGAAGACACAATCCATTGGTGATAGTCTTTAATTTCTAACCTTCATTAATGATTCTAGCAGGAATATATAGGTTTATTTTCTAAAAAATAAATCAAATACTTTCTCAAGATTTATAGAATTGAAATCAGAAGAAGAAAACAAGAGTGGAAGGCCTTTAAAAGTTCTCAAGTTGGGAACTGAAGGAGAGTCCAACTCAAATGAATTCAAATATTTTTCTCAACAACATTGAATCATCATGCAAAACAAAACAAGATGTACAACACAGAAGAATGAAGTAGAAGAAAGGAAAAATAATTTTCTCACGAACTTGACCAAACGTATGCTCCGTGAGAATAAATTGTCAAATAACTATTGGGTTAAAGTAGTTTCGACAAAAATGTATGTTCTCAACATATCTCCAACAACCAATCTCCAAGATAAGGTAGATCAAGAATCATTGGATGGTAAAAAGTTAAATGCATGTCTTTTTAATTTCTTTAATTAGTAGCACTTGCACATGTTCTTGAGAAGCGAAGAAAAAATCTTGATGATAGGAGTGAAAGATGTATTTTTGTAGGCTATAGTGAACTGTCAAAGGCCTACAAAATTTACAATCCAATTACCAACAAATTTGTTTTAAGAAGAGATGTTAATTTTTTTTTTAAATAAATCTTGGTGTGATCATGTTGATAAAGCTTCAAATCAACCAGTTTATACACCACAACTACCAATATTGTAGGTTGAAGAAGAGAAACATCATTATGAAAAATGGTACTTCTTCAAGAAATGAATCCACCAGTGATTCAACATCTTCAAAAGACACCTACAAAATAGGAAGCATAAGAGGAATATATGAGCAAGAGCATGAGTTTGACCAACAAAATATGTTTGCATTTATTTCACCTTAACCAACCCATTCTAAAGAAGTAGTTAAAGAAAATCATTAGGTTGATGAAACGAACCAAGGAATTTTTGGCATAGAGAATAACAAGACATTATATTTAGTTCATTTCCCAAGAGAGAAAACCATGATTGGTGTAAAATGGGTATATGAGATCATGTTGAATGAAAGAGGAGAGATTGAGAAACATAATGCAACACTCTTTTCTAAAGTATTCCCACAATCGTTTGGTGATGACTATGGTGAAACCTTTGCTCCAGTAGAAAGGTTAGACATTGTCAAAACCATTTCATCAACAACAACCAAACAAAAATGGAAATTATATCTATTTGATGTAAAATATTCCTTTCTAATTTGTATATTGCACGAAGAGGTTTATGTGGATCAGCCTCCTCGTTTGGAAGTTCTAGGATAGGAGCATAAGGTATACAGATTGAATAAAATCTTGTTTGACTTGAAAGAATCTCAAAGAGCTTGGTAGATTCGCATCGATACTTATCTCATCAAAACTGGTTTTTGCAGAAGAAAGAATGAGCCAACATTATATATCAAAACTCATGAAGGTAAAATTCTTATTGTATGTATTTATTTAGATGATCTTATTTATACACACAATATGATGTTAGAATATTTCAATACAAAAATGCAAAAAGAGTTGGATATGACTGATGTAGGGGTCATGAAGTACTTCTTAGGCATTGAAATTCAACAATCTGCTAATGGAATTTTTTTATGGTCAAAAAAAATATTCCACTGACATCATTCAAAAGTTAATAGTGACCTATTACAAATGAGCTGATACACCAATTTCTCAAGGCACCAAGCTGAGCAAGGAATATGTAGCTCCACCAGTTGAACCCACATTGTATAAAAGTATAGCTGTTAGTTTGTTGTGTCTCACTACAACTAGACCTGATATCATTTTTACAACGAGCTTTGTCTCCAAGTTTATGGAGACACGTAAGATTTCTCATTGGAAGGCATGGAAAATTTTATGGGCTAATATTCCTAAATGGGCTAATTTTCCATGCTTTAAAAAAAAAAAAAATTACCAATTTCCATTTTTTTGTCAAAATGATTCGCCCAAATTTTATAAGAAAAAATTATTTTACCTTAAAAATCGCCAAAAAATTTATATACTATATAAAATCATTAGAAGTTTCAATATTTTTACTAGAATGTCACCAAGATTTTTATAGTTTGCATATTAGGGATTAGTGGGATTAGCCAAGGTTTCTAATCTTTAAGATAGATTTTCATCCTTAGAATTTTTCCTATTGGAAGGTTGGAAAAAGGATCTTAAAGTAAATTGCAGGGGCCAAAGACTATGATTTGTTCTACAGACATTATGCAAATTGTTCACTTTCACTTTATACACACAACATTTATGCAAGAGGTATAGACGATCGCAAAAGCACCTTAGGTTATTCTTTTCACCTTGGAATCAATCTGATTTCATGGACATCCAACAAGCAATCAACTATTTCAATATCTTCAAGAGAGGTAGAATATATAGAAAAACATTCATCAACTTATCAAGCAGTGTAGTTTAGAATATTATTGAAATATTTACTGTGACAATTTACTGTGACAACGGTTTAAAAATTTATTTATCAAAAAATTAGGCTTTCCACAAAAAGATAAAGCACATTGAAAAAAAAATTCATTTCATCCTTGATCTTGTCAATGATGGGGACATAGTACTTGTTTTATTTGGTTCCAAATACTAGCTTGGAGATATTTTCACAAAGCCATTAGACAAAAATTTTTGAAAGAGAACAATTAGGAATTGTAATTGTATCTACTTGTAACAATTGATATTAGAAGGCGATGTTGAAATATTAATCTCATTGTTTGCTAGATGTCATTACATTTGATTCTATTAGATACTAGGTGTAATAAACAATTTAGGTTTACTTCAGTTTAGTCAAATTCTACTCGAGTCATTTATAATTAATGTTTTCAATATAATCAATTTACCTATTTTAAATATTGGAAAGAAAAATCTTTGCTTGACAATTTCTCCCCATTCTATCTTAGTGTTATCATAATTACTTTGTTCCTAGACATGCTCGAGAGTTCAGTCATTTATAGATCTCATGTCACATAGAACCACCACTCATTAAAGTCAACGGATATGGTTCTACGAATGGAATCCTAAACAAGGTACCCATAATTGCAAATGATTCTTGGCACACTAGTGCAATTTGTAAATTTTATAAGAGCTTTGTTAATTTAACTATTCAGAATTACATATATGCAATATTCAATGGTTATGGTTCTACGAATGGAATCCTAAACAAGGTACCCATAATTGCAAATGATTCTTGGCACACTAGTGCAATTTGTAAATTTTATAAGAGCTTTGTTAATTTAACTATTCAGAATTACATACATGCAATATTCATTACATCATAACGAGGATAAGAAACCAAAAATCTATAAAAATTTAACAAAATCGTACGTAGGCATATATTCCCCACGCTTTATTAGGAAATTTAGAGACTCTTGAAGCATTAGATTATAACCTGGAAATATTTTAATTAAAATAAAATAATATTGTTCAAATCTCGTGCTGAGGTGTAAAATAGATTTTCATAAAGTTGGGTTTAATTAGCACTGAATTGGTGTATGAGAATTTCTTGTTTCTGGACAAGAGATGCACTTCTATCCAAAGATTTGACTGCTAACATATTCTACCTCTCCGATTCGAAACTTTGACCTCTTAGAAAAAAACACATGCTTTTAACCATTAGGCCCACCCAAACTGTATTAAAACCTACTCAACCTGTGTAATAAAACCATATATTAAATAATAAAATTGGTATAAATAATACTCAATAGTAAGGTGATTCCCTATGTATTAAGATATATAACTTAGAAGTATACTATATCCTATGTTAAATAATTTATGTCGTTATATATTACAGGTTAACTTAAAAGATTTTACAAACCAATTCAGGTGTGTTAATTAATAGATATAATATTTAATTAATATGATAGTTATTAATGGAATAAAATTGTCTAAATAAAAATGAAACAAATATTTTCTTTAAAAAGTTGTGATAAAGTTAGGGATTCTATATTGTATGATATCTAAGTTAGTGCATTACAAACTTGAAATCGTTATGAACTTTTAAATGTTTAAATTATTATGCCTTGAATTAAATTGAACTTTATTATAGTTGCAGTCGGAAACATGCTCACAAGATGAAAGGCAGGGTGCGTAAATTCCAGAGGACGCAGTATGCCGCCTTCTTCATCGTTAAAAACTTCATCCCCATCCAAAGAGGAAGAGCAAGCTCCTCAATGGAAAAATAAGTTAAAGCATAGAAAATATGTTTATGTGTTTCACTCTAATATATATCAAACCTTGAACTGGGGATGGGAGTATTTCAACTAAAAGGGAAGTAGAACTCTGTGGTGAAAGACTCTTCCGCCAAAATTGGACATGGACAGTGGTGTTAAAATGGGTGTATTTCAACTAAAGAGAACTGGACTTCTGTGGGGAAGACTTTTTTGCCATAGTTCCACATGGACATCTTGGGGGTGTCTTGGCAACTGGTTAAAGAAAAATTTAGAGAGCATTATCTACCAAAAGAGTTTATAGAAAGATAATTGAATGAGTTTAATTCTTTAAGATAAGAGGCATATCACTACATGAGCACAAAACTTATGGAACTACTGAAATATGCCCTACATTCGAATATAGAAGAGCTGAGGATGAATAAATTTGTGTGCAGTGTAATATACAACATTAGACTGCAGGTGATCTTGCTAATGCCCCGCCCTTTGTAATTATTTCCAAGGAAGACATTATCAGTAGTGATCAGAGTAGACCACCAAGGCATAAAAATTCAAGAAAAGTGATAGTAGTAGTGATTTCTACAACCAGTGAGACTAGCAACGTCGTTGAGGATTTAGGAATTAGAAATCATTCATCAGTTACACAGCAATCGTGACTAATACAACAATTTCACCTAATGCAAGGGTTTGATTCAGCATCTCATTATTGTCCAACACAATACAGTGCATCTGAATATCATACTTTATTGTTTACAATATACCACATGTGCATTATTACTTAACCTAATCCTAATCGATTTATATTACAATCATAGTTTTTTTAACAAAATTACATTACAGTGCATACACAGTGTAAAAAGCGCCATATGTTATGCCAAAAAAGTTTATATAGCCATACACATGCAACATATTCGCGACAAGATGCTCATCTTTTTAAACTTTGACCACTTAAAATCTGACAGGCTCTTCTCAACCCGTAACCCTTGTACGATAACTTGCTGTGCAGGTCAACAAAAGAAATTCGCCTGTATAGCAGTTTCTTTGGCTGGAATCTTCTAAAAAAATAATTAGATTGGTAGAAATAGATTTAGCACAATGTGTATCAAAATTTTGAAATTTAAATGTTATAACTTAGATTTTTAAAAATCCCTACGTAATTTTATTATAATCTTGAATTTTCATTATTTTCCAAACTATTTTGGAGGTTTTAAACTACCCTGAATTTTACCTTCCAAGAACACCCCTGAATTTTACCTACCAAGACCACCAATTTCCAAACTATTTTGCAGGTTTGAAACTACCCTGAATTTTACCTTCCAAAACCACCCCTGAATTTTACCCACCAAGACAACCAAGTCCTGGAAGTATAATTCACTGCAGAAAATGGAATAATCATCGTACGTTCAAGTAGTTTATTCTGCTGAGAGCATTAATATACCTGTCACATGTTTGTCTGCGAGCTTTCTCTATCATAGTTTGTTTTAGTCCAACTCGGTTATTTTTTTCTGCATGTCCCTTTCTTTGCTATAGAATTTATTTAATTACCGAATATTTTGACGAGCTAATCGGCTCCATTTTTATTTTTTAGTTTATTTTGATCTATGTTTCTCCTCCTCAATCCTTATCATATTCAGTTTGTCTTTCCAGCTCGATGTTCCCGGCCACCGTAAGGGGGACTGTTATAAACCATGAGGCGAAAAACAGGTGTAATATACCTCCTTTCCTTATCAAGATAACGCCGGTCACAAGGGTGAACCATCATCTACCAGTACTGAGCAGGAAGGATTGACTGTATACGTAAACAATCAAATCTCCCGAAAAGAGCCCATTGATTCTGTTGTCATGGATGCACCAGATTAACGGAGTTCAATTAAGGTGGACGTTTTGCATTTTTGTGAATTTACGGTCATAGACATGTGATAAATCGAGAGCGACCTGCATCGTCAAAAGATAAAGTGTGTTGTAGTTTGTGCACATGACATATTAAACGCTGACAAAGGAATCCTTTATGACAATGTAGTATTCCGTTGTCATGGATGCACCAAATTAACGGAGTTCAATTAAGGTGGACGTTTTGCATTTTTGTGAATTTACGGTCATAGCCATGTGATAAATCGAGAGCGACATGCATCGTCAAAAGATAAAGTGTGTTGTAGTTTGTGCACTTAAATGCTGACAAAGGAATCCTTTATGACAATGTGGTATTCCGTACGTTCTCGCGTTCCATAGTGTAATTCATGTATCACCACGAAAACTTTACTAGTCCACAACTTAGGTTCATGAATGGAAAAGGCGAAAATATGAAATCAATTAATCCAATTATAATTATAGTTATCTCACGCATATCAAATCCATGGACATGGACTACTGATGCTAAACACAACTAAGGTTCATGAATGGTAGAGGCGAAAATACGAAATCAATTAATTGAATTATAATTAGAGTGATCTCACCTATCAAATCCATGGCCATGGGCTTGTGATACTAATGCCCTCAATGACAATTCATGTATCAGGGCGAAACCCTTATTAATCCATGTCCTTATAGTCATGAATTATTTGGTGTTCGTAATGGACTTATGATACTATGCCGTGAATGACAATTCATGTATCGGGGCGAAACCCTTATTAATCCATGTCCTTACAGCCATGAATTATTTGGTGTTCGTAAAGGGCATGCTGGGTTCACTATGAGCGATATGTCTGTTATTTGTACAAGATGTCAATATTGAAATTATAATTGTTGTCATTCCACCAACCATGAGCAATGAACACGGACGTTGTGACGTTATACATAACCGTTCATGCCCAGCTCGAGGAAAATAATCTCTCCTTTCGATCATAGTCATCAGTAAGTTTGAATAATCCGAAATGTTAAAAAATATTCTTCACCTCTGCTCATAACGATGTGTGAACATTCTTCACCTCTTTTTCAACAGAGAATGCGAACTTCTTTCATTTAAAAAAAAAGGAGTTTACATAATCCTATCTCTTAATCTTGATAAACCAAATAGATTCTGTATGCTGAACATAATGGACAAATCCATAACGGGGCCACGAGAAACCCCATCTACTTCCATAATAGACCAATATAAAAGAGAGCGAGGAAAGATAAAGCCGAATAGTCCGGAGGAAACAACTTCTCGAACCGCCTAGACACCATATAAAAATTACATGAGGACAAACTAGATCGAAAGTTCCTCAAAAAAAAAAGTACGAAGGATCATCTCCGTGTTGTAAAACCCTGGAATGCCCTGATGAGAACATACACGAAACACAAAGAAGTACTATTGCGGAAATAAAAATTGCATAGAGAGAGGAACTGAATTCTTTTTTTTTATTCACCTCAAAAAAATATATGAAATTACATACTACTTAATAAAAAATTTGCACTGTTGGAAATTAATTCCAACTGTTGCCGTTGTCTTAATGCAATTGCAAAAGGATTGGAAAGCTCGCACAGTTGCAGTAGAAAGCAGATAAGATTAGACCCCTTTGATATTTAATCTAAGGCGGTAGCCGATTTCTTAAGAGCAGAGTTTAATGTTCAGACTCAAAGTCTCGCCAGCAGCCACAGCTTTAATTACAAGTTGAATCGGGCTTTAAAGCCTTACCAATATAATCGGCGGAGTTAATGAATGAGGCGGTAATCGCAAGTTATACTTGTAGTGTCTTGTTGATGTGGCAAGTTCCGCAAGCGCAACGGTTCACATATATTTCACAGCAGAAATATTTTAAAGTTCAAGTGTCTTGTTGATGTTGGAGGTCCGATGCGATCATCGCAATCGGAGGCATCCCATAAGTAATATTGTAACATTTTTTGTTTTGGGCCGATGCAATGAGTTATATCGCATGTTTTATTACAATCGCCCTCCACCAAAGCCGAGTTCCACGGAAGGTCCCACAGACCACGCCGCATGATGTTATACAATCGCAAGCTCACAATCGGGGCTGCATTTTTGTTTGGCCTGATTACATTAACCAATGGCTAACCCAACGCCATATTATATAGCGAAGTTAAATGCCCGTTGCATCCGCTTTGCCAATCGCAATCGGAACTTTCGGTTGGTCATTTGTTATGAGTTGAAGTCCGAACACGATGTTTTATAGGCCGGAGTTTCGCATCCGGTTTGTAATCGGCGATCGAAGTTTTCATTTGAATGTCTGTTTTGTTTTATAAGCCCGGACCCGATGGACTTATGTAGTGGAATTAAAACGGTCATCGCGTCCGGTTAACAATCGGTGATTGGATTTTTTAAAAGCGTTGTGTGTTATGTATTAAGTTGTGGACCCAATGCAATTATAGTTTTTGTTTTAATTTTATTTAATATGCACGACATATAAAAGTTAAAAAACCTGTGAGGCAAATGTAATAATTTTTCTTTTGCACAGCAGTGCGTGTTGTTTTAAAACAGAGCATGTTTTTGCAGGGACAGAAAGAAAAGAAATACACAGACAGTGGATTGTTTTATTGAGACAGTGAAGTCTATTTTGAGCACTACGTTTCTAAAGCAGTCCAGATTTGTAATAGTTTTGTTTTGAAGTTAATGAAATATAATTTCATGTTGAAACTCTATCTGCTGTGAGTAAAATTTTTATATTTCTCTGTGTTAGAAGATGAGAGTATTACTTTCTCCATTGTTATTCTGGAATTCTCAGAAATTCCAACATGGTATCGGAGCCAATCCAGGCTCTTTGAAGGCCAAAGAAGCTGGAGGAAATGAGTTCTTTGTTGCAGAAGCTTCTCCAGCAGAGTGAAGACTCAGCCAAAAAGAATTCAAGGTATTTCTCTATACAGTTTATTGTGTTACTGTTGCAGAATAGTTAGTTATTTTAAATACACAGTCAAGTGTTTTTGAATCATAGTTAAGAGTGCAGAATGGGTGGAGCCAGCACTGGTATGGGTATGGGAAATATCCACCTCCCACTATTTAATGGGAAAAATTATGACTACTCCTCAATAACTATGAGAGCATTATTTGTCTCCCAAGACTTTTGGGAATTTGTTGAGGATGGCTTTGAAGAGCCAGCAAATGAAGAAGAGTTTGATGATTTAACTTAGGCAGAAAGAGAGATGTTGAAGAAAAATAAGAAGAAATACTCCAAAGCTCTCTTCTTATTGTATCAAACAGTGCATGAGAGTGTGTTTCCAAGGATATTTGCAGCCAAGAGATCCAGAGAAGCATGGAAAAATCTCAAGACAACGTATCAAGGCATGGAAAAAGTGAAGACAGCAAAACTTCAGTTGATGAGGAGAGAATTTGAGACACTCTGTATGAAAGAGTCAGATATTATTGACTCATTCTTCAATCATGTGATTGGAATGGTCACACAAATAATATCTCATGGAATGACTCTAAAAGACAAAAGGATTGTTGAAAAATTCTTGAGGAGTCTATCCTCAAGATTCGATGTGATTGTCACCACCATAGAGGAGGCTAAGAATCTCACAAAGTTTTCAATGGATGAGCTACATGCATCACTGATGACCCATGAACAGAGATTGGGTAGGAGTGAAAACTCATCTTTTGAGCATGCCTTTAAGACCCATATGTCTTTCAGAAGAGGAAGAGGGCAAGGCAGAGAAAACAAAAGAGGAAGAGGCAGAAGCCAAAATAGAGGTGGAAAGAATAGCCCTTCACATTCACATGGAAGGTGCAACAGTCAAAATCATAGCCACGGCCAAGGCAGCAACCAGCAGAGTGGTCATCAGAATGCTCAAGGACAAATGTATTATAAATCCAATGTCCAAAGTCACTATTGTTAAAAATATGGTCATTATGCTGACGAATGTAGAAAGAAGTAGCATGATATGGGAAGTAGAACTAGTGAAAATTTCACTAGAGAAAATATCAGCCAAGATAATTTATTTTTATCTTGTAATATGGCTGAAGAAAAGAATGAAGATTTACGGTTTCTAGACTCCGATTTTAGTAACCATATGACAGGAAACATAGCAATGTCTTTTATGTTAGATGAGAGTGTGAAGTCACAAGTCACACGAGGAACTGATAGCAAAGTTTCTATTATGGGAAAAGGGATTGTAAATATTTTAACAAGGAAAGGTGCAAAGAAATCCATAGCAGATGTTTATTATGTTCCAGGAATGAAGTGTAACCTCTTAAGTATTAAACAGCGTGTCCATAAGGGGTATAATGTTTTGTTTGAGGATGATGTTTGTACCGTCATGGATAAACCACCCAACAAACAATGTATTGCTGAAGTGAAGATGACAAGGAATAGGATGTTCCCTCTCAGAATGAGAGAGGATTTGGAGAATGGTGAAGAGAAAGAAGAAGTGGCACAAGAGACTCTCCAAAGCGAACCAAAAGATGATAATTGGTTGTGGCACTTGAGATTTGGGCATCTCAACTTTGGAGGTCTTAATCTGTTGAACAGAAAAGGAATGGTAAGAGGTCTACTATTGATAGAGAAACGGGATAGCCTTTGTGAAGGTTGTATCTTGGGGAAACAACACAGAAAAAGTTTTCCTTCAGGGAAAAGCATTAGGGAAAAAGAACCCTTAGAAATTGTCCACTCAGATTTATGTGGACCGATGCAAACTCCAGCACGTGCAAGCAGCAACTACATCTTAACATTCATACATGATTTTATAAAAAAAACTTGGGTTTACTTTTTTAAAAACAAAAGTGAAGTATTTGAAAGATTTTGCAATTTCAAAGCACTTGTGGAAAACCAAAGTGGGTTGCATATCAAAGTCCTACGGACTGATAGAGGAGGCGAGTATATCTCTAAATATTTTCTACGTTTTTGTAGAGAAAATGGTATTCATAAGCAGTTTACAACTAGATATACTCACAACAAAATGGAGTAGCCTAAAGGAAGAATAGAACCATAATTGACATGGCAAGGAGTATGTTAAAGGAAAAAAATTTGACTAATGATTATTGGGTTGAAGCTGTACATTGTGCATCATACATTTTGAATAGGTGCACTACAAAAGCAGTTATGAATGAAGTGCCGGAAGAGGCATGGAGTGGCACAAAGCAAGGTGTCACACACATGAAGGTTTTTGGATGTGTGGCTTATGCACACATTCTAGATCAGCTAAGGAAGAAGTTGGACAGTAAGGGGGAGAAATGTATTTTCATTGGATACAGTGATGAATCCAAGGCTTATAGGTTGTATAACCCATCCACCAAGAAGTTTATTGTGAGCAGAGATGTTCAGTTTATTGAAGAGGAAGCTTGGGATGGAAGCATAGAGAAAACAATGAATGTTAAACACTGCTATCTCATGATGAAAATAATGATGAGTTTGCTGAAATACATCTCCAAGTAGCAACACCAACACAAGAGCAACAATGCACACCCTTGAGGAGAAATGAAAGTGCTTCAGCAAGCACACCACAAGAAGGAAACTCAAGTGCTTCTTCAAGCATTTGTACATCTAATGAAAAAGGTAAGAAGTTCATAAATTTGAAAGACATATATGAACAAGATATAAAAAATGAAGGTATCAATTCTTTGTTTGCTTTATATTGTCATGTTGATGATCCTGTTCGTTTCGAAGAAGCTATCAAGGATAAGAAATAGATGAAAGCTATGGATGAAGAGATAAATGCCATAAAAAGAAACAACACATGGGATTTGGTTGAACTCCTAAAAGGTAAAGATGTCATTGGAGTTAAATGGGTATACAAGACCAAGAGTAATGTTGAAGGAAAAATAGAGAGACACAAGGAAAGACTTGTTGTCAAAGGTTATAAGCAAAAGCATGGGATAGATTATGAGGAAACTTTCGCATCGGTTGCTAGAATGGAAACCGTGAGACCAGTGTTGTCCATAGTAGCGCAAAACAAGTGGAAAGTTTACCAAATGGATGTGAAGTCAGCATTCCTAAATGGAGTGTTAATGGAAGATGTTTACATTGAACAACCTCTTGGCTATGAAAATAAAGGCTAAGAGCACAAAGTGTGCAAGTTGAAGAAGGCTCTTTATGGGCTGAAGCAAGCGCCAAGAGCGTGGTACAGTAGGATAGATTCCTATCTACTGGAAAATGGTTTTGAAAAGTGTGAGGAAGAACCCACCCTCTACATCAAAGAAAATGATGGAAAAATATTGATTGTAGTTTTGTATGTTGATGATGTTATTTTCACTGGTAATTATAGTTACCTTATTGAAAATTTTAAAACAGTCATGAAAGAAGAATTTGAAATGACTGACATGGGTTTGTTGAAATACTTCTTAGGAATAGAGTAGAACAAGATGAAAATGGGATTTTTATCTCACAGGCAAAGTATGTTAATGAGGTGCTTGAAATATTTAACATGCAAGAAAGAAAAGCAGCAAACACTCCCACAGTGATGGGACTAAAACTCAGCAGAGAGGACAGCAGCAATGATTTTGATCGTAGCTTATACAAGAGCATAGTTGACAACCTTATGTATTTGACTGCAACTAGGCCGGACATAATGCATGTTGTTAGTTTGATTTCCAGATTCATGGAAAATCCAAAGGATGCACATTGGCAGGAAGCAAAAAGAATTCTGAGGTATGTTAAAGGTACAAAAAAGTTTGGTATTTTATATACTTCTTCAGAATGTTCAGACTTAGTTGTATACACTAACAGTGATTGCGCTGGAAGTGTAGATGATTGGAAGAACACTTCCGGTTATGTTTTTCACATGGGTTCAAGAGCCATTTCATGGGCTTCTAATAAATAGCCCATTGTAGCATTATCTACAGTAGAGGCAGAATATGTGGCAGCTACAACAACAACGTGTCAAACATTTTGGATGAGAAAAATGTTGAGAAGTTTATGTCAAGAACAGGTAAAAGGGACAGTGATTTATTGTGACAATAGCTCAGCTATTGCATTGTCTAAAAATTCAGTTTTTCATAAAAGGACAAAGCACATTGACACCAAATTTCACTTCATACGTGAATTGGTTAACAATGGTGAGATAGTTTTGCAACATTGCAGAACAGAGGATCAATTTGTAGATATCCTCACAAAGCCACTTGTGCAAAAAGGCTTTGAACATTTTAGGAAATGCCTGGGTATGCAGAAAAACTTAGCAGTTGAAATTAAGGGGGAGTGTTGGAAATTAATTCCAACTATTGAAGTCAAACAATAGTAATTGCAGAATTGAAAGAACTGTAGCACATTGAAGCCTTAGCAAAGGCGATTGCCGCTGTCTTAATGCAATTGCGAAAGGATTGGAAAGCTCACACAGTTGCAGTACAAAGCAGATAATATTAAACCCCTTTGATATTTAATCTAAGGTGGTAGCCAATTTCTTAAGAGCAGAGTTTAATGTCCAGACTCAAAGTCTCGCCAGCAATGCAAAGCTTTGATTACAGGTTGAATCAGGATTTAAAGCCTTACCAATATAATCAGTGGAGTAAATTAATGAGGTGGTAATCGCAAGTTATACTTGTAGTGTCTTGTTGATGTGGCGAGTTCCGCAAGCGGAACAATTCACATATATTTCACAACAAAAATATTTTAAAGTTCAAGTGTCTTGTTGATGTTGGAGGTCCGATGCAATCATCGCAATCGGAGGTATCACATAAGTAATACCACAACCTTTTTTGTCTTGCGCTGATGCGATGAGTTATATCACATGTTTTATTACAATTTCCCTCCACCAAAGCCGAGGTCCGCAGAAGGTCCCACAGACCACGCAGCATGTTTTTATACAATCGCAAGTTCACAATCGGGGCCGCGTTTTTGTTTGTCCTGATTGCATTAACCAGTGGCGGACCTGACGCCATATTATATAGTGGAGTTAAATGTCCATCACATCTGCTTTGCCAATCACAATTGGAACTTTCGGTTGGTCGTTTGTTATGAGTTGAAGTCCAGACCCGATGTTTTATTGGCCGGAGTTAATTGATCCATCGCATCCGGTTTGTAATCGGCGATCGAAGTTTTCATTTGAATGTTTGTTTTGTTTGATAAGCCCAGACCCGATGGACTTATGCAGTGGAATTAAAACGGTCATCGTGTCCGATTAACAATCGGTGATGATATTTTTTAAAAGGGTCGTGTGTTATGTATTAAGTTGCGGACCCGATGCAATTATAGTTTTTGTTTTAATTTTATTTAATACGTGCAGCATATAAAAGTTAAAAAGCCTGTGAGGCAAATGTAATAATTTTTCTTTTGCACAGCAGTGCATGTTGTTTTAAAACAAATCATTTTTTTGCAGAGACAGAAAGAAAAGAAATACACAGACAGTGTATTGTTTTATTGAGACAGTGAAGTCTATTCTGAGCACTGCGTTTTTGAAGTAGTCCAAATTTGTAATAGTTTTGTTTTGAAGTTAATGAAATATAATTTCATGTTGAAACTTTGTCTCCTATGAGTAAAATTTTTATATTTCTCTGTGTTATAAGAGGAGAGTATTAATCTCTCCATTGTTGTTTTGGAATTCTCAGAAATTCCAATAGGCGCACCTTGCAATTCAATGGAATTCAATGGAGAACTCGACAGTCAACAACCAAAACATCCTCCTTCCTATTCTATAGCTTTCTACATGAAACAACATACAAAACAAAAAACACTAGACTTGAAATTTTATGGGATTCATCTTCGAAACGACATCGCATCCATGCCTCCATCGCAAATTGCATTTCTGTGATCTTAGCTTTTAACATTGCGCGACACGTGAAAACCTTAAATCCTTGTGGTTGCGATGTGTCATGGCATGTATCGCATCGCAACTTAAATTGTTTACTTTTTGAGCGCTATCCTCCTGAGCTTGTGGATACTTATGTGTGCTATCCTCATAAGGTTCCCATGTGTGATTGCGATCACATCGCAACATAAAAAAGATAACCTATGGGAAGCTAAACAGTAAGTCTTAAAATATGAGAAGTGTGAACTTACGGGTGATAGAAAAGGTAAATGATAAAAAAGTGTGAAGTGCAGGAAGCTTAAAAACTAAATGGAAAATCATGTGATATGCGAAATTTATAATTTGCGATGTGCGATGATGATGTTGTATTGCAACATCGCAAGGTTTCGGTGCAGGGCATAAAGTTAAATGTTAAGATATGTGAATTGTGGTATATGGGCACTTAAATGGCAGGGAGTGCGAAAAATGAAAAGGTAAGGAAAAAAGGAAATGCAAAGGTTTGTGCGCGGGTTGGTAATGAGGTAAGGTATGAGGGTCCCACCAGATATCATATCGGCGGAAACTTAACATTCGGTGAAAGGATTAAGAAGTAAACCTTAAAACTTGCGAGATGCGAACTACAGGCAAAAGGTACGTCAATGGTAGGTAAATAATTAAATGTAGAGCATGGGCTCGAGTACTCCTTTTTTTATTTTGCGTGAAACACCTCTAGATTTGAAATCGTTTGCTTGTCCTTCCCTACACAAAAACTCAATTCAGGTGTGGGTTGCTGCCACTTTTATTCATGGCGGTGGTTGAGAGTATTTCCAGCACTCCCCCTTAATCATAACCATAGCCATCAATCATTCACAGACACTTTCTAAGATAAACAAAACTTTTCTATCCCAATGGCTTTGTGAGGATATCTACAAAATGTTCCTTTGACTTGCAATGCTGCAAAATAGTTTCACCATTGTTAACTAATTCCCTTATGAAATGGTATTTGGCATCAATATGATTTTTTTCTCTTGTGGAAAACATAATTCCATGACAATGCAATTGTTGAGTTGTTATCACAGAAAATTGTGGTTGCTTTGTCTTGTTCATGACATCAATCTCTCACCATCATTCTCATCCAAACTTCTGGACATGTTGTTGTTGTTACTGCTACATATTCAACTTCTGCTGTTGATAATGAAACTATTGGCTACTTCTTGGAAGCCCGTGAAATGGCTCCTGATCCAAAATGAGAAACATACCCTGATGTTCTCTTTCTGTCATCAACACTTCCAACCGAATCACGGTCAATGTAACCAATCAGCTTAAAATCATCAGTTTTGGAGTATAGAACAACATACTCCTTTGTTCCATTTACATACCCCAATATTCTCTTGGCTACTTGCCAATGTGTCTCCATGAATCTGGATATCAAGCTTAATGCATACATTATATCAGGCCTAGTTGCATTAAAATACATTAGACTTCCAACCATGTTTTTGTACAATGTCGAACTGACATCCTTGCTGCAATATTCCTTGCTCAACTTCAACCGCATGAAATTTGGAGTTGATAAGGGCTTTCTCTTCTGTATATTGAACCTTTTTAAAACTTTTGCAACATACTTTTCTTGGGAGATGAAAATCCCCTTTTCTGTTTGCTTTACTTCGATGCCAAAAAAATATCTTAGCAAATCCAAGTCAGTCATTTCAAACCCACTTTTCATGACTGCTTTGCAATCAACAATGAGAGAAACATCACTCCCTATAAAAATCAAATCATCTACATACAAAACAACAATAAGGATCTTACTGTCATTTTCTTTAATGTAGAGTGTGGGTTCACTATCACACTTGTCAAACCCATTGTCCACCAGGTAAGCATCAATCATGTTGTACCATGTTGGTGGTGATTTATTCAACTCATAAAGAGGTTTCCACGGCTTACAAACCTTGTGTTCTTGGCCTTCTATCTCATAGCCAGGAGGTTGTTCAACATACATCTCCTCTTTCACCACTCCATTCAAGAATGCTTACTTCACATCCAATTGATAAAATTTCCATTTTTTTGTGTTGTTATAGACAACATTGTCCACGTTGTCTCGATCCTTGCAACTGGTGCAATTTTTTCCTCATAGTATCTTCCTTCATGTTGTTTGTAGCCTTTGAAAATTAGCCTTTCTTTGTGCCTTTCTATCTTGTCTTCACTATTGTTGTTGGTCTTATAGACCCATTTCACTCCAATAGCTTCCTTTCATTGTGGGAGGTCCACTAACTCCCATGTCTCATTTCTTTATATTGCTCATATCTCTTCATTCATTGCTTGAATCCATTTCTCTTCTTTGACTGCATCTTAAAAATGGATTAGGTCATCAACATGACAAAATAATAAAAATAAGGAATTTAGACTAACATTATTATCAACTTCTTCTTGCTCATAAATTTCACTTAAATTTCTGAATCTTGGTCTTCTTGTATTTTCTAAAGATGTGCTTGGAGTTGCACTTGAACTTGAGGGAGTTGTTGATCCTTGTTGTGTGCTTGGAGAAGCACTTTCTTGATTTTTCAATGTTGTTCTATTGCTTGCTTGCGGTGTGCTATTTTGAGCTTGTGTAGGTGTAGGAGGAGCCACCATTGAGGATTTTCTCGTTGTAGTCCATTCCTCTTTCTCTTCATGAGACATACATGTTTTCACATTTACTATTATCTTTAAAATTCCATCCAGTGCTTCTTCTATGAACTAAATATCTATGTTGATTATTAATTTCTTGGTTGATGGATTATAGAGATTGTAAGCCTTGGATTTATCACTATATCTAAGAAATACAAATTTCTCCCCTTTGTTTTCCAACTTCCTCCTTAAGTGATTCTGGACATGAGCATATGCCACACATCCAAACACTCTCGTGTGAGTGACAAATTGCTTTGTTCCACTCTATTGTTCTTGTGGAACTCTGTTCATAACAATTTTGGTTGGACATCTATTAATAATATAAGGTACACAAGAGACAACTTCTTCCTGATAATCATTTGGCAAACGATTTGCCTTCAACATACTTCTTACCATGTCCATGATGGTCCTATTCTTTCTTTCTGCAACACCATTTTTTTGAGGTGTATACCTTGTGGTAAATTTCCTATGTATTCCATGTTCCTGGCAGAAACGTAGGAAAGTCTTTGGATATATATTCTCCACCTCTATCAGTTCTTGAAAATTTTATGTATTGTCCACTTTGCTTCTCAGCAAGAGCTTTGTAGTGGTAGAACTGTTCAAACACTTCACTTTTCTATTTTATGAAATAGACCAATTTCTTCCTTGTGTAATCATCTATGAATGTAAAAGTATAATGACTGCCACCTAATGATGGAGTTTGCATTGTCCACATAAATCTTATTAGAAAATCTCCAATGGTCCCTTTTCCCTGATACTCTTTCCTACTGGAAATGATTCTCTGTGATGTTTTCCCAAGATGTAGCCTTCACATAGCCTCTCTAGTTTCTCTATGTGTGGTAATCCCTTTACAATGCCTTTTTTATGCAAAAAGTTCAACCCTGTGAAATTGATATGACCAAATCTCAAATGCCATAACCAGTTCTCATCTTTCACTTCTTCTTGGAATATTTCTTGTGTGATAGCTACTACAACACCTCGTTCCTTCAATTCAGATCTCATCTTGAGAGGAAACATTATATTTCTTGTCACGTGCACTTTTTTAGTGAGTTGTATAAATGGAAGTCTATCCATGATTGTGCACACATCACTTTTGGAAAAACACATTGTAAGCCTTTTGCATGAGCTGTCCAATTCTTAGAAGGATACATTTCAGGCTAGGGACATAATAGACATCTAGCATGAAATTCTTCTCTCCCTTCTTTGTCAGAATATTTACTCCCCATTTTCCCATGACAGAGACTTTGCTATCAATCAACAATGTCACTTCAGATTTTACACTTTCATCTAAATAGGAAAACATTGCTATGTTTCCAGTCATATGGTTACTACACCGTGAGTCTAAGAACCATATATCTTCTTATTTCTCTTGTGCTACATTACAAGCTAACAACACACTTTCATGGTTCTGATTTTCTTTTGTAAAATTTACACTTGTCTCCTACCCATGTCATATTTCTTCTTTCTACATTCATTTGCATAATGACCATACTTTTTGCAATAATGAGAATGGACATGAGATTTATCATACCTTTTTCCTTGTGTTTGATTCTGGGTTGAGCCTTGGCTTGGATTTTTATTGTTGCCCCTTCCACTTATGCTTACAGGGCTTCTTCTTCCACCTTTGTGTGGGCTTCTTCCTCCTCCTAGGTTGTTTGATATTCCTTAACCTCTACCTTGACCAAAATAAATTTGTGTCTTAAACGCATGTTCCAATGAAGAGTTTATTTCTCTGTTCATTCTTTTCTCATGACACATCAGTGACGCATGAAGATCATCCAATGAAAACTGTGAGAGATCCTTTATCTCTTCTATGGCCACTACTATGGCATCAAACCTTGATGGTAGACTTATTAAAACTTTCTCAACTATCCTCCTCTCTTCAAGTGTCTCACGATGAGACTTGATGTAGGTAACCAACCCAATCACATGTGTAAAGAATGAATCTATATTATCAGACTCTTTCAGACAAAAAAGTTTCAAAATCTCTTCTCAACATTTAAAGTTTTGTTGCCTTCACCTTTTCCATGCCTTGGTAGGCTGTCTAGAGGGTATCCCATGCCTCCTTGGACTTCGTTTCTGCTGCAACTGTTGGGAAAATACTCTCATTTATTTCTTGGAAAATATAGAATATGACTTTGGAGTCCTTCTTCATATTTCCCTCAAAAAATATTGTTTTTCTTGTGTCAAACCATTATATGTTGTTGCATCTACTAGTTCTTGGAATCCATTTTCCACCAGCTCCCAAATATCTTGTGAAGAAAACAGGGGCTTCATTGTAATGGCCCAATAATCATAATTCTTCCCATTTAACTGTAGTAGTTGAGGATTATTCAAGCTTGTGCCTGCTACTGCCATCTTGACTATGTAAACAAAACCTTCTCACTGCTGGAGAATCTGCTTCTCAAAACAACATTTAAGCTTCTTCAGTAAAGAGATTGTTCTTTCACTGAGATCCTAAAACTGCTTTGATACAATGTTGGAAAATTATGGTATGCTCTAATGCTATTGAGAACATACACGAAACACAGAGAAGCAATATTGCGGAAATAAAATTTGCACAGAGACAGACATCGCGAAAACACACAGGAGAGGAACTGAATTCTTCTTTTTCGTTGATCTCAAAAAAAATATGAAATTACATTGTACTTAATACAATATGGCAGAGCTTGCAATTCAATGCAATTCAACATTGAAATGGAGAATCAACAACCAAAACATCCTTCTGTGTGTTCTTCTATTTTCTACACGAAACAATGTACAAAACACAAAAAACCGGACTTGAAATTTTATGGGTTCTGCCTGCGAAACAACATTGCGTCCATGCCTCCATCATAAAACGCATTTTGAGGACCTTAACATTTAACATTGCGTGATACAAGAAAACCTTAAATCCTTACGATTGTGATTTGCAATGGCACTTATCACATCGCCACTTAAATTTTTTACTTTGTGGGTGCTATCCTCATGAGCTTGCGGGTGCTTATGTGCATTGTCCTCCTGAGCTTGCCACGTGTGATTACGATTTCATCGCAACATAAAAAAGATAACTTGCAGGTGGCTAAATGGTAAGTCTTAAAATATGCGAAGTGCGAACTTGCGGGTGACAGAAAAGGTAAATGATAGAAAAGTGCGAAGTGTGGGCGACTTAAAAAGGTAAATGGAAAATCATGTGAAATGAAAAATTTATAATTTGCGATGTGCAATGACGATGTCGCGTCACAAAATTGCAAGGTTTCGATACGAGGTTTAAAAGTTAAACGTTAAGATATGCAAAGTGCAGTATGCGGGCACTTAAATGGTGGGGAGTGTGAAAGATGAAAAGGTAATAAAAAACAGAAATGCAAAGGTTTGTGCATGGCTTGGTAATGCGGAAAGGTATTAGTGTCCCACCAGATGTCACATCAGTAGAAAATTAACTTTCGGTGAAAGGCTTAAAAGTTAAACCTTAAAACTTGTAGGCTACGAACTCCAGGAAAAAGGTAAGTCAATAGTGGGTAAAGAGTTAAATGTAGAGTGTGGACTCAGGTACTTTGTTTCTGATTTTGCGAGGAATTCCTCCGGCTTTGAAATCATGTGCTTTTCCTTCCCTGCACAAAAATTCAATTGCGGTGTGGGTTGCTACCACTTTTATTGATGGTGGTGGTTGGGATTATTTCCAATACTACGAGCTAATCAAAATAGAAAAAAGAGAAAAATGAAGGGATCCCATCAATCCTAGGAATCAAGAAACCCCGATCCACAGACAACACCATTGACAAGGTAGTCAAAATTATCAAACTCGTCTAAAGGGAACTTCCAAGGGAATCTATCATTGAATTATGCTGTAGCAGGAGATGTCAGTCAAAGAGGACAATGATAACTTGATATTTGGCCTCCAATAGTATAAGGATGCTGCCTTAAAAGAGTAGAACTTGGCCCACCCAAACTAGGTCCAATTTCTTCACTTATACCATGATATATTGGTTAAATGATAAGGATGGAAAAATTTCATGAAATTATTAACAACGAAGGAAATGGAGACTAACAACATAGAGTCCCATGATATGGATGCATGCACATAACTTCATTTCAAGGGTTAATGAGCTAAATAATATGTGCATGAAAATTCTATAAAAGGCCGAATGAAGGGAAATATTTAAGAAGATATGAATTGGGAGTACACTTCTTCAATTAATTCATTGAAATTATGTCTTATTCGTCTCTGCTGTAGGCACGACGGGACAATAGTAATCGAAGATGTTTATTTGAGATTATTAGTCCCTCAAATAACAAAACTTAACCCAAAATTTTTTAAGATGACCATGTATTTTTTTTCTTTCATCATTTTGGCCTCTTCTCGAGGTGAGGAGGCTATAACCATATGTTATTTCCTTATCATTTTGATGCATTTTGAAAGTGAAGAACTAATGCTAACATGAGTTTGAAGGCATTAAATGCTTCGATTTAGTCGTTTTAGGTAAGTACTATATATATGTTTATTTTTCCATTACTTATGTATTTTTTAGCTTGACATCTAACTTTTTTTTAGATTGACATCTGACTCTCTAGGCTTTGCATGGAAACATCGCATATTCTGCCTGTATCTCTTGGCTTGGCTAGAAAACTAAAACATACTTCCTAGGACCTGCATTTCCCTGAGTTCACCAGAGAGAAAAGTATCAACAAGAGAGAAGTATGAAGAGTGGCAAGTTCTTGTTCCAGCCCTTTCTCTATTGAGCTCCAATGAATTGGCACATGTCCTCCAATATGTGCTAGCAGCCTTGTGAAAGCTAACTTAATCTAGTGTGGCATATTTTACCTATCTCTCTAGGCTTTGGGTGGAAAACTGCAACATACTTGCTAGCAACACCATTTTGCAGTTCCCTGAGTTCACCAAAGAGAGAAGTATCAAGAGTGGCAAGTGCTTGTTATAGCCTTTTCTCTACTGAGCTCTAGTGAATCGACCCATGTCCTCCAATCCGTGCTAGCAGCCTTATGAAAAGCAGATTCATCGACCTATATCTTTCATATAGATTTGCAAGAAATAGCATGTTGGTCTGGCCAACCAACAAGCATAGTAGGAATAGCCCAGCCGAACACCTACCGAGGATCTGCTCTAGAAATCCTAAAGTATTCCTTTCTAAATAAATATATCCTTGCTGTAGAGATGCTTTAGCCAAATAGCATAAAATGTAGGATTATGACATGAAAAATGCTAAAACTACTACATGATATATAACCAGGTATGACCAAATTGTATCTGGAACTAAATCTTGGCATGAACCTAGTTCGAGTAAGTGGTTGGGGTAGTTATGCAGTTTGTGTGTAAAAAGTGATAGAAATAAGGTTAAGATGTATATTAAAAGAATGTGACTCTCATATCGAGTGGTAATTCCTTTTATTTAATATAAACACTTTTGAAGAATTTCGATTCCTCATTTTTGTTTGTTGTTGTCATTTTAGCTCATTTTTGGAGACAAACTTGGCCCTTTTCATTCATTCCCCTCGGCACCACATTAGTGAGTTCTTAGGGGTTCAACTAGCAGAAATTCTACTTTAACTGGATCTATCGGGTCAGAAACTAAAACTTTTATGAGCATTAAGGAAAGCCGGATTCTCAGTTTGTTTGAACAACCAATATTTTTTCTAAGCTAATAAATAAAAGGTCATATATGTAAAATAAGACCAAAACTAAATTACCTTCGCAGCTGAATGGGGGTTCAAGGTTTTCTCACTGTTTCAAGATGAAGCAATTGGGGACATTCAAAAGTTAGAGAAAATTGGGCACAAAACTAAGCACCTCTAGCATAGCCATTAGAATCCACCCACAAAAAGTGGCGCAACTTCACAACCCACCACCTAGGCCTGTAGTAAAGCCCCTTGTACCAATGCATTTTATTTCGTCCTGAGCCTCTTTCTTGTTTCCACTCTTGTTTTAGGGTCATTTAGCTTCATTATGGATTTCAGGTGCTCATCCTTCTGGCCTGTTGTTTTCATAACTCAGATGGTATTTATGAATTGAGTTCTTCATCTATTTTCTATTCTTCATCCATTTTCCTTCTACCTCATGTATTTCCATAGTAGAAAATGGAAAACATATTAACACAATACAATGTTAGGTGGCGTGGTTTAGCGCCCTCCATGCATGCTATGTTATGGAGAAGGAGGTTTGGAAGGTTGCCCTCATGGGAGGGTTCACATGGTCATTTTTGGGCCTCGTATATGCCCGTGTTTTCATCATGAAATATCACTATTTATACCCTAAAACCCTAGGTTTTTAGCCTATTCTATACCCTAGTTCCATCACTCGCCGCCAAATACTCTCTATGGTTGATTATCATCAATTTTACTCCCCTCTATATGATTAAAAATTATTATGTCATGTTTTACTGATGATGGTTTTGTTCAAGTACATTTATCACAAGGTTCCATCGTTGAAATCCCTCACCAGCTAGTTAAGTATGGGAATGCCTAATTTGGAGTTTTGACATCCCGACATGCTTCCAAGGAAAACCGAGGGAGTTTATGGTCAAAAATAATGTTTTAATACCTTCCCATGCATTTGATTTCACCCAGGTTGCACATGTGGGTCCCTAGGAGTTGATTAACAAATTTGCTCAAAATGTGCAAAGTTTCCAACCTGCAATGTTTGACCTAGATTTGTGTGCAGCTAGAAGTGAATATATAAAATCTAATCAAATGGGTTTGTTAAAAATATAATCAATTACATATATCCAAAAATATTTCTCCATATTCAATTTTTTCTAAAATTTATACGCGGGTCTTGGAGGCAGTTTTGTAAAAAATCATTGTTTTTTCAAAGTTCTAGAACATTGCAAAACAATCCGAACAACCAACTTGGGGCACGATTTATGAGGAGATGGATTTGAATGAGACAAATACAAGAGAGGTTTTTTTCGGAAACATATCAAATTAATCTCCCCCCAAACATGTTTCCAAAATACCTCATGGTTAGGAAGATATACAAATATATTTTAGGTCAGTTTGTTAAAATTGTTCAATTTTCCAGAATTGAGGAAAATGAATAATTCACCTTGTGAATCTTATAAATGACTCTCCCATGGTGTTTTTTGTAGGCTTGGGAAATTTTTGAAGGAGGAGGATGAAAAGGTGTGGACATGAGACAAAATATTGAAGGAATGTATGTAAGTGAGCTTAGGATTTGAATCTTAACACAATTTGACTTTGTCATGAATTTTTCTGTAAATGTTAAGGATTTTTTTTAATATTTAGACATTGATCTAGTTTAGACTTGCTCCAAGAGTGGCTAGGATCCACCATTTCCTGGAAGCAAGTTTTGTAAACATCAAAGGATAGAGGTAGTGTGTTTGATTTAGATCTAGGTGCATGGATGTTATTTGAAAGCAATTGTTAATTAGATCTCATAATTTTGATTATGTACTTAAGACTATAATTCGTTTGTTTTCTTAAAATTATATAGACATATCATTTTCAACTCGTTGCAAGCTAATTAATGGCATTGATCAATGATTTTATTTCATGAATAACCCCTTTGTTACAGGTTTACGATGGAAATATTTAAAGGTGCTTCTTAATTTGATAAATAAGAGATCAATAAATCCATTTTTTTTAAATATGAATTGAAATCTATTATGTAGCTTATAGATTTTCTTGTAACATTGTGTTTTGAAAACCAAGTATTTGAAAGAAATGCAATGAGACTGTTAAATCATTGTTTCAAGTTGTAGTTTAGTTTTGAAATTCATTATGATTGTAGTTAGTTATTGGTAGAACCATTAGCCAGTGTGCTTATGTTTGGATGATTTCTTGAGTTTTATTAAAGAAGTTTAAGGATATGATAGTTTCTTATTTTGTAGTCTCTTAGATCTGAGGCATGTTAATTAGAATATTCGTTTACTTAGTTTCTTTTAAAGTAATTGCAAAGTGATGATAGAGGTTAGTTTGAATGCTTATTTTATTTGTTTTATGCATCCCAGGAATTAGATTAGTTGAAGTCTTGTTTATTCATTGCCTTAGTTTAAGATCATTTGAATGAAAGTGAATTTTATTTGTATTAAGATTTAGCATAAGTTTGGTATCATTTTAAATTAATCTTGATTGATTTAACATTCTTGTATTTAGATTCAATAGATCTTAGTATTTAGATGGATATTTTCATTTAGATTAAAAGCATTTCAATGGTAATTTGTGTTTCTTTGTTTATGATTAATCAAATTTAGTTTCGTTTGCACAGTGATTAGAATTTCTTATTTATTTAAGCATGTTTTCCTGAATTGATTAGCTTCAATTAGAAATAACAATTGTGTACCTAAACAACAAGTTGATTCCTACTGTAGTGTAGGTTAGATTCTCTGATACTGCGTTCCCTGCGCTTGTACCTCAAAGCTTACAAGCCCTGGATTGACAATTTAATGTTTGAAATTACAATATATTTCCCTAACAATCATCGAGTTTTTTTTTTTTTAATGCACTTTAATGACATTCACCTAGTTCTTATTTCCGATTCAGCAAAGTGCGATCATGACAAATCTAGTTTAATTTAGAGGTTCTTAGAAGATTCATTTTTGAATCGAGCTGCTCCAAATAAGATTCTAATCCTCATTTAATGAAGTATGCCAAATAATTCAGTTTTAGTTATAGTTTTGTTGAGTTAATGGTTAGTGAATGGCTTGATAAAGAATTTGTTGTTGAGTTGGGTTCCCCTGGGATGCCAGTAAAAAGAAATTATAAACATCAATAATACAATTAATGATCCTGTGAAATTTTGCCTCAGTCACTGAGGGTACTAGATTTATTGTGATTTCTTTAGCTAGTTTGTAAATTTCTCTATGCATAGGGCAAGTAGGTATTTGTAGATCCTCCTCTGAGTGAGCTTG
Organism: Pinus albicaulis; assembly: GCA_034641835.2. Classification (NCBI taxonomy): domain Eukaryota; kingdom Viridiplantae; phylum Streptophyta; class Pinopsida; order Pinales; family Pinaceae; genus Pinus; species Pinus albicaulis. Next base: position 1,626,094,098 of record CM076578.1, read on the forward strand.
ATCGTGAAATGAATGCGATAATTGAGCAAGAAAAATATCAGCAATTCAAAGGCTCATAAATTATTTTTTCTAACAATTTTACATCTTAGGTGACGATGGAAGTTATTGGATGATGGGTAACAAACAAGTATTCAGTAGGGTTCCCTGCTAAGAGGTAAGTTCCTGAAACTTGGTTTCTCTTACCTTTTGGACGTGTACTTTTTAGTTTGAATGTTTGACATGTGTGTAATTGTTTCTGGCTTCAATGATGTATTGTTGAGACCTGTATTTGTTGCATGAGTATCTGTTATCACAATGAAGGATACAATTTTTTGACTTTTTTCTATAATTATTGACTATTGTGTTGGGTTGGGATTTATACCATGGATATACTTGCTCGCAATGAATTCATTCACCAAAGTGAGAGGCTTTACTAGCAGAGGGCCCTAGAAGCATTCCATCTTGACAACAGTACATGGGGTGTTAATGTTCAACCATTATCTGGTTCCCCAACTAATTTTGTTGTTTATACATCTCTCCTCCAACCAAATGATCGCATTGTGGTGCGTATGGTTCTGAACTATGAATCTCCTTTCATCATAGTATCATTCATATTTGGGCATGTAACATGTGAAAAATTGCTTTGCAACATTTAGGGTATGTACTTAACACACAGAGGGCATTTGTCTCATGGATTCATGACTGCAAAAAAGTGAGTATCTTCTACATCAAATTATTTTGAATCAATGCCATACTTAACCTTGTTTTTGTGAAGCTGAAGAAAAACATCCTAGGTTCTTATGGATTCCATTAGATAGAGATTCATCCTTTAGATGGTTGTTTATAACAATCAACTCTTTCCCCAAAAAAAAAATTCCAAACATTTTGTACATATGGGTGTTTTTTTTTCTAAGATGTCCAAGTTATATCTTCTAGTGATATATTTCATTAGATGACTTCAATGTTGGAAAAAAATGGGAAACAATGACTTCAATGCTAGGATTCGTTGATTCTAATATGCTTAAGAAGATTGCCACCCCTTTTAGGCCCAAGATTATCATTGTTAGTGCTAGTGCATATCCCCAAGACATTGATTACCCTAAAGCTCGGTATTTCTATAGATATTATAATGGCATTCCTTTAAAAAATTTCTCTTTCTAGCAATGTTTATTCTAGCAGATTTTATTAATATCTTCTACTAGTATGTAATTTTGTTTTTCTTATGATTTTTACCATCATAGTATAACTAGACTACTTTTCTTCCCTGAAAATCATGGAAATTCCGATAAGATTTTAAGAAAATCCCATAGGGATTTTTGTAAATTTAAGTTATAACTATCAAAATATAATATTTTGGGTGCCCTAGAGGTTTTTCATGGTGCTGAATCCATTTCCACCATCAAAATCATGATTCAAATACTGTTTCTATAAGATTTCTTAAATTTTAGCCGTCTGGGAAATTCCCCCATCTCATTAGGCAACTCCCTTTTTAGCACTAAAGAGTTTGTGGTTTGGGAGATTTCTGATACAGTTGGGGCATACTTAATGCTATACATGGCACACATAAGTGGTCTCATCATTGCTTCTATAATGGGCAATCCATTTGAATTTTTTCATGTAGTAACAACTACAACACACAAGGTGAGTTGATGCTATTAATTTGTTGTGCAAAAAAATATTCTATTCCTATCATAGGAGGAGTGATTCTAGAGTAAGTTCCTGCTGCATGTGGATGAATCAGTGAGTCCACTGGTTGAGTAATTGCATTCAACTTTTGGCGATAGAATTGAAATTTCTTGTTGCGGCTAAGTTATGTGTTTGAACATTAAGACAAACTGTGTTGAACCCTGTATTGTACTGTATTTAGTGTTTGAAAGGTTTGGAGTTGTGTTGGAGCTCTGACTTGCATTGGATCTTAGATTTATTTTGGAGCTTGGATTTGCACCATGACTTGAATTTCCCTTAATAATTGGATTTTTATTAGAGCTCATATATGCTATATAAGGCAAGGCTTGAATTTGTGTTGGGTTTAAATTTTTTTGTTCCCAGGATTTATGCTAGACCTGAAAACAATGCCAAATGTAAACTCAGTGCTATGTCTGAGATTATTTCTGAAGTTTCTCACGGTGTAACTTGACTATTGATTTCATTAGAGAGAGAACCATCCTTTAGATGGTTCTTTACAGCAATAAACTCTTTTCCAAAACTCTGTTCTGCCAAACATATTGTACATATGGGACCTTTTTCTGAGATGTCCAACTTCTATCTTTTGGTGACATATTTCATTAGATGACGTCAATGTTGGTACAAAATGGCAAACAGTGATATCAATTTTAGGATTCATTGATTATGAAATCGTTGAGAAGACTGCCACCATTTTTAGGTCGAAGCTTATCATTGCTGGTGCAAGTGAATATCCCCGAGACATTTATTACCCTGAAGCTGGGTATTTCTACAGATTTGATCATGGCAGTCCTTTCAAAAACTTATCTTTCCAGCAACGTTTATTTCTGACGAATCCTTACCTTCTATATATAATGATGTTTTTTTCTTTTCATTTTTTAAATAGTTTAGCAAAATTGATCTCACCAATGGCGCAGGACATACGAATATGAAAGAAAATAAGTACATGATTCCAACCATAATATTCATGATCACGATTCCTGTATTCATCTAATTCATAATTACTGCTTAGAATTTATGAAATTGAAACCGTTAAAAAATCAATACCAATCACCTCATGATTCTACTAAATTAAATCGACTTTGTCACTCTATCAGATCAATTCAATCAATAAATTACTTGAAAGTTAGGACGTGAGTGCATGAATGATCGAATATGAGGCGATCTTATCGCTCTCAGATTGACTACCCCATACATAATTTAGTGATATAGACCCTTTTTCTATAATGAATTGTAACGATTAGTAGTTCTTCGCTTTAGCGAAACAATGCAGTGCCTACAAAATAATACTTTTAATTTGTGCCTCTTTGTAGTGAGATAATGATCATTTTGTGTTATCAAAGCAGGCTCTCGAACTCTCAATAATCCAACTAGCACTTCCAAGCTCTATATAGAACAACTAGTAGTGATTAGCTTCGCTAAGTAGTGATAGTTGTAGTTCTGATTGAAATGAGACTTTAGTTGTAGTTCAACTTTCCTTTCTCTTTTGTCCAACTATTCCTCTCTTCTAGCTCTAATTTCTATATAGAACGACTTGTCTATATAGTGTGCTTAGCTTCGCTAATTAGTGTATCTCTATATAAACTATTTTACCTTTCGCGAAAAATGCCTCTTTCGTTCTTCTCTTAGCTTCGCTAAGAATTGCCTGATTGAACTTAGCTTTTCTAAGCTTGATATTAGTTCAAAGTTCTATATAGGATATTTTTCCCTTGGCTATGCTTGACTCTATATAACGACTTCCTTGCTGAGTGCTCTAATGGCTTTCAATCTCTATAATCAAACTATTACAACTAAGTTTAGTAGTTCAATCTCTAACTAGCTCTTAGACTTTACATTAGTGCAGAGGTGATTTGCCTTAAGATTAGTGTAGAAGAAGAAGCAAGTTCAATAAATCTCTATTTTCCATCTAGTACTTCTAATTTCTCTACATAACAACGAGATTTAGCTTATATTAAGCTTGAATTCATAAGCTTTCGTTCCAGCTCTTCGCTTTAACTAAGCATAGTCCAACTATTAGGTCTCAGTTCTACATATATAACTTAGATTTATCCAAGGGTTTAGCGTCTAAGGCATCTGTTGCACAGCCAAGTCTTTGGTAGATCCGGCTTCTACAAAAAAAATTATTTTCAATGTGCTCTGGGTCCCTCAGAAATAATAAACAACCTTCCAACACAATTTCTAGTGAAGACAAAAAAAAAGAATCCATCTTCACTTCAGTCAAAGTTTCTCATTCACGTTCTTGTTTCTTAACCAACGTTTACAGGAAAAGTTCTTATATTTAGAAGGAATATTGCAGAGCTTCTTCAACTTGACGCGCTCCTTGAACCTGTTTGTTGTGTTTCATGGAATTCAATGTTTGTATCTTCTAACCGCGTCTCTGCATCTTCAATCGCATTGCATCTCCTCCTTTAGAGGGCTTGACATGATGTTTCAGTACGTCACATCCATTGTCAAATGTGCTTGACTCTGGAATCACGTGAGAATCCTCCTCATGACTTGAAAACAATGCTTTTATGTTGTTTAGAAACTCGTTTACTAGAACACCAGGCATGGCAGCTCTTTCCTGCTCAACAAAAAGTTACAAACTAACAATTAGATCCAAATTTAAGCTAAACTTGAGAAGGCAGTTTCGTTGGCTGCGGCCCGCCTGTCAACTACGTGTCTCCTCGAGGCGGGGACTTGCTGCCCCGCAAACCTCCTTGTTAACCTTAATTTAATTTCATTTAAAAAGGGAGCATTTGGAGAAAAATGTGGGAGAAATAAAGAAGGATATTAATAAGACATGTTTGAAATGAAATGAAATAAAAATGGTCTAATACAACAAAAACCAGAAATATTGAAGAGCGAAGGGAAGAAAAATGCAATTGCTAAAAATGAGAGTTTACTATTTTACTTAAGTTTTTATTTATATTCATAATGAAAGTTTTACAGTAAAATATAATCAATGTTTAATATTCTTATTAAAATTGTTTATATAGACTAGTGTTTTTTATTTATGGAATTGAAACGTGACACGTATTAACATATATCTAGTGCAATGCGAATCAGCACTAACTTATTCACGTAACCTTTTGAGTTATATATAGATGTATGTGTAACCTTTTGACTTCTGTGTTTATCTATATGAATAATTTATTGAATGCATGATCTTGTCGTAGAATTTGAAGGGTAGATGGAAGTTTATGGCTCATGTGAAAACAAGTGGTTTGTATGGTATTATTTAAGAATTACAATGTTATGTACAGTGTTGTAGATATGATTTATCCTAATTAGATTTATGTAGGTGCAAATTCGATTAAAAATATATAAATTTTACTATCAAAACATGTCAAATATGATTAATATTATTAATTTATATACCATTTATGTAAAAGACAACTCAACTTTTTAAAACAAAAAGGCCATATTAAAAAAAAAATTATCGGTGAAAAATTTCAAGCAATCACGGGAGAGATGAATTAAGATAAGAAATTATATAAATATGGAAAATAAATTTCAACAAGAGTGTTCAAATATTTAAACTAGTTGTCCAAAACAATAGCACAAAGGACTTACTTTCAAACTTAGATGTGACCTTCTAGGTCGCTCTCGTAAAGACGGACAAGTTCTGTGCTCAATCCTGAGCGAGGGCATGGCTCGCCGCGAGAGATTAACCGTTCCAGGCCAAGCCCACGACCTTTAGTCCGTGAAGCGGAGGTCTGACTGTGGAGGGAGATGAATTTCATCCAATCCACCAAGGTTCAAATCTCCATGGAGACGTATGCCTGTTGTGTCTTGGCTAGAAGAGTAGGTGACCCCAGAGCGGACGTCTCGGCTCTTGTTGAGGCATAAGTTAATTGCTATTGTGTGCGGCTTGCAGGCTGTTGCACCTAGCCTAGGTTTATAGTGGAAACCAGTTGGATTTGAACCTGGGCCTTGCTCAGGCAACTCTCACCAGTTACCGATTACCCTAGATCTAAAAAAAAAACAAGAGTGCTCAAATATTTGAACTAGTTGTCCAAAACAATACCATAAAGGAATTACTTTCAAACTTAGATGTGACCTTCCTTAGGTGTGCATGGTGAAGAGAGGGGGAACCATAATATGTATGGACATAGTAAATATATTAGAGATACATCACCAATGAATTTAGAAGGATGAAAAGCCTCACTCGAGGTTTTTCCTTGGCAATGAAAAATAAAGATATAAGGAGGCGAGGAGAGAATTCTTGGTAGTGGAATTGGGTGCATTAAGCTTGATAAGACAACCACAATGACCACCAATTTATGATACTTTTTTGATCTACGATGATCCTCCACTTCAAGTGATTCTACCAAAGATAATTCCAATCAAGAAATTTTTGATATGTTGTGTAGATTTGACGAAAGATGATTGTGGCATGGAGAGACTACACAGGATAATTAATCTGTGACTATAGAAGGGAACTAATCACTATTTGTGGGAAAGCGAAGCTAACTCTACATAGATGCCTCCGAGGATGGTAAAGCAAGTATTGTATAGGAGTCCCACAATAAGGGAATTCAATTTCACAGCCCATATTGCAAACTATCATATGAACAATACCATATTAAATTTGGGTTTCATTGTTAATATCTTACCGAAGAATTCCCAAGAGTTGATGGCCAAGCCAAACGTTGTATGCTCATCGATTCAATTTCTTCCAACCAATAAAAATAAGATAGTCCCTATTTTTTGGCTAGCTAATGTTGAATTTAATATTGATAGAGTAAGGTGTCTCACACACTTCAAATTCATCAAAATTGTGGATGAAAATAACCCTAAAATGGCATTGTCTGGTATTGAAAATTTGCATTCAATAATAGTGCTATTATTAACTTCACAAAACGATAGATGATTTCTCTGGCTAGATATTTATGTGGCTAGATATCTAAGGGTATTCATGCCAATGGACCCTAAAAATGGGTCTAGTACATTGAGCCCATGAGAGAGGAACTTAATTTAGAACACCTCGTTAACATTTATAATATAATAATTTAGCATCATGATTATGTCAACCTGACAACAATTTCTATATCAAGCTACTAAAGAAGTAATTCAATTTCATCACACTTAGATGAGGCATTCAAGAAATCGTAGTAGCACCTCAACAAGGTTTTCATAATAAAATGTTCTCATATAACTAGTTTAGTGTGGCGGATCATTACAGAAGTTTGGTAATCTAAAAATTTTGATGGGTTGGAAGAGTTCTTTATCTTTGTAAAATAATTTGAAGTGTAGGTGCTATAATACCTTAGGTTTCTAGTGCTAAGCACTTATCTCAAAGCTAATCATTCACATTGGTGGCCCACACATAAAGAGCAAATTGACATGTGTCAATAGTTCCAACACCTTTTGCAATAAAATTTACTCTGAATATTGGGGAGTACAATGAACAATATACTAGTGAAGAATCCACATCTTCTCATCTAGAAACATTTTCCATAAAATGGCTGGAGGAAGATATTATAGAGAATTATGGGTGTATTAATCTATGCATACATTAGACATGTAGTACATCAAAATTTGTATACTAAGATGGAGCTATGCAAAGGTATGGTATATTAGGTAGCAATATTTGAGAAATTTGTATGGAATTTTTATTTTGAATTAGATCATCCTTTGATAGATCACACATTGTACATCATCAGGGAAAAAATATTCACACTCGAACTAAGGCTTAGACCAAGAGAGGTACCACTCTTCATTTTTTTCTATAATTGTAAGAGTACGAAAAACATGGCAGGGTGTTATGGCATGGTAGAAGAGACTGCCAATAGTCAATATCCTAGGGATTTGAATATCCTAGAGTTTGAAGGTGAAAATAAGTTTAATGGACCGCAACTAGACTCCATTACGCTAAACTACACCAAGCCCATCGAGACATGTAAGGTGAATATATGTACCAAGAACAATCCCACATTTGTGGTGATTAGATATTATGGGGATGAAAAAGAGTATCAAAAATATTTCCAACCTAATTTATGAATACCAAGGCTTATTCACTGACACTTTTATAGAGATAAAAGGTACAATTATTAAGTTAGGGGAGACAAGAATCACTTTGAGACTAGGCAACAAGACAGTATGCTAGAGATTGTACCTCCTTAACATTATTTACAAACAAAAAGTAAGGAAGGAGCTGGAAATGATGTTAAATAAAAATAATAATATAACCTATTGAAAAGTTAGAATGGGTTAGTTAAATTGTTCTACAAATGAATAATATTAACGAAATATAAATTTGTGTATAATTGAGGAAGTTGGATGACACTTGTCTTCTCAAGATACCCCTAAATTATGATTTCTTAGGAGGACTAGCAGAAGGAAATATTAATGATAATGTGGGGATGATTTCAATGCATTTTCATGCCTTCTAGGTTAAGGAATGTAGTAGCGATGTTTTCTTCATTGGTGATGGTAGATATTAAATATTTTTTTCATAAATTTATGGAATTTTTCTTTCTATGATTAAAATTTGTTTAGCCTCCTATAAATGAATATTTAAGTACTACGACATATGGTGGATAGGTGTAGGTAGCTGCAGATTTCCCTAAACCTGAATAAATGCATTTTTTTTCTGTCAATAGGAGTTCAGTTGGGGCATGTGGTTTGCAAGAAAGGATTGCTTATAGATCCAATTAATTTCATTACAATAGTGAACATCTTGCCTCTAATGTCAGTGCGATAATGATACATATTATAGAAAATTTCTGCATGGAAATGCATAGATCAATGCACCATTGGACAGCCTACAAAAGAACAATGTTGACTCCGAATAGAGTGAAAACTGTCAGTAGGAATTGGATGCACTGAAAGAAAAAATAGTATATGCATCGATCCTAGTGTTCCCCGACTAGATTAAGGAATTTTAGGACCATGTGGATGTATCAATGATGACACTAGGAGTCGTACTGTCACAACTGAGAGTAGATGAAATAGACCACCCAATTTGTTTTGGTACTAGGAACGATCTTTGATAGAGAAAAAATACATCATCGTGGAGGGTGAGGGATTTGCAATAGTGTATGCACTTCAAAAATCTTGATTTGGGGTGGAGGATATCTAGATTACTATTCTTGTTACAATAATATGATTTAAAGGTCATTGTAAAGACTAGTAGGATGAACGTTGTGCTTGATCATTTGTTGAGGATCAATTCTGGTGAAGAGGAAAGAAATGTGAATGATGACTTGCTAGGAACAAAGTTATTTCATGCAGAGATGGTGGAAAGTGAATGTAATAGCCATGGTAAAAAATACATGTAAAAGTTAATAAAGATAAAAGAACACCTTAGTAATGGGACACGTATTCCAAGTTGAATGTTGGGAAAAAAATTCCTAGTGTGGGTGTTCATATGGTTTATTATGGCTATGGAAATTCGCAAAGGCAATGGAAAAGACTTTGGAAAGTAAAAGTGGAATTTATTGGAATTTATTTACGAAAATAATGGAAAATAGGAGAAAAGGGAGGTGAAAGGTCACAAGTTGAATGCACAGAGCGAAATGCAATAAAATAATGAAAAATTGAATAAATTGCATGCCTCATTAATAAAAAGGCTTATGAAGATCAGTTAACAAAAATTTTTCAGTTATTTTTTCGAGCTCTCATTTTATTCTCTCTCTCTCTTAGTCTTGGACACTTAGAATTTTGTTGGAGCACTCTTGGAGGAGTGTGGCATACTTGGGATTTCAAGCAATAAGGAAAAGGAAAAGTAGGAAAGAACAAGAGGAGAATGAGATAAAAATCTATAATGGGTTTTTCTTGTAGGTATTGAGTTGCATGTAAAAATTACTAACTAGTTTTTGCATGCATGTGGTTATTTGTTTATGATCTGTCCTTGGCATGGAGGATTGCATAGATTGAGAGTGGTTTTTCCTAGCCTTTCCATTTCCTGGATAGCCATGGTATTCTGGGGTTTTATTTTTTCTTTGAGGTTGGTTTCTTGTGCCTCTGGTCGTGGGTTGAGTTATTATTTCCTTGAAGCCTTGTTTGGATAAACATTGTGGAAGCATTGTAACACCTTCGGTTGAGTTACTAGTCTTGCAATCCATGGTTGGAAAAACGCTCTGGAAGCCCTTGGTCGATTGATTTACTTGTCGTCGAAGCCTGGTTGAGAAAATTATCTTGAATCCCAACCACAACTATGGGTTGTGTTACTAGTCCTAGAATCCCTCGCTGGAACAAATGCTTTGGAGCCTTGTCCAGCTAGGGTCGATACCAATCTGGTCATGGTTAGTGATGTCTGATTGAGAGGTGGATTCATTGGTTGAGGGTTGAGGTGGTTTGGTCTTTGGAACCCCTTGTTTTTTTTTTTTCTTGTTTCAAGAGATACCACATTCATGCTTGGAAAATGGCATGAGGGTAACTCGTTGAAAGAAATATTTTGTTCAACCTAGTCTATAGTCGGGTGGTTCGTGGAAGTCCCATACTTGGTAAATATAAATTTTTATACCTGGTTTATATGGAAGTTGTAAGCTTAATATTTATGTTGGTTATATGTTGGCTATGATTGAGTTTTATCACAATGATAATGTATGGATCTTATCATGTTTTGGTTAATCACTTAATGTAAAATTAATGTATGCATTGATCGATGGTGATGTGGTTATTGTGATGATGGATCAATGATTCTTTGTGATTGTGAGATAAGGGTGATACCGTTATTTTCATATATGTTGTTTAAACCCATAGATTATATATTTGTGACATGTTTGACGAAATGTATGTCATGGATATTACGATTCCAGCATAATCCTTGTTCAAGTATTTTCATTCGTATCATTGTTCTAGTGTTATTTTTCATTTATGGAAATTTCATGGAGTTTTGGGAAGTGGCTCGAGTCCTGGACATAAAAACATGGCACAAAATCTAAAGTCTTTGGCACAAAACTGCCTGGAAAAGTCCACAATTGTAAGATTCCATGCTATGGGAGCGACTAGATGGACTAGTCACATACATTCCCATGTCAATGCAGAAACTGAGGATTTAATGCAACAAAAGGCAAGTTTTTATTAGGGGTTGGTCACCTGGATGGGTTAGATAGCTCCTGCGTGTTCTGTTTCATATGTATAGGGTCACTTTGGTTGTGTTCCATTGGTTCCACTTCCTTATCTAATACATAGGGACTTGAATCATATCATAGTAACTCTTCTTCACATTTTTACATCGGTTGGCCGATTACTTAGGTAGATATGGGAGGAGGGAATTACAAAGTGGTAGCAGAGCATGGTTTTGTTCTCCTTGGGTGATGTCTAGTTTCTATTACCCTTGGATGAATCTATTGTCGTATGTGCATGTTGGTTCCATATATGTCCTTGTGCTTGTGGTCTATATGCTTGTTGTGTATGCATGGCATTGGTCATGATTGCAGTGGTGTTTCCATGTAAAATTTGATAGTGACATTTTTTGAATGTATGTGTGTTCAGTGTACATTGGTCATGCACTGGTTATGTGTCACAGTGTCCATATCTTGTTATGCATACATTGGTTGGATTATGGTCTTTGTGCATGAAGTCATGGTATTTGGTCAACAAATTCATGCACTCACAGCTGGATAATGGTTTAAAATATGCTTCAATGTTGATCTGATTATGTTTATATGTGTACTATGTTAATATAGTTGGTCTTAGATATGAGACGTCCTCCCCGAACTATACTAAGGTACAATGTCTTGTTTATTATTTGGTTTAGCGGACATAATATACCTTGCAAGAAGATGATATCGAAGATGACTACCAATATGGTAGAATCTAAAGACTCTCCCTATGAATCATATGAGAAGAATGGTGTTGGGAACTCTTCTCACTTAGCAGACACATTAAGGAGCTTCAAGGAAGAATTAAGGAGTTGCAAAGCAGGTAATGATAGAATCATGCACGCATGGGAGAAATAAGCAGAAATCAATACGATAATTCTTCATAGTTTGTTTGAATTGCAGAGATAGGTACCACTTTTTATTAGCTATGAAAAATGGGATATGAATAATGGGGCATATAGAATAGAAATGATATTGGGAAGAGGTTATATAGAGATGAAACTATCATGTATGGTATGTTCTTGGATACTCCACACAGGAGGGGTGATGGACACATGTACTATTCTAGTTTTGGCTTCATAGGTATCATGGTCATTGTTGTTATCATCCTTATAGGAGGATTGGTAGGGGATATATTCCAGATGAGTTTAGGAAAGAAAAGGCACCTACATTCGATGTGGAAATGAACAAATCACAAGATGTAGAAAAATGATTTCTTGTAATGAATAAGCTCTTTTGATTACATGACTACTTAGAGAAAATGAAGGCCAAAATAAATACATTCATTCTTAAAGGTAAAGCATATATCTAGTGAGGATATGTAAATAAAATCAGATATATTTTTGAAGAGGAGTTGGCTTGGAGTGAATTCGAGAGGATATTAAGGAAGAATTATCTATCAGAGAGATATTATGATGAGAGAGAAAAACAATTCTATGATCTAAAGATGGGATCTATGACTCATAACGAGCACACTAGTATGTTATTTTGGTTATTCAGGTATGTGCCTTACCTCAAGGAGGAGAAAACCAAGATTCATATATTCATTAGTAGGGTTTCTAGAGCATTCAATAACAGGATTGAGTTTGATGAGCCTATATCATTGGAGTAGGCCATCTGGAAGGGAATCAATTTTATGAGCAATCAAAGCACAAATATAACACTAAACCATACTGCAAAGTTAATGCGAGGAATAAATGGAAATGGTACAAGAAGTGAGCAAGGCCTCATGACACACACACTAAAGAGAATGAAACAACGCCCAAGAAATTCAATGAATCTGACAAAGGGCTAGGATTTTAGTTTGTGGCGCAGAATAAGGGTGCATGTTAAAAGCCTATACAGTATTGTACTTGTGGAAAATATCATTGAAGGAGAGATCTTCCACAACATTAGTATGGTAGACCACATATTTACAGTGCCAATGAAGCACATATAGGGGGGAATATTTGATTGAGATTTCCTCAAATCTATGCATCGTTGGATAATAGGAAATCATATCACCAGACATCTGTTATCGAGATGGGTGCTAATATTTGTGATCAATTCATTTCTATCTTGATTTACCCTAGATATATTTATAGTTATGTTCACCGTGACTTGGTGGATAAGTGGTTTGAATAATGAAGTGCATGTAGAGTCCTGGTTAGTGCAATTGGATATAGCTACATGGGAGATAGTTCATCATTGGGTAAGAGCTTGTGCATTTGAGTTGAATGTTATGTCACCATCAACACATTTTAATGTATTTCTATATGGACTAGTTGTATCTCCATAGGAATAAAGTGGATTGTTATGACAAAGATATTGAATTCTTGGATGAGAATGGAGAACAAAAACTCTTGCAAGGTACCAAGAAGGCAACATCAATTCAAGTGGTAACGAAAATGCAGATAAATCATAGTCACATAAAAGGGTGTGTGTTATTTGCAGTGCCTATTGCTAGTGACAAAGGTAGGAAATTTGAAGATGGAGATGCCTTGAGAAGGTACTCAGATTTACAACAGTTTCAGGATGTGTTTCTAGAAAATATTTCATATTTTTTGCCTCAGACAGAAGTGTATTTATCTATTGAGTTGGTACTAGGGGAAACACCAACATCAAAATCATTATACGAGGTGAGCACCCCATAGTAGGTAGAGTTGAACTTGCAGTTAAAAGAGATGATTGAAAAGGGGTACATTAGGCCATGCAAGTGCATCACCATGGGGTGCACCGGTATTGTTTGTGAAGAAAAAGTATGGAACTCTTATGTTTTTCATTCACTACAGTTAGTTGAAAAAGGTGACCATTAGGAATAGGTATCTATTGTTGAGGATTGATGATGTGTTCAATTAGTTTAAGGGAGCATAAATGTTCTCAAATATTGATCTAAGGTCAAGATATAATTAGGTACACATTAAAGAAGATTACATTTAGAAGAAATCTTTTCATACCATGTATGAACATTATGAGTTTGTTGTAGTTCCATTTGGTTTGACTAATTCACTATCTGCTTTTGTGTGCCATATGAATAGTGTGTTGTGTCCTTATCTAGACAAGTTTGTCATTGTATTCATTGGTGGTATATTTTTATACTATAATAATGAGGAATAGCATGTGGAACATTTAGCAACATTTTTGAGATTTCTAAGAGAGCATCAGTTGTATGTTAATCTTAGCAAATCTAGTTTCTTTCAAACAAGGGTACACTACTTGGGACATGTTGTTTCTAAGGAAATTGTAGTAGCAGATCCAAAGAAGATAAGGAATGTCATTGGATGGGAATCTCCAGGGAATGTGGACAAGTTAAGATCATTTATGGGGTTTATGAGGTTATTAGAGTAGGTTCATCAGGAACTTCTCATGGAATTCATATCCTATCACATCATTACAAAAGGAAAGTAAGAAGTTTAAATGGATAGAGGAATGTGCAACAAGTTTTGAGAAGTTGAAATAATTGTGGACACATGCTCCAATGCTAAATATTGCAGATCCGGACAAAGAATTTTTGGTATGCACAGATGCTTGCAAGAGAAGACTTGGTGGAGTTCTTATGCAAGGACATGTAGTATGCTATGAGTCACAGAAAATGAATTAGCAAGAGTAGAACTGTCTTCACTCAATTAGCAATCTCATTCACTCATTATGTCAGATGTGGAGGAACTATATTTTTGGTAGGAGGTTTGTATGGATGATTGATCATAGTAGGTAGAGATACTTGTTTAACCTATGAATTTGAATACGAGGAAAGCTAGATGGTTGGGCATGATTAGTGAGTTTGAATTTGAGATAAAGTACATTAAAGGTAAGGAGAACAAGGTTGTAGATGTTCTTATCAGGACAATACATGTGAACCAAATAACATTTATGAGTTCTTATGGGACAGATATACAAGCTTGAATCTTATAGGCAAGTCAATGGGATACCATGTACATGGAGCTTAGGCACAAGTTTAGTAGAGTACAGGTACAAGAAGAAGTACATGTACATGTACAAGGGGAGATACATGTTCACAACATGTGGACTATCATCTCATAGTATATATCTTGGACATATTTAAGAACACGATATATGTTCTAGATGATAGCGATCTTAAGAGGCTTTTCTTGAGAGAGGTTCATGTGATACTATATTCAGGTCACCCAGGATATCATAAGACATCAACAATGGTGAAGAAGTTCTACTACTGGCCGAACCTTATGAAAGAAGTGGAAGAATTTGTGGCAATATGGTTGGAATTTTAACAAGTAAAGGTTGAGTGTAAGAATTTAGGTGGGTTAATAGAGCCAATCTCGATTCCAGAGTGGAAATCGGAGGTCATTTCCATGGACTTGATCACAATTTTGTCAACGACATCTAGACATCATGACCCAATTATGGTTGTGGTTGAGAGGTTGAAAAAGTTAGTGCACTTCATTCCAATGAATTCTATTTATTCAACCAATGATGTAGCACAAGTTTTCATCATTGATGTAGTGAGGTTGCATGGTGTTCCAAATAATATTGTGTCAAACAAGGATTCTAAGTTCACTTCACGTTTTTGGAAATAGTTACTTGCAAGTTTGGGTACAGAGTTGGCTTTTAGCATAACTTATTATCCATAGAAATATGGAAATATAGAGAGGGTGAACAAGATATTGATGGACATTTTAGAATGTAGGTAATGCATCAGCAATGAAAGTGGGAAGAATATATTCCATTGGTAGAGTTCTCTTACAACTATGTGTATCAGGAATCTTTGAGGATGAGTACATTTGAGGCACATTATGGGAAAGGTTTTAATACTCCTATTAGTAGGAGTGATCTAGTAAATAGGGTATTGATAGGACCAGTTATGTTTGCAGAGATGGAATAGGAAATGTAGGTAATCAATAAGAATATAAAGGTATCACATGATATGCATAAAATCTATGTGAATAGAAAGATGTTGTTTAGGATTTTCAGCTTGGGGAACAGGTGTACTTGCGCAACAAGCCCAAGAAGATCTCCTTGTAGATTGGATTGTGTGCCAAGATGGCACCTCAATTTTGTGGACCTTTCAATATTCTTGAAAGGACTCGACCAGTTGCCTATAGACTTGCACTTTCTTTGACAGTGAAATAGCATGATGTTTTCCATGTCCCATTTCTTAAAACGTATTTTAAATATGTTGATCATTTGATTTACTAATTTGTATTGTAAGTGGATCCTGAAGGAGGATTCCAACTGAAACCATAGTGTGTTTTACTGAGAAATATTCTCATCCTCTAGAATCGATAAATCGAGTAGCTTAAAGTGCAGTGGAATCACTTTGGGCCCGATGAATCTACATGGGAGATGGTGGATCACATCTGGGATATGTATCCTTATCTATTTATTGGTTGAGAGAATTTCCTTTATATATTTCTTCGGTATATGATTGGTATGATTTTTTGATATATGTACATATATATATGGATATAAATACCAACATGAAATGTACTATAAAGCTCAAATAAGTGGTATGGTGTAATGTCATTATGGTTGATATGTTGTCATGTTGGTTTGCTTCTTAGCAGGTTGATCATTATAAATACTGCAATGTGCTAAGTTGTAAAGCTCCATGGGAAATATGTTTTTGTTTCAGTAGTATTGTTAGTTGTAGTTGTTATGTAACACTGATGACGGTCTACCCCCAAGGGGGAGGGTTTTGTAGCAGCCCTGGTCAAAAATAAATATAAAATTTAATAAAGGTAAAATAAGAACTTGGTCATGAGACACATATTCCAAGCTTAATGTTGGGAAAACACATCCTAGTGTGGGTGATCATATGGTTTATTATGGCTATGGAAATTGGAAAAGGAAATGGAAAAGGATTTGGAAAAGAAAAGTGGCATTTATTGGCATTTATTTATGAAAATAATGGAAAATAGGAGAAAAGTGAGTTGAAAGGTCATAAGTTACATCTAAGGAGGAAAATGAAGGAAAATAATGGAATATTGAAGAAATTAGATGCCTCATTAATAAAAAGGCTTATGAGGATTAGTTCATAGACTTTTTTCAATTTTTTTTTGGAGCTCTCATTCTATTCTCTCTCTCTCATACTCTTGGAGGAGTGTGGAATTCTTGGGGTTTATAGTAAGAAGGAAAAGGAAAAGAATGAAAGCATAAGAGGACATCATGATAAGAATATAAAATGGATTTTGCTTGAAGGTATCGATTTTCATGTATTATTTCCACTATTTTTGGAATGCATGTCATATGCATGTGGTTATTTGTTTATGATCTATCATTGGCATGGAGGATTTCCTCGATTGATAGTGGTTTTTCCTAGCCTTACGATTTCTTGGATAGACATGGTGTTGTGGGTTTTTATTTCTTTTTTTCCTGGTTTGTATTATTTTGCCTTTGGTTTTGGGTTGAGTTATTAATTCCCGAAATCCTTGGTAAGGGAAACACTCTAGAAGCCTTGTAACAAATTGGGTTGAGTTAGTAGTCCTCAAAGCCTTGGTTGGAAAAATGCTCTGGAATCCCTTGGTGGTTTCAGTTACTAGTCATGGAAACCCTGGTTGGAAAAACACTCTGGAATCCCAATGACAGTTGTAGGTTGAGTTACTATTTCAGGAATCCCTAGTTGAATCAAACGCTATTGGGCCCACGACAATTTTGGTAGAGGCCAATATATTGATGGTTAGTGATTTCCAACTAAGAGGTGTAATCATTTATTGAGGGTTGAGGTTTTTTTTCCTCTCAAAGTATTGATTTAGTTTGATGTATTTGTTTCATGAGACCTCATATTCATGCTTGGAATATGGCACAAGGGTGACTGGATGAAAGAAATTTTTGGTGTAGCCTACTCTATGGCCAAGTGGTTCGTGGAAGTCTCTTACTAGGTAAATATACTTGTTTATATGTGGTTTATATGGATTTTATATCCTTGATATTTTCGTTTCTTATATGTTGGTTATGACTAAGTTTTATTAGAGTGATAATGTATGGCTCTCATCATGTTTTGGCTAATCGCTAAATGTACAATGAATGTATGGCTTAATTGATGGTAATGTAATTATTGTGATGAGGCATCAATGTTTCTTAGTGATTCTTAGATGGGGGTAAGACCCCTATACTCAGATATTTTTTTTAAACCTGTAGAATGCATATTTTTTGCGTGTTTGACAAAATTTCTGTCATGCCTAGTAGGGGTACGGTCTAGTACTTTTTCAAGAATTTTCTTTCGTAACATTGTTCCATTGTTATTTTTAATTTTTTCAAGTTTCATGGATTTATACAGAGTTTTCCAAGTCATGGCCCTGAAAAAGTGGCATAGACTCCAGAGTCACTGGCACAAAACTACCTATAAAGTTCCCCAGACGCAAACTTGGATTGCTATTGGAGTGGCTAGAGGGTCCCAGTTGCAGGCATGCCCATGTCATGGGTGAAACTGAGGCTTTAATGTAGCAAAAGGTCATTTTTTCTCAGGGGCTAGTAACTTGGATGGATTGGATGGCTCATGGGGGTTTTGTTGCATGTCAAGAAGATTACTTTGGCTATGTTCCATCAGTTCCACTTCTTTTACTGATTCATAGGGAGCTGGATCATATCATAGTAACTCTTTGTCACATGTTTACCCTGGCTGGATAGTCACTTGGGTAGATGTGGGAGGATGGATTTACAGAGGTGAAAACACATGAGTACATAATGGCATAGAATACAAAGTTTGAGTTCAAGATCATGGATTGTTAGCTGATGTAGGACATCTATAGAAATTGGGAACAAATGGAATACTCCAGTGATTTGTATTAGAGCATAAATGACCTACCATAGTAACATAGCTACATGAAGGAGTGGCTAGAGGGAATTATGCAGGAAAATTTATCTCACAAAATATTTTTCACCTGGGTTTATGTTGGTTGAAAATATACCATGATGCAACAAAGTTTTGTCACAACTAATATGTCTATCATAGACTGGTTAAACCTTCACGACGAGACAAAATGTAACTCTACACATAAATAGTATTACAACCTTTCAAGAAGTGGGAAGGCAATTTCATTATCCCAATCAATCATATAGTGAATAAAATGGTATGTGATAAATTATAACTATGATGGATTATCTTATAATATTGGTTGATGAAACACCTATCAAGGATTCTAATGCAAAGGCTCCTAATAGATTTTTGTTTCATAATGTTGTCACTTGGTTTATATTCCAAAATATCTTGATGAGTGACCAGGGAACTCATTTCTCAAATATGAATTTTGAAGCAATGAAAAAGTACTTCTAGGTATGCCATCAAAATAATACACTATATCATCCACAAGAAAATGGAACAATTAACGTCTTCAAAAAAATTATATAAACTATGTTGCTAAAGGTTTGCAACATGAATAGGGATGATTAGTACCTGAGGATTCCTATAGTGTTAAGGAACTAATTGACCACATTTAAGAATCTTACAGGTTAGAAACCATTCTAAATGACCTATATACAGAGGCAATATTCCAAATCAAGTTTATATCTCCTAGTCTCTGCATTGATGTAGTGACAATATTGTCATATTATAGTGTAATCGAGTAAAGAACAGTTGAGCTACTAGAGTTAGAAGAGGATTTAGGTATGGAATCACTCCAATGAAATGTGAAAGGTGGTAGGGAAAGGGCATGGCATGTTTTACATATTAAGTAAAAAATATTCTAGGTTCGTGATTTGATATTGATGTATGAAAGCATATTGTTGAGGTACCTCAGGAGTCTCCAAATGCTTTGGTTGGGTTTGTATCACATTATTTTTTTCACAGATGGAAGGGAATTTCAAATGGGAAATTTGAAAGGAGAATTCCTCGAGATACTTGCTAATGGGAGTAGGATAAAATTTTATAAAGAAAAATAGTCCTCTTCCTAAGGATGATTTTTTCCAAAAAATATGGATTTTTTTTATAACAGTATTTGTTTTCTTAGGTAGGAGCCATGAAGAAAACACCTTTGATAATGTCATGAGCATAAGGAAAAATGTGACAGACCTGGAAAATTAATTGTTTTCCTAGCATAGTAGGAGGTTGTAAAATCACACAATGACAAAACCACACAATTAGGGAAACCGATAATCGAAAGAATGCAAATTACTAGTGATGACTTGAATTATGAATTAGATCTAGAAAGATGTGACAACCATAGATTTTGGAAAATAGTAGAGAAATGTGTTGGTGAAATAATGTTTCAGCCATGTGCAGTGGATACCCTGAAGCTAATTTATAAAAAATAAATAATTTAATCAAGAGAAAATATGATCTTGATTGGTAACTATATCGCAAAGGTTACTAACATGAATTCCAATCTAGCCAAAATTAGAAATGGAAATTGCACCTGAGGAGTCATACTATGTAAAATTAGGTTAGGTTATAGCATAATAAGGCCATTATCACTAGAAAAATATTACATCTAGAAATGAGCACCAAGAACGTAAGTCATTAGTATTTACTCCTTATTCAATTTCATTTTGAGATACTTTCAAAGTTTAGAGTTGTGCTAGAGAAAATAGTAGAGTGAATTTTAGAGATTAGAGATTGAGTTGTAGAGCTAGATTATAGTTCTCAAACAAATTCACCCTCACAACCTCTTAAGTTCCTAAGAAAACAAGGACTAAGGGTGCTGGTGGTGCACCACCCCCACAACTTGTTGTGAAACCAAAAGTTGAGATACACAAAGAATCAATGTATTCACTACTTAAGTCATTTATTGTAAATGAGGTTATAGAAGAGGGGATTATGTTGGGCATGGTCAATAAATTTAAATATAATGAGCTTCAGGCATGGATCAGAAGAAGGTCACTACATTTTCTAAGGAGAGTTATGCCCAAAGAGTTGAGAAACCATGACAACCAATACTCCTTCAAGTCTACTAGTGGGTCGCATGTCTAGAAATTTTGGCATCCTAAAACTTTTGGATATCTAGCATTTTAGTACGAGATCAAAGGTAAAAAATTTCATCAATCTACTTAGTTTTGTGCATGGATATTTCTTATGGCTCGATGCAAAAATATGAATTTATAACAAGCTAATTTCTTGAATTCCATTGCTCCCAATGGATGGAGAGGATCAATAACCCTTGTTTGACAAGAAGAGTAAAAAATACATGGTAAAGGAAGTTAAGGAAAAGTTTTCAACAAAACTTGGGAAACATGGAGTAACAGTCTCCAGCATAGAGAAGGATGGATTGTGGTTAGCTACCAAACCCTTGATGTGCTAAATGTTATGTAAATGAAGGAAGGGTAAGTTCCATGTAGGCAGAATCATTGTTGAAGCGAGGTGTGTAGAGGGAGCCCAGATGAATTGGGCCATGTTCTTACTGAAATAATTTAGGAAAGAATAAAATGAATCCTAGGGGAAGAATTCTAACTTCTGCTACTCTTGTCGCTCAATGTTGATTGTGGTCAAAGCATGTCACATTCAAAAGGAGATTGATATTTCTCCTTTAGACAAGACATATTTTATCACGTGCAGGTTCAATTCAGTGTGGTACAACATAGATAAGAAGGATAATAAAGATAATAATATTGTATTTAATGTTTAGAAAGAGGTCATAAGCCACTTGATCAAGAAGGTACTATGCATACCTCTTCAAGGTATGATTTCATACTATCGAATGGCATAGTTTACATGCCACCTTGCATCACATGTATATGCAGGTCTGAGCTAACCCCAATGAGAAATGGATGTAGTGTATATACAAGATATATGAGAATAAAATGATCCTATTGGAGTAGGGTCCCTTTGGACCACATTTTGGGCAATTAATAAGTATTTTTTTGTAGTTTTGAGTCATGCACACTAAGCAATGCATAGGTCAATGGTATTTGGGGAGGGTTAAAGCCCCTTCATGAGTTGTAATGGGCTAAAGGGTTAAACTAGGAGTCTCAAACCATATTTTGTGGACCTTTGATGAGCACAGGATGAGATATAAATAGAAGTCTAGATTGATTCAGATAGGAGAGGTTGTAAGTATTTTTTTATATGTTTTGAGTTGAAAAGGGAATCTGTAAATGTATGAAAGCCTCATCCTAGATGTGTGCATGAAGACCTTATTCCAGCTGTGTGCAAATCCTGTTGGCTATGTGCACAAATAGATCTTGAGAAGTGTAAAGGGTTTTTATGAATATTAATGAATAAACAAGTTTTTTGGATAACTCTTAGTATGAAATGCACGTATGATATGTTTTTATAATCTATTTTATTAGGATTTATCTTATATGTGAATGGATTAGTTGCATACCAATTTCAATGCTTAATATGAAAGTTATATGAATAGATCTATTACTATAATACCTAAATAGGACTTTATTAAGACTGTTAAGGGATTGTGAAGCCATTTTATGTGTGCGGGAAGGAAAGCCTGCCTAAATAGACATAGATCTATTTCTGGTTAGGGTTTCTGTTGTGAAGGCCAGTTCACTATTATTATAGATCTAAATACACCTACAACATTTAATTATCTCTCAAGGTGCGGAAACCTAATTCCAACACCCCCCGATACTTCTTCGGGTGAGACTTTGACCTGCGCAAGTAGGTCACTACTGAAAGGGCCAGTAGCAAGTGAGGTTTGTTGGTTAAGATTAGTATGAACCTTGGTTAGGACCCCTCAAGCCAACAAACAGTTCCGTTGTCAGGACTGAGATCATTTTCAAAAATATTGGGTGGTGTGCCAGCCATCAAAGGCTGAGTTAGAAGACTGGCTTGAGAAAAAAATTCAAGAATTTTCCATTAAGGAAAACATAAGTAAGAAGCTATCTATTGAAGACTGCAAACAAAAGTATATTTTCCTAGAGGTTCACGAGATTTTATTTGTGACCTTTTCACAAGAATTGCAATAATGGTTATCAATATTAGTTGTGTTTGAGACATGTTGGAAGGATAATAAGGTAACTCAGTGGACACTTGAGCTGATCCAACAGTTAGAGAATACTCATAACTCCATCCCCCACACTGTAGATCATTGGGCTGACAAAATTTTGGGTGAGTTCATAATAGAGTTTGCAGTAGATCAATTTGTGTCATATTCTAAAGCTAAAAGAAGGTTCTTCAAAGGACCGAGAGGTAATTTCATACACTCTTTACCTTTTCTGATTAAGATGTTATTGTGTGAAAATAGTGTTTTGTGCATTCACACTGAGTGAATGACCCTAGATAAGCTACAAAGCACTATGTGCAGAAGAAAGTACTTTCGAATTAATCAGAGAGGAGACAGATCTATATATAGCCCTCTGAGAAACTCACCTTATAGTGATACAAAGAGAGAGGAGGCTATGCGTGTTGAGGGCAACC
The DNA here is from genome assembly GCA_034641835.2 of Pinus albicaulis. NCBI lineage: Eukaryota > Viridiplantae > Streptophyta > Pinopsida > Pinales > Pinaceae > Pinus > Pinus albicaulis. The sequence continues at coordinate 1,626,117,054 of CM076578.1, forward strand.
CTCCTTCTACTCCATAGTAGAATTCTCGTAGGGGTAAGGAATCTCCTACCCCACCTACAACACCAGCAGGAGGAGATATGGTTGCACATATGAAGCTACCCACCTTCAATGGTGTGGGAGATGAGAACATAGATAAGTTTTTGTTTGTTGAAAATGCAGTATGGACTACGTAAAATGTTAAAAATGATGTTGTACTCAAAATAGTGCAACTAGATATGGAATTTGAGGGTTATGTGTTTGATTTGTTTATGGGGTATCTGGCTCAACACGCTAATACTATGGTTTCTTAGATCAAGGACACTTCATAGCAGCAATTCAAAAAATCAGAGTCCTATTCATAGTGTGTAACAAAGTTGAAAGAATCAAACAAGAGCCATATGAATCTATTTGGGAGGAAAATCAGTGGCTAAAGCACACTATTAGAGAGGGAGGATTTATCTATGATGATAAGAAGCATAAGGAATGGTCTATTTCCATCCTCTTGCCAAATATGCATGCGTCTATGAATCAACATAAAATTGATTCTCAGGTCAAGGATCTTGAAGTTTCCATGAAACTGGAAGCTGCACCCAGAGATGATGACAAATTTGGAACTCTGAGGATCCAAAATTTTTGAATAAATGAATTTGGAGGTCCGAAACCTGCGTAGAGACATAGGTAAGGAATTTGGTGCAGATGTATGGTGTATACGGTGTAAGGGTTCTAGGCACACCAAAGACTCTTGTACCTTGTTTTAAGATTACATGGAAGTGGGAGGGCCAAATCCATTATGACCCATGGATACTGTAGGACCTAGTGGTACCCCCACGCTATGGTGCACTGATTGTAAGGTTGCTGGAAGGCATGACACAAACGATTTCCCTTTATTAGGAAGTTACGTTCCAAAACCAAAGCAACAAAGGTGCAGGTTTTTCTCTTCAGTTGGTCACGATGAGCACCATTGTTGCACATTTCAGCTAATGATGAAAAATGGAAACCTCTATAGGGTGCACGCCGACCAATATTCACTAGCATCTCCCTTTGGGCGTAGAGGATCTCTAGCCAGATGAAGGGGAGGAGGGAGAGGTGGAGGTGCAGGTCGTGGATGAGGGCAATTAATTTTCTATAAATGTGGAGATGCGTGACACTATGCCCGCAATTGTCCAAACCCTGCACAAAAATATTGTAGGTATTGTAGAGAATCTAATAATTTTATTGAAGATTGTATTTTTTTCTTTGCTAGAATGCAGGAAAAGTAGCATCAAACGCCTATGCATAACATAAAAATGGTGAAGGTTGAACCACGAGATGATGACCTAAGTGTAAACATAATTACACACAGTGGTGCTCCCACCACTAAAGATGAAGGAAGGAAGGTGGATGTAGAGCCTTTTATTAGGAAGGCCTTGGAAAAGAAGGAAGGACTCAACCTGTAGAAGGAAAATGAAATGTTTGTAGAATCTAGAAAGGATTTTGCTGCTACAGGCACGTCCACATCCAAATGAATCATGTAAGAAAATATTGATGATGAATTCAAACCTTTCCTACAAGACTGCATTAAGTTATTTCTCAACTGGAAAGTAGTAGATAACCTTCAGTCTCTGATAGATAGTTGCACGGATAAGGAGTTTCCTTGAACTGCGAGTAAGGCTGTGAATAAGATCTATAAGAACAAGAAGAGAAATGGTTGAGAGATGTGCATGACTATGAAAATTTGAGAGTATGAGATGGATCAGGTCATTGAATTAGGATCTAATGAAAATTTTCTCCCTAAGCAGACCTGGAAAAATATGTGTGGACCAATGTTGGAATGGTCCACTATTCAACTGCGCATGGCTAATCAAAAAAAGATCATTCCACTTGGAAGACTCCCACAGGTTCTGGTAGACATTGCTAGAGTAAATGTACGAGAAAATTTTGAAGTAATACAAATTGTGGATGATGCAGACCCCTACCCTGTGCTGCTAGGGCTAGATTGGGCCATCGATATGGGAGGTATCATCAACTTGAAGCGCAAGAGAATGATCTTTGAAAATGATGGTACTCGGGTTATATTACCTTTCGATCATGTGGAAGGAGAAATATATACTGGACCAATGCGTGAAGGAGATGATGTCGACCATATCTACAACCTAACTATGCGGGATGAGGATTGGATCAACCCTACAGCTGATGGGATGTTGAACTGGGAAAAGGATAGCTCATGTTTCTTGGTTTCATGTGTGAAATGGAGAACTCGCAGAATCATATGCATGATGTATCTACGTTGCGCTGCCTCAAGATCACTAAAAAATTCCAATGCATGTCCTCGGAGGTAAGAGAGTTACCCTATTTTGATGGTTATGATAGTGTTTTATTATTTTTAGACAAGTTGTAAAAGCTTGTCCCAGAAGAGTAGAGGTTCTGGGCACTTAATCTTTCCATGCATGAAACTCGAATGCATTGGTGGGATACACACAAAAGGAGCCTTAAGGACTGGGTGGAATGCAATAGAATGATGAGGTTACACTTTGAATATCCTGCTACCCCACCAACTGAGCTCTTTTATGGCCAAGGTGATTCGTGCAAACACCTGGTCACGTGGACGGAGGCTTGGAATGAGAAGACACAGACCGAACGGGTTCACATGTTTATCCATTCGTTGGGACCAATCCCTACCACATGGTATTTGGAGACAGAGATGCATCGAGGAAATCACCATTAGATTACACTGAGTCATATTTTTGTGTCAACCTTTGGACTGGTCAGTGGATTGGAGGAATTGGATGAAGCCTTGCAGGATATAGAAGGACTTATCTTTGATGATTCTTGGCCTTAGATATAATGTGTTGTGCTAGCATGGGAAGCACAGATGCAAGATATTACCAATTGTTAGAACGTGTCAGTAGAAGATAATGAAGAGGATCCAAGAAATATAAACATCCCTGAGTCGGAGGGGGAGCATGTAGTTGTAGGGCCCTTATTAGGAATGGTAGATGTAACCAAGCCTTTGAAGCTAAAGGAAGTCAAAATTGGGATGGAGGAACAACCCAAGTTGACCAAAATAGGAGATTATTGGGATGATGACATAGTGGGAAAGATTGTGGAGCTATTGATAGAGTATTAAGATCTGTGTCCCAGGAAGTTCTCTGAGTTCAAGGGAATTGTATGAGATTTAGGCCTTATGAATATCACTTTCAAGCCAAATGTGTGCCTTGTCAAGCAATGACCATACCGATTGAATCCTAAGTATAAGCAGAAAGTGAAAGAAGAATTAGAGAATATGGTTGTTGCAAGATTCATTGAGCTTGTGGAGTAGTCTGATTGGGTGAGCCCAGTGGTTGTTCAAGGAAAGAAGACTAAAGGAGAAATAAATATTTTCATGGATATGCACATGTTGAACGATGCATGTGTACACGACCCCTTCCCTATTCCATTTTCAGATGAGATATTGGACAATGTGGGAGGGCAAGAGGCTTACTTGTTTAATGATGGATTTTCAGGGTACTATCAGATCTGGAATTCCCCACAAAACCAAAGCAAGACCACTTTTGTAATGGAATGGGGGTCCTTTCCATACACTGTCATGCCTTTTGGGTTAAAAAATGCACCTTCTATCTTCTCACGCATAGTCATAGCTGTGTTCAAAGAATTCATGGACAAGTTCTTGGAGGTGTATTTTTATCACTAGACTATGTTTGGGGTGGTAAAGAAGCATGTGTCCAACCTGTGGATGATGCTTGACACTTGCAGGAAGCATCGTATTTCTCTTAATTTGAATAAATGTATATTCTGCGTTCCTTTTGGAATCTTTTTGGGCTATATTGTGTGTCATAAAGGGTTGATGGTAGATCCGGCCAAGGCTAAACTTATTATCAACCTAGAAGTCCCTACCAATGAAAAATAGCTACGCTCCATTATGGGACACACCAAATATTACAGAAAATTCATTCAGGGCTATGCTCTCATCACTGCACCTATGGAGAAATTTTTGGAGAAGGATGTGTCCTTTTTCTAGGATGAGGAATTTCAAAAGAGATTTGAGTTGCTGAAGAAAAATATGCCTAGTGCACCCATTCGAATATTACCAGACTGGTCCAACGTCTCCCATGTACATGTTGATGCATCCAGTATAGCACTTTGAGTTTTTTTGCATAGCCAAGAGTAGGAGACATTGATCATCCTATTGATTTTGCCAGGAGGAAGCTTTATAGTATAGAGCGCAACTACTCAACCATAGAAAGGGAAGGATTGGCCATGGTCTATGCTCTGCAAAAATATAGGAACTATTTTCTAGGAGGACACTTCAAGATGTCCACTGACCATTTTTCTTTGAAATAATTATTCAATAATCATGTATTGGGGGGGGGGGGGTATTTGTAGATGGTTTTTGTTATTTCAGGAATATGATTTTCAAATCATCGTGAAGCCTCGTAGATTGAATGTTGGACTTGATCAGTTGTCACAAATTGAGAATGGGGAGGAACCAACCAGTTTGGATGAGGGAATACCTAATTCACAACTATTTTCTATTAAGGTGGTTGATGAATGCTTTGCTGATATTATTCACTTTCTAACCATTGGAATCACGCCTGCTGAATATTCAGTGCAACAAAAGAAGGAGATGGTTTCACATGCAACTAATTTTACGCTGATTGCTAATCAATTGTACAAGTAGGGAGGAGATGAAGTACTAATAAGGTATGTGTTGAAACATGAGAGATAAGACATCTTGGTTGAATCTCATGAAGGAGTGGCAGGAGGCCAGTATGGAGGGAAGGCTACTACACAGAACGTGTTGTGTGTTGGGTTATGGTGGCTTACACTTAACAATGATGCACATCCATACTTTTGAGCTTGTCATGCATGCCCAAGAATGGGGAAGCCGTCGTGCAGAGATTAAATGCCACTGTAACCACAAATGGCCCTGCAAGCTTTTGGTAAATGGGCTATAGACTTTGTTTGACCTATCGATCCTCTAGGGAAGAAGACTGGCGTGCGCTACATCATAACTCCCATAGATTATGTGACCAGATGGGTTCAAGCTAAACCAGTCAAGGATTGTACCACAGATCCTGCTGCACACTTAATTTTTGAAAATATCTTGACTATGTTTGGGTGTCCAAAAATATTTATGAGTGATAGGGGTACGCAGTTTGTTAATGAAACCATTGAAGCCCTGACAAAGGAATTTCAGATACATCACCAGAAGAGTACTCCTTATCACCCTCATGAAAATGGTGCAGTATAATATTTCAAAAAAATCTTGGAGAATGCACTCACAAATATCTGTAATGAAAGTTGGAATGATAGGGACATGCACATGCCTTTTGTGTTATGGGATTATAGGACCACGAGAAAGAATTTGACTAGTGAAACACCTTTCAGGATGGTTTATTGGCAAGAAGAAATCATGCCAATGGAATATATTTTGCAAAGTTTGTGCATCAAAAAATTCACTAATATGGTTGAGCTTGACATCACGGAAGAACGTCTAGGTCCATTGGTTACCTTAGAAGAAGATCCGTTTATCGCCAAATTCCATTAGCAGATATAGAAGGCAAGTGAAAAGGCCTGCCTGATAGACACATTTGACAGAAGGCATTTAAAAAAGAAGATTTGGTTTTGATGTATGACAGTCATTTTTTGCGCCACTCAGGAAAGCTCAAGAAGCACTAGCTAGGGCCTTACATTGTGCAAGAAATCACTAATGGGGTTGTGGTGCAATTGGCCACGTTGCGCAGTGAGAGTCTTCCTGGGTTCATCAATGGAAGCCGGCTGAAGATGTATAAGAATAATCCTATGCCTACCAAATCACTATATGGATAGAGAAAAGGAATACACTTGTATTTTGCTGCATAGAGGACATACGCAGGGAGGTGTGACACAAACCTAGAGGTAGTGTGCAACAGGAAAAACAAGACCTTGGAACAATAAATCTCGGTGAAAAAATGATTTTACCGTTGGATTGAGTAGGTTTTATGCATTTAATGAGGAGATATTATGGAATTTTTGACCATTTTTATGTGGATAAGGTGAAATTAATGAATTTTAGACCATTTTTACCATGGATTTCCTATAAAAGGATGGCCACTGGTCACATTTCGTTGCTTTTCTATCTGAGTATATTGAGCATTGAAATTCTCTGTGAGTTTCACTATGAATTCAACTCTGAATATTGTATGTCTAGCTGTGACTACCCCACATATGATGTAAGCAAGCAAGAATTAATTTTCAAATCAAGCATGATGGCCACGAACCCTAAGAGCTATCCATCTAAAGAGCACTCCATGCCGCTCACAGTGTCTATGGAGCCTAGATATAATGATGTTCATGAAGTTATAACTAAGGTGCAAGAAGTAGTTTCGACACCTAAGAATGGAAAGAGAAAGATGACTAAGGGCACAAATTCAAAGCCGAGGACATCCCCCAAACATGTTACATTCACATGCCAAGCAATGAAGGATAGGTCTCCTTGGGGTGACTCGACCAGGAGACCCATGAGCGCCACTGAGGAGGTTGCACTTGTCGAGCCAATTTCATGGTGACCAAAGTATTTCATGTCACGCAGACCCTATGTGTGAGTTTCGAAGGATGTAGACGTGGTGCGTGACTACATGCAGATGTCATAAATCCCACCGAAAGCCCCTTTTGAAAGGGACATGTTTGGAAAAATCCCCCTGGTGAAGTTTGAGGATTATGACCTAGCGAACAAGGAAACATTCCCTGAGCTAGCGCTTGAGCATTACCTAGAGCATGTGTTGTATGATGATGTTTTGAAGGTAGAACTAATGAAATGGGAAAGAAAGCTGAGAAATGCCAAGATTCTCAATTTGTAGAGGATCCCTCACTTCAGAAGGTACCCTATCACCACTTTCGGCATGCGCCAACTGCTAGCACTGGTGCACAATGCCTGCCTATGGATCCATAAGATAATTCCTATTGATGCCTAGCTAATCCATTAGATCGTCATCCTGCCCAAGAAAGGGCCCCATCTGATGGCTTAGTATGGAAAGATCGAGAGCTGAAGGTAGCTGCCCGGGCTAAGAAATATTACAAGGTAGGATGAGACTCCGAGGGATTCCTATTACAACAGCTCGAAGACCTGTCAATAAACCTAGGAACCTTAGTCCTAGGTTGTATGTTGATGTGTAAGTGTTGCCCCAAGTTATTCCCTACGCATGTCATCACGCTAAGAGGACAATGTGAGAAGGGGTTTAGCTACAACTAGTCCCAATACCTCTGACAAGAGTTTCTGAACAACGTGCACAAGGTGAAAGAGGAAGGGAAGAAGTTATGCTACTCATGGTTATTTGTCTTAATTTCTTTGGTGGCATGGGAGACACCACAAGGCACCGTCCTCCCCAATGTGGAACTTGGTGTGTGCGAAGGGGTGTGCTACACTAATTTGTGGGATTCACTAGACCATAAGAGATTCAAAGAAATTAATATCATCTCAGTTCTATTTTAGGGTGCATTGGTAGCATCTATACACTTGAGACCCTAGTTGTCCCTAGCTTCTTATGAGAATTACCATGCTATTGGTGATTTTCAAGTGACCATGCTTCATGTGCACTTTCAGGTGTGCAACGATCCTGTGTGGTACAATATTCCTTATATGGTGACCAAGGCGGAGATTGACCAGGTCATTGCAACCCTAGCCAAGAACATGGAAGGTTGGGCTCAGCTCCACCCAGCCTGTCACACCTTCAACGTCCAACTTGGAGACCACAACTGCTGGAAAGGAAAAATAATCTGAGAAGTGCACTAACAAAGATGCAGAGAAGGATGCCGAAAAGGAGGTTGACAAAGAAACTAAGCAAGAGTGTGAATAAGAAGTTGAGTTGGATCTTGGACAAACAAAAGGCCTCAATGATACTGGCGCTGAGTCTCCTAGAGGAACGAAGTGCAGCGCAAAAACCCCCAATGGCCAAGGAAAGAAGAGGAAAGGTTCAAAGGTCGGAGAGACAAAAGATGTTACACCAACTAAAGATGAACTTGATAGGATTGCATATGTGATATAATGTGCCTCTGAACATAGGTGGATTGTGATGGAAGAGCAGTACAAGGCTACCATAGAGTCATTGTAGTCAGGATTGGAGGTGTTGCAACTGAAAATAGACAACATCCAAGTGAGTGTGAATCAAGCGATGTCGATTCAAGTGAGAGTGAGCATGAGTATGATATTCAACATGATAGATAGTAGGATCCTCCCCTTCTTGGGAGCATTAGTCACAATAGAACAACAATAACTGCATGCGCAGGTGCAAAACTACCCAGAATTTGGAATAGATTTGTCGATGTTGCCCAGTGGTAAGCTACATGAAATTCTAAAAATTATTATAGAAAATTTGCAGTGCAGAGAGGCACGTGTGCACCAAAAACTGAGTGAAGCTGAGCAAAATATTGTGGAAAAAACATAAGATTCTCTCCACACTCAAATGGCACAACAAACAACAATGGCACAGTGCACAGAATTGGAGAATAATTGATATAATTTTTAATCACCTGCAAGAGGTGTCATTCCTGCTTTAGTCATGCCGTAGGCTAAAGTTGAAAGTCTTGTAGTAGTGCTGAAGGCCTCTAGTTTAGAAATGAAAGCAGTTACGGTACATTTTCAGCAATAGTTCGTGGAATTTCGAGCCAAGATTGAACCCGAAAATCTGTAAGAAGGGCACGTGCAGTGGATGACCTTAGTCAAAGAACCTTCATCAAGTATTTCCACCATAGTCGATAAGGGAACCACGCTACTAGAGACAACTATGGGCCTGTGTACATCCGTGTAGATGGATCCCCTTGTTCGACATATTTCGGAGGAACTGTGTGCTAAGTAACAAGTGGTTGATGACCTACAGGAGGCACTGCCTATGTTCGTACTTGCTCAGCAGATGGCCCAATTGCGGACAAGTCATATCTTGCGTGATGAAGTTGAGGACCTACGAGAAAAGAAGCACATTTTGATAGACCATATGAGGCTATGGGTTGATGAACCAATGAAGCTATCACAAGACCTAGATACTACTATGAATGACCTGAACCGGACATATCAAAGCATCAATCTCATCGTAGAAGGGCTGAATTCTCAAAAATTGGTGGACACAGCACAGAGTGTAGCCGATCAAAGTAGGGGCGTTGTTGCGCCCTCAATTTCTGTCATTGAAGAACTAAATACAAAGATTAAGACCCCAGTACCATTGTAACTCCGAACGAGTCATAAGATTGTGTTGGGGGACTGTTGGAGTAGGGTCCTTTAGGATGACAATTTTGGGAAATTAATAAGTATCTTTTGTAGTTTCTAGTCGTGCACGCTAAGAAATTGATAGTTTAAGGGGCTTTGAGGTGGGTTAAATCCCCTTCATGAGTTGTAATGGGCTAAAGGGTAAAACTAGGAGTCGCAAACCACAATTTGCAGACCTTAGATAAGTGTAGGCTAGGACATAAATATAAGTCTAGATTGAGTTGGACAAGAGAGGTTATAAGTAAGTTTTGATATGTTTTGAGCTATGAAGCAAATATGTATGTGTCTAAAAGGGTCCTACTGGCTGTGTGCGCGGAGGCTGTTGGCTGTGCGTGCGGGTAGATCTGAAGAAGTGTAAAGATTTTTTATGACTATTATTGAATAAATAAGTGTTTTGGATAAATTTGAGTACAAAATGCATCTGTGATATGTTTGTATAATATGTTGTCTTATGATTTATGTTATCTGTGACTGGATTGGTGGCGTACCTATTTCAATTCTTAATATGAATGTTAGATGCACAGATCTACTACTATAAGGCTTGAATAACACTTTATTAAGACTATTAACGGATTGCAAAGCCATTGTCTGTGTGCGTGCAGGAAAGCCAGCGTAAATTGACCTAGATTTGTTTCTGATTAGGGTTTTCTATTTCAAAGGCTAGTATGTTATTATTATAGATCTGAAGACAGCCACATCATCTAATTCTCTCTTACGGTGTTGAAACCTGGTTCGAACACCCCCCATACTCCTTCGGGTGAGACTTTCACCTACACAAGTAGGTCACTGTTGAAAGGGCCAATAGTAAGAGGGTTTTGTTGGTTAAGGTTAACTCTAAACATGGGTCAGGACCCCTCAAGCCAAGATATACAAATAGTTAATGAATGGCCATAGGAAAGGAAGTTTATATTTCTTGGCATACATCTAGAAACATGGGATATAGAAACTGAAATAGAAAAAAACCAAGAGATTCAGTAATCAAATGGTTAGCAAGTGGGGAAACTTGCACCCAAAATGTAGCCATATCTAGAGCCCTCATCACATAAACTAGAAAAATATAATCCCATGACACCATTATAAGATCGTGAGGAGGAAGAAATAGTGTTAGGAGGAGAGAAAAACTCATTTCTGGGCTAATAAAAAGGTGAAAGGAATAAAATAAGTTTTAGCAATATGATGGGAATTAAACTGAATCTGTCAAATAAATAATTCGATAAATTGGAAGATTCATTGAATGATGTGACCAATCAGGGGATTTCACTCATTATTACATCAATATAGATGGTGATTTAGGAACAAAGGGAGTTACAAGACCTGATGAGGTGGAATTTCTAGCAATTCTGTTTAATGATCAGTGCATCCTAAGTACCAACTCTTATGCCCAGTGCAATAGAACACAAAACAACTACAACTGAGGTAAAAATTGCACCTCACGTCTCAAAGATAGAGCCTAAACCATCACAACCATGTGTGATTTCATAAAAATGCCGTACGTTAGTTATGACACCAATTATAGTACATTTTATTGACACTGATGTCCAGTAGCGAGCCTGCGTCATCCCCTAAGTAGACATGATTATTTCTCAATTTCTTATATATGTTTTACATTCATTACAATAATAAATTACCCAAGAGGTGTAGTTTCAGGCACAATTAGCATAAATGGAATAATTCAATCTTAATTCAAAGCATCAATCTCTATAAGCACTGCAGACTAGCTAGAAGAGGCAAGGAAGCAATTTGAGGAAATGGAAAGGGCACTCCGGTAGGTTATCTAGGTTGTGCATAGTGTTAGTCATTTTTCTACACAAGAGTTAGCTAAAACCAATTTTATATTGTGCTTCAGAGTATCCTTACAACAAAGTGTAGTTATAAATCATAAAATTGGTAATAATGAATATGCTTAAACCACATTTGCAAAATTAGAAAGAACTATTAGAAAATGTGTAGTAGTAAATAGAATACAGAACATAAGAAAAATTATAATTCATCCATATCCAATGAAAACGACTTTGATAAAAATATGGAAGTATAATACTTGTGGGGAAAGAAGCATGAACATAGGTTCCAATGTCCTCCTCCTTGGGAGGGTTCTTTCATCCCCATCACGCTGCTATATTGACTACTTACTTGTGAGGTATGAAAAAATAAAATTTGTTTGATGACATTCTAATGGACAACTAAAATAGCAAAGAACAAAAATTTTGATGATGAAAGCGTTATGATAAAGATAATGGAGAACACCTCTCTATTTATAATAAAATGTTATATTACTATGAATATGGTAAACTAATAAAATATCTACTGAACCAAATGAACGTCTAACGAATTTGATTATTTGATTATTATTTTTTAGAGGAATATGTCAAATAAATCGTTAATAACCTTTATTTAGTTATTTATGTCAAAAATAGCTATTTTTTGTGTTAATTTATAGAAATAGGTAAATAATTAATAAATAATTAATAAACAAATGAGTTCATAAAATTACTTCTAGGTTAAATGATCAAATATGTTAGAAATAATTATTAAATAATAATTTAATAAAACTTCCCTATGAAAATGTTGAATGGATTGAGGAATAATAATAAACACATGATTTATTAAATTATTCCTATGGAAACATAAAATGTGAGTGAAAATATTTTTAGAAATTTTCACAGTAATGTGTAGATATATGGTAAGTTGATAATATTAGTGAATTCATGGGTAAGTCTGATGGGGTTAAACTAATTGGGAAAACTACTTCCTTAAGATATTTTCTAAGGAAAAAGTGGGTATTAATGCGCAAAACTAGTTGATGAGGGAGAAGTTTTTATACTTCTCTAAATCAAACCATGAGGTCTCACTAGGTTGGGTGAGATAGTGAGACAAGTCTACATAGAAATTTATGCCGTAATGTTGTAATTTAATTTAAAGAGAATATACAAGTTTTATATGATAAAATAAATTTATTTGCAGGCGATTTAAACATAAAATGAAACTAAAATATAATATTTACAAAATAATATCTGAAATTTCATAAATTTTTGTATTAAAAGTCTGCATATTCAAAAATATTGAACATAAATTGAAAACGAGGAATAGATAACAAAAAACTAATCTATGTTTCTCAGCTTTCCAGCCTTAAAAAATATATAGAGAGAGACTACTTTTTGTTAGGTTTATGAATTAAAGAAAATAACGGCTAATAAAGAATATACATTTCTACGAGAAGCATGCAAAAAAAAATATATAGATAAAATAGGTTGATTTATTAATAAATTTTATTTCAGTGGTGTAGAATCAGAAGGAATAGTCTTGTGAATAATCTTGAATAAATCAGAATTTGGACATCTGCAATGTAAAGAAATCATATACAAAAATTAGAGAAAGAAAATAAATGATGAGACAAAATTAAAACCCCTTTAAATGATATAATAGAATAATGTATAACTTACTTATACACAATATTAATGGTAATTAGAAATAGTTAAATAAAAACCATACCTTCAAATAGAAAATGAAATGACAAAAATTCAAGTAAGGTAAAACAAGTATGTCCAAAGGAATGGAAAAGTTTCTCATTTGACAATATCATCTCTTTGAAAATTATATTTGTTTCACCTTTTGGTTCAGCTTCTTGTAAATCACAAAATATTGAAATGAAAATGAAGGAATCACAACATAAACTTAATGCATACCTCTCATCACATAATTCTTACCCCTCCCTTCATAGGGCGTCTTCCTCCTGTGTGCTTCCTCAAAGTGGTTAGATTGTTCAACAAATTTGGTAATTTGTTATAATATATTTTCTAATCAAGTGTTTATTAGAATAAAATGATGGGGATTATAAAGGGAAAGTTAAATGAGATTAAATCTATAAATCATTATATTTATATTTCCTAGTAGTTGGGACCCTCCTAATCTATAATAAGTCATTTAATTTGATTTCTTGATATAAACTTTAATCATCAATAATTAAAAATCATATATGAGTTATGTCACATGCCTCCAAATAAAACATATTTAATTAAATAATGTTATAATGAAACATGTAATATAAGAAAGCACATCCCACTTATCACGAATATGAAAACAAGTCATAATCATCCATGGATATACATCCTGAGATGATCATCATCTAATAGAAAAATATACCACCTTATACTTTCAAAAATATTTATTGTCTCTCTATCATTAAGTACCGTGATAATCAATACATAAATACATCCTAAAAAATGTACATGTATTATCAAAAACATATATCACATGTATCATAATATCCTAAGACATGCCGTAAGAAACTACACATTGGTCAATCATCCACATATTCATAGAATATCATGACATAAGTTAGCTATAATGATGTAAATAAATTTTGAGAATATAAGTTTAAAAATATAAAAAAAATTGAGTATTATCCATCCATAAATGAATCTTAATCCAAGAACATCAATAAATTGTCTTTCTGGCCTGTCAGATGGTGCACTTTTAGCTTGTGTATATGACTAACAAAGATGGGATGTGACAGAGTGAGAAGAACCATGAGAGGAGTCTCATTTGGTTTCCTAAAACTCTTATCTTTTGTGACTTGAAGTGGGTTGAAGATGGTTGATGGTATGTTTAGGAATTTGAGTAGTAGATGGAGGAGGTTGTTCGGTATGCATGGAAGACTGGGTTGCTAGTTTTGAGTGGGGATAAGGCAAGAAGAGATTAATTATAACTTTTATAAAACATTAGGTTAATGAGGGGAAGGAGGGTGATGAAATGGAGTTATTGGATAATATATCTAATTTTAATTTAGTGGTTGCGATTGAATGTTGAAGTGGAGTTGAAATATAAATCACACTAGGATATTGATACTAGGTATGTTATGGATGAAACATAATAGAAGTTGAGAAACATGATGCTTGGTTAAATATATAGTTCCATTTCGGAGAAGTTCCCTCAATTCCTCTAAATATCCATCAACATAAACAGAAAATATTAGCTTTCTATCCCTTCTTATCCTCATCCCTATCTTTATGATTCATCTCCCTTCCTTTGTTTCGATTATAAAAACTCATTTTGTAAAAGTATCATGATGTAATTAGCCGATAATGATAGAAAAAATATTCTATCATCAAATAATCTAATATTACATGATTTTTTCTAGAAAACACAAATTTCGAAAAAAAATGCAAGGGAAGGGGACCCTTGCTTAATGTAGTATCATAATCAACCTTGTAACTAGTAAAAGGTTTTCATTATATTACAATTTAAAAGGAGGAATAGAGTGACTATATCAATGAATGGTGAACATGTTTTCCAAATTTACATGGGCAAGCGATATTGTAATTAGAGTTATAATGTATATTAGTTTTAACAAATAGAGGCCCCTTTATTTACACAAAACTCTATGAACCAAGTAGTCACTACAAGAAAAAAACACATTGGTGAGGGTCATGCTTGTGACGGACCTTTAAGGTCCGTCACCAATGTCACATATGGTGACGGTCCTTAAAAAACTGGCACTGTAAGTGTATATAGTGATGGTCCTTTATGGTCCGTCACCAAAGACATTTTCAATGACACTTTTGGTGAGGGTTGTTAAAGGCCCATCACTGATTCTCTCTTTGGTGACACTTCTAGTGACGAACTTTTAATGACCCTCACCAATGCTCCTTTTGTTACTTTTGGTGACGGTCAAAAAATGTCCGTCATCATTGATAATTAAAAACCATCACTATAAGTGTATATAGTGATGGTCCTTTATGGTCCGTCACCAAAGACATTTTCAGTGAGACTTTTGGTGAGGGTCGTTAAAGGCCCATCACTAATTCTCTCTTTGGTGACACTTCTAGTGACGAACTTTTAATGACCCTCACCAATGCACTGTTTGCTACTTTTGGTGACGGTCAAAAAATGCCCATCATCATTGATCATTCCAATGAGTTTTTGATGACGTTATGTGCCTGTTAATATATCTTTTGTAAAAAGTTAACGATTTAATACCATTATTGTGGAGTATTTTTTATAATATGTCCAAGGCCATAGTGCTTCGAGTCAGTCAATTTTTTTAGAAGTAATTAGTGTTTATCATTTCCCTCAAGTAATGACTAGTCGAATAGAAATTTCCTATGAGTCAACACATGATTCATATATATTAAGTTTATTATCTAGAAAATTCCCTTTAGATAAATTTCCACTATTGTGTGTAGGAAATATATTATTTAATACATAATCAAGCTTTGACATTTCTATTAATGAGAAAGACCTAACGATCCTCACCACTCTGGGCACACCTTAAATTAATGCTTTGGCACACACTAACATTTCTTAGCACCCCACATGTATTGGAACATATTTATACCTAGAACATCTTGTGATGACACTGACGCCCAAGCACATGGCGGCATGCGCTAGCACAACATGGAACTCTCCTATCATGTGTTGGCATGTTGCATATAGTCCCTAGCATGCCCTAGAACACCTTGGTTGAATGCATTGACATACATTAGCACTTGGCACACAATGCCACTTGGCATGTATTGGGACCTATTATTAGTGTGCCTAGCATGCCCCTTTTCAAAAAGATAAAGTCCTAACTTATTAACCCTCTTACTGGTTCTTCCTTTTGTTGCCTTGACACATATTGACATACCCTGGCACCCTGCGCTACATCCTTAGCACCCAGCATGTATTGGCATATCTTGGCACTATTAATTGGCACATGATATAATTAGCACACCCTGGAACTCCCAAGCACACTTTGGGAATTCTTAACATGCCTTGATATTCCCTAGCATGCCTTACCAATGCTTAACATACCTTGTCACTCCCTCCTTGGCATGACAACTAACACTGACCATTAACACTAGTCTCTGGCAGTACACATTCCTCATATTCATTAACTTCCATGAATTTTTACCTAGTTCTCCCTTAATGTTTTTTCCTAGTACTCCTTAACACTCATCAACATGCATTATCACTCTCTAGCACACCTTAGAACTCTTCAACATTCCCTTCCACTTCATAACATGCATAACACTAGTCCCTGACACATATTGGCGCTTGGCACATGTTGGCGCTTGGAAAGTCTTAGCATGTATGGAATACGTTGAGATGCCTTGGTATGATTTGGCATGGTTTAATATTAAATTTATTTGTGATTATCAATTGTTGGAAGGTAGACGAGAAGCAACAAAGGAATACATGGCACTTAGAATGCACTAAGACTTTGCACTTGGCACCTAGTGTTGGTGTGCCTAGCATGCCCCTCTTGGAAAAGGTAAATTGATGACTTATTAACCCTCTTATGTGTTCATTTCCTTGTAGTTTAACTTTTTTATCCCTTTTGTTGTCTTGACATTCCCTGACATGCATTGACACGCCCTTGCACATGTTGGCATGCCTTATCACTTAGCACATATTAGCATGTTTGACATGTATTCCCACTATCTGGCACATCAAGGGGGTGAAGAGAGATGTAGTCCTAAAGTAGGTCGAGTACGAGGGAGAGTAAGGGTTGCTAAAGGGAGGTCATGATCATCCTCCAAGAGCAAGATCATCATGTGAGGGTTCAGAAGAATGTTGCATACCTTAAGGGTTGGTTTGCACTAGGAAGTAGGATGGCATATTGTTGGTTCTCTTCTGGAAGATCGAGCTTAAGAGAGGTTTCTCATGAGAATCTGGGCATGTGATTTCAATGGTGTCTTTGTGTGAAGGCCGCATCAAATTCTGAAATGTTGAAATTTGCAACAAGAAATAGTGAGATTGGAAACCAGAAAGGACAAAAAAAAAAAATGCACCCACACTGGTGAGGAATTTTGATGCACCAGGAGTGAGGAATGTGGGGCGTCTAATTTATTTTTACCTTAAATAAATTGGACAATAAATTGTAATTTCATCTCATAACAACTTGTGTCAGTTAATTAAGTCATGATGACCGAGTTAGCTCAAGAAATTCAAGTTCTTGAGGGTCTAATATGAGGCATCTAGAGGGATTCTAATATTTTTGAGGTCCAGTTGAAGTTGATGCATTAGTGGGGTGCAAGTGTAATTAACTCGATTAAATGAGTTAAAATCAGTTTAACTAGTTCTAACTGAGTGATGAGCTAGTGAGAGGTCCAGTGAATTAAATTAGATTTAATTCACAATGAGTGATCAATCATATAACTGATAATTTGCTATTAATAGTTGCATGCATATCAGTTTCAAGGAATACCCAGTTGAGATAGAGGTTAAAGGGAACATAACTATCATTTGTATTCAGAGAAAATTTCCCATGTGAAATTATAAAGTCATTGGGATGCCATGATGGATTGTGCAATCAAGGAAGACTGATTTTCCTAATTAATAAGGAGTTAATTCCCTAGGAATTGCATGAGAAAGGTAGGCTGAAGTAAGGATGAGAATTGGATAAGTACTAGACCGAGTTTGCCTAGATCAACGGGAGACAATTGACATAGTGCTGGAGAACCTCATGAGAGATTAAGCATTAATGTATTGTTTCATGATTCCTTGACTTAATACAAAATAGAGATAGAGGCGTTTTGAGCAGTTTCTTTCCCCAAATACATCATGTTGTTGTGTGATTGATAATTTATTTCTCTTACTTATATGTGATTGTGTGATCGTGTTTTGCTTCCGCAAATTGTAGGAAGGATTCAATATCTTGTTTTAGTAGGTTACAATATTAGATTTAATCTCGTTGGTTAGATTTTCTACATGGTATCAGAGCAAGAATTTTTTGGGTAGTGAGTTTGCAGAGAATATTTGAATATTTGGTGTAAATTTTTTTTAAAACAAATAGAATATTTGGATTCCTCGCGAAAATCTACCCAAATGGGAAAAAAATCGGTCGAATAGGAGCTCGGATGAGGGAGATATCATCGATTTAAAATCAACTCTTTTTTAGAAACTTTTTGTGACGTCGGGACAATTACACTGTGCGCGAGTCAAGAACCTATATGTAATTGAGGTAGCAGATGCATGCAAAGCTTTGAGGATAAAGGCAGAATTTAGAGACTTGGTGGTTTAGAGGGAGCATAAATTACCTCTCAACATGTATCCTCATGAGAAGCAGTCACAGAAGGTTGTGGAGTAGCTGCCACAATTGGAGAAGCAGAGAGGAGACTAAGTGGAAGCGTCCACTCAAGCAAAGACCTCCATGAGGGGGAAATTTCGAGCCAGATGGGAAGAGGGAGCATTCATACGTCGAGGTGTAAGGTGGGGTGATGTGTAGACATAATCCCAAGATAAGAAATTTGGGCAAGGTCCATTGAGATGGCGTGTCTCATGGATCGAACCTGGCTACAAGGAGCCCATAGTACAATAGTAGTAGGAAGGATCAGTTAGATTGATGTAGTCAGATGTCAGCAAGACAGAAATCAGAGTGACAGATGTCAAATATTGGATTACAAATCAAAGTTATAAATAGTTCAAAGGGCACGGATGCAGATGTCAGCAGTAGCGTAGAGAATCCAGTACTAGAAAGGTGTAGTAGCTAGCAGCAGTCAGAAGACTCTGATGACAGATGCATTACACTGAGTAAGTTGTTCGGAGGCTATTTAGTTTCAGGATTTGCAGGTGCAAACAACACTAGAGAAGTGTAGCATGTAGAACATTCCAAAGGTACCAGATGGGGATATATTGAATTCCTTTCTTGTTGAGAGGGAGTGTTGAAATTTGCAACAAGAAACAGTGAAATTGGCAACTAGAAAGGACAAAAAAAAATGCACCCACACTAGTGAGGAATTTTCATGTACCAGGAGTGAGGAATGTGAGGCGTCTAATTTATTTTTCACTTAAATAAATTGGACAATAAATTGTAATTTCGTCTCATAACAACTTGTGTCAGTTAACTAAGTCATGATGATTGAGTTAGCTCAGTAAATTCAATTTAAGGTGATCGAGGTGGATATTGGTGGCCACCTGCCAATTCCACTTGGGCCCTCGCCATTATCTCTTTCAGTTTTCCAGTTTCCTTAATTATAGCACAATTTACTATTTTTGTCAGTTTTTCGGGTCCTAAACATCCGGAGCCGTTTTTAGGCCCCAAACGACGTTTTTTGGACATGAAAGGTTTGGTGATTTCTTAGAAATCATAGTAGTATTTGTAGTCCTCGGAGAGATCTTTCTAACGAGGTATCATGTGCGTCAAACGAAGATCATATGACCAAGTTACGACCCCGTAAAGTTGGCTGCCCAACTAACCCCAATGGGGCCCATAAAATCTTGGTGTTACATCTCCTCGAGTTAGGGTTTTGGTTGTTTAGGGTTTTATATTATTTTTAAATAATAATAAAAAACCCTTCATCCTTATTGTAACATAGTTAAGAGGAACATAACTATCAGTTGTATTTATAGAAAATTTCCCATGTGCAATTATAAAGTCATTAGGATGCCATGATGGATTGCACAATCAAGGAAGGTCGATTTTCCTAACTAATATGGAGATAATTCCATAGGAATTGCGTGAGCAAGGCAGGCTGAGAATTGACTAAGTATTAGACCAATTTTTCCTAGATCAGCAGGAGACAATTGGCAGAGTGCTAGAGAATATCAAGAGAGATTAAGCATTGTATTGTTTCATGATTCCTTGACTTAATACAAAATAGAGATAGAGGGTTTTGAGTAGTTGCTTCCCCAGATACATCTTGTGTTGTGCGATTGATAACTTGTTTCTCTTACTTATATGTGATTGTGCGATCGTGTGTTGTTTCCACAAATTGTAGGAAGGATTCAATATCTTGTTTTAGTACATTACAAGATTAGATTGAATCTCATTGGTTAGATTTTCTACATGAAATAGAAGAGAGGGTTGATACCATCTTGCCTTGTGGTGGTTAGTAGGCGGCAAGGTCTGTGATAAAGAACAACATAAATGGAGGAGGGCTTGCACTGTATTTTAGAGCCATAACAGAAGTCGACGCAGGCATAATACTGACTGATTTAACCCTAGTTTGAGGGTCGACATTGAGATTTGAAGTTCATGTCAAGATTCTATCAAAGAAATGCCCAGAATCTATGGATCCATATGAGTTAGGTCGAGTCCCTTATGGAGGCAAGAGTCATGTTTTTTCTATGTGTGGATAGGGTTTGTTGTACAACAATTAGAAGTACATAAGTATAATGCCCTAGTTAGGACAATTTCCTAGCATGTTTAGTTCATAAGGTATGCCCTTAAGACTGTGACAAATTTGTGTAGAAGAAGACGGGTTGTGACCCTTAGAGCGAGGTTTATTTCTGCAATAAAGACCGCAGATCTGGAAGATGGTTTGCAGATTCAGTATGTGTGGAGACAATAGATCCAAAGGAGGGTGGAAACTGAGCAGAAGATTGTGCATGCAAAAGAAATATGCCATATGAAGAATGGATTGACATGCAGAGGAGTTGATTTTGGTGGACTCTCCATAGAGTTTTAAACAAATATCTGAAGAAACCTATAAAAATTTAGTAAATGGACTGTTAGTAGCTAATTTGTAACCCTAGTTCAGTCATCTACATATTGTTAGAAGTATGATAAGAGGAGTAGTTCATAGATTGGACAACAAAGGTCAAATTGTCGATACACAAGAATAGTGATCTTGAGAGGACTCAAACCATTGTTAGGTGGAAGATTTGAAGAGCCCTAGATGAAGACAATATTGTGGGCCCTAGATCAGTAAAAAGAATTGACTGTGGTTGGGCAGATTGATGGTAGTCCAAGTACAGTTGGAGGGTTGTTAGGTTACTGTCAAAGAAGAGCCCTGACTCTTGTTCTGGTGAAGGAAAACAAAATTGGTGGAAGGGTAGGTGTATAGGGCCTAAGGATGTGCAGACTTTGAAGGACTAAAGTAATAGTCAAGTGGGCCAACCAACTAGCCCTAATTCACTATATTGTATAGGATTGATTCAGAGAGAAGAAGGGTAGCCTCCATAGCCCTGGAATTCACATCTTGGAGCTATAATATGGCAAAAGTGGGCTTACCAAAGAGTTGTTCACAAATGGAATTGTGAAGAACTTGTTACCACTCAAACTAGTAGTGGACCTAAAAGGGGTTCCTAAGAGGGCAACTGCTAGGACAAGGGAAACGATGGAGGCTTATCCCATTGTCACCACAGCTAAGGATCCTTTCTCTTCACGGAATTTCACCAATGGGTGGAGTCTCGGTAGTTTAGGAAGTCACTTGTAGCATATAGGTCAATGAATAGGTGGGAAGTGACCCTCGAAACCCTTTCCCTAAGATAAAATAAAGAGTGGGACTTTCTTTCCTTTTAAGCAAGTGAATTTATCTTCTAGGGAGAGAGGAGGGGGATTGAAGGGTTGAGGGAGAAGAAAAAGACTTATGAAGGAAGTTCTTAATCCCTAAAATCCTTTGGGAACTTGGATTCCCAAATGGTCCTTGATGAAAGGCCTTTGACACCGAATGGGACCACACGAGGCCAAGTGGACCCAGCCCAGGTTCAGGGATGGAATTTAGCAACCAATGATGTTCCTATCCTGGACAAGGTGAGGGGAAAGGATCAGATAAGAGTTTTTACTTCAATAGGTCAAATTGATCCTACTAGGTTCTATCCTTGGGACCACCTAGGAAAAACTTGACCCTAGAGCTAGGGCTTGAGGAATCCGGAGATTCCACCATCAGAATTGGCCCAAGTTCTGAGGAGAGTGAGGGCACCCAACAACGCAACTGCCTCTAGGAGATAGAAGTTTTCCTCTAGCTAGATTCCTGGGAAATTGTTGCCCTAGGTGACCTAATGGGGCTAGACCTAGGGAATGTGAAAATTTCTTAATCTAAGAAACCCTACTGTAGTATCTTGATTTACTTCTCCTACTTGAATTAAGTTACAAGTTAATTTATGAAATATTTAATAAATTAGCGAAGTAAATAGTAAATAAAACTAGAAACCTACGCATACAGATCAAATATTGAATAACATGCTCATAGACAAAGTGGAAGACGTATTTTCTGGACAACTGTCCCCGGAAAAAACCCAATGCGGGAAAACGGGTGCAGCCAGCTCTAGAGGGTTTTCATTATTATGCAGAATCTAAGTACAACAATCCTAGGCACCAAAACTAGTTCACCCAACAGAGAAATAAAAATGGCAATAATACGTTGCTCTGAATCCCTCTACGTCAGCCTGAATGGCCTATGTCGACCTCTGCGCTGCTCAGTAAGGGTCTACATCACACCTAAACGGCTTACATTGCCCCTGCGCTTCCCTGACTAGGCTTGCGTCAGCCCTGCGTGGCTCCTACTACCTCTGCGCTGCCCCTGCTAGGCTTTGGCTAGATTGATTGGCTCCTGCTGCCCCTGCTGCTCTGGCTAGCTAGAATGCTTATGCAGAAACAACATAGGTAAGAAAGAAGTCACTGGTCAAAGGTAACGCATAACAGTGAGAAAATTTGAAGAAATGAAATGAAAATAGATCAATTCCACAAATAACTAAAATAGCTCAATGGGACTAGAGAGTTAAAGCTTTTCCAGCAACAATAAGTGCTTATAGCATCAGCTAAGAGAACAAAGGAAACTAGTTCATGAGGTTAAAATGATGTATAATTGTTGGCACAGGAAAACTATAGAATTGTTAGAATAAATCTTTGCAGGTACCATTAGTTGGTGATCATCGATAATCATTTCATTTCATCAAATACCCTGATGAATGGGCCTTACAAGCTATTTCAATAGACAAACGCCACAGAAGTTGTGTGATGGAAAAATATTCACACTATATTGAAGAAAACACCTACCAAATAAGGATGACATTTCAAATGGGGCAAGAAACAATAGAGAGATAGACATCGAAAAAGTTAAAATGCTAGGGCAACAGGAAAGCAACTAGGTAGCATGGTACAAAGCACAACAAATAAAATTATAAAAATGGAAAACCCTACAAATTAGCACCCATCCAAACATCACCATAATTTTTTCTTTAACCCTAGTTAGGACAATTTCCTAGCATGTTTAGTTCATAAGGTATGCCCTTAAGACTGTGACAAATTTGCGTAGAAGAAGAATGGTTGTGACCCTTAGAGCGAGGTTTATTTTTGAAATATAGATCGCAGATATGGAAGATGGTTTGCAGATTCAGTATGTGTGGAGATAGCAGATCCAAAGGAGGGTGGAACTTGAGCATAAGATTGAGCATGCAGAATAAATGTGCCATATGAAGAATGGATTGACATGCAGAGGAGTTGATTTTGGTGGACTATCTAGAGAGTTTTAGACAAAAATCTAAAGCAGCCTATATAAAATTAGTCAATGGACTGTTAGTGGCTAATTTATGACCCTAGTTTAGTCATCTATAGATTGTTAGAAGGATGATAAGAGGATTAGTTTAGATTTTTTCATAGATTGGACAACAAAGATCAAATTGTCGATACACAAGAACAATGATTTTGAGAGGACTCAAACCATTGTTAAGTGGAAGATTTTAAGATCCGTATATGAAGAGAATATTGTGGGCCCTAGATCAATAAAAAGAATTGACTGTGGTTGGGCAGATTTATGGTAGTCCAAGTACAGTTGGAGGGTTGTTAGGTTACTGTCAAAGAAGAGGCCTAACTCTTGTACTTGTGAAGGACAACAAGATTGGTAGGAGGGTAGGTGTATAGGGCCTAAGGATGTGCAGACTTTGAAGGACTAAAGTAGCAGTCGAGTGGGCTAGCCAACTAGCCCTAGCCCTAGTTCACTAGCCCTAGAAACCATTTCCCTAAGATATAATAAAGAGTGGGACTTCCTTGCGTTTTAAGTAAGGGACTTGATCTTATAGGGAGAGAGGAGGGGGATTGAAGGGTTGAGGGAGAAGAATATTACTTATGAAGGAAGTTCTGTAAAATGCTTTGGGAACTTGGATTCCCAAATGGTCCTTGATGAAAGGCCTTTGACACCAAATGGGACCACACGGGGCCAGGTGGACCCAGCCAAGGTTCAGGGATGGAATTTAGCAACCAATGATGTTCCTATCTTGGAAAATGTGAGGGGAAAGGATCAAGCAAGAGTTTTTACTTCGATGGGTCAAATTGATCCTACTAGGTTCTAGCCTTGGGAACACATACGCAAAATTTGATCCTAGAGATAGGGCTTGAGGTATCTGGAGATTCCACCATCATAATTGGCCCAAATTTTGAGGAGAGTGAGGGGACCCACCAACACAGTTGCCTCTAGGAGATTAAAGTTTTCCTTTGGCTAGATTTCTGGGAAATTGATGCCCTAGGTGACATAATGGGGCTAGACCTAGGGAAAAATGGAAAATTGTGAAAAAATGGGGGGAAATCATCACCCTTTTTGAGGTACTAGTGCCTAATTCACTTGGGGATATGGATTCAGGGATGATAATAAGCAAGAATTTGGTTTCTTGATCAAGGAGGCCCAGAAAGCCAACTTCGTCCAATGTTAGAGGAATACGAAAAGTGACCCTAAAGAATTTATACTTCATATAAATGGTGCAATATTATTGAGATACAATGGTCTCAAAGACATTTCATTCATCTAACAATGGCCCATACATTAAATAAGCTAAATAGACACATAATTCCACATTTCCATCATGCAAAAATTAGCCCTAGTTATAGTGAATTCAATAGCATGCAACAACAAGAAGAATAGAGTTAAATTATCACTCACAATTTTAGAGAGTATATCCATCTAGCTTCACATTTGAAAAAAAAAAGCTCCAACATAAAAATAGCCCAAATCCATACATCAAAAAGCATCCACATCCAAAATAGTCCTCCAAGGAAAAATGTGAAGTTATATAAAGATAGAGAGACCCCAAGTCAAGTGATGATACAAATGAATCCAACTAAATCCTATCTATACAATGATTAGGAGTTGATCATTGATAGAGGAAAATTGAGGAGTTCCATAATGGGAGGCAAGAGGACCTGCGAGATGTGATGTTCAGGGCATGTGGACTGAAAGGGCTATGTGTGGCCACCATCAAAAAGTGGTTAAAGTGTTGTCTTGTTCGAGGTAGATTGGTTATCAAAAGACTAACACCAAGCCCTAGTTGTATTCCTTATATCAGTGTGATTGTAAAGGGTCATGATCTGTGGTATAAGAGCTCTAGCCTATTCTATTATAGTTTGTATTTAACGAAGAACTGTTTCAAAAAGTTAAAAATTGTCATCTGCACTAGTTGATTCCCTAATGTGTGTAGATTTCGTTGTGCAAAGTATATGTGTTGTGGCACTTGAGTGTGTTTGCATCAAATATTGTAAGACGAAAAACAAATTCTCGTATGTCATTGAAATTCAACGTATACTTTATTCACCTAAAAACTAGATGTAACGCATCTTAGGCTACTCATGTCCAATCTCAACTCATCCCACTTAACAAGTTACCAAGACAAGGCTTATCACATCCAACTGTGGTTGTAAAAAAACTAAGCAACACAGTTTATATATTGACATACCATAGCACCTGGCATCTCGTAAATGCCTTGGCACTATGTGGCATGTGTTAGCATCCCCTACATTCCTTGGCATGCTTTTACACACCCTAACACACCTTAGCACTTCCTGACATGCCTTGGTATTTTAGCATACCTTGGCACTGCCTAGCATATAACCTTGTCACTCCCTCCTTAACACACCTATAACTCATTGAAACTCCTTGTCACACACTCTTATTCATTCATTTCCATGCATTTGAAACTAGTTCTCCCTTGTTTTTCCTTGGCACTCCATAACACTCCTTGACATGCATTGACACACCCTAGCACTTGGCACATCTTGGCATGTTTCCATGGCCTCTAGCATGCCTTAGCACTACCCAGCATACTTTTCCACTCCCTCCTTAGCACACTTGGAACTTATTGACACTTCATATCACAATCTCTTAATGTTCATTTGCATGCATTATTTTCACATAGTGCTCACTTGTGGGTCCCTGGCGCTTCCTAGCATGTGTTGGCACACCCTGGCACTTGGCACATCTTGGCCGCATGCCACTCTGGCACACTAGCATGACTTAACGTTGCCTAGCATACCATGTCACTCCCTCCTTAACACACCCGAGACTCGCTAACACCCCCTGTCACACACTCTTATTCATTCATTTCCAGGCATTTTGACATAGTGCTCCCTTGTGTTTCCTGGCACTCACTAACACTAAACACACATTGGCACTTGACACATCTTGGTATGCTTCCCTAGCACTCTAGCATACCTTGGAACTATCTAGCATATCTTGTCACTCCCTCCTTATCACTTTCCATGTCTTGGTGTGCCTAACATGCCTTAATGGAACCGTCTAACATGTGTTAGCACTTATTGAAATTCCTCGGCACACCTTGGCACTCCCTAATTGTAATGCCCTTATAGATAGCCTTACTTTTTTGTGACTTGGGTACCCAACAAAGTTATTGAAACAATAGTGTTGTGCCTAACCCAAAGTCTCGACTGCTTTGTCTAGCCCATTACTGCAATCGTAGGCTTTCCTCCTACAAGTCCTATTTTAAAATTATCCTAACACATTTCATCCTTGAGACACCTAGAAGTCACTGATACTCCTTGGCACACACTCTTATTCATTCATTTCCATGCATTTTGACCTAGTTCTTCCTTGTGATGCCCTGACACTCCCCAAAACTCCTCGACATGCTTTGAAACTATCTAGAATTTGTTAGCACACCTTTTCATTCCATGGCACGCCCTATCATTCCTTATTTATCATGCCCTCGCAACTACCTTATTTTTTTGCAACTTGGGAACCCAACCAAATCCTGCTTCGACTACAATAGCTTGACCAAGTTACAGTTACTACAACTATACTATTCCTTGTTCACTTAAGAACTTCCTATAACTTATCTTAGGATACTCACGCCGAATCTCAAATCAAACAACTTAATAAGTTACGAAGACAAGGCTCACATCCATTCGTGGTTGTAAAACAACTAAGCAACATATTTTACATCTTGACATGCCATAACACCTAGCACGCCTAACAATCCCTTGGCACTATGAGGCACTTGTTAGAATCCCATGCATTCCTTGGCATGATTTGGTACTCCCTAGCGCATCCTACCATGCCTTGACACCTAACACACCTAGAAGTCACTGACGCAAAACTTCAAGCCCTTGAACTTCAAGATAACCCAATATTTACAATTGTTTACAATAATAAGTCCATTATGCATACTTCTCCTCTGAGAGGGAGAATACTTCATTGATGCCAACCTTGTAAATGAACAACCTTACCTACTCATTGGTTGGACTCTCCACCACTAGTTGAAGAAGTATATGTGCCATGAATCAAAGATGATACCATAACATGAGTTATCGACAATTGAACATAATTGTCATGGATATCATCGACAATATATGGTGAGAATTTTTGAAACTTAGGAAACATTTTCTCATAATCTACTTAATCTATGGGTGGTAGGGCTTCAATTTTTTCTATTTACTAGGAAATCTCACCCTAAAAGTCAACCATTGAAGAATAAATCCTATGCTAAATCACACCTACCTTCTTATTTTTTAAGATCTTTGTGAGAACTCACTTATGACCCTTAAAGTCAGTGCCCTTTAGCAACTCAAATGGTGGAATGGAAGGCGTTTCAATAAGAGGTAAACTCCTTTATCCTTAACCTTTGTCAAGACCTCTAGAGACACCTACAATCTATACCCCTCCTTCGACTCAACATGAAATTTTGTTTTTTTTCTACTTCCTTTACATACCCTCCTTTTAAGGGCATACTCATAAGAAGAGCTCATGGTTGAAATATGACGACAACAAAATGGGGCACACTATCTCTTTATAAGGTTTCAAGGGAGGGGTATTGGAAAATAACCATCGCATCCCCTACAACCCTTAAGACATTCTCAACACATAAATGAAACAATAGACTAATAGCTAGACCCAAAGATAGATCTCAATGTTTAAGGCAAAACCCAAATAGAAAGAATCACACCATGGATTAAACATTGGCATTGAGTTTTAGTAAAATGAAGAACCTCCTTTCAAGATCATGACCTTTCTTTTAGCATTTTCAAATCAAAGGTTTAAAACCCACATTAAAAATGGGAGATTTGCACCTTAGAATTTGCAACCTTTCCCCAAGATGAATCTATCTAATGGACTAGCTTGGATAGGTCAGGTCTTGGATTTCTCGAGTACCCAATCAATGTTTTTGAGGCTAACTCCATAGCTCCAATGAAATTTAATACTATTTAAGAGGCAACTTGAAAAATATCTCTAATAGGAGACATTTTTCCTTCCTTTTGATTGATTTGCAATAAACCTTAGTGCCTCTCCTTTCTTATCTTCCTCTTCCATTCTCCAAAAAAAATCATTAATATTATATCATAAACACTTTATATAGGTAAGCATTTCAATCATTTTCCTCAACTCACGAGGCACCTTTACACCTCAACCATGCAAGTGGACCTAAGTCCATGGTACAACCCATCATACTCTGAGAGGGTTCTAGTTATCCCCTCAAAACTAGGGCATAACACATCTTACAATGTCAAATGGTTAAGACATATCAAACTTGTGGGTTTTTTCCTTCATGAAACATTATATAGCTATTTCTCATCAAACACAATGCACTAACATCTCTAACGCACACCAAAAGTACAAGATACCAGTAAGATGTGGCCTACACCCTTGCACCTCCCCGACACTCCATGAAAAATCTACTCCAATGGTCACCTTCTAAGTTCCAATAACTCCTTTTGCAACATGACAAAACCACCTATATATGTTGCAACAACCTTGCCAACTTCTTTAGTGGGTTCCACCTATATTTCACATTTCTTCTTTGTCTTGCAAAGTGGTAGTGCCAAGGAGAGGGTATCAAATTTGATCAAAGAATGTTCAATTAATACCACTGCTAAGTTTTCTTCGTGCAACTTGTCAAATATCTTAAGTTTGCTTCAAAACTTCTCATGGTGCTTAAATTGCTTTTCTACACCTCTAAGTGAGACTACAACCCCCAAAGCTTCTCTAAGTATTCCACCTCTTCAACCCTTGTTAGAGTCTTCTTAGACGTGCACTCATGCCTCAAGAAGAACACAAGACTAGCATACCAAATGTACATGCTCGTTCCATCTTTTAATGCCTCGCTAAAACCACATTATCACACTCTCTAAAATGAAATGTTCACATCTTAAGACAAAACACATATTTTACTTATGACAACCTAAACTATGAAAGTGACTTCGAGATGACTCTATTTTCTCAAGATGAAAACATAGGCTCTTACAACCCCATTCACACAACCATTTGAATATATTTAACCTAAAGAAGAATATACACCCTACACCTTCCAAATTTGTCATATGACATTTAAGAGACTAACACTTTTTAACTATTAAACCCACTTACCATAAACCCTCTTTTGTTAACACCCACCCAATAATATATATATATATATATATATATATATATATATATATATCAAAATTAATTTAATTTCCAATACAACTAAGTTAAAAATACTTTCACATTAAAATTCCAAAAATACAACATTTTTATCCTAACAAATTTTAATAATAAAATCATTACATAAAATAAATAATCTAAAAAATATACTATTGTTATAATAATAAATATGCCAAAATATAACCAAAAAATGCTTTCATCACAACCAAAAATATACAATAAACGCTTTCAACTAATATTAAAAAAAATTTGGAAATAAAATTATAGGGTTTTTGTTTTGTTTTTTTGGGGATGATTTACAAAACCCGTGGCAACCCAAATGTTCCGCAGTAGTATTTTTTTTCGGTTTTTACAGGGCGGGAACGAAAACATTTGCTTTCAAAATATCTAAATTGCACAGGGGCAGGAGCGAAATGACTTGGGATTTCGGGTTTTACCAGGGGCAGACCGGATATCCGATCTCGAACCCCACCATCGGATCTTCAGTCCATTGACAATTGACGGCGCTACATTTGTTCACTTCTTTTCTACAATTTTTAGTGTTCCATGGAGAGGAGTACACACAGGTATCTGGTTCTACTATTTTTTTCGCATCCATGCTTGTATGTTTCGGCTTAATCTCTGTGCTACATTTTGTTACTATTTGCAGGGATGATGTTGGCTTCTGATGAGCTGGGGAGGCCATTTTTCATAATAAAGGAGCAAGAATAGAAGACCTAAATGAGAAATTTAGATGAAGGTCAGCATTGCGGCCAACAGAGTTGCTGTGAGAATCCTCTGCACCTCACTCAGCCTCAAGGGAATAGAAAAAAAGCTTCAGAGACCCCGATGACAATGTCACCATCAGTAAGCTTCTATTTCATTTATTAATTCTCTATTTTTAGATCGGTGAAACCTCTTAAATTATGAAAATAAGTAGAATTTATTTTTAAAAAGTATGATTCATAAGTAGAAATTACTTAATTTTTTTTTAGATATTCTGCAAAGAGTGAAATAATCCAATACTCCGCAATCATTTTACTCTTTTTCACAAACTGTGAAGCCCAATTCCAAAAACCTGAAGCAATTCCACAAGCCTTTGGGATGTAAAGGGGTAATCACTCAGTGAGTAAAAGAGAAAATCAAACCTAGAGTGATTCTGCAAAACTTTTGGATGCACAAGAGTAGTCAATCAGCCAGTAAAACACCATAGTCGTTGACAACCTCCTTCGAAAAACTGTATGAGGCATCTTCAAATACCACACTACACTATCTTAGAAATTTTCCCTATTAAGAAGCACTATATACTTAATTCATATACCACACATTTCAAAATCTATGCTGGAATTTTGCAAAACTTTTGTGTTTGAAAAAATAGAAACCACATTAAATATGAATCTCCCTTTCCTTCATAAGGATCCCACCTACAATGTGAATGAAAGCCATTCTACCAAGTAACAAGGATAGCAAATTTAGAATATAGAACCCCTTGACATGTACTAAGACCGTGATTGCAGTTATTGATTGATTAGTCACAACAAATAAGGGGACCTGTAATGCATGCCGACTCCTACCAATTAACACATCTAAATTTTTGAAATTGTATTGTCCAAGAAGATTTTTCATTTCACATATTGAATGTTTTGGAAGTTGATCTTCAATGTTGGAATGTCCTTCTAGCCTTTTTAAATGTCTAGTATTCTTTGGAACCCTTAAACTTTTGTTGCTACCACTTCCTTTAGCCTTTTAGGGATCATAGTGTTGTATGTTGTAATTGAAGCACTATGAGCATGCTCACAACTATTAGTGCAACCTTGGATACTACTACACCGGCCATTCTATGCTTCGGCTTTGAATTCTTCAAGAATTGGATACTGCAATTAAGAAAATAATTAAGGCCATTCTAGCATTTTTCTTTTAATTTTTACTATTTTCATCTGTTTTGTCATTTTAATTACAGTGGACTGTTTTATTTGCTTCTCTGCTTGAAGATTTTTGGTGAGCACAATGGTTTGAATGTATATCCTCTTCCTCATCTTTGTCACTAGAAAATGCTAGAGCTTCTTGAATAACAATTAGTTCTCTGCCACAATGTTCTCTAAGTCTTCTTAGAAGCATGAACCGACTTTCTTCCAAACACATTAGAGTTTCATGTTTATCTATGCTTTGCTACAATTACAATGTTTGTTCAAGCAAAGACAAGTTTAGACTACAACTCTTACAGAATACAATTTTTTATAAGTGTAATGGTGAAAAGTTGCAGACCATTTTAGAAAGTATGTGTTATTAGGTAAAGGAATATTTCAGAAAACATTGATGGAGAAACACCCTCCTAAATAGATCTTCCACATTGAAAAGTTAGTCTGCAAAGATGCCCATTTTGTCAAGGAAACACTTAACCTAGCTATGAAAGTTACTATTATCCTAAAAGTATTAGAAAATTCTAATTCAAAATAAAAGCGTATGTTTGAGAAACAAACAACATCACAAATCTAGTTCAAGAAACTTGTCATATAGAAAACTCAAATTGAACAATCTAGTGATTGTAAAACTTGGAAAGATTGACCCAAATTCAAATATAACAATCACAAAGTCAAAGGAGAAATCAATTCAAGAAATTTATTAAATTGGAAGGATAAGTCAGAGACCTGTCAGACCTACTACTTGATGTTTTGTCAAATACATAACATCAACATTTTAGGCATACGAAGGAGTGAATGAAACAACGTTTTTTTCCAATGGATCTATAGAAAAGTTGGTATAGGTTTTAGATTTCTCAAAGAAATGTCTGTCTGAATCGACCATCTATATGAACCAGACGAAGGAAAGGGTGAAGTGTTACTGTTCTACATTTTTTTCTTTTTCACTGAACACTAGCAAAAAATTCTTGGTGAGGTGGAGAGGGCCCTTGAGAAGAAGGGCATATATATTGGAGGTGACCTAGCTATTGGCAGACTTGTAATGGACAGTTGTGTTCTCATAATCTAGTGATTGTGAGTAAATAGCTCCCCTCCAATTCAGGAGGATTTTATCAGGTAATCCCTTGTTGAAATCAACTTCCACGCATATCCGTGCAAAGGTCACAATACCCTTCGCTAGCTTGTGC
This sequence comes from Pinus albicaulis, assembly GCA_034641835.2. Lineage (NCBI taxonomy): Eukaryota > Viridiplantae > Streptophyta > Pinopsida > Pinales > Pinaceae > Pinus > Pinus albicaulis. The sequence continues at coordinate 1,626,149,680 of CM076578.1, forward strand.
ATGTTGATATTAATGAATCGGCCTAGAGCATTACCAATATCGGCTAAAATATCAGGGTGCATTAAGTTAAGAGGTAAATTAGGGAGTTGAACCCAAATAAGAATGGCCAAATCTGGCATTATTAGGGGTTAAAATCTACAAACCATGGTTGAATGGAGAGCCCTAATCAGCCCAAAACCATGCTGCAAGCTCAAGGACCCCCTGTCGATCCCTCTGGTTCTTGAAATATACTATAAAGTATCCCTCTAAGGAGAAGAACAGATAACTGTGCTTAGACCAGGTCTTAGTCACCCAATCTTGAAGTACATATTGTGAAGGCCAAAATCCATTAAATCGACAAATTAGAGCATGCTCCATGTAGTCAACACTGAGAGAGTCGGATTAATTTTTTGGCATAGCAATGGATGGGATTTTATCGATTTGATCCACAAGAAACACTGGAACTGAGAGCTCCTTAGGAGGCTGGTTCACAATCCCTAGCTTTAACGCTTCTTTTAAAATATTTGGGCTGAGAGCAAGAAGGCCCACCCCTTCCTTGAGCTTTGCCTCACAATCTAGAAACTAGATTTATTACTGTGTTGTTTACTATGTCGTGCTCACTTAGTTTATTTGTATCCTAAAATTTTTGGCCCTCATAAAGGAGATGCATAAGGCAGAGGGGATCCCAGTCCATTCTTGAATCTTGGATACAAGGGAGGAGACCAGATTCGTAGCTCGCACTTGCAAACATAGTATCCCCCTGAGATGGGTCTCATAAGAACTCAGAAAAACAAAAGAAATGAATCCCTGATTACAACTAGGGGGGAAGGTGGATTCAGCTTCATACAACTCTCCAAAATTATCTGCCGCTCATTATGACTGGAGAAAGGGCGGGCCTGCACCAAGCCTTTTAAAAGAAGGCCCTTGACCACCACAATGTTGAGAAATCTAGGGGATTTAGTGTTAAGAGATTTCTCTTCATTAGTGGCTGTTTGTGAATGCTTTTAAACTTCTTTATATTAAGATCTTTTGCTTGTTATATTATCAGTGTTCTTTCTTCATCAAACAGTAACCAATGCATAAACATAAATAGAAAAGAGACACAAGATGTAGGTTATGAGCCAGGGCCAAAACCTCTCACTCTTTGAGAGGAAAGGCTGAACAAATTCTTCTTATAGAGATTCCAATTGACAAATACCAAGACCAAGGCCCTTGACCTATTTTTCCCTTCCAAGACCAAGACATAGTCATCTTCCTTGATCCTTTGATCTTCAAATCATAATCCCTACAGCAACATCCAAACATAGTGATTCATCACTGAACTTCATGTTATCACTACAACACTGAGTAGCACCAACTGTTGAGAATTTAGGGGGCTGGTGATTAATTCAATTTCTCTTCTTGATAATTACTTGTGAGCTTATTTGAGTTACTTATGTCTTCTCTTCTTTAGCTTATTTAGTCTTTGATCAAGTCAATTACCAAAATACAAAAGACACAAAGTTAGGCTCTTCGAGGTAGGGAAAAACCTCTCCCTCTTGGAGAGGAAACCCCACGAGAAATTCTTCTTATAGAATTTCAAGATGACAAGTACCATGACCAAGACACAGACCCTTGACCTATTAATGCTTCCAAGACATTTCCACTGCTTCTAAGTCTTCCTTCAATACTGATCCTTCTTTTCCTCAACAACTTGCACTGATCTGCATCAACCTTAGAGAACTTGGTTTCTAAGTTCGTCTTCAGACACTTCTTATTGCTTATTCAAATATAAGAGACAAAATCATTTGAAGTCTCATCGTTCACTTGTCATGCATTTGGAGATGTGTAACCTTTCTGAGAGTAGGAAGGTAAATCATTTACCTTCCTCCTTTTCCCATACTTATACTAGCCCTTAGACTTATCATCACATCATGATTGTTGAGCTTAACCCTTCGCATAGCATAAAATTTGAATGCTTACAGTCATTAAAATACATAAAACACTGACCTTATACTATTAGTGAATTCATTACAAGTTTGACTGCACTTCACTTGACCATAGCCTCTTCATACGAATCCACGTTCACTGCTCCAGAATGCTACACAGAATAGAACCGCACTTACTGCTTCAATTTGTATTTTAACCCAGAATTTATTATGAGGTAACTATCACAGGAATGTCTGCAATTCTTTCCTTTAGCCCGCACTTTTCTCCTTCCTGAAATCTGCACTTTTATGCTTCCTGAAATCTTCACTGTTTCCTGTCAGGAGATCCTCAATTCCTTGGTTCAAATGACCACAGAGTTTACTGTATATATGGGCATCATGTCACTGTTGTTAGGCTAACCCTTCAAGCTGATTGGAGGCTGAATAGATCACTGTGTATATAGGCCAACATATAGTGCAATTATTCCAGTGTTTAATGAGGGTGAACATGACAAGGTCTTGGAGCATTTTGATGACTCCTCTTCATATTTATGACCCTGAATTACATTTATAACTAGAAGACGAATCCTAATAGACATCAAGAAGAAGTATATTGACCTATAATAAAATACTTCTCATGAAACCCATGAAGAAAGTATAACAAAAATACATTTTATTATCTTTGTCTTCTTCTTTACATAAATACATAATTACATAGTCAATATGAAGACAGATCCTAGTTACACTTTTCAACAGCAAGTAGCTTCGAGCATCTTAGCATCATAACATCAGTGAGCACAGTACCTAGACGTGTCGAGGTTATACATTATGATATAGCAACTGGCACTGATCAACACCGTAGCATAGAGTATTATTCTTATTAACACAGTACCTGAGACCTTTGCTGAGATTTATGAGACTCCATGGTGTACTGCAAGCTCTTTCTATGGTAGCATTGAACCACACATACCAAATCATAATGCAAAATGGCCTCAGATTTGCTTGTACCCATGCTCCCAAGGGTCCCAAAGCAAATAAATTGGATCTCGAAGAAATGACGTGGACTCAGAAAAGCAAGATTAAGCCTCTATGCTAAAGGAGAAGCTTCTAGAGGCTACTAAACCAACTCAAGAGGTAGCTAATTGCACTTTTTTAATTGTTTAATTATAGGAATTACTGCAAGAAATTTTCCCATGAGGGACTTTCGTTGGCTTAGTTCTTGGGTTTGAATGGTAGATATTCTACCAAAATTGATGACCTTTAACAATCAAACCTTTATTTTTTGGAAAGAAAAATGCAAGGAGAAATGAAGAGGAATTAGGCATTTATAAAGCTCTAAACGCCCTTCATTGAGCACATGAGACCTATTGGGGCCTTCTCGTAGGCCCCAACTTGTTTAAAAAAAAGTAAAAATAGCTTTTCCAATTGTCTTGGGACTAGCCCTACTCTTTGGGGAGTGTTCAACATTCCCTAGACAACATGAATATGCAGATTGTGAGCGTGCTCTTGAAAACAAGGTTGCGGGGGAGTGCCTCCCCCCTATCAAACCCGCTTCTTGAGCACACTCCCTCGAACCCGCTCCTGGAGCACGCTCCCAGATCCAACGCTAAGAGGGTGATATTAATGACAAAGATCCCTATACGAATCTAGAGGTAATGACAAAGATACCTTTGGTTCAATCTATGTTTTTTTATGTCTAATTCATCATTCTACATGCTTTTGTTGACATATATGCATCAAAATATAAAAAATATAATATATATATATATATATATATATATTAAAAAAACGCTACTTGAAACGCTGACGGATCGGGAGATTTTGAAAATGGCACTCCTGCTCTCGCTCCTGCTCCTCGTTTTCGCTTCCGCTCCCAAGTAACCTTGCTTGAAAACACTCGATCAGGAGTGTTTTGGGAGTGCACTATTGTAGACACTTGCTTGAAGGTTGAGCAAGGGGAGTGCTTCCCTACAATATTTCCTTTTCCTAGGTTTTTCTTAATGGAGACTTGAATGACTAACACATCTAGAAGGATATTGTTATACAACATCTACTAACGAATCTTGAAAGATATTATGATGTGGTTTTTATTAGCAAATCTCAAAGTAGATATTATTATGTGACATATAGAAGCATGTTACATGGAGTGCCCATTTTTTGGATTTCCAGTGGAATTCTGTGTTGTTTGGTCAATTATTGTGTTTTGTACATTATTAATTATCTAGATTTCGGTTTTTTCCAGTTTGCTAGGCTTCCTTATCAACCTCATATCTTTGGTGAGTTGTGTACTTCATAGGTAGGGGTCTCTTTTTCACATCTACTATCCTTCACTCTTGGTCCTAAATAGGTTTTTATTCTTCCAGGCTTAGTCCCTTATTTAACTAAGGGACTAAATGCGTCAATCCTTTGGGCAGTTTGTGCCCAAAGGTGGCCTTTTACACTGAGCACTTCCTGGAGATCAGAGATGGACTCTTCACTCGACCCCTTTATACCCTCCAACATTGGATGCATGCCATCAGGATCCACCTTGGGCAGCTCAGAGTTGGATCACACAAGATTCGGGTGGAAACAAACCACCATATTGACAGGACATAGAGGATTTGTCAACTTTGTCACTTACAGGAGGTGGAAACTGAGTCACACTTCATCTTCAGATGCCCCATATACTATGGGATCTGCAGGCGCTTTTATTGCTTATCAGTCAGCTTGCTTAGATACACCGACCAGAGATGCTTGGCACTTTACCTCCAGGAGACCTTCAGACACCGTTTGACTCTACTCCAACTTCCGTCCGCCTTGGCCACCACACAGAGGATCACTGACTTCTTCAGAGCACTCCCAACATCGCAGGGCACCAAGAGAGCCACCGATCAATCCTTAGACCATGACTCCAGGTCAGTGCAGATCTGGGAATCTTGTCCCACTAGACCCCATCAGCGATCCAGAACCAGGCACCCCCCCACCTCCAGGGGGCGCCCCAAATACTCCCGACAATAGTGGCAGCAGTCCAGCTCCTCTTCAGGGCAAAAAACATTGACAAGTTTCCTTCAGTCCTCTTCTAACGGCCTCGGATGCTAGGAGGAGTCTTCCCCCACTCAGGAGGCTCATCCTTCTCCTCCAGGACTTCTTCACCACAACTCATTGTCAAGATGTTTCAGTCATCCAGACCTTTACTTTCATATTCTTTGTAGTTTTTATTTTCCTGCTCTTATAAAGAAAGGGGTGTTTCGGGGGACATCACCCTAGAGGTTTGTTGGGTTACAACCTCCACAGAGCAGGGGCATGCTATCTAAGAAGGACTCACACAACCATGCACGTTCAGAAAAACTAAATAGAGTAGAATGAGAAAGTTACCCGTAGGTCCTACGGTTGAAGTAGATCCAGCAGGGTCCAAACCCCCAGCAACCATCCTTCCTTCTTAACCTGGAAGACAAGAAGAAACCAGCACGAAGAACAAGTTGTACAACATATATCTACTCTAAATGTTAGTGAAATCCATATATAACATTAAACAAATCATAATGAATGCTTAAATAACAATATTATTCACATATGAAAAGCATACACTAACACGTTTATTTTGGGAACAGCACGGTACTTCTGTATTATAAATAGCATGTAAAAAAGTAACGAGTGGAGAGATCACCTGATCCTTCCACGGCCTTCGAGCAGACCGTCATCTGGATCCGTCCAGCCCCTTGCCTCGCTAAGACTCCTTCCAAACTGGTGCATATGAGATGACATATAAAGGGATGTGCATCTCAAGGAAACAAGGGTTTCCTACAATGAACTAGGAAAGTGCAGGAGGCACGGGGAATCAGACTTGGATAGGGAATACCAACAGAGTATAATATCAATAATTCTTGCTCTCCCTTAGGCCATACACATGAGGGCTTTTTATAGTCCCTCCAAGTAGTTTCAACAGTTGGAAACAGTTGGCCACGGGCTGGGGTGGTTGAACTACCTGAGTAACCATCAACCCAGCGCGAAATTAGGGATTTCTTATATATTTTTTAATCATTTTAATGGCATACGCGGAAAAGTGCAGCTGGACTCGCGTATACACGCGGAAAAGTACGGGCATAGTCGCGTATGGGGATTTTTATACTGTTTTTAAGTGAATTTGTCCAAGTCTGTAGGAATGGGTGCCCATAAAGCCATAAAGCAATCATGAATCATATGAAGGTGAGAAATGATGCTATAACAAGGGGACTGTTTGGTCCACCAGCTAGTATGCTGTAATCATTGTAACCAGTAGTCACATTGACCTTTTTGTGGTCATTCGTTGGACGTTAATAAAATTATCTTATCTTTATCTATTACTTTGTCTTCCTTGTTAAGTATATATTGTTTAATGACCATAATGTTTATTTCAAGGATTGAGGTTCATTTTTCTTTAATCTATCCATCTCCATTTCTGTCTCACTCAGAATGATGTATTGGGAACATCACTAGTAGAGCTTTCTATGGAGCAGGAAATATAACCAATTGAATTGTCAAAGTAATGTCTGTTATCTTGGTAACTGAGATAAAGTTGAAGATGCCGACAGTCAACTATGAAGGGAGGGTATCAGGGATGGCAAAAAAGATAAAAGAAGTAGCATTTCCCTGGCCTAGCGGAATTTATTTGGGATATCTTTTAAAAACATCATCCGAGAATTGTTTACAATTTTTTTTTATCAGCAAATAATGGACCCTACCAAGAATTATTGTAGTGAACATATCGAAGTTAAAAATGCATTTCCCTATGTCAGAGTAAAATGAGGTAATAAATTGAAGAGTACATATGTTGAAAGTTCATTGAACAAATGTATAAATTAGGATGTGCATACGAATGCCAAATAATGGAATAAAAACCCTTTTAGCTAATTCATCCATCCATTCTTTAGGGACTCTGCTGTCCACTATGATGTAGGCTCTAGCTTGTAGAGTAAACAAGAAATTGGATGATGAACACAGGGTGGTATTTGGTTGTTTACAAGGGTGATGAGATTGTGGAGTAGTTGCACTAATGCTTTGAGCTGATCTTCATAACTCAATTTTTGTAGCTTCCACAATTTGGGGTGTAGTCATATTGTAAATTCAAAAATTTGGCTAATAAATAATAGTTATGTAGGCCCCAGGGTTGGCTCAATTAGTTGAACCATATTCCAAAAGCATGTTGTTGATGGGGATGGCATAGGTCACAGGTTCAAAGCCAGTCGAGTCTATCAGGGTTTCTAGCTGCTGTTGTGGCTGGTGGTTGTCCTGCTCTCCATGGTGATCTTTGGTTGTTTACAAGGATGATGAGATTGTGGAGCAGTTGCACTAATGCTTTGAGTTGATCTTCATAACTCAATTTTTGCAGCTTCCACAATTTGGTGTGTAGTAATTTTAAATTCCAAAATTTGGCTAATAAATAATAGCTATGTAGGCCTAAGGGTTGGCTCAATTAGTTGAACCGTCTACCAAAGGCATGTTGTTGATGGGGATGGCATAGGTCACAGGTTCAAAGCCAGTCGAGTCTATCAGGGTTTCCAACTGCTGTTGTGGTTGGTGATTGTCCTGCTCTCCATCTGGATATTTGGGGGAAGGGGGAGTAGGGGGATCTTGGGAGCTTTTCTTTGAAAAAAAATTTATTCATCCTTTTCATATGAACCATGAATCATGATGTAATTTCTCATTCTTTATCGTTTAAGAAGTAAAATATTGAAATATATTTGCATTTATACTATTTTATATCATCTTTATCTTTCATGTTCTCATTTTTTTTTTTTGAAAATTTCTATTTTTTGGGATTCAGGCTTCCCAGTTCCTATTTTTTTTTTCCCATCTGCATTCTTGCTTCTGGCAACATTGTTATCAGCTACATGTACAAGAGGATTTCAGAGTATTTCTGATGTTTGCATCAATTTTTTTTCAGCATTATTAAGAGCAGTAACAATACAAAGACTGTTTGTCCCTCCTTTAACAACTAATAAGCATAATAGGGATTTATTGTACATTTTATGGATTGCCTTGTTTTTTGGCTTGGGTTGTCATCACTATTGTTTGAGCTTATCACTGGCAGAATGATTAAGTGAGGCAGCTGCTCCAAGCACCTCTCCCAGTGGCTAAGTAGCACCTTGTTGGCATCCACTTAGTCACTTGTTCTCTTTGAACCATCAGTGTACAATCTAATCTCCTTGACTTGGAACTTAGTTTTGCATTGAACTGGGAAAGCTGGAAAATGCGGTCAAGCTTGTAGCAATTTTCTATCCTTAACTCAATATCAGCAGCCCTCTTGTCTTCCTCATGCTTCCACACTCACTTAGAAAACTATGCCATAGATTTTTCCATTGCCTCCCTGATGATTTCTCTCACCTCCAACCTAAAAAACAGAGTATTATCCTCCAGTCATTGAAATCCCTCATCCACACTGACAAGTGACTCGTGAATTTATTGTTTGAGAAGCACATGTTCAAGGAAAATTTTCACTTCCAAAAGGGCTGCTTAGTGTCATTCCACGTGGAGGACTCTTCCTGCCTATGAACATATTGCTTGTCAATCTGGCCTGTCTCCTTAGAGGATTTCCATCGTTTTTAATTATGCAATTGACAGGCAGGACCCTCTTTCCTCACAGTTCCTTGAGGGAGCATTTGGGCTTTTCTCCTCTCCTTTCTTGCCTTCTTCTGATTGCTAATGGCTAATAGAGACTGAGATAATGCAGAGAGAAAGTGAATTAACAAGCCCAGTTCTTCTCCAAGTGTGAAAACAAACAGAAACTTCATAAGAATTATTCTATGATTTATACTACTCACTAATGGCTGCCACCATTGTCGCAAATTATGGAGGGATTTGCAATCAGTCCATAAATTTGATGTCCTGCAACTTAAGGTATCCTACCTTAATCTTTCTAATTGAAAAAACAGGGACATCTATGTCAGCTCCCCAAGGCCTAGTGTTTTTTCTAAGCCTCAACATTTTGACTTACTATTAATTTCAATAATTCATTATTCTTCCTTTGAACCTCAGGTTTTGAAAATCTTGATGTCATTTACTTGCCACTCAATGGCATGTTAGAAATCCAATCAGCAACCCTGTTGGCTACTCTTGTAGCATAATGAGATCTATTTCTAACCTTTCTGCCGAAACCTCCTTTTAATCCATTTACATTGGGGGCTCAAACTTCCAAATTCGAGAAGAAATGCATTCTGTTATCACAATATTGATTATAATCTGAGAATTCCACTCCATTCCATTGCCACTCTTTCCAGGCTAGGGCTAGAAAAAATTTAACTCTGCTATAAGATCCCTCATTCCTGCTTGATTGTTGATGTTGATTCCTATTTTTTCCATATATACTGCAATCATCTCCCCATTCCTTCTCATTATTACCCTTCCACTAACTGCTCTTCTGGGATCTCTTTTTGAAGCCTTATCAAAATTTGACTTAAATTGTCCTCCCTTTGGGGGTTCCATTTTGATGATGACTATCAAAGCAGAAATGAAGTCTGTATAGGTTACCGAATATAAATATTAAGCATATCTTATCCATAATTCATCCACAGTTAATAGCTAGTCATGCACCTCATTACACCACATGGAACAAAAAGTAAACAGATAAATGGAACAAAAAGTAGACAGATAACTACATTTTTGCTAACTTACACTTAATCTTCCTAGGGAAAATAGAGAAGAGACTCTCAATCACTTCCAAATCCCAATGAAGGAAGAGTGGACCAGATAGCTACAATTTCCAAACAAGGCAGCACACTAGTGAGCGCGGCATTGAAGGAGAACTAAATACTGGTCATGATTATCTTTCCAAACAGATTAGAAACGGTGTAATTTGTGTGCTCACCTGTCTTCTAGATCAACCGACACCCCATCTTGCATTGAGAGTTGGAGTTAATAGATTCTGCTAAAGCAACAAAGGTTCAAGCCTTTGTGATTGATACTACTGCAAGGACTGACCAAAGATCCACCCCACATCCCTGCAAAATGTCCTTGATGTCGCAATTTTATTTTTCAACACATTGGGCAAGGGATGAGCCCCCCCATCCTTGTGGAATATTGTCCTTCCCACCATACTTTTACCATAGGTATGATTGCATGATCTTCTCTAAATGCTGAAATTGAATCTTACCAGGCAACCAACAAGATACACAATAAACGTGTGAGGCATAAAGGATCTGTCCAACCCCCTTGTCAACTTCCCATCTAATGAGAGGTCCTTATGATGCCAAAATTAATTCTTACTCTAAAATTTTTGAAGACATGGTACACCAATCTTGGATAGCCACTGATGAAAGCCCCACTTCAAAATTTCAAATGCAATGCCTAGATACCTCACAATTACCCTTGGTCAAACATAAGTTCTAGCTGTGGGAATCTAGTAGGCTGAGAGTATAACTCTAAAAACTAAAAATTTGTCTCATGGTCACTAACCATAACATCTAATGTAGATCCAAGATGTGCAAACAAGTATGAGCACCATCAACCAAGCTCTGCTTAACACTCATAGAAATAAAGGATCCATTAGCAAAATGATTGTTGACCATTATCTAACCCATCAGGTTGTAAGATTTCCTTCACTTGACCCTGAATGTCAGCAACTTCAAATAGGTGAGCCAAGGCATCCATTTTCAAATATACAAATCTGGGGCAAAGGGCCACCCTTTCCGAATAGATTGATTTAGAAAATTTTCAGGGGATAATGAGTTACTAACAAGGAGAAATGTTGATGCATTAGAGAGTAGTGTGTTCACCATGGCCACACATCGTGGTCCAAAATTTAGGTACAACTGTTCAAGAGGATCTACATTCAAGTGAATTTCATGCAGGTTCAGTTGTTCCATATCATACAAACACAAAGCTTCGGAAAGATTGCAATCCTGGTGAATTAACTTTATATGATATCAAAAAAAATATCTGCCAACAAAATGTACAAGAAGCTTACAATGATGCAAATTGGTTTAAAAAGAAGCCTGTAGCTTATTTAAGCTTGGTTTCCTAAGTCTTGAGCATAGGGAACAAGTTGAAGATGTCTATGACTCTATTTCATTTAGTGTCTTAAAATTTTGTAGACTCTGAGTTACCAGATGAAGTAGATAAGCTTAAGAAATACTTAGCAGCAACATATCACATCAACTTATCTATTTTTTGTTCCATACCTGATTCATGGGCCGTAAATCAAGTTTTTCCTATAATTCCTTTGCATCAGTTGCATGAGAAGCCAAATACACAGGCAACCTTGGCTGATTTGACATGTGACAGTGATGGAAAATAGAACACTTTATTGGACCTAGTGGGAAGGTTGAAAGTTTGATCTTTGTGCACCATTTGTGTGAAGGAGAACCGTACTACATGGGATTGTTCCTTGCAGGTGTTTATCAGGTATCCTCCAAACCTTTAATCATCTTCTCCATGATGAACTGTATGTCAGGTTTAATGTTTAAATGGCAAATCTAAAATCTGTGCAGGAAATATTGGGAAGTGCTCACAACCTATTTGGTGGAATTAATGTCATTCATGTAAGGTCTAAAGGACCGGACATTGTAGATAAAGCAAGTAACAGAAAGGCCAAAGGGCAATACGGTTTGGAATGAATAGTGCGGGGTCAGACATCAGTACAAGCAAAACTAACATGTCTGTCATGAAGCTTCAATCTGCAGAAAACAAGGCTGGTAGCCACTGTCTCAAGCCCATTCCAAGGCCTCTCGAGTCTAGATTACGTGTCTAGAATAATTGGACCCTGTACAAAACATGTCTTCTCTTTTTGAACTACCTTCCATGCAATTGAGAGCCATTGCTTTAGCCATGATCTTGTATGAGACACCGAGGAAAGTAATGAGGCTCCAACCTCCAATAGTGCCCCTAGCTACATTCTTGGTATTGTGTTTACTAAGGCCTTGATTGAGAGATTTAGATAGCCTTTTAGAAGAGAAATTTTCAGCTGTCAAACAATAGAAATAATCGTGTATTGTGTTCAACATGGCCTTGTGGAAATCAGAACAAAGGCCATCCATTTCTGATGAAAAAATCACAACAAAGGCCATCCATTTCAATGACTTGATATTCTTCATAGAACTAAGAGCTAAAAAAACCCCTCTCTTTTGAGAAGTCACTATCCAATTTGACTCAATCACTACACCAATAGATAGAAATATTGCATGGAATGACTCTACAATGAGCATTCCTGACATCCACCACATGATCCGTAAAAGCATTAAGAGAAAATATTTTGAAAATGCAATCGGAACATGCCTTTGACCTTTGTTTGATCCTCTGCAAGAGATTCATCCTGCTGGTGCAAATGAAGAATCTTGTAACTGCCACTTTTCCTTTCAAGTAGTCAAATTAGACTTTGGAATTTGGATCCTTCATCCCCTTCAAAAAATCCACTATAGTTGAAAATGCACCTTGGCACCCCTTGTAATGCAGTCCATTTCCTTACAAACTGTCATTTCCCATTGAAGGACCACATTGTAGTGATCCCTCTCAAGGAAAATGTGTATCTCCTTGAGTGTAATCAGAGCATCCTGCAACTCTTTTAAGTTTTTTACTTTTGTGGGCCATCATTCTGTCTCACCCATTCTATTACAAAGAAGACATTTCTCATACCCATCCTTATTTTTCCTCTGCTTTTCAAGATGATGTCATATGATTTGAAAGATCACATCCATGCAATGTGGTCATATGTTTTCTTTGAATTTACACCATTAAAGCACTGGTATCACAGATTGTTAAAATGGATCTATGGTAATGATGAAACTGTAAACCAAAAACAAAGAGCAAACTCTAATATTTTAAAAGATTGAAGGGGTGAATCCACAGTTACTATCCTGAGTTGTTTTTCTATCTAACATAAAGACAGCTTGTTTCAACTTTCTTGTTTCTAACTAAGTCAATTCCCAGCATTGACATTTATAAAAATGCTAAGATACATTGATGATTCTTGTTACCTCACAAACCTGCACTTTAAGTGGTAAAGCCTTAAAACACATGTACAACCATTAGGGGAACTAAGAGGGTTTGTTTGTTGCCACCACAATATTGTCCTCTCTTGCGTTCGGCTGTCTATCGCCTGGAACAAGGGGGGTTTCCTTAATTAAAATATGAGATAGATTTAGGCATAGATTGTGATGTAAGACTGGGATTAGTGGGGACTAGTGCCTATCCATTTAGGGAAAATGGAGTCAAGCGGCAGCCTACAGAGGGTTTGAGATTGTAAATGTGGATGGCACGATAGTGCTGTTACAACATGCCAAAAACTCAACCTATGAATTTTTTTTCCAGATTGCAGAAATTACATAGAGAGCCCTTACAAAGGTGCTCCTTAATAAACACTCATGGCAACAAAAGGGGTGATTGTACTAGAAACTGCAAATGTGTCCTACCATGAACTAAAATGACAACAGTAATTTGTCTAACTTAATAGTAATCGGCAAGGGAAATTGATAGGAACACCTCAACCAAAGCCCTTCCTCAAATGACAGACTTTTTCCTAATATGAAGCCTAATTTTGTGGGAAAATTTTAATGAATTTCCAACAATAGACAAACAACAGTATGGATGCAATGATGAACCTGATATTACAAAAGAAATCCTTGAACTTTCTTTCTCCAGTAGATCTTCAACTAGGCTCATAGGGGAATTTCCCATTAATCCATCCATGCCTTTACAATGGAGAGAGCTTCTGCGTGATGCCTTTTGTAATCCCCACTGGGATTAGTGCCTATCCAATTAGGGCAAATGGAGTCAAGTGGCAACCTTCAGAGGGTGTGAAATTGTGAATGTGGATGGCACTATAGTGCTGTTACAACATGCCAAAAACTCAACCTATGAATTTTTTTTCCAGATTGCATAAATTACAAGAGGGCCCTTACAAAGGTGCTCCTTAATACATATTCATGGCAACAAAAGGGGTGCTTGTACTAGAAACTGCAAATGTGTCCTACCATGAACTGAAATGACAACAGTAATTTATCTAACTTAATAGTAACCGGCAAGGGAAATTGATAGGAACACCTCAACCAAAGCCCTTCTTCAAATGACAGACTTTTCTCTAATATGAAGCCTAATTTTGTGGGAAAATTTTAATGAATTTCCTAAAATAGACAAACAACAATATGGATGCAATGATGAACCTGATATTACAAAAGAAATCCTTGAACTTTCTTTCTTCAGTAAATCTTCAACTAGGCTCATAGGAATTTCCCATTAATCCATCCATGCCTTTACAATGGAGAGAGCTTCTGCGTGATGCCTTTTGTCATCCTCCTAGAAAAAATGTTCCCATGAAATGTGCTCATTTGACCAAATGCCAGGGTTTGTTGTGCCATGTGTATGTCTTCTCATTGAAATGATTTTCAAGGCAGTTTCTTCACATCCACTCCCATTAGAATAACATTATCTGACAAATCAATGGGGAGCTCTTTAAGATGTGGACTCTCTTGATTAGAGAAGAACCGGAAGGATTTTTCACTTGCCTAGGTTTAAACATGGTATTATGTTCATTCTATTCCAATGCTTTATTTGGTATACCATTCTATGCATGGATTGAATGGTTTTAGGCCTAACAAATATACTTTGCAATACGTGTCAAATTTGAACCTTCTTCGTATGTTATTGTCCCTGCTCCTATTCATTTATTCCTTGACATATTCATCCCCTTTTATTCTGGTTAGTAAATAAGCCTTTGTTAATGAAGTGGGCCTACTTTTGGCCTAAATTCCATGACCAAGCTGTATCTATTTCATCAAAATTATGCAGGACATTGCCTAGGACCAACTCCTTAGGCTTAGTTATTGATGAGATATCAGACGATAACACAAATTGACAACATTAAATCACGACATCATGTTCTTGAGGGGAGATTACACTTGAGTCTCCGTGATGATAACACATTTGATTTACAACTTGATCACAACCCGCTTGACAAACATATTTTGGCAGGCCTCAAGGAGAACACGGGGTGGCCCTGGGTCCATAACATGTACACGACTTTAATCACTTCTTGATGGTGTAAGTTCAATGACTACCTCCACGTGCTGGGTAAAAGCTATGTGAATGGAACTTTGTCGGTAGTGTTTGCCTCAAGGAGAATGAGGGTAGGCTTGGGTTTGCAATATATGCACATGGTTCATCAGCTCCCAATGCCATAAGTTCAATCCCTTCCTATCTCCCATAGGTGAAGCCTGTGAGAATGGAATCTTGACCAAAGGTGTGAAACTCCTTGCTACTAACTGGTAGTCCCAAGCATGTTGGGCATTGGTGTATTCTTCCCATATCTGGATGTTGTTTTTACATTTTTGAGCAAACTTATTTAGTTATTTGGCCTTTTCTACCAAGGGAGTCACTGTGTTGGGGCATGCTCAAGGGATATGACACAGTAGGATGGAAGGGCGGTTAATGAATTGTATACATTTAGCTTTAAAACATGTTTCTCTTAGAATATTTTGATAAGAATGGCTCTCTGTTCATGAGGAGTCACATCTGGAATTTCACTGCAAGGGAGAATTTTTCTCAGCTTTATTATTGCCAGTTACATCCTCCCCATTTTGGACTTATGGATAATTTTGTTTGCAGGTTTTGTGGCTCCCATGATACATGTCTGGTGCACTTATCACATGCAAGGACTTATGGTTAGTTGTGGGCAAAAGCTGTGGAATTCAACACAACAGACTATTCAACTACATCTTATGTGGGTTAGGACATGTGGACAATTCAACCTAAAAAGGTGATGTGATGGGTGCATCTGCAGTGGTTGCAACTTGCAAATCCTCAGGTGTGGACAATTCAGCCTAAAAAGGTAGTGTGATGGGTGCAGCTATAGTTGTTGTAAAGCTTTAGGAGTTGTGTGTGTGCCATGACTCATGAGGGATGAATTCACATTTTCTACCCATTTATTTCCATTAGTCCCTAATTAAGTATTGGTTTAAGACTCAAGACTATGTTCTCTAGTGATAACCTCAACTCAGAAAGTTGTATATGATATCTCCTTGTCCTTGACGCAAATATTTTAACTCTGAACTTTGTACTTGTTCCCTGACTCAAAATTTTTCTAATATGATATAAAATGTTAATTCATGTTGAAGATGGACTTTATTACTATAATTTTTAAAATTTAGAACAATATCTTCATAGTTGCAATCTGATTTTCTACAAGATTTTTGTTGAAATATGACCTTGGTAATTTTAGTGTCTTTTCATATGTTTGAGAGAATAAGTAAAATTCTTTAAATTCTGAAACAACCAATCAAAAATTCTGCCATATCTATAAATATAATAGCTGGTTAATGAGAACCTTATCATTTTCTTTCTTGGATTCATGTTTTTCGTCTTTTCAAGGATTAAATTAGTAAGGCATTAATAATTTAATTATGGTTTTCATTGTTGGCTCATGTTATTTGGGACATGCAAGTCACATTGTACCATCATACTCTCACAATAAATCTTGAATGATGAAGTGGCTGAGCAAGCATTTTAAAGGTTCAATTCACAAAGTGTCAGATGGACACAACGTAGGGGTGCATTTGGAGATGACAATGTAATTTAGCATGTGCCCTCTAATGCCATGGTAATCCCTAATTCATCATAGTGTATTGTCTTTTAAACTTCAATCTTATATCTGTTACCTCTAACAAAGTTAGCACCATGCCAGTGATTAATTTGAAACTGTATTTAGTGGAAAAATTCACTGTTTTTCTCCCAGCTTCTACCATACATACTGGTTATAATTTCGGCCTTTGGAAATTGAGCATGAGTCGATGCTCATTCTGTTGCGAGTACACTTTCTTCTCCAAGACTATTTTCCAGGTGCTTCTTCTGTGTTTCCCTTCACACAACTTTTGAATTTTCAATTTTTGACCATTGAATAGATTTTATCTTAATTATGAACTGGCAAACCCCAGTGTTCAAGCTTAACTCCATGCTTAATAACCACCCATGGCTTAAGAAGTCCACACCAGTCACTTACAAATTCCGAACATCACAATCTATCTACTTACAATTTCACTTATAACAGCCCCAGTGCCTTGAGATGCTATCTTTTACTCTTAAAATGTGGGAACAGAAGGTTATAACTTAATGGGGAGGTAGCACCTTCATTAAGAACTGATTATTTTATTAAACTTATCATTAAGGAATGGAACGATGGAACCTTAAAAATTTTGCTTTAGATGTTTCTTCCCACATCAGTCTTGTTGTCGAGTGTGAACTTCATCCATGCCTTTTGTTGAAGTTTTATCAGATTTTATCTCTATATGATCATGTTTTATCCATGTCGGTTGACATCAGAACAATTTTTGGCATGCAAGTAAACTTTGACAAAGCAACCCCTAAGTCATCCTAAAGTCAAATTCTTTCTGCATATACATCAAAAAATGTTAGGACATGCTAGTGAAAAGTTGGAAACTACGAATTAACTATTGTCTGTTTTCCTTTCGTTTCTTTTTTTTTATCACGAGAATCGATAATTACCACTGTCATTTTTCTTCCTTTTTTTATTTTTTATTTTTTTCAGTATTAGGAGAATTTCTTTCTTTTTCCTTTATTTTTTAATTTTTGGGTATTAGGAGAATTCCTAAACTTACTGCCTGTCTCTGAGGAGGCACAGGGTCATGTCTGAGGGACTGACCCTATACTCCTGAACCTAATGCATTATGCAACTGCCCACATACACGCTAGGTGTGTTAACTAAGTTTCAAACCTGGGTGGGGCCTCAATATTGCTCAGCAAAAACTTTCTTCCTTGGACTAATCTGGGGGAGGTCCAGGATCAACCTTTGTGGCTGCCTTATAACACCAAGAGTATATCCAGCAACCTCTAAGCCAGATATAAGCCAGATATACTAGATCTTATGATTTAGCAAGAGCCTTATAACACCAAGAGTATATCCAGCAACCTGTAAGCTCGATATACCAGATATTATGATTTAGCAAGAGCAGAGACTAGGAAATGGGGAGTCTAGTCCTTGAGGCGAGATCATAGCAGGCCATATAATCAATGGGATTTGAACCGCGATCTTTTTAGTTTCACCCAGTGATGCCATATTCTCAATGGGATTTGAACCACGGTCTTGTTAGTTTCACTGAGTGAAACTTACAGTTAAACCACATATCACTGTATAATTAACTATTCTTTATTACTTGAAACATTTCTAAAACATTAAAGTCCCTGGCTGATTTGATTTCTCTAACACTAAGCCACTTGCCCTTTCATGGGGTGGGTTAACTGAGTTTCGAACCTGGGCGAGGCCTCAATATTGGTTAGCAAACACTTTCTAATGCAAGTCGCCCACCGTTTTGGCCTAGCACAATAGGCTAATTAAAAATTTTCTGTTACTTGAAACATTTTCGAAACTTTTAAGTCCTTGGTTGGTTGGATTACTCAAACACTGAGCCACTTGCCCCATGCAAACACTTTCCAATGCAGGTCATCCAATGTTTGGTCTAGCACAATAGGCTAATTAACAATGTCTGTTACTTGAAACATTTCCGAAACTTTTAAGTCCTCGGATGGTTGGATTGCTATAACACTGAGCCACTTGCACCTTCATGAGGGATGCCCTTAAGGGTTCAACATAGATGTGTGTATTCCTATTTCCAACACCCTCATCAGGCCACACTTTGTCTAAGGTCCCCTGGCTAACCTCAAGCAAAACTAGCTCTATCCTCGTCTTGAAAATTATACATACTAAGATTTACCCCAGATTTTCCCTTGGCCAGTGTGTTTCTGTACTACTGAGCTACATGCCCCTTCATTGTGGGCATCATTAATGGTTCGACCTAGATGTACGAATTGCTATCTCCAACAAAGAAAACACCTAATTTGGAAGTAAAGCATCAAAACTGAACGAAAGAGAATGTATAATGAACAAAGTTTTTATGCCAACATTCTACCATATTCCAAAGTTGTCATGTTTGAATTCTAAGTCATTTATATAGATTTTAATCATTTCTTTATGTTTAACTGAGTATGCAGCCCAAATCGTTTCATATTTAATCATCCTTGAATTAGGTGTGCTCATGCTCCTAAGTCATGACTTTTGGACCTGTGTGTGGAAGTGCTCATTGCTCTGTTTCCAAAGGTTTTGAAAGTGGTCATTTCAAAAGTCATCCCCATTTCCAAATGTTGTCCTTACCCTGTTTCAGGTAACTAAGACTTAAAAATATTGTGCTCTTTGGTTGAATTGAAAATTTTATTTTCATATTAAAAACTGGCAATCCAAAAGGAAAAAGTGGTTCCATTTAAAGATATGTGCAACCTAAATTATCCAAATTCTTTTTATTACACTCCATCCATCTATTTCGTTGCAGCATTCCCAGTCCTTTAGTATTCAATTATAACTCTATAAAATCAAGATGGACATCCATATTCAAAGGCTTCAGCTTTTCTTTGCGTTACCTTTTAATAAGGATTTCTATTTCCAAGTAATTCAACTACCAAAGGTAGTACATGCGAGTAGAGAAGTAATTCAACTACCAGTTATTCTCCTAAATAGTACATGCTTTTATAGATTATATCAAAAGTCTTACCAATACAATAACATTGATTGTTGTATGTGGACATTTTTGTTCAGGATGGTCCATTACATAATCAAGATGAGGAGCTAGATCATGCAATTGCATTTTCTCTTTCCGAAGAACTAACCAAACCAAATGGTATATGATGGAAATTTCATTTTTTACAGTTATTTTTAGTTTAATTATATTATTTAGCTCGATGCTTTTCATATATTCAACTAAAATTTTGTTGCTTAACAAGACTTCGTCATTTTCATGTTTTAGTGAAACTGTTTACGGTTTGATACTCTCATACAACCTTTATCAAGTTACATGCACCCTCATTAGAAAAAACAAGAGAATTTTGCTTTCCATGACTATCTTTCTTTGCCATTGTTGACTTAAGAAAGTATTTTAGCTAAGAAACTAGTTTCAAGGTTATGGCATAACTTGTCATATAAATTGAACAGAATTTATATCCAAAATGTTAACTTGTAAACTACTTAGCTGGTTTTAGGCTTTCCATTTAAAATCTACTTCAGTTTGAACTTTGAATGAGTTGTTCCATAGACTTTAATATTAGGAGATTTTGGTGTAAGGATTAAAAATTAGCCTGTAAGGCCTCTCAGTTATTTATTTGTTTTATCTGAATATAACATTTACTATTAAATTAGAAACACTCGGCACAAATACATCATAGATCAAGATCATACTTTGTAGAGTGTCGTAGAATAAAAATAGGAGCAAGGACACTAAATTCTTTCAGTTTTCCTAATTCTTATTCCTTTGGTGTATCTTTGCACCTTTAGGGGCAATTGCTAGTTTAAAGTCTAATTCTTTAAAGGGTGCTAGCTCAATGGAAGAAAACCTGCTTTACAAGTAGGAGGTTGGTGGTTCGATTCCATCGTGCCCTGATATTCATATATAGGGAATGACGAAGATTAGTTTTTGGTGACGGATGCTCTTTTGACCATCACCAATGAGCTTATGGTGACATTTTTCGACCCTCATCAAAATATAAAATGGTGACGGTCAACGAACGCCACCATATATACGCATCAATAGTGATGACCATTAAAGGTCCATCACCATAAATCGTTGTTGTTGATATGAAATGGTGAGGGTCACTGTTTGTCATTATAGTCATTATTCGTGATGGACCTTGATGTCACCAATGAGTTTATGGGGATGGTCAATGAACGTCGCCATATATATATGCACCAATAGTGACGGCCATGAAAGGTCCATCACAAAAAATCATTGATGTTCATATGAAATGGTGACGGTCACTATCCGTCATTATAATCAATATTCGTGATAGACCTTGAATGTCACCACAACACATACTTTCGGCGACGCCACCTTTGGTGACGTTCAGTTTTTTGGTGACAGAGGCTATTGTCCATCACCATTGCTCATATGAAATGGTGACGGTCACTATCTGTCACTATAAATCATTATTGGTGATGGACCTTGAATGTCACCACAAAACCTATACTTTTGGCGACGCCACCTTTGGTGACGTTCAATTTTTTGGTGACGGTTGCTATTGTCCATCACCATTGCTCATATGAAATGGTGACGGTTACTATTCGTCACTATAAATCATTATTGGTGATGGACCTTGAATGTCACCACAACACCTATACTTTTGGCGACGCCACCTTTGGTGACGTTCAGTTTTTGGTGACGAAGGCTCTTTTGACCCTCACCAATGAGCTTATGGTGACCATTTTCACCCCTCACCAATGTTCTTTTTTCTTGTAGTGAGTGCGTAGTGTTGAAAATCATATATAATTATGTAGAAATAAAATAATGAATTATTTGAGCATATACATAATCATTCCCACAAATATATAGAGGTTTGGAAATGTAAATATTTTGCAAAAAAAATAAGTCAAGGTGTCGTGTTTCAATGGCCCTTAAATATGTGTAAATTTGTTTTATGTTGAATATATAAAATTGTAAAAATTGACCAGGGTTTTTAAATTTTCGACAAATGAGTATATTATTTTCAAAATTTTTAAATAATGTATGCATATTATACAAGGGCGCTCTATAGAGAACATGAAAAATCACATTAGATTGGCGCAATTGGGCCATTAGCAATGATTTCGTTTTGTGCTCGAACCCTATAGGATTGAGGGCTCCCACTTCAAATTATATTATTTAACTGTTATGTTGGGGTTCCCACGTTTTTGCTAGATTGGCAAGACCAAAAGATGAAACAACATCAGAAACACTTTGGGATCCTAGGATCTAGCCCTCCTGGATCCGGAGAGGGGTCTCTCCATAAATACAAAGAATGATATATCTTTGAAAGATCAAGATGAGGTATTAGGCCAGTTATGAAGCACAGGGGTGGTTTAAAAAT
This sequence comes from Pinus albicaulis, assembly GCA_034641835.2. Lineage (NCBI taxonomy): Eukaryota > Viridiplantae > Streptophyta > Pinopsida > Pinales > Pinaceae > Pinus > Pinus albicaulis. The sequence goes on from CM076578.1 coordinate 1,626,171,408, forward strand.
ATTTGGTTGGTTGGTTGCTGGTTTGAGTCATGAGATCATAGACTGAGAGAGTAATTCAAGGAAAGGAGCAAAATAGCAGGCTGTTTCAGCAAAAGAGGATAGGTTAAGAATGTGCCATCCATTAGGCCATGGAGTCATGAAAGGAGATTACTTGCAAGCAACTAACCAAGGTTTTTAGAGGGAAAGTCATCTATACTAAAGGATCTTTTAGATAGATGGTGAAATGGAACATTAAGGATTGAAAGTGAAAGAAGGAAATCAACCCAATTTCTGTCTATAGATAAGGTCATAGGTCATTTAACTCCAGGCCTGCTTGAACATACTCAAAGGTAGCTCTCAATGAATTCACAAGGGGATAGCTTATAGATCAAACCAGAGGTTATTTAACTCCAGGTCTTCTTTAGCATGCTCTAAGGGAAAAACATGGAAAAGTTTAAACAGAGCCAAGGTCTATAGATCAGAGAAGGACTTTGAAACTTCAATTCTTTGACACCAGCAAGAGATCTTAGAAAGGCCAGCTGGTCGCACAAGGACCCTAGTGGATAGGGCTAACTCTAATCCCCATTATCCCAAATCTTCCAGCTTAAACCCAACAAGAAAAACTAAGCAGCAAACCCCAAAATCACACATCAGCTGGCAGGAAATAACATATGCTACACTGGTTAAACCACGGGAGTCCGCTCTTAGTCTCACCATCAGCAAAAAACATTAAAGGCAGGGAGAGCAGAAACATAGGGTACCTAACAAGGGTAAATCCTATGCCAGATTTTTTATGCGTGCTAAAATAAATGAATAGCATGAAAAAGTGTAATAAAACAGTGTAAAGGGAAAACATCACCTGTAGTAATAGACCAAGATTCTGTGAAATTTGCTTGATTAATTGATGCAAAACCAGTCACATAGACTGAGCTCGATGGCTGATCACAGTCCAAACTTTCTCTTCCCAGCCTACTACATTACAAACTACTTTGCTGCTCCCTCCCAAGACTGCTCTAACAGTCAAAATGAATCTTTCTAACTACAACAGCAACAACCAAACAAAAACCTTTTACAATATGTTCTAGGGGATTCTTATAGGAGAATGAAAATAACAAAAGTCGATGATATTCATTAAATGGATCTCATTAAGAAAGAGTGGAGAAAGATTTCATGCCCACTCTTCTTAATGGCAATCTGCATCGTTGTAAGTACTTTTTGGTATGGTCTGGGAGACTCTATCAGGCAAATGTTTACCTCGGATGTTTCGTGAAGTCCTTCTGGCTGTAAGGCCCTCTGTTTTGTCTTCTAAAGCAAGTAAGGTGACTAAAATATCTTCAGGTCTCCATGCTTCCAAATGCAGTCTTGAAAGTCTTTAAGAAGTTTTTGTTAGTGCAATTAACCATTTCTGGGCTTGAGGAGACATGGAGAACACTAAAAGACAGTATCTCTGGAGAAAGTACTCTACTGACATAAAACACAGATAAAGCTTGTTTCATGTGCTTAGTCTTCTAACTGTACCTTATCTTCTGAAATAAGGATTACAACACTTGATATTCCATTATGGGCTCTAACACCTTAAATCTGTCTCTACTGTTTCACTTGGCCGTTATAATGGCCTCTCTGTGTTTCCAACTCACAATGGCTGTGATTGTGAGAATGAAGCGAATTACCACTCTGTAAAACCCTGCAACAATAAAATAAACCAGTTATAGAAACTAGGAGGTGGAAGAAGGAATGTTTTGGAGGCCTGCGGAATGGTGGCATAATGGTGGAGAACAGGTGGAGAACAGGTGGAGAAATAATGTTAGTGTAAATCCCAGAGTCTTAAGGTTCGAGCGATTTACAAAGAAATGAATGAGAATGCAATGAAATGGAGGCTTGGTGGAAGAATGAATGTGGGCCATCTGATTAGATAGGATGGATGGTTGCAATCAAATCGAAGGATCGCAATCAGGGGGAGCAGGGGTGACACATTTAAGAAGTTCTGATTGCGATTGGGGTGATTTCGTGATTATGCGATGGCCGTTGGATTAGAGTGATAGATCAACGGTGGAGAAACAATCAGTGGGGAGATGGGTAGGAACAAAAGAGCAGAGCAGGATAAATATGAACCGTTGGATCTAGAGGGATTGAATAGCTCATATCGGATCAGGGTATCGCAATCGGAAGGAACAGAGGAGCGGCACAGCAAGAAGTTCTGATTGCAATTGGAGAGGGGATGCGATTACGTGCCAGCCGTCTGATCTGGCGAGGATATCGATGGTTCAAATATGATCGGAGGGGAAAAACGGGAGGGGCGAGAAGCATGGTGCGATTAGCACCGAGTCGTCAGATCTATTATAGATCGACGGCTCAGATTGCAGTGGGAGCTGATCGAACAAATCCTCAATCGTATCGGAAGTTTTTCGCATAAAAAATTAGTGCACTTCATCGAAATTTGTGATTGTGATTAGTGCTCGGAGTTTAAGTGCTTGTTTATGGGCATAGGTCATGTGGTGGGGAAGTGGTTAAGAGGGCTGGCCAAAAGGGCTTAAGCCTATCATGTGTAAAAAGTGGGTTTTCAAGAAAAAAGGGGTTTTTAAGGCTAAAGAGGGAATCAATAGAGAGGATAAAGGGATTTTAAGACAAAAAAAGGGTTAAAAGGGGAACGGAGATGATTTAGAGGGTTAATAAGGAAATAGAGAGGAGTAAAAAGGGAAGAAAACATAGTTTTAGTGGGAATGAAAATAAGGGGAAAAAGGCCTTTTAGGCATTCTTCTTCATACACAGAGAAGCTTTATAATGGAAACATCAGTGGAGATTCTTAAAAGGGAAAAAGGTGCAAGGAGGATTCAAGGATGATGAGTTTTTAGAGGAAGTGCATTCCTTGAAGGCTCAAAAAAAAATTTAGCCCCCTGTTTTCTTGTCAAAAAATTCATAGGGGGCTAACAGTGGCTCCACATGGGGATGGCTTCTTCTTGAAGGAGTCAAGAATTCAGAGAATGATCTTTGGTGTAGACTAGATGCCCGATATTTGACCCATCCATTTTATTTCTTGGATCAGCTGCCACAAATCATGAAGACATCATATCAGCAGTAAACTTCTCCCAAACAACTACCTACCCACACTATAGTCCTAACATTTTTTCTTCTGGGTGCATTTGGACTTGTAGACCCTTTACATCATCAATTTTTTACAAGCAGGAAAATAAAACCTATTCTACTTCTACCCTTATTACTCCATGAGACCAGATTAAACTGTCGGCCTCATAATTTCTCTACCTAAACTATATCTACTAGGATTAAACTGTCTAACAGATTTCTTCTCTACATTCTAAGATAGAAGTTGAAAAAAATTCAAGCCAAGATTAGACTGTCTATCTTGGTGTAGGCCATGGCATAAAGACAAAACTGCTCATGGACTGAAAATTTGCAGAAATTTAAAACTACTGACTGAATGCTCACAGACTGAGCTTTATCAAGTTTTTCCTACCTACCCTACTCTAACTGGAAATCTCTGATGCTCTAGGTGATACAATAATTCCAATGCAGCCAGTCAAGCAATAGTAAAAAAGGGGAGAAGTACTGAATTCTCATCAGAGACAACCATAGGGTGCTCTGCATGTGGGTCTTCAAAACTGAGGCCACCACTAGTGGTGACCACTTCTGATGTATCTGGCTCTTGCAAAGGATTGATGCTTGAGGAGCTGAGCCAATCAGGACCTCCATGTATTTTTCCACAGGATCAACAAAAATATGGTATATACTTTCTTCTTTAAGGCCTTCCATGACTGGTAGGTTGTTTGTATCTCGGGAAGCTTCAATCACTGCATCTGCAGCGTGGCCTTTGTAATCACACTCCTCTCTTTCTTGGCTGGGAGTGTTTGGCATATGAGCATCAACTAGGAATACCTCTTCTTCCACTAGTTTAAGACAAAGATGTCTCTGGGAAAGAAGGTCTTCCTCATCTTCACTGTAGCCTAAACTGGAGGGCTCATCACATATGGCAGGGTTGTCCTCTTCTGACCCTGGTCAGTTCTGCTGGAGTGAATTGAACTCTGTGAAAAAATCAACATATTCTTGAGCAGGGGTTGCTTTGATTACCTTGACCCTTTCAGGCGAAGGCTCCGGATATTCATCTTTCTCAAGATTTTCTTCAAGTCTTTCTTCCTTTTCCTCTATGCTGAAGAGATGCAGGCTTCCATATTCTTTGAAATTATTACTAATGATATGATATATAACAAAGTGAAGATTCAATGAATCTTCATCTACTATCATGCTTTCAACTATTTCTTCATCAGTATCATAGATGGCCTGCATTGGCTCATCATTTACTTGCAGTTGATGGTCACGATCTTTCTCCAATGAATCTACTGATGATGTCCCTACAGACTCGGCTTCCCTTTGGAAAAAATTATCATCAGACAAATCACCATTAGATAAATCATAATTATAAGCAACGTTATCCATCAAACCCTCCGGAAACTCAGCCAGTCCTTCTTCAAAATAATCTGCAATTTCATCTTCTAATTTAAACTCTGGTTCATCTCAAATGCTTGGCATATGGCTTCTGTCTTGCAGTGGTCTAGTTTTTCATTCTTGAGGACAAGGAGCAGGTATTTTCCAATCATCATTTCTGGTTTCAGCCTCATATTCTTCCTCTTCTGTGTTCAACAGGGTGTTGGCAGTCTCTATCAATCTTTCCAGCTTGCTTTCTAAAGAGACCTGCCTTATTTGCTATGCTCAATATTTCTTTGTAGACTTTAACCTTTCCTCCCTACACTTTATGTTGTGTTCGACAGTAATTGCTATATTCTGCATTTCCTCCAAGCTCGAAGGTTCTCTTTCTCTTATATGGAATTCCAACTCGGGGTCAAAAGAACTTGGATAGTGCAATAGAGCCCATCCCAAGGGTGGCTTTATATCAGAGGGTATTGCATTATATACCTTATTGACCCTGGCTGAAAACTCTTGTACTGTCTCTTCCAGCTGTCTTCTCAAATTCTAATATTCTTCTAGGATGAGGAAGGCATTTACCGGGACTACCCATCTATCAAGGAAAACTCGAGCAAATTGATGAAAGCTGAAGATGCTTGCAGTTGGAAGGTTTTTAAGCCAACTCTTTGCATTTCCTTGTAATGAAAATGCAAACATTCTAATACGCACATCACCTTCTTCTATTTCATATAAGTCAAGTACATCCTTGAGCTTTTGGACATGCCGCTTAGCAGTGATTTTTGAATTTTCTCCATTAAAAAGGGGCATCTTTTCTATAAGTTCTGTAAGAAGGGGCTGGAAGATAAGAGGTAAAACCAGAGGCTTATATCTTTCTATATCCTTTGTGGGTGTGGGTAGTGTGACAGGAAGCTCATGGTTTTTTGAAGCTTCTTTAGGAGTGGGAGATACAACATGCAGCTTTTGTTCCACTAGGTTTTTCACAAGAGTATAGATCTACTCATGGTATGAAGACTGAGGTCTGAGTTCTTTCCCATACTTAATGTGGGTTTCATCTTTGTACACTTGATTAGGCTTAAATCAGGATAGAACATAGTGATAGACAAAAAAAATGAACTCTTTAAACCAGATCCAACCCATATGTTCTACCCTTCTATGAGGCATGACCATCTTTCAAGTTCTTCCTCTAATGGAGTCTTTGAGAGTTATGGAGTGTGGAGTCACCAGGTGGATGAATTAACTGTTTTGAGCAGGCTGTTGTCCACCATCAGCAATTAAAAGCCAATCTAAGCTAAGTGGTCTTTCTTCCCTAGTGGAGTCGCCATTATGTTGGGATTCCCATGTTTTGGCCAGATTGGCAAGACCAAAAGATGAGACAACATCAGAACCACTTTGGGATCCTAGGATCTAGCCCTCCTAGATCCGGAGAGGGATCTCTCCATAAAAAAAAATAATGATATATCTTTGAAATCTCAAGATGAGGTATTAGGCTAGTTATGAAGCACAGGGGTGGTTTAAAATGATTTGGTTGGTTGGTTGTTGGGTTGAGTCATGAGATCATAGACTGAGAGAGTAATGGAAGGAAAGGAGCAAAATAGCAAGATGTTTCGGCAAAAGAGGGTAGGTTAAGAATGTAACATCCATTGGGCCATGGAGTCATGAAATGTGATTACTTGCAAGCAAATGACCAAGGCTTTCAGAGGGCAAGTCATCTATACTAAAGGATGTTTTAGATAGATGGTGAAATGGAACATTAAGGATTGAAAGTGAAAGAAGGAAATCAACCCAATTTATGTCTATAGATCAGGTCAGAGGTCATTTAACTCTAGGCCTACTTGGACATACTCAAAGGCAACTCTCAATGAAGTCACAAGGGGGCAGCTTATGGATCAGACCATAGGTCATTTAACTCCAGGTCTGCTTTAGCATGCTCCAAGGGAAAAACAGGGATAAGTTTAAACAGAGCCAGGGTCTATAGATTAGAGAAGAAATTTGAACCTTCAATGCTTTGACACCAGCAAGAGATCTTCGAAAGGCATGTTGGTCACACAAGGACCCTAGTGGATAGGGCTAACTCTAACCCCCAGTATCCAAAATCTTAGAGCTTAAACCCAACAAGAACAACTAAGCAGCAAACCATGGAATCACACATTAGCTGGCAAGAAATAAAATCTTCTACACTGGTTAAACCACAGGAGTCTGCTCTTAGTCTCACTATCAGCAGAAAACATTAAAGGCAGGGAGAGCAGAAACATAGGGTACCTAACAAGGAAAAATCCTATGCCAGATTTCTGATGCGTGCCAGAAGAAATGAACAACATGAAAAAGTGTAATAAAATAGTGTAAAGGGAAAACATCACTCGTAGTAATAGACTATGATCCTGTGAAATTTTCTTGATTAATTGATGCAAAGCTAGTCACATACACTGAGCTCGATGGCTTATCACAGTCTAAACTTTCTCTTCCCAGCCTACTAAATTACCAACTACTCTGCTACTCCCTCCCAAGACTGCTCTAACAGTCAAAATGAATACCTTCAACAGCAACGACAACAACCGAACAACAACCTTTTACAATATGTTCTTCGGGATTCTTATAGGAGAATGAAAATAACAGGAGTCGATGATATTCATTAAATGGATCTCATTAAGACAGGGTGGAGAAAGATTTCATGCCCACTGTGCTTAATAGCAATCTACATCACTGTAAGTACTTTTTGGTATCGTCTGGGAGACTCTGTCAGGCCAATATTGACCTCAGATGTTTTGTGAAGTCCTTCTAGCTGTAAGGCCCTATGTTTTGTCTTCTAAAGCAAGTAAGGTGACTGAAAGATCTTCACGTCTCCATGCTTCCAACTGTGATCCTAAGATTCTTTAAGAACTTTCTGTCAGTGTAATTAACCATTTCTGGGCTCGAGGAAACATGGAGAATGCTGAAAGGCAGTCTCTCTGGAGAAAGTACTCTTCTTACATAAAACATAGATAAAGCTTGTTTCGTGTGCTTAGTGTTCTAACTGCACCTTATCTTCTGAAATAAGGATTACAACACTTGATCTTCCATTATGGGCTCTAACACCTTAAATCTGTCTCTACTATTTCAATTGGCCGCTATAATGGCCTCTCTGTGTTTCTAACTCACAATGGTTGTGATTGTGAGAACGGAGCGAATTACCATTCTGTAAAACGCTGCAACAATAAAATAAACCAATTATAAAAACCAAGGGGTGGCGGAAGGAATGTTTTGGAGGCTTGTGGAATGGTGGCGTAATGGTGGAGAACAGACAGAGAAATAATGTTAGTGTAAAGCCTAGATTCTTAAGGTTTGTGCGATTTACAAAGAAATGAATGAGAATGCAATGAAATGGAGGCTTGGTGGAAGAATGAATGTGGGCCGTTCGATCAGATGGGATGGATGGTTGTGATCAAATCGGAGGATCGCAATTAGGGGGAGTAGGGGTGACACATTTAAGAAGTTTTGATTGCGATTGGAGTGATGTTGCGATTATGCGATGGTCTTTGGATCAGAGTGATAGATCAACGATGGAGAAACAATCGGCGGGAAGATGGGCGGGAACCAAAGAGCGGAGCAGGATAAATCTGAACCATTGGATCTAGAGGGATTGAACGGCTTAGATCGGATCAGGTTATTGCAATCAGAAGGAACAGAGGAGCGGCACAGCAAGAAGTTCCGATTGCGATTGGAGAGGGGATGCGATTACGCGCCAACCATCAGATCTGGTGGGGAGATCGACGGTTCAAATATGATCAAAGGGGTGAAAGGGGAGGGGCGATGAGCGTGGTGCGATTAGCACCGGGCCATTGGATCTATTATAGATCGACAGCTCAGATCACAGCGAGAGCTGATCGAACAAATCCTCAATCGCATCGGAATTTTTTCGCATAACAAAGAAGTGCACTTCACCGAAAGTTGCGATTGCGATTAGTGCTCAGAGTTTAAGCACTTGGTTCTGGGAATAGGTCACGTGGTGGGGAAGTGGTTAAAAGGGTTGGCCGAAAGGGCTTAAGCTTGTCATGTGTAAAAAGTGGGGTTTCAAGCCAAAAGGGGTTTTTAAGGCTAAAGAGGGAATCGGTAGAGAGGATAAAGGGATTTTAAGCCAAACAAAGGTTATTTGTAGGGTTAAAATGTGAAGGGAGATGATTTAGAGGGTTAATAAGGAAATAGAGAGGAGTAAAAAGGGTAGAAAACAGAGTTTTAGTGGGAATGAAAATAAGGGGGAAAAGGGCTTTTAGGCATTCTTCTTCATAGACAGAGAAGCTTTATAATGGAAACATCAGTGGGTATTCTTCAAAGGGAAAAAGGTGCAAGGAGGCTTCAAGGATGATGAGTTTTTAGAGGAAGTGCATTCCTTGAAGGCTCAAAAAACATTTTAGCCCCCTATTTTCTTGTCAAAAAATTCATAGGGGGCTAACATGTTCCATGAAAAATGGACTGATGGTAATAGTTCCTTAGAAGACACCCAAAAAATATACCATGAGTATTTTGATAATGAAAAATGACTAATATGCCAAGACAGAGTAATATTTAAATAATTATTTGTTAATATGAAAACATGGTTGTTTTTGCAGTGAACATATCTTCAAATGAAATGATAACCCTTGCTAATATCTTAGTTCAGAGAAAAATTAGGGTTTGATTGTTGAGATAATCACAATATGGCCAAGATAACAACCAGTTTTGAAATATTTTTAGAAATAAAATACATGAATGCATGCACTTAGGAAAAACAATTGTCACTTAGGAAAGACAATGGATACCGTTTAAAAGAAAATGATCAATGAAATTAAGCAAACTATACTCAAGAAGAAAGAAAATGTGATGTAGGAGTATTATGGTTTTGAAAATTTGTACATTTAGTAGAATTTAGGGCGTCTTGTGTTTTTCAAAAGAGTTGGTTTTTCTATGTATTTAATTAATATAATTTTCAATATTTTGAGTGATTTAGGTGAGAGATTTAGAATGGGACTTAATTAAATATTGAGAGACATAGTTGTAAATGTTCTTGAATGTAAGAGAACATGAGTGATTCATGAGTGATTGATGTGGATTGAGATATTCTGAAATATTGTAAATCTTAGATTAGAAAGCAGTTCATAATTTGTGGAGGATCCTTAGGATTTAGTTGAATGTTGAGATCTTCAATGGATATTAGGAACTAATTGAGGACTTAGAGGATTTTTATGATTTTTTTGAGTAACCTACTTATCTAAATCAAAATTGGTTACAAAGCCTTTGTATATAATTTTAAAGCCTCAAAGGCACAAATAGTGGAAAAAGAAGATTCTTAGAGAGATATTTGATTGTAAGCCTATGGGCATATACAGAGAGATAGAGGAAGAGAAAAGGGCCCTGTAAAGGTACATCAGGCCAAGCCATATTGTAAAACATATTTTTATTTGTATCTGTGTGTTTATTTAGTTAACGAGAAATCGAATTCCATTTTGACTGTGTGTCATTTATGTTATGTGCCGAGTGATCCATAATAGAAAGAATTCAATATCAGTAACAATTTCTAGATGATTACATAAGTATTTCTGAGTGATAAAGGACTTATGACTGGATAGAATTTGGGTGATTCCAGTCTGTAGCTAATAGATGTGTGTATAGGTAAAGTAAAGAACAAATTACTAATTCTAGAAGAAGAGGAGAAATATAGAGAGTGCTTTGTATTCATGCTAGAGATAGTTGTGTTAGTGTGTTTGGTGCACACATGTACAAAATCACGCCAACTTAAGGGGTGTGATTTACCCTCTTAAGTTATTGGTCAGAGGATGAAAAAATATGGAGTCAAGCAAGTTAATGGAACATGCTAGAAAATAAACATACTAGATAGAGAAATATCATGCATATTTAAACATAAGAGTTAAACTAAAACTAAAAAAAACAACACAAAATATCTAAATAGAGTCAAACAACTTCAATAATCCAAACAAAAGTGCTATGTCCCCTCTTATTGAGTGCTAGTAGGAAATGATGATGAAACTTTAACTCACTTGCCAAGGGGCCATTAGAAGTTGGTTTTCTAAATCCTGATGCAAGGATGTCTTTACTCCCAAGCTTCCTTGGGGCAAAGTTTCCCTCTCTCTACTATGGTGAACTGAATTTTTTGGGTGGCCAACAACTGAGTCCCCTCTATCTTTGCTCCAGGTTACACACTGTTGGTATTTCTTGCGGTAACTCTAGTCAACATAAAAATGTGCTCTCAATTTGTTCATCTCTTAGTGGCCTTTTATAGGAGAATTCAAATCCTCCTTCCCTCTCTTGGTACATTGTGTATGGTGACCCAAGAGAGGTGGGTGATTCCATGGTGTGCCACATTTATTCCATTTTTTTCTCCCTTGTTGTCCTAAGGAGGCTTGGGTGGTTGTCCTTAGGCAGTTTCAAGCGTGGAATCAGTGTCCTAGAGTGTGCTTTTTATGGTCCTGAAAAGTGACTTCCACCACTCCCAGGATTGCGTGCTTTTTGGGTCAAAAGCCACGCTTATCAAAGGATTTTGTACACAAAATCATTTATGACTAGTTCAAATTGATTTTTCCTCAGACCTTAGATATTTTAAATACTTTCCAGATTCTTTAATGTTTCTTAGCCCTGTAAATCCTTTTGCCTGACATTAAATAATGCCATATTTTCTTGTACGATTTTATAGTGTTAATATTTTCCCCGTAATGTGTGAGGTCTAGGAAGAACTGTATAGCCGAAATACACTATAGTTTTTTTTATGTATACTATGTGTAGAGAGAGACAGGCCTGTGTGTAGCTCAGAATTGGAGACACCCATCACCTATTCGAAGAATGACGATGTCTTGTGGGACCCCTGTAAGAAAATACAATACAATGTATACAAATTTTCTATAAGGCGAGCATGTCCCATGCTCGTAATCTTATGGCTAGTTAAACAAATATATTGGATAGATACATGTTCCTTCTGTGTCACTGATATGGTAGTGATCTATTGGTTGATGATGACGACTTCTGATTACCTTAGGGGAATTTTTACTTTGACAATAGGTGGAATGTGATACCCATATGCGTAAACTTGGTATGGCATGTAACTTCGCATTGTAAGCATAGGTGCTGGATGGGACCTTGCCATGTAATAATTGTTGAAAGAGATGCTTATTGAGTCACAGGTCTTCGACAAATTTGACCAAAATGCAATGGTTGTAAGGTACGATACCATCTTGACATGAAATCTTGTGTTGTAGTCGAATATCAGGAGGATCGATGACATCTTTGGGCAATTATGTCTCCCACAGTGACACCTAAGGATGCCCCTTTTATGGAGATGGGTGAGCCAAGGTATTGCTTCCTTTCTCAAAATTAGGTGTTGGAGTCGACAAAAAGGAAGCCTCAACCGAATCAGGGGGTCGGTGATACAGAGGATTAAAATCTTGGCTGTGATGGGTTTAACATATGGATGGTGGCGAGGGGTGACTGAAAATTGATGATGGGGATTAAGTGGCCCAAGGTCAGAGTATAAAAAGCATCTTGGCAGAAGTCATAAGTATTCCTGCTGGGGAAATCCCTGGGGTTGGTAGGACTTCTAGGGTAGGTATAAACTGGTTATGAATTCCATGGTGTCTTTTACGTGAGGGTGTTAGCAATATGATGCAATGTGTTTTCCTTGATGGCAACCTACTTGATGAAGTTGTTCTTGATGAATCCTACTTAATGAGTTGCCTATGATAAGAAAAATATGTGTTAAATATGTAAGGATGATGTAGCTACAAATTAGTTAAGATGTGATAGAGAAAATAATTCCAGTAAGTGCCAGAGAAATGATAAATAAGATATTTCACAAAGCATACGCGGGTTTGTAAAGGAAAAGTAGCGTATGTACACGGAAAAGTAGGTACCAAGTAGCGTATGCCTGTTTTTGCTCTAAATTTATAAAACCAGGGGAAATAACCATGGTATTGGCCCACAGTAGCGAGTGCTGGATTATCTATTTGATCCCGTCCAGGAATACCATCAGCGATTGAGTGGTTTTGACTCATGGTATTGATAAAGGCTAAAACTATATAAGGAGAAGAAGATCATACTGCATGTGTGTGCATGTGTCTAGGTATTGAATGAATACTTCACTCTGAAGTATATCTGCATGGAATGGGTTACAGTTCATCTGAATAAATAGTGCACCTATGAATACAATGATGGATGAAGAAAATGATGAAGAGGGATCTCTAGATCTGAAATGACTATGTATTTTCTAGATCTGTTTATGGAATGTTTAGATCTGTGATCTAGCGAATATTTTCTGAAGTAAAGGGTAAGATATGAGCTATTTATCTGTTCTGAAGAGTTGCGCAGCCCTACAATCTTTGAATATATATACGCAGTTTCGTGGCAGAGAAAGCGCGTATATACGCGGGTTGGTTTCAGAAAAAGCGCGTATGGAATATGAGGTCAGTCCTGAAATATGTGCAGATATATAAGTAGGTTTTTCTCTGTGAAAGAGCGTATACACGCAGTTTCAGTGAAGTAAAAGCACGTATGGAATCTAGGGTTTTGTTGAAGTATGTGGAATTAAATGTTTGATCTGTTTTGCTATTTTACTACTATCTGTCAATGATGTATTCATACAGATCTGGGTTGTTTGAATGTTTATTATGATGTTTATTAAAGATCAAGTTGTTTGTTGATTGGTTGATGATTCAATGAATGAATTGATGGGGTTATAAGTTTCATTTTGATGTATGATGAGCTTAAATGTGTGGAGTGGGTCCAATTTGAAAATCTGATGAAAAGTGGCCTACAAGGTATGTTGTGTGGAAGCTATTGGATCTAGTATGAAAATTGATGAAATGTGGTCCGTAGTGGTGCTGAGGGTCAAAGCCTTCAGTGAGGGGGTTGTAGCTCCCTTCCAGTGGTAGCTGATAAATGAGAGCAAGGGGTAGTAGCTCCCTTCCAGGAGAGGCTGGTAAACGAGATCAGGGGGTTGGAGCTCCCTTCCAATAGTGGCTGGAGAACGAGAGAAGGTTGAAGCCTTCTGCAGGTGGGTGCCTACATGCTGGTATGAGTCTGCGCCAGTACAAAGTTGTAATAAGTTTTCTTTATAATAAATATAGAAGACAGAGACAATAGTAGCAGTGGTTTTCTCCCGAATTGGGTTTCCACCTTAAATAATTGTGTTCATGTGTGTTGCTTATGTGTGATGGTTTATTCTTTTATTACTACACATGTTTACTACTTACTAAACATATGATGAATGAATGATGCAATGATCTAAGTAAATAATTAAACGCATAATAAGATCTCTGGACATACGCAAGTTTTCTTAAGGATATCTGTGTGTATACGCGAGTTGGGTTCAATAAAGTAGCGTATGGTTTTTAAGAGAAATAAAAAGTAAAAAAATTTCAGTCAGCTATGAATACTGATTCACCCCTCCCCCCCTCTCAGTATTTTTCCCAACAATTGGTATCAAAGCAGTTCCTTCTGCAAAAGCTTGATCGCTTGAAGGAGATCCGTCACAATGGGAAGTCATGAAGGAGTGTTTTCTATAAGGCCAACTCTATTCAATGGAAGTAATCTGTTATTCTGGAAGATACGAACTAAAACATATTTGCAAAGTCTTGGTGCATCTAAGTATGGGAAATGGTGGAAGAAGGTTATCAGTATTCGGAAATTATTCCTACTGATGCAGCAGAAAGGAGGAAATCTGAAATTAATGCCAAAGCAGTAAATTTTATATTAGAAATCATGTCTGAATCATAATTTGTTAAAGTGATGCAACTAAATTCAGCAAAATAAATGTGGGACAAAATCATTCAAAGTTATGAAGATGATTCAAAGGTAAAAAGTACAAAACTCTGAACTCTCAGAATTGAATATGAAAATCATGATAAAGGGAAAAAATTTGAAAAGGGAAAGAGTTATTATAAAAATGAAGATAATTATGAAGTGTCAAATGAGGATGAAGAATATTATGACCAAGACCTGCAAGTGTTCATGGCATCTACCATGGATGACGATAATTTCACAAAAGAAAGGGATCTGATTGTTAAAGAATTGCATAAAACAAGAAAGAAGGGTTGCTTTCATGAATGTTGTTTCTATTGTAACTCATTTTGGCATAAGGTCACTGATTGCAGGTTAAGTATGATGAACAGATCTGAGAAATTGGAGAATTTCTGGCACACTATAATAAATTTCAAGAAAAACTAGAAAAATAAGAGGCACCGGTCAAAAACGTAGGGGATAATAATCTTACTGCAGTCTTTCGCTTCTAAAGCTTACTTCTCATAATGACTGCAGGAATGATGTGAGATACATTATAGGAATTAGTAATGTATCATCACAGGAGGAGAAATATATGGTGATTCCCATGGTTGGTTTGGTAATTCTGGTTATGGTTATTTCTAAAAGTGCATTTGATATGAAAAAGACAGGTACAGGAGATACAAGTTCAAGGGGAGATGAAAGAGTGAAATTTTTCTGTATTTCACTTTCTATACATGGGTTTCATGAAATAAAGTCGTGTATACATGTGAGTTCCAATGGAGACAGAAGCGTATGTTTTTCTATTAAGGAAAATAGTGAGATGGTTCAAGAACAGGAGCACAGTTTCAGGGGGAGAATTAGCCTTACTAATAGTAATGCATTGTTGGCATTATGATGGTTCTGAAATATGATCTCTCTCTTGAGGTCTTCTTGGTATTGGTTATAAAAAGTCATATTTTTAATTTGATGAAAACTTTATGTTGAGACCTATGATGTAAATTTTTATATTCAGTCATGCAAGGACTTCTTCAAATTTGTAAACCCACTTGGTTGGGTAGTTGAGTCAAAATGTGTAAACCCACTTGGTTGGGTACTTGAGTCACATATGTAAATCCACTTGGTTGGATCATTGATGTAAGTATGAGTCCTTGGTGATAGGAAAGGTCATAGAGTCATGTACTTCATTGCAAAATATGTTTGAAGATTCAGTGTGAACTCAGGGGGAGCATGTTAACTTCAGTGCACATCAGATCTACAGAGTTCTTTCTTCTACAAGAGAATAAAAACCTTGTTTTGGTTTTGATCTGCCATTTTACCTTGATGTCAAAGGGGGAGAGTATCATGGTGTTTGAATAATGGTTATAATCAATGTATCTATCTGTTGTGGTGATCAAACACCATCATAGTTGCCATCAAGTCCAAAGGGGGAGATTGTTGGCAATATGATGCAATGTGTTGTCCTTGATGACAACCTACTTGATGAAGTTGTTCTTCATGAAGCCTACTTAATGAGTTTCCTATGATAAGAAACCTATGTGTTAAATATGTAAGGATGATGTAGCTATAGATTAGTTCAGATGTGATAGAGAAAAGAATTCCAATAAGTTCCAAAGAAATGATAAATAAGATATGTCACAAAGCATACGCGGGTTTCTAAAGGAAAAGTAGCGTATGTACGCGGAAAAGTACATACCAAGTACCGTATTCCTATTTGCACTCTAAATTTATAAAATCAGCGGAAATAACCATGGTATTGGCCCACAGTATTGAGCACTGGATTATCTATTTGATTCCGTCCAGGAATACCATCATCCGTTGAGTGGTTTTGACTCATGGTATTGATAAAGGCTAAAACTATATAAGGAGAAGAAGATCATAGTGCATGTGTGTGCATGTGTATGGGTATTGAATGAATACTTAAATCTGAAGTATATCTACATGGAATGGGTTACAGTTCATCTGAATAAATAATGCACCTATGAATACAATGATGGATGAAGAAAATGATGAAGAGGGATCTCTAGATCTGAAATGACTATGTATTTTCTAGATCTATTTATGGAATGTTTAGATCTGTGATCTGGAAAATATTTGCTGAAGTAAAGGGTAAGATCTGAGCTATTTATCTGTTCTAAAGAGTTGTGCAGCCCTACAATGTTTGAAGATCTATATGCAGGTTCTTGGCAGAGAAAGCGCGTATATACGTGGGTTGGTTTCAAAAAAAGTGCGTATGGAATATGAGGTCAGTCCTGAAATATGTGCAGATATATACGCAGGTTTGTCTCTGTAAAAGAGTGTATATACACAGGTTCAGTGAAGTAAAAGCACGTATGGAATCTAGGGTTTTTCTGAAGTATGTGGAATGAAATGTCTGATCTATTTTGTTGTTTTACTACTATATGTCAATGATGTATTCATACAGATCTGGGTTGTTTGAATGTTGATTACGGTGTTGATTAAAGATCCAGTTGTTGGTTGACTAGTTGATGATTCAATGAATGAATTGATGGGGTTATAAGTTTTGGTTTGATGTATGATGAGCTTAAATGTGTGGAGTGGGTCTAGTCTGAAAATCTAATGAAAAGTGGCCTACAAAGTATGTTGTGTGGAAGCTACTGGATCCAGTATGAAAATTGATGAAACGTGGTCCGCAGTGGTGCTGAGGGTCGAAGCCTTCAGTGAGGGGGTTGTAGCTCCCTTCCAGTGGTAGCTGGTAAACGAGAGCGAGGGGTAGTAGCTCCCTTCAGGGAGAGGCTGATAAACAAGTTACAGGGTAGTAGCTCCCTTCTAGTAGTCACCGAACGAGAAGGTTGCGGCTTATGAATCTGGTCCCACTGCGTCTTTGATGCTCTTGCTCGCACCCATTAAAAAGTTGTAAAAGTTTATAATAAATATTGAAGACAGAGACGACAGCAGCAGTGGTTTTCTCCCGAATTGGGTTTCCACCTTAAATACTGGTGTTCATGTGTGTTGCTTATGTGTGATGGTTTATTCTGTTATTACTTCACATGTTTACTGCTTACTAAAAATCTGGTGAATGAATGATGCAATGATCTAAGTAAAGAATTAAATTCATAATAAGATCTCTAGAAATACGCAAGTTTTCTTAATGATATCCGCATGTATACATGAGTTGGGTTCAGTAAAGTAGCCTATGGTTTTTAAGAGAAAGAAAAAGTAAAAAGTTTTCAGTCAGCTCTAAATACTGATTCACCCCCCCCCCCCCTCTTAGTATTTTTCCCAACAGAGGGTGTGACACTCGAACCAAGGGTGTTCAAGGACTGCTGCCATGGGAGAAAAAATGAATGAGTGGGTGGGGGACATAGTGCACCGTTTGTAGTCTTTGTACACTTACCAAAAGAATAAGATAATAAGGTTTTGTTTGTACAAAACACAGAGATGGGTGCCCCAAAACATGAAAATGTTCACTCACTAATGACGTGGGGAGGGTGTTTTTCTTAGGGTGGGTGGCCCATCGGTTGGTATCATGTGTGAGGTTAATGAAGGGAATGAAAAAAGTATTATAGATGGGATTATGTTAATGGAGGTATGGTGGGCCAAATGTGAGGCGCGGTAGTGCGCCTTTGATCTGCTTGTACAACTTGGGCATCTGGGAAAGGGGTTTTATTTCGTATGGTAAAACTTGAGCATATGCATGGTGGATGAATGGAAATGAGGTGCTTCCTCGACTAAAGTGTTATGGCCATGACGTCACTTTTTATGTGATATATTTTCTACTGTGGGTGACGAGCGCCATGGAGGGGAGGCTCTACCGACCAATGAGGATGTTTATCATGTGCAGGGTGAGGTAATGATAAACACAGTCGGATATCTGGAACCTATGGTTAATCTATGATGGAGATATGATGTCAGGATATGCAAAGTTTTCAGGGACTCTATCATGCTAGGGGTAGAATGATACTTGCTCTAGAACTTTCAGTGGATGGAGTTGTGGATGGTTTACAAATTTTCTTTCAAAAAATACTACCTCAAGTGAAATCATCTTCTTTATCAAATATTATTGAAAGACATGAGCTTTAAAAAAGAAGATTAGAGAGGGCATAACTACCGGCGCTGAAATTTTATATTTTCGGGAGTGTGAATGTGTGGCATCACCTCTGTTTCTTATGGAGTGCTGATCACAGTGCTGCTTTCGGTTTCGAGAACGAACCTTCTGAGCTCTCGTTATGGTCCTCCAACTCTTTCGAAAAGGGAGATATATAGCTAAATATGGCCATAATTCAATTCATTTGTGCTTTGTTGAGTTTTTGAGAGGTCAGAGGCTTATGTCGAGCAGTTCTTATTATTTTGTCCAGTGTAAGCACCAGGGATTAGCGATATCATGCCCAAGTAACCTCCATGACATTCTTCACTTTAATTTTTTCAGACTGAGGGTGTCGATTTCCATACAAAACTGGTTTGTACGGATTCTGAGCCACTTTTACCCTAGATTGTGCGGGCGATCACAGCAAGAGCACGCCTTTTGCACACATTTTCTGGGGTTTTGCGTGCTTTAGGTGCTCTTTTCCCCTCTTTTGGCACGCCTTACATGCTCCTGTGAGAAATACAGGCGTGCCTGTCTGAGGGACAGGCACGTAAAAGGCCAAGGAAAATTTCTTAAACTTTTTACCTATTTCTGATGTTTTTTCTGTTGTTGATGCATTCCTCTTTGGATGACAAGTTGTTTTGGAGGGAGCGGTATTGGCCTAAGATCCGTACTACATTAGCCTTCGACGGTCAGGTGCGTTGACAGTTAACGCAATGGGGTCTTCTCAAGTTTTTGGAGAACGAGCTTCTTTGGTCATAGGACTGACTGCTAAGTTACTTGATCCAGCATTGGCAAAGGAGGCACAACATGTTTGTGCTGTGTGTGACTGACCTTGTTGTCCATCATGAGATAGATATATTCTTTGTGACCAAGCTACTACCTAATGGTGAGGTATTACAATATCAACTCCCTTCTAGGAGGGTGGATTTCGAGAGGATCCGGGCACGTCATTGTGGAAGTGCACCCCTGATGAAGAGGTGCATAGCCGTTGCCTCGGTGATAGACTTAGCTGAGCGGTGCACTCTAGTAGCTATTGTGCGACTCGCAGGGTCGTCAACTCCACATCAGGCATCGGGCCCGTAGGTTGGAGTCTTGCACTCGTTGAGGGCTGGGCACTTTTTCAATTTTTCCCAAATCTGCTATGATGGGATGGTGATGTAGCTTAACAAGGTCTAGAATGGATCAAAGTTGTTTGCATATGCTAGTATTATATGTAGAATCATGTACGAGAGGGTGGTGTTGTTGAGACAAGTGGTGGTAGTGGCTCTTGTGGGGCCACTGGAGCCTCGCATGAGGAGGTGGGATCCTGTCATGTTGCGAGGGGGTGGGGGTATCCTGGGGCGTTACTGGAACTCCATGATAGAGGCCCTGTTCGAGTTCAACCCCCAAATGTTTATGCCATTCTCATATGCAGGGATGGAATTTCGGGGAGATCTAGAGATGGTTCTCCCTCCTGGTTATGCTTGGGGGGATGTAGGTATGTTTTTATTGTTCTAAATTTATTTGAGTATATATGTTTTTATGTGTTTTTATGGTGACACTAACATAGTTTTGACTACTCTTGCAGATGTTGGCAAGGTAGGTCACCTCGTGGCTCGATTGGTTGGTCACAGTCCTCTTCAAAGACCTCCTGGTAGTTGTGATAGGCTGGGAGGAGATCCTACATAACCTCAGAGTGGTGGACTTAGTGGTGGCGCTAGCCCTTTTGGAGAGGGCATCATCTTGGCTGCGACCGACTGAGCTTGTGCTGATGCGGAGGCGGTGCATGCTGATGTGACGGAGGCTCGCATTGCTGAAGTGACTACTTGGGTGTTAGTTCTAGAGGATTCCTAGGATCGAGTGGACCGCTTAACCCACGATATGCCTTCTTGAGGATTTTGGGTGACCTCGAGGAGGTGTGGTTGGAGACAATGATGGCCTAAGAGAGGGACTATTGCCATGTTTTATGTCGGGTGGCAGTCTCAGCTTTTATAGCGGCTCCAGTAGTGGTACTGGGAGCGACTCTGGGTCCAGGTGCCCTACCTACGGGAGCACCACCGTAGAGTTTATTTGTATACGGGGAAAGAACCCATTATGAGGATGCTTCCCCTATTTTTGATGACTTTTTTTGTATCTTTGGGCTGACTGATGGGTCAGATACGCTATTTTTTGCACTCATACACATACACTATGATATATATAAGAGATATTTTTTGCTACTGTACATGGTGTGTTGATGGATACCTATGTTTTTTGTCTTTTTTGTGTGATGGTTTATTCAAGATGCATTCTAGTTTATAATATTGTTAGTTATGTGATCAACAGTTTGGTTTTGACTCCTTGGTACATGTGTGAATGTAATGTAGTCAAATTGTTTTCTTAATATTTTTGCACGCAAATATTTTCTAAATCTATGTGAATCTCTTATCTCAAATATCTAGTTTCACTACGACACTACTAATTTGGAATGGAGGTGGACATGCATATGGTGTATGCCTGATGGAGGGCATCACACATATGTCCGATGACAGAGTTATATTCTGCATGATTGTTTGTTGTTGAACTGATACACACATCATTGGTGCAGACTGGCGATCTGTCAGGGTGATAGATGACCCAGGTAGTAACTGCTAAACTTTGAGACCATCTTGATGCTCCATCAGTAGATTTGAAGTAAGATTCGGGTTGGTAATCCATTGCAGCACTCGAGCACATTTTGGAATAAGTCTTTCCATCAAAAATTTAAATTGACTGGGTTTGTGTACATTAACTCTAGGGTAGGGCCTGCTTGGCCCTTATGGGTAGAACTTCTTGAGGTAAAGGCTGTCGACGGGGTTGATGAGGCATGTCCCATCCGGGTCCATCAAGATGTATGCCCCCTGGCGGGGGAAATGTTTTACAATGTAGGGTCCTTTCCATAAGGTTTCGAACTTTCCTAGCCCTAGGGCTTCTTTTGTGACATTATAGCAGAGGACTAGTTCTCCATCGGTGAATGAGTCAGGGTTGATGTGCCGATCAAATGATTCTTTTACCCTTTTCTTATGGGCCTCGTTATGTTGCAGTGAATGTCGTCAACCTTAGTCGAAGAGCTCTAGTTTTACTAGGTGTTGTTCTAGAGGCTAGTGTCATACAGGAGTTCGATGGCAACATGCAAATTTGGGATCTTGCGCTCTATGGGAATCACAGCTTCGACCCCATATACCAAGTGGAAGGGAGAAAAACCAGTGGACATCCTCATAGCCGTGTGGTACACCCACAGGGTGGAAAAGAGAATGTCGTGCCAGTTGGTTTTTTGGTTATTCACCATGCATTGTAACATATTTTTTAGTACTTTTTTTACTGCTTCCACTTGTCCTTTGGATTGGGGGTAGTATGGTGAACTGAATTCGTGGATGAATCCAAGGTGGTGAGATAGCTCATCGAAAACTTCATTCTCAAAGTGTTTCCCATGGTCATAGACTAACTCTTTGGGAACGCCGAACCGGGCGATCACAGGGTTAAATAGAAATCAAGCGGCGGCTTATGCAGTGTTATCGTATGTGGGCATAGCCTCTGTCCACTTGGTGAAATAATCAATAGCCACTATGATATATTTATGGTTTCCCCATGATGCGGGGTTTTAATTCATGAATTCAATTCACCATTTACAAAAGGGGTCGGAAAAAATGAAAGGATGCAGAGGAGCGGAGTGTTCTCTTACTTTATGGGCTAAGCATTGTCATCGCTCACATCTCTTGACTATTGTAATGCAATCACGAAATAGGCAGGGCCAAAAATATCTTTACCGTAGGAATTTTTGGGCGGTGTCCATTACAAATAGGTGACCACCGTAAGAACCTCTGTGGAAATCATTAAGGGCTTGTTTTGCTTGGTTGTGAGTGAGGCATTGATGTAAAATGGTGTCGATGCCTCATCGGTAAAAAACATCTCCCATGATAAGGTATCAGGGGGCCTATTGGCATATGCATCGACGATCGTCTCGAGTGAGATGAGGTCTGAACTTTTGAGTCCATACAATTTTTTTATACCAAGGGTCAATGGTTGCTACGAAGAAGATATGCTCATGTCGTAGTGAATCATTCACTGGTCATCCCTTGTTATCTCTTGGGAGGTCCATAATGAACTCTGCTAAGTTAAGCACCTTTTCGTTCTTAGGGGAGTGAAACTGTTAGTTGTATTCTTGGAGAATGACTATCCAACGGGCATACTTATGGCTCATTAGGTAGCAGGTGAATAGGTATTTGATGGGATTAATATATGCAATGATCGTAATTTATTTTAAGGTGATGTAGTGGCGAAGCTTCTGGACTAAATGTATTAATGCTAGGGCAGTCTTTTATTCAGGCTCATATCTTAATGTTGCACTTGATAAGGTTTTTTTGATGTAATAGATTATGTGATCCTTCCCATATGGGCCTTCCTGGATCAAAAATCTAGCAAATGTGGACTCAGAAGCTGATAGATATAGGGTATAATCTTTGTCATAGTCTGGGGGACTGATGAGTGGTGTTGAAGATAATGTTTCTTTCAGCGCATCGAATGCTTGATGGGCATGATCATCACATTTGAATAGTATGTCCTCATGAAGGAGGTGGAGGAACTGTTAGGTCCCTATATTAATAGTATAGTCCCTTAGTGTTGTTAGTGTAACCACCTTATTGTTATTTTTGTACCCCTGTAACCCTTATATTGTTTTATTGTGCCCTTAGATTATTATTGTTAGGTCAGCTAGGATTACATTGTAGCCCCACTAGGATTATATTGTGGCCCCATGAAATCCTATATATAGAAAGGAGGTTTTGTCATTTGTATAATCCAAGAATTTTTAATTTATGTAATGTATTTGATGTTTCCCCCTCGAAATGGCTTATTTCTTAGGCGTTGATCTCTCTTTTCTTCTATTTTTGGAGCTAGTTTCACAAAATTTGGTATCTGATCTTTGGATTCTCGGGTTTCGCTACTCCAAATAGGTCATCGTGGATTTTTCCTATAACTATTTTTCTACAAAGGTTCAAAAGCTTAAATTTTTAGAGTGCAAAGAAGAAATCTTGAGAAACAGGGTCGCATAATTTCAGAGTTTGGTTGCAATAGTTTCGAAGATATGGTCTGTGGAAGTTAGGGCTTTTTGCAGGCTCCTAAGTTTAACCTAAACAGGTCATCGCAGAATTTTCACTATAAATTTTTTTCTACGATGGTTCAGAAGTTGAAATTTTCAAAGGGCGAAGCTGAAATCCTGAGGAACCTTCTGTAAGCATTTCAGTACACAATATTTTTGGATATATGTTCTGTGGAAGTTAGGATTGTTTCAGGATCCCAAATTTCATCTCAAAGAGGTGACTGTGGCAAAAATGTCATAACTCTCTCTCTGAGTGTCCAAATGGGATTCTGTAAAAAGTGGCCACAAGTACATGGACTGTAGTTTTGTGTCTAGAAATTTCAGAGCTAAAGAAGGAAATAATGATATGTGGAAAGTTGCACAACTTCACTCTACTGAACCAGTCCATCATTAGGTCATTTTGGGAAATTGGACATAACTTTTCCTTAAAGAATCCAAAATAGGTCAGACCTATGGCATTCAAAATAGAATTCGGAGGGCTAACTCAGGTGAAAATTTCAAATATTAAAGATCCGAAATCACAGAGATAATTTAGTTCCAATATCGAGCTCCTAAAAAGCAAGAAAAAGGTGTATATATTTTTTTCCAAATTGCATAAGTCTTATGTAAAGAATCAGTTTGAAGTGATTCCAAGGGCCTATTGAGAATATATTTCGGTATTTGATTCTAAAATGCCTCCTAAGAATAATTCAATGCCCATTAAGCCCTATGAATACTCTACTATGACTCATGAAGATGAATACTTTCAACATGATCTATGAAAATTATAGGAGCAAGTGCACCAAATTTCGCTCTTGCAAAGAGAAACAAAAAATGAAATGGATGTTTTGAAGAAAGGTGTGGAAGTGAAGATGGATGGTTTGAAGAATAATATGGATTTTTTGAAGAATAATATAGATGGTTTGATGAAAGGCGTGGAAGCTAATATGGATGGCGTGGAAGCTAAAATGAATGACGTGGAAGAAAAAATGAAAGACAACATGGAAAATATGAAGAATGATCTAAAAGAAGACATGGAAGGTTTGACAAAGTTGATACAAGAAATGATTCCTAATGGAGAAGAGATAGTAGAGGAAACTCATGCGAGAAAAAAACAAATGTTAATTATGATTTCATAAACACTAATTTTGGATGGAAGAACCACCATATTCCAAATATGGATATGACGAATTTTGATGGAAAGGATCCCATAACATGGATACTACAGATGGAGCAATATTTTGATCACAATAATGTGAAAAGCACACAAAAGTTACACATTGTTACTTTACATTTAGAACAAAATACATTTGTATGGTATCGATGGCATTTCTCCTGTGAAAAATATGTCACTTGGTCAATTTTTACGGAGGAAATGATAGCACATTATGAGGATACAAAGAGAAACACCTTCTTTAGCCAATTGATAAATCTCGAACAAAAGGGTTTAGTGGTGGAGCACATTAAGGACCTCCAAAAATTGAATATAAGGGTAACTGATATTCCAGAGGAACAGAAGATTGATGTCCTATATCTGTCAGCTTCCAAAAATTTAATATAAGGGTAATTGATATTCCAGAGGAACACTAAGTATATTGTGTGGGAATCAACACTACTTGTCTTCCCAGATGTGGATGCTTGGAAAGAATTTTTTGTAGAAGAGGAGGTCTTCTGCTTCCATTTATGTGTTGTTGGTTTGCATGCATCTAACTCTTTGGGGGAGTCTAGACTGAACGCTGCTCTTGCTGCTCTTAGCTTGGGGAGATGCTCACATTTAATTTTATGATAATATTATGAAAAAATCTGGAAATAGGTATGTGTGATATTTTCTTGGTTAGAGAGAAGTATCTAAGGCAGAGAAGAGAATGTGTGAAAATTGCTTGTAAGGTGCTTCAATTCTTTGCACTGATTGATCCAGTGGTCATTCAGGTTGCATAGTCCTTATGTTATCCTAGGTTTGGCCCGGGTCATGCTTGGTTGGTGCATTAGCTGATTTTTCCCATTATGCCGATGTGGGTGTGGGGTTGCTGGCCTAGGGTTGATGTAATTTATATATCATTTGAGCTCATCGTCCCTTTTCTTCTCTATTGTATGAATCATATCAATGACGGTACGAACTCGTGGGATATAGGTACAATACTGTCCATAGTGATTTCCCTGACACACTGGGAAAAATAGCCTAGATATGACGGTCCCATCATGCTCAATTTATGTTCTGGTAGGGTACCAGCGTTGTAACGTTGCTAAATCAGGGCAAATGACGACCATGTCATTCGGAATTTTACATAACTCACATGTTGGTCTTCCTTGTAGAGAATGGTTGGGGCTAACTAAGGGTTCCCTGATTGGTCGTTTTTCAGCTGACAAGAATAGTATGGATCTGCTTGTCACCTCTTCTTGGGTTTTTGGGTTTTTAATGGATTCTGAGTAAGTGCCATCTTCTTAGGAGGGGCAGATTATAGTTGAGCACATATAGGCTAGTTCTATATGAAATCTAGGTATATAGTGACAACGACATACTGGGTAGTTTTTTCCACATATCTGACATGAATACGAGATGTCCATGCTATCGCGATATAATATATTAATGGGGTACCATCAATGCAACAATTCTAAGGCTAGGAAATCAATGATGAAATGATTGAGCTCATTAGAGAGTACATAGCTCTTGATGCAGGGGGGGGCATGACTGGGAGTCTTTCTGGTGCTCGTCGTTCCTATTGTATGTACACTATGGTACGAGGTTCATCTCTAGATGACTGAGTGAAGGGATCCTCTTGATAGGATCGCTCGATGGCATGCAAGGCATCCCAATATCACGGGATCTCTAGAAAATGATGGGTATAGTGCCCATAATCGCTACAGATAGCGCATGTGTTATTGGTATGCAATTCCTTTCCTTTCCCTTTGGTGGTAGGTTCCTTTTTATGGGAACATGACGTTGTGATGTTTACCTCAAATCCGATGAGTGGTTTTAATTCATCCAGATCTAGGAAGATATGGGTAGGGTGACCTATTACGTCACATATGGCACAAACTTGTGATTCCCATTGTATGGTGGGATTTTCCATCTTGTTTCCTCTCTTCTCAGTTTTCATAGCCGTAATCATCGGTTTTGCAATGGGAATTTCCTTTGCAAGGATGTTTTCAACCATTTCCTGAATGGTTGGGGCATCCTCGGGACTGAGGGGCTTTAACCCTATGGTAGTGATGTGTGTGGCTCCCATCCCAGAAGGGGGAATGAGATACCAAATTGGTATTGAAAATGATATTTTTGGTAACACCACTATTGCCAAAACCTATTGGGAAACGAAACTAGCTGGGGGGTAGAGGAAAGGGGTTTGGGAAGCGATTTAGGCTAGAGAGACTGTTGTGGCTGAGTACTCTGTGTCATTAATGCTTGTGTCCATTTCCTGACTAGCTTCGGTGCTTGATGTGGACATTGTTATCACTCAGATTTTCCTTGAAGTTGTTGGAAGAGGAAAGGGGTCCGAGGTAACCACAAACCAATCTTTTAGGTACATAATCTAGCCAATCTGTACCCAGAGAGGGCTCTCACTGTAAAATTTAGCTTTGTTTTAGAAGATATCATGCTAGTTATAAAGTTCAGGGGTTTTGTTTGAATTTGGGTGGTGGAATTCGATAGATGAGGGAAATATTCAGTAGTTTCAGGCCATTGGGCTATGGAGTCAAAAATATGGCTTTACTGGATTAAGTTTATCAACAAAAGATGGTTTCAGAGGGCAAGATAATCAAACAGAGAAAAATTTTAGATCTAAAAGTGAATGGAATGGATTTAAAATGGATGAAAGGCAATTAAGAATCTTTCAACACATTTATAAGAAGGAAAATTGAGTGATTATTAACAAAGAGCAATTAAGTATTCTTTATTAAATAATGAAAATGCATAAACTAGTAAAACAGGAGAAATTAAGAATTCACTGTTTAAAACCAGTTTAGAAGAAAACATTTAGAATAACAATGATTAAAATCAGATTAGACTTAAGCACTTTCTGATTTACTCATTTTCATTAATTATTCAGAAATGAAACACAGTGATATAATAAACAGATATAAATACTTTAAAACAAAAGAGAAAGATGACTTATTGATCCGTAGTCTGACACATGAATCCTGTAAAAAGTCTTTCGCTTAAATTCATCATCCAGCTTAGCCACAAAAAATTTCTCCAGTAGCACTTTATTCCAAAATAGTCAATACAGCAAAGTATATGAATCCACCCCCAAAATACTTCCAAGAGTGAAGTATTTATACAAATTCTAAACTAAAATATGTTGAAAAAATATCAAGATTAGTTCACAAATCTCTCCAACTGTTTTATGTAAGTAGAACTTAAGTAAAGGAAACTCAAACTAATGCATCTATTTGGCACTATTTTTTATGGATAGGTGATGAAAAAGAGGAGAATTCAAATGTTATCCAACTCTTAGTTGATGATGAGGCATCCAAGTCACTAAGTTCTTCCTTTCTTTATGAATTTTTCTCCAACAATTCTGCAAACATGGGATCCAATGATAACTTTGTATTTCTCAATCCGTAATAGATATGGAAAAATTGAAAGAGGTTATTGTAGATAAATCTTTTGGTGGGATAAAAGTCTTTCATTTTCCTACAATTCCTCTCCAGATGTTCACAATAGGCTATGCAAACATATGTGTAAAACAAATTTTTACAAAATATGAAAACATAGCCTTTAAATATGTGCATGTATCTCTAATTCTGAAATCAATATGAAAAACCTGAGATAGGTTTTTATAGATAGGTCTCTTAGGAACAAAAAAGTCCTTCCATTTTGTATTATGTATTTCAGATTGGCCACAATATTCTCTGTAAAATGATGACTTAACTGGAATTTTCTACAAAAAGTGCTTTCCAACATTTTTTAATATTTCCAAAACCATAATAGTTGTTACAAACGTGAGAGAGGTTTTTGTAGATGGTCCTCTTAAGAACATAAAGCTCCTTTAGTTTTTCAAAATTCATCTTGGATTGATCACAATAGTTTTTGCAAAATAATGACTAAAACATGAAATTTTTGCAAAAATGTTCCTTCTCGTTGTGTTTTTCATCTTTTCACCTTTTTGTTCTTTTAACTGTTTTACTTTAAATTTAGATAAAATTCAATGTTGGTGAAATTATTTTCATCTCTTTTTACCATTTTACTGCCTCTGTAATTACTTTTACTGTTTACCTTTGACTGCTCTGTAACTTCATTTTAACTTTCACTCTGACTTTTACCTGATACACTTTAACCACTGATACTCTTTAACTGTTATGCTCTCTAACCTCTGTTTATCCTTTTATCCTCATTTATCATGACTTACTATAGTAAATAATCAAAAATTCATTTAAGGATAATTTTACAATAGTTCAAAAATTTATTTCCATCACTTAGCTTCTAGTATTTTAGTTCTTTACAGCGGCAAAAAGTTCGAAGAGGATATTCACTAAGAACAAGGTTTTTAATTTGGGAATACCTATTCACTAGAGGTAGATAGTCTAAATCTATATGAGGGGCATTCAGGGGTGCAACATTCAAAGCCACTGGAATTTCTATTTATGGTTCTTGTGGATTCAGAAATGAATTGTTGGTTTTGATGAAAAATGAGCACAGTCATAGGTTTGGGAAGGCAATTGCAATTGAGGAATGAACTAAAGACCAGTCTTAAACTCTGCTTCAGTTTTTCGTGTATAATTTAAAACAAAAGCCAAGTTTTTACACAGTTTAACGGGAATTTGGGTAAATACCTGTTTTCTGGGAAATAATCAGTGATGAAAACAGGTGCTGGTGATGGCAGATGAATTCTGAATGCTTGAATGCAAATTTCTTCAGCACGGGAGCAGTTGGCACATTTCGACAGTTGCTTTCGAAAATCATTGCATGGGACAGTGAAAATGACATGGGTATGTTTTTTTTATTCACAAAGTCAAAGGTTGTCGGGTTTCTCATTTTTTTTAATGAATGACGTCAGCAAGTACGGAGGTTTCATTAGGGGAGGTAGGCGGTAAGTGGTTTCTTGCACCACTTTTGAGGAAGGGTGGTTTTGAGCAGAGGGGCAGCGATTCCATACGATGAACGGCGCGTGGCACTGTACGATCCAAAAAACTACTTGGCCATCACGCGTTATCGTTCGAACGTGGATGGCTAGCGATATGGATAATAACTGTTGATCTCAGATTGATTGATCGAACAGTGGTCGGGGTGACGAGATGACAGAGAGATAATGAGCGGGCCCAATGTAATTTATTTTGAATTAATCGCATCAGGGGGAAGTTAGTTGGTGGAATAGGTTATTAATTAACCATGAGGGTTAATTAATTCTTTTTAAACGACAAGAGGACGTGCTTGACGATTAATCAGAAATTTAACTAATTAATCATAATTCATAGATTAATATGGTTATTTTTCAACCAAAAGGGGCGGGATATTAATTATTTGGGATATAATTAAAATAATACGGGAAAGGATTTATTTTTATGGGGATTTTGAATAATAAAATTAAAAATTAATATGAAAAGATGAATGGAAGCGCTAAGTAAAAAAAATTGGTTTAATGTATTTAACTTATGCTTTTATGAATAGGGTTTTTATGAAATATTGGATGATTTTTCTAAGTAAAATGGAATTTTACTTAGGAAAAGATTTTTTAGAAGTGAATGAATGACATGATGAATGATTTTAAGTACTTATGCTTTTCCAATTATTGGGCTGAGGGTCCGGTCCCTACAAAAGTCAAGGAAATGCCTTGAGCCCCTCTAATCTTTAAATACCTGAGTACTTAGGGGAAATTAGTGAAATTCTTCGAAAAAAATGAGAGGGGAAGTTAACAATCTGACTTTTCTTTTCTTGAAATTTTTTCTGTGTATTGTCTACCTTTGCACTTGTGATGGAAGTAAAATATTTAACACATCTGAAGCCATTATTCATCACATGTAATTCTGCAACATCATCTACCTACCCTACCTACTTTACCCTACCATTTTTTCTTCTTTATTAGGGTGCACTTAGACTGGAAAACCCTTATCACACTTTTTCTTTTACATATGGAAATCTATCTAATTCTAAGCTTATTACATCCAAGGGCTCAAATTAAAATTTTGAGCTCCTTTTATTCACTCTACCTATCTACTTATCTGCCAAGATTAAACAGTTTGGTCAGATTTTATTCTCTATCTCTAAAACATAAAATTGAAAGATGAACTAGCCAAGCTTAAACTGTTTGACTCTTCATCAATTGTGGCATAAAATAGAAGTTACACACAATTTTGTTTATTAAATAAGAGAAAAAAAGTAGT
Organism: Pinus albicaulis; assembly: GCA_034641835.2. NCBI lineage: Eukaryota > Viridiplantae > Streptophyta > Pinopsida > Pinales > Pinaceae > Pinus > Pinus albicaulis. The sequence continues at coordinate 1,626,202,001 of CM076578.1, forward strand.
GGCATTTATACTTGCACACTTTCCTTGTCCTTTCTTTTGGTGGGGTTCATTTTCTTTATTTTTTTGGCCATTTGTATTCTTTTCACCCTTTGATTTTTCTTTTAGGGTATGCCCTCTTTAAAATTTTTTATTTTTTTTATTTTTTGAGAATATGGAACACCTTTGCAACAAGAAAAGGTATGAACATATTGCATATTTCATCAAGCCAATCATGAAATATGACACCTATTGGTATAGGAGTGTAACACTGGCTCCACTTGAGGATGGCTTTTCCTGGTGAAAAGTCAAGAATAGCAGGTTAGTTGCCTTCATATTTGACCTTTGATGATCTTAGTAAGTGTCTTTTTTCTTCTGCAAACTGAAATCTGATCTGAAACTAAAACAACACACCAAAAATTTTCAAATCAACTTAACGAAAAACTGGCTAAAAATTGAAAACTAAAAAAAATGCTCAAAATTATGATCTTATTAGCACTCATCTACCTACTCAATATACTAAAAATCTTATTGAATCAGGTAATACAAAAATGCCAATGAAGCCAATCAAGTAGCTGTAAAAATAAATGGATAACTTGATTGCTTGTGATCAAAATTGGAAGTATATTATGATCATGTGCCTTTATAATCAACGATAAGATGTGAAATGGAAATTTCTGATATATTTTATCCTCATAGAAAAAACATGTTTGCAGATTTGAGGTAAAAATATTCTCCATATAATTTGCTATAGGATCATTAAAAGCATAATGTATGATTTGTGTTTCTAGGCCTTCAATGACTAGTTTCTCAGTTGTATTCTGAATATTAATCCTTGAAACTATTTCCTCAGTCTTGTGTTTGAAAGAATAATCATCCTCAATATGCAGGTCAAAAGATAGTACAATTTCCTCTTGCTTTGGAGAAGGAAGATTTTCAAAGAATTCTTTAGGATTTCGGAAATTGTATGACTGAATTTGAGAATGCAAAATTTTGATTTAATTTTCATAATTTTTAGAAATTATATCAAGAACACATATTTTTAGTTTAGGAGAATATTTTCTTGATTTCAAAAGAAGAAAGAAAGCTCGTAGAAAATCCTCATCAAGATGAAGTTCCAATATCTCATCCTTCAAAATAGCTAGTGATTGTTCTGTGAAATTATCTTGAATTGGGAAATCATATTGATCATATTTTGGCAAATCATTAGCATAAGGAATGTCATCAATTATAAATATTGAATCAATAGATTTCTCTTCCAACAATCCCAATATATCTTGATTAGACTAGTTGCATTCTATTTGAAAGTCATTATTTTGCTCAATAGGAGTGCTATCAAGCAATGGCCTTTTTTGAAAGGTAAAATAACATGAGCATCAACTTGTTCTTCTGTCCCTACATGGATAAAGACTTTTGTACATTCATCAACATTAGAAGAAGTAGAAACAATTTTTTCATTATGTAAATATTTTGAGGATGGTTGCATGTTTAGAAGCAAATTGATTTCTTCTTCGGTGAGGGGGGGTGGAAATCTCTGAATTCTTAGATTGAAATGAAAATTGTTTTTTCTCTTATCAAAAAGTTGATCATGAGGTTGAATATTTTTTTTAACTTCATTCAAAACATTAAATGAAACATCATTTTTTAATACAGAGGGGCTTTGTGGATCTTGATTTATCTCCTGATTTATTTCATCTTTGTTTAAATCCTCTTGATTATTATGACATTTAAGTTGGGAATAAAAGTTCTGGACTTCTTCTAATAAATCTTTAGGAAACCAATTTCCAAAATCTTCATCAATATTTTTAAGGTAATATATAAGATCTTCAGCTTGATCACAACAATTTTCAGCTAATCATAAAGATGGAAAATCTTCTTTGTAATGCTCATAAAATACCTTATGAAAATCTTTTAGAGAAAATATACTAGTAGGTTTGAGAGCTTCATACCATTCCCTTGCTTTTCCTTCTAAGGATGCCATGAATATCTTCATGAAGCAATCCTCATGCCAATCACCCTTCAATCTTGATGAGTGTATATGAAATTTAATGAGATGCAACAAAGGATTATTAGTATTTTCATCTTGAAATCTAGGCAAATTGCTACCCCAATATACCTTTGGTAATTTGTGTGGAAATCCAGGTATGTGATTTCTGCTCATGGGAGCATATCTTCGTTTTATTCTTAGATCATATTGAAAATCAGCCATAATGAAAAGCCACTTTATCTTTACAACCAAGTTAGATCCTTATATAAAATACAATACATATTGAATCTTAACGAGAAAGAACATAATGTCTTGGATTAAGATCCAAGTTGAAAGCCTGATCTTTCAATATTGTTCTTCCAGATTCATTCCTCCAATGGAGTCTTGATTGTGAAATTGATTTGGAGTCGCCACGTGGATTATTTTAACCTTTGTGTGTCTGATCAGTTTCCACCATCATAGATCAGATCTAAACCTATAAAATATTTATGAAGAAAAAGGTTAGTCTTCCCCAGTGGAGTCACCACTATGTTATCACTCAAATTTTCCTTGAAGCTGTTGGAAGAGGAAAGGGGTCTGAGGTAACCACAAACCAATTTTTTAGGTACAGAATCTAGCCAATTTGTACCCAGAGAGGGCTCTCTCTCTAAAATTTATCTTTGTTTTAGAAGATATCAGGCTAGTTATAAAATTCAGGGGTTTTGTTTCAATTTGGGTGGTCGAAATTTGGGTGGTGGAATTCGATAGCTGAGGGAAGGATTGAGTAGTTTCAGTCCATTGGGCTATGGAGTCAAAAATATGGCTTTACTGGATTAAGTTTATCAAAAAAATATGGTTTCACAGGGCAAGATAATCAAACAGAGAAGAATTTTAGATCTAAAAGTGAATGGAATGGATTCAAAATGGATGAAAGGCAATTAAGAATCTTTCAACACATTTATGAGAAGGAAAATTGAGTGATTATTAACATAGAGCAATTAAGTATTCTTTATTAAATAATCAAAATGCATAAACTAGTAAAACAAGAGCAATTAAGAATTCATTGTTTAAAACCAGTTTAGAAGAAAAAATTTAGAATAACAATGATTAAAATCAGATTAAATTTAAGCACTTTTTGATTTACTCCTTTTCATTAATTATTCAGAAATGAAACATAATGATATAATAAACAGATATAAAGACTTTAAAACACAAGAGAAAAATGACTTATTGATCTATAGTCTGACACATGAATCCTGTAAAACTTCTTTTGCTTCTATTCATCATCCAGCTTAGCCATAAAAATTTTCTCCAATAGAAATTTATTCCAAAATAGTCAATATTACAGCAAATTATATGAATCCACCCCCAAAATACTTCCAAGAGTGAAGTATTTATACAAATTTTAAACTAAAATATCTTGAAAAAATATCAAGATTAGTTCACAAATCTCTCCAACTATTTTACATAAATAGAACTTAAGTAAAGGACACTCAAACTAATGCATCTATTTGGCACTATTTCTTATGGATAGGTGATGAAAAAGAGGAGAATTCGAATTTTATCCAACTCTTAGTTGATGATGAGGCATCCAAGTCACTAACTGCTTCCTTTCTTTGTGCATTCTGCTCCAACAATTCTGCAAACTTGGGGTCCAATGATATCTTTGTATTTCTCAATCCGTAATAGATATATAAAAAGTGAAATAATTTATTGTGGATTAATATGTTGGTGAGATAAACCTCTTTCAATTTCCTAAAATTCCTCTCCAGCTATGCACAATAGGCTCTGCAAAAATATGTGTAAAACAGAGTTTTACAGAGTCTGAAAAATAGCCTATAAATATGTGCATGTATATCTTATTTTGAAATCATTGTGCAAAAAGTGAGATAAATCTTTGTAGATGGGTCTCTTATTAAAAAAAACCTCCTTCAGTTTTGTATGATGTATTTCGGATTGGCCACAATATTCTCTGCAAAATGATGACTTAACTAGAATTTTCTACAAAAAGTGCTTTCCAAAATTGTTTAATATTTCCAAAACCATAATAGCTGTTATAAAAGTGAGAGAGGTTTTTGTATATGGTCCTCTTAAGAACATAAAACTCCTTCAGTTTTGCAAAATTCATCTTGGATTGATCACAATAGTTTCTGCAAAACAATGACTAAAACATGAAATTTCTGCAAAAATGTTCCTTCTTGTTGTGTTTTTCATCTTTTCACCTTTTTGTTCTTTTAACTGTTTTACTTTCACTTTAGATAAACTTCAATGTTGTTGAAAGTATTTTCATCTCTTTTTACCATTTTACTGCCTCTGTAATTACTTTTACTGTTTACCTTTGACTGCTCTGTAACTTCATTTTAACTTTCACTCTGACTTTTACCTGATACACTTTAACCACTGATACTCTTTAACTGTTATGCTCTCTAACCTCTGTTTATCCTTTTATCCTCATTTATCATGACCTAATATATTACGTACTCAAAAATTCAGGTAAGGATAATTTTACAAAAGTTCAAACATTTCTTTCCATCACTTAGCTTCCAGTATTCTGGCTCTTTGTAGCGTCAAAAACTTCGAAGAGGATTTTCAATGAGAACAAGGTTTTTAATTTGGGAATCCCTATTCACTAGAGGTAGATAGTCTATATCTCTGTGAGGGGCATTCAAGGGTGCAACATTCAAAGCCACGAGAATTTCCATTTCTAGTTCTTGTGGATTCAAAAATGAATTGCAGGTTTTGATGAAAAACGAGCACAGTCACAGGTTGGGGAAGGCAATTGCAATTGAGGAATGAACTAAAGACCAGTCTTAAACTCTTCTTCAGTTTTTCATGTAGAATTTTTAAAAAATCAAATTTTTTATAGAGTTTAAGAGGAATTTGGGTAAATACCTGTTTTCCGGGAAATAATCAGTGATGAAAACAGGTGTTGGTAATGGCAGACAAATTCTGAATGCTTGAATGCAAATTTCTTCAACACGGGATCAGTTGGCACATTTCGACAGTTGATTTCGAAAATCATTGCATGGGACAGTGAAAATGACACAGGTATGTTTTTTTTATTCACAAAGTTAAAGGTTGGCGGGTTTTTTATTTTTTTTAATGAATGACGTCAGCAAGTACGCAAGTTTCATCAGGGGAGGCAGGCGATAAGCGGTTTCCATCGCACTACTTTTAAGGAAGGGTGGTTTTGAGTAGAGGGGCAGCGATTCCATACGATGAATGACACATGGCACTGTACGATCCAGAAAAATGCTTGGCCATCGCGCATTATCATTTGGAAATGGATGGTTAGCGATATGGATAATAACCGTTGATCTCAGATTGATTGATCGAACAGTGGTCGGGGTGACGAGATGACAGAGAGATAACGAGCGGGCCCAATGTAATGATTTTGAATTAATCACATCGGGGGGAAGTTAATTGGAGGAATAGGTTATTAATTAACCATGAGGGTTAATTAATTCTTTTTAAATGACGTGAGGATGCGCTTGACGATTAAACATAAATTTAACTAATTAATTATAACTCACAGATTAATATGGTTATTTTTCAACCAAAAGGGGCGAGATATTAATTATTTGGGATATAATTAAAATATTATGGGAAAGGGTTTATTTGTATGGGGATTTTGAATAATAAAATTAAAAATTAATATAAAAAAATGAACGGAAGCGCTAAGTAAAAAACATTGGTTTAATGTATTTAACTTATGCTTTTATGAATAGGGTTTTTATGAAATATTGGACGATTTTTCTAAGTAAAATGGAATTTTACTTAGGAAATTTTTTTTTAGAAGTGAGTGAATGACATGATGAATGATTTTAAGTACTTAGGATTTTCCAATTATTGGGCCGAGGGTCCGGTCCCTCCAAATTCAAGGAAATGCCTTGAGCCCCTCTAATCTTTAAATACCTGAGTACTTAGGGAAAATTAGTGAAATTCTTAGGGAAAAATGAGAGAGGAAGTTAATAATCTGACTTTTCTTTCCTTGAAATTTTTCCTATGTATTGTATGCCTTTGCACTTGTGATGGAAGTAAAAGATTTAACACATTTGAAGCCATTATTCATCACATGTAATTCTGCAACATCATCTACCTACCCTACATACTTTACTCTACCATTTTTTCTTCTTTATTAGGGTGCACTTAGACTGGAAAACCCTTATCACACTTTTTCTTTTACATATGGAAATCTATCTAAGTCTAACTTTATTACATCCAAGGGCTCAGATTAAATTGTTGAGCTCCTTTTATTCACTCTACCTATCTACTTATCTGCCAATATTAAACAGTTTGGTCAGATTTTATTCTCTATCTCTAAAACATAAAATTCAAATATGAACTAGCCAAGCTTAAATTGTTTGACTATTCATCAATTGTGGCATAAAATATAAGTTGCACACAATTTTGTTTATTACATAAGAGCAAAAAGTAGTGGCATTTATACTTGCACACTTTCCTTGGCCATTATTTTGGTGGGGTTCATTTTCTTTACTTTTTTGGCCATTTTTATTCTTTTCACCCTTTGATTTTTCTTTTAGGGTATACCCTCTTTACATTTTTTAAATTTTTTGATTTTTGAGAATATGGAACACCTTTGCAATAAGAAAATGTATGAACATATTGCATAGTTCATCAATTCAATCATGAAATATGACACCTATTGGAATAGGAGTCTAACAGACATCATGCACACTAGAGCTCCTATGACATCACGGGATGACTCAGGTATAATGGGGGGATCTCCTAGGAATGACCCTACAGTGGATGATGACTTAAACTGGCCAGGGCTAAATTCTTGATACCGTGAAATCGCATCTGTGGATGTATCTACGTAGGGTAGAATTACATTGGTGTTTATTAGAGGTCATTTTTCACTATGCATCAATTGTTAGACAATGACAATGTGTTCCTCGTGGGGGACCACCATAGTGCAGAATTATGGCTGACATGGTGTACACATAACTCTGACCAAGGAGTATATTATAGCCCAAGTGAGGCTCCAAGACTTCAATTTCTATAAGGACCATCTTTCTAGCTAAGCAGATTAGGATGTTTTGGTAGAGACCAACGAGGGTTGAAGGGCGACCATCGTATGCTCTAAGTGTGATGACTGATGGTTTTACTTTGGGATACCCTAAATTTTGCCAAATTTTTTTTGACATGATGCACGTGGATGCACCCTCGTCAATGTCACATCGGTGAATGGTGATATTTTGGACCGATATTGGTATCTAAAAGGCAACCATCGAAGGAAGCCTAGTGGTGGCTTTGTCTAAATCAAAAACCATTAGGCGTGTATCGGCAGGGTCAATAACAACTAACGTTGAAAGTAAGGCTATCCATTGTTTTGGGCATGACTGCAATACTTCCAAATCTAACATGGCAGTGGATGATTGAGCTATATCATCAATGATACTATAGTTATGAGCCACTTTTTTATAGTTTCCTGCTCGCCTAGTTGGTCCCTTAGCCATATTTGGAAAAGGTTTAATAGGCATCTTTGATATGGTCAAACGTGTTATTGGCGCACTGCTACTAGCCCCTGAAATGTTAGTGTCTGGTGGGGTTTCATAATTTTGATTCTGTGTTTGAAAAAACATCTCTTTGCCATTCATGTAGATTTCATGGCTGTTTTTTCTGGATTCGTTAGGATTTTGTTGCTAAGTGCTAACTGTCCCTTTATGGGGGAAAGGATCTTGCATCACTGTTGTCTACTAGGAAGATCCCCCTTGTCCTTGGTTACTCTGTAGCTTATTTAGTTGAGGGAGGTTGGGACAGTGGTGAGTGTAATGTTCATACTCACCACAAATCGAGCAAGAATTGTTTGTTTAAATAGGTGGAATTTTTCTCTGCCATTGGGCATTGCTTAGCTCCAGGCTTTGATTTTGGTTGGAGTTGCCTCTAGCCTGAAATCGTGGGGGGAATTGCTAGTTGTTGCCCCTATCCAATATTTCCTTTAGGCTTGTTTTCCCCTTTTTTCTTAACCACGTTAGGAGGTTAGTTCTCCTGGTTATATGGTTGGCACAATTGGTTTTTGAAAGGCTGCAAAAATTTCACTTGTGCATTATTCTGCATAGGTGGGTGTTGTGATAGGGACTGAGCATAATGTGGTCCCTTGTTTGGAACTGGCTGTTGGTGGGGGGGACTCTTCCGTCGGTATGTCTATCTGCATACTGGGTCCCCTAAACTGGAGGATACGGTCCTCCATGGTGATATGATGATGGCCTACTGGTCACATTTTGCGGAGACATGTGATGAATTTGATAGTCAGGTTGTGGTATGTTCTAGGTAGAATCATATGTGTAACTGGAGTTCCTGAACACTGCTTCCTAGGTAAATTTTGGTTAATGACCCAATTAAAGCATTTGCAGAGTTCGACGCGCCTGGCAATTCTTTGTATGTTTGCAAGCATGGGGCATTTGACAGGATGTTGTAAATATACCCTGACTGTGTATAGATCAGATCGAGATATTGGGCCTTACTGATGGCATGTTCTTTGGATATGGGCCTTTGTTGCGCCACATCCTTCGCAATCTCTACAGTGAGATTTTTGAGGAATAGGTCTAACAGTACCCAATTGTCAAGTTTTTCTTTACACAAACTATGACGCCACTGTCATTCATGGAGATGGTCTGAGATATGGACGACGGGGGTTTGCCTAAAGTGTGTCAGTAATTCAATTCTAAAATCATGGTGAATGGGTAATTGAAAATAAGTTAGGAACATAGTGGCAAGGGCGCTAAAGGTTCCATTTGTAGTAGAGGGTTGCTCCACATACCATTTCACTGCTACTATTGTTAGAGTGCATTGAAACAGTCTCAATCAAATAGTATCATCAATGATGTTGTTCGATGAGCACCACAGGTGGAAATTCATGACATGATTTCCTAGGCCTTCTGCTTGCTTTTCTTCGAAATTTGAATGTCCGAAGGGAGATCTGTGGGCATGGGAGGCCATATCGAGTTGTTTTCAATTGGGTTGTTCATCAACTTGGTTAAATCTGGTAGATTCAACGAAGCTAGAAAAGGTGACTGCGAGGTTGTAGCCATTGCAACTTGTGAAAACACAATGTTTTGGTTAGGAAGAGGGTTTATCTGTGATGTACCCTATTTTGTATTCAACTGGCTTCCCAAATGGGTAGCACTCCTCTGCCCTCTAGGGGTTGTGGGAGGAGTGGTATGTGGTGTGACGTTGGGAGACTGACTAGGGTTCCCATCTAAGGATGCCACAATAAAGGACGAACCAATAATGGTGGTAGTGTTCCGTCTTTGACGCCTAAATGGTGAAATACCTGGAACCCCTCCCGGTAATGGGGGGAGGTCCAGAAGACGTCTAGATCGACGTGGTCCCATTTGGTCCATTTTGCCATTGACTAGGTCTATATTTAGAAATATTTGAGAGGATAGATCTTATAATCAAAGAAAAATTCTGATCACATACATAAAACAAAGTGAAAATAAAATAAATTTTCCCTTTAAACTAATTCTATGTGATCAGTCAATCAAAAAATATGGTTTTTGTTTGTTTTCATATGATACTCAAATCATAGAGGACCTAATCGTCCTCAGACACTCAAAGGTAACTGGGCATTGAGAAGATATTTTGCGAGTGCTGGCACAACATCTAGTAAGAGGAGGCTATGCCCCCAGTTAGCCGAAGAAAATCCACCAAGCTAAGGGTAGAGGATCTAGCTCCTTGCTGCACCGTCACCTATAGGGAAAGGATGCCCTAATTTTGGCCACTAAGTACCATAGTCCCATGTGAGCATTCGAGTCTTGGGATTTTTGTTAGTTATGTTAGAAAATTAAATATTACAGAGCAATGCAACACATAAAATATGCAGAAAATTAAAGCACACAAAACACATAAATCCAGAGAGACATAGATATACGTGGTTCACCCAGTTTGGGCTACTCTTAGTATGAATCGTTTGTCGATAAAATACCACTTTAGCTATGCATAAAAAATAGCCCTAACATCAAGTATGGCTGAAAATATCTTTAAATATGCATTTAGTTGACCCAAATAAAGTTGCACAAATCCAGATCTATGCATAAGAATACATTAAGCAGTAAAAATGGAATGTTGCTCCATGCATCCAATAGATAAGACAAGAACAATATTTTTTGAAAGAATTTTTATATTAAAGGGGGAACCTGAGAGGAAAACAAGAAAGGTGTTTCCAATTCTCCTCAATGGGATGGGTTCTTGAAAGTCATCAGCATTTCAGATCTAATATTTCTCTCTCTTGTTGGTGTAGAAAACCCACACAAACATAGAACTCAAAGGGAGCTCACAAAGCAAATGATGGAGACTGTGACAATGATAATGGCTCAAAGTCAGACCAAGAGTATAGATCTAGAGTGATCTAATGCAAATGAAAGGTGAAAAATGAATGGGAAAACCCTTCTATTTATCACAAAATATTAGGGCGGTCTAGAGCTTGGTGCGTGAATAAAATATTATTAACCAAATTCTAGAACCACCTTTTAGGAATATTTTATTATATTTGTTGGAGGGGAAAGGATTTTTGACTTGGGTCAATTCTTTTATTTATAGATAATAAATAAATAAATGATTTATTTATTATCTTAAGGAAATGGTGGAAGTATAATTAAATAAATAATGATTTATGTAATTATTTATATATGATTTAGTCAAATTTAACTAGGAATATTATTTAAATAAGGATTAAATAACTTATTCGTAGGAAATAATCAAATAAATAAGGATTTATTTAATTGATTTCCTTGTTTTGGGTTAAATATGACTAGGAATAATAATTAATTTGATGTTTAACTAATTATTCCTTAAGGAAATATAAACAAATATAGATTTGTTTATTATTTCCTTTTGGGGTTTCCTGTTTAGACCATAAACAACTTAATAAAAGTGTTTTACTAAGTTATTTCACATAGTGAAAGCAATTTTACTTAGGGTAAAATTGGTCTTACATGGTGTACTTGGGTCCATCTAATGATAATAGGTTAGATGACCAAAAAGTGGTGTAACAGATAGCCCCCCAGCGTACGAGTGTTAGGAGTAAATCGTATGACCGAAGTACGTTGTAAGATCTCAATCACTAGACATCAAGAGGGAAGTCAGAGAGATAAATGTAAGGTAGTCTAATGCGCTAAAGGACTAGACCCTAAGGAGACGAGACTTACAGTTGCAACAAGTCTCTAGTTTATGAGATGGTACTTATGCTATAGGCAGCGGGGGAGGCATACCTATGCCTGCCGAGACAAAGTACAAAATAATAGTGCGTCTAGTAAACAAGGGACCGAACTATAAAGTACATGCTGGCATTAACATGAGCCAGATAAAAGATATAATGAATAATCCCATATACATGCTATGCTTGAGATAACAATCGGGATTGAAAAAGTAAGATCTAAGTACATGAGGTACAAATACAACCCAAATGCCCCCTATAAACAGGGAAGGGCTTGAAAAATCTGACTGATACATGCAAATCAAAGAGGTGCTATAAGTGGATAAGGCCATCATCATCAAATATATGGAGCTGCATCAAAGGTTGCAATGAAGAGGTCATCCAGGCATGTAGGGGGCTACCTATAGGGCCACCCCCTCATGAGGGTTGATACATCTCACACACACTCGGGAATCACCAATAGTTGCTACTGCATCGCTGGACCATCAAGTATACGGATCTCGATCATGCTTAAAGGACCTGGAGCTGAGAAACAATCAAGTCAAAGGGTAATGAGAAATCCCTTTGCCTGAGCCAGGGCACCGAAAAAGTGTAGGAGCTGGAACCAAGGTACACCGCCCTCTAGACCTGTCTTCTGGAGTGAATGAGTTGATGTCAACAGAAGGAGGTCCACCATAGTTGAGAAAATAAGGGATCCCCAACTAAGGCACGTGAGAAAATAGCAGAGTGACTAACAGACAGACACCAATGATGATGATGAAATGGGGGATACTAAGTAGCAGATGGACGACTTCCCTTTTTAGAGCCTAAAGGGCGTGAATGACTTGGTAGTGAATGACAGAATATCATGAGGGATAGGGAACAATGGGACTAAAGGCCATAATGTGTGACACGAGAGAGGGACCAAGCAATGAAGGATGGAGGACTATAGAGGGATACAAAGGGACTCAGGATAGACTCCATGAATGTGATGATGACTCAACTCAGATGCTCGAAACAAGGGCGACTCAATGGTGTTGCCACACAGTAAAGGTCTAATGGGGGACCATAAAAACATGAGTACAATAGGGTATCCCATGAAGAAAATAAAAAAAAACAAGGATAAGAAAAGAGGCAAAGTGGTGCCCCAAGTACAAGTGTTGTAAGTGAGGAAATTCAATTTGGAGAAGAGGTGAATAGACCCTTCGTGGAAAAACTATGTCTTGGTGAAGTATGAAAACATGAAAAAATAAAAAATACCCATTTTAGTGCTCGGTGAGAGCTTTCCAACGGTGCAGACGGTGTGTCAAACGGAGCTATGGTTTGGTTGCAGTGGGCGAAAGAAAAAGCAGGGTTTTCTCTTCTAATAAGGCATTTTCCCTCCAAATGCATTCATTTTCTTGTGTATCTTTGGTGAATGTGGAGAGGAGAGAACGGCCTAAATATTGTGGCGATCATAGCAAACAAACCGACCGTTGGAATCGAGATCTGTCAGTTTCAGGTAAGAGGCCTAATCCTACTCTTTATTTTTGATGGATTAAAAGTTTAGATTAGGATCCCAAATCTCAAGAATAGCCCCTCCCTCATCTTTACGGCCGGGTCGCACTTTTTGGGCCAAAAACTATGACCTAGGAAGTAGGTTTTGGCCTGAAAAGTACGACTTGTCCCAGGAGTTGGCTAAAAGGTGTGACTTGTGAGATGAAGGTGATTTCAGTGCTGTTCTGGGCAGAGAGTCAGGTTTTATATGATTGAATGTAGTTTTTCCGATATGTATTGAAAAAGATGATGTGCTTTTGTAGAGATGGCAGATATATGGATCAAGTGGAGAGAGAGAGAACTGGGTACATTACGGTCAGAAATCCAAGTGGATTAGGGTGTCTGTCGTGCGTTGGCCAGGTTTGGGGTTCTAGAGAGGTTGGAGAACCGTGTAGGGCGGCAACAGTGTTGCGGATTCTGGGCAGCTAGGCACTCCATCACATCACTGGAGGGCAGATGATGATTTTAGAAAGTGTGTTGAGTGGGACCTACTATGGGTGGGCCTAGATGATGTTGGTGTCATTGAAATGACAGTTATCACTTTGCAAGCAGCAAGTGAACCATGACTATGCTTATGGGATGGTATTGTGCTCCTTCTTTTTTGAGAAGATCCCGACTTTGCGACCTCGTGTATAGCTACCTAATGGGGGTCCGAGAGAACCCAGGATGCGTTTTTGGGGATGACTATTGTGCAGAGGAGGAGGAGGGGCGGTTGGACGAGTGTTCCGACCAGAGTTCTTTGCCCATTGGGATCAAATGCCGTTGTACATAGACAACTATCCCTATAGTGGGATGAGTTATTGGGGAGATCTTGACTTGCCTCTTCCACCTGGTCGAGTATGGGGGCCCAATGGTAAGTGAAAAGTAACTAATATTTTACGTGCATGTGAAAGTTTGTGAATAGTATTTATGGTACTGATCCTTATACTTTTGCTATGCATATATAGCTCCAGTGAAACCAGCTGGATATATGGGACGACCTGCAGTAGCAAGAACTACAGGTGCGAGTGGATTGAGAATGGCACAAAATGAGGATATGGCCACTCTTTTGGAGGACATCCATCATAGATGTGAGGGGCTGCTGATTGGTGTTTTAGAGCGGGGTTGGCAAGACTTGGACAACTAGTACATAGAGCTATGTATTGGGCTACCCTCGGAATGGAAAGGTGTCATGCGGCGCATGGCGATGGCTGGTCAGACTGTGCGTGATCTACGAGCTGCGGGAGCAGAGCCATTGGCTCAGGATCCTCCAGAGAGTGATTACATGTAGGGTAGGTGGTGCCCCCTAGTGTGTATGTAGGGGCAAGTGGTGCCCCCCAGTTTTGATTTTGGTTGTTTGTAACATGTTATGGACATGTCATATGTATCAGAGTAGATGGAATCTAAAAAAATGTTATGTGATATGTATTATGCATATGTATGGTGTTGATGATTTGAAATGTTATGGTCTTGTGTGTGATAAATTCCATTCTAGAACATGGTTTGCAATGTTATATACGTAGTGATTTTGTGCTCTAGGTACATGGTTGAAAGTAATGAATCTAAATGCACGTATCAAAAGTTTCACACGTAAATATCATCTAAAAAAGATAGGGTTATGCACACAATAGACACCACTGAGTTGCAAGACAAGAAGCAGGGAATCTAACTGAACGTGTATATGGAGGATGCGATGAGAAAGGGCATCAGCTAAAAAGCCACGTACTACATCATATTCGGCCTGATTATTGGTGGCATTACTAATGCAGACCCCATTAGAAAGAACGAGGGTATGTGAGGGGGTAAAGATGGCCCAAGCAGCCGAGGCGAGATTCTAGGAATAGCGACTTGCCCCATTGGCATAGCCAATATACTGTGTGGACTGGAGGTCCTGTGAAAAAGTGTCACAAGGCAAGAAAAGGGAGGAGGAAGGATAAGGATGGCAACGTGAGGGTAGGGTATACATTGAACGAAAACTATGGGAGGGAGTAGTCTGGGTAGGATGGCTAGGCCTCATAAACTGACTAGAGGGTGATGTATGAGGGCTATGGGGGGAATAGCTGGAGCTCATGCTACGGAGAACATCATAGATACGGATGGTATCATCTTGGTTATGTGTGGGAAGGAAAAGGTCGAGGAAACCACATGATGTTGCAAAGCTACCTAAATCATCAGCCTGGGAAGAAAAGCTCACATATATTGGTCGTCATGGGGGATGACAAAAGAACAAGTAAAAATATGGTCAAAGGATGTGGAGCCCAAGAATGTTGTTGAAGGGGAATCAAGCAAAATAGACAGAGTGGATTAAGAGGGAATGTACTTTGAGGGTCGCACGAATGATGATAGGTATAGGAGGGGGGTAGTAGGTTCTGACATCTCAACATCAGGGGGAGGATTTGTCAATGGTAGCAGGGGGATCCTCGAGTTGTCTTGACGCATACTGTGCAAGGATGGGAGAGGTGGATTGATTTTGTTCAACCTCGTACTTTCAAATGACCTCTAAAGAGGGGCGGTAATGCATGAGGTGAGGACAGTGGTGAGAATAATAGCCATGGAAACCACACAGGGCATAGGGTTTGTTGGTGCGAAGAGTCTTGGGATTCTTGGGTGCGGACGAGGAAGCAACAGAGGGTTCAGGGACCGTAGACTCAAGGAACGTGACCTTAACCATGGGTTTAATACAAGGCTACTCAGGGCAAGTATGAGAGGCATGACCGATGACATCACACAACATGCAAGGCTTTGCAGGTGGAGGAGGGGCAGGGTCAGTCGAGGTGACCTTGTCTTTGGATGCTCCCTTGTGAGCTTTGACTTTCTTTCCCATAATGGTCACAACAGGAGAAGGTTCCTATTGATGTGCGGGTGGCACTGTAGTGACGGAAGCAGCTAAGGGAACTGGTTGAACCGGTCTCAAAGCAAGGTATGGTTTGGGGTGACCTGGTGGGGTAGCAGCTAGAGGGTCAGGGAACCAGATAGGAATGCCCAGGGTCAAATTAGGGAGGGAAAGGGTGGCCATGATGGGGACCGAATAGACTGCGGGAGGGGGAGCAAGAAAGGGTATATGACCAGTGGGGTAATGGACAAGAGGGACAGCGCCAAGATGGTTGAGACTTGGGGGAACCAACCCAGGAGAGTAGAGAGGCTCATGGGTACTAGCCGTGAGGGGAGGGCCAGAAGGAACAGGTCCGGTTGGTGGGGGCGAAGGGGTAGGAACAGGTTGAGGTTGCAGACTAGCCAAAGTGGGCCGCTTGAGGTCAGCCCGAGACGATTGCATCATGCAAACATTCACTGAGCTGGGATCAGAGACAAGAGGAGGAGGAAGACCAGGGAAGGTTCCAAGTAAGGAGGAGTCTTTGTAGACACCAGGGGAGACATTTCTCAAAGAATCAACGGTGTGCTTATTGGCTATAGAAGAGATGATCGACTCAAGGGAGGTCTGAGATTTTGGCTCATGATATGTCAACTGGTCAATAGTGACTATCTTTCCATTATGAGGGAAAAACATCTTGCGATGAACCGCGAATGGGACAACAGACATGGCATAGGTGTAGCTACGCCCCAAAGGAATGTTATAATAAAGAGGGGCATCGATGACTTCAATGTCAACACCAACTTTCTTGCTTGCAAGAGTGATAGGGCAATTACGGAAGAGGATAATGGGCTGGGAGGCATGGCCATCCCATGCACGAAGGGTGATGGTGGAAGGGGCCAGCTCAAGAGATCTGATTTTTTTCCAAACCAAAGTAGACATCACACAGGTAGATGACCCTTCATCAATAATACATCGAGCTACAATAGTGTTCTGAATTTTTACTGGAATTTCGAAAGCAATGGAAGCAGGAAGAGGAGGATGATCTGATTGGCGGGCATCGAAAACAATCAATTTGTCATCAACAGGATCTATAGCACCTATGGTAGATATTAGAGCCTTATTTTGAGAAGGACATGACTGGAGGAGTTCCAGTGTTGAAATGGCAGCAGGAGACTGCGCATAATCATCTACTACGCTATAAAAATGAGCAGCTCGACCGGAAGCAGCATTACGACATAATGGGCCCTTGGGAACCATGATAGGGACCTCAAATTTGGGTTGAGGGATTTGCAAAGGACCATTTTGTGTCGAAAGAGGCTCTATGGGACATGAAGAAGGTGACTTGCGGATAGACGGAGCAAGGGGAGTGGGGTACTGACAAGACTGAGTTTGAAGGTTAAGGTCGACGGTGAGAGGTTGGTCAGAAGTCATCATGAGAATCTGGTAATTGGGGGAACCAAAAGGGGAAGGTTGAGTGGTTACCAGGGCATGAGGTGGTTGAGTAGCCACAAATCCTTGGTGAGGGAACAATAGGAGAGGTATGTTGTCCCCGCAAGGTAGCCTGAGACTCCTACATCTGTCGCATCTATGGTAATAGGGGACAATCGTGAGTGTAATGACCATAAAAACCGCAACACGAACAAGGCTTATTGGTGCAAAGAGGCCTATCCGACTTGGGCTGAGAGCCCTGTGGCTGGTTAGCAATGTTAGAATCAATACTTGGAGGATTGGATCCACGATTACCAGGGGAAGATTGATTTGGATTGCCTTTTCTCTTTCTTTCAGAAGAAGGAGGATTAGTCGCACCCTGCTGTGCAAATACTTGCCCTGGAGGGGGTAGTAGTTGATGTTGCGGGGGTTGAGAAGGCAAGGGAGTTGGATGTCCAAATGCTAGAGGAGCTGGGACACTAGGTTGTGGGTAAGGATAAGGGTTAATATGGGCAACATTGAGGTAACAAGGAGGGTGGGAAAAAGGAGGAGGCATGTCGTATCCTGGATACATGCTACCTAGAGGGGGGAAAGTGCTGGAGGTGTTGGCCCCTCCCGGAGGGAAACCATAGCCCATAGGGGGTTGAGCATAGGTATGTGAAAGGGCTCCAATGATACCGTTGGCAGAGTGAGATGCCCCCGGGGCATTAGTGCCACCACGTTTGGGGAGGTCAAGAAGGACGGTATAAACATAAACAGATTGAGCATAGATGAGGTCATATTTCAAGGCTATTTGGAGGGAAACTTCTTCATTTTGAGGGAACTGGGATGCGACATCTTTGCTGATAGTAGGTAAGAGAGAGCGAAGGAACCAATCCATATAGACCTGATCTTCAAAGGTGGGAGCTCGACATAAGCTCCTTCTTCTTCGCTATTCCTGGACATGAACGGAAACGCGGGTCAAAGATGATTGACAGAAAGAATTCAAGAGCTCGGTACCAATGTCGTATCATAGAGGGAGCTGGAAATAAGATAAGAAGGCTCGGGCAATGTTCGCAAAGGTGGTATGGGAAGAGGCGGTCTGATCAACATACCATTTAGAAGCTTTGCTAGTAAGCGTGCATTGGAACAATCTAAGACAGATGGAATCATCAGTAATGGAGTTGGAGGAACACCACATGTCGAAAGATCAGATATGGTTGGAGGGATATTCACTAGCAAGGCCTTCAAACTTGGGAATGTCAGGGGGGAGCTTGGTTGGCATAGCAGGCCAACTAACATCGTGGTGGATAGAATCGTTGATCAACTGATTGAAATCAGGGAGAATGAGACAAGCCATATAAGGGAGCAAAGGGACAGTCGAGGTAGTTTCCGTGGTGGTTCCGCTAGTAACAGACCCAGCAGTAGGACCGGGGTTGCTAGCGTTAGGTCCCGAACTAGACATGGTGAAGTTAATAGTGGGAGAACTAGGAGTAGGGGGAGAACTTGAACAATCAGAAGAAGATTCGGAGTGTGGACTCGGGGGAGGACTAACTTGACGACGGTGGGAGAGAGTAAGTTGACCAACCGGAAACTGAGGGTGAAGGCCAAGAAGTCTCTGAGATAAATGCCTTGGAGGCGCAATGATGACGGGAAGAAGAATAACCGATAAAGGTGGGGAGGTGCAGAATCAAGTGAGACAATGTCAAAACAAGGGTGGAGAGGTGTAGTGTCAATTTATTTTAAAGTCTTTGCTAGGCAGTGTTAACCAGGCTCTTCTTCACTTAGGTTCAGTGTGTGGCATGCATTGATTTTAATTTTTAAACCCAGACGTTTTGAGAGTAAAAGAAAAAGTGTGCTGTGGAACTGAAAATAAATATGCAAAGAACAATAAATAAGGCTAAAATAATAGAAAATTAACAGCTAACAATGCATTGATCTAACCCACAAAGGTGAGTCTCTCAAAAATAATCTAAAAGAGGGAAAAAATATAATCAAAACACACAAAAAGATGTCAATAAATCTAAGGTTAGAAGGGACAGGGATCTAAAGGAGAATTCTGTTGAAAAGAGGTGCAGAAAATAGCAAAGAGATAGAGGCAAGGTTGCTGCAAAAAAAGAGGAAATCAGCTAAAGGTAGAAGGGAAAAGGAGGCGACCCTAGAGGCAAACCCAAAAAAAAATATATGAGGTGATTTGAAAGGGAGAAGAACTGATCTAAAAGGGATCTAAAAATGAGGTATCATATCTGAAAAGAAGAAGGTTGAAACTCTGAAAATTCAGACGTCTGAAATAGCTAAAAATCTTCCAAAAAAAGTGGAGGGTACTAAATCCATAAGGGGAAAGATTCCCACTTATTTGAGTAGAACAAATCAGAAATAGGTCTAAACGGGAAGAGACAGAGGCTGGAAAACCCTAACAGAAGCTTCAGGCAAACCCAGGAAAATTGCTAGAAAAGAGCAGAAAAAAGTGCAGGTCGCAAGTTCTGACCTGTTTTCAGTCCAGGTCACAGTTTTGCGGCAGAAAAGTGTGCCCTCTAGTCCATGTCGCAGGTTTTGGGCCGATAAGTGTGATCTGTAGATTCAAGTCTCTCAGCGGCAAATTTCAGAAGAATTTTTTGTCTTAGCTGTGGCCGATGTGTGTCACCTGCGCAATAGGGATAGAAACACACAGAAGTTAAAAATTTTAATATTTGAGGGTTTTAGAGGTGAAAAACACCATAAAAATATGAAAATAAAAAATGGAAGAGAAACCCTAGGGTCTAAAATAGCTGGATATGCATGAATATATAAAACGACAGCTGTCGCAAAATAAAACCCGTGTGGAGTCGCCAATGCTTAGTATGAATCTTTTGTCAATAAAAGACCACTTTAGCTACGCATAAAAAATAGCCCTAAAATCGAGTATGGCTATCAATATCTTTAAATCTGCAGTTAGTTGATCCAAATAAAGCTGCACAAATCTAGATCTATGCATAAAAAGACATTAAGCAGTAAAAATGGAATGTTGCTCCATGCATCCAATAGACAAGACAAGAACAATATTTTTTGAAAGAATTTTTATATTAAAGGGGGCACCTGAGAGGAAAACAAGAAAGGTGTTTGCAATTCTCCTCAATGGGACGGGTTCTTGAAAGTCTTCAGCATTTCAAATCTAATATTTCTTTCTCTTGTTGGTGTAGAAAACCCAGACAAACATAGAGCTCAAAGGGAGCTCACAAAGCAAATGATGGAGAACGTGACAATGATAATGGCTCAAAGTCAGACCAAGAGTATAGATCTAGAGTGATCTAATGCAAATGAATGGGAAAACCCTTCTATTTATAACAAAATATTAGGGCGGTCTAGAGCTTGGTGCATGAATAAAATATTATTAACCGAATTTTAGAACCACCTTTTAGGAATATTTTATTATATTTGTTGGAGGGGAAAGGATTTTGGACTTGGGTCAATTCCTTTATTTATAAATAATAAATAAATAAATGATTTATTTATTATTTTAAGGAAATGGTGGAAGTATAATTAAATAAATAATGATTTATTTAATTATTTATAAATGATTTAGTCAAATTTAACTTATATTATTGTAAATAAGGATTAAATAATCTATTCCTAGGAAATGAATTGAATAAATACATCTATTTAATTGATTTGTTTTGGGTTAAATATATTCAGAAATAATAGCAATTGATAAGGCATCCAATTATTCCTTTATGTTACAAACAAACAGATTTGTTATTATTTTCTTAGTTTCGTTTAGACCATAAGCAACTTTTAATAAAGTGTGTTTCATTCAAGTTATTTCACATAGTGTATTGTGGGGGCATTTAGGCAAATTGTCCGCATATGCGGTCATAGTCCATCTAATAGTAACAGGGCGGATATTCACAAAAGCGCAAAGCATTGCGTTTGGTCGTCCAGCACCGGAAACAACCGGGTCTTTTCCTTTCGTTATCTGTTAAAACAGAGATACACCCATGTAGACTGCCATTGTATCATTCATTTTCTTCCTGAACATCCCCATATTTTTCACTTTGAGAATACACAATACGTAATTCCAATAATAAAATAATTCTTTATACAAACATGGTTTTCCTTTCAGGCAAAACCTAAACTAAACATAACTTCAACCGTCAGGAGCTCATTTAATAACGAAATCAAATTACTGAACATTGCCTTTTACAAGGAAATTTTACATATGTTTTTAGCTTCGGGGGCACTACACCCAAAACCGCCTACCAAGGGGGGGGCTCCATAAAGTCGCAGCTACCCCCGTGGACCCCCCAGGCAGCGTTTAATTATGGGCAGCGCTGTCGCCCCCATTAAGGTACAGGGGTCCAACACTGTGATACAAAAAAAAACAGGATAATCGGGCTCCACACCCAACAATCTCCCACTTGGAGACTGATTGTAGAAACTCCACCGCTACTTCATTTGCTGGAAAATGACTCCTCTTTCAACCTGGTTGTTTCTCACCTTCATCGTCATCCTTGAAGACCAACTGAAGCTGAGCATGTTCTCAGTTTCTCCCTGGTTACAAATTTTGTTAGCATATTTGCAGAATTCTAGCTAGTGTGTATATTTTCCAGCTTCAACTATCCATCTTCCAATACTAACCGTATGAAATGGTACTTCAGCTATATGTGTTTAGTCCTGGAATGAAATGCTTATTTATTTGCAAGATGAATGGCACTTTGGCTATCAATGTATAACGTGCCCATATCATGATTCTTACCCAATTCATCCATAAAACTTTGTAACCAAATCATTTCCTTACTAGCCTCTATAGCAGTAACATATTCTGCTTCTGTTATTGAAAGTGCAACAACACTTTGAATTTTTCAAACCCAACTAATAGTTGTTCCACCTATAGTAAATACATATCCTTTAGTGCTCCTTCCGTTATCTCTATCACCTTCCATATCTACATCAACATATCCCTATAGATCAATGTTTGAACCACCAAAGCATAATGCTCCATTTTTGGTACCTCTCAAATATCTTAGAATCCATTTCACTGCCATCCAATGTTCTTTTCCTGGATTTTTCAAGTACCTTCTTACAACTCCCACTGCATGTGCAATATCAGGCCTTGTGCAGACCATTACATACATTAAGCTTCCAACTCCTGATGCATATGGAACTTTAGACATGTAGCCCATTTCATCTTTGGTTTTGGGGCACATCTCCTTACGAAGTTTGAAATGGCTAGCAAAAGGTGTACTAACTGGTTTTGCATTTTACATATTAAATCTTTTCAACACCTTTTGTATGTATTCATTCTAAGACAATGTTAATTTGCGATTTTTCTTGTCTCTAGTTATTCTCATACCAAGGATTTGTTTTACAGCTCCCAAATCCTTCATTGAAAATTAATCTGCCAATTTTCTTTTGAGCACATTTATTTCCTACATGTTAGACCCTAAAACAAACATGTCATCTACATACAATAACAATATAATATAGCTGCCATCATTTTTCCTTTTCAGATAAACACAATGATCAGAGTGACATCTAGTACAACCTTGTTCAAACATAAAATTGTCAAATTTTAGATACCATTGCCTTGGAGCCTGGTTTAAGCCATACAAGCTCTTCTTTAACATGCACACTAATTTTTCTTTCTCCTTGACCTCATATCCTTTTGGTGGCTGCATATAGATCTCTTCCTCCAAATCTCCATGGAGAAATGTTGTCTTCACATCTAACTGTTCAAGATGTAAATATTCCGCTGCTACCATACTTAAAAAAGTTTTGATTGAAGTCATATTAACAATAGGAGAAAATATTTCATCAAAATCAATACCTTTCTTCTGTGCAAACCCCTTCACCACAAGTCTAGCTTTGTACCTATGTTTTCCTCCACCTTCTTCCTTCAGCCTATAAACCCATTTATTATGCAATGTGTTTTTACCTGAAGGAAACCTGAATAAGTCCCAAGTCTGGTTATGCTTTAAGGATTCCATCTCTTCTTCCATGGCTACCTCCCACTTATTCCTTCCTTCAACCTGCATTTCATCTTCATAACATTCAGGTTCACCAGAATCAGTCAACAATAAATAATATAATGAACGTGTTAGGTCCCTATATTACTAGTATAGTCCCTTATTGTTGTTAGTGTACCCCCCTTATTGTTATTATTGTACCCTTGTAACCCCCATTTTGTTATTATTGTGCCCTTAAATTATTATTGTTAGGTCGGCTAGGATTACATTGTGGCCCACTAGGATTACATTATGGCCCCATGGACTCCTATATATAGAAAAGAGGTTTTGTAAATTATATCATCCAAGAATTGTTCATTTATGTAATGTATTGGAGGTTGCCCCCTCGAAGTGGCTCATTTCTAAGGCGTTGATATCTCTTTTCTTCTCTTTTTGGAGCTGGTTACACAACATTTGGTATCGGAGCTTTGGATTCTAGGGTTTCGCTGCTCCAAACAGGTCATCGTGGCATTTGCGCTATACCTTTTTTTCTACGAAGTTTCTGAAGCTGAAATTTTTAGGGTGCGAAGCCGAAATCCTGAGGAAGATTGTCTAAAAATTTTAGAGCCTGGTTCGCAATATTTTCGGAGATATGCTCTGTGGAAGTTAGGTATTTTTTTCAGGCTCCTAAATAGGTCATCGTGGAATTTGCGCTATAACTTTTTTTCTACGAAGGTTCAGAATCTGAAATTCATATGGTGCGAAGCTGAAATCCTGAGGAAATTCGTCAAAAAATTTCAGAGCTTGGCTCGCAATATTTTTGGAGATATAATCTGTGGAATGTAGTTCTTTTTCAGGCTCCTGAATTGCATCTCAAAGAGGTGATTGTGGGAAAAGTTCAACAACTCTCTCTTTGGGCATCAGATTGGAGTGCTATAAAAATTGGTCACAAGTACGTAGACTGTAGTTTCTTGGCTATCAATTTCAAAGACAAAGGACAAAACAGTGTCACGTGGCAAGTCGTACAAGTTCGCTCTACTGAACCAGTCCATAATTAGGTCATTGTGGGAGATTGGACACAACTTTGTCTTGGAGAATCCAAATCAGGTCAGACCTGTGGCATTCAAAAGATAATTCAGAGGGGTATTTCATTACTGAATTTCAGATATTGAAGTGTTGCAATGACAAATATAATCCAATTTCAATATCAAGCTCCTCAAAAGCAAGAAAAAGGTGTGTATTTTTTTTCCGAATTGCATAAGTCTTGTTTGAAGAATCAATTTGAATTGATTCCAAGGGAATATTGTAGAATAGATATCAGTATTGGGTTCTAAAAGATGCCCCGTAAAAATAATTCAATACCCATTAAGCCTTCAGAAGGCTCTACTATGACTCATGAAGATGAAGAATTGCAACATGATCTATCAAAATTACAAGAGCAAGTGCAACAAATTTCACTCTCGTAAAGAGCAACAAAAAATGAAATGGAAGTTTTGAAGAAAGGCGTGGAAGCTAAGATGGATGGTGTGCAAGCTAAGATGGATGGCATGGAAGCTAAGATGGATGGAATGGAAGCTAGCATGGAAGCTAAGATGGATGACATGAAATACAACATGGAAAACATGAAGAATGATCTAAAAACAGACATCGAAGGTTTGAAAAATTTGATACAAGAAATGTTTCCTAATGGTGAAAAGATAGTAGAAGAACCTCATGATGAGAACAAAATCAATGTTAATCATGATTTCATAAACTCTAATGTTGGCGAGAAGAACCACCATATTCCAAAAATGGATATGAGGAAGTTTGATGGAAAGGATCCTGTAACATGGATACTACAGATGGAACAATATTTTGATCTCCATAACGTGCAAAACACACAAAATGTACGCATTGCAACTTTACATTTAGAACAAAATACATTTGTATGGTATCGATGGCTTTGCTCCCGTAAAAAAATTGTCACTTGGTCTATTTTTACGGAAGAAATGATAGCACATTATGAGGATACAAAGAGCAACACCTTTTTTAGCCAATTGATAAATCTCAAACAAAAGGGTTTAGTGGGGCAACACATTGAGGAATTCCAAAAATTGAATGTAAGGGTAACTGATATTCCAGAGGAACACAGGATCGATCTCTTCATAGGCACTTTAAAAGATAATATCCAACATGAAGTTCGCGTTTTGGAACCAGATTCATTGGAGAAGGCATTCAGGTTGGCAAGAAAATTTGAATGTAAAATAATGGCGACAAGGAAGCCTGCCACTCAATTCTATAAAGAAGGAAGTGTTGCTACGCCTAGATTTCCACAACCTACAAGGTTGACACCACAACAATTGGAAGAAAAAAGAGCAAAAGGGCTTTGCTACGGTTGTGATAGAAAATACACTAAAGGTCATAAGTGTGCTGAGAAGAAATTATTTTACATAGATTGTGAAGAGGAAGAAGAAAATGAACAAGAAGAGGATATGCACCAGGAACCAACCCTAGAAGAGGAAGAAATGAATCCGACCATATCGTGTAATGCACTGGCAGGAATTACCACTCCTCAAACTCTCAAGATAGAAGGACAAATCAAGAAGAAAAAGGTAATAGTGTTGATTGATTCAGGTAGCACACATAATTTTATTCATTGTAAGGTAGCCAAGGAATTAAATTGTTTCCTATACCCAGCACCAGAATGTCAAGTGATGGTTGCAAATGGAGGAACTATAAATTGCTCTGGAAAATGCCATAATATCAAGCTAACCATGGGGAATATGTATTGACTAGTCCAATGCTTGCCATTCCTATGGGAGGTGCTGATGTTGTACTAGGAGTACAATGGTTACAATCTTTGGGGACGGTAGCTTTTAATTTTCAAGAACTTTTCTTGAAATTTTTTTCAGAAGGAAAGGAAGTTGAATTACGAGGTATTGCAGGGAAGCCGGGAAGGATAATAAGCTCTAATGTCATGACAAAGCTTCTAAAGAAAGAACAGCGAGGCGTAATTGCACAATTATGCTCACTAGAAGTTCCAACATCAAAATCATCTATTTATGTAGATCTCCAACAAGTCTTGGACAATCATTCCAAGGTGTTTGAAACTCCCAAAGGACTCCCACCTATTCGTGATCATGATCATGCTATTCATTTGATTCCAAGAAGTGTTCCTCCAAACATCAGGCCTTATAGATATCCTTACGTCCAAAAGAGCGAAATTGAACGTATGATTGCGGAAATGTTAGAGGCAGGTATAATTCAACCTAGTCAAAGTTCTTTCTCTGCTCCCGTAGTATTGGTACACAAGAAGGATGGATCATGGCGAATGTGTCCAGATTATAGGGAGCTCAATAAGCTCACCATTAAAGAAAAATTTCCCATTCCTGTGATTGATGAATTATTGGATGAATTACATGGAGCAATTTATTTTACAAGTTGGATCTTCGTTCAGGATATCATCAAATTAGAATGAAGACTGAAGATATTCCAAAAACAACATTTCGAACTCATGAGGGTCATTATGAATTTTTGGTCATGCCCTTTTGCCTTACCAATGCACCTTCTACATTTCAAGGGTTGATGAATTCCATTTTCAAACCCTTCCTTAGAAAATTTGTGCTAGTATTTTTTGATGATATACTAATCTACAGCAGGTCTTGGAAGGATCATGTTGAACATGTTGACGGGGTGCTCAAACTATTGCAGGAGAAACAATTATATGCAAAAACATCCAAATGTTTCTTTGGAGTACAAGAGGTGGAATATTTGGGTCATATTGTATCTCACGAGGGTGTTAAGGTAGACCCTAACAAAATTAAAGCCATTAAGGAATGGAAAGTCCCCACAACCATTAAGCAATTGCGAGGATTTCTCGGGTTAACAGGGTATTATCGCAAGTTTGTTAAAAATTATGGGAGAATAGCAGCACCTCTAACAACATTATTGAAGAAAGATGCATTTTCATGGACTCTTGAAGCAACTAAGGCCTTTGAACATCTTAAAGAGGCAATGTGCCTAGCACCGGTCTTAGCTACGCCAGACTTCACAAAAACCTTTATTGTGGGATGTGATGCCTCAGGAAATGGAATTGGTGCAGTCTTAATGTAGGAAGGAAGACCCATTGCTTTTGAAAGTCGTCCAATAAAAGGAAAGTATTTACAGAAACCTATTTATGAGAAGGAAATGTTATCAATATTGCATGCACTAAAGAAATGGCGAACTTACCTAATGGGAAGACACTTCAAGGTAAAAACTGATCATGATAGTCTTAAACACTTTTTGAAACAAAGACTATCTTCAGAAGAGCAGCAAAAATGGGTCACAAAGATGTTGGGTTATGACTTTGAAATAATCTACAAAAAAGGAAAGCTTAATGTTGTTGCTGATGCACTCTCAAGAAAGAATGAAGAGGTGGAAGCATTGCTTTGTGCCATTTCTATTATCCAACCAGATTGGATAACTGAAGCAAGAGATGAATGGAAGAAGGACAAAGATGTATGGACACTCATTCAAAAGTTGCGGCAAGATCCTAGTACATCTGATACATTTAGTTGGAAAAATGATTCCTTATGGTACAAAGATCGCTTATATCTTTGTAAGAATTCCCAACTAAAACAAAAGATTCTTCTGGAATTGCACACTTCTCCTTTAGGAGGACACTCGGGATTTTTAAAAACTTACCACAGGGTGAAGAAATAATTTTTTGGGATGGCCTTAAATCTGATATTCAAAAGTTTGTGGCGGAATGTTTGGTTTTCCAGCAGAATGAAGTGGAAACAATTAAGACCCCGGGACTTCTACAACCTTTATCCATTCCAAGTCAACGTTGGGAGGAGATTTCAATGGATTTTATCACAGGTTTACCTAAGTCCAAAGGAAAGAGTGTCATCATGGTGGTAGTTGATAGACTTATCAAGTATGCACACTTTTGTGCATTATCTCATCCATTTAAAGCAAGTACAGTTGCTACTACATTTATGGATAGAATTCAAAAGCTACATGGAAGCCCAAGGGTTATTGTGAGCGACAGAGATCCCATTTTTACTGGAAATTTTTGGACGAGTTATTTTCTTGTTTGGGTACTCAATTAGCTCATAGCTCATCTTATCATCCTCAATCTGATGGTCAAACTGAGATAGTAAATAAATGTTTGGAAGGATATCTTCGTTGTTTGGTATCTGATAAACAAACACAATGGGTCAAGTGGTTACCTCTCGCTGAATGGTGGTATAACACTTCCTTCCATACTGCAGCAAAAATGACCCCATTTATGGCACTTTATGGATATCATCCACCATCGATCACATCATCTTTAAGGGAAAATTCGAATGTTCAAGCAGTGGAAGATCACATCGAGCATCAGCAAGAAGTTCTCCAACTCTTAAAGGATAACCTGAATTTGGCACAAAATCGAATGAAACAACAGGCAGATCAACATCGCAGCGAGAGAAGTTTTGATATAGGAGAATGGGTATTTTTACGGCTACAACCATATAAACAAATGTCCCTCAAGCAAGCTAAGAAGGATAATAAATTATCGCCAAAGTACTATGGTCCTTACAAGGTGTTGCAAAAGATTGGTACTATGGCATACAAATTGGAGCTTCCTACTTCTTCGTGAGTACATCCAGTTTTCCATGTTTCATGCTTAAAGAAGGTTATAGGTGAAAATCTTCCAGTTCAAACAATATTGCCAGAACTTGATGAGGAAGGAAAATCATATTGGAACCTGAAGCGGTCATGGAAACAAGAATTCGACAGCTACGGAATCGATCAATTTCAGAGTATCTCATCAAGTGGAAGAACTTACCCACTGAAGATTCTACATGGGAGGATGAGAATTTTATACAGAAGCACCAAGAGCTACTCAAGCATTGAGGATAACACTTTTTTGAAGGAGAGGGGCATGTTAGGTCCCTATATTACTAGTATAGTCCCTTATTGTTGTTAGTGTAACCCCATTATTGTTATTATTGTACCCTTGTAACCCCCATTTTGTTATTATTGTTCCCTTAAATTATTGTTGTTAGGTCGGCTAGGATTACATTGTGGCCCACTAGGATTAGATTATGGCCCCATGGACTCCTATATATAGAAAGGAGGTTTTGTAAATTGTATCATCCAATAATTTTTCATTTATGTAATGTATTGGAGGTTTCCCTCTCGAAGTGGCTTATTTCTAAGGTGTTGATATCTCTTTTCTTCTATTTTTGGAGCTGGTTACACAACAGAAGGAGAGTATCGTTCAGGGGGTCTACTTAGCCTGGTAGATTTTCTGACACCGCTTTCAAGTGTTTGAGGTTCCTATTTTTGTTGTGGTGTTTGTTGTTGTTGTGGCTGTTGATTATTATTATTTTCAGGCACATTTACCTTTTCTCTAATCTCATCAAGAACTATGTATTCTTTGTTTTCTTTTTCCTGTTTCTTTTCCTACAACTGATTCTTATACAAGACCTTTTCATTGAATATTACATCTCTGCTCCTAATGATTTTTTGATTTTTATAATCATATAAGCGTTAATGAAAATCATTAACTCTGTATCCAATAAAGGTACATTTATTTGATTTTGCCTCAAGCTTTTTTCTAATTTCTTTACTAATATGGACAAAGGCCTCACAACTAAAAGGCTTTAAAAAAGAGTAGTTCACCTTTTTACCTGTCCACGCTTCCTCTTGAATACCACCATCCAAGGAACTTGAAGGCCCTCTGTTTATTAGATAAAAAACAGTATCCACAACATCTACCAAAAATTGTAAAGGCAATCCTGCATGCAATCTCATGCACCTTGCACGCTCCATGATTGTTCTCTTCATCCCTTCTAACACACCATTTTCTTGTGGTGTTCTTGGAACTGTCTTCTCTCTACAAATTCCATGCTCTGAACAGTACCTATCAAACTATTTGTTGCAATATTTACCTCCATTATCTGAACTGAGACACTTCAACTTCCTTCCTGTCTCAATGTCAACCAAAGCTTTCTATTTCTTGAAAGTATCAAATACATCATATTTATTCTGAATACAATAAAGCCAAGTTTTTCTAGTTGCATCATCAATAAAAGTAATATAATAATGAGAACCACCAAGAGATAATACCTGAGCAGGTCCCCATACATCTATATGCACAAACTCTAATTTTTCGCTCTTCTTTTCTTTCTCGACTTTGAGAAATCTGACTCTCTTATGTTTTCCATAAATGAAATTCTCACAGAAATCCAAATCAACATTCTTCCAACCCGACAACAAATTTCTTGAGTGAAGAATCTTCATCCTCTTCTCACTCATGTGTCCAAGCCTATGATGCCATAATGCTGCATCTGCTCCTTTGGAAGTTAAAGAATTAACAGAGTTAGAAATACCATTTCATAAATAAAATGTACCAACCTTTTCGATTTTTGCTATTACCAATGCTCCTTTGGTGACCTTCAAAGTTTTATATGTGAAAATTGTCACACAACCTTCACTGCCTAACTGCCCTATTGAAATCAGATTTTTCTTCAGATATGGAACATGCCTTACCTCCTTTAATATCAATTGGTTTCCATTCTGCTATTTTACAAGAACCTTACCCATTCCAACAATTTTATAGGGTTTATCATCACCCAAACGGACTTGTCCAAAATCTCCTTGAACATAGTTATGAGAATATTTCCTATCAGATGTGGCATCGAATGAGGCCCCTCAATATACAACCTAGGAATCAATAACATTTTTGAAAGAAAGAGTCAAAGCATCTTGTAACACATCACCTGTCACATTGTCTTCATGATTATTTTCTTGCTGTGCATCTCCTTCTTTTCCCTTCTGATGTCTACAGTATTTTTTCAGGTGTCCTTTCTTTCCACATTTCTAGCACACTATCCCTGATCTAGACTTGGATCTGCCTTTACTTCATTTACTACGATATCTTGAGCTCTTTCCTCTTTCCATTTTTATTCCCCTAGACTCTGTACTCAAAGCATTACCCGATGTCTCACCAGAGCTTTTCCATCGGATTTCCTCGCTAAGGATAGAACTGAAAACATTATAAAACTTTAAAGTACTAGATCCAAAGGCAGAGTTACTAATGGCCATAACAAAACCATTCTAGATTTATAGCAATGAGCACAAAAATAATAGAGCTCTAATTTCATCATCAGAGTTTACCCCTACAAAAACTAACTGACTGGTAACTATATTAAAATCATTTAAATGGTCTACAACAGATCCACTTTCCGACATCTTCATATTAAATAAACGTTTCATAAGAAATACCTTGTTTGAGGGTGAGGGTTTTTCATATAGTTTCGCAAACGCATTAATCAAACCCTCTGTTGTTGTTTCCTTTGAAATATTTAAGGCTACCGACACCGCGAGGCACAACTGTACTATTTTGGGTCCCTTTCTATCAAGAATATCCCATTCTGGTTCTGTCATAGTCATTGGCTTCTTTGTTTTTCCACTCAATGGTAGGTACAGATCTTTCTGATACAGATAATCTTCCATCTGCATCTTCCACAATGGGAAGTTTTGGCCATTAAATTTCTCAACCCTAAACTTACCATCTTCCACCATTGCTCCCACTCAAACTAGGAACCCTTCTTTCCTGTGAGTTTATCAGCCAAATAGACCTTCGGCTCCGATACCAGTTGTTAGAAAATTAAATATTACAGAGAAATGAAACACATAAAATATGCAGAAAACACAAGCACACAAAACACATAAAACCAAAGAGACACAGATATACGTGGTTCACCCAGTTTGGGCTACATCCACCCCGAACAACCAATCCTTTCTTTCTATTATCCAGCAAAATGAAAAGACAAAACCTACAGCAGATCAACTGTAATATCGTATGTTCTCTCTCATAGTCTACCTCTATGCTTCTTGCTCTGAGAATACACGTACGATACATAACCGCAATACAATACCCTCATACAAGCGAGGGGTCACCTTCTAGGGAAAAAAACCCTAAACTAAACATAACTTATATCTTTAGATCATCCGCTTAATGAATAGCCCATATTGACTAGAAATTACTATACTTTTACAAGGTAATTTTACATCTTTTTTTAGTTTCGGTGACGCTGCCCCCCTCGGTGGGGGGGGGCTCCATAAAGTCACAGCCGCCCCCCCTTGACCCCCCAAGTAGCGTTTAATTACAGGAGGCAACACTGTGATACAAAATAAACAATATAATCAGGCTCCACACCCAACAAGTTCAACTAACAATTCTGAGTATCAGCCGAGTCAGGTAGCCCCAACTGATATCACACGCACTACGCCTAAGCCTAACACCCTCTGAGTCGGGTCTCTGTCACTCTTGGGTTTTCTTTTCCATGGGCTGATATGTAGATTTGAAATCTCCATAAACAATAAACTTCTATGTTTCAATATTAATAATGATCAAGGCAGCTTATTGGATGCCTACCCCCTTGATCCTAACTTAGACTATAAATTATTTTGTGGCCCCTATGGGGAGAATTTATTGAGATTTGTTAAGTTAGTTTTAGGTGTCTTAACTTTTCTTAGTGTATGGATGTATGTGAGAAAAAAGTGAACAAGCACATAGTTTGAACGTTTGGATATGCGATGATCCTTTCAAAATACCCTATTAAACTATTTTCTATTTTTCCTCGCTCAAAAGAAAAACATGTGTGGATATGGGTTGCTTCCTATTTTTCCTAGTTCATCTATGTGATCAACTATAGGGATATGGTGAGCTATGAATAGAGAGAATTAATATGCTTTCCTAGGATTACCGAAGGGTGCAAAGGCAATAGAGATTACTTTCTCTTCTATCAACAATTCGATCCTTGTCCCAAAATCCTAGTGCAAAAATTGAACTAAACTAAAGAATTTTACACTAGAAAAAGGACCTAGATAAGAATGCATGGACTTCGGCCACTTACTTTTGATAATTGTCTAGGTGTGTTGGTACCTAAATTTTCAAAACATAAATTTTTTTTGGAATGCAAGTTAATTTCGCCCCTACTTAAATTATGTATGAACTTTGCAAAAATAAACTTGAAATACAACTAACACTAAGCCTACCAAAAGAAACTAAGAGTGAGCTTTAGCAAGCTGCAGGGCACCTCAACTAGTGTTGGCAGACGTATTATGGGCTACCAGGCACTCTTTAAGCAAGAAAAGATAGAAATATGGGAGAAATTTGTCATTCTATCTTTTGTGTGCAAAACGCTGAAACAATTGCATTGTCTGCACACAGGTCAACTCTGAACGCCCGCCCTAGGCGTCCTTGTCTAAGGGAAATGCATGAAAATTCTTGAAAGAGTAGCTTTATGGAGTTTTCTTGCTTCAGTCTATCACATGGGATGAACTAGGGACTGAAGGAGAAAAAAGGGGACAATTTCAGCCCAACTCCACAGCATAGACGGAGGTCACGACAAAAAGGCACAACCATATAAACTTGGGAATAAAAGTTAGTGGTGTCACTAATCCTGTGTTAGTGTGTTTGGTACACGCATGTATGAAATCACACCAACTTAAGGGGTGTGATTTACCCTCTTAAGTTATTGGTCATAGGAAGAAAGGATATGGAGTCAAGCAAGTTAATGTAACTTGCTACAACAGAAACATACTATATAGGGAAATAGCATGCATATTCAAATATTAGAATTAAAATAAAACTAAAAAAAACAACACAAAAGCTCTAAATAGAGTCAAAAAACTTCAATAATACAAATGACGACGCTTACGTCTCCTCTTATTGAGTGCTGGTAGGAAATGAGGATGAAACTTTAACCCACTTACCAAGGAACCCTTAGAACTTGGGGTTCTAAGTCCGAATGCAAGGATTTCTTTACTCCCAAGCTGCCTTAGCTCAAAGTCTCCCTCTCTCTAAGATGGTGGACTGAAGCTTTTGGATGACCAACAACTGAGTCCCCTCTATCTCTGCTACAGATTACACACTGTTGGTATTGCTTGGGGAAATTGTGGCCAACATAAGACTGTGATCTCAAGTTGTTCATCTCTTCGTGGATGTTGGGTTTGTGTTATATTCTTTCCACGAATAATCATGCGTGGGGGGGGGGGGGGGGGGGGTAACAGGTAGCCCCCCCTGTCGGGGTTCGGGGCAGCGCCTCGGAAATTTTTATGGGTCCTTATTTTCCGGTGGGCGGACCTGCCCATGGTCTTCTGCATGGGTTTGCACATGGTTATGGGGAATGATGGTTTTCGGTCCCTGGTATTCTGTAGTTCCGTTCAAGGGAACTATGGGTATGTTCTAATCCAAGGTTAATGGATTGGGGTTTATGTATGCTTTGGCATGTATATATATGTGTTGTAACACTAAAAGGAATATAGTGAAAAATCAAGCTAGTCGTCCCAATTTGGGATCCAGGGGAAAATCTCTATGTATATATGTTTTATGTTTTATGCTCTTGATACTGTTTATTTTCTGTCTTTAATATTTGTTTGCAGATAATTTCTATACAGGGTTAAAACTTACATTTGGTATCAGAGCCAGGTTCTTCTTCAAGGGGATGCCTTTGCTACTAAGGGTTTTTTTTTTTCAGTTCTGAGGTAAACCCTATTCAGTGGGAGATTTGCGGGATTGATTCTTGTGGTGAAAGAATATGGTGAGCGACGGGAAGATAGAGATCGAGAAATTTAATGGTCATGGTTTTGAGTTGTGGAAGCTCAAGATGGAGGATATGCTGGTGGATAAGGACCAGTGAATCACGGTAGATCCGGGTACTAAACCAATGACAATGTTAGATGAAGAGTGGAAGAAACTGGATTAGAAGGCAAAGCGCCCAATACGGTTGTGTGTCTTAGATTCAATATTGTTGAATGTAACTGGGGAAGCTATAGCAAAGACATTGTGGGACAAGCTAGGGACTTTGTACCAATCTAAGTCTCTAGTGAATAAATTGTTCCTACAGAAAAAGATGTATAACCTGAGGATGAAGGATGGAGACTCAGTGACAGAGCATATAAACACATTGAATACCGTGGTAAGTCAACTGTCATATGTTGATATTAAAATCTCAAATGAAGATAAGTGCATCGGTTTGTTCGGTTTTCTACCAGATTCATGGGACAGTTTAGTTATTGCAATAGGTAGCAATACAACTACCTTGAATTTTGATGACGTTGTCTCAGCCTTGCTGTCAAAGGAAATGAGATGGAGAAATATGAAGGGTCAAAATGGATATGCCTTATTTGTACAAGGAAGGTCACAGAACATAAACAAGAATAAGGTTTCGAGTGGGAGATCTAAATCTAGAGGGAGATATAAATCACCTGGAAAGTTTATAAAGGTGTGCTAGAAATGCGAAAAGGAAGGGAATTACAAAAAGGACTACAGATATAAATCTCCTGAGAAAGGAAAGAGATCTAATGACGCTCCTTCTGCAGAGGAAAAAACCACCTCGGATGAAGGTGGGGATGTGTATTTGGCTTCTTCTTCAAATACACATGTAGATCATGAGTCATGGTTGATTGAATTGGGTGAATCCTTTCATTTCACTCCTCATAGGGAGTGGTTCTGTGAGTATGAGAAATATGATGGCGATGATGTCTTCATAGGTGATGATAGGAAGGCCAGAATCATTAGACATGGAAAAGTGAAGATGAAGCTGCAAGGTGGAAGGATTAGAACACTTCCTGGTGTTCTTCACATTCCTGCATTGGCTAGAAATCTGATTTCTATAAGCAATATGGATGATGCAAGTGTAAAAATAGTGTTCAAGAAAGATGCCTGTAAGATGGTTCGAGGAGCACTGGTATTAATGCGAGGAGTTCGGATTGGAACCTTGCACAAGCTTCAAGGAAGCGCTATTATTGATGGGTGCAATAGTTCTGTGGTTCCTGAAAGTGGAGCGAAAAGCGTAACGGTCTTTGGAGAAAAGACCATGCTATGGCATCAAAGGCTTGGACATATTGGAGAGAAGGGCCTTCAGATACTGCATGGAAATGGTATGGTAGGAGGTATGTCTAATAGCTCTCTGGATTTAAATTTCTATGAACATTGTGTATATGGGAAGTAGAATCAGGCGAGTTTTACTTCTGCTGCTAAGAGGGCAAACAAGATATTAGAGCTTCCGTACAGTGATGAGTTTGAACCTATGTCGGTTCCATCACTAGGTAAGTCTGTGTACTATGTTTCAATCATATATGAATTCCCAAGGAATACATGGATATTTCTTGAGGAATAAATCTAAATTCTTTGCTAGATTTAAAGAATTTAAGGCTCTGGTGGAAAACCAGACAAAGAAGAAGATAAAGGTGCTGAGGACAGATAATGGTGGGGAGTTATGAAAGAAGGAATTTGAAGACTTTTGTAAGAAGTGTGGTATAGCACGGCAGAAGACCACTCCATACACACCTCAATAAAATGGAGTTGTAGAAAGAATGAAAAAAACGCTGATGGAAAAGGCAAGAAGCATGCTCAGTGGTACCGGGTTAGGACAAGAATTCTGGGCAGAGGCAGTGGAGACTGCATGTTACTTGGTTAATATATCACCTTCATCAGTGTTGGAGGATAAGACTCCACATGAGGTATGGACTGGTAAGAAACCCTCTCTTTCACATCTAAGGGTATTTGGATGTGATGCATATGTACATGTTCCAAAGGAGAAAAGGAACAAGTTGGATAATAAATCTGAACGGTGCTTCTTTATTGGGTATAAGGATGGTTTAAAGGGTTACAAGCATTGGAACCTGGAAACAATGAAGGTTGTGTACAGTCGAGATGCAGTGTTTAGAGAGGTGAAAGATATTGTTAAACATGAAGTCGTACAAAAGGAACCTAAGAAGATAGAGTTTGAGCTAAAGGAAGATGAATCAGACTCTACAACAGAAGAAGACTTAGAAGACGAAGAGCCACAAACTCTAGATGTTAGAAGATCAGTTTGAGAAAGAAGACAACCAGAAAGGTATAGTCCATTTTCTTTTTGTTCAAATTTTTCTTTAAATATAAGTGATAATGATCCCAGAATCATCAAGGAGGCAGTAGATTCAGAGGATGGAAAACTCTGAAAGGAGGCCATGGTTGATGAAATGACATCCTTGCATAAAAATGAGGCATGGGATTTGGTGGAGTTGTTGGCTGGAAGGAAGCCCATCGAGAGAAAATGGGTGTCTAAGAAGAAGATTAATGTAGAAGGCAAGGTGGAGAAATACAAAGCTCGGTTGGTAGAAAAAGGTTATTCCCAGGTGCTGGGAATTGATTTTGGTGATATGTTTTCTCCCGTTGCCAAAGTTACTTCTATTAGATAATGTTTATCTATTCCTGCTGAATTTGATTTTTAGGTAGAATGGATGGATGGGAAGACAACATTTCTTCACGGGGATCTGGAATAGGAGTCTACATGAAACAACCTAAAGGGTTTATGGTGAAGGGGAAGAAAAATTTGGAATGCAGGTTAAGGAAGTCTCTGTATGGGTTAAAACAGTCACCAAGGATGTGGTATCAGAAATTTGATACTTATATACGGGGATTTGGATTCACCAGAAGCAGGCAGGATCACTGTGTTTATTTTAAATTAATTGGCGACCGTGTTATTTATTTGGTCATGTATGTGGATGATATGTTGTTGATTGGAAATGAGAAAGAAATTATCCAAGATTTGAAGACCCAATTGTTCTCCAAATTCAACATGAAGGATATTGGTGCTACAAACTATATTTTGGGAATGGAAATTAAGAGAGATTAGGCAAAGACGAAGCTTTGGTTAAACTAGAGGAAGTATGTCGAGACTATATTCTAGAGGTTCAATATGCAGGATAGTAAACCGGTGAATGTTTTGATTCCTGTAGGCACAAAGCTGTTTGCTAAACCGTGTCCCAAGACACAAGAAGAAGAGGAGGATATGTCTCGTGTTCCAAATGAAAGTGTAGTGGGTAGAATGATATATGTGATGGTCTGTACTGGACAAGACATTTCACCTGCAGTGGGAGTATTGAGCAGGTTTATGTCAAACCCAGGGAAGGATCATTGGACAACAGTGAAGCGGGTTTTCATATATTTGTGTGGCACTAGTGATTATGGGTTGTGCTACCAAGGAATACCAGGATTGAAAAGAGTGTTGGAGATTCATGGTTTTGTTGATGCAGACTGGGTTGCAGATATGGACCAAAGAAGATCTACAAGTGGGTATGTGTTTAGCCTATTTGGAGGTGCAGTCAGTTTGATGAGTAAAGGACAATCTGTAGTGGCTCTGTCAACTACAGAGGCAAAATACATGGCAGCCACTTATGAAAGCATGGAAGAAATTTGGTTGCAGAGATTGTGTTCAAGTATGGGGTTTGTGTAGCAAGCTATAAGGATAGAATATGATAGCCAAAGTGAAATTTTCTTGGTTAAGAACCCTGCTGATCATTCAAAGATAAAGCTTAATGATGTTCAATATCACTTTGTGAGATATATGGTTGAGGCTAAAAAGGTGTTATTGGTAAAGGTGAACACTTTGAAGAATGTTACAGATGCATTGAAAAAGTCCGTGAGCACTCAGAAGTTTTCTTGGTGTAGAGAAATAATTGGTGTTGCAAAGATGGGATAATCACTCATCTCTCCTGTGGTCCCCTACGAAAAGAAAACAACAAGTGGGAGAATGTTGGGTTTGTGTTATATTCTTTCCACGACTAATCATCTGCAGGGGGGTAACAGGGGGGGCGATAACCCCCCCAGTACATTGCGCTAGGTGCAACGTACGAGGTGGTCACATGAATGGGGGTATCCCCCCTGTCGGGGTTTGGGGTAGCACCCTGAAAAAAAATTTTGGTCCTTATTTTCTGGTGGGCGAACACACCCATGGTTTTGTGCTTGGGTTTGCATATGGTTTTGGGGCATGATGGTTTTTGGCCCCTGGTATTTTGTAGATCTGGTCAATGGAACTACGACTATGTTCTAATACAGGGTTAATGGATTGGGTTTTATGTATGCTTCGGCATGTATATATATGTGTTGTAACACTAAAAGGAATATAATTAAAAATCAAGTTGGTCATCCCGATTTGGGATCCATGGGAAAATCTCTGTGTATATCTATTTTATGTTTTATGCTCTCGCTACTGTTTATTTTGTCTTTAAGATTCGTTCGTAGATAATTTCTGTATAGGGTTAAAAACTACAGTGGCATTTTATAGGAAAATTAAAACCCTCCTTCCCTCTCTTTGTACATTGTGGATGGTGACCCAAGAGAGGAGGGTGATTCCATTGTGTGCCACATTTATTCCATTTCGTGCTCCCTTGATGTCCTAAGGAGGCATTGGTGGTTGTCCTTAGGTGGATTGAAGTGTGGAATCAATGTCATGGAGTGTGATTTTTATGATCCCGAAAAGTGACTTGAACCACTCTGAATATTGTGTGCTTTTTGCGTCAAAAGGTGCGTAAAGAAGCGCTTATCAAAGGATCTTGTGCGCAAAAGCATTTATGACTAGTTCAAATTTGATTTTTCCTCAAACCTTAGAAATTTTTAAATAATTTCTAGATTCTCTAATGTTTCTCAGACCTATAAATCCTTGTGCCTGACATTAAATAATGTTGTATTTGGTTGTATGATTTTTCAGTGTTAACAATAGTATTAAAGGAGACAGAATAAGTTTAGGACAGATCAACACCATTAAAGACAGAAGAGAGGCTCAGGAGAGATTGACATGGAATAATTACGAATAGGAAAGGAGGAGTAGTGTGGAGAAGACTGTATTGTAGAGAATTTACAGTATAAAGAAAAAAAAATGACTAAAGAGAGAAACAGTGAGAAGAATGTCAAAGGAGGAATCAATGGTAAGGATCAAAGCATAGAGTCAAGGGTTTAAGAATTGATGGCAAAGATCAAAGTAGGCAGAAGAACTGCAAGAAGAGAGCGTGAAGGTGAATGGATGGTTAGGATTAGATGGAAGATTTTAAGGTGAGAGATGAACGGATGCAATGAAATCGCAAGTTAAACAATATAAGATGTGATGATATGGAGGGAGAACGTGAGGACCATTGGATCGTGTAGTAGATCAAGGAGGGACAGTGAAATCTCACATAGAAAATTTTAAGGTTTAACTTTAAGACATTGCAGTTATGTTCTATTTGTTATGATTCGGTAAAGAATAAAATGTGTGATGTGGTGTGGGAAACCACATGTCGACATAGCACAAGAGTGCATACCACAAGTTTTATGGTTTAGTGTTATCGGTAAGGAATCAAGTTTGCAGGCGAGCAGTAGTGCTAAGTCAAGAGGTATAGTACACCATTGGATCTGGCGAATACCTATGATAGAGCTTGTGTCGCACTTCGCATATGTGATTGTAATGTTTCCCATTTAATTTGCAACTTAAGTTTGTCAGGATGCGATGAGCCCTGATTGGTTGAAGGTTGTGGTGCCCGAGAACCTATTCTGCGCATATGTAAAGTGATTTGGGTATGTGGAACCTGTTTAAGGTGAGTGATTTTGATTGCTAGTGTATGTATGTTATATTTAACTTCGAGGTTATAAACTGCTACATGTATAAAGAATTTATGTGGGCCATAACCCACAGGTATGAGGTAATTGTATAAAGTTGAATTGTGCACGAAATAAGGTAAGGTGAAGACGCGAAAATGTATAAAGGTAAAAGTTAGAATATTGAGTTATCAATGATGGTTAAAACTTCCGCTGATTAAATCTGAGGTTAACTGAAAGGAGAGTACATGTGGGGTTAATTCCTGTAGCCTTGCATGTTTTGTATCTTTTGTTAATTGCGACCTTATAGTTGCATTGATTTGGTACCAGAGCAGAGTAAAAGCTCCTTTTGGAGAAAATCAGAACAAGAAGAGATTTGATGATGATGGAAGAGTTAAAATGTGCAGAAGACATTGGTAGCAGAACATAGTGAGATTCAATGTGATTGTGAATCAGAGGAGAAGAATTCAGATTATAAATTTGAAAAGGTGCCGACAAATGAAAGGGAAAAGTGAGATAGTGAAAGCTAACAAAGGGATGGTTGTTTCTTGAGAAAAATGAAGATCCATTTGAATGTGAATATTGGAAGAAGACTGCTTATGAAATCATGTAGGAAATGTTTTATTTAACTCTGGTTTATGTGTAGGTTGCAGACAAAGTAGAAATATCTCAGAAAAATAGCAAGAGGAAAGCTGTAAAGAAAATAAGAACCATTTGTGTTCTTTATGGTAGAGTAAAGTGGATACTCTGAAGAAACGTGGAAAAGAACCTAAATGTTCTAGTTGAAAGTAGAATTGCAGAAGCCAAGGAGCAAAGTAGTTGCTCAAATAGAGGTTCCAGAGATAGAGAACAAGTGTTACCAGAAGACCGAGATTCAAGGATATATGGCTTGGTGAGTTACTTGCATCAAGTGTAGAGACTTGTGAGAAAAGGAGGCTTAGTGAAGTTCACAATTGAATAGATTTAGTTCACAAGAGACAAAATAATGACAACTGATAGTCATATCAGAGGTTTAGAGAGAAGCCACAACAGAAGAAGAGTGGATAAATATGACAAGGTGAATAGCATAGAGAAGATAAGTCAAGAAGAGATTGACAGAGAGAAAGATAAGATAATTTTTCAAATTGGATTACTAATGGATATATTGTAGAGAAATAAGGTAGAGCAAAGGTATGGTTTGAATATGAGAAAAAAGGTGAAGTGGCATATACTACAAGAGAAGAGAAAGTAGCAGGTGAATATGCAGCTAATAGAGGAGCTAAGGAAGCTTGAGTAGATTATAGATGTTCAATTGCGGATAAAGAAGCTCGGAGTTGAGCTACAACAAATGAAAGTTGTTGGAGAAGAGAAGTTCTTTGCGAACTTGAAAAAGGAAAAATGGTGCCTGAAACATCTGTTGGGGCTACTGAGATTTATGATTTTGAAATTAATGATTTATTTATGATTTTTGATGTAATACATGATGATGGAAAACCTTTGAATATTTTCAAAGAAGAGGAAGAATAGAGACAAAATATGAATTTTAAAATAAAAAAGAAGGACGAGACAGTTAGGTCTCAGGAGGAAGCCTATACACAGTTGGGAGGAGGTAGTGTTTTTCAGCATACAGATAGAGCTATAAGAAGAGGAAGTTTGGATTATATTGGTAGCCAAAAACAAGCAAAATAAGTTTACTTTTGTAAAATTGAGCAACGTATTATCTTTGATGAAGAAATTGAAGATGTGAAGGAAGGACAAGATGAGGATCTTGTGAGATGTTTGATAGTTACGGGAAGCGAAAAAGAAGAACAACTGTTGGAGACTGTTATGAGAAAGGACAGAGATGAATTTATACTTTTTAAGTGTAAAGAAGAGATTGGAATACTAGAATATTAGTTGAGAGAGCCTAACACTAAAGAGGAAATTACAACCCAAGGATAAGAGATGTTTATAACATCTATGGAGATTGCGGTGAGTTTAAATTGTCAAGTTTATGATGTATTTGCAGGTGATGACAAAGATATGAATGAAGCTGTAAAAAAGGAGATGGAGGACATCTTATCTTTTGAAGGTAAGAGTAAGTTTCAAAGGAAGTATGAGGATGAACAAGTTTTTTTCTTCAAAGACAATAACAATGAAGAATAATGGAATTATAATCAATAGTACGAAGAAAATGTTATCGCATTGAGGGAGTCTAAAAGCAGTTTACTTCGTGAAAGAAAATTTGCATATATTAAATAGAGGTTTTTTGGAGATGAGATAGAAGTTCAGAAGCAACAATAGGGTAAGAAGGTAGGAGCGGTAGTGAGAATGCAACAACTTCAAATGAAGGATAAAAAAAAATAGTTTGAAGATGAGTGGACAGAGTGCAGCAACAATTGGTAGAGGAAGTACCAGTCAGAAGATAAACTGGACATGGATATTGAAAGAATAATAAATTTTATGATGAAGGTGTCTCAAAAGAAGATAGCAGCAAGAAAGAAAAGCAGCAATAGTAAGATAAGGACATCAACAAACTATGAAAGCATACCTAGTGGGGAAACACAACATAAAGTATGGAGACTTGGAGAACATCAACAAAAAACAACAACAACAACCAAATATGGACTAGAGAACAAATTATGGGATCCAGGAGGACAAATATTGGAAGCACATGATCTAGATATCATGAAAAGTTTCTACCTTGGGAGTCTGATGGAAGAGCATCATGGTTCTGAAAATTTGTACATTTAGTAGAATCTAGGTGCTCTTGTGTTTTTCAAAAGAGTTGGTTTTTCTAAGTATTTAATTAATATAATTTTCAATATTTTTAGTGATTTAGGTGAGACATTTAGAATAGGACTTAATTAAATATTGAGAGACATATTTGTAAATGTTCTCGAATGTAGGAGAACATGCGTGATTGATGAGTGATTGGTGTGGACTGAGATATTTTGAAATATTGTAAATCTTAGATTAGAAAGTAGTTCATAATTTATGGAGGATCCTTAGGATTTATTTGAATGCTGAGACCTTGAAGGGATATTAGAAACTAATTGACGACTTACAGTATCTTTAGGATTTTGTTGAGTAACCTAGGGATATGAACCAAAATTGGTTACAGAGCCCTTTGTATATAATTGTAAAGCCTCAAATGCACAAATGGTGGAAAAAAATATTCTTAGAGAGAAATTTAATTGTAAGCCTACATGAATATATAGAGAGAGAGGAAGAGAAAAGGGCCATGTAAAGGTAGATCAAACCAAGCCATATTGTAAAATAGGTTTTTATTTGTATGTCTACATTTATTTAGTTAATGAGAAATTGAATTCCATTTTGACTGTGTGTCATTTATGTTATGTGCCAAGTGATCCGTAATAGAAAGAATTCGATATCAATAAAAAATTCTAGATGATTGTATGTATTTCTGAGTTATAAAGGATTTATGACTAGGTAGAATCTGGGTGGTTCCAATTTGGAGCTAATAGATGTGTGTACAGGTCAATTAAAGAAAAAATTACTAATTATGGAAGAAGAGGAGAAATATGGAAAGTGCTATGTATTCATGCTAGAGATAGCATTAAAGGAGTCAGAATAATTTTAGGACGGATCAACACCTTTAAAACATAAGAGAGGCTTAGGAGAGATTCGCATGGAATAATTCCAAAAAACAAAGGAGGAGTAACATGGAGAAGACTATATTACAGAGCATTGACAATATAAAGAACATAAATCAACTAAAGTTAGAAACAGTGAGAATGATTTCAAAGGAGGAATCGAAAACGACGATCGAAGCATAGAGTCAAGGGTTTAGGAATTGACGACAAAGATCAAAGCAGACAAAAGAGTTGAAAGAAGATCACGTGAAGGTGAATGGACGCTCGTGATTAGA
Source organism: Pinus albicaulis (assembly GCA_034641835.2). Classification (NCBI taxonomy): domain Eukaryota; kingdom Viridiplantae; phylum Streptophyta; class Pinopsida; order Pinales; family Pinaceae; genus Pinus; species Pinus albicaulis. The sequence goes on from CM076578.1 coordinate 1,626,245,970, forward strand.
TCACAGATCAGAAGGTGAGAGATGAGTGGATGCGATGACTTCGCAAGTAAAACAATCTAATATGTGATGAGATGGAGTGAGAACATGAGGACCGTTGGATCATGTAGTAGATCAATGACAGACGGCGAAATTTCACATCGGAAATTTTAAGGTTTAAATTTAAGATATCACAGGTACGTTGTTTTGGTTGTGATGTGGTAAAGAATAAAACATGTGATGCAACCTGGGAGACCACGTGCCAGCATAGTGCAAGAGTGCATATCGTAGGTTTTATTGTTTAGTGTTATCGGTAAGGAGTTAAGTTTGCGGGTGAGAGGTGGTGATAAGTCAAGAGGTATAGTACACTATTGGATCTGGAAAATATCTATAGCAGAGCTTGTGTCACACTTCGCATCAAAGATTGTAATGTTTCCCGTTTAGGTTTAAACATAATTTTGTTGGGATGTGATGAACCTTGATTGGTTGAAGGGTGTGGAGCCCGAGAACCTATTCTGTGCATATGTAAAGTGATTTGGGTATGTGGAACCTGTTTAAGGTGAGTTTTGTTGATTTCTAGTGTATGTATGTTATATTTAACTCTGAGGTTATAAACCACTGCATTTATAAAGAATTAATGTGGGACATAACCCATAGGTCTCAGGTAATTGTATAAGGTTGAAGTGTGCACTAAATAAGGTAAGGTGAAGACGCGACAATGCATAAAGTTAAAAGTTAGAATATTGAGTTATCAAACATGGTTAAAACTTTCACATACATTTCATTAAATCTAAGGAGGTTAACTCCACTAACCTTGCATGTTTTGTATCTTTGGTTAATTGTGACCTTATGGTTGCATCAATTTGGTATGAGAGAAGAGTAAAAGCTCCTTTTGGGGAAAATCAGAACAAGCAGAGTTTTGATTATGATGATAGAGTTAAATTGTGTAGAAGACAATGGTAGAAGAACGTAGTGAGATTCAGCGTGATTTTGAATCAGAGGAGAAGAAGTCAGATTATAAATCATAAAAGGTGGAGACAAATCAAGGGAAAATTCAGACAGTGAAAGCTAACAAAGGGATGGTTGTTTACTAAGAAAAATGAAGATCCATTCTAATGTGAAGAGTGGAAGCAGACTTCTTATGAAATCATGTAGGTATTTTTTTATTTAATTCTAGTTTGACTTTTGCAGGTTGCAGACAAAGGAGAAATATCTCTAAAAAAAGAACAAGAGGAAAGCTATAAAGAAAAGAAGAACAAGTTGTGTTCTTTTAGGCAAAGTAAAGTGGATACTCAGAAGAAACGTGGAAAATAACCTAAATGTTCCAGTTGAAGGTAGGACATAGAGGACAAGAGTGTTCTTAGAGGAAAGTAGAATTGTAGAAGACAAGGAGCAAAGGAGTTGCTCAAATAGAGGTTTCAGAGACAGAGAACCAGTGTTACCAAAATATCGAGCTTCAAGGAGAGATGGCTTGGTCAGGTACTTGCAGTCGGTATAGATACTTGCTGAGAAAAATAGGCTTAGTGCAGTTCACATATGAATAGATGCAGTTCACAAGAGAGAGAAGAATGACTACTGATAGTCATAGCAAATGTTCAGAGAGAAGCCACAACAGAAGAAGAGTGGATAAATATGACAACGTGAATAACATAGAGAAGCTAAGTCAAGAAGAGTTTGACAGAGAGAAAGCTGAGATAAATTTTCAATTTGGATTATTTATCGATATATTATAGATAAATAAGGTAGAATAGAGATATGGTTAGACTATGAGAAAAAAAGTGAAGTGGCATATACTACAAGAGAAGAGAAAGCAACAGGTGAATATATAGCTAATAGAGGAGTTGAGGAAGCTTGAGTAGATTATAGATGTTCATTTGAGGATAGAGAATCTTGAAGGAGTTGAGATACAACAAAAGAAAGTTGTTGGAGAAGATCAAGTTCTTTGTGAACTTGAAGAAGGAACAATCGTGTCTGAAACATCAGTCAGGGCTATTGAGCCTTATGATTTTGAAATTAAAATTTTTGGTATGCTTGTAGATGGAATACATGATGATGGAAAACCTTAAAATATTTCCAAAGAAGAGGAAGCAAAGAGGCATAATCTAAATTACGTTTTAAAAAAAGAAGGATGAGACTGTCGAGTCTCATGAGAAATCTTATACACAGTTGAGAGGAGCTAGTGTTTTTCAGCATAATGATAGAGCTATAAGCGGAGGAATTTTGGCTTATATTGGTAGCCAAAAACAATAAAAAGAAGTTTACTTTTGTAAAATTGGGCAAGGTATTATCTTTGATGAAGAAATTGAAGATGTGAAGGAAGGACAATATGAAGATCTTGTGAGATGTTTGACAGTCATGGGAAGCAAAAAGGAAGAACAATTGTTGCAGACTATTATGAGAAAGGACAGAGATGAATTTATACATTTTAAGTGGAAATAAGAGATTAGAGTACTAGAATATTTGTTGAGAGAGCCTAACAGTGAAGATGAAATTACAGCCCAAGGAGAAGATATGTTTATAACATCTAAGGAGACTACAGTGAGTTTAATTGTCAAGTTTATGATGTATTTGTAGGCGATGAAGAAGATACAAGGGAAGTTGTAAAAAAGGAGATGGAGGACATCTTATCTTTTGAAGGTAAGGGTGAGGTTCAAAGGAAGTATGAGGATGAAAAAGTTTTTTCCTTCAAAGACAATAACAATGAAGAAGAATGGAATTATAATCAATAGTAGGAAGAAAATGTTATCACATTGAGGGAGTCTAAAAGAAGTTTACTTTGTGAAAGTAAATTTGCATGTATTAAACAGAGGTTGTTCGGAGATGAGATATAAGTTCAGAAGAAACAAGAGGATAAGGTCGTAAGGGCAGTAGTGACAATGCAACAACTTCAAACAAAAGATAAAAAACAATAGTTTGAAGATGAGTGGACAGAGTGCAGCAACAATTGGCAGAGGAAGTACGAGTCAGAAGATAAATTGGACATAGATATTGAAAGAGTAAGAAAGTTGATGATGAAGGTGTCTCAAAAGAAGACAACAGCAAGAAATAAAAGCAACAACAGTAAGAGAAAGACAACAACAAACTGTGAAAGCATACCTGGTGGGGAAATGCAACATAAAGTATGGAGACTTGGAGAACAACAACAGCCAAAGACAGACTACAGAAAAATTATGAATCCAGGAGGAAAAATATTGGAATCACATGATCTAGAGATCATGAATATTTTCTACCTTGGGAGTCTGATGCAGGAGCATCATGATTCCGAAAATTTGTACATTTAGTAGAATCTAAGTGCCCTTGTGTTTTTCAAAAAATTTGGTTTTTCTAAGTATTTAATTAATATAATTTTCAATATTTTGAGTGATTTAGGTGAGAAATTTATAATAGGACTTAATTAAATATTGACTGTTTGACAGAGAGAAAGCTGAGATAAATTTTCAACTTGGATTATAAACGGATATATTGTAGAGAAATAAGGTAGAACAGAGGCATAGTTGGACTACGAGAAAAAAATTGAAGTGGCATATACTGCAAGAGAAGATAAACCAATAGGTGAATATTAAGCTAATAGAGGAGTTGAGGAAGCTTGAGAAGATTATAGATGTTCATTTGAGGATAAAGAAGCTCGAAGGAGTTGAGATAAAACAAAAGAAAGTTGTTGGAGAAGATGAAGTTCTTAGTGAACTTGAAGAAGGAACAATGGTGTCTGAAACATCAGTCGAGGCTATTGAGCCTTATGATTTTGAAATTAAAAATTTTTGTATGCCTGTAGATGGAATACATGATGATGGAAAACCGTTAAATACTCTCAAAGAAGAGGACGTAGAGAGACGGAATCTAAATTCTGTTTTAAAAAAAGAACAATGAGACTGTCAAGTCTCATGAGAAAGCTTATAAATAGTTGAGAGGAGGTAGTGTTTTTCAACATACTAATAGAGCTATAAGTAGAGGAATTTATGCTTATATTTGTAGCCAAAAACAATCAAAAGAAGTTTACTTTTGTAAACTCGAGCAAGGTATTTTATTTCATGAAGAAAGTGAAGATGTGAAGGAAGGACAAGATGAAGATCTTGTGAGATGTTTGACTGTCATCGGTAGCCAAACAGAAGAACAACTATTGGAGACTGTTATGAGAAAAGAGAAAGATGAATTTATACTTTTTAAATGTAAATAAGAGATTAGAGTACTAGAAGAGTTGTTGAGGGAGCCTAACAGTGAAGAGGAAATTACAGCCAAAGGAGAATAGATGTTTATAACATCTAAGGAGACTTAGGTGAGTTTAAATTTTCAAGTTTATGATGTATTTGCAGGTGATGAAGAAGATACAAACAAAGGTGTAAAAAAGGAGATGGAGGACATCTTACCTTTTTAAGGTAAGAGTGAGGTTCAAAGGCACTATGAGGATGAACATGTTTTTGTCTTGAAAGACAATAACGATGAAGGAGAATGGAATTATAATCAATAGTTGGAAGAAAATGTTATTGCATTCAGGGAGTTGAAAATCAGTTTACTGTGTGAAAGTAAATTTGCATATATTAAATAGAGGTTGTTTGGAGATGAGATGGAAGTTTAGAAGAAAGAAGAGGGTAACGATGTAAGGGCGGTAGTGAGAATCCAGCAACTTCAAAGAGAATATGAAAAACAATAGTTTGAAGATGAGTGGACAGAGTGCCACAACAATTGGTAGAGGAAGTACCGGTCAGAAGATAAACTCGACATAGAGATTGAATGAATAAGAAAGTTGATGATGAAGGTGTCTCAGAAGAAGACAATAGCAAGAGAGAAAAGAAGCAACAATATGAGAAAGACAACAACAGAATCTGAAAGCATAGCTAGTGGGGAAATGCAACATAAATTTTGGAGACCTGGAGAACAACAACAAACAACCACATCAACAGCCAAAGACAAACTACAGAGCAAGGTATGGGATCAAGGAGGACAAATATTGGAAGCAAATGATTTGGATATCATTAATATCTTATACCTTGGGAGTCTGATGCAGGAGCATCATGGATCCGAAAATTTGTACATTTAGTAGAATGTAGGGGGTCTTGTGTTTTTCAAAAGATTTTATTTTTCTAAGTATTTAATTAATATAATTTTCAATATTTTTAGTGATTTAGGTGAGACATTTGGAATAAGACTTAATTAAATATTGAGAGACATATTTGTAAATGTTCTCGAATGTAGGAGAACATGAGTGATTGATCAGTGATTGGTGTGGATTGAGATATTATAAAATATTGTAAAACTGAGATTAGAAAGTAGTTCATAATTTATGGAGGATCCTTAGGATTTAGTTGAATGTTGATATCTTCAAGGGATATTAGGAACTAATTGAGGACTTGGAGGATTTTTAGGATTTTGTTGAGTAGCCTATGGATCTGAACCAAAATTGGATACAGAGCCTTTTGTATATAATTTTAAAGTTTGAAAGGCCCAAACGGTGGAAAAAGAAGATTCTTAGAGAGAAATTTAATTGTAAGCCTATGGGCATATACAGAGAGAGAGGAAGAGAAAAGGGCCATGTACATGTAGATCAGGCCAAGCCAGATTGTAAAACAGGTTTTTATTTGTATCTGTACATTTATTTAGTTAATGAGAAATCGAATTCCATTTTGACTATGTGTCATTTATGTTATGCGTGGGAGATACATAATAGAAAAATTCGGTATCAGTAACAAATTCTAGATGATTGTATAAGTCTTTCTAAGTGATAAAGGATTTATGACTGGGTAGAATCTGGTTGATTCCAGTCTAGAGCTAATAGATGTGTGTATAGGTAAAGTAAAGAACAAATTACTAATTCTGGAAGAAGAAGAGAAATATAAAGAGTGCTTTGTATTCATTTTATATATAGCGTTAAAGGAGACCAAATAAGTTTAGGATGGATTAATACCTTTAAAGATAGAAGAGAGTCTCAGGAGAGATTCGCATGGAAGAATTCCGAACAACAAAGGAGGAGTGTCGTGGAGAAGACTGTACTCTAGAACATTGACAGTATAAAGAATAGAAATCGACTAAATATAGAAACAGTGAGAATAATCTCAAAGGAGGAATCGACGGCAAGGATCGAAGCATAGATTCAAGGGTTTAAGAATTGATGGCAAAGATCAAAGTAGGTAGAATAGCTGAAAGAAGAGTGTGTGAAGGTGAATGGATGGTCATGATTAGATCGCAGATCTGATGGTGAGATATGAATGGATACGATGACTTTTCAAGTTAAACAATCTAATATGTGATGAGATGGAGAGCGAAAGTGAGGACCGTTGGATCATGTAGTATATCAGTGGCGAATGGTGAACTCGCACATCAGCAATTTTAAGGTTTAACTTTAAGACATCGCAGGTATGTTGTTTTGGTTGCAATGCAGTAAAAAATAAAATGTGTGATGGGGCATGGGCGACCACGTGTGGGCATAATACAAGAGCTCATACCGCAAGTTTTACAGTTTAGTGTTATCGGTAAGGAGTTAAGTTTGCAGATGAGAAGTGGTGCTAAGTCAAGAGGTATAGCACACCGTTGGATCTAGCGAAGATCTATGACAAAGCATGTGTTGCACGCCGTATCGGTGATAGTAATGTTTCTTGTTTAACCTGCAACATAATTTTTTCGGGATGTGATGAGCCCTGATTGGTTGAAGGTTGTGGGGCCTAAGAACCTGTATCATGTGTATATTAAGTGATTTAGGTATGTGGAACATGTTTAAGGTGAGCGTTGTTGATTGCTAGTGTATGTATGTTATATTTAACTTTGAGGTTATAAACCACTATGTGTATAAAGTATTTATGTGGGCCATAACCCACAGGTCTGAGGTAATCATATAAGGTTGAAGCATGCATTAAATAAGGTAAGGTGAAGATGTGACAATGTATAAAGGTAAAATTTAGAATATTGAATTATCAATCGTGGTTAAAACTTCCGTATATGTTTGATTAAATCTAAGGAGGTTAATTGAAAGGAGAGTACATGTGGGGTTAATTCCTCTAACCTTGCATGTTTTGTATCTTTGGTTAATTGCAACCTTATGGTTGCATCAACATGAGTATGATCTTGATAAGACATAATAATGCCTTTTTCTATAGGTTTTGGTGACAGATAAAATGAGTCTTACTCAATGTTGGAGAGGTAAATCCCCTCTGTGGATAGAGGAAATCCCTACTAGCCCAGATCAGGTCTAGAAACAATCGAGTCACGCTAAGACGCAAGTTCCTAATTGCAAAAATACCAAGATGCAACAAGAGGCCTACCTTAGGTCCTATGCTACTGTCGTTTGCAGAGAAGATGGCACTTCCATCCCTTGCTTTGGCAGATCAAAATTCTCTCCCTCAATGCTATCGAAAACCTACACGTACAAGAAGAAACAACAAACAAACAACCATAAAACCTAATACATGAAATTATGTATTAGTCAGAGAAGATAAAATTCATAACATAAAACATGAACATCTGAGTGGAACCATAATCGAAGTCGCTTATTATTAATTAGAACAAAGAAAGATACAACCTGATCTCTAACGCTAGATCTTCCTTCGGTAGGTCAACAAAGGAGTATGTCTCAGTAAAGCTTGTCAGGACAAGGACAAGTATCTCTCTCTCTTCGGCTGTCTGACGATAATCTCCTTACAGTTGATTCAGCTTTATTAAGGCTATCAAGAATACTGAGGCTCAACCACTCAGCCCCTTCATCAATGGAAGATGGCTATATTTATAGAGGAGAGGAGGAGGTTGGGATCCCTACAATAGTGGAAGGGAGGCCTTATCCCTTGGGAGGTTCCCCATAAGGTGGAAAAAAGAGGCCAAAGGAGGAAGGCCATGGTTATTCAGTTGAAACCACTCCTCATGACTCATCTACGAAGTTTTTGTAATCAAAACTTCGCCTCTTTTTTTTAAAAACATTCCATAAGCAAATTGGTGCCAGTGCTTAACTGGGACAGAGCGCCAACTGGCACAGGCTCAATTTTAATTTTCCTCATTGGCGTCAGGACATAACGGGCTACCAGCACCAAGGCAAAAACAAGTGTTTTTAGGGGTCTGCTCAGGAAATGATCAACATAAGGAATGTTGTCCTCATGGAAAGAGATGCAATGATGGTATTTGCAAGGCATGACACTGCTTATTGATCACATAAATGACCCTCGAATGGGAAAGATGGGGATTGCAGGGATGGTGACAAATTACTATGTAATAGATGCCCCCTAAAGCATGAGGCCCAACAGAGAGAGAGGGGTGAAATGCTTTACGAGATTGTTTCCAACTGAAAACACTGCCATCAGAAAACTTGCGTAGACAAGTACAACTAATACCTCAAATACATGATATGTGTGGTATGGGCACATCCATCCATAACAGAGTATACAATCATCAAGATCCAAGGCATGGATGCAGCCATCCAATCAGGATTGATAAATAGACTCAGCTATGGTCGTAGCCATCCAATCGGTGAGTCATGTAACCAATCATAATAATTCACAAAATCGCAGCGTAGATTCTAACAGAGAAAATCCAGGGTCTTGCGCCCCATCTCGACCCAAAAAAAGTACAATTTCAAGCATGCGAATAAGTGAGATGAAGTCAAACATGCAAGAACATCATCTTATTACCAGCCAATGATGAAAGTTGTTAACAGACACGAGAGGAACCACCAATAATGACAATGGCCCTCAAGGCACTATAGGTACATTCCACGGCATGTGAATCAGTGAGCTAGCGTCGAACACCCGTAGAATCACTTGATCGGAGGCCAATGATGAAAACCTCACATTGAACGCGAAGAACCTGCCATTGAGGCATACAGGCTCTAAGGTACCAGAAGGGAGTCTCTAGATCATCTTCCTGGGTAATGAGCTGAATTCGATAGGAAGTGACCTTGATCGAAGGTGGAACATAGTGTTTCCCACATCATCGACATGAGACAGAGGAAAATAATGTTTTTTGAATCAGGATCAGATGAGAATCAGAGGAAGGTTGAAACTACAGAGGTCAACTTCTCTTGAAGATACTGGCGGCACGATAGTGGATTTGGAAATATTTGACATCAAAAGATTAGAGGTCATGATGATGAGGCAAAGAGAAGATGAGAGGTCAAAAAGGATTACCCAAACCCATGGAGGCAAACAAATAATGAGATGAGATGTCCCCAACCCAACACGAATGCAGACAAGTGCCACGTTCAAGACTGACATATTGCCGACACAACGATGATACTGGTTCCATTTTTCCCCACCATTTCTAGAAAGTACCTCTTTATTTTTACACAAGCTTGAAGAGGATACCATATGCTTGTCATACAAGTTCGTCCTTCAAACAAATCCATCCTAGTACATTTAACGAGCCCTAGGAAGGAGAAACTCGAATATCGTCATTACGACTGGATCTGATTTCATCAAGGTTTAACGAGTCTAACAAAGGAAGAACTCAATGTCTTTTCATGTTTAGAGAGTTTGAAAATATAGTGGAAAAGTAAACTCCAGCAGTCCCTTTTCATAGATAGTTCCTCAAATCCGAAAAGGTAGAAAACTATGTCTGAGAAAACCTCCTAGTCACGATAGGCTAGGGTATTCCTTTTTCATAAATGATGTATCCCAACCTGAAAAAAGGGGTAAACGTATAATGGGTAGATGTTGTTTCGTAGCCACTTTAACAAGATCAAAACGACAAGCGACTCAGAAATATTTTCATGTTTAGAGAGTCAGAAAAGAGCTGAAAGATGACTCCACCTAGAGGAACGAGTGGTATAAAGGGTAGAAAATGGTTCCGGTAATGGTGGAACTACTCAAAAAAAATAAAGGTTAAGAGGTTGGGTAACAAATATCACTCATCGCAGCGGTTCCTCAGGAATGGGTAAGACAACCAAGTGAAGGCATATGATCGACCAAGCAGATAGTGACAATAGAATGAGAAAACCAAGGCTCATTGGAAAAAACAGGTTGATAAAATGGAAATCACAAGAGGTGAAATGGGAAAGGTTTCATTTTTACACAATTTTGAAATCAGGAAACTCTGGTTGAAGTTGGTTTCATTTTTACACAAGCTTGAAACAAAGATAAACTATGCTTGAAACCGGTTTCATTTTTACGCAAGCTTGAAACGAAAACAAAATATGTTTGAAAAAGTAAGCATGCCCCCGGCATGGTGACTCAATTCGAGGTACATGCCCCCCAAACTTCAATCCATATGAAAGGAAGATGGAATGAAGGTTCAAATTACGAGATCAAGAGAAAGACTCGACTGGGATTTTACGAGATCTTATCAATGACTCGAATTGAACAGGAAAGTGTTTCATTGTTTTAACGAGGTTGACACATTAAAATAACTATCCTCATATGAACTTATTTCATTTTTTAAGGAGCTTGATACAAGAAAACAAACTCTGCTCCGACAACCTTGTTTCATTTTTTAAGGAGCTTGACACAAGACAAGCTTGACACAAGACAAGGAACTTTGCTTCGACAACCTTGTTTCATTTTTTAAGGAGCTTGACACAAGACAAGGAACTCTACTCCAACATACCTTGTTTCATTTTTTAAGGAGCTTGACATAGGAAAACAACCATGCTCCGACCAAACTCATCATAATGAACAAGAATTCATCTCTTCCAAGAGTTCCACTCCCGATGGAAGGAAAACATCCAGGAAGTCAGCACCCAATGCCCCCAACACCTGATGCACAACGACACTATCACTGAGTACAGACATGAGGTAGGTAGCCACATAGTTGACCTACGGTGGGGCAGATACAAACCAGGAAGGGATGATGGCGGGCCAGCTACCACATCAGGACCAAAGAACGAAAGCTGATCAATGGTAATGATCCATCCTTCATGTGGAAAACAGAGCACACAAAAAGGGAGGAGACAAGTGCTCCCATGGCATAGGTGTAAACGTGCCCCAAGAGCAGATTGAAATCCAAGCGGCCTAGAACAACCATCACGTCCATATGGATGGTTTTTCCTCCCAAAGTAATAGGTAACCTTGGAAGGATCCCTAACAGTTGACTAGTTCTTCTGTTAAATGCCAACAGATTTTGCGTAACAGGCACAAGCGACAGTGAACTGCAAGCTTGCCAAGTAGTTGAGGATAGAACAGTAACAGATGTGCCTTCGTCTATAATGGTTCTAGGTACAAGCAGATGAGAGGCCTGTACCATGATATCAAAAGGCACATAAGACAAAAGGCAGTATCCTGCAAATCAAATCCAATTAAAGGAAGTGACCAAACTACTCAGAGGGGCTACCATCGAACTGAGATGGTCTTCCCCTGGTGTTATGGAAGAAGAAGGAGCATCCTCCACAACCTCCATCTCGAAGGTGGGAGGGGTATCCTCTAGGACCTCTATCACGAGAGGCGGAGGAGCAGCTTCTTGAGATATAGGGACAGGAGAATTTTTCTCCAAGTTCGAGGAATCTAAAGAAACAAGAAGAACCTGAGGGTTGTGAGGTCCACTCTCAACGGAAAATACCTAGTGCACTGCAAATGGGGCCAGCTCAACCGATCCCACGACCAATGGTTGGTCGGGAACGGATTCCTGAATTTGAATTTCTAGGGGAGCAGGATTGACCAAGGATGGCTCTTGACCAATCGTAGGATCAGCTGGTGGAGGACTCAAAGAAAGCTTTTGGTAACCATTCGGAAGGCACGATGCAGAAACAACCGAGTTTTCCAAAACGCGCTTGGCTTCATCCATATATGGACAAAGGTGAATGGAATTGTGCCCTTCACACAACTTACATGGATTGGCAAGCTTACCCGGCTTCTTAAGAGTTCTACTAGCACTAGCTGAAGACGTTCCCCCAACCTGACTCCAGGAAGCCAAAGGAAACGGCGGATGACTGTTGGACCATACTTCAAGCACCTTGGGAATCCCAGGGTAGTCTCGAAGAAGATGGTTTCCCATGCACAACATGGAAGGGAACTTTACTTTCCGTAGAGGGTTGGAAGTTTTATGAAGAGGAGGTGCTTCAGAAGTAGTATTTGTATCCTTAGCCTCTCTCTTATCATACTTATTCTTATTTTTCTTCTTCTTCATCTTTTTAGCCACCTGGTTACTCAAATCCTTTCTTTCACCAGGCGAAGTAGAAGAGGAGGAAATAGAAACAGGCGAAGAAGGAGAGAGGTCCGCCTTGGAATCAACATGATGTTTCTCAAGCGGAGGAACTGATTGAATAGTAGTCGGGACATTCGGAACCACAGAGGTTGAAAACAACCAAATAGGAAACCTAACAGTTAACCTAGGAATGAAAAACGTTGCCATATAAGGAGTGCCAACATTCCCAAAAGGAGGAAAATGAACAAGATTACCATCGGAGGGGATTCCTTGGTTGGTGAACTCTGGAAAAGTTGCCATTATAAACAACTCAGCACAACACCCTAAGGAAACTAACTTTAACCAGGAATATTTCGTGGGCAGTTAATTTTTAAAACATTGAAACAAGACTCTACCGTTTCATATTTTAATAGTCAAGAAACGAGTAAAAGATGACTCTATCTCTTTCAGTTTGGAAACAAGCGTGAAAGGACAAGTGCTTGATGTTCCTTTCAAATTTAATGAGTAAAAAAAGATCGAAATGACTACTCTGGAACTCTAGGCAAAAAGGGTGTACCAGATATCCGTGAACTGCAATATACACCTTGGTTAAAAACTAAAAGAGAAATCAACCAAGGGCTTGACATATGTGCAGGCAATCTCCTAGAATGTTGTGTTCGGTGTATCACGGGTATAAGGCGGCAGAATTGGCTTCCTACGGATAATGGATAGCAACCTAGTGGGGTCTCCCTTTATATACGTGATGGTACGGTGAGCACAAGTCCGTACTAGTGCTGTCTAAAGCCAAGAGGCGAATGACAGCTACTAGGTTTAACGATTCCACAACACATCACTAGCCTAGACCACTAAATATTTCGTTAATGTTTCAATGCTACCTTAAGGTAAATTGAATAAATTTTAATGTTGATCTTCAATTATGTCTCAGTTTCAAGTCCCTACCATATGTCATATGACAATCTCCTATATGAAGCTATATGAGAAAAGAAAACTTTCAATTCGATGAATGCTATCTAGTTAAGGGAAGAGTTCTAAACAATGATGCAACAAACCACAATACTGAAAACGAAAATTTTTCTAAACTAGATGACTTTCACTATCCAAAAGTAACCTAAAACATTAAACGATGCGAATAATGCAATATAATCTATGCAAAATCCTCTTTTTTTTTTAAATGATAAGAATGCACTCAACGCATTTTTCGATGAAATGAGAATCTACTTAATGAATGATTTTAATGAAAGAGAATGCACTCAAATGAATTTTTAGCTTTCAATCATTAAACAATGTAATCTAAGTTCAATGATGGATCTCAAAAAATACTTTTCAATGCAATGTGATCTAATGCATTTTAACAAAAAGCAAAATTTGAGATGAAAACTAAATAAATGCAAATCTTCTTAATGAAGGATGAAGGAAAAAGGGATGCAAACAAACACTAAGATTGCAATTGTTGTTTTAAAACACTTTGTAACGAAATTCCTCAAAAGGTGACAAAACACAAAGAGGACTTCCAAAGAATGAGATCAAAAAAAGGAATTCATTCCCTTTTACATCAAGAAATCATGGAGATTAGACATTTCAAACAATGAGCAATGTAATCTATGGTCATACAGAGAAAAGACCGGAAGGGAAAGACACACAGGTGAAGGATTTAGGGAAAAAGTCTCAATTTTCACAGACCCTGAAATTGGCATGACTTTTGTAGGTGAAACTAGCGCTAATTGGCGCAACTTGCTCACTGAAAACTAGCGCCAATGGAAAATTGGTGCGGGTTGCTAACTGACAACAAGCGCCACCGCCTGGAAATGAAAAAACAAAGAATTTCTCCCAACCAGTACCAGACTCACCACTTCAAGCAAAATCCAAAAATAACCCAGAAGCAAAGATACTGACCATAAAAATTTTCGAACGAGGGAAGACCATAACACCTACAGGAAAAGGCACGACTATCTGGCTATAATCTGCGCTAGACAAGGGATGGCGCAAGTGATGAACTAGAAACCTGTGCCAATGGGCGCAATTATCAGGGTGGAAACCACGACAATGAAGCCAACCATGAAAAGATGAAAATTTCAGAAAAGTAAAGGTCAGATCTGATCCTCTGGGGTTGAACAAAGGTTTTACATTAGAAAAAAGTGAACCAAAGAGCTGATCAAGTAGACAAAAACCAAAATCAACCGAAAAGATAAGACAAACTTGAATCAATGTCTCCCCAGTGGAGTCGCCAATTTTTTGGAGAGGTAAATCCCCTCTGCGGTGAGAGGTGATCCCTACTAGCCGAGATCAGGTCTAGGAACAACCGAGTCACACTAAGATGCAAGTTTCTAATTGAAAAAATACCAAGATGCGACAAGAGGCCTACCTTAGGTCCTATGCTACTGTCATTTGCCAAGAAGATGGCACTTCCGTCCCTTGCTTTTGCAAATCACAATTCTCTCTCTCAATGCGATCGAACACCTACACGTACAAGAAGAAACAACAAAAAAACAAGCATAAAACCTAATACATGTAATTATGTATCAGTTAGAGAAGATACAACTCATAACATAAAACATGAACATCTGAGTGGAACCATAATCGAAGTCGGTTACTATTAATCAGAATAAAGAAAGATACGACCTGAGCTCTAACGTTGGATCTTCCTTCGGCGAGCCGACAGAGGATTATGTCTCGGTAAAGCTCATAGGCACAATGACAAGTCTCTCTCTCTCTCTCTCTCTTCAGATGTCTGACGATAATCTCCTTACAATTCATTCAGCTCTATTAAGGCTATCAAGACTACTAAGGCTCAACCATTCAGCCCCTTCGTTAATGGAAGATGGCTATATTTATAGAGGAGAGGAGGAGGTTGGGATCCCTACAATTGTGGAAGGGAGGCCTTATCCCTTGGGAGGTTCCCCATCAGGTGGAAACAAGAGGCCAAAGGAGGAAGGTCATGGTTATTCAGTCGAAACCACTCCTCATGACTCATCCATGAAGTTGTTGTAATTGAAACTTCGCCTCTTTTTTTAAAAAAAATTCCATAAGAAGATTAGCATGGGTGCTTAACTGGGATAGAGCACCAACTTGATCAGCTCAGTGTTAATTTTCCTCATTGGTGCGAAGACATAACGGGCTACCAGTGCCAAGGCAAAAATAGGTGTTTTTAAGGGTCTGCTCAAGAAATGATCAACGGAAGGAATGTTGTCCTCATGGAAAGGGATGCAATGATGGTATTTGCAAGGCATGAAACTACTTATTGATCACATAAACAACCCTCCAATGGGCGAGATGGGGATTGCAGGGATGGTGACAAATTACTGTGTAACACTCAAATACATAAACATGGAATAAGTGACTTTAACAATGTTGGCATGCTTTTGAACTAAAGGCCTACGTCTTGGCTTGCATGGTGGCATGGATAATATAGTAACATAGAATTTAACAAAGCTTATGAAATGAAAAGACTACAATAAATCATCGTATAATATTTAAGGTATTAAAATTAAACTATAGAGGATGATGTTGGTCCTAAGATAAGTGAGGTTGTTAAAACAAAGTGATAAATTCTAGATTGGCATGGTGCATATGAATGAACAAGACAAAAAGTAATGGAATTTGTAAACGGAATTGAGGAGCTTCTTATAGTACATAAAGTAGGGAATAAATAAACACCAAGGGAAGAGAATGGATGGGGACCATAAAAGTCAATGTAACTTTTATTAATTAGAGGCGAAACAAATTATCAATCACTGTGCATACTTGGTAATCTCACACCAAAAGGACAATTACCCTATGCACCAAACATTTCTTAGTCCTTCCTCAGTTTTGATCAATAGTTAGAGGTAGTTTGGATGAGAAACAACTAAAATGAGAGCATATTAACTTGTTAAATATCCATAAACGTTTGTGAGAAGAGTGAAAAATGGTTTCTTCCGATCAAGGTTCTAGGTGTAGTGGTGAGTAAATGATGGAGGAAAAGGAGGTGTAAGGATTACCAATGTAGATCAGAGTATGAATGTTATTTACGATACATAATACAAGTGCCTTTTGGTGATTACAAACATGTATATACCACGTAATAAATTTCTACGAGGTTGGGGAGGGGCACTGAAACTCTTTGCTTATGAAGGGTCTTAGAAAATTAAATCAATGTGATACTATGTCGGCGATGGAAAAAAATACAGGATATAGAATTAAAATAACTATCAATTGGATCATTCAAACTAAAGAAACTTCTCATACCATGTCATCCAACATATATGTAATGGCATGTTAAATTCATAACTTGCATGCTCACACATAATCACCTTCAATCAGGTTTTTGAATGATCTTACTAGGCCATGACACATAAGAAATCAAACAAGTGTTTTCTATGAGTCTTAACCTCGTCATAGGGATTATTTATCATATATTAATTCATTATATCACAATAACTATTAAAAATTCGAATATTAAAATTTTCAAATATGTGTTTCGGTGCCACGTTAAACCATACATTATAAACATGGATCATGTAGTGAGAAAAAAAATATTCCACGGTTTGCTTGTATAAAGAATATATTTGAACTCATATGTATCAAAAAATTTCCATGTTGTGTTATTCATGGAAATTTGTGACCACTAAAATATAAAAATAGTGTTTTTTGTCCATTCAAAAACCCATCAAACAACTTTTTAATATATACCATGTCTCAAGCATTGAAAATAAGGCAATATAGTGAGAGTGGGAATCCACATAGGAAGCACTTGAAAAGAATATTTTCCAAACATTCACCTTAAAAGTTGTACAAGCTAAACGTATGGGAGAAAAAAATTAACCCTCAATTTTGTTTGTTCTTCATGGAGAGTTGTAAAATTTCAAAATTTTGTATTATGTAAACATATGTTAAATCTTTCCTTCTATTTGTCATATTCATGGAAGAAAAACTTGAACTTAAAGAGATAGCCAAAATTCAAATGTGAAAGTAAATATGATGCATCAATTTCTCTTATATTATCATACATTGCAAGGGAATTTATGTGATTTTCTTGAGGTAGGGTCTCATCTGCTAGTTCCATTATTGTTTTATATTTATTTACTTTTTATGGGAAAAGGGAAGATAATTGAAATGGTTTGTGATATTCTAATTATTGACATGCATCAACAAAACCCATACTAAATACTTCATTTTGATCCACCTGGTACATTGAAGAGGAGTGCACAAAATTGTCTGAGGTTGGAATAGAGTTATGGAATAAAATGAAATAAAATTTCAAGCTCAATTATATTAGCTCTAGGATTCATACTGTTATTCACGAAAATGAAACTACACACTGTAATATAATATATCTGCCCATACTTGCATATTAAATTTTCTATGGTTTAGAGTGTAACATTTATAATAACTATCAACCATTGGCGAGTAGAGAAAAAAAAATCACATAAGCTAGAACATATATAGAAAAAGGCTATCGATACAAATGATCTTTCTATGAAAAAAAATAAAACTCACAACATAGTTATTGGAAACAAGCCCTACTCCAATTTACCCTAATGCCTCTAGAGACTACTGTAAACATTATTACACTAATAGTAGTACTCTTAAGAATTGCATGCTTGGAATAGGAATTCTTGAGAGGTTTGTGGAAAATACTACAAAAGTCCTCCCTTCCATGGCACAATCTCAAAAGGGTAGGTTGGGGATAACCGCAAATAGTTTTGGGGGGATATTATCATTAAGAATAAAATGGGAATATTTTTGAAATATTTCATAAGTTTCATGGTATTTTGCAAAGGTTGATTGACACCATGCACTATAGGTTGTGTATATTTCCAATAGGCCTCATAGAGGAGTGAAGGAGGCCATGATTACCATGTAGTAACTGAAATATTCTTCAACTGATAGGGTATCTTCCAGCTATGTGGGTTGTCTAGATATAGGTAGAGATGGTGGTTTGATTTTTTATGGTTCTTATGATACTTGACGCTTTTCACATATGAGGATATAACATTAAGTTGAGATAGCTAGGTGAGCTTGCTCGAGATTCCTTCAAGGTTAATACTTAAGAAAAATGGTACAACATAGGTTGTTGTTGATGATAGAGGTTTTAGTTGCATGATGTTTTGTGCCGCTCATATTTAGCTCTATTTTTGCATTGCTATTTTATTCTATTATGTTCAATGCTTTTGTGGTCTTACCTTGTTATCTGATACTAAGGATTTTATTTCATGTTATTATGTTGTTATTATCACTATGTTTATTTTAATGGAGTTGGACACATTATTACTATAAGAATTACGATATTATGAGTCATTTCAATCATACATATGGAGTTTTATATTTTCCAATTTGGTACTTGATACAGACATAAACTATCCAGATGTTGTAATCCAACTTCATGGTTATATGTTTTACATTTTTTTCAATGGGGGAATAAATGAATAAGTGAAAAATTATGTGAAAGGATTTTGGCAATTATCTGTGTGAATACTTTCTATTTTATAAATAACTATGCCAATGCATAAGCGAATGAATCTTGTTCCTTTTACTATTTTGTGTTGCAGTTAGTTTTGAATGAACTTAATGAAGACTTATTGGAATTTTATTTTTCTTTTTAAACCATATGTATCTATAACAAATACCTATCATAGATTCTAGAAATATTTTAATGTATACAATAAGGGCTTCTAAGGGTAATTCAATTTACTGGGTTTTTCTATGTTGTATGGTAATTGCACTCTGCTGGGTTGATTTACTATGAGAAAAATTTATCTCCATTTCCCATACCTCCTTATGTAACCATTAAATGTTATATAAACCAATAATTATACCTCAAGTGAGACCCCATTTTATTATACGCATTGAAAAATTTTCAATCTGTGGTGGATTTATTCACATATTCTTGAACCCTAGGTCACTTGTCTACCAATAGAAACCTAGACAACTTCAGAACTTGGGACTAATTAAGTGTTATTAGTTATAGGTTATGTGATAGAGACTAAGTTTATCCTATGTATAAAGGATATTTTCCTTTACATTTTGTGTTAAGTTTATTTTGAAAATGATGTGCTAAATCATTGAGTTTAGTTTTTCATCAAAGAATCAAGATCTATCTTTAAGGGGTTATTTATGAAAAATATTTAGACATAGTTGAGCCTTTGGTTGGGTGGAGAGTCGATCACCCTTCTTCAATTGCAAAATTAAAAATATTTTTCTCAATATAGGTATCTCTTATCCATGAATATTTAATTTGATTTTTCAACAAGTTTAGACGTACATGAACATAACCTTTAGCAAGTTTATCATGGTGATATAACTATTATACTATTTGGCTATAATTTTTTCAACATGTATTATGTTTTTCGAAAGAACTGGTCGAGAAAGAGTGGGTGTCTGAATTCTTGTATTAACCAGTAATGTTGGAATTTATGCTATAAATTTTCTTCTATGAGGTTCCACAAGTTGAAACTAGCACTATAGTGAGGGAAAACATCATTGATGCTCTAGTCCAATTTTCAACTCTTCGGTCATGAAAATTTAGGAAATATGATAAGAGAAAGTTAGGATTCCTCAATGCATATTTAAAATGTCATATTCGAAATTTCATTTTAACTTTTCTTCTAGGAGGTTTAGGAAGATGATACATGGACAATAGTAAACAAGCTAATCATTTAGCCCAACTTTTATATATTGGGTCGTATTCTAGGAGATATCATTAGAAGAATTTCAGATTCTTGGATTCTCCTTAAATCTTGCATCAAGAAGGTTACATTGGAATTTTTTCTATAACATTTCCTTTGGGAGTTTCCAATAGTTGAAACTTGGACAATAGTGAAGGTAAATACAACTAACCATCTAGTCCAACATTTAGATCTTGTGCCATGACATTTTTTGATATATGATTAGAGGAATTTAAACATATTTGATTCCCCTAAAATCATCCATAAAATAGTTCATGTTTGTATTTCTACTATGAATTTTCATTTGGGAGGTTCTAGAGAATATCACTTCAATCATAGTTGGGGAAAATTCCACTTATCATTTGGTTTAGTTTTCAAAACTTGGACTACAAAAATTTAGTAGATATGCACTTAGGAAGTTTCTATATCAGTTTGTATGAAATTTGTTTGAATAAATTCCTAAATTTTTAATGAATAATTTGATACAATATTTTAAATTAAATGAACTAATGAAAATGTTGTTCAATGGATGGGGGTAGTATTGTTGTATGTTATAATTATTGTATGATAGGACTATTAAAGCCTATCTATGTTATGCAACCAAAACATAAAATAGAATAAATATAGATCGATGGCCTGAGAAATAGCCTCTTCTTGGGGGAAACCTTTGTTAGATCACATAAGTGAAGAATTATTGGATGACACAAATGACAAGACCTACTTTCTATATATAGGAGTCTAAGGCGTCAAAATATAATCAGAGCCTACATAACAATAATAATGTAAGGGCACAATCATAAAAATATTGGAATTTTATAGGGCACAACAATAACAATATGGGGTCTACATTAAAAATAAAGGGTCTACACTAATGATAACAATAAGGGGACTATACTAGTATTATAGGTACCTAACATGCCCCTCTCCTTCGAAAAATTTGTTTTCCTCAATGCTTGATTATTTATGGATGCTTATGTATAAAATTCTCATGCTCCCATGTGGAACATTCAGCTGGTAAGTTCTTCCACTTAATGAGATACTCTAAAATTGATCAATTTCATAGCTATCGGGTTCTTGTTTCCATGATTTCTTTAAGGTACAATATGATTTTTACTTCTTCATTAAGTTTTGGAAATATTGATTAAAATGGGATTATGCCTCCAGTAATCTGCTTTAACCATGAAACATGGAAAATCCGTTGCACTCAAGAAGTTGGAGGCAACTCCAATTTGTATGCCATAGTACCAATCTTTTCCAACACCTTGTAAGGGCCATAGTATCTGGGTGATAATTTAGTAGCCTTCTTAGCTTGCTTGAGGTACATCTATGTTTATGGTTGTAGCCATAAAAATACCATGTCATCTACATCAAAATTTCTTTCACTATGATGCTTATATGTTTATTGTCTCAGTTGATTCTATGCCAAAGTGAGGTTATCCTTTAAGAGTTGGAGAACAAGTTGTTAATGCCCGATGTGATATTCCACTAATATAACCTTAAAATTTTATATTAAATATTATGTGATGGATGATGAATGATATCCATAGAGCACCATAAATGGGGTCATTTTTTCTGCAATATGGAAGGAAGTGTTATAGCACCATTCAACCATAGGTAACCGCTTGAAACATTATGTTTTTTTATCATATACAAAGAAATCCTTAAATTGAGTTTTAATATTAAATTGAGGACTATAAGATGAGCTATGAGATAACTGAGTACTAAGAAAAAAAAAATCGTCCAAAAATTTCTAGTGAAAATGGGATCTTTGTCACTTAAAATAATCTTTGGGTTTCCATGTATATTTAGAATTATTACCACAAATATAGTAGAAACTATATTGGATTTAAAAGGATGATATACTGCACAACAGTGTGCATACTTGGTATGTTTATAAACTTCCACCATGATAAAACTCTTTCCTTCAGACCTCCATAAACCTGTGATAAAATCCATTAAGACCTCCTCCCAATGCTTACCTGGAATAGCTAAATTTTGTAACAAAATCAGAGTCTTAATTTTCTCAGCTTTATTTTGTTGGAAAGAGAAAAAAAATTCCACAATCTTATTAATATCATATTTAAGGCCATCCTAAAAAAATATTTCTTGAATCTTTGTAAATTTTTTAAAAATCCTGAGTGCCTCCTGTTGTAGCTACTCCACCCCCCCTCTAGAAGTTTTCCCATGATTTGATTTTGGAGCCTCCCTTATTTTTATAGGAGTCTATCTGTTATTGTTATCAAGTATTCATGCTATGTTAAATATTTATACTTCCATGCAACGTTTCAAATGTCTTGTTTGGAAATTTATTTGAGAACTTTTCTAACATAAGCCATCTCTTGCCTTGACCTCCGAGTATTTTCATTCTTCCCTAATGGAACTATGTAATCCGTTTCCTTTGGAAATTATGCTGATCCTTGAGGATATGAACTGCACAATCATGGAATAAAATCCTCCTTGAGTAATTTAATCGAGAAATCCTGGAAGGCAGGCTAGCCTTGAGCTCAAAAACTACGTACACTTTTTCCTTCTCCTTGGAAAATATGTAGTTCATTAAGGCAAGGAATTTCCCAAGGCATTGAGATTGGGAATTGCACAATACCCTTTTCTAGTGTGAAAAATAAGTTTCCAAAAAAATAAACATTTCCATCCCTCAAAAATAGGAGTTTCCAAACTAATTTCCAGTGAAATCGACTAGGCTGCTAATTATGATTTTCAGAAAAAGTGTCATTTTTCCCGTGATTTTAGGCATGTGCGTCCGAAAACAAAAAATGCTTGTATCTATTTAATATATGCCCCTAGAGCTCATTTTCACACTTGATCTTCTATATATAGCCTTCCTAAGGAGATCAAGGAACTTTCGGTTGTGTTTGTGATTCTTTTCCGGGTATGTTTTGAATGTGTCACTTTTTGTCATGTTTTCTGTCGCTTTTGTCGCTTTTTCTTCTATGGGTTTTATTTTCAATATTTATTTTGATAGTACTTGGAATCTTGACTTATATTTTCTTTTAAAAGTGTTGTTTCAATCCTTCATTGATGTTTTCCAAGTGTCACATTGATTTACTCCCCCCCCCACCCCCCCTTAGCATTTGTTGTTTCTGATTCATTTTATGCATGTTCATTTTTCCTCGTGCATGTTGGATTTTGGAACTTAATTTTAAATGATATAACTTTCGCTTAGCAAATTTTACTTTCCTTCCTGCCCTAAAACTCATATTTTTCACTTTTTTTCTCTCTTTCCCCAGAATATATGCACAATCATTTGTAGAAATTTCCTTCCCCAACTGCGCATTTCACATAATCAAGAGACAAGCCTTGAGCTTGGCCTCTAATAATGCATAATGTGTAGTCGCTATATTTCCCAACTAAACCTTTTTCAATCAGCAGCCTTATCCCTGAGCCGCAGCCATTGGGACTATGCAATGCGCAATGACCAACCTCAACCCTCAGCCCTAGCCACTAGAACTGTGCAATGCACAATTCCTTCCCTCACTCTCCCCACCTAACACTTTACATTGCAAAATATCAAGCCTCTATTTTCCTCCTTAACTACTGAGACTGAAAAATGCATAGTTTGTGAGGAAATTCTTCCACCTTCAACTTAGGAATTGTGGAGTCTTTCCCCTCAATGTGTGAGTTGCTACCCTGATCTTGTTGAATATAATATTTTTCTTGATCTAATTTGTGTTTCCCATGAGTGTGTTCTTTAAAATATTTAATGCATGATTTTGAGGCCATCTCTTTCCATCAGTGGATTATCATCATGGTACCAAAGAGATATTCTTCAAAATACACCATAAATAGTATAATTTGTCAGATAGTTGAGAGTGTCCTCGCCGCTATGGCAGTTCCTTAAGACACTCTACTACTCATTGAGAAGGATTCAAACATTACATGGCACATAGGGAAATAGAGTTTCTTAGAAACTAGATTCAAGGAAGAGCTTCAGGATAGACATCTTTACACCAATGTCGAAAGGTATGCATTACATAAGATTTCATGCAAGTATTCAAGGTTTCCTTACATACACATTATCAACAGGATTATGTCATAGACATATGCAAAGACCATGATTTTTAGTAGTGCTAGTGGAAAAAGGCTTGCCTCTTTTATGGAACATATATTTCAACTTATGTATCATTTGGCACCGTATACATGGATTCCAATTTTTATATAGCCACCAGTTACTTGAGAAAAAATGATGTCATGAAAGGATGGGTAAAAGAGTCATCCAAGTTCTGCCAGACACCATGTACAACCTACAAAATCAAATGTCTTAGGAAGGCTTTCCAGTACTTCATAGTTCTTTTTTGTTAGATCTCCGGTCAAAAAAATACTAAAACCTTTCCCGAAGGGTGGAAATTCTTGATCCATCACATTGTGAATGAAGTAAATCCATTTAACTAGTTGAACTTGTTGGCTCGACAATTTAGGATTCATGTGACTAATGCTAAGAACAATCAAAAGAAAAAATCAAGTCATATTCTCCATGTTTTCTTATTTTCTGGAAGCAATATGTGCTCAAAATTATTTTTCTAGCATGACTTCGAATTGGACACCGAAGGAACATGCTATGCACATTTACTACAAGTTGCTTTCAGATTGCAAATACAAAGGATTCGTGGAAATTTTGATTGATAACTTCCTGATTCCATTGTAGAAGTTGATATTTTAGGAATAACCACCTTGTATGCCCCATGAGGCGATGGAAGCAGTGTCAAAGTTGGATGATTGGTTTTCCTCACCATATGGAACTTAATTCATAGTGTTTAGCGACCATAAATCTCCACATCAACTACTGAGGTATACCACTAAAAAATTAGTCATGCATGAAGTAGCTTATCATATTTTGAAAATTTTATCGATAGTGTTATAGAGGAAGAAGAGCACACCTTTGTCAACTCTTCCTTTGTAAATTGGATTTTATGAGATAAAGAATATAAGGTATTCTCACACCAAAGCCGAATAGATAGAGAAGTTTTATTTTCATCACATGGAATTTAACCCATATGATCCTCAGATAATTTTAAAGTAACATTGTGCAAAGATTCATTTCACTTTGCTATGTGGGACTTATTCCAGATTGGAGGAGGAAAGGATAAAGAATTGTGACAATACAATTAATCCCTTCTGGCAAGTCAGCTTCAAAAGGACATCACAGGTTACTTCTAAGAAAGAAGTCATTCCAAAATCTGAACCAGCAGAAAGGCATAGCCAAGTGCAGTGGAAAGGCAAGAGAAATATTGTGCATATTCAAGCAGAAGAACACAACAAAAATTTAAAATAAGATCCTATAATATTGAAAACGGTCATAGAAAAATAAAGAAATAGGAAGTAGAGGAAGCAGGAAGAAGAAATAAATAAAAATGAAGAACAAGATATGAAATAACTAGAAGAAGAAAGGTAGAAAAAACAACGAGAAGAAATGTAAAGAAAAGAAGAGGAGGAAGAAACTCAAAAACAAGTCGAAGAAGAGGAACATAACCAACTACTGAAAGAAGAGAAAGCAATTGCAGGATAAGGAACTTGCTCAAGAAATTTAATAACTAATAGTAACCCAAGACATGGAGGAAGAGCTAGAGTAGCAAATCCAATATGTTGATCTCATGTTTATCATGCAATAGATCAATACTCAGTATTCCCCTCCTCTGATAGTAGATAAATATCCAAGTGATGAAGATGAAATTTCTCCTCTTCACGAGGGTCCAGTGATAGACATATACATGTCAACCTATGATGAAATATAGAAGAAGATCATACATGAAAGGAAGAAAATTTTCTTGGATGATCTTGTGCATCCTGATTTTATTAAAGAAAAGGTGATCATGATGGACACCATCAATAATGCACAAGCCATTTCCGCAACAAAATTTTCCTTTTTGGTGCTTCCAATTAAAATACAGAGTATCTGATGCTCGAGAACACAAAAATTGAAAAGAACCAAGAGGTTTTAGGGAAAAAAATTGAACAACTCTAGGGAGAGGTCTAGAAAGTAGCTCCTGCATAGGTGTATCTGGAAGAACTTAAGGAATCCATACTTGGTGAAGTAACCTCATTGGAATAAACTAGGAAAAATATCTATGAGAAGCTTTTCACTGCGCACAAATTAGTTATCTACTTGCACATCATTCAACATAACTTAAGATATAATTCCAAATCTCTCAAGATTGTTCATAGAGAGATTTCTCTAATGCATGAGTGGGAAATGTAGTACATAGGTGCACCTCTAGACCTAGTGGAGAAGATAATGAAACATGATGAGTTATATAAATCAAGGGTTTGGATTCTCATTCAGACAAACAAAAAACTTGGCTCATTCACCGCCAATGTTCAAGCCTCCTATGCATGGTTATAAAAAAGTTTGGATTTCATGGTAAATTCATATAATATCCCTTCAGTTGGTTCACTCACCAAAGCGAAAGGCGGGAAAAATGTGATACAATAGGATGAAGAATACTTGGACCAACTCAGGAAGATCGCTATCAAGGAATATTTCGAGGTAAACAGATATAATATAAGGAATTACATTGGTGGCCCTGTCCAGTTAAATACCATGTTGCTCCTACTAAAGAAGGAAACTCATACTGTCTTAAAGATATTTTACCCATATGCAAGGAGGTTAGAGTTTTTTTCCACACTGACCCTATTTCAAAGTTTGGGGAATTCATCCCCCAATAAAAAATATTGGTATCACTATAAAGTCAAGAAGCTACAAGTTGAGATGGCCCAACTAGAGTTTGCCCAAACTTAGACTTGACATGATGTTTTCTTTATTAAGGTGTCTAGTTAACTCTAACCAATTTTGTCTTATATGGGTAGATGTAATCTTGTATTTAAATCATTTTTGTAAGTGCAAGTCCAAGTGTCGGTTTTGGAAATGAAGACCCATTATGTAAAGGAGCCAAAAGTTCATGAGGGAATTTGGAGAGTAAAAAAGGGATATGAATAATCATCTAATTTGACATAAATATACCCTCATTCGTCATGTAAGGGGCTTTTGGTCGAGCTTTGGGCTTATAATCGAAAGATTTGGACTTTTGTTGAGAGCCTAGGCTTCTCATTAGCATAGAGAGAGTGTTTTTATTTGAAGGAGAATATGTTGGCTTCATGTTCCATTATTGGGACTATTGGTTTTTCAATTGTATATGTATGTTTGGGACTTTCACCTTAATAAAAGATCAGAGTCTACATGTTTTCATGCATATGTTCTGAATTTCGTAGGACTACTCTTGTTATGTTTGCAATATATGTTGTTTAATTTATGCTAACACTTATGAACTATTTTTTTCTCATTATAATGGATATTGTTGAATGAATGCTGTTATTTATTTTAATAAATTTTACCTTGTGAATTATTTTGCATGCTAACTTATGATTCCTTTTATGCTCATGTGTTTCTTTCAACATGCATACTATTATAGGTTTATAACGGGCTCACTTATTTCCCCCTTGTTGAATTACAACCTCTCATGAATTTCACTTGACTCTTCACAAAGTTATATACTTGTTTCATGAAAGTCACAAATACATCATTCTATGTGTTATCGAAGCCAAGACATATTGCAAAAAACCCATTATTTCACCAACTCGGTCATATTACGAATGTGGCTCCTAATCCAAATGTTGTGAGTTCTAATTGGGACTTAATATATGGGATAACCCTAAATTTTGGTGGTTCCAACACCATCAACACCTCCTATGTAGGAGGTGTGGATTTCCAAAAGACATTTTTTCTTCAGTTGAGAATTTTTACATAGATATACACGATCTTTATACCATATTGAGTCATTTTTCCAGAAATTTTTTTGAGATGTACTGGGATCTTGCTGTAAATTCTCTATTGAGTGTCCAAAACCCATGTTCATTCTTTCATTCATTCGTTGCTTTATTTATCAAATTAGGCTGGATAATAGAAATGGCATAGAGAAATTCTTCCACATCCTCACCCTTTCACCAAAGTACATCTACAACAACATTTTACTTCCATTTTCTGTAGACGATCTTAATGTAATAACCCAACATATTTGTGACCCATTTTTTTAATCTTCTGAAGATAATATTTCTCCAAAACGTATTTAAGACTCATGACATATTTTTACCATTAAGTGTCGTCCCATTATGTAAGGTCATCATTGATTTAGTGTATGTACTATTGCTAACATTTCCTTCTCATAAATAGGTTTGTGTAAATACTTTCCCTTGATTGGACGACTTTCAAAATAAATGGGTCTCCTTTCTTGCATTAAAACAACCCCAATTCCCTTTTTTGATGGGTCGGTTTCCACAATAAAGTTTTTTGTAAAGTTTGGTATAGCTAAGATTGGTGCTTCACACATTTCCTCTTTCTTTTATGAAAATAAAACCTACAGATAAGTATGCTTTCCCTAAGTGTGGTGGTGCACTTAGAACAACAAAAATAAAGATATATGACCTTATCCTTAAAATAAATAGATAAAGGGAGGAAAACCTACTTGTAATCTATTCGCTTTTCCTCGCCTCCCTTTGTCACTCTCAATCCAGCTTAACTCACTTGATTGATACTTGCAATGGCAAACAGAAGACAAAAAACAACACAAAGTAAATAGGATATATAACTAATTGAATCAATTAAATTCATAAATACACATATAACATCATTGAAACGTGCATTAGGAAAGGAAAAAATGTATGTATTATGAATTAGAAGGAAGCATACAACTAGTTGATCGAGTCACTGTCACTCATTCATCTTTAGTCTCATCCTCCTCACAACCAGCATCAACAATCTAGTAGCATCACAACACATGCATAATACCTCCATGAGATGCGATCTCACCATCATATCTCTACCTACCACAAAATATTCCTCCCTTGTGCACTATTATCAGTGCTCTATTTATAAGTAGATGAAGGTAGTTTGACATAAATGAATCATTGAATGGTTTTCCTAAAAATGGATGAAGAGGTTTCCTTGATCATGCGAATAGGAGGATAAGAGGTTTAATGGATTCATGGTGTCCATATTCAAAGCTATCATATTAGGTGAAACTTGCAACAACTTCTAGAAGCCACTAGAGGTTGGGAAGTGATCAGAGGCTCAGTATTTAGCTCAAAAATGAAATTTCTTAGAAATGATCCAAACTATAAGGACTGGATAGGGCTTGTCTCCAGGATTTTTTTGCAATTCATTTCGTCAAAATCCGAGTTCATATGAGAAAGTTATGACTTGTTTTCTAATTTTCCAAACAATTAAAAAAATGTACAGAATGGTGACAAAATAATGACTTGGAAGTCCAGTCATCATCTCAGGAATATCTAGGGAATTTTCTCCAAGTTTCAGCCAATGACACTATGATAACTGTCACAGTTAGATTCGCAAATGTTTCTTGGGAATTGAAATTTTTATTCCTATTCTAAGGTTGAAATTTTATATATGGGTGCATTATTATTTTTAAATATGGTGGAATTGGGCCAATGGAGAAGGGACACGTGGAGCAGCTGGATGTTGCCACGTGCCCTCCCCCATGGTGATTAAGGTTTGCGCAATACATGTTTTATATCCAAATTCAAGAGTGGGCGCATTATTTATAGCCAAAGTTCAATTTTCAAATGTTTGGTATTGCAAAATTATATGACCGAGGAGGGGCAGAGGTGTGGGTCAACCCCGCGACCTCCCCCATACTAGTGCCCACCATAACCATCATACCACATAGTGTTTCTTACAATTTATTGTTGCCTGCACCTATTTAAAGTTAATGTTGTTCACCAATGGGCGAAGGAGGGGGGCATCCCTACAGGCCAGCCCCCTGATCATATGACTGCTACTCCGTGACCAATGCGGAGGGATCCAAACCTAAGCATGATTAGCATTAAATACAAGATTAATTAACATTAAAACACAGTTATCATTAATTTAATGAAAATTTAGACTGGCGGCGGAGATGGCGGAGTCCGCCAAACGCGGCGGAGCTCTAGTTTTAGTGGTCTTACCTGGCTATTTTCCAGAATTAGTGGAGAGATTGTATGAGAAAATTATTTCTCCATAAATGAGGTAATTTTCAACCAATTTTGGCTCAGAAAAAATCATTGTTGTTATATTTTATGTTTGGAGCCATTGGAGCAGGTTACAGAGGTAACAGGAGACCGTAAACAACATTTTTTCACAACTGAAGCTAATACAAAGGCCCATGACATGGAAGGTCGACCAAGGTGATGTAGCCCATGAAGGGTGAACTCCTTCATCAAAACCATGTGTATCTGACTCAGTTGTATGTTTTTATTGTGTTTTTATATGAAATTTTTCATCATTTATTTTCCATGCTTTTATGTTCATGAAATCCACTTAGTGTCATCAAGTTTCTTTGTTTATCAATCATAAGCACATATATAAACCCTTGTACAAGAAGAAAACATGAGAATTTTCATATTAAATCAAACTGATATTAGTGCAACATTAACTCACAATCAATTTTAGATCAAGTTGGTATCATAGCAAAGGTTATTTGCTTGCTTTACTTGAGATTGTGCATGAAGGGTTTCAATAGTTGCAATTTTCTGATGCTTACAAGGTTAAAGTTCCAAAGAGGAGAAGGGAATATATTGGTTGTTAGTCCGGAGGTTAGCACCAGAATAAATATAGCTAAGAGAGCATCATATTCACCCAAATTTCAACTCATAGTTGCACTTGAAGCACCTCAAGTTCTATCTCCAAAATTTGGTATTGAAGAGGTACAAATTACACAAGAAGTTGAGTTGATTGAAAAGGTACAAGCATCAAAAGTTGAGCTTGAATCCTTAGCCATTATTTCAGGTGTTGGATAGACTCAAGGACATTCAGAAGAGGAATATGTGAAGAGATACTTCAATGACATTAATAGAATGGTTAAAATCATGTTTGATGCATTCACTGTAGAAAGAGCAGGAGAAGGTTCTACGCCTCCATATGGAGAAGGAACTTTAGATGATAAGAAGGATGAAGAGAATAGCTTGAAGTGTAGTGGAGGAAATACACCTCCATATCCACCATCCTCATCCTCATCATATTCATCAGTGTCATCTTCCACTTCTACCAAAAAAACCACCCATAGTCATTCAAAAACACCAAAAGGAAAAACTCCATTACTCAAGTTGGACATCAAGTTTGAACCTCCCATGTGCAATGGTGAGGTAAATGCCAAGAATTTGGAGAATTGGATCTGTTAATTGGAAGTATACTGTAGAATTCATAATCTACAAGAGGAAAACATAAAGATCCAGTTGGCTTCATTGAGGCTAGAAGGAGCACCAATAGTTTGGTGGGTGGCAAAGACTGAAGAAGAAATGTGAATCCATGGTAAGATATCCATTTCTTGGGTTGAATTTATTTCTTCCTTTAAAATAAATTTTTATCCATTAGCCTATATGAAAAAACAAATTATGAGTTGCAAAAACTTTAGGAAACTCAAGGGCCAAACTGTTGGGAAAAATACTGAGAGGGGGGGGGTGAATCAGTATTTAGGGCAAACTAAAACTTTTTACTTTTTCATGCCCTAAAACCCATACGCTACTTTTCTGATGCAAACTAGCGTATACACGGGGATATGCTTCATAAAACTCGCGTATACATAGAGATCTAATTATGCCATTAATTCTTCACTTATATCATTCCATCATTCATTCATTAGATGTTCTATAAACAGTAAACATGTGCAGTACGAACATAATAAACCATCACACATAAGCATCACACATGAACACCAGGATTTTAGGTGGAAACCCAAGTTGAGAGAAAAGCACCACTGCAGTTGCTCAACGTTCAATATTTTATTATAGAGAAAACATCTTACAACATATGTGCTGGCGCAGACTCCTACCAGCATGTAGGCACCCATCTGCGCTCGTTTACCAGCCTCTCCTGGAAGGGAGATCCAACCCCCTGACTCGTTTACTAGCTTCTCCTGGAAGGGAGCTACGACCCCCTGA
The DNA here is from genome assembly GCA_034641835.2 of Pinus albicaulis. Taxonomy (NCBI): domain Eukaryota; kingdom Viridiplantae; phylum Streptophyta; class Pinopsida; order Pinales; family Pinaceae; genus Pinus; species Pinus albicaulis. The sequence continues at coordinate 1,626,277,574 of CM076578.1, forward strand.
TATCGTTTACCAGCCTCACCTAGAAGGGAGCTACAACCCCCTGACTAAAGGCTACGACCTTCAGCACCTCTATGGACCACGTTTCATCAATTTTCACACTAGATCCAAGGCTTCCTTTAGGACACAACTTGCAGGCCTCATTTCATCATATTTTCAGACTGGACCCACTCCACATATTTAAGCTCCATCATATAACCAAACTGAAACAGACAACTCAGAACTATAGAAAACAGATAGCAGCAACACAGAAAAACAGATCAGACATTTCATACCCCATGCTTCAGCAAACCCTAGTTTGAATACGCGCTTTCCTTTCACTTATCCTGCGTATATACGCGCCTTATACCATACCAACCCATGTATACTTCTGTACATATTACAGAGCTAATTTCACTGCACATACGCGCTTTCTCTTTAGCGAAGCCGTGTATATACACGCTTCCTATTCGGCGAACTAGCGTATGGTTTTTCAGACATTTATGTCATTGCAATTCTTCAGAACAGATACATCACACAGATTTTACCCTTTACATCAGACAGATGTTTGCCTCATCTCAGATCTAATCATTCCATAAACAGATCTAGCAAATACAAGTACATTTCAGATCTAGATACCCTTCTTCATCATTTCTTCATTGGTGCATCATACATTCAGATCTATCATTCAACTGTAACCCTTTCCATTCAGATATATTTCGGAGAGAAGTATTCATTCAAGCTTAGACATCTTGCTCCCACACTCATGATTTGCATAATGAATTTCTTCTCTTTATATAGGTTTACCCTTTTTCAATACCATGAGAAAAAACCACATTACTTCCAATGGTATTCCTGGACGGGGTCATTTAGAAAAATCATTACCCAATACAATGGGTCAATACCATGGTGTTTACCCCTGGTTTTGCACTTTATGAGCGCTTTTGCCCATACGCGACTTGGCACATTGTTTCCCGCGTGCATACGCGACTTATCCTAGGAAAATCCGTGTATGCCTTGAGACATACTCTTTTCATCATAGATCTAGCACATACTGAATTTCTTTCTTCATTCCCTTCTATACTCACTGTAGATACATCAGATTTACATCATTTAACAAGTTTATCAAGAAATATTATATCAAGCATAACTTCATCAAGTACGTTGCCATCATCTTCATCAAGTGGGTTGCCATTCAAGGACAACACTCTATCAAGTGGGTTGTTCATCAAGGATAACACATTCAGCATCATATTGCCAACAACATCATATCACATCAGATTTACATCATTACCAAGTCCATCAAGGCAAGAATAACTTCATCAGGTGGATTGCCATCAAGGACAACATATGCCAACAATCTCATGTCTTCATCTTCATTAAGTGGGTTGCCATCAAGGACAACACTCTGCATCATATTTCCAACAATCTCCCCCTTTGGACTTGATGGCAACCACGATGGTGTTTGGTTACCACAACAGATAGGTACATTAAGAATACAATGACACCATTCTTTCTCTTCATTCAAACACCATGTCACTCTCCCCCTTTGACATCAAGGGCAAAGGGTGGATCAAAACCAACACACTCTCCCCATTTTATCCTCATGTAGAGGAAGCGTTCTGCAGATCTGATATATACTGAAGTGACCAAGCTCCCCTTGAGTTCATGCTGAATCTTCAAACATATTTTTCAATGAATTACATGACTCTATGAACTTCCTATCACCAAAGACTCATACTTACATCAAATATCCAACCAATAGGATTTACATATAAGACTCAAGTACCCAACCAAGTGGGTTTACACATTTCAACTCAGCTACCCAACCAAGCGGGTTTACAAAATTTGACAAGTCCTTACATGACTGAATATTACAATTTTACATCATGGGTCTCAACAAGACCTTTTCATCAAATTACAAATATGACCATTTATGACCAATACCAGAAAGTCCTCAAGAAAGAGAACATATTTCAGAACCTTCATAATGCCAACAATGCATTATACTCGGCAAAGCTAATGCTCCCCCTGAATCTGTGCATCCAAGCATCCTTTCCATATGACTAAGGCTCCCCCTTAGTTTGTGCATCCTTGACACTTTCATCAACAAATCATCAAGGCATCTTTATCAAAACATTAGAAATAGAATTATCAGAACTGAAACACCACCAGAGATACTAAACAGTATTAGAGATACCAAACAGCACTGCAGTTGTGCTGAAGAAAGTTGACCCCGAATAGAAATTTGTCAGCAACCATACATACACGGTTTTATGTGCATGAACTCGTGTATATACGCGACTGTGTTTCAGGAGATCCGCGTTCCAATACCATCTTCTATATTTTTACCAGATCTGTTCCTTTGTGAGGAAAGATAGTGTTCAGCTTCTTTCTGAGATATTTGAATGCTTCCCTGGAATACAGATAGATAGAATAGTGTAGTTGTGTCTTCAAGCGTCATCCAACGGTTGTAGCATAAGCACATTACTAACCAAGCCTTCAGATTCTTTGCAGCATCAATACAATCTTTCCAAGAGAAATTATCATACCAGAACATCATCTTCAAATATGTGTCAATCATCCATGTGGTCCAATATCACATGATCTTTAAGATTTAACATGAAGTAACATATGTAGGGAAAAGATCTCAACCATAATAACAAACTCTGCATGATCTATTCTTATCTCTGAATTATAAGACTTTCATCTCAGCAACGAATACTCTTCATCAAAAAGCAAACATGACTCATCCATAATCTTCAACATAAGAAACCAAGTATCATATCATCATTATTTATAACTAAGAAACTAAGCTGATACAGAGTTAATAATACAGTTTTTAACAGTCAGACTGATGCTCCCCCTGAACCTCTGCTCCAGATCTTCAGCTATCATATAAATTATCTTATCATCAATGCATACGCGATCAAAGTTCATCGGAACTCACGTGTACACGCGACTTTAACTATCGAACCCGATGAAAAGGAAATTTTTCGACATTCTTCATTCTTCTAACTTGTATTTTCGTACCGTTTTTCTACACGATGCTCGGGTTTAAAATGTTGCTACAACCGTAACAATCAAATCAACCATGAGAGTCATCACATTGTTCTCTTGATGACACATTACCAAACTTGCTATCGTGGTCCCACACTGTCTCTCACAAAGAACCCAGAAGTGTTTTGGGTCGACTACGTAGGTCAATATTCTCACGTTCGACTTCCGTCCTCCATCTTCTTTTTCCAGATTTTTTTGAACTTTCTATTTGTGTGCTGGAAGTTATCCAATTTCTCATATATGTTCAACCTGCATTCCTTTTCTACATGTCCATACATGTTACAAGAATAACATCTCATGTGTCCAAAGAAATAAGCATAAGAATCATAATGAGTATTTCTAATCTTCCTCCTTTTACAATCAGCTGCTTTATGTCCATACTTGTTACATGAAAAACAATATCCCTTGAAGAAACCAGAGTACCTTTCTATGTAGGAACTGTTTGTTTGAGGCTGAAATGATTTGCTCCTGCAATTTTCTGCAACATGCCCATAATTATGAAATTTAAAGCATTCAACATTATTGACAGATTTCCTTTGAGATTTCATCATTGTTGGTTGACCTTTTGTTTCTTTCAACACTTCAGGTTTTGCATTGACATCCTCTGAATTTTTATCACTTCCTTGTGAGCTAGATTCTCCTTTAACAGTTTCATGGAAACCAAGACCAAGTTTGATAGCAGGAGACCTTTGATTACTCATAATATTGTCCAAAATATTAGTACTATCTTGAAACCTCAAAAGTTTAACCTTTTCTTCTAATTTACCTTTGAGAATGTTTACCTCAACCTCCAAGGCTTGACATTGCTTTGTCATGCTTTCTTCTTTCCTTCTTCCATCTTCTACTCGATCCTTCAGATTTAGAATCTCTTCTTTCAACCAATTTTCGTTTTCTTCACATGTTTGTTGCAGCTCTTCATTCTTCTTATTTGATTTTTCCAGATCTTCTTTGAGAGAGATGATTTCTGCTTCAAGGCCTTCCTTTTCAAATGGTTGCAGAGGTTCCTCATTCTTCTTACTTGATGCTTCAAGATCTGCTTGCAGAGAGATGATTGCAGCTTCAAGTCCTTCATTCTTCTTGCTTGATTTTTCGAGATCTGCATTTAGATCGTTGATTTTTGCTTCTAGTCCTTTAATTCGATTGGATGCATAAGTATGAAACCTTTGATACTTGTCCACCTGTCCATTCAGCATTTCTATTTGTTCTTTCATTTGAGAGATCATCTCTTTGTAGATAGTTTCTTGCTTATTAGATGAACTTTGTAGTTCTTCAACTTTAATCTCTTTAGCTTCTTCTAGATCCACAACTTTACTTTCACTATCTTCACTATTGTTCGTACAGCAACACACACATGGACCCCAACTCACTACTCCGATTCATCTTCTCTAATTTTACATATGCTTTCCGAGATACCTTTCGCTTCGAGTAGTTTTCTTTACGTCTTTTTCCATGAGCACCTTCGCATCATGGTCGACCTTCTTCGTATTCCTCACCGGACACCCAACATCATCATTCGTATAATAAACCTTCCCTCTTTAAAATTCGTTTTCATCGTTTTTTCCATAATAAATGACAAGACAGTGAGAACCAATTTTTTCCACACTCAAAACATTTGAAGGGAAGCTTACCTTTGAATCTTCCAGTACCTAGTTGGAGTTTTCTCACAAAATTCGCTTCTTCTTCTTCGGATATATAGCTGGATTCTTTGACAACTTTTTTTTCTTTTCCTTTTGCAGATACCTTAAAAGCAGCTTCTTTGATTTGAGAAGGACCTCCTTGTCTCATTTCAAAAGCAGTTAGAATACCATGTAATTGAACAATAGTAAGAGTTTGCAGATCTTGCCTTTCTTCAATAGCTGAAACTTTAGAGTCAAATTTTGAAGTCAAGGATCTTAAGACCTTTTCCACCAGAGTAGTATCAGTTATGGTTTCACCCAAATTTCTCATTCGATTTACAATATTTTCCAGACGTAAGAATAAATGGGCAATAATTTCATCACTATGCATCTTCAAATTTTCATATTCAATTCTAAGAGTTTGGAGTTTTGAACTTTTTACCTTTGTATCTCCTTCATAACTCAGAATGATTTTGTCCCATATTTCTTTTGCTGAATTTAGCTGCATCACTTTAGCAAATTCTGGTTCAAACATGCTTCCTAATAAGACATTTACTGCTTTGGCATTGATTTCATACTTCTTCCTTTCTGCTGCATCAGTAGGAATACTTGCCGGGTATTGATAACCTTCTTCCACGATTGCCCATACATCTACACCAAGACTTTGCAGATATGCTTTTGTTCGTACCTTCCAGAATATCAGATTGCTTCCATTGAATAGAGGTGGCTTTATAGACATTACTCCTTCTTGACTTCCCATTGTGACGGATCTCCTTCAAGCGATCAAGCTTCTGCAGAAGGGTTTAACGATACCAGCGGTAGAATGCGAGGGTGAATCGATATTTAGGAAAACTAAAACTTTAATTTCCACCTAATTATACTACTTTACGATGCCAACTATATACATGCGGATATCCTTCATAAAACTACGCTCCATACCTGAAATCCTAAATGTGCCATTAATTCTTCACTTATATCATTCCATCATTCATTGATTAGATGTTCTATAAACCCAGGTAAAATGCGATAAAGAAAGAATAATCCATCACACATAACCATCACACATGAACACGGGATTTTGGTGGAAACCCAAAAGTCGAGGATAAAACCACAAAGCTGCAATTGCTCGGCCTTCAATATTTGTATGAGAAAACATCTTACAACATATGTGATGGTGAGACTCTCACACAAGCCTGAGGCACCCTGCTTTGCAGCCTCTCACGGAAGGCTCCAACCACGACTTGTTTACCGGCCTCTCTGGAAGGAAGCTCGCTTACGATCCTCGTTTGGCCTCACCTGGAAGGGAGCTACAACCCCCTGACTGAAGGCTATGACCTTCAGCACCTCTATGGACCACGTTTCATCAATTTTCACACTGGATCCAAGGCTTCCTTTAGGACAGAACTTGCAGGCCTCGTTTCATCATATTTTCAGACTGGACCCACTCCACATATTTAAGCTCCATCATATAACCAAACTGAAACAGACAACTCAGAACTGTAGAAAAAAGATAGCAGCAACACAGCAGAACAGATCAGAAATTTCATACCCCATGCTTCAGCAAACCCTAGTTTGAATACACGCTTTCCTTTCACTTATCCCACATATATACGCGCCTTATACCATACCAACCCGCGTATACTTCTGTACATATTACAGAGCTAATTTCACTGCGCATACACGCTTTCTCTTTAGCGAAGCCGCGTATATACGTGCTTCGTATTCGGCGAACTAGTGTATGGTTTTTCAGACATTTATGTCATTGCAATTCTTCAGAATAGATACATCACACAGATTTTACCCTTTACTTCAGACAGATGTTCGCCTCATCTCAGAACTAATCATTCCATAAAAAGATCTAGCAAATACAAGTACATTTCAGATCTAGATACCCTTCTTCATCATTTCTTCATTGCTGCATCATACATTTAGATCTATCATTCAACTGTAACCCTTTCCATTCAGATATACTTCGGAGAGAAGTATTCATTCAAGCTCAGACATCTTGCTCCCACACTCATGATTTGCATAATGAATTTCTTCTCTTTATATAGGTTTACCCTTTTTTAATACCATGAGCCAAAACCACATTACTTCCGATGGTATTCCTGGACAGGGTCATTTAGACGAATCATTACCCAATACAATGGGTCAATACCATGGTGGTTACCCCTGGTTTTGCACTTTATGAGCGCTTTTTCCCATACGCGACTTGGCACGTTGTTTCTCGCGTGCATACGCGACTTATCCTAGGCAAATCCGCGTATGCCTTGAGACATACTCTTTTCATCATAGATCTAGCACATACTGAATTTATTTCTTCAGTCCCTTCTATACTCACTGTAGATACATCAGATTTACATCATTTAACAAGTTTATCAAGACATATTCTATCAAGCATAACTTCATCAAGTAGGTTTCCATCATCTTCATCAAGTGGGTTGCCATTCAAGGACAACACTCTATCAAGTGGGTTGTTCATCAAGGACAACACATTGAGCATCATATTGCCAAAAAAATCATATCACATCAGATTTACATCATTACCAAGTCCATCAAGGCAAGAATAACTTCATCAGGTGGATTTCCATCAAGGACAACATATGCCAACAATCTCATGTCTTCATCTTCATTAAGTGGGTTGCCATCAAGGAGAACACTCTGCATCATATTGCCAACACAAACAATTCAAGAGTACACCCAAGAGTTTAGAAAGAGGGATTTGTTGTTAGGAGTAAACTTGAATTCCAAAGACACACTCTTAAAATAGATTGAGGGTTTACATTCCTATTTGAAACATACTATCCTTATGCTTAACCCAAATATCTTAGATGAAGTATGTGTATAAGCAATAGATCTTGAAGCAAGGGGAAAGAAAATTGAGGAAGAAGGTAGTAAGAAGAATCCATTCAAGGGTAAGGGAAAAGAGAAGGGATGAAAATGGAAGGGAAAGAAGAATGCAAGAATAATGAAATAAGGGGAGAAACTACATCCAAAAATTGTTCCAAAGAGGGGCATGATGAATCCCATTGTCGGAAACTACATCCCCAACTAAGGCCTAAGAAACCAAAAAACAAGGGGAAACAAAACATGACTGCCACCACACAACATGATCTTGGATCCCAATCTGGAGAGATGAGACCAAGATTGTATCCATGGTCAAAAATGGAAAGGAAGCAATAGCAAGTACTAGTTCCTCAAATAGTCACAAAAACACTCCAAATGAAGACACAAGGATAGATTTTTTCCATGGGAGAGTGATTTCAAATCATAAAAAAATTGATGCATTGTTTCATAGTGGGTCACAAGCAAACATGATTTTAGAAGACTTGGTCAAAAATCTTAACCTTGAAACCGTACCACATCATAAATCATACCCTTTGGGTTGGATAGTTAAGAATTCCAATTTACAAGTTACAAGTAAATGTATATTTTGATTCTCTATTACTGCAAACTTTGTTGATGAAGTCGAGTTAGATGTGGTTCCACTTGACATTTCCAGAATTATCTTTAGAAGTCCATATTTGTATGAGAGGAAAATGATGTTTTATCGCCATGAGAAAAAATCTCATTTTCTTAAAGATGCGATGTAGTACATTGTGAGAGCTCATCGCAAAAAGATGAATATTTCTTTAGTCAATGAAAGGAAAATGAAGAGGCTAGTTAATGCAAGTAAAAATTTTGTGCTTCTCATGATCAACAAAAAGGATGATGTTGACTATGAATCTTTTGAAGGATGTGATGAAAACTTAAAATCGGATTTATTTGATGTGGTATGTCAGCATGGCGAGATGTTTCAAGAACCAAGTGGGTTACCTCCCAAGAGGGGAATTTAGCATGAGATTCAGTTGAAGCAAGATGTTCCACTACCAAAGATCGATATTTATCACATGTCAATTATGGAGTGTTTGGAAATCAAGAATAAAATCAAAGAATTTAAGAACAAAGGTATCATACCACCATCTACTTCACCATGTGGCTCACCAATTTTTTTGCTACCAAAGGAGGATGGGACTTGGTGCATCTGCATAGATTTTCGTGCACTGAATAAAAACACGGTAAAGAATCGCTATCCACTCCCATGCATTGATGATTTTCTTGATCACTTAAATTACGAAAAATTATTTCACTTAGCTAGAATTATGAAGAGATTATCATCAAGTTAGAATAGTTGAGGATGACATTTTGAAAACTACATTTAAAACTAGACAAAGATTGTTTGAATGGCTAGTTATGCCATTTGGTCTAACAAATGCTCCAACTACTTTCATGAGAGTTATGAATGATGTAATAAGACCATTTATAGATGAATTTGTCATTGTTTACTTATATGATATTTCGATATTCATCAAATCAAGAGATGAACATGTCATGCATGTGAACAAGGTATTTGATGTCTTGAAAAATGAGTAGTTAATTTTAAAGTTGTCGATGTGTGAGTCTGGTGGGACTTCTTTAGTGTATTTGTGACACATTGTTGGAGGAGTTGAAGATAGACCCTTCCAATGTAGAGTTCATTCTGAATTGGCCCAAGCCTAATATTATTACAAAGGTAAGAAGCTTTCTTGGGGCGACACAGTATTGGAGAAAATTCATTGATAATTTTTCTTCCATTGCAGCTTTGCTACATGCATTGAAAAGTGTCAAGAAAGTATTCCATTAAGGAGTTATAAAGCAAAAAGCATTTGATGCTTTAAAGAAAAATATACGTCCAGCACTAGTATTGGCTCGTCTAAATCTTAGCCATCCATTTTAGATCCAAACATATGCAAGTGATTACGCCATGGGAGCAGTTCTCATTCAGCATGGTAAGCCTATTTCATTTCATTCTGAAATTTTTAATTGAGGTGTGACTAACTATCCCACCTATGACAAAGAGTTATATTCATTGGTACAAAGTGTAAATAAATGGAAGCACTATTTTATGGGAAAATACACCATTATGCATACCTACCATCAGCCATTTCATTAATTACAATCACAGTTAAAGTTGCAACAATCAATACATTTCAGATGGATGGGATTTCTACAAAAATTTCATTTGGTTATCAGGTATAACAAGGGAATCTACAGTAGGGTAGCTGATATTCTCTCTAGGCTTATTGTAAATTCATCTATTATACTCAAGCACAATTAAGTTATGCATGAAAGTTAAATTGAACAATATGCATATGATAGTGTTTTTCAAGATGTGTATGAAAGCTTGAGTCAATTAAACCAAAATGAAGAGTTCGATTATCATGTGCATAACAGTTTGTTGTATCACTTAGGCAAGTTCATTATAGAACCTTTGAGGTATAAAATGGGCCTCCTAATAAAAATGTACAACCAAAATAAAATTTATAAGAACCAATCGGCTTCAAGATGATGATGTTAACCATGGGGGATGATTCACCATTTTTGGGGTAAAAAAGTGAAAATATTAAAAAATAATAAAATAATAAAACTACTATTTCAACTTATCTCCCTACATTTTTACTCAAATTTCAAGTGGGAGTATCCATTGGATGCAAAATTTAATTCCTCATCCAAGGATTAGCCACATTGCATACTTTTGATGGACCCTTCTATACGAAAAATGAGAAATACGTGAAAACATGTGATTGCAATCATGTTTTTCATGTATTTCTAATTTTTCCTGTAGTAGGGTCCATAAAAAGTATGCAACATGTGTGCTCCTTGGATGAGGAATCAAAATATGCCTCCAATGAGTGTTCCCGCTCGAAATTTGAGTAAACCCATAAGGAGATAAGTTGGAAATATGAGTTGAAAAAGTAGTTTTTTCTCTTTTCCCTTTAAAATTTGATGATGTAATCTAATATTACTTTATAATTTCCTTAGGAGGCCCATTTTAGACCTCAAAATTCCCCTAGTGTATGTATACCACATGGACAAAGAAACAATATCATAAGGGATGCACACACTTCAATGATTGCTCGACATTTCAGTGTAGAAAAGACGATAGTGAATATCTAAAGGAATTGTTATTGGTCACAGATGATTGATTGTGTACCTCGTTTTATTAGAGGATGTTCTTTATTTGCAATAAGTAAGCCTAGTAATAATAAACTTGGATTGTACACTCCACTTTGGTTCCTTCACATCCTTGGGAGAGTATCTCAATGAATTTTTTATGTGGTCTTCCAATGTCAAGGAAAGGTCATGATTTCTTGTATGTCGTGGTAGATAGGTTCAGCAAAAATGTGTCTTTTGATGCCATGTAAAAAAAAAATTATAGCTAAACAAACATCTCATCTTTTCTTTCAAAATGTATGTGTTCATTTTGGTCATCCTACTTCTATTATAAGTGATCGAGTTTCTTTTTTTGTTGGGAATTTTTGGTCAAAATTATGGGACATGATGGACATGAAGTTGAAGAAGAGTACAACATTTCATCCGCAAACACATGGGGAGTCTGAGGTGGTTAAAAAAACAAAAATTCATCTTCTTAGAAGTCATTTCACCAAAAATCCCAAGTTGTGGGATGAACAGTTGCATTCCATTTAGAATGCCGACAATAGGGAAAATCATTCTTCCAAAAACACATCGCCATTTGATGCATGTCTTGGGTACTTGCCAAGATTGCCTTTGGAATTCATATTTGAGAAATATGTTGCTATATATGGTCATGGTGACATAGACAAGGCAAGGAATCTCATTAGGAAAATTCAGTTGGTACATCACATAGTGCAAGAACAACTTTAAAAGAGTCAAAGCAGCTACAATGCAAGGCATGATAAAAACTGTGTCGATCAAAAATTGCAGGTTGGAGATAAATTTTGGTTATATATAATCAAAAAATATTGCAAGGGGAAGGTAAAAATATGAAGCCAATCCGTTATGGTCCATTTAAAATTCTAGAAAATATTGGTAGAAATGCATTTAAGCTAGATTTTTCTCCTTATATGCATATATTCTGTTGTTAATGTTGAGAATTTGATATTTTTTTAGCCTCCTTTGAATGATGATCAAGGAGAGCATTTTCAATTACCATCAATAGATGATTTATCTCCAGAATATCTTGATGAACTTCACCAAGATCTCATACTTGAAAAAAGAACCAGAACTTCAAGGAGAGGGAATGTCGAATACCTTAGAGTGGGACACAAGGGACAAAATGCTTCCAACACCAAATGGATGGAGATTGAAAGGGTGAGGGAGTTGTACCCTCACCTGCTAAATTATTTATAGTATATTTTGGGGTCCAAAAGGCTTCTAGTGGGGAGGAATGATTAAAGGCTTAGTATTTAACTCAAAAATGAAAGTGCTCAGAAATTATCCAAACCCAAATGACCGGATAGAGCTCGTCGCCATGATTCTGACACAATTTGTTTCATCAAAACAGGATTTCATATGAGTAATTTATGCCCTGCTGTCTGCTTTCCCAAAGAGGTAAAAAAATGTGTAGAATAGTGACAGATTGATGACTTGGCAGTGTAGTCATCATCTCAAGAATATCTAGGGAATATTCTCCAATTTTTAGCCAATGACACTATGACAAGTGTCACAGTTAGATTCACCAGTGTTGTTTGGGAATTAAAATTTCCTTCCTATCCTAAGGTTGAAATTTTATATATGGGTACAGTATTATTTTTAAATATGGTGGAATTGGGCCAATGGAGAAGGGAAAAATGGACTAGCGGGAGGTTACCATGTTCCCTCCCCCATGGAAATTATGGTTGGCGCAATACATTTTTTAATTCAAAATTCAAGAGTGGGCACATTATTTATAACCAAAGTTCAATTTTCAAGGTTTTTTATTGCAAAATTATATGACCGAGGAGGGGCGGAGGTCGGGGTCGACCCTGCGACCTCCCCCATACTAGTGCCTGCCATAACCATGATACCACACAATGTTTCTTATAATATATAGGCATGAACACCTATTTAAATTTTATGTTGTTCACCAATGGGCGGAGGAAGGGTCCAGCCTCGTGGGCCATCCCCCTCGTAATATGACCACTACCCCATGACCCAAGCAGAGGGCTCCAAACCTAAGCATGATTAGAACTAACTACAAGATTAATTAACATTAAAAAATGCTTTTATTTTATTTAATGAGTAGTTAGACTGGCAGCGGAGATTGCAGAGTTTGCCAAATGAGGTGGAGCTCCAGTTTTAGTGGTCTTATCTGGCCAGTTTCCAAAATTACTGGAGAATTTATAGTAAAAATGGTTTTTCCATAATTGAGTCAATTTCGACCAATTTTGTCTTAGGAAGAGTCATTATTGGTATATTTTTATGGTTTGGAGCCATTAGATATGGTTGTAGAGGCAACAGGACATTTTAAACAACACTTCTGCACAGTTTAAGCTAATACAAAGGCCCATGTCATGGAAGCTAGACCAAGGAGATGTAGCCCAGGAGGGGTGAAATCCTTCATCAAAACCATGTGTATTTGACTTAGTTGTTTGTGTTTGATGTGCGTGTATATGTTTATATTAAAAATTTATTTTACATGCTTTTATGTTCATGAAATTCACTTAATCTCATCTAGTTTCTTTGTTTATTAGTCATAAGCACATCTATAAACCCTTGTACAAGAAGGAAACATGAAAAATTTCATATTAGCTCTGACTGATATTAGAACAACATTAACTAACAATCAATTTCAGATCAGGAATATTCCCAAAATCCATTGAAAAATTCACTCCCAGTCAACCACTGCATTTTAAAGTGGGCCTAGATCCTATGCAACACTACCTTGCATGGAAGTAGATGCTCTGAAAAGTAGTTACAGCTGTCTAAGGGTGCATTGATGGCTCAATGGGGCACTTCATTTGGAATCTAAGCAGTGAAAATTTCATGAAGGAAAACAACCAATGACATGAATTGTTTAGAGCATGTAGCAACTAATTTAGATTATGATAGACCCTAATAGATATTGACATTTTTTTTGGGAGGATGTCCAAATTGACCTATAACAACTGCCCCCTAAAGCATGAAGTCAAAAATTATAACAATGAGCGATTTTCCTTACGGCATGATGAGGAGGAATTGAAGCAGATAGTGACCTGCATCAATTACAATACATTACATCATGATATATGTTCATATTGTAGATGAATTAATGAGGGAGGCATATCCCATACTAAGCACATAAACTATCATAGCATCAGAAAGTCGTCTACAGATATAGACCCATGATAGGATGCCCATTTGAATAATTACCATGGTACAGATGATTTCGTACTACTCCTAAAATCGTAGCCCGAATGGATGAAACTAGATCTGGGTTATTCTATCTTGTTCACTCGATTGCTTAAAGTGTGAGTCTAACCATGTGAATATGTGATTTGAAGTCAAACATGGGAAGACATCAGCTGATTACCAGCCAATGATGTGAGTCATTAAAAAATGTGAGAGAAACCATTGTTGATGATAATGGCTCTTAAGGTATTGCAATACTTTCTACATGGTGTGAATAGATTATTTGATTTTGAATACCATACAAATTATTTTAGTCAAAGGCCTTTTATTTCAACCTGTCACCAGAAGCAACAAAAATACTTGTTGATGTAAGCAAGCTCCAAGGTACCGAAATGTTGTTTCTAAGTTAACTTCCTCGATGATGAGCTGATGTTGAGAGGAAGCGACTCATCACAGGAGGGCATTGATGTTTCCCCCATCAACGACATGAAAAGAGAGTAATAATTTTAGAGACAGAATGTGACTAATGAAGCAATGTCAGGAATGGAAGTCATGAAATGAATTTTGATGAGTATTGAAAAGGATGAGAAATAGTTGAGTGACTTCTCTTGAACATATCAGTGGCACTGAATGAATTGGTAGCATTTGAACCAAAATCGAAGTGATTGATGTCATGATAGAGCATAGGTATGATAGACCATCAAGTAGATTACCCAACCCAAAAATCACGGAGATGAAGTGAACAAGTGTCATGTTAAGGAGCGACTTGCTACCATAAAGTGTGTTGTCCCTTTCCAATTTTCCCTAGCCATTTTTGACCAATACCTATTTATTTTTTAACAAGCTTGAGAAGGATAACATATTGTTTATGTATAATTCCACCCTTCGGGTGAATCCCTTGCTATTTGATGCCTTAACCAGTCTAGAGAAGGTGAAATTTGATCTTGTCATGATGGAGAACTTAATCGCTAATTGATGCTTTAACAAGTATAACGACAGTGAACACTCGATCCTTTTTCACGTTTAGAGAGTTTGAAAAGTGGACTAAAAGAAAACTCCACAAGTTATTTTTCATATAATAGTCCCTAAAATCCAAAAAAGCGTAAAATAATACCTGAGAGAACCTCCTAGCCATGTTCGACTAGGGTTTTCCTTTTTCGTAAACATAATCTATCTCACTCTAGAAAAGGGTTAAATTTATACTGAGTAGATCTCATTTCAATTTCTTTTACGAGCTCGAAATGGCAAGTGCTCGAAACTCTTTTCATGTTGGGGGAGACTGAGAAGAGATGAAAGAGAACTCCATATGGTTCCCTTTTTCATGTTTAACAATGCTCGAAAAGGAAAAAAAGTGTTCTTTGAGTTCCTTTTTCATGTTTAACAAAGCTCAAAAAAGAGATAAAAGTACTATTTGTGGTAAGAATTCCATTTCACAATCATGCACGACTAACTCACCTATAGTTAGTTGTAAACCTGCTCAAAAAACCCTAAATTGAATTAACAATACCTCTGTAAGAAGTAAAAATGGGTAAAAACCATAGTCATTTAATTAAATATGCATAAATTAAACAAAAACACTATTAAAACAAGAAATTACCAAGTTATTTTTAGCATTTCATATTTATCATTCGAATTTTAGTGCTCTCAGCTTGTTTTTCCCTCTAATTTCAACAGCTAATTGCGAAAAATTCGGTGGAAAATTTCTCATGGTGTCCAGACCAGGTAGAATATCTTACCCTCCTCTTTCTACTCGTTGCATTCTTGTTCAGTTTCATGCACATTTTTAAGTATTTTGGGGCTCCTAGGGTAAATATGCAATTCCCTAGGACCAACACATCCTTGGATGTTGAAAAATGCATTGTAGAGAGGTTTTAAAGAAGGCTAGTTCCTCTGCAATGCTTTGTATTCCACTCTGGAGTGCATTGGGTGCAATTAAAAAACTTGCATATTGTTTTCAGCCTAAAATTTCTCCATTTTTTTGCATGGAATGGATCCTAGCTAAGACTATGGTGTGATTTTAGACTTTGATTGGATCAAAATGTCGATTACATGGAGATAAATAGAACATGAAGAACAAGATATGGTTTCCCTAAATGATCTTGGCACCGTGAGAGCCCTCAGATATTGTGGGTTGCTTAAGTAATTCAGATTGTCAGGGGTGAGGAAACAAATGGAACTATTGCAGTTCTTGATCTGTTCGTGGGACTTGGCACTACAACCATTTCACATTGGGGACAGAATGCTCCCGATATTGGTCGATGAAATTTACTTTCTGACAGGTTTGTCGAGACGTGGTCCCCCCATTTCCCTTGCGGGTTCCATCTGTGGAGTTGAAAAAATGAAGGACTACATCAAATAGTTTTGTCGACTAGGAATTGAGCCTAGCAAACATGGAAATATAAATATCAAAGATGTACGTGATATGTCTTTCCTAATGCCCCTATTTACTATCACAAAGCTAGCTGGCAGTGTGACACTACATGTCGCAAACACATCATACATGTAGTATGTGCATGAGTGTCTCAAGCCAACCATGTTCAACTGTGTTGAACCGGTTTTCCTTCAGATGAAAGAACAACTGACAAAGGTAAAAAGTGGACAGACCAAAAATTTCAGCTATGGGTTGATTTTGATCACTTTTGTTTTGGGGAAAGTTCCATTGATGCATCCACATCATGTGACACTGGGATTAGTTGGTCCTACTCATCCACAGATGCATCGGTGGGTCGAGCTGATGGCTAGACATGCTCGCCAGTCATTGATCTCGTTTTCCACTGCATTCTTCAGTTGGATCTGAAGACAAAATATCTTCATAGAGGAGCATCCATATAATGGGATGGATTTCCACGGAGATCCATATTTGATTTTAATAGACAATGCTCAATGGGGTACTATAGGTAAAATGTTGACCATGTTTTTTATTTTTTGGTGTTTTTTACATATTTTTGTGTTTTTTATGTTTCCAATACTAAAATAAATATGTTTTAAATGTATGCAGATGTAGGTACCATTCAACCAGTGGTTCATTCACAGTAGGTGGGAGAACCAAAAAAGAGGATTATCAGGAGAGCAGTCCTTCTAGATTTGGATTTAGCCAAGACTCTTGTTGAGTTGCAACAACATGTGGACGGATTGACTCTAGGGATACCATATGCCTCGATCGAGGAGTTACCTATGAGACTAAAGCGCCATATCATTTGTGTGCCTAGCTACTACATGAGGTTATTGCACATGATAGCCTAAGCAGTGACCTATTATCATGAGCATCACTAGGTTTACTTAGATTATGCTATGTCTATATACATTATGAGGTTAGATGACCAACGTGTCTTGGAATTTTTTTTTGTAAAAAAATCGATATAAATCTATTTTAATTTTAGCATTTTTCTATGATTATGTGCAATCTTATTCAATTGTATGATGTGAACTGAAATTATATCTTTACATACGTTGCAAATGTCTATTTAACACATAATTTTCCAATGAATCAATCAGAGTATTAAAGTTTCTAGAAATATTTTGATATTGAACGTAATCAAAATGTCTTTCCAAAAGACAAACTCGAAGGAACATGCAATGAATTGTTAAATTTCAGACACTATAGACGCCAATAAGTTGTAGTAAATATGGCCCATGTTGTAGAGGATAAATTCTAAGTACTGGGACTAGCACCATCGACATATCCAAAAAATGGCTCCAAAGATTCTAAAATCTCCAAAAAAATGCAAGGTGGATTACTAACCACATGAAAAACTCTAAAAGATGCATTGCTACACACAAGCAATCAAATATTACAATATAGTGTTTACTACACAAAACTAGGCATAGTAACTGTTGTGGTGGATTTTTTGCATGGGTGTACTAAATCGCATGAGCTTAAAGAGTGTGGTCTACTCTTTAAACTATTGGTAACAGACAAAAAGTGGGGGAGCTCAAAAGCATGAAATTTAGTGGAAACAATATGCTAAAGTATGCTCCTACTAAACTAAAACTAAAACACGAATATGCAGAAGCTATAAAGAGAGTCAAAATGATAATAATGCAAATGATGGCTCAATGACCTCTTCTTATTAAATGTTTGAAATGGAGAAGAAATTTTACCCACTTGCCAAAGGGCACCTAAGCAATGGCTCTAGGTCCCAATGCAAGGATGTTTCCTTGCAAGATCTGGCTCTGATGTAATCTCCCTCTCTCTCTCTACTGTGGTGGACTAGGATGTTGGGTGGCCAATGATTGAGTCCTCTTTAGCTCCAGCTCCAGGTCACACACTGTTGGTGTTGCTTGGGCATATTTTGTTAAGAATTTACCGTAGAAATAATATACAATTTAATGAGAGGAATAAACATAAAAAGGTAGGAAAAAATAATAAACATAAACACATATGTTTATCTGGGAAAACCCCAAATCTGGGGCAAAACCCAAGTATTGAAATTTCATCAAGCAATGGCCAAAACCCTGGCTAAGCCAGCCAAGTTAGCCTTCACCGCTCACCTCCAGGCCTACCTTACAATGAAGTCTTCCCAGCCTTTTATAGGCTCCATTACATGCAATAGCATGGGCTGAAAAACCATGGGTGCATAATACCATGTGCCTCAAAACCACTACTATTTACCCTACTCAAACATTGACTCTATCCCAAGTCAAGTTTACCTAACAATTCCCCCCTTAAACTTGACTTGGGGTTTATTGACTAAATCCAGCCAAAATTGCTAAGTGAGACAACCCCGCTCACTCTAGCTCTTCCCCCCTCAAATTTTTACCCAGGGTAATTGTTATTTTGACATCCCCCCTATCATCTAGGACTAACGCAGACTTTATCGATGATTACCTAGGGGTACGCATGCCATACCAGGTATTACAGTAGTATGCCCATTTACATGTAAAAAATTAACTCCATTATAATAATATATATTTTTTGTTTCATTGTTACTATCTTTGAACGTTTGAAATCAATTCCCATATAAAAAGAGCCCATCTACTGGATTACATGGGTCACCAGCCTCTATTACCACTATTCCTCTAGGAGTTCTCTTCAGATACATGGTTAATCAATTAATTAATCCATGTGCACATATCCTCTCTTGCTTTAACAACCTCTAAGCCTCATGGTCTTCGAGGCTTTAAGGCTCACATGGGCAGTCCTTGCGCTTCCTCATTTATTAATGCATGAAATGATAAATGCCACCACAACCTTCACAGCAACCAACCCATATCATTTCCACATTGATGCTATGATTATCTAATTCACAGTGAATCATGAGGCCTCGATCAATGCATCATATGGCTGGTATCTAACCAGGGCTGCTTCTTTCATGTTCCCACACCCCAACGCAGGAATGTTTTCATCATGTTTTCATATTCAACCTCCAATTTCACGAGTTCTACAAAAAAAATGTGATACTAATATGCATCTTCATATTTTAAAGCAACCGGTTGCAGCTCATCATCTCCACCGGGCTTCTCGAGGTCTTCGAGGGTCATTTTTTTTTCCAAGTTATTGATATGTTGAGCACTGATATGGCATGACCTCACTTTCTTCTGCTCTGAAGGTATCTAGATGAGCCATTGCTGAAAGAATCTATCATCGATTAGCCGGCACCATTAGTTTAGATCCCAGATGATATCTTTCAGCGCATTGACTCAAGAAAATATTCTCTGCATAAAAGAACAACACTTTCTGTTTTTGGAAGATATGAATACCTTTTCTATGCAGCGTCACCTTTCTCTCGGGAACTGCTATGAGTTGCATAGAACCCACTGGAGAAAATTCCTCCATGCCCTAGACATTGATCGGTGATTTCCACATGCTATTTCCCATTGAAAATAAATTCTTTCACGGTGTCGTTGTATTGACATAGGCCTCTTTCATTTTGATTTCAATAGCGATTTGCAGTGGTGCCGGATCTTCCTCTGCACCACTAAAATATTAATCTTTTGCGCATTTTTAGGGATGCTCCATGTTTGACTCTCTGCCAGCCATCGATCCACACCAGATCTGACTAGATCTATCTTATTCACATGCAAATTTGTATGTGATAAAACACTGCGCAACAGATCTAGCTTCTTCACATGTATAACTAACCATATCTACAATCTCCATGTATATCTAGCACCTTCACACATAGATCTATCCTTTTACATATGTGGAGGAGAAAATTTCACACAGTAGTAGCAAACTATTGATATAGCAAAAGCACTATACTGGGCTTTGATACCAGTTGTTAAGAATTTACCACAGAAATAATATACAATTTACCGAGAGGAATAAACATAAAAAGACAAAAACAAATCATAAACATAAACACATATTTTTATTCGGGAAAACCCCAAATCTGGGGCAAAACCCAACTAATGAAATTTCACTAAGCATTGGCAAAAACCTTGGCTGATCTGGCCAAGTGAGCCTTCACTGCTCACCTCTAGGCCTACCTTACAATGAAGTCTTCCCAGCCTTTTACAGGCTCCATTACATGCAATACCATGGGCTGAAAAACCATGGGCGCACAATACCATGTGCCTCAAAATGACTACTATTTACCCTAGCCAAAATTGACTCTATCCCAAGTCAATTTTACCTAACAACTTTCCAGCATAAAAATGTGATCACCACTTCTTCATCTCTTGGTGGCTTTATATAGGTGAGTTTCAAATCCTCCTTCCCTTGCTTGCTACATGATGGATAGTGACCCAAGGGAGAGGTATGATTCCATTATGTGCTCCAAATATTCCTTTGTGTTCTCACATAGTGTCTAAGGAGGTGCTCGTGGTTGTCCTTAGGTGGATTCATATAAGGAGTAGCTGTCTTTTTCTTGGTGTGGTCCTAGAAAGTGACTTTTTTCTATTTCCAGGAATGTGTGCTTATCAAGAAAAAAGGCGCACAGAAGGCACTCTTCTCGAAGGATAAAGCATGCAATTCAGCATTTATGACCAGTTCAAATCTGATATTCTCAAAATCTTAGAGATTTTAAATACTTCCTGATTCCATAATGTGTTTTTGCCTTGTCAATCCTTAGGCTTGACATTAATTAATGTCATCTTCCGCTATACAATTTTCCAGTGTTAACAGTTTCCCCCTTATGTGTGAGGTCTAGGAAGAACTGTATAGCCGAAACACATTATATTTTCTTTTATGTACCATATGTAGAGAGAGAGAGAGAGAGAGAGAGAGAGAGAGAGAGAGAGAGAGTCTTGCATGAATTTTGGAATTGACAACACGTTGCACTATTTTTAAGATAACCATGGCCTAAGGGACGCCCTGCAAGAAAGAAAAATACACAACATATATACAAAATTTCAAGGAGGTGGGCATGTCCCATGCTCGTGATGCTATCGCTAGTTAAACAAAATTGACAGATACATTTGCTGTTTGTGCCACCACTGTGGTAGTGATGTTGGTGGTTGTTAACAACGAGTGCTGATGCCCTCAGGGGTATTTTTTCTTTGACGATAGGTGGAATGTGGTACCCATAAGCATAAACTGCATATGTACTAGTTGGGACCTTCCCGTGTAAGCATTTTTGTCAGAGATGCTTATGGAGGCATGGGTCTTCGACATATCTGATCAAAGTGCAATGGTTGTGAGGTATGATACCATCATGACATGAAAGCTTTTGTTGCAATTGAATTTCAAGAGGATCGATGACATCTGTGGAAAATGATGTCTCCCGTAGTGCCACCAGAGGATACCCCTTTCCACGAGGAGGGGTAATCCAAGGTACTACTTCTGTTTTCGAAAAGAGGTGTCGAGGTCGACAAAAAGGAAGCCTTAACCAAACCATGGGTCACCGAACTGAGGGGTCGGGGAAATATATGTGATGGGTTTAACATAGGCATGTTGGTGAGAGGTGATTCAAAACTGGGGATTCAATGGCCGGAGGTCAAAGTATACTTTAGCAGCTTGTTGATAGTCATAATTATTTTTGAAGGGAAAATCCCTTGAGTCGGTAGGACTTCCAGGGAAGGTGTGAACCGGCTATGAATGTCATGATGGTGTGTGAATGGGGGTGAAATAATTCAACCAAGGGGAATCAGGGATTGCTGCCATGGGAGAAAAGATGAAATATGAGGGCAAAGTGGCGAAGGGCATCATTTGCAGTCTTTGTACGCTTACCAAAAGAATAAAATAGTGACGTTTGGTTTGTACAAAACCTAGAGATGGGTAACCCAAAACATGAAAAGGGGGTCGCTCACTGAAGGTGTGAGGACAATGTTTTTCTTGGGATAGGGGTCCCATTGGTTGGTCTCATGTGTGGGGTTGATAAAGCAGAAAATGTCGCAGATGGGATTATGCTGATGGAGGTATGGTGGGCCAAATGCAACGGGCGAAGGTGCGCTTTCAATCTTCTTGTACAATCTAGTCGTCCGGGAAGGGGGTTTTGAGTTTGAATGGTAAACTTGACCTTGTGCATGATAGATGGATGGGCATGAGGTGCAGGAGCCGCAATATGTTCGTACTAAGGGGGACAAACTTGATTATTTGTCCGGTAACGGATATATACTTCATGGCCGGGTTACTGCCTCAGGGTGAGGCTTTGAGGTATCCACTGCCTGCTCGGAGAGTGAACCTAGACACATTCTGGAGGAGGCATTGCAGTGGTGTGCCTCTTACTGAGGGGTGCATCAATATTTCATCAGTGAAAAATGTGGCTGAGTGATGTGCTCTAGCTATTATTGTGCAACTGATGGGGTCGTTTTCTCCACATTGTGCATTAGGCCCACAGGTGGGAGTTTTACGATGTTTGAGGGGAAGAAATTTATTTGATTTCACCCACTTTTGTTTTGATTGTATGGTGTCGCAACTAAATAGGGTCCAATGTGGATCCAACTCATTTGCGTACACTATCATCCTGTGCAGCATTATGTATGAGTGGGTAGTGCTGTTGAGGTCAGTTGTCACGGTACCTATTGGGGGGTCGCGGGAGCCACGCATGAAGAGGTGGGCTCCGGTGATAACACAAGGTGATGGTGGTATGATGGATCATTACTAGAATGACACAACAGAAGCCTGGTTTGAGGCCAACACACAGATGTTCTTGCCATACCCATATGCGGGGATGGACTTTCAAGGTGATCCAGATATCGGTCTCCCTTTTGGTTATGTTTGGGGTCATGCAGGTATGTGATATATGTTTCTACATTTTTTCTTTTTTTTATGTACTTCTGTGTATTTTTATTGACATTAACATTATTATGGTTACTCATGCAGATGTTGGTGAGGTAGGTCGCCCAGTGGCCTGACTAGTGGGTCATGATTCTCTGGTATGACCATGTGGTGGTCAGGGGAAGGTGGCAGAGGTGGATTGGGTGGTGGTGCTGATGTACCTAGTGGGGATGGTTCTGGCCCTTCTAGTGAGGGCAGTAGCTTGGTTGCAGCCGAGCGAGCTCGTGCAGATGCAACTGAGGCATGCAATGAAGTATTGGTGGTTTATGTGGCCACTCTAGAGGACATCCTGGGTCGAGTGGACCACTTGACCCAGGGGATGCCTGCTTGAGGTTTAATGGATGATTTTGAGGAGGTTTGGTTAGAGACGGTGATGGCTCATGAGAGGGATTATCGGCCTACTCTTCGAATGGTAGCAATCACAGTGGCGACAAAAGCTTTGGTGGTGGAACCAGGAGCAGTCGTGGGTCCATGTGCTCCTCTTGAGGGGGAAACCACCTAGAGTAGTTTTGTACATAGGGAAAGCACCTATTATGAGGATTCTTCCCTTATTTTTGATGATTTTTGTATCTTTGGGCTGGCCAGTGGGCCAGCGATACTATTTTTTGTACTCAGATACACATATTTTTTGATATATATATATGAGAGGTCTTTTTTGTGGCTCTACATGGTGTGCCATTTATTTCAGTTTATATATTTTTTGTTATGCTGATGGATATCTATGTTTTTGGTTTTTTATGTATGATGGTTTATTTGCGATGCATTCCAGTCTAGGATATTGTTAGCTATGCGATCAACTGCATGGTTTTGATTCCTTAATACATCTGAAATGTAATGTAATCAAATTGTATGCTTAATATTTTGGCATGCAAATATTTTCGAAATAGGTGTGTGGCTCTCCTCTAAACTGTTTGGTTCAACTGTGATACTACTAACTAGGAATTGAGGTGGACATGCATATGGCAGATTCCCTAATGGAGAGACTCGCAGATAAGTCTGATGATGATGTTGTATTATGATTGATTTTATTTTTTTTGGTTCGATGCACACACCGTTTGAACACGGTGGTGATCAGTCAGGGTGATAGATGACCCAGGTAGTTGTGGCTAAATTTTGATACCATCGAGATGCTCCATCAGCAAATCCAAAATAGGGTTCTATTTGGTGATCCATAGTGGCATTTCAAGGGTGATTTTTTTATATAATTCTTTGGGTCAAAAATAGTTTGGTGATTGGGTTCTTATGTACTCTAACTCTATGGGACAAGGACTGCTGGGGCCCTTATGGGTAAAAATTCTTGAGGTAAAGGTCACTGACAGGGTTAGTGAGGTAGGTCCTGTCTGGTTCTGTCAATATGTATGCATATTGTCGGAGGAAATATTTGATGATACAGGGTCCTTTCCACAAGGTTTTGAACTTTCTTGGCACTAAGGCCTCTTTTGCGACATCGTAGGGAAGGACTAACTCACCCTCGGTAAATGAGCGAGGGGTGATGTGGCAGTCGAATGATTCTTTCACCCTTTTCTTATGTGCCTCATTGTGTTGCAGTGATTGTCGCCGAATTTTGTCAACTAACTCTAGTTGTACTAGCCATTGTTCTAGAGGCTGGGTGTCATCAAGGATTTCGATGGCGGCGTGCAGGTTTGGGATCTTGTGCTCGATGCGAATCACGGCTTCAATCCCATTTACTAAATGGAAGGGAGTAAAACCAGTGGACGTTTTAACAACCATGCGATATGCCCATAGGGCAGAGAATAGCATGTGGTGTGAGTTGGTTTTGTGATTATTCACCATGCATTATAACATAGTTTTGAGTACTTTGTTAATGGCTTCAACCTGTTTGTTGGACTAGGGGTAGTACGGTGAAGCAAATTCGAGGGTGAATCTAATATGAAGAGATAGCTCCTCAAAGAATTCATTTTCAAAGTGTTCCTAATGGTCGGAGACTAACTCCTTAGGGACGCCAAATCAGTTGATCACATGGTTGAACAAAAATCGGGCGGCGATTTCTGTTGTGTTGTCATTTGTGGACATGGCCTCAGCCCACTTGGTGACATAATCAATAGCCATGATGATGTACTTATGGTTGCCTGATGAGGCTGGGTTACAATTCATGAAGTTTATTCCCCATTTACAGAAGGGGTCAGCTACAACGACAAGGTGTAGAGGAGCAGACGGTGCTCTTGCTTTGTGTGCAAAGCACTGGCACCACTCACATCTTTTGACTTTCGTGATACAGTCGCGAAACAGGGAAGGCCAAAAATATCTTACCTGTAAGAATTTTTGGGTGGTAACCATTATGGATAGGTTGCCGTCACAAGCACCTGCATGGTAGTCATTTAGGGCTTGCTCCGCTTTCTTGTGAGTGAGACATCGCCGCAAGATTGTATCGATGCCTCTTCTGTATAAGACATCTCCCATGAGGAGGTATCAAGGGGATTGCTAGCATATGCACCGACAATCATCTCTCGTGAGGTGATGTCTGAAATTTTGGGTTCGTAGGAATAGGAAAATATCCCATACCAAGGGTCATCAGTTGCTACAAAGAAAAGATGTTCATCCGGTAGCGAATCGTTTACTGGTAATTCTTTGGAATCACCTGAGAGGTTGGTAATGAACTCTGCTAGTGCAAGTGCCTTTTTTATTTTGGGAGAGCGGAAATGTAAGTTGTATTATTGGAGAATTTCTATCTAGTTGGCATACTTGTGGTTCATTAGTTGACGCATGCGCAGGTACTTGATGGGATTAATATCTACTATGACCATGGTAGTTTTCAATATGATGTAGTGGTGAAGTTTCTGGACTACATGGATTAATGTTAGGGCTATATTTTCTTCAAGCTCATATCTAAATTTTTGGCCTAATAAGGTTTTACTAATGTAATAGATTACGTGCTCCCTCCCATCTAGGCCCTCTTGAACCAATAATCTAGCGAACATGGAGTCGGAGGCTTATAGGTATAGGATATAATCCTTGTTATTGTCTGGGGGACTGATAAGTGGTGTTGAAGATAATGTTTCTTTTAGCACATCAAATTCTTGTTGGGTGTGATCATCCCATTTAAATGGGATGTCTTGGTGGAGGAGGTGCAAGAACCCTAGAGCACAGGTGGCATAATTTGGGACAAAGCGTCTTAGAGAATTGGCCTTCCCCTGCAGCCTTTGGAGTTGCTTGAGGGTTCGAGGTGGGGGGACTTCTTTAATGGCTTGGACCTTTAAAGAGTCTACTCGAATCCCTTACTCGGACAAAATAAAACCTAAAAATATTCTTGCGTTGACACAGAAGATGTACTTGAGGGGGTTTAAGCGCAGGTTGTATGGAAGAAATCATTGGAATACCAATCACAGATCCTCAAGATGGTCAGAGCACTTCTTGGAGAACACCGTAAGGTCATCCAAGTAGGCGAGGATAACGTGTGCCAAGTCATGAAATATGTAATTCATGGCCCTTTGGAAGGTGGCTCTAGTGTTTTTTAGGCCAAATGTCATTACCTTATATGCAAATGTGCCCCATGGGGTGGTGAACGCAGTTTTGTATCGATCTATATGGCAGATCTGGATTTGATTATAACTAGAGAACCCATCCATAAAGGATAGAGCCTTGTGGCCAGCACAAGCATCGATAACTTGGTCGATGAATGGGGTGGGGTAATTCTATTGAGGACAAGCTTTGTTCAAATCCTGAAAATCGGTGCAAACATGTATGGTGCCCTATTTTTTCATGACGGGAATAGGGTTAGAAACCCAAGACATATAGGCAATGGGGTAGATAAACCTGGCTTTGTGAACCTTGTAGATTTCTCGTTTTATTGCTTTTTCCTTTGATGGGTGCAGTTGATGTTGTATTTGGAAGACTGGGGTTATGTCTGGCCAAGTGTCAATATGGTGCTCTACGATCGTAGGACTAGGCCCAGGCATTTTTTAGTAGTCCCACGTGAAGATATCTCTATACTCTTGTAATAATTTGGTATAATATGTTACCTCTTCTGGAGAACATGCTACCCCTAGTGAGATTTCTTTGACCTTCGACGGATTTTGAGATATGTTCACCTTGATGGTAGGTGAAATATTCAACATATTTCCCTCCTCAAATGAATCTGGCGCTAGGATGGTGTTTTTGAACCAGTCGAACTTCCCTGATGGGAGGAAGTCTTTTGATTCGATTGCATAGATCTCTGCTTCAGTTGTCTTGTCAGGACTGATTGTTTTTTTGGGGAGAAACAATGAGCGATGATGCATTGCATCCCATGGATAATCTGGATTTTTCATGGTTTCTAGGATATCCTAATTCGAATAAAATAAGGTCCCAAAGGAGGATTGTTCCTTTGTAGGTTTATATTGAATGGGGGTGATCCAGGTGGAGCTAGTTGAGAAACACGACAAATATTCCATCCTGGATGTGGTGGAACCAGACACAGTCAACAGAGTGCATACAGATTGGGTCTGTACTTTCATAGGGACATCTACTCTTATAGTTGTGGCTGACTCGACACCTATGGTAGGTGAGCAGACAGCTCGAGTCATGGTTCCGATGCATGATGACATGAATCGTATATGGTGTGTCGCGTCATCGACATTTGGTAGGGAACAGCTTTCCCTAATTGGTCATCTTCCAGATGGCCACAACAGAGTGGATGTATTTGTCACATCTTCTTGGGTTATCAATTTTTTCATGGATTCTGAGTCCGTGCCATCTTCTCGGAAGAGGTGGACGATGGTTGATCGCATACAAGCTAAATTTGTGCAGAATCTTAGGATGCAGTGACAATGATGTACAGGGTGGTTGTCTCCACATATCTAAAATGAATATGTGATGTCCATTTCACTGTGATATACTATGTGGATTGGGCACCATCATTGGAAAATTTCCAAGGCTGGGTATTCAATGATGAAGTGATCAGGTTCATCGCAAAGTATGCATATTTCGACCGGGGGGGATGATCTAGCGGGGAGCCTTTCAGGTGATTGTCGCTCTTCCTGTAAGTATAGGATGATACAACGCTCGTCACCAACGAACTGGATGGAGGGATCCTCTTGATAGGATCACTCGACCACATGTAAGGAATCCCTATATCATGAGATATCTGTAAAAAAATAGGTGGAGTGCCCATAGATGCCACAGAGAGTGCACGTGTGATTGGTACACAACGGTTTGCCTTTACTTTTTATGACAGGTTCCTTTTTACGGGAATGCGACGTTGAGGTGTCTGCTTCAGAGCCGAGGAGTGGTTTTAAATAGTCCAACACTGGACATATGTGGGTAGGGTGTCCTATGACATCACATATAGTGCAGGCTGATGAATCCCTTTGCATGGTGGGGGTCACCGTTTTCTTTCCTGTCTTTGCGGTTTTCTTGGCGATGATAACCAGTTTTGAAATGGGAACTTCCGTTGTGGGGACTGTTTCGAACGTTTCTTGGGTAGGTTGGGGCTCCTTAGGACTAAGGCGCTTTAACCCAATGACAGTAAAATTGGTGGCTCTTGTTCTGGAAGGGGGAACAAGTTACCAAACTGGGAACGCCAACGATATGTTGGGTAACTGTAATATCCCAAAATGGGATCTGCTAGCAAGGCATGACTAGAAAACGCATTTTCCACGAATGGATGCTACAGGATTTGAAACCTGGATCCCTTAGATCAATGTATCTAAGACCAAAATCCAAGAGGAGGCTCAAAATAAATCCCTCTAGGTAGGTTAAACATATCTCTCACACCTAGTTGTCTTCAGAAAGTGCTCGATGAACGGACTTCAACAATTCTTGAACAAGAGATGGAAAAACAACGTTATTTTACTAAGCCTGGGAACATAAAGGTGCAGATAGCCAAAAAATGTATATTATAGCAGAAAGGGTATACAAATCCTTGAGGAAAGAGTCACTCAAGCAAAGCAATACAACCTCAATAGAATATGTACATCAAAATAGAGAAACACCGCTACATAGGTATCTCTGCAAGCTAAGAGGACGCAATTTATAAGAGACACTGAATCATAATAGATGATAATAGAATCATATGACAATATGTGGCTCAAGAAATGTGGGGGAGCAATCTCTCAACCCCTGAAAACAATAATACAACAATCCTTAAAAGGATTGGCTGAAACAAGTACAAAATGGCAATTCTGCAGAAATGTCGGAGTTGTTGGGTAGAAGCTACAACTCAAAAACTCAAAATGAATGAAGAAGGCTAAAGATTATGCACCAGCTAAATAGACCTCCTCCAATGGATCTTCCAAGTGAAAGGCTAATCCAAACACTGAAGATATGACCCTCCAAACCAATACTGCAACCCTCACTGTAGATACTCAATGAAAATAACATAGTCAATGAGAGGGACTACACTATAGGTGATGAAAAATGGTTGGCCTGATGCCAAAGATGATGGGAATTAGCTCAAATTCTCCCTCACTGATCCTCCAAAGGCAAGGAGTCTCCCTCCTCTGAAAAATATCTCCGGAAGTGGTGTTGTAGAACCTCCACTACAACACCTTGCAACACAACGTTATACTTGAGCAGAAATAATGTTGGAGCTAGAGGAAGTTCTTGGCCTTAGGCCTAGATGTGGAGAAAATGAAGATAAAATCCTTCAAGATGCCTCTCTTGGAAGTATAAGTAATACCTTGTGCTAAGTATCATTTCAACGTTGCTAAACAGCAGGAGAATGCACAAATTCTAAACCGAAAAAGAAATCAATAATCTTCAACATGAGAAACAAATGCTTCCTTGCCCTCCTTTTAAACAAGTGAGATCCCTCTCACCATGGGTTCCACTCATTAGGGTTTCCTTTAGCAGATGAAATTCTTCCCATTCATACTTCGCTACTTCTCTAAGTGAGCTCCACCTCCTATCCCAACGATGTTGACTTGGTCAATCTTGACCTTGTCCACTTGCAAATGATCTTGTTCACACATGAGGGTGTGAAATCCAGCTCCAATAATGATCCTCTTTCATACTATGAGGGATTTTATTCATTTTTTAATAATCATGGGCTTCCTTATCCAATTATTTAGTTTCTAGGTTATAAAAACAAAACTTTAATATTCCATTTAGTTGAGTGCTAAAATGGGAATATTACAATCCTCCCCTCCCAAATGTTGCTTGTCCTCAAGCAACTGCAAGGATAGATCTGGAAATTCTCCACCCAAGGCATGGAGTCTGAAATGTGTTGAGTAACATTTTCCCCATGTGGATCCTCCATCCCCCAAGCAATCATCCATACAAAATGAGTTACCTCCCAACATGGGAACTCCTAAAAATATCCTTCCACCTCAAGCTCCGGAAATGAAGGTGGGCTGAAAATATTAATATGGTAAGAATTATGGCCTACCCCACGCTATACTCTTCTCCACTCATGATAAGTGCAGAGAAAATTTTGATCCTGGGCTACAAAATAGTTTCCCTCAAGTGGCAATATGAAGACTAGATCCCCAAAGATCTTTCCTCGAACGCTGTGAATCAAGCTGGCCCAAATCAATCCATATGTGATGGATAGGAAATCATCACCATATGGAATCCCATAAATCACATGGCCTACCTCAAAAAATAAAGCAAGTGTTTGGTTGTGGTGGCCATACCTCCTTTCAAGCTCCCATTAGAAAATGCATTGTAAAAAGTGTGGGAATCCTCTTCCCCAAGGGACACATCCAAATCCTGTGTCTCCCTCCCAATCATGCTTCCAATACAAATCGGATCCTTCTCAAAAAATTAAATCATGATCAGCAACAAAATGAGGAAAATTCTAAAGGTTTCATGTGGTGCAAGAGAGTACCAACAGTTTTCCCGATAGTGACAGCGCAGTTTTCCAAACTGCTGCTTCAGAAAATTACATGGCAAGTTGTTTCGTGTTACATGGATAATTATGTATGTCATGACATCTACTGATAAATAGCAAATGGCTAGGTACATCAACTGATAATACACGTAATAAAACACTTGCCTAAGGCCATATAAGAGATGGTGTTTTGAAACCAGCTCCAAAAATAGAAGAAAAGAGATATCAACACCTTAGAAATAAGCCACTTTGAGGGGGAAACCTCCAATACACTACATAAATGAACAATTCTTGGATGATGAAAATTAAAAAACCTCCTTTATATATATAGGAGTCCATGGGGCCACAATGTAATCCTAGCCGACCTAACAATAATAATTTAAGGGCACAATAATAACAATATGGGGGTTACAGGGGTACAATAATAACAATAAGGGAATTAAACTGACAACAATAAGGGATTATACTAGTAATATAGGGACCTAACATGCTCCTCTCCTTCAAAAAAGTGTTGTCCTCAATGCTTGAGTAGCTTTGGGTGCTTTTGTATAAAATTCTCATTCTCCTATGTAGAATATTCAGTGGGTAAGTTCTTCCACTTGATGAGATACTCTGAAATTGATCGATTCCGTAGCTATCGAGTTCTTGTTTCCATGACCGCTTCAAGTTCCAATATGATTTTTCCTTCCTCATCAAGTTCTGGAAATATTTTTTGAACTGGAAGATTTTCACCTATAACCTTCTTTAAGCATGAAACATCGAAAACTTGATGCACTCGTGAAGAGGTAGGAAGCTCCAATTTGTATGCCATAGTACTAATCTTTTGCAATGCCTTGTAAGGACCATAGTACTTTGGTGATAATTTATTATCCTTCTTAGCTTGGTTGAGGGAAATTTGTTTGTATGGTTGTAGCCGTAAAAATACCCAATCTCCTACATCAAAACTTCTTTCCCTACGATGTTGATCTGCCTGTTGTTTCATTCAATTTTGTGCCAAATTCAGGTTATCCTTTAAGAGTTGGAGAACTTATTGTTGATGCTCGATGTGATCATATAATGCTTGAACCTTAAAATTTTCTCTTAAATATGATGTGATGGATGGTGGATGATATCCATAAAGTGCCATAAATGGGGTCATTTTTACTACAGTATGGAAGGAAGTGTTATACCACCATTCAGTGAGAGGTAACCACTTGACCCATTGTGTTTGTTTATCAAATACAAAACAAAGAATATATCCTTCCAAACATTTATTTACTATCTCGGTTTGACCATCAGATTAAGGATGATAAGATGAGCTATGAGCTAATTGAGTACCCAAACAAGAAAATAACTTCATCCAAAAATTTCTAGTAAAAATGGGATCTTTGTCGCTCACAATAACCCTTGGGTTTCCATGTAGCTTTTGAATTGTGTCCATAAATGTAGTAGCAACTGTACTTGCTTTAAATGGATGAGATAATGCATAAAAGTGTGCATATTTGGTAAGTCTATCAACTACCACCATGATGACACTCTTTCCTTTAGACTTAGGTAAACCTGTGATAAAATCCATTGAAATCTCCTCCCAACGTTGACTTGGAATGGATAAAGGTAGTAGAAGACTGGGGGTCTTAAAAGTCTCAACCTTATTCTGCTAGAAAAAAAAAAATTCTGCTACAAAATTTTGAATATCAGATTTAAGGCCATCCCAAAAAAAAAAAATTCTTCACCCTGTGGTAAGTTTTTAAAATCCTGAGTGTCCTCCTAAAGGAGAAGTGTGAAATTCCAAAAGAATCTTTTGTTTTAGTTGGGAATTCTTAAAAAGATATAAGCGATCTTTGTACCATAAGGAATAATTTTTCCAACTAAATGTATTAGATGTACTAGGATCTTGCTGCAACTTTTGAATGAGTGTCCACACTTCTTCGTCCCTCTTCCATTCATCCCTTGCTTCGGTTATCCAATCTGGTTGGATAATAGAAATGGCACAAAGCAATGCTTCCACCTCTTCATTTTTTCTGGAGAGTGCATCTGCAACAACATTTAGCTTCCATTTTTTGTAGATTATTTCAAAGTCATAACCCAACATCTTTTTGACCCATTTTTGCTGCTCTTCTGAAGATAGTCTTTGTTCCAAAAGGTGTTTAAGACTATCATGATCAGTTTTTACCTTGAAGTGTCTTCCCATTAGGTAAGGTTGCCATTTCTTTAGTGCATGTAGTATTGCTAACATTTCCTTCTCATAAATAGCTTTCTGTAAATACTTTCCTTTGATTGGAAGACTTTCAAAGCATTAGGTCTTCCTTCCTGCATTAAAACTACACCAATTCCATTTCCTGAGGCATCACATTCCACAATAAAGGTTTTTGTGAAGTCTGACGTAGCTAATACCGGTGCTAGGCACATTGCCTCTTTAAGATGTTCAAAGGCCTTAGTTGCTTTAAGAGTCCATGAAAATGCATCTTTCTTCAATAATTTTGTTAGAGGTGCTTCTATTCTCCCATAATTCTTAACAAACTTGCGATAATACCCTGTTAACCCGAGAAATCCTCGCAACTGCTTTATGGTCATGGGGACTTTCCATTCCTTAATGGATTTAATTTTTTTAGGGTCTACTTTAACACCCTCGTGAGATATAATATGACCCAGATATTCCACCTCTTGTACTCCAAAGAGACATTTGGATGTTTTTGCATATAATTGTTTCTCCTGCAATAATTTGAGCACCCTGTCAACATGTTCAACATGATCCTTCCAAGACCTGCTGTAGATTAATATATCATCAAAAAATACTAGCACAAATTTTCTAAGGAAGGGTTTGAAAATGGAATTCATCAACCCTTGAAATGTAGAAGGTGCATTGGTAAGGCCAGAAGGCATGACCAAAAATTCATAATGACCCTCATGAGTTTGAAATGTTGTTTTCGAAATATCTTCAGTATTCATTCTAATTTGATGATACCCTGAACGAAGATCCCATTTGGTAAAATAATGTAATTAATCCAATAATTCATCAATCATAGGAATGGGAAATTTATCTTTAATGGTGAGCTTATTGAGCTCCCTATAATCCGCACACATGCACCATGATCCATCCTTCTTGTGTACCAATACTATAGGAGCAGAAAAAGAACTTTGACTAGGTTTAATTATACTTGCCTTTAACATTTCTACAATCATATGTTCAATTTCGCTCTTTTGGACATAAGGATATATATAAGGCATGATATTTGGAGGAACACTTCCTGGAATCAAATGAATAGCATGATCATGATCACGAATAGGTGGGAGTCCTTTGGGAGTTTCAAACACCTTGGAATGATTGTTTAAGACTTGTTGGAGATCTGCAGAAATAGATGATTTTGATGTTGGAACTTCTAGTGAGCATAGTTGTGCAATTATGCCTCGTTTTTCTTTCTTTAGAATCTTTGTCATTTCATCAGATCTTCTTATCTTTTCCTGCTTCCCTACAATACCATGTAATTAAACTTCCTTTCCTTCTGAAAAAAAATTTCAAGAAAAGTTCTTGAAAATTAAAAGCTACCATCCCCAAAGATTGTAACCATTGTACTGCTAGTACAAAATCAACACCTCCCATAGGAATGGAAAGCATTGGAATATTAAATACATATTCCCCCATGGTTAGTTTGATATTATGGAATTTTCCAGAGAATCTTATAGTTCCTCCATTTGCAACTATCACTTGACATTCTGGTGCTGGGTATAGGAAAAAATTCAATTCCTTGGCTACCTTACAATGAATAAAATTATGGTTGCTACCTGAATCAATCAAAACTATTACCTTTTTCCTCTTGATATGTCCTTCTATCTTGAGAGTTTGAGGAGTGGTAATTCCTTCCAACGCATTACACGATATGGTCGGACTCATTTCCTCCTCTTCTAGGGCTGGTTCCTGGTGTATATCCTCTTCTTGTTCATTTTCTTCTTCCTCTTCACAATCTATGTAAAATAATTTCTTCTTAGCACACTTATGACCTTTAGTGTATTTGCTATAACAATTGTAGCAAAGCCCTTTTTCCCATTTTTTTTCCAATTTTTGTGGTGTCAACCTTGTAGGTTGTGGAAATATAGGAGTAGCAACACTTCCATATTTATAGAAGTGAGTGGTAGGCTTCCTTTTCGTCATAATTTTATATTCAATTTTTCTTGCCAACCTGAATGCCTTTTCCAATGAATCAGGTTCCAAAACACGAAATTCATGTTTGATGTTATCCCTTAAAGTACCTATGAAGAGATAGATCATGTGTTCCTCTGACAGATCAGTTACCCTTATATTCAATTTTTGGAAGTCCTCAATGTGCTCCCCCACTGAACACTTTGTTTGAGATTTATAAATTGGCTAAAGAAAGTGTTGCTCTTTGTATCCTCATAATGTGCTATCATTTCCTTCGTAAAAATTGATGAAGTGACAATTTGTTCACGGGAACAAATCCATCGATACCATACAAATGTATTTTTTTCTAAATGTAAAGTTACAATGCGTACCTTCTGTGTTTTTTTCACATTATTGAGATCAAAATATTGCTCCATCTGTAGTATCCATGTTACAGGATCCTTTCCATCAAAATTCTTCATATCCATTTTTGGAATATGGTGGTTCTTGCCTCCAATATTAGAGTTTATGAAATGACAATTAACATCTATTTTTTTCTAATCATGAGTTTCCTCTACTATCTTTTTAGCATTAGGAAACATTTCTTGTATCAAATTTTCCAAACCTTCGATGTCTACTTTTAGATCATTCTTCATGTTTTCCATGTTGTCTTTCATTTTTTCATCGATCTTAGCTTCCATGTCATCCATCTTAGCTTCCATGCCCACTTTCATGCCATCCATCTTAGCTTCCAAACAATCCATATTAGCTTCCACGCCTTTCTTCAAACCATCCATCTTAGTTTCCATGCCTTTCATCAAAACTTCCATTTCATTTTTCGTTGTTCTTTGCGACAACAAAATTTGTTGCACTTTCTCTTGTAATTTTGATATGTCATGTTGCTATTCTTCGTCTTCATGAGTCATAGTAGAGCCTTCTAAAGAATTAATGGGTGTTGAATTATTTTTAGGGGCCATTTTAGAATCCAATACTACTATCTATTCTACAATATTTCCTTGGAATCAATTCAATTTGATTATTCAATCAAGACATTTTCAATTTGGAAAAAAAAAAAATACACACCTTTTACTTGATTTTGAGGAGCTTGATATTGAAATTGAATTATCTCTATAATTGAAGATCCTAAATATCTAAAATTTATCCCCATAGTAGCCCTCTGAATATTTTTTCAAATTCCATAGGTTTGATGTGATTTGGATTCTTCAAGACAAAGTTATGTCCAATCTCCCACAATGACCCCATTTTGGACTGGTTCAGTAGAGCGAACTTGTATGACTTGCCACATGTCACTGTTTGTTCCTTTGGCTCTGAAATTGATAGAAAAAAAATTAAATTCCCTGTACTTCTAGCCACTTTTTACAGCATTCCAATCTGATGCTCAGAGAGAGACCTACAAATATTTTCCTGCGATCACCTCTTTGAGATGAAATTCAGAAGCCTCAACAAGCCCTAAAGTCCACAAATCATATCTCCAAAAATATTATGAACCAATATCTGAAATTTTTCGATGATATTAATTATGATTTCTTCTTCACACTCTAAAAATTTTGACTTTTGAACCTTCGTATAAAAAAATTTATTACGAAAATACCATGATGACATGTTTAAGTTAAATTCAGGAGCCTGAAAAATGACCTAACTTGCAGAGATCATATCTCTGAAAATATTGCGAACCAAAATCTAAAATTTTTTGATGATGTTCCTAAGGTTGGGCTTCACACTCTAAAAATTTCATGTCTTTAACCTTTGTAGAAATTTTTTTATAGCGAACATGCCACGATGACTTGTTTGGAGCAACAAAACCCTAAAATCTCAAAGCTCTAATACCAAATGTTGTGAAACTGGCTCCAAAAATAGAAGAAAAGAGATATCAACGCCTTAGAAGTAAGCCACTTTGAGGGGGAAAGCTCCAATACATTACATGAATGAAAAATTATTGGATAATACAAATTACAAAACTTCCTTTCTATATATAGGAGTCCATGGGGCCACAATGTAATCCTAGCCGACTGAACAATAATAATTTAAGGGCACAATAATAACAATATGAGGGTTACAAGGGTACAATAATAACAATAAGGGGGTTACACTAACAAAAATAAGGGACTATACTATTAATATAGGGACCTAACATATGGTTGTCTCCATCATACAATTTGGCCCAATGTTGACCATGGAGCTCAATGAAAAGACTTCCCTTTTATGGAGAAATGCACTGAATATGAATAGTAAGAGTATCCAAATGTTGTGTTAGATAATCCATGGATGCAAAAAAAATATCCTTACCATGTTTTGAGAGTAAGATGATGCATATGTATATAAATGATTCCTCCATAGTGGTATGGCACACTCCCATGAATAGGAATGAACCATATGCTACCTGAATACCACCCTTCTTATACTTGGTAATCCAGGTTAAGAAGACCATAGTAGGTAATATCATCCCATTGTAATAGATGTTGCCATCCACTACTAAATCATTCTCACCTCCTCCTTGTTCACCAAGTGCATCAAGTGTGAAGTGATCCTGAGGATACTCCATCAATAACCCCAAGCTCCCAAGTGACAACATGGTTGGCCCATGCAAATAATTTCTTGCCAACTCATAGCCCCATCCTTTAACATGCTCCTTATCAAATATATATCCCATAATGCTGTCGTTGTAGAGGAAAATCCCCTTTGTGGACAGAGCCGATCCCTACTAGCCTAGAACGGGTCTAGCAACAATCGTAACATGCTATGGTGCAGGTCCCTAATTGCAATAAACCAACTTGCAAACAAGGCTTACCTCGAATCCAACGCTGTTGTTTGTAGAGAAGGTAGCTCTCCCGTTCCTTTTCTCTGGCAGATCACAATCCTCACGCTCGTCGCGATCGAACACCTGCACGCGCAAGAAACACAAAAAACACAAGCGTAAAATCCAATATATACAATTATGCGTCAGTCAGAGAGGACACAACTCATGATCATAATGAAAAAAACAAGTGGAACCATAGCCAATAGTCACTTATCATTAATTCATACAAAGGAAAATAAAACCTGGCTCTGACGCTGAATCTTCCTTCGGCAGGTCGTTAGCAGAATACGTCTAGGTAAAGCTCGTCGGTAATGAGGACAAGCCTCTCTCTTCGATCGTCAATCTCCTTGATATGGATTTGGCACTATGAGGACTACCAAAGCTCTTACATCATTCTTTAGGCTATGAAGGCTCTTGGAGATTAGCTTGCAAAGGAAAATGGCAAGCTTATATAGATGGAGGAAGGGGAGTTGGGATCCATACAATCATGGGATTGGCCCTATCCTCAAGGAAGCTTCCATGAGAGGTGGAAAACTACTTCCTCTACATGGAAATCCGGAGCCAACCTCCCAACTCAAATTAGAGACCGGTTTAGGAATTGGTTGGGGTCAATCTTCCGCCATTTATTTTTAAAAAACACTCCTTATTAAGCCTAGCTCGGGTGCGGCTCTGAGACAGAGCACCAATTGGTGCGCCCTCTTTGGAGGATTTTCCCCCTTGGTGCGAGGGCTGAACTGTGTACCCACGCCAATGCAAAAAGGGTTATTTTTAGGGTTTTTCACAAGGAGTTGTCTTCAGGACAATGAAAGTACATGTTCAGGGGAATTCCATGAAAGTGTTTTCAGGTTATGTCACTGCTCATAGGTCACGGAAAGAGCCCTCCAATGTGAGGGACGAGGAATTGTAGGGATGGTGACAAATTGCTGTGTAACAGATGCCCCCTAAAGCATCAGGACCGAAAGAGAGAGAGGGGTGAAATGCTTTACGAGAACGTGTCCAACTGAAAACACTGCCGTCGAAAAACCTGCGTAGAGAAGTACAAATGATATCTCAAATACATGATAAATGTGGTATGGGCGTAGCCATCCATAACAGAGTATACAATAATCCAGATCCAAGGTATGGACGCAGCCATCTAGGAGGATCAATAAATAGACTCGGGCATGGTCGCATCCATCCAATGAATGAGTCATGTAACGAATCATAATAATATACAAAATCACATCCTGGATTCTAACAGATGAGATCCAAGGTCTTGCGCTCCATCTCGACCCAAACAAAGTACAAGTTCAAGCATGTGAATAAGTGAGCTGGAGTTGAACATGCAAGAAGATCGCCTGATTACCAGCCAATGAGGAAAGCTATTAACAAACACGAGAGGTACCACCAATAATGAAAATGGCCCTCAAGGTACTATAGGTATAGTCTACAGCAATTGAATTAGTGAGCTGGTGTCAAACACCCGTAGAATCACTCAATCGGAGGCCAATGATGAAAACCTCACATCGAAAGCGAAGAACTTTCCATTGAGGCATGCAAGCTCCAAGGTACCAGAAGGGAGTCTCTAGATCAGCTTCCTAGATAATGAGCTGAAGTCGACAGGAAGTGACCTTGATTGAAGGTGGGCCATAGTGTTTCCCACATCATCGACGTGAGACAGAGGAACATAATGTCTTTGTGAATCAGGATCAGATGAGAATCAGAGGAAGGTTGAAATTTTGCAGAGGTCAACTTCTCTTGAACATATGGTGGCATAACAATGGATTTGGCAGTATTTGACATCAAAAGATCAGAGGTCATGATGACGAGGCAAAGAGAAAATGA
Organism: Pinus albicaulis; assembly: GCA_034641835.2. NCBI lineage: Eukaryota > Viridiplantae > Streptophyta > Pinopsida > Pinales > Pinaceae > Pinus > Pinus albicaulis. Next base: position 1,626,317,042 of record CM076578.1, read on the forward strand.
GAGGTCAAAAGGGATCACCCAAACCCATGGAGGCAAGTGAAAAAACGAGATGAGATGTCCCCAACCCGACATGAATGTAGACAAGTGCCATGTTCAAGAACGACATACTGCCGACATGACAATGATGCTGGTTCCATTTTCCCCACCATTTCTAGCAAGTACCTCTTTATTTTTACACAAGCTTGAAGAGGATACCATATGCTTGCTATATAAGTCCATTCTAGTACATTTAACAAGCCCTAGGAAGGAGGAAATCGAATATCGTCATTACGACTGAATCTAATGTGATCAGGGTTTAACGAGTCTAACAAAGGAAGAACTCGACGTCTTTTCATGTTTAGAGAGTTTGAAAAGACAACAGAAAAGTAAACTCCAACGGTCCCTTTTCGTAAATAGTTCCTCATACCCGAAAAGGTAGAAAACAATATCTGACAAAACCTCCTAGTCGCGATAGGCTAGGGTTTCCTTTTTCGTAAATAATCTATCCTAGCCTGAAAAAGGGCTAAACATATACTGTTTAGATGTCATTTCGCAGCCACTTTAACGAGATCGAAACCACAAGGGACTCAGTAATATTTTCATGTTTAGAGAGTCAGAAAAGAGCTGAAAGATGACTCCAAAATGACTTTTTCATGTTTTTACCGAGTCCGAAAAAGTATAAAATACAACTCGTATCACCGTCGAAGCTGCGAAGAAACCTGTCGCTGCACAGAAAAGCAAGTGTAAAATCCATTTTTCGAAAAAAAATATATTAAAATATTGAGAAAAATGACATTTAAAACCTAATTTTTATTTCAAAAGTTATAAATAGGCTTCAAATGGTAAAAAAAATTTACTTTTACTTTTACCTCACTTGGAGAGCAGCAATGGTCTGTTTGTTTGCAAACTTGCGACGATGATTGTGACTGATCCGGAACGTCATTCAACTCCTTGTCTGTTCCAGGTAAAAGGTGCTCTCTTAAGCTCCCTTTTAATCCATTTTTTATGAGATTCCATTGCATAGTAGATCTTTGGAGGAGAATTTTAAAAAAATTTAGGGCTCCGCCATTGGCACGGGTATCGGGCACGGACCCATGCCAATGGACTTTTCCTCACAACGGGGTCGCACCAATTGGCGCAACTGTTAGGACAACAGTCGCGTCAATGGCACAACATAATTTTTCACTTTAGATTTCCAAACAGTGAGGCATCCATCTAGATTTTCAAGCATGACAGAGATCTAACAAGGGTTTTTGATCATGCTGATGTAGGTGACCAGGCACAATGGTTATTGAATGGAAGGAGAGGGAAAATTGGGAGGAAGATGAAATGGTTATGGAGAACGAAGCTTCTATGAATGCACTAAGGAACTGTGGACTCAAAAAATTCTTCCTTACTCCATGTTTACGAGCTCAACCTAAGCTGCTACAGTACTTGGTCAGCATATGGGACGAAAATGAAGAAGTATTTAAGCTTCAGGACCAAGTGTTTGTACTTGAGGTTTCCAACATCTATTTCATCACCGGGCTGTCGCGCAGAGGTTCAGTACCCATTTTGACAGGTAGCAGACCTTCCGGGGAGAAGATGGAGCAAGTAATGGCGAGGGTGTGCCCAGGGGCATAAACCGGATCGGGAAGCGGGAAGGTGGACATTCACACTATCCGCGATCTAGCACTGAGGGTAGTGCTACACACCATTACGCAGGTTGTGAGATCGTAGGTACCGCATGAGGCAACCAAGGCCCAACTCATACTAGCCTCCGAGTGTATGAACACCACATTGTTCGATTGGGCTGTTGTAGTGACGAGCAATATCAATAGGTAGCTGACAAGATGAAAGTAGGTCAAAGTAAAGTAGTTTGGCTACGGTTCCATTCTAGTGTCATTCATCTTAGAACGACTACCCATTTTCCAGGGCCAAGGGGCCATAGTTGCCAAACCGATACCGAAAGAGCCGAGGATGGTTCGCTGGGCAGCACTTATGCCCAGCTTAGGACAAGGCCAATAGATGTCTTGGAGACCCGAGTTCTTTGGGTGGTTACGGGGACAAATAATCGTGGTTGAAGATTGGGCCTATGTGGGGACCGATTTCACTGGATATCTCGATCTTCCGCTCCCGGAGGGTGAGGATTGGGATGAGGAGTTGGGTACAATACTCTTTTTTATTTTCATGTATTTATGATTTTTTTGGTAATACATGTTCGTTCTAATAACAGTTTTATGTGTATGCATATGTCGGCCAAGAGAGGCCCACGGGCATGTCACCCATTGCGCGGAGGACCCATGTCATACATGACCCTCAGGATGAGGGTGGCGAAGGGGGTGAACTGATTCAGAACCTAGAGGGCATTACCTGGGGGATCTTGGACTATGTACGGCTAGCAGATGTTCCACTAGTATACCAGCGACACACTGTGGGGGTGCCTAGTCGCCTCCACCGACTACTGAGATGCTTAGTGCGCGCGGTGACTTGTTACCACGAGCACCATGCAGATTAGAATCTAGGGATTTTCTTGCATATTTTTTGAGAGACATGTCGTCTCCAACTATATTAAGATGAACATGTATATTTTTTGATCTTATGTGATGCACACTATGTAAACATTTCCACACACACACACATATATATACCTATTTCTGGATGGATCTCTTTACATGTGATGATTTTTTTGTTTATAAGTTGTGCAAATGTCTATCTAGAACCATATTAGCTACTGCATCAGTTAACGTCTTCATATGTCTGGGTATGTGTTGATATGTGATATAATCAAAATTTATTTCTAGTAGAGGAATACGTAGATACAGACATAAAATGGATGGGTTTATAACTGAATAATGACCATTAAGTTGTGATACTACAAGTTGTGAGTCTAGATACACAAGTAATTCACGAATGTTGAGGTCCACAGCCTCGGTTAATAATTCCAATACGGCACTATATTCCGCGATATTATTTGTTGCAGGACCCAGATACACACCTTACAGGTTAACCATCTCACCAGCAGGATCATAGATTACCTAGGCTGCCAAGGACAGATTCCTGGTACTAAGGGAGGCACCATCCTCGAAACCCAAAAACGGATTAATAAACATCTGCACAATCAGGAAGACCCGATCAAAAAAAAGATTCTTACATCGCACACCACACCACACATGCACACAAATGAATATACACACCTATGTACACACACCACACCAAAAATAACTTCAAGCACAGTATTTTTTAAGGTACAGCCCATTTATAGGCTACGCCAATGGAAGTCCTTCATAATCAATGAGCTCATAAGCCCCATTTTTTAATACTCATTTTACAATGTAGGGCCCATGCCACATCGGTTGGAAGTTGCCTGCTCCAATTTTGTCTTGCGCTTGGTCGTATAGGAGGACGAGGTCCCCTTTGAAAAAGGAACGTGGAGATACAGATTGATCAAAGTGGGCTTTGACCCACTTTTTCTATGCTTCAATGAATAAAGCAGCCAAGCGGCGGGTTTCATCCAACCATTCCAAATACAAGAGACGCTCTTCTTCAGGAGAAGTATCGGGAAAAAGTTCCACAACCAACTTTAAGGAAGGAATTTTGCACTCAACCCGAAGAGTCGCTTCCCGACCATAAACCAATTGGAATGGTGTGAATCCATTTGCACTCTTTGCTGATGTCTGGTAGGACCATAGAGATGAGAATAATTGGAGATGCCAATTGGATTTATGAATACCAATTGTTCGTTGAAGCATAGTGACCAAAACTTTGTTCACAGCCTCAACCTAGCCATTTTCCTGGGGGTAATATGGCGTTGAGCTATCGTGTCATAAGCCCAATCTTGATGTTAGCTCGACCATCATGTAATCTTGAAAGTGAGTGCCATGATCGGTTAAAATGGCTTGAGAGACCTCGAAACATGCAATAATGTGGTTGAAAATAAACTGGGCAGTTGTTTTACCATCGGCGGTTAGTGTAGGCATCGCTTCAGCCCACTTAGTAAAGTAGTCGACAACGACGATTATATATGCACGCCCCCCGGCCGAATGAGGGTTACACGTCAAGAAATCTATGGCCCATTTTGTAAAAGGGCCGATGGTAATAACAGGGTGCAGAGGGAGAGGTGGCGTGCGCATATTACGCTGAAAAACCTGGCATGCATTAAATTTTCGGACTGCAACAATACAATCTCTGAATATCGACGACCAGAAGTAACCTACACACAGAATCTTCTAGGCAGTGGCATATCCAGACATGTGACCACCATAGGCGCCATTGTGATAGTCATTCAAGACTCTTTCAGCCTCTTCCAAGGTTAAGCATTAGCGGAGCACTGAATCTACTCCAACCCAGTATAACGTATATCCTACAATGCGGTAGGGTTGAGACTGATGTCGAATCCAATGTCAGGCATCTTTGGTCAACTCAGACTAGAACGTTGATGTTTGAAGATACACTATGATGTCACCGTACCATGGGTCGCGAGTGCTGATAAGGAAGAGTGTTTCATCCAGGATATGATCCTCGGAATGAGATGGGGTGGAGTCTGTCGAGAGAGAGCAAATGAGATCTGCAAAAACCAGCGATTTGGTTGACTTAGCAGTGGTAAAATCTAGGTCAAACTCCTGAAGGATAACAATCCATTTGGAGTTGCAATCCGAAACCACGGTTGTTGTATGCAATAGGATGTAGTGGCGGAAATGCTGCACAGCTTGCACTGCGACTAATGCCAACTTCTTGACGTGAGCGTAACATGTTTCTGTGTCGAGAAGATTTCGTGATAGATAATAAACAACGTGTTCATTGCCATCATCGTCATCCTGCACCAGAACCATAGCTATGGTGCTAAACGTGGTGGCCAAATATAGAGTGAAATCACAGTGATAGTTCGGAGGACGAAGCAACAGAGCATTAACAAGTAACGTCTTAAGCTTCTTGAAGGATCATTGAGAAATCTCGTCCCAACGAAAGGGAACGTTCTGATTTAAAAGACGCGTGAAACCTTTGGCCACTTCCGCGTAGTTCGGGATGAAGCGTCGAAGGAAATTACCTTTTCCCTGTAGACTCTGTAGTTGATATAACGAGGAGGATGATGGGAGATTTACAATAGCCTTGACCTTTAGAGGGTCAAGGTGAATCCCATCCTTGGAGACTATGAACCCCAGAAGATGGCCAGAATCCACGCAGAAGACACATTTATGAGGGTTAAGCCAGATATTATAGCGTCGACAGTGAAGGAAAATCTGGCGGAGGTGTTCAGGATGGTGCTCTCACCGAGCTGAGTGAGCTAGCGAATCGTCTAGATAATGTTGAACGATATGGTGTATGTCGTGGAACACATAAGACATAGGACGCTGGAAAGTAGCTCCATCATTCCTCAAGCCGAACGGGAGCTTTTTATAAGCAAAGGTACCCCACAGATAGATGAATGTAGTCTTGTGTTGATCGATAGGTAAAATATTTATCTGATTATACCCGTAAAATCCATCCATCAGGGAATAAATCTCGCTCCCAGCACATTCATCAATGATCTGATCTATAAAGGGAGTGGGGTAATTTTCCTTAGGAGAGACTCGATTAATATCATCGTAATCAACACAGACTCTCATAGTACCCTACTTCTTATCTACAGGGACGATGTTTGAGACCCATTCTGTGAGGGGGATCGGGTAAATGAAGTCTGCGTTTAGAAGTTTTTCAACTTCTTCTTTAATGGCAACGGCTTTGTGAGGATGCACTGGGCGTAGGCTTTGGTGCACAGGTTTCACCCCAGGATAGGTAGGAATCTCATGCACTACTATTCTAGGATCAATCCGAGGCATCTCCTCATAGGACCAAGTGAACACATCTCTCAATTCACGAAAAAGATCAGTAAAAATTCATATCTCATCAAGAGAACAAGTCACTCCCACATGTATATTCGCGAATATCCCCGGTTTGACAGAGATTTCGATCAGAATGGTTTGGGTAATGTTTCTCAGGTTTCCTTCCGAAAGGAACTCATGAGTCAATATAAGTGTCTGGAGAGGCGGAGTAAGAACCTGAGATGCAAACCGCTCTAGAAAATCTGACATTGCCCCCAGGCTGGGCATGAAAGAGGAATGATGATGTCCATTGCTCCAAGGCAGCTCCTCAAGAGACATGGTTTCAATGATGGCTTCGTCATAAGGGATTGAGAATATATATCTAAAGCCATGTTCAAGGGAGCATGTTGAGGAGGAGGAGGATCGGATGCGGTGACAATTTCATAGTAATTAATCTCTACTAGAGTTAAGGGCATCGATTCTCCAAAATCAGTCACCTTTTCAGGCGAAGGGATGATCCATGGGTCATCAGACCTAGACATCATATTAACTTGAATGGTGTGCAGTGGTGGTACGGGAAAAATGCCCATGAGGACGGGGTCCTTGAAGAGATTGGGTCCTACACTGTCAGAGGGATTGGGGATCTGATCCATGTAAGGAACGTTTTTCTCAAAGGTGGAGGTGAAGAAAGACAACTGATCCACAGTAACAATTTTTCCCTCATGAGGGAATTTAAGAAGTCAAAAGAGGGTGGATGTCACACATAACATGGCGTGAGTCCAACTGTAGCCAAGAAGCAAATTGTAGTTAAGCTTGGCGTCAACCAATTCTACTTCTATGTTGACTGTCTTCCCCTATAACGTAATCAGAAAACTCTCAAGAACACCCAAGGGTTTGGATTCCCAACCATCGAATGCCTCTAAGGCATTGGGAGATGATGATAGGGCCGGAGATCCAATGGCCTTCCAGGAGGCAGATGACATGACACAGGTGGAAGCACCTTCATCAACAATGGCCCTATGGATGTTAAGACCGTTGATCCTGACTTAAATAATAAGAGCAATCTGATGCGGAAGTCGGGGGGTAAAATTTTCTAAGTCAAAGGTGAGAAGACTAGAATCGGTGGGATCGATTGCACCAATTGCAGATAACAAAGCTTTCCATTGTGAAGGGAAACTTTGAAGGAATTCCAATGTGGACATAACAGAAGGTGCATGTGCCAAATCCTCAACAATACTGTAGTGCTAAGCGGCACGAGCATTTGGATTGTAGGAACATCTTCATAGAACACCTTTAGAAGGTGGCCTCACAACAGGTTTAGTAGTAGGCTTCTCAATCTCCAAAGATCTGGAGACAGGAGGAGGAGGTGGGCCATCCACAATCTCCTTCCCAGCTAGCTGATGCGATCCAGCATAATCCTTTGAACGTGTAGCAATTGAGACAGGTGCAACACCATTCATCATAAAGAACTAGGACCCAAATGGTGTAGATGGTGAGGGCTGCTCAACCATCTGGGTTTGCTGAGATGGGAACGGTTCGTTAAGAACTACTGGAGTCCCTTTGGAGCCTTTTAGAAGTTGACTAATTTGAGATCGTCGAGGAAAAACTTTGGTATAATGATCTCCTTCATAGATAAGGTAGGGGTACTTCGGTTTATGTTGGGAACTGTCATCAGTATGAGGTTTAGAAGACTTTGACTTTGGGGTGTTGGGTTTAGATTTTCCTTTTCCCTTTTTTTTTTTTTTGGAGGCTTTTTCCATAGGATTAGCCTGAACGATGTTAACCTCTACAGTCTTGCTAGAATATGGAGGGGCGAGAAGAGAAAAATTATTGGACGAATTGGACTTCTGCTTCCCATTCGAAGATTTCCAAGAATTCTAAGACACAGAACCAATAACACCATCCAGCGCAGGGGTAGGTGGAGATTTAGAGGTTCCGGGGCATGGAGCATCAGTCAAAATATCATAAAGCGTGCCAGACTAATAGTATACCAGATCAAGATACTGGGCACGCGCAATGGCATGTTCTTCAATCACACATTCCCCCATAGCAATATCTTGCGTGATTTTGTTAACGAAGGATGTGGTGAACCAATGAGTTAGTATTTGATCAAGTATATCAAACTTGATCGGCCTATGATGACGTCTCCACTCATGAATGTGATCAGATATGTGGGTGGCTTTATCCTGCTTCAAGGAAGTCAAGAGATGCGTCCCGGCTTCGTAGCGAACCGGTAACTGGAAGTGAGTCAGAAAAACCATTGCTAAAGTATTGAAATCCTGAAATATGCCACGGGGTAGTTCAATATACCACTTAGCAGCAGCGCCAGTCAAAGTGCGTTGGACGAGAAATATACGAATTGAATCATTGACCCAAGAATTAGATGAACACCAAAGATGGTAAGTCATTACATGAGCTTGGGGGTCCTCTCCAGCTTTACCCTCAAACTTTGGGCAGTCACTGGGTACCTTGGTGGGAACCGGAGGCCAATAAGGATTGTGAAGAATTGGATCATTGGTTAATTTAGAAACGTCCGGTAATTCCAAGGAAGCCAAGAATGGCAGCTGCGGATTGAACGACATACCAGGCCCTCGATAATGAACGGTACATGTACTCCATGCTGGCTGAGAATATCGTTGCCCCCATGGGTTTTGTCCAGTAGGATTCTGACCGTAGTGAGTATAGGGTGTATAACCAGTCTGATTCGGTTGTTGGTAGCCAGTGTACGGGGCTTGATAACTAGAGTATGGACCCTGATTGTATGTCGGCCTTGTTTGGGCAGCTTGCGGATTCGGCTGCTGAGTATAGGTGTTACAGGGTTGTTGAGTGTAATAATTGGAACCCTGGGGCTGGTTATAATTCGGTCAGTATTGACCATGAGAATAGTAACTGCCTTGAGGTTGAGTGGGCTGCTGATAGGTGGGACCCTGCTAAGCTTGATAATTAGGGTGCAGTGGTTGATTCGACTGCGGCATGGAATAGATCGGCTGTCGGGCAGGGTTGATAGAGTGTGCAGGCTGGCCTGGCTTAACGGGCTGCCCTATTTGAAAAGGTTGACTTGGATAAATAGGTTGTGCTGGTTGTACAGGTTGACCTAGCTGTTGTGGAACATCAGGTTGTACCGGATGGGTCGTTTGGCCTAGTGGTGGAATGGAGCCAGGTGGTGGCTGGTAACCAGTTTGACCTGCAACAGGACCATAAGATGATCTTGGCTGATGTGCAACATTTGGAGCAACAATATACTGAGGTTGCATGGGTTGTGAAGGCTGGACTTGCCCCCTATGACCGTATACCGGCCCGGGTTGGTACCCCGGTTGACCTGTGAGTCCTTGAGGTTTCCCCGGTTGGACTCCAGGAAGAGGCTGCATGCATTGACCTGAAGGTTTGTAATACTATCCTTGTGGAAAATATGATGGCCCCTGCTGGCCCGCAAGGTAACCTTGCGGGTCATAAGGATAGCTAGGCAGGCCCGAAGGTTGGCCTTGAAAAGGTTGTCCTTGCGGGTTATAAGACTGCCTAGCCTGGTGATACGGTAAACCCCAAGCTTGAAGTTGAGCCTTAGGAGTGGGTAAATGTAAAGGATTCCCATGTTCATTGTACTGATATGGAAAAACGTACACAGGCATACCATCCTGTGAATAATGCAAAAAATACGAGCATTTGGGATCTTGAGAGGATTGTCTGACCTCAGGGTTCGATTGTTGTAGGGACAATCGATACTCCTCAGGAGAGATGTTCTCCAGAATAGCAGAAGCTATATATATGTCTTTGGGAAGTGATGTGGTCCTTATAGACTGAGTGGTAACAGCAGGTGTAGATGCAGCCACACAAACAGTGGGCCTGACGGGTATAGAAGTGACCTGAGGGGATGACGTGACGGGTATCCTAGGAGACATCCCCAGTGAAGGAACAACCGGCCTCGTAGAAGGAGATGACACCCCCATAGAGGCAGCGGTGACAATAATCTGACCTAAGGATCTATACCCTGCTGCTAGTGAGGGACCGGGCGAAGACATAACAGATGATTCGGGGTTGTCTTCTAGGAATAAATTTCAGGTTACTTCTGGGAATAGCTGGTAATCTTCACCAGACGTGGGGATTTCCTCACTAGGAGAATGGCTAGATTCACTCATATTTGAACCTGCCGCTAGATCTCGTAATAGACAGCAAGGACTAGGAGGAATAACAGCAACTAAAAAAGTCAAACCCGATGTAAGAGGAGGGAAATGTTCCCCTGCTCCAAATCCAGACCAAGGGTCGGAAAAGGGCCAATTAAACTCAACTAGTCCTCCAAAGGGAAGCTCAGCCAGAACCGGTCCCCCATCAAGAAACTCGGAAATGATGGGCTACTTTAGTTCAACAGAGGATTGCGAAACCTCTGATGGATCATCTGTATGTGGACTACCAATAGACAAAATGGAAGGTTTCACCACTGTGACAGTAAGGATGAAATGAAAATATCAAACACAACACACGGGCTAAAAAAGAACCAAGGCACACAATCAAACGGCCAACGAGAAAAATATAACAGGGCGTGTGATCACGGGTGACTTATTTTATGACATTGAAACTTAGAAACTTCACTGTTTCATGTTTTAAGAGTCGAGAAACGGATGAAAGATGACTCTATCTCTTTCAATTTTGAAGCAAGCGTGAAATGACAAGAGCTTGGTGATATTTTCAAATTTAAGGAGTCAGATAAGATAAAAAATGACTGCTCAGGAATACTAGGCAAAGGGTGTTCCAAATAACCGTGAACTGCAATATACACCTTCGTTTCAAAATGAAATAGAAATCAACCAAGGACTTGACGTACGTGCAGGCAATCTCCCCAAATGTTGTGTCCGGTGTATCATGGGTATAGGGCGGTAGACTCAGCTTCCTATGGATAAAGGATAGAAGCCTAGTGGGGTCTCCCTTTATATACGTGACGGTATGGGAAGCATAAGTCCGTACTAGTGCTATCTAAAGCCAAGAGGCGAGCGACAACTACTAAGTTTAAAGACGCCGAAACACGTCTCTAGCCTAGACCTCTAAATATTTTGTTAATGTTTCAATGATGCCTTAGTGTAAATTGAATAAATTTTAATGTTTATCTTCAATTATGTTTCAGTTTTCAGGCCCTAGCGAGTTTTATGTTGCAAAATTGCCTAAATTCACACTACATGCCACAGTATATCATTTCATTCGATGAAAGCTAATTACAAGAGAGTTAAGAACTTTTCACAAAATAAAAAAATGACCAGAGGACAACCAATGATATCTCTAATGCAGCTAATGGAAACTAAAAGCTTTTCTTTCAAAGTTACTAATCACTAATAACACCGAAAAGATTTAATTCACACTAACTAATCCAAAGGGAAAGAGATTTTTTTTTGTATTTTAAATGTTTAAGAGAAAAATGCACCAACAAAATGAAAACTAATGAGACAAGAAATTTGAGAAGAAAAAGAAAAAGAGAAAAAAAATCAAATTTCACTCAATGCTAGCACACAATTAGACCTCAAATTGACAAAAAGTCCCTCAAATCAAAAGACACCCAAAGACTCAAATGAACCATGTTATCTAGGCCCAAAATGAGACAAAGCAGAATTCAAATGAAGAAGGAGCCAATCACTCAAATAACACAATAAAATGATAGACAACCACCAAAAGAATGCAGAGAAGCAATCACAAATTTGACTAAATAGACAGAAAGCACAAACTCCCAAGGGAGGCTCGACACACAATAGCACATAGATGCCCTAGGGCTAAAATGTAAAATCGATAGAAATGGGCAAACAACCAAAGGATGAAGGTCACAGTCAGTCAAGCAAGGCTCCAGAACACTCAAGCAATCATAAAAATAAGACCAAACACCCAGATCAGTCTCAGAAGGCTCAAAACACAGTAAACCCTAGCACCTTACACAATTGGCACGACTATAAGGCTGAAACTAGCACCAGAGTAGAATTGGCACGAGTAATACACTGACAACATGCGACAGTGGGCGCAACCGTCACACTAAAAAGTGCGCCAGCCGATTTTACTAAGGAGAAATGAAATAAAAGCAATCCAAGAAGCAGACCAGCGATGGTAAAGCTAAACAAAACTCCAAACACACAGCAAGAGCCAGAAGAAAGAGTTGATCAAGCATGTAAAGTCAGGGATGGACCAGAAAGACAAGACAATACTCCAAGTGTTCAGTTCATAAACTAGACCAGAGATTGACTGAAGTAGCATTCATCTACTTTTGCTAATGCAGAGCAAGAGCATTTCGAAGCGTATCTGGCTAACTTCAGGCTCCGTCTGTAGTTTATAAAGCAAACAACCAGCTAACTCCCTAGTGGAGTCGCCAATTTTTTGTAGAGGAAAATTGCCTCTGCTGACAGAGGCGATCCCTACTAGCATAGAACGGGTCTAGCAAAAATTGTAACACGCTATGGTGCAGGTCCCTAATTGCAATAAACCAACTTGTAAAGAAGGCTTACCTCGAATCCAACACTGTTGTTTGTAGAGAAGGTAGTGTTCCCATTCCTTTGCTCTGACAGATCACAATCCTCACGCTCGTCACAATCAAACACCTGCACACGCAAGAAACACAACAAACACAAGCGTAAAATCCAATATATACAATTATGCGTCAGTCAGAGAGGACACAACTCATGATCATAATGAACAAAATGAGTGGAACCATAACCAATTGTCGCTTATCATTAATTCATACAAAGGAAAATACCACCTGGCTCTAACGCTCAATCTTCCTTCGGTGGGTCTTTGGCGGAATACATCTCGGTAAAGCTCGTGAGTAATGGGGACAAGCCTCTCTCTTCGATCATAAGTCTCCTTGTTATCGATTTGAAACTATGAGGACTATCAAATCTCTTGCAGCATTCTTTAGGCTATGGAGGCTCTTGGAGATTAGCTTGTAAAGGAAAATGGAAATCTTATATAAATGGAGGAAGGGGAGTTGGGATCCCTAAAATCATGGGATTGGCCCTATCCTCAAGGAAGCTTCCATGAGAGGTGGAAAACTACTTCCTCTACATGGAAATCCGGAGCCAACCTCCCAACTCAAATTAGAGACCAATTTAGGAATTGGTTGGGGTCAATATTCCACCATATATTTTTTAAAAACACTCCTTATTAAGCTTGGCGCAGGTGCGACTCTCAGACAGAGCACCAATTGGTGTGCCCTCTTTGGAGGATTTGCCCCTTTGGCGCGAGGGCTAAACTGTGTACCCGCGCCAATGCAAAAAGGGCTATTTTTAGGGTTTTTCACAAGGAGTTGTCTTCAGGGCAATGAAAGTACATGTTCAGGGGAATGCCATGAAAGTCTTTTCAAGTTATGTCACTGCTCACAGGTCACGGAAAGAGCCCTCCAATGTGCGGGACAGAGAATTGTAGGGACGGTGAAAAATTGCTGTGTAACAGCTGCTATACATAAGAAGTTTCTCCCAAGGTGGAAATACCTCTTGATCATCTATGGCCAAGAAGATAATGCCATCTTCTCCTCCTGCAACATCATGCAAAGTGTGAGAGAAAATCTTCTCTTGCTCTCCCAAGGATAAGCAAAGCAACAAAATATTTTTCTCCCTCCCCATACTTCCATCATAAAAATCATGTGATTAAAACATAATGAATGACATGGATATCGTATCAACACAATGCATCCATGCTCTTTGCTGCTCAAATATGCAAGTATCCTACCACATGCCCTCAGAAAGAGTATGATGACCAAACTCTTTCAAGAGTAACTACCGCAGCCAAGCCTCCTGCTGCCCAGTATCATAAAGTTGCAAGTAGCTCACCAACATCTTGCTCTTGATCCACATCCACTCTCCCAATTGTGGATGTCTCCTTCCATCTTTCATCTTGGCACCCCTCCCATGAGAGCTACCATCCTCCCAAATCAAATTCCTGTCTTTGCACTTCATGGGATTTTGAAATGAAATCTCCTCAAGGATCAATTTGATCCCATAAGGACCCAAATAGGTGGTAGGCAAAAACCTCCCATCATGATGTGTGTGGCTCAAGGAATGTCCAACACAAGCATGAGAGATGTTATCCATCCTAAGATGTCCTCCATCTTCTATCTGCTCCTCCTTGAATCCATGAAGATTCAAGTGTGAGAAAGGAATAAAATCCTTGCACTCCATGATTTTTTGAAGTGCACCTCTGATGAAATCTCTCCATGAGATCTCCTTCTCAACAATATTCCTCCAAAACCAATGAGGTCTTGGATTTGCTGAAAGTAGAATTTTCTCTTTGACTTGAGAGGAGCTCATTAAGAAAGGGTCATCTAGAAAGGAGAAAGGTTTTCTCACTTCAAGATGTCTAATATCTTCCATCCTTCCCTTCAACTCTCCAAACCCCAACCTCAAGTGTGATATGAAATCCAATAATGCTCATGAGGATGATGGTTTATTTATTCCTTGAATGTTCTCATGTTGCACAACGTAGTGCAATCTTGCTACTCTAGGTTAGCAATGTTTTTTTATTCTTGGTCATTTAAATGTGAGTTTCCACAATCCTGAAAATAATTTGCTAAAATAGAAAGAGGAACTTCATTCATACCTTGATGGAACTTGGGATCTCCTTGTAAGGCTGCAATAGTTCTTTCCTCAAATGAAATGGCTGCCCCATTTGTAGATGTAGAAGTTTGCTCTCCCAAGGCTGTGACAACGCTGGTACATGTCTCCTCCCATGGTGGTTTGGTCCTTCTCTCCTGTGATATTTCTCCATCAAAGGTTCTAATCAAGCCGTGAGTGAACTCAGTAAAATAAGTCACTCTTTTATGGCTTAAGTGACTGAACACCCAAGCATTGGCTTCACCTTCCAGGTGCAGTGCTACAACTTCTACTGCCTCCATATCTACCACTGAATGTAGAGGAAGAATGCCTCAAGCTTGCTTCCCCAAGCTCTTGCTGTAGTTGACCCATAAAATGTAGACAATAGGAACCTATTGCCTTTGATCTCTCTTTTGGTGCATGGTCTCTTCTCTTCCTTCCACTGGATGAATTGTGGAAAAGCTAGAGTCTCCATGAAGGCTCTAGGTTGAGATTTGAACTTAAAAAGGTAATTTCTTAGAATCTGATGATCCAAGTATCTTTCATGCTCATTGTCTTCTTCTTGGTGAGAATAGGAAGTGCATGGTCCTTCCTCTTCTTTTTGGTCCTTTTTCTTGACCTCCTTGGAGAGGCTCTACTTATTTCTGAAAATTGATGAGAGAAATCTCATCTTCTTCATCATCTTTATCTTTTTATATCTTCTTAGGATGAGACTCACAGGCTAAGCCAAGAAATATGCTTTCATACCACTGTAATATCCCAAAATGGGATCTGCTAGCAAGGCATGACTGGAAAACACATTTTCTAGGAATGGCTGCTACAGGATTTGAAACCAAGATCTGTATCCCTTATACCAATTTATCTAAGACCAAAATCCAAGAGGAGGCTCAAAATAAATCCCTCTATGTGGGTTAAATAGATCTCCCACACATAGTTGTCTTCAGAAAGTGCCCGATGAAGGGACTGCAACAATTCTTGAACAAGAGATGGAACAATAGTGTTATTTTATTAAGCCTGTGCACATAAATATGTATATAGCCAAAAAATGTATATTATAGCAGCAAGGGTATACAAATCCCTGAGGAAAGAGTCCATCAAGCAAAGTAATACAGCCTTAATAGAACATGTACATCAAAATAGAGAAACACTGCTACACAGGTATTTCTGTAGGCTAATAGGATGCAATTTATAAGAGGCACTGCATCATAATAGATGATAATAGAATGATATGACAATATGTGGCTTAAAAAATGGTGGGGAGCAAGCTCTCAACCCCTGAAAACAATAATACAACAATCCTTAAAAGGATTGGCTGAAACAAGTACAAAATGGAAATTCTGCAGAAATGCGAGAGTTACTGGGTAGTAGCTGCAACTCAGAAACTGGAAATGAATGAAGAAGGCTAAAGATGATGCACCAGCTAAATAGAACTCCTCCAAGGGATCTTCCAAGTGAAAGGTTGATCCTAACACTGAAGATCTGACCCTCCAAACCAATACTACAACCCTCACTGCAGATACTCAATGAAAATAACGTAGTCAATGAGAGGAATTGTTCTGTAGATGATGAAAAATGGTTTTTCTGATGCCAAAGATGATGGGAATCAGCTCAAATTATCCCTCACTAATCCTACAAAGGTAATGAGTCTCCCTCCTCTGAAACATAGCTCTGGAAGTGGTGTAGTAGAACCTCCACTACAACACCCTGCAACACAACGTTATACTTGAGCAGAAATAACACTGTAGCTGGAGGAAGTTCTTGGCCTCAAGCCTAGATGTGGAGAAAATGAAGAGAAAATCCTTCAATAGGCCTCTCTTGGAAGGATAAGGAATTCATAAACAGGAATACCTTGTGCTAAGTAGCACTACAACTCTGTTGAACAGCAGGAGAATGCACAAAGTCTAAACCGACAAAGAAATCAATAATCTTGAACATGAGAAATAATGGCTGCCTTGCCCTCCTTTTAAACAAGTGAGATCCTTCTCACCATGGGCCCTTCCATTAGGGTTTCCTTCACTAAAGAAACCTCTTCCCATTCATACTGCATTGTTTCTCCAAGTGATCTCCACCTCCTATCCCAGTGGTGTTGACTTGGTCAAACTTGACCTTGTCCACTTGCAAATGATCTTGTTCAGACATGAGGGTGTGAAATCCAGCTCCAATAATGATCCCCTTTCATACTATGAGGGATTTCATTCATGTTTTAATAAGCATGGTCTTCCTTACCCAATTATTTAGCTGTTATGTGATAAAAACAAAACTTTAATATTCCATTTAGCTAGGTCCTAAAATGGGAATATTACAGTAACACCAGTGTTGCCAAAACATGCTAGGAGACGAAGCCAGCTGAAGGGTAGAGGAAAGGGGTTTGGGAGGCGGTGTAGGCTAGAGAAGCTTTCATGATCAATTCCTCGGTGTAGTTACTGCTTGAGTCTGTGTCTTAACTAACCTCGGTGCTTGATGTGGAAATCATGCACACTGGGGCCCCTATGGCATCGAGCGGTACCTCAGGGATAATGGGAGTATCTCCTAGGAATGACCCTAGGATGGATGACGATTTGAATTGACCAGGGCCAT
The DNA here is from genome assembly GCA_034641835.2 of Pinus albicaulis. Taxonomy (NCBI): domain Eukaryota; kingdom Viridiplantae; phylum Streptophyta; class Pinopsida; order Pinales; family Pinaceae; genus Pinus; species Pinus albicaulis. The sequence goes on from CM076578.1 coordinate 1,626,333,927, forward strand.
ATTACTAGTATCGTGAGAGACCATCTACGACTTTATCTGCATAGGGTAGAATTACATCTGTGTTGGTTAGTGGACGCTTTTGACTATGCGTTAGTTGGTCTACCATAATTATTCAATCCTCATGGGGGAACATCATGATACGGAAGACGGAGGATGCTATGGTAGACATGGCATACATGTAACTCTGCCCAGGCAGTATGTTGTAATCCAAGTGAGCGTCCAAGACCTCAATGTCTATGTTGACCATCTTGTCGGCTAAGTAGACCTATACATTTTGGTAGAGGCCGACAGGAGTCGAGGGACGACCATCGTACGCTCTGAGCGTGATGACAGAAGGTTTGAGTTCGGGGGATCCTAACTTCTGCCATAAATTTTTTGACATGATGCATGTCGATGCACCCTCGTCAATGACACATCGGTGAATAGTGATATCTTGTACCAATACTGGTACCTGGAAGGCAACCATGGAAGGAAGCCTAAGGGTGGCTTTGTCTAAGTCAAAAGCCATCATGCATGTATCGACAAGGTTTATAGCGCCTAACGCGGAAAGTAGGGCTTTCTGTTGCTTTGGGCATGACTGCAGTACTTATAATGTGAAAATAACAGCAAGTTATTGAGCTAAATCGTCCAAGATTATAATATTATGAGCCACTTTGGAGTAGTTACCTGCTCGCCTATTAGGCCCTTTTACCATTTTTGGCAATAGTTCCGTAGGAATCTTTGGAATGGTCAAAGGTGCAGTCAACACGCTAGTCCTATCCCCTGATGTATTTTTGTCTGGTGGGGTGTCGTAGCTGTGATTTTGAGTCTGGTAAAACATTTATTTCCCATTCATGTAGATCTCATGGTTTTTTTCCTGGAATCGTCTAGGTTTTTTTGCTATGTGCTGACTGTCCCTTGATGGGGGAAAGGTTCCTGCATCACCACAGTTTTCTAGGAAGACCCTCCTTATCCTCGGTTACTCTGTAGCATTTTAAGCTCAGGGAGTTCGGGACAGTGGTGAGTATAGATCTTGTACTCACCACATATTGAACAAGAATGGTTTGTTCATAAAGGTGGCCTTTTGCCTTGCCTTTGGGCAGTGTTTGGCTCCTAGTTTTGATTCTAGTTGGAGTTACCTCCAGCCTGAGATCGCGGTGGGCGCTGTTGGTTGCTGCCCCCCTATTCAGGGTTCCCTTTGGGCTTGTTTTTTTTCTTTTTCTTAACCACGTTAGGAGGTTATTTCTCCTAATCATATTGGTGTGGTTGACTTTTGGATGGCTACACAAAGTTCACCTGTGCATTGGTTTGCGTAGGTCGGTTGTATGCTTGGGACTGAGTATAATGCTATCCCATGTTTGCACTTGGCCATTGGGGGTGATCTCTTCCATCAGTGTTTCTTCCTCCATACTGGGTCCCATCAACCAGAGAATAAGGTCCTCCTTGGTGATACGCTTGTACCCTATTAGTCAAATTTTGCTGCAGCATATGATGACTTTGAAATTCAGGTTGAGACATGTTCTGGGTAGAGATATGTATATAACTAGGATTTTGACTGCTATTTCTTAGGTACCCTTGGGTCATTAACCCAATTATTTTGTCTACAGAGTTAGAAGCGCCTGAAAATTCTTGATAAGTTTGTAGGCATGGGGCGTCAGGCAGGATATTGTATATGTATCCTGACTGCGTATAAATCAGTTCAAGCTGATGGGATTTACTGATTGCGTCCTCTTCGGATGTGGGGTTGTTTTGTGCCACATCCTTTGAAATCTTCATCGTCATATTTTTCAAGAATAAATCTAAGAGGACCCGATCATAAAGTTTAGCTTTGCATAAACTGTGACGCTGCCTCCATTAATGGAGATGGTCTGAGATATGGATGGAGGGGGATTTCCTGAAATGAGTTAATAATTCCATTCCTGAATCGTGGTGAATGGTAAATTGAAAGTATGTGAGGAACATGGTAGCAAGGGTGCTAAAGGTTCCATGTGAAGCAAGAGGTTTCTCCACGTACCATTTCGTGGCTACTCCCATAAGAGTGCGTTGAAATAGCCTCAAACGAATAGTATTGTTAATGATGTTATTCGATGAGCACCACAGGTGAAAGGTCATTACATGATTACCTGGGTCTTTCGCTTGGTTGCCTTTGAAATTTGGTATGTCTCAAGGGAGCTTCGTGGGCATGGGAGGCCAATTGTGGTCATGTGCGATGGGGTCGTTTGTGATTTTGGTTAAATCGAGTAGATTCAACGCGGCTAAGAAGGGTGAATGAGAGGTTGATGCCATGGAAACGTGTGAAGACACTAATTTCTGGTTAGAACAAGGGTTATTCTGTGATGTACCCTGTTGTTATTTTAGTTTGCTTCCCTTATGAGATGTGCTCCTCTGCCCCCTAGGGGAGGAGGGGGTAGTGGTGTGCGGTGTGGCATTGGGAGACTAACTAAGGTTCCCAACTAAAGTTTCTCCAAGAAAGGATGAACTAAAAATATTGGAAATGTTCCGTATTTGACGCCTATATGGTGAAATACCAGGAACCCCTCCATGTAATGGGGGGAGGTCCAAAAGACGCCTAGAATGACAAGGTTCCACTGGGACCATTTGATTGTTGACCAAGTTAGGTTTTGGAAAAATTTGAGGGGATCGAGTCAATGATCATGACAAATTTATGGACACATACATAAAATGAAGCGAAAATGAAATGAATTTTCCCTTTAACTTTATCTATGTCATCAATCAAGAAAAGAAGACGGTTTTGTTTGTTTGTGCGTGATACTCAAAATCCTATAAGACCTATTATATCCTCACACACTCAAAAGTAACTAGGCCTTGAGAATATTTCTTGCGAGTGCTGGCACAACGTCCCATAAGAGTTGGCGACACCCCCAGTCAGCCGAAGAGAATCCATTAAGGTAAGGGTAGAGGGTCTGGAACTTGCCTGCACCGTCACCTATAGGGTAAAGGATGCCTTAGGTTTGGGCCACTAAGAACCAATATCCCACGTGAGAATTAAAGTCTTGGGCTTCTTGGTAGTCAGCTAACAGTACCAAGTATCAGTTGGGTCAGGTAGCCCCAACTAATACCACATGCACTGTGCCTAAGCCTAACCCCCTCTAAATCGGGTCTCTATCGCACTTGGGTTTTGTTTTCCGTTGGTTGATAAGTGGATTTTAAAGTTCCCTGAATACACAACTTCTATTTTTCAATGTGAAGTGTGATCAAGGCGGCTTATTGGATGCCTACCCCCTTGATCCTAACTTAATATCTTAATTCTTTTGTGGCCCCTGTGGGGAGAATTTAGTGAGTTGTTTTAAGTTAGTTTTAGGTGGATTTCTTTGCTTAGTGGATGAGTGTGCGTGAGCATAAGGTGAAAAAGCTCATAGTTTGAACATATGGATATAATTGATCCTTTACAAAAGTCCCCTAGTTAAACTATGTGACGTTGTTCCTTGCTCAAATGGAAAACATTTGCAGATAATGGGACACTTCCAAATCTTCCTAGTTAATCTATGTGACTAACTAAAGGGAGATGGTGAATCGGAAATGTAGAGCATTCATATGCTTTCCTAGGGTCACCAAATGGTGCAAAGGTAGCAGAGATTACTTGCTCTAATCGGGGATTCAATCCTAGCCCCGCAATTTCCTAAATGAAAAAATTGAATTAAAGCTAAACAATTTCTACACTAGCTTATGCATGTGTGGTCTTGGGCTACTAAATTGGACTAGTTAAACTAAGTGTGCATACCAGAATTTGAAAAACATAAAATTTTTAGAAGCAAATGGTTAATTTCCCCCCTACTTAAACTATGTGAAGATTTTTTTGCAAAAAACCAACTTAAATGAAAACTGACTCTATGCTTATAGAAAGCAGCAAAAAGTGAGTTCTCAGAAGCTGTGGGGTATCAACACAAGTGCTGGTAGATACATTAGGGGCTACCCAACAAATTACAAGAAGAAAAATGCAGTGTAAGGAGAAAAATCTTCAATCTTCTATTTGTGTGCAAAAATCCTTGACAGGTGCGCCTTCCTCTGCGTAGGTCAATCCTGAATGCGTGCAATGTGCTTATATGAGGAAAAAATGCGCAAAAATCCTACAAGTAAAACGATTAGGAGATGCCTTCTTCAGTCTATCACTTCAATGAGTCTAGGGACTATAATATGGATTAGAGGATTGTTAGCTCCACTCCAGCATAGACAAAGGGTCTCACGCAAAAGATGGCACAACCACATAAACTTGGAACACGTCAGTGGAGTCACCAATTCTGTTGTGGTGGATTTGTTGCATGGGTGTATGAAATCACACCAGCTTCAAGAGTGTGGTATACTCTTTAAACTATTGGTAATAGGAAGAAAGTGGGGGAGCTCAAAAGCATAAATCTTAGTGGAAACAATGTGCTAAACTATGCTCTGGTTAAACTAAAACTAAAACACAAATATATAGAAGCTATAAAGAGAGTCAAGATTATAATAATGAAAACTATGGCTTGATGGCCTCTTCTTATTAAATGTTTGAAATGGAGAAGAAATTTTACCCACTTGCCAAAGGGCCCCTAGGAAATGGCTCTAGGTCCCGATGCAAGGATGTTTCCTTCCAAGCTCTGCCTCTGATGCAGTCTCCCTCTCTCTCTCTACTTTGGTGGACTAGGATGTTGGGTGGCGAATGATTGATTCCTCTTTAGCTCTAGCTCTGGGTCACACACTGCTGGTGTTGCTTGGGCAACTTTGGCCAGCATAACAATGTAATCACCATTTCTTCATCTCTTGGTGGCTCTATATAGGTGAGTTTCAAATCCTCGTTCCCTCCCTTGGTACATAATGGATAGTGACCCAAGGTAGAGGTATGATTCCATTGTGTGCTTCAAATATTCATTTTTTTGCTCACATAGTGTCTAAGGAGGTGCTGGTGGTTGTCCTTACGTGGCTTCAGATAAGGAGTAACTGTCCTTTGCTTGGTGTGGTCCTGAAAAGCAATTTTTTTCTATTTCCAGGAATGTGCGCTTATCGGGAAAAAATGTGTGCAGAAGGCACTCTTCTGGAAGGATAAAGCACACAATTAAGAATTTATGACTAGTTCAAATCTGATTTTCTCAAAACCTTAAATATTTTAAATAATTCTTGATTCCATAATGTGTTCCTGCCCTGTAAATCCTTAGGCTTGACATTAATTAATGTTGTCTTCTGCTATACGATTTTCTAGTGTTAACAGTAACGTTTAAGATACATCCCATTTCGAGGATATGACAATGGAATCCCATCATAATCTACCAACTCGTAGGCACCCTTAGATGGAATGTGTTTGAAAATGTAGGAGCCATGCCATAATTGTTCAAATTTCCCTGTTCCCATCTTATCAGCTTCCTGATGACAAAGCAAGACCATGTCTCCTTATGAGAAGGTGTGAGGCTTGACATTGCGATTATATTACGACTTGGTTCATCCCTTATGCACTTTGTTGTCCAATATGGATTCAAGATGTGTTTCATCCAGATGGATGAGATCTAAAAGACGTGCCTCTTCCTCAAAATTTGTCAGGTATCTGGTCAATCGCAAGTTCCAAAAATGGTATTTCACATTGTATAAGTAAGATATATTCCAGACTGTAAATGAGCTGAAAGGGAGTAAATCCAGTCGCGTTTATCACTGAGGTTCGATATGCCCACAAATCCAAGTACGGGAGAAAATTCTAGTTTCGTTTATGAACCCCAATCATGCATTAAAGCATACACTTAATAATATTTTTGATAGCTTCAATTTGTCCATTAGATTGTGGATAATAAGGGGTAGAACTATCATGTGAGAATCCTAACTTGGTAGTCAAATCATCCATCATGTGATTGTGAAAATTTTTTCCATGGTCTGTGACTGTGGCTTGTGGTACACCAAACCATGTAATTGCATGGTTAAAAAAGGATTATATAGTTGTCTTTCTCATGTTTTTGAATGTAGGCATTGCCTCGACCCACTTGGTAAAATAGCTCACGAAGACAATAATATACCAATGCCCCCCAGTTGAGCGGGGGATACATTTCATGAAGGCAATGCTCCATTTATCAAATGGTCCAATAGAAATGACAGGATGCATTGGTGCTGGCGGCAAGCAGGTTTTACGTTCACATATCTGGAAAACATGAGAACTTATAACCGCGATAATGTAGTCGCTAAATATGGTAGGACAAAAGTAACCAGTGTGGAGAATCTTCTAAGCGGTAGCATAGCCAGAAAAATGTCCACCACATGCACCAGAATGGAAATCATTTAGAAATTTTTTGGCCTCCTCATACGTGAGGCACCTACGTAATATTGTATTCGCACCATGATGATAAAGTGTATCACTGATGATTATTTAATATTTGGCTTGGTGTCGACTACGTTGTTGTTGCGAGTGAGAGCTATTGGGCCGAAAATTTTGGGTATGGATATAGATGATGAAATATCCATACCACGATCAGATGAGTCGATCAAAAACAAATAATCATCTGGAATTGATGGCTCTGTAGTAGGATCGATACTACTCGAAGGAAGGTCAAAAATAAGCTTAGCAAATAACAAAGATATATTTGACTTGGATTTGATGAATTCCAAATCAAAATCCTACAAAATGGTGATCCATTTTGAATATCCCCCCCCCCCCCCACAACAATTGGTGTGACCGAATGTATGTCATAGGGTTGTAATCTAAAATGACAATGGTCTTTCGGAGTAGAATATAACCGTGAAATATTTGTATAGCGTAAATGGTCGCCAAAGCGAGCTTCTCAACGTATGTGTACTTAGCTTCGGTATCATTGATATTATGACTCAAATAATATATCAGATGTTCAATACCATCTTCTTATTGGACTAAAACCATAGTGATGGTTGTATCTATAGTGGTTAGATACATGAAATAGTCACTCTCATAACTTGCGGGATATATTAATGATGCTCGGATCACAGTATCTTTAAGAACACCAAAGGAAGCTTGTGCAACCACATCCCAATTGAAGGGAATCCCATTTTTCAAGATTCGAGTAATTACTTTAGCCATTTCAGCGTAGTTAGGAATGAACCTCATTTGAAAGTTAGCCTTCCATTTGAGTCTATGTATCTGAAGAAAACTGGAGGGAGCAGGAAAATCAAGAATGCCATGGACATTCAATGGATGAAGCCGAATTCCATATTTCGACACGAAAAATCAAATAAAATGACCAGAACCAACACCAAACACATATTTCTGTAGATTGAGGTGTATTTTATAGTGACAACATCATAAATAGATAGCTTTCTGATGTAGCAGGTGGTCAACTCGTTTCCGTGATTGTGCAAGTAAGTCATCCAGATACAATTGAACTATGTGCTTGATGTAATGAAAAGCTTACTTCATTTCCCTCTATAATGTTTCCCTAGCGTTCTTTAAACCAAAATGGAGCTTTCGATAAGAGAATGTGCCGAAACAACAAATAAAACGGTTTTATGTTGGTCCTCTAGGTGAATATTAATATGATTGTAAACAGAGAATCCATCCATGAAAGAAAATTTTTCACATCTGACACATTCATCAATAATTTGGTTGATAAAGGGAGTGGGATAGTGCTCTTTTGGACAAGCATGATTAACATCTCGATAATGGACACACACTCTTATTTTCCCCTGTTTCTTCATGACAGGAACAATGTTAGCAACCCAATTGGTAAGCGGAACAGGGTAAATGAATCGAACACACAAAATTTTTTCAACCTCTGCTTTAATGGAAAAAACTTTATTAGGGTCAACAGGACGAAGGTGTTGTCGCACCGAATGAACATCAAGATACATTTTAATCTCATGTTCAACAATGTTGGAGTCGATACTTGGCATTTCCTCACATGACCAAGCGAATATATCTCAGAATCATGAAAAAGAGCGTGGTAAGTGTGAAGTTTAGATGAAGAAAAAGATGCACCGAAATGAATGTTTTTTACACTACCTAGTTTGGTCGCAATATCGATAGAAATAATTTATTCAATATTTGATAGGTTTCGCTCAAAATCAACAGCGTGGTTAGGAATATAATTCATCAACAAATCAACAACTTTATGGTGATATGGTTCAGATGGATTATCTTCACTGTAATCTGGAAGATGGGATCATTGATCTGATGATTCCCATGGTTCTTCTTCCAGTATCATGGATTCCATAATTCTCTCACCAGTTGAGAATACGCGTGAAAAGGGATCAGAAGAAGTACCAATATCCAAAGAAAAATCAACCCAAACGGTCGGCGACAAAGCATTTGGATTGGCCACATAAGCCAAGAAAATTGATTTCTATGCTAGCTCAATTGCACCTAAAGGCATGATGTTGCCCAACCTAACTACTTCAGAATCATTGGGAATCTTCCTTAAGCTAGATGAATTGGAAGATATCATATTGCAGGTCTATATATTTGTGATTTCCACCAATTTCGCAAGAAACAATAATGAAAAGGTGTCTGTGAGGGAAGGATCCTTAAAGAGTCATACATCAATGTTCTGAATATAAGGTGGGGGTCTGTGAACAAACATAACGCTTCCAGTTGCCTGGGAACCATAGGCGATGAAATAGAGTTTATCAATGGCTGTGATACTTCCTTTATTGGGGAATATGATCATACAGAAGTAAGTAGATACTACCACAACCATAGTGTAAACCCATGATCTTCCAAGTAATATATTCTAGTCAAGGGGTCCTTCAATGGCCTCAACTTCAATAGTAACTGATTTACCCTCTAGTTCGACTTGCAGGTTACTAAGAATTCCACAATGCTTATATGTACGAACCTCAAAAGCTTTCAATGTCGTAGGTGATTGTGAAAAAGATAGCGAACGAAGTGACTTTGAGAAACTCATGGAGATGATACAAGTAGATGCACCTTCATCAATGATAGCACGATGAATGAGGTGATTCAGGACATGTACTTGAATCTATAATTCTAATTGTGCTAGTAATTGTGGCACATAGCCTGTATGATTAAATACTACAAGATTTGAATCCGTTGGATCAATTCCACCAATCACAAACAACAAAGCGTTGTTCTGGGAAGGAAAATTCTAAAGAACCTCAAGCATTGACATAGAAAAAGGTGATTGAGGCAAGTCTTCCACTACATTATAATTTTGAGCTACACGAGCTTGAGGGTTGAATGTCAATTTATGAAATATTCCCTTCGGCGACTTTATTTTTAACTCTAGAAGGATAGGTGGTAGAGCCAAGTCTGATGAGGTCAAATTTGATGTGGTAGGTTTATTTGTAGCCTGACCATTTGATGACGACAATGGATTACTGTAATATTTAATCTGATTCGACACCAAAACATCAGTTTTGGGCTTAGTCGCAGATAGTGATGGGCCTTTAGATTAGACATAAAATAAGGCACATCTAACCTTTGTTAGGCCCATATAACCTTCCTTATGCACATAAAAGGTATATTAAATATCTCCTTCTGCATTTAATAATGTTTAATTATGCTTTAATATGTTCTTAGTCAGGTTTAAAGGTAATTCCATATTTGTGCCTAATATTGGTCATTTTTGTAGAATATTGTAAGAATATTGGGCAGATTATGTAGATTTGGAGAAGGAGATAATTTAGGGACTTGATCCCTGTCACTGGAAGATCAATATTGAAGAATAAATGAGCACAATATCAGGAAATTATTGAGAAATATTGGAGAGATTCAAGGGGGTTTTCCACCCTCCTTAACTATCAAAGGAAGCTAAGAAAAATAAAGACGAAGTGAACTCAATCTATGGTTTACTTGGAGTCAAGGTGGACTCAATCACCATTTACTAGAGAGCTATTGGTAGCGGCCCTTGAGGATAAATAAATCTTATCAAGAGCTGATTAGGTCGATCCCAGTCGATTCTAGTCCAGTCAATTACATTTCCATTCCATTCCATCCCATGACATTGTTTTCCATTCTATTAGGCTTTTTTTTTAACACCTTCGGGATGTAATAAGGTTGTATTTTTGTAATGAAATGAGTAGTCATATGCTATTTTACTGATTTAGTTTTAGGGAGCGAGGCTCATGGGTTAGGGCCCAATCCATGTGCCTCAACTTTTCTGTTCTTATCATTCTTTCCTTTCTGTCATTATCTAGTTTTATTCATGTCATTTAGTTGGTTCTACTTCTTCCATTTAGTTAGATCTACTTATGATAGTTTCATTTTTGTTTAGTTATGATTTTAGTTTGTTGTTGTAATTGTTCTTCCTTTGCTTATGAGAGTAATAGAGTAAAGGAAAAATACAAAATATTTTGTCAAGCCTTCCCCTCTCGTCTCTGTCAAGAGAGTTTGAGAAGGGTTGACCTTCCTACAGGCCAAAAAACTGCTTTTTGTTTACTTTTTTTTATCACAAATTTGTTTGTTGTTTTTTTGCATAGTAGGCAAGGTTGATTGCAAGAATAAGTATCAACAATCCCGGAGAAGTTCATTGACACCTCCCACTTCATCTGCCATCCCTGTTGTTACACCTTTGAAACCTCGTTGTTACATTTTAATTCTTCTTTCCACCTTCTGTTGTTGTCGCAACCCTTTCTAACTTAAAATCCATTCAAAAAAATCAAACCTTTCCTCCACCCTTGCTGATCAAAACTCCTGCTCCTTGTACCTTGCTCCATTTCAAAGTGAAAATTTCTTGTGATATTTTTTAATGCTCTCTCATTCCAAGCTAGAATGTGATATCCCTTTATACTTCCCTTTTCTTCTCTTTTATTAAAAATAGTCAAAACAATTCGAAAACGCCGCTTTTTACCTTTGGACTTAACATCGCTCCTTTTCACGATCACATTTCCCATTTGGTCCTGGTTAACATTTACCACTCCAGAATGCTGATTGCGATAATATATTTCACCTTTCACCTTCCCTTTGTCGCTTATTATCAAAAACCCCATAAAGCATTGGACCCCGATCCTTTTTCCTTTAAGACTTACCACAATCGAAAATCACATTTCCATGTGCTTCCCGTTAATACTTACCTCTACTGAAGTTGATTGTGAGACTATTATAAAACTCTACCACCGGTCCTACCTCCACATCACCCATTGCATTTTTCATTGCACATCCACCTCCCGAACTGTAATTCCTTCACTCCACCAGATTTGCTATATTTCGATTGCAATTTTGCATATCACATATTGCATTTCTATTTGCCAATTATAACTCTTCCATCGCATATTTCAAGCCTTCCACTCAAAATAATTTTTGTGATATTATGTGCTTTAATAGAGTCCAAACACCTTTTTCAATCCTCTAAGCCTTGTTGCCTGTGTTAAGTCTTCCATTAGCACCTTTAGCCATTTTTTCCTCCAAAATGAAATAAAAAAATTTTCAATTAGAATTAAGTCATGGATAGCTACATTGATAGAAGCATGGTAGATAGAGCATAAGATAATTAGGGTGTGTTTAGCCATTTGGCCAAATTAAGTGTGGTTAGAATTAGTTTCCTTTATTTTCAGCAAATTAAATTAGTTTCCTTTCTATCATTTCTTTTCAGCAATTTAGTTCAGTATCCTTCCTGTCATTTCTTTTTAGAAATTTAATTTGGTTTATTTTCTGTCATTTACTTTCTAAAATTTAGTTCAGTTTCATTGAAGTGTAATAGACTTCACCAAGGAATCATAGAATTATCACCCTTTCATAGAGTGGAAGAGGATGACATGACTAGAATGTGTTTGGTCTCAACCTAGTCTCCTAAATTGAGTTCATTTAATTGTCAACCAGGGTTGGTAAACTGCTGAAGTGAAGTGTACTGTATGTACCTAGGTGTTTGTTTCCTAATGCGTTGTGTTTAGTGTTTTTATGATGTTTTTGGTATTTTATGATGATTTATGATGTTTTTGGTCTTTTGATGGTTTTTATGTTCACAAGGAAAATGACTAAAAAGCTAGTGGAAAGAAGCTACTGGTTAAAAACAGAGTGAAACCTAATTGGTTGATGAAAAATGACAAATGCAAATGCAAATACTGAAACAGAATCAAATCTAAACTATGACTAAGCAGAAACAAAGCTTGATAATGACTTTTAAGGAAATGATTCAAAACATAAACTTAACTTGTCCAATTCTTTCATCAAAGGTATTTTGAAAAAGCTTGAGAAATGGTCATCTAAGTATACAAATTATCCTAACTAAACAATTAAACAACCAGCTTATAATGATGCAACATTTTATCCATGGTTAAATATTTGTTGAAGCATATTTGGAGGAAAACATTGATACCATCATAAGATCTCTACTCTAAGACTAGTTCCTAACTCTATTCTGCAACTTAGTTAAACATCACTAAACCTTACTCAAGAGTTATAGATTTCTTTTCAAAGTAGTCTTTTGAGAAAAGGCTTTGTTCATGAAGTAGAAAAGAAGTTGCAAAAGTACTTCAGGCCTTGAAATGATATTGTCTTCTGTTCATATGGTTATGAATCAATCATAGATTTGGAACAAGAAGAGGTTTTGTAAATAATTAAGGTCGTATTGTTAAGTTTAATAGCTAATGTAATCTAATATGCAGTGGATGACAACTAATTGTGGAGTGAAAATGAAATAAGTTAAGCTAAAACTGAACTTAAGATGTCAATAGTCTAAAACAGTGCTGAGCTAACAAGCCATTATCAAACTTAAAACAAAATAACAGAGCATGAATTGAATGAAATTTGACTCCGGAGTACCCTAACTAAGTTATCATGCATTAATCTATGGGATTCTACAGCCTGTTTTGTCCATCATGATTGGTATTTTGGAAGAGCTTCTTAGAACAATCCTGGTTGTACAATTCAGTGCAAATGCAAACATAAAGACTGAAAGAAATTTAAAAACTAAGATATCACAGCTATCTCCTACCCATCATTATGATATTTTGGAAGGGCATTTTAAGAGTAAGATTAGCTATGCTACTTAGTGCAATCACACAACTGAAACGTTCAGTATCACAGTCATGCCTTAGACATCATAAGGATTTTTTGGAAGAATTTTCTTAGTATAAGTTCAACTATGATAGTGGACAAAAGGAATTACAATTAAATCCTACAACACTATAGCCATTTCTCGTTCATTATCATGATCTTTTGGAAGAGTTTCTTCTTTTGGAAGAGTTCTTAGAACAAGTATAATTATAGTGGCTAATGAAAATAACTACGAACTCAAACTTCAAAAACATAAAAACAACTAAGATACTTATCTAAATCACGAAAGTAAAGCCATGCATGAGGCAGGGGCCCTCTACCACCAGACGAAATCTAACTCCAAATCAACTCAACGCGTTCAAAGAAATATTGTCTTCTTCATTAAATGAAAAATAACTTGAAACAGAGTAGTCTTGGTCTTCAGAAATGTAGCATGAAATCTAAGCAAAATCTAGCATATCTCTCGGTTTCCCAAGTGTTTTTATAACAAATTTACATAACAGAACTTGCAAAAATACAGGGATCCTTGTCTTTCCTTATCGAAATCACATTAGGACTCTTGAAGATGGAAACTTAAAGAGAAAAAGGACATCTGGACTAGGACAATCCTATTAGAAGTCTGCCTTCCTAAATGTGTTCCCACGTACCAAAACCACGTCCAGAATTTGTTTCTTCCTTCATGGTGAGCAATGAACGATGTGGACATGACGTGGAATATACCCATGTGTGGCTTTTCTTGAGAGGATACCTGGAACATGCCTGAACGTGAAGACAGCTGCAAAATTTCCGGTTAGCTACAGAATGCCTGCATTCTGTAGCCAGTTTGCATTATAATGACAAAATCACAAAACTTAGCAAGTTAGCCATGTTTAATCATTCTAAAAGTAATTTTAACTAATTTCATTGATCAATTGGGTCTAGGATAACAGTGTACAAAGGAAAATGAGGTAAAGTAAGATGAAAGAAAGCACAATCTTGGGGCTCAACATACCCCCACTGCTGTCTTCTTGCATGTCCTCATGCAATTTATTCCATAAACTCAGAGACTTCTGCAAGAACATCTAATCCTCTCCTTCTTCTTTGCCTGGAAGCTAAAGATATTCTGGGTTTTCTGATGAAAATTTTGAACATTAAGTTTATAAGTGCCCTGATTAGCTTTTTGTTCCTCTTTTTCAACTTTTCATTAGCCTTTTCCACTTTGTCCATATGTAGAGATAAGGTTGAGTTCATATTGGTTTTGAGTTTTACTTGTTCCTTCAGAATATCATTCTCATTTTTGATGTGCCTATTAGGTATTTCCAGCTCATACCTATCCCTTCTTAACACATCTATTTCAGACAGTGGAGGAATAGGGGTTCTATCTCTACTCTCTGAAACTTTCCTTTCCAATGTTTCAACATAGTCATAAACTTCTTGCTGAGCAGGGTCAATTTCAGGGGTTCCTTCATTAAAATCCTCTTCTTCAACATCTTCTTCAATAGATGTTTCCTCATCTTCTATATTTATCACCCCTGTTTGTTTGATCTGTGTTTTCCTTAGTTTCCCCCTTAGTCTGTGGCTTCTTCTTGGCTGGGATGATCCCTCTCCTTTTTCTGTGGTAGATTTCCTGATTACCCTCTCTTTCTTAAGTTGTATCTTAATTTGAGTCAACTTCTCTGAGATTATTTCCTCACTACTTTCTTGTATTGTTTTGTTAATTTCAATTTTTGAGGCTCTCCATTTTCTGCTTCTCCTTGTAGGCTGTTGTTCGGGTGAGGGCTCTTTTGGCTCTTCAAAATGATTTCTTATCAAGAAATTATCCCAAGTATCATTTGTTTTGGCTAAATGGTGTTCAATTAAAATCTTAACCAAGCCATGATGGTATAGAGTTGTCTCTAAGAATTGGACCCTTCTTTGAACACAAGAAGCCATCTTTTTCAAACTTTGAAGCAAGAAATAGGGTAGGTTTAACTCTTCCTCCAGAAAATGCATTATCAGTCTAATATGGTAAACATAAAATGTGCCATATCTACCTTCACATGTAATAAATTTTTGCAGAATAAGCAGTATATTTCTCCATTTATTTTTCAATGCAGAACTTGGAATTCCCTTCTTAAACACAGTGACATCCATACCTGGTGATTTTAGAATTTGCTTCCATGATTCATTATGGAATTCTCTGTTTTTGAACCATCTCTCTCCATTTCTAAGCAATCCTGTTGCTTCTGCAATGAAAACTTCAGTGACAGTGAATTTAACATCCCCCACTTCAACCTCAGCTCCTTGAAATGACCTTGCAAATGTTTTAGTGACTTCTTTGTGGAAGCCATTAAATTTCTCAAGAAATTGTAGCCATCCCACCTGTTTCAACATTTCTCTACTTTGAGGGTATCCCTCCAGGTATTTTGTGCCCACTGGTTCAGTTCTTACAATTAAGCCCATAATTCCTTCTTCAATCTTTAGATTAGTACTCTTTCTGCTCACGGAAACAATAAATTCAACCTTCAAATTGATATACCTCTGTTTCACGGTGACAATGGCTTCAATCTTCAAACTGATATACCTCTGGTTGATAGTGAAAATGGCTTCAAATTCCACACTGATATACCTCTGGTTGACAGTGACAATAGCTTCAAATTCCACACTGATATAGCTCTGTTTCTCGGTGATAATGCCTCAATCTCTTGCTCACGGTGATAGTGCTTCAGCCTCTACTCACGGTGATAATGCTTCAATCTTTGCTCACGGTGATAGTGGTTTGATATTTCAAATTGATATACCTCTTCTCACAGTGATAGGGATATCTCGGAATGAAATGATGGAGGGCTGGCTACGGAATGGAGTGACGGAAGTAGTTATGGAATGAGTTAATGCAGTGAGGTGGAGAAAACAAATCAATGAGTGAAAAGACTGCGGAGATTTTTACAACGGATTTAAAAATCATCATTAAATGATTTGGCTGGGTGACGTGAGGAAATCAAACACTTCAGCGTTTTTAACCGCTCAAATGGTGGTCGGGTATAGAATTTGAAATGAAAGATTTTTATCCAAAGTTTGTGGAGGGTATATTTGGTATGATCAATAAAAATAATCAAAACAACTTTTTCGAATGATTCACAACTAAACTATACTAAAGTTTTTATGAAATTCCATTATAATCAAAACTTGTTACCTCTGCTTTTCATTTGCTTTTTGTGGTCTTTGTCTTCTTTGTTCTCCTTTGGAAGAGTCTTCATAAACCTTCTTGATTCTTATTATTCATGGATATACTGGATCATCTTGTTGCAATTCAAATGTCTGCTGATTAGTATCTTCAGGATCTGTAGCTGCGGAATGACTGTCTGGCTGCGGAAAGTCTGATCAGCTGTAGAATGTCTGTTAAGCTGCAGAATGTACCTATAGAGCATTTTAATCATGGAATGGAGTGGTTTGGGATATAAGTGAAATGTTATATGGCATGAATGAAGATGGATGATGAGTCATGATATGTATGAAGTGGATGATGAAATGGAATGGATTCAATTTATGAAATGGAGTGGAAGAATATAAGAAATGGTCTGCAATCCATGACATGTGTTATTCATTTGCAGCAAGACATCAAACTTTAAATTTTGACATGGAAATGAGGTGGATGGAGTATGGAATGAGATGAATGATATATGGAATGAAGTGAAGTATGAATGAATGAATAAAATGGAGTATGGATGGATAAGTGAATGGAATGAAATGAAATGAAATGGATCATAAGTACAATGGATCCGAACTTATGATTTTGTAACAGCTGCTTGCAAAAACAAAATGGGAAAAGTTAGAGTGTCAGAAAAACTTTGATTTTCACCCTATATTTTCTATATAAACATGCCAATCAATGATTGGTTTTCATGTTTATACCTTATTATTATTATTATTATTATTAATTTTTTTTTTAAAAGAAATGCTTCAGAAAATTCAATCAAGTTGATGAAGAAGAAAGATTCTTCTTCATTAACTTCACATCATTGTTTTCCTGGAACTTCTTGAAAAACTCTTCTCTTGAGAGTGGTTTGTGATACAACTTCAATCTATGACCATTCACAAGAAAAGTGACCTCTTCTTCATCTATTGTCCTGATTTTTACTGCTCCATTGTCAAAAATTTCAACAATTTCATATGGCCCAAGCCAATGTGTTTCAAATTTACCTTGAAAATCCTTGAATTTTGAATCAAACAAGAGAGCCCAGTCACCTTCTTTGAATTTCTTCTCTTTGATGTACTTGTCATGCCATCTAGCCCTTTGCTGTTGGACTAGACTTGTTTTCTGAACTGCATCTTGTCTAATCTCATCCAATTCATTAATTTGCTCCAGTCTATGCTTTTGTGCCTCCGTTAAATCAAGTCCTAGCTGAACTGCCATTTTGAAAGTTTGAATCTGGAACTCTATGGGAAACAAAACTTTCTTTCCATAAACAAGCTCATAAGGAGTATGGCCTGTTGTGTTTCTCCATGTAGTTCTATAGGCCCACAAGGCTTCGGGAAGCCTATCTACCCAATCTCTTCTATGTAAATGAACAGTCTTTGTTAGGATTCCTTCAATGACCTTATTAGTAGATTCCACTTGACCATTTGCTTGTGGATGATAAGGAGTAGATTTTCTATGCATGATTTTGTACCTCTCCATCATTTGTTCCACTAGCCTTGATGTAAATTGAGCTCCTTGATCTGTAACAATTTCCCTTGGGACACCAAAACGAGTAAAAATATCCTCAAAAAGAAAATTAACTACAGATGATTCATTAGCAACAAGTAATGGCTTAGCTTCTACCCATTTAGTAACATAATCAGTGCAAACTAATATATATTTCTTTTGTCTTGATGGAGGACTAATAGGTCCTATAAAATCCAAAGCCCATTTTTCAAAAGGTTCAATATGTACCTGAGGTTGTAATGGCATCTCACCTGAAGGAGAAGGTTTCCCTACCCTTTGGCAACTGTCACACCTTTTGTCATACTCTTTAGCATCTTTAAACAAGGATGGCCAATAATATCCTAAATTAAGGATCTTATAGGCTGTCCTATTATCAGCAAAGTGTCCACCACAAGGTTCATCATGACATGCTTTGAGAATCTCGGGCATCTCATCTTCACGAACACATCTCCTAATGATCAAATCTGGACCTGTCTTGTACAACTCATTAGCAACCCATGAATATTTTGCACTGTCATAAATGATTTTTCTTTTATCCCTTGCATTCATTATTGAAGGAAATTTTCCTGAAACTAAATAATTATCAATATCAGCAAACCATGGAGTTTGAGTAGAAATTGCAAAAAGATATTCATCAGGAAATTGATCTTCAACCGGAGTGTCATCTTTGATATTTTGGAGTCTAGATAGGAAATCAGCTACTGTGTTTTGTTTTCCAGGCCTATCTAGAATAGTAATGTTGAATTCTTGTAAGAGAAATAACCATCTTATGACTTTGCCATTAGTAATTGCTTTGTTCATTAAGTATCTAATTGCAGAATGATCAGTGTGAACAAAAGTTTCATAGCCTGTTATATAGTGTCTAAATTTGTTTATGGAATTAACAACAGCTAAAAACTCTTTTTCAGTTACAGTATAGTTTAACTCTGCAGGAGTCAAATTTTTATTGGTATAATAGATGGCATAGGGAATCAAATCTTTTTGTCCCAATACTGCTCCTAGTGCTGTATCGGAAGCATCTGTCGAGATATGAAAAGGTAACTTCCAGTTAGGTCCCTTTAATATAGGTGCTTCAGAAATTTTGGTTTTCAGGGTTTCAAAAGCTAACTGGCAATCAGAAGTCCACTTGAATTCACAATATTTGGTAAGTAATTTGAAGAGTGGAGATGCTATCTTGGTGAAGTTTTCTATAAATCTCCGATAATACCCTGTAAATCCTAGAAAACTTCTAACATCTCTTTGACAACTTGGAATAGATAGGTTAGAGATGACTTCAACTTTTGACTCATCAACTCTAATCCCATCCCCTGAAATGTGGTGCCCTAAAACAATACCTTCAGTAAACATCATAAAACATTTTTCATGACTAAGTGAAAGGTTTGCTTCTTGACATCTTTTTAAGACTTTTCCAAGTTTTCTAAAGCCTCTTCAAATGTATTCCCATAAACTGTGAAATCATCCATGTACACCTCTACAAAATCATGTATTAGATCCGAAAAAATTCCTAATACTGCCCTTTGGAATGTTGCAAGTGCATTGCATAATCCAAATGGCAATACTCGGTAAGCATAGGTACCCCAAGGACAGGTGAATGTGGTTTTGTCTTGATCTTCAAGTGCTACTTGGATTTGATTGTAACCACTAAACCCATCTAGGAATGAGAAGTACTTTTTGCCAGCTAATGTATCTAATACTTGATCTATGAAAGGTAAGGAAAAATGGTCTTTAAGAGTAGCTTTATTTAGTTCTCGGTAGTCAACACACACCCTCCATTTTCCATTTTTCTTTGGCACAATTACCAAAGGAGAAACCCACTGACTATCTGAAATAGGATAGATGAAATTAACATTTAACAATTTTTGCAATTCTTCTTTAAAAATTTCCCTAAGATTTGGATTCATCCGTCTTTGAGGTTGTCTGATTGGTTTGCAATTTTCCTCTATATAGATGTGATGAGTGCAAGTCTTGGGACTTATCCCTTTCATGTCAGTGTACTCCCATGCATATGCAGAAGAGTGTCTCTGTAATACTTTGACTAACTTTTCTTGTTGAGATTTCTCTAGGTTCTTATTTATATTCAAAGTTTTGCCTAGAAAGATCTCACTTGTAGAGCTGCCAAATTTATCCATAGAATGAAGAGACATCTGCCTTGATGACAAAAACTCAATATTGGATCCCTCTTGAAATGATTCATGTTTGTGTTCTGGAGAGGATTCAAAGTTTTCTAGAGTATTCAGAATTTTATTATCTTCACTAATTTCTGAAACTGTGAAGAGAGGTTGTAAATCTTCTTCATTCTCTATCCATTGAGTGTCATCTAGATATGTAATTGTCCTAGCTGGAGGATATAAAGTGAATTTCTTAGTTGAACTACCATCAGAGATATACATATCACCGGATCTACAACTAATAAAAGCATCAGCTATAACCAACCAAGGTCTTCCTAATATAACAGGATGTCCTCCTAGATTATTCTTAGGAGTTAGGATCATAAAATCCACAAGGTACTCCCAAGAGTCTAGGGACACTGGAATGTCTTCTATTACCCCATCTGGTTTGATTACAGATCTGTCTGCTAATTGTAATAATGTGGGTGTAAAGAGAAGATTAGGAAGTTTCAGTTTATCCATGATTTGTCTACTCATGATATTGATTGCTGCTCCTAAATCAATGAGTGTGTTTTGGATTTCAATTCCATTGATGTGAATTTTAACAATTGGATTTCCTGGGTCAAGATACTTTGGAATAGCAATCTTGTCCATCATAATGTCTGCTATTTTTCCTTCTAGTTGAATTTTCTTTGTTTCTCTTATTCTTTTCCTTGTTTTCTTCATACTCAACTCCTTTATTGTTTTGGCTAAAATTGGAATTTCCTTGATGGCTTGTAATAATGGAATTTTAATGCAAACATTTCTCAGCTCATCTAGGAAATCATAATTAGGCACCATAATTTGTTTTTCTACACCTCTATAAATTTGTAATCTTTCTGGAAAGGGAGGTATAGAAGTAGATGTGGATGGTTGCTCTAATACAAGAGTTGAAATTATTGGATCCTTTTGCTTTAATTTTTTAGTGTTTGGGTCTTGAAAAGATGTGTCTTCCTCAAGACTTTTATTCACCCGCAGAGAGTCTTCCTTAGAGTTATCTTGTTCTTGTATGATCACAGAAGGTTTCCTCTTTTCAAGTATTCTTCCAGACCTCAGTTGAACATCACTAAGGTCTAAAGGAGTAATTAAATAAGTTGGAAATTGTTGGCCTTCTATCATGTATGTGTTCTGAGGGTTCTTATTATTGGGGTTTGGTATGGGTTGAGCAGGCAATTGATTTGATTTTTGAGGGAATGGTAATGGAAGTGGTTGATTTTGATGTGGTAGGTTCTGATGATGTTGTTGAGGATTTTGTTGAAAATTTTGTTGAAGATTTTGAGGAAAATTTTGTTGAGGATTTTGAGGATAAAAAATGTGGGTATGGTGGATACTGGTAGTATGGGGAGTATCTTCCATAGGGACTTTGTTATCCTTGTGCCCAAGTTGGAGATTGATTTTGAAATTGAGGCCAAGGTTGTTGCCAAGAATTCCAAGGTGGAGGTTGATTATACATTTGATCATGGAATCCTTGTGTCTAAGGTCCCTGCCAAGGCCTTCTAGATACAAAATTGAGAGACTCTGTGGAATCTGTAGGAGTTTCCTCCTGAAAGATAGCTTTGAGACCAGGAAGAGAAGGACAATTCTTGGTCTCATGTTTTTCAGAACAAATGACACAGGTCTCTACAACTTTTACATCCAATGGACACTCCCTCAAGGAATGTTTCTTTCTACATTTGGGACAAAAGATTTCCAAGGCATCAGATTCATATTTTTGCTTGTTTTGTATCTTAAGGGTGTCTATTTGTTCACTAAGACTCCCTAAGATGTCAGATTTAAAATCATCAAGCATATGTCCTATTTTTGATCTACTTACTGTCCCAGAAGCAGACTTACTTGCCCTTGCAAGAGCAGGATCTCTTGGACCTTTTACAGTTTTAGATTTCCCTCTTGAGAGGTTGATACATAACTCAGATATTTCAGGTAATGTGAGCTATGATATATCCCTTTTTCCCATCATGTTAAGGATATCCAACCATTCATCTCTAATTGTTTTCAACAAAAGAGCTTTTAAGGTGTCTTGATCTAGGTTTTCCATTTTTGTTATTTTGATGTTGTAATGAAATCTCTCCAACAAATCTTCTAAGTTTTCATCTTCTTTTTGTAACATCTTAAACACTTCTTCCTTATGATTTACTGGCATACAATAATCCATATACCTCTCTAGAAATGCTTGTTTCATGTCTTCCCATGTCCTAATAGAACTGTTGATCAAACTTATAAACCACTTCAAAGCTGCTCCTTTCAAGGTTGAAGGGAATAATTTCAGTTTTTGAGCATCTTGTAATTAGTCATAAGTTCTACACAGAACTTCGAATTCAAATAGGAAGGTTTCAGGATCTTCAATTTTAAGTCCATAGAAGTTTGGAAGGAAAGAGGGTGAAATGTTTTTCATGGTTGTATTAGTTTCTTCATCAATTATAGGGAACCCAAAAGAGCTTCCTATTTCTCTTCTACCTCTTCCTCCATCTACATCTCTACCTCCTTCTCCTCTACCTCTACGTCTACCCCCTCCAAATAATGTGTGTTCTCCATTAAAAACTCCTCCTCCTCCTTCTTCTGCCATGGTTGGTTCTTCTGTGATAGTAGGAAAGTTTGTATCCCTAACAAGAGTCCTTGAATTTTATTCTAAGACAGATTTAGTGGATGAAGTGGAAGGTTTTTCTAATGGAATATCTGATCTTAGGTCTTCTAGAAGTCCAAGATCAGTAAAGGATGGAATGTGGGTCTGAGTTGAAGGTGTACTAACTCTTGGTCTAGATGAAACAAGTGGTGTTCTAGAGATCAAATTTATGTTTCTGCTGCTTATAAATCTACCCCTTGAATCTCTCTCTCTACGCATATAATTGTTTTTTTTTTTTTTTGGAATTAAGAAACAAAGGTTAGCTAGTTTTCAATTCCCCGGCAACAGAGCCAAAATGTTTAGTCTCAACCTAGTCTCCTAAATTGAGTTCATTTAATTGTCAACCAGGGTTGGTAAACTGCTGAAGTGAAGTGTACTGTATGTACCTATGTGTTTGTTTCCTAATGTGTTTTGTTTAGTGTTTTTATGATATTTTTGGTCTTTTATGATGATTTATGATTTTTTTGGTCTTTTGATGGTTTTTATGTTCACAAGGAAAATGACTAAAAAGCTAGTGGAAAGAAGCTACTGGTTAAAAACAGAGTGAAACCTAATTGGTTGATGACAAATGACAAATGCAAATGCAAATACTGAAACAGAATCAAATCTAAACTATGACTAAGCAGAAACAAAGCTTGATAATGAATTTTAAGGAAATGATTCAAAACATAAACTTAACTTGTCCAATTCTTTCATCAAAGGTATTCTGAAAAATCTTGAGAAATGGTCAGCTAAGTATACAAATTCTCCTAACTAAACAATTAAACAACCAACTTATAATGATGCAACATTTTATCCATGGTTAAATATTTGTTGAAGCATATTTGGAGGAAAACATTGATACCATCATAAGATCTCTACTCTAAGACTAGTTCCTAACTCTATTCTGCAACTTAGTTAAACATCACTAAACCTTACTCAAGAGCTATAGATTTCTTTTCAAAGTAGTCTTTTGAGAAAAGGCTCTGTTTATGAAGTGGTAAAGAAGTTGCAAAAGTACCTCAGGCCTTGAAATGATATTGTCTTTTGTTCATATGGTTATGAATCAATTATAAATTTGGAACAAGAAGAGATTTTGTAAATAATGAAGGCCGTATTGTTAAGTTTAACAACTAATGTAATCTAATATGCAGTGGATGACAATGAATTGTGGAGTGAAGATGCAATGAGTTAAGCTAAAACTGAACTTAAGATGTCACTAGTCTAAAACAGTGCTGAAGTAACAAGCCATTATCAAACTTAAAACAAAATAACAGAGCATGAATTGGATGCAATTTGACTCTGGAGTACCCTAACTAAGTTATCATGCATTAATCTATGGGATTCTACAGCCTGTTTTGTCCATCATGATTGGTATTTTGGAAGAGCTTCTTAGAACAATCCTGGCTGTACAATTCAGTGCAAATGCAAACATAAAGACTGAAAGCAATTTAAAAACTAAGATATCACAGCTATCTCCTACCCATCATTATGATATTTTGGAAGGGCGTTTTAAGAGTAAGATTAGCTATGCTACTTAGTGCAATCAAACAACTGAAACGTTCAGTATCACAGTCATGCCTTAGACATCATAAGGATTTTTTGGAAGAATTTGCTTAGTATAAGTTCAACTGTGATAGTGGACAAAAGAAATTACAATTAAATCCTACAACACTATAGCCATTTCCCGTTCATTATCATGATCTTTTGGAAGAGTTTTTTCTTTTGGAAGAGTGCTTGGAACAAGTATAATTATAGTGGCTAATGAAAATAACTACGAACTCAAACTTCAAAAACATAAAAACAACTAAGATACTTATCTAAATCACGAAAGTAAAGCCGTGTAGGAGGCAGGGGCCCTCTACCACCAAACGGAGTCTAACTCCAAATCAACTCAACGCGTTCAAAGCAATACTGTCTTCTTCATTAAATGAAAAATAACTTGAAACAGAGTAGTCTCAGTCTTCAGAAATATAGCATGAAATCTAAGAAAAATCTACCTTATCTCTCGGTTTCCCAAGTGTTTTTATAACAAATTTACATAACAAAACTTGCAACAATACAGGGATCCTTGTCTTTCCTTATCGAAATCACATTAGGACT
The DNA here is from genome assembly GCA_034641835.2 of Pinus albicaulis. Taxonomy (NCBI): domain Eukaryota; kingdom Viridiplantae; phylum Streptophyta; class Pinopsida; order Pinales; family Pinaceae; genus Pinus; species Pinus albicaulis. The sequence continues at coordinate 1,626,358,310 of CM076578.1, forward strand.
CTTGAAGATGGAAACGTAAAGAGAAAAAGGACATCTGGACTAGGACAGTCATATTAGAAGTCTGCCTTCCTAAATGTGTTCCCACGTACCAAAACCACGTCTAGAATTTGTTTCTTCCTTCATGGTGAGCAATGAACGATGTGGACATGATGTGGAATATACCCATGTGTGGTTTTTCTTGAGAGGATACCTGGAACATTCCTGAACGTGAAGACAGCTGCAGAATTGCCGGTTAGCTACGGAATGCCTGCATTCTATAGCCAGTTTGCATTATAATGACAAAATCACAAAACTTAGCAAGTTAGCCATGTTTAATCATTCTAAAAGTAATTTTAACTAATTTCATTGATCAATTGGGTCTGGGATAATAGTGGACAAATGAAAATGAGGTAAAGTAAGATGAAAAAAATCACAATCTTGGGGCTCAACAGAATGCATCTGCTATGTATATAAAATTGTCACCTCCAAGTTTGTAAGAACCCCGGGCTGATAAGGTAAAGTAGGGAAACCCCTGGGAGTTGTAACACTCTTGGTGCAATGCCATGGCTCACCACTTTTTTGCATTGTTTCCAGGGAGGTGTCTAGTAGATGCTTTTATTCTGTTTTAGCAATCTTTTCTCCTTCCTTTTTCATGTTTTTTATAAAATATTTAAAAATACAAAAAAGTATGATTTTAATGCCTCATAGGAGTAGGGATACTCAGAAAATTTTTAAAAATAGTTCTTCAAAACCAACCCCCCCTCCCCACTTGACCACGTGCTATAGTAAGAAACACATCACCATACACTTTTGAAGGTAGAAGAGATGGATGGATTTGATGAAAATGAAGAAGGTCTTATTGGGTTTCCCATTCAAGATATAGGCAACTGTGTACATATGAAGAACATCCCTTGCTATTTCCTTCCCAACTTCCATGTTATTAGGATAGAGGACCCGAAAACATTTCTATTTGAATTTGAGATACTTTTTCGATATTATGGCTATTTACCACACACTCAAAAATTGAGATTATTTTCTGCAACATTGAAGGATAAAGCTCTTAAATGGTTCATGATTCTAGGTACAAATTCAATAAGATCATGGAATGATATGCACAAGATATTTCTAGAAAAAATTCAATCGTGTTATACGGTGTGCCAAAAATAGCCAACCCATAAGACTTTTTGGGTGGTGGCCATCCCTTAGAGATGGCTACCATAAGCCTTACTATGATATTCATTTAGGGCTTGCTCAGTTTGGTCGTGTGTGAGGCATCGACGTAAAATGGTGTCAACGCCTCTTCGGTACAGGACATCCCCCATAAGAAGGTATCAAGGGGCCTAATGTCATATGCTTCTTCGGCCATCACGAGTGAGTTTCAATTTGAAATTTTGGGTTGGTAGAAACAAAAGGATGTCGTCGTATCAAGGGTACTCAGTCGTCACTAAGAAAAAAATTTCATGAGGTAGTGATTAATTAATTGGGGATCCTTGGGTCGCACTTGGGAGATCAATGATGAATTTGGCTAGGATTAGTCGTTTATTTCTCTCGGGGGAGCATAACTAGAGGTGAAATTGCTACAGTATAACTATCCATCGGGCGTACTTATGGTTCATCATATGGCGGGTTAGCAAATATCACATTGGTTTGATAGTTTCTATGATTGTTGTAGTCCTTAGGATGATGTAACGCCAAATATTTTGTACCGCATGTAATAGGGCTAGGGAAGTTTTTTCTTCTGGCTCATACCTTAAAGTAGGGTTGGATAGGTTCTTGCTGACGTAATAAATTAAGTTCTCTTTATGTTCGGGTTCATCTTTGACTAACACCCCAGCTATGGATATATCTAAAGCATATAGATATAAGTTATAATATTTGTCGTAATTGGGTGGGCTTATCAAGGGGGCTAAATACAAGGTGTATTTTAGTGCCTCAAATGATTTTTGAGCCTGATCATCCCATTTCAACGGAATGTCCTGACACAGTAGGCACAGGAAGTCCTGCATGAAAGTGGCTTAATCAGGTACAAAGAGTCATAAGAAGTTGGTTTTTTTCCTGCTGACTTTGAAACTGCTTTGGTGTTTTTGGTGGTGATACTTCTTTGATTTCCTAGACCTTGAGGGGGTCAACATTGATTCCTGCTTGGGATACTATGAATCCTAACATTATACCAGAATTTACATAGAAGACACACATGAGGGGGTTCAAGAATAGGTTGTAGTACCGACACCATTGAAATACCAAACGTAAATCCTCTAGATGGTTAGCTCATTTCTTGGATCGTATTGTGAGTTCATCCAAGTAGGCTAATATGAGATGATCCAGGTCATGGAAGATATACTTCATGGCCTATTGAAAGGTGTCTCCAACGTTATTAACACCAAATGGCATAACCTGATATGAAAATGTGCCCTAAGGGGTTGGGAATGCGATCTTATATCAATCTGTATGTCATATCTGAATTTGATTGTACTCTGAAGATCCATCCATGAAGTACAAGGCCTTGTGCTCGATGCAAGCATCAATGGCTTGGTCGATGAAAGGAGTGGAGTAGTTCCCTTTGGGACAAGCTTTGTTTAATTCTTAAAAATCGGTAGAGACTCAAATGGTGCCCTATTTTTTCATGATGGGTGTAGGGTTATCAACCCAAGGTGTGTAAGATATTGAGTAGATCAATCCAACTTGGTCAATATTTTCTATCTCTTGTTTGATCGGTTCTTCTTTGGATGGGTGTAACTGATGCTACTCTTGGCGGATGGGTGATATGTGAGGAAAAGTGTCAATGTGACGCCCCACGATGGTGGGGCTTAACCCTAACATTTATGAATAATCTTAAGAGAATATATCCCTATATTCTTGTAATAGGTTTGTATACATGTCTACATCATCTAGGGAGCATGCTACCCCCATTGATATTTCTTTGGTTTTTCCCGGTTTTTTCAAGATATTCACCTTAATGGTTGGCGAATTATTCAACATATTTCCTTCCTCAAACACAATGGGTGTTGGGATAGGATTCTTGAAGCAATATACATTTATTGACATAAGTAAGTCTTTGGATTCAATGACATAAATATCCTGGTTTTTTGTGTTGCTAGGCACGAACATGTTTTCTGGAAGAAAAAATGAGTGGTGATGCATTATGTCTCACCAAAAATCTATTTCCATAATGGCCTCTAATATATCATCATCAGAGTGAAAAAAAATTTCTAAGGAGGAATTGTTTTGTGAGAGGTTGTGAGGAATTTGTTTGGGCCTAACAGTGTTGATCAATAGACATCAATATGATTTTTTTTTTTATTTTGTTGAACAAGATGAGGTTGACAAGGTGCAGACGGGTTGGGTTTGCACTATCGATGATACTACTACCATTTTGGTAGGTGCAATAGTCTCGACACCAAGGAGAGATGAGAAAACAACAGGAGTCATGGTTCCCATGCATGATGAGATGAATCATATATGGGGTTGTGTGTCGTCAACATTAAATGGTAGAATAATTTTCTGTGATGTTTCTCTATTTTTGTGCGAGTGTGGTTTCATGCTCTCATGGTGGTGTATGAAAGGTACATGTATCTTATTTGATTTGAATATTTTGACAGATGCAAAGGTGCAAAAATTTTCACAACATAGGGAATTTCTCTATATCATGATCATGGCTTGTGCAAGTGTTGTATGGAGTAAATGTACCCATTGAGTATATTGTATGGGTTCCAGTACTACTCATCATTTTAGAGGATGGTGATGGGAGATGGTTAAGAGAATGTGTATTTATTCGTTTTTGTCATCTATTATTATTAGACCTTGTGTGATTTGGCTCTTGTGGGATTTTTTCTTCTAACGCTGCTCTAGCCTCTCTCAACTTTGGAAGGTAATGGAAATTCATCATGTGGGAAATTGAAAGCAAATTTGGCAACAAAATGTGTGACCTTCTCTTGATTAGAGAGATGAATTTAAGGTATAGGTGTGACCATGCGAAAAATGTGAGTGAACTTGTTAAGCTTGCAACATTGATAAACCATGTGGTTGTTTTTAGCACATAATGCACATGATACGTTTGGCTTTATTTTTACGTCACTAGGGCAAGGGGCTCTCTTCATGGTTCTAGGTGGCTGGTGAAAACAGTGGTTAGGCCTCGTTATTACCAGCTGCATATGTTGTGGTAACTCGAAACTCACTATGTTCGTATTATTCATGACGAATGAGCGCATGATGTCTAGCCTAAGTTGAAATCGGGGGACATAGGGGAAATGTCGCACGTGGTGGTTACCATCACATATAAGAGAAGACAAGAACTATTTTTTTTTTCAATCCCCTTCGAACACGGGGGTGATTGGGTACCATTTTCAGAATGATATTAAATATGGGCATTGAGCGATTAAATGGTCATATTCATCACACAATATATAGGCCGAGGATGGGAATGTGGGGGGTTTGTGGGTGGGAAGTCATTTTTTTGGTGGATTGCTCTCCTTAGATATGCAGAGAATGGACCTAGTCGCTTCATTCTCCTAGGATGTGGAACTTTCTACAGACTTAAAATATGATTTTTCTACGTTATCAAGGCTGGTTATGGCAAAGCATAGCAACTCTTGTGCTAAATATAATCGAGGAATATAGGGAAAATGGAGAATGTAGTGGTTATCCTAGGATATCTGGAAAGAATATTGATTGGGTCGTAGCCCTATGAATTACATCAAGTTAACCGCGTACCATCTCTGAAACAACTCCAGAGCTACGCATTATGTGATCAAATGATCACATTCATTACATAATGCACAAAGCTGGTCTTGAGGTTGAGGAAGGTTATGGGGGAGAGGTGGTTTCTTTGGTGACTGTCTCTCCTCCGATATATATAATATGGTCCTTGCTGCTTTAGTCTATTTAATTTTAGTGATGTACGTGGATTATGTGTCCAAGATTTTTAAATCGATATTTTCAGCGATGAAACATCGCATGAAATTGAACATTGATCGAAGACGATGGAGGTTGGGAAAACAATGCACATGATGGTTGCTCTAATAGATGTGACACATGTGTCTTCTATATCGTGATAAGTTTCTTTGGGAAACGTGTAGTATTTTGTACCAATGGTTGAAAGCCCTTAATTCAGGGTGTTGTGTGATCAAGCCATTGCGTTCATCACACAACGCAAAAACTGGGACATGTGGTGTGGCATGTGTTTACCTTATTTGAGCTGTGGGGTTGGATAAGTATGAGCATGATGCAGGTTCTTCTCGTACATAAAATATAATTTTGGACTCATCCTCCTTCATTTATATGGATTCCATGGTGGGGTCCTCAATATTAGATTGTTCTAGGGCATGAAATTCGTCCCTATATCAAGGAAACTCTAGGAAATGATAGGTGTAATTCCCATAATGGTCACATATGGAACATGCATGATTGGTGTGTAATGATTTCTATTGCTTGTTCATGACCTGTTCCTTTATCCCGGTATATGAGGTCGCAATATTTATTTCGATATGTAGAAGATGTTTTAGTTATTCTAATTCAGTGAATATATTAGTAGGATGGCTTATGATACCACACAATGCGCAAGGTTTTAATTCCCTAGGTAACTTGGGGGTTTTGATGTTTTTTCCTTTTTTGTTATTCCTCTTGGTAGTGCCATTTGGTGACACTACATGTGTTTCTTTAATTGCTACGACCACTTGTGGGGAAATAGAGGCCATCCCTATAGAGGTAATGTTAGGGATTTCTAGCATGGATGGAGGGACCAAACATGACAAGGGTATTGCGAAAGCCATATTTTTCAATGTCATAGTTTCCATGACTTGTTTCGATACAAAAATAGGTGGAGGATGCAAAAATGGGGTCTGTGAAATGGGGTATTATAGGAATTTCGTCCCTGTGGCTTCGACATCCATACTGTCAGTTTCTTCTTCTGGGATAGTTTCGGTGTTTGATGAGCTCATCATGCACACTAGTGCCTCCATGCTTTCGGGGGCTTCCCCTTGTACAATAAGGGGATATCCTAGGAATTATCCTAGGATAGATGATGGTTTTAATTGGCCCAACCCAAATTCTATAGACCTTGTGAGCGGTTTCGTGGTTGTATCTACATATGGTAGTACAACATCTAGATTGGTCATGGGTTTCTTGTCATAGTATGTGAGCTCATCGTTGGTGATTATCCGATCCTCATGACGGAACATCATCACCCTAAAGATAGAGGATGTGATCGTGGTCATGGCGTACATGTAACTCCTCCCCAGGAGTATATTGTAGTCGAGTTGTGAGGCTAGGACCTCAATGTCTATAAGGACTGTTGTTCCGACCAGGTTCACTAGGAAATTTTGACAAAGACTAATGGGGATTCATGGCCGCCCTTCATGTGCTCTAAGCTTGATGTAATATGGTTTCAAGTTAGGTGATTCTAACTTTTTCCAAATTGATTTACACATGATACACATGGATGCTCCTTCATCCACAATGCATCATTTTATGGTGATATTATGAACTGAAACTAGGATCTAGAAAGCGACTAGAGAAGGAAGCCTAGGAATTGCTTTTTTTAGGTCAAAAACCATTAACTGGGAATCAGAGGGGTTGATCGCACAAAAGGTGGAAAGTAATGCCTTCTGCTATGTTGGAAATGATTGCAGGACTTCCAATGCTGACATTGTTGCTAGAGATTGAGCCAAATCATCCACTATACTATAGCTATGAGCAACTTTGGAATGATGTCATGCGTGCCTGGTTTTTCCTTTGATCATTATTGGACGAGGCTCAATAGGTACTCTGGAGATAGTTAACAATGCGGTAGGTGCGCTCGTACTTGTACATGATGGGTTGGCATATAGGGGAGTTTCATAGTTCCTATTTCGTGTTTGGAAGAAAAACTCTTCTCTAGCCATGTAGATCTTGTGGTTGTTCCCCCCAATCTTGTTTTTGTCTGGTTGTTTTTGCTGGATATTACAGACTCCTTGATGGGGGAAAGGTTCTTGCATCACCACAAAATGCTAAGTAGGTTCTCCTTGTCCTTTGTTACGTTGAATTTTTTTCAATTCAAGCAGTTTGAGATAGCGGTGAGTGTAATGTATATACTCACCACATATTGCACAAGAGTGATTTTCCGTTAGGCTTGGTCTCTTGTTTTTCCCTTGGGAGTTATTATCTGGCTCCTAGTTTTGATTTGGGTTGGGATTTCCCCCAGTTTGAGACCATGGGGGGGCGTTATTGATTACTTCCCCCTACCCAGGATATTCCTTTTGGTTGTTCCTTGGATTTTTCTTTGAATAATTTAGAGGATTATTTCTATTCTCCTGATCATAAGATTTTTTTTTGTTGATCCTAATATGGTTTCAAAATATTCACAGGTGCATTGTTTTATGTCGGTGGTGTATTTTATGCTGGAAAAGGGGAGTATTAGTTCCCCTTTCCTTGATTGGTGTATGGTTGTTGGGGTGGCTCTCTTGTATCAACATTCCTAGATTAGTAATGGTTCCCTTGCAGGGGAGGATATGAACCTCTTTGATGTGGATGATATGTCATCACCCTATTCATCACAATCTATAGAGATGTAGGGTGACTTTGGTGGTACCAGGGTTGTGATATGTAATGAGTAGAATCGTAAAAGTGTCCCAGATATTGATAACTACTGCTTCGTTGACCTTGGTCTAAGGACCCTACCAAACCGTCAATGGTATTGGCCACTCCTAGTATTTCTCTATAAGTTTGCAGGTGCGAGGAATTTGGCAGGACATTGTGAATATATCCTGGTTGGGTGTAAATGAGTTCAAATTGATTGGCTTTTCTAATGGAATCTTCCTACGAGGTGGGTTTTTCTGCGGCTATATCTTTTGAAATCTCTGTAGTGAGATTTTTCAAAAATAAGTCCAACAAAATTTTATCGTCAAGGCTGGATTTGTAAAAGCTACGACATATCTACCATTCATGGAGATGGTCTAATATATGAACGAATGTTTTTTATATGAAATGTGTCAGAAGTTCCTTTCCCGAGTCATGATGAATGGGGAGTTGGAAATATGTGAGGAATGAAGTAGAGAGGGCGCTAAAGGTTCCATGTGATCCAAATAGCTTCTTGACATACCATTTCACAGTAGGCCCTATGAGGGTAGGTTGAAATAGTCTCATGCGAATGGTATCATCAATGATATTATTCGATGATTACCATAGGTGGAAAATCATTATATAATTTCTAGAGTCTTCTGCCTGGTTCCCTTCAACTTTTGGTATATCAAAAAGGAGCTTTGTGGGCATGGGGGCCCAATTAAGGCCATGTGCAATGGGGTCATTGGTTAAATTCCCTAGATCTGGAAGATTTACTAATGCTAAGGGTAACAACAAATTGACTGCAATCATAATCAGTTGCGAAATAGGTATTTGAATGTGATGGTTATGGGGAGGTGCCCAGGGTTTCCCTGTGCTGTACCCTGATGTATATTTTGCTGACTCCTCAGAGGGGTAGCTATCCTTTGACCTCGAGGTGTTGTCGGAGGAGTTGAGTGTTGTGACATTGTTGGGGTTTCCACTGGTGTTGAGATTGGTGAAATTTGGGATTCTCCAATCAAATATACCCCGACAAAGGATGTTTCGATAATGGTGGTGGTGTGACGTCCTCTACACCTAAATGATGGGAGGGATGACCCTCCTCCCTTTAATAGTGGGAGGTTTGAGAAATTCCTAAATTGACAGGGTCCCGTTGTGTCCCCTATGATATGAATTAGTGCATCCTTTTTGTGTTTTTGGTGGTAGGATGATTCTTGTCGAAGAAAAAATATAGGCACATGCATAAAACAAAGCGAAAAAATGAAAAGGTGATTTTTCTCTTTAACTTTACACTATGTGGTCAATCAAGCAAAAAATGAGGTGTTTTTTTTTTTTGCGTATGATACAAAAATCCTATATAGAGCTAATCATCCTTAGACTCTCAGTGTAACTAGGCATTGCAAAGATATCCTCTAATGCGTACTGGGGCCAAAGTCTTGAAAGAATTAGCAACTCCTTCCAACAGCCGAAGAATCGACCAAGGTAATTGTATCAAGATAGAGTGTTGCTTGCACCGTCACCTTTAGGGAAGGATGCCCTAGTTTTTGCCACTAAATTACCATCATCCCACATGAGAATTCAAGTGTTGAGTAATCGATTACCAGTACCAAGCACAAGATGGGTTAGGTAGCCCCAAAGGGTATTATACACATTGGGCCTAAGCTTAACCCTCTTTGAAACAGGTCTCTGTAATGCTTAGGTATTCATTCCATGGTCGTATAGATGGGTTTGAAGCTCCATAAAATGTCAACATCTATGTTTCAAAATTTATTATAACCACAATGGTTTATTGGGAACCTACTGCTAATGGTCCTAACCTAAACTATAATTTCTTCTATGGCCCCTATGGGGAGAATTTAGTGAGTTTAGTTAATGATTATTTTTAATCTCAATTTTTCTAAGGGTGTGCTTTGGAAAAGTAACTGTAAGAAGAGAAAAAAAGTCCCAAAACATTCGGTGCCCTATGTTCCAATGCTTACTGATGCTTCATGTGTGCTTTGGAGTGAAAAATCACGTGTTATGAGATGTAGATATGGGATGATCCTTTAAAATCCTTTTCTAATTACCCTATATGTCATTGTTCCTTACAAAAATTGAAATGATGGATGGATGATGGGACACTTACACCTTTCCTAATTAGACTGTGTTTTCCCTATATGGAGATGGAAAATTGTCTTAGGAAAGCGTTCATATGCATGCCCAGGCTCACCGAGAGGTCCAACAGTAGTAGAGATTACTTACTTTCTTTGTTGAAAGTTTGATCCCAGTCCCAAATATTAATGAAAAATTGAACTAATCTAATGAAATTTTTTGATAAATTTGAACTAGAAAAAGATATCTGGATATATGGGCCACTTAATGTTCACAAATTAAGCTACATATTTTGTATATTTATTAGCAAATAATTTTTTTGGAAAAAATATGTGGATTTAAGGCCACTTGTTCCCTATTTAAACTATGTGTAATTGGCGAAATAAAATACTAAAATTAAAACTACGTAGTTTCTAAGCCAATTCAAGGTTAAAAATAACTTCTAAGTTTCCTAATAGTAGTGAAATACAGAGACAAAGTGATGGAAAATTATTATGGGTTTCCAATCACCTTAAAAATGAGAAAAAGTAGAATTTTTTTTCTTGTTGGACTGTCGCGCGGGTTATATTCCCATAGGCATAGAGCACGTGTATGTCAGAGCAGAAAGCACATTATTGGGTAGAATGGAGAAAATTTTCCCTCTATGTTGTGATTTTTTTTTCATTGAGTGTGATTGGAGATGCAACGAGAATGTAGGGGTGGTTTGCAACAAACTGAGTAGGAAGAAGGATCTGGAACAAAAACCATTAACTCAAAAAGAAAGAATCCACTAGAGTCTCCATTCTTGTGGTAGTGTATTTGGTGCAAGGGTGTTCAAAATAAAATTCTTTAGCAAGGTGGTTGTTACCTTCACAATGTCACAGAGAAAAATGATTTTATACTGCTAGTGGAATAGATTTGACATAATGTAAACTAAGTTTGAGGGAAGAGTAAGCATACAACACTAAGAAAAAAACAAAACACAAGATAAAAAATACAAAATCTCGATGGAGAAAACATCCTAACAACACAAGTGCATAATTCTCCTTTTATTAGGTTTTGGTAGTAAAAAATATACAATGCTAAACAATTGAAGAGGTTTCTTTAAGCTATGGAGCTCAAATACCCAAAAAAAGGGGGTCTCCTTCCCTTGAGTTCCTACAAGCATCTCTTCCCTCTTTCAAAGGTTGGTATATCAAGGTCAAATGGTGGACCTCTCTCTCTTGGATTGAGATGTTGGCTGGCCAACATATGAGTACTTCCAATCCCTTTTTTGTTGGACTATGAAATTTGGTTTTCTATGAAGAAATTTGGCCAGCATAACAATGTGTCTTTGTTTCTTCTTCCAAAGGTTGGTTTATATAGAAACTATTTAAATTTCACCTCATTCTCTTGGTACAAGATTAATAGTGACTCAAGAGTGGAGGCAGGATTCCTTTGTGGGCTGCAATTACACCTCAAGGTGGCTCAAATCTGGTTGTCCTTGATCGTACTAGGTGGAGAATCATCTCAACCAAGCATGCCAAGTGGTCTCGGATGGTGAAATTTATCCATATTCAGGACCGCATGGCTATCGAAGCAATAGTCTTGTTTTGCACAGAATTCCTTTGATGATGGTGCGCTATCCCTTAATTGTCTATTCAACCTTAGGAAACTTTTAATTTTTAGCCTTTTGTAATGTACTCATTCCCTCAAAATATTTATTTGTACCTTTTTCTTGAAATTTTTAATGTCTTTTTCCTATACAATTTTCCAGTGTTAACACACATGGAATGTCTCAGAACTACGAGAGTTACTCTTGCAAATGTTTCATACCTAGCTGGTGCTAACTGAGTAGATTATGTGGGTGTCAAAATTGCTCATAGTGTGAGATGAAGATGCATTATTGACCTCATGAGATGTGGTGATTGGGGCTTTTGTGTATATTGGGATACTAATATTATCATTTTGTGCTCTCCCAATGCTATTTTTTCTTAATGATACTCTCGTTGCTCAAAACCCTGGAATATATGAGCAATTTCACCTGTGATATTCTTGAGAGCATATGTGACACTTATGGCATGAGTGTCAAGCATGGGTTATGTGAGTGGGTCGTAGTGTATGGACCACCAAACAAAAGACATATTTAAACTTTCTGAATTCTCAACATTGATTAAACAGATGGTTCGGTCTATTTCATAGGGAGCATGTGAGGGGTGATTTTGACAAAGCAACGAAGGGTCATTTTATCTTTTTTCCAGATATAGACTAGTGATGGTGGGAGGAAACTTGCTAATGGGTGCCTAGATGAACTGTTGGCAGTGTTTTTTCCTCAAACCCACATAAGGTGGACCTAGATGTTTCATCCACTACTAGTGTGGTGTCATACATGTTTGGACTTCATGTGGAATTCTCAACAATCAACCAACACATGAAATCCAAAGTTTCATGGAATCGGGAAAGTTGGGGGAAACATTGAGTATGATGGTTTCCTATACAAATGTGGAAAATATGATGCCTACATCTTGGCCTACTTCTCAGGTTGACGTGTAGGTTAGGGTAATACCCCCTAAATTCCAGTATCTTAGGGAACTGATTTATGAGATGGTCTAGTTCATCACATAAATCGCATTGTGGGGTAGTTGTGGCTGACTCAGGTTTCATCCTTGTCTGGTTGGAGGTTTTTTGAGAGGTATATGAGCATATATATTTCTCCTTAATGAAATAAAATATGGTTTTAGTTCCATCATCAATTAGAGACATGATTGGTATTGATAGAGTTACCATATTGGCTTGAACCAGTGCACTTAATGCATCTTGATATCGAATAATTTCACGACAGTGATGAGTGTATTCCACACATATAGAGCATGCTTGGTTAGTGCACAATGCCTTGTTATGCGCTGGTGTCACCTTTGCTGCAATATGTGGAGGAGGGTTCAGTGGCCCTTTTGGGCCATGCAGAAGAGCATTCAACTCATATAATTCGGGGCAGATATTGGTAGGTTTCCTAACTTCTATACATTATGGACATGGTGGAAGTGAGCTGGAGGAGGAAGGATTTTATGCTTCCACCTTCTTTCCCTTTTTTCTTATCACTCTTGTTGGCACTCGTTCGTGTCGAAGAAATGTTGTTTTGAGTTGGGATTTATTTCAGAGGCTGAGCTAGAGGAAGGATGACCGTCAATGTGATGCCTTAATTTTTTGACATGGCCTGAGGGGCCAGATACCAGAATAGTATTGTGATAGCCATATTCGAAAATGTAAGCATTTCCATGACTTGGTGGAAGAAAAAACTAGGTGGAGGGTATAAGAAGGGAGTTTGGGTGATAGTGTATGGTAGGTGTTGAGCACCATCATTTAGTATCTTTTATGTAGTTAATTGTCACCTTTATAGCCTTGTTAGTCTCACTTTCTCACATTTAATTAAATTATGGTCATATGTTGTTGAGTGTAGATGGTGAATTAAGGGTTGTCATACTTCAAATTCCTAATATGGTTTAAATGCATGACATTCATGAAGATATGCAATTTTTTCTAAAGAGTGCACAATACAATCTCATATTAGACAACATGGAGTGATTATAGGGGGTTTGATCACCTCCTTACCTCCTAAATGAAGCCAAGAGATCCTCTATATTCTACATCGACAACTCGAAATCAAAGGATACCAAGCAAGTGGAATATTAACAGAATCAAAGCTCCAGTTCTCTCGAAGGTCAAGGGGAAAAATGCACTAATTTTTAGGGAGGCGTTGGTAGCTACACTTTAGGATAAATAAGGCAGAGCAAGATCTAATTAGGATTTGGGGATAGATAGAGCACTCTTAGTTCTTTTAATAGACATTTGTGTCTTTTATATGCTATGTAATGAGATTGGTTATGCAATAAAATGAGTATTTGGCTTCTCCTTCACTGATTTAGTTTCATAGAGCTGAGCTTGTCGGTTAGGGCCCAATCCATTGGCCTCAGTCTCTCTTATGTATTTTTGTTTCCTTTCCATGCCATTGTAGTTAGTTTTTTTACATTTCATCTTGTTGTGTTTAGTTTTCTCCCATTTAATGTTGCTATAGTTAGACTCTTGTAGTTCATAGTGCAATGGAATATAATAATACAAAGCTTGAAGAGGGTATATCATCACCACATGATCAAATTTATTTCATTTTATGATTTCTTGGAAAGAATATATAGGTTTCTTTGTTTAGCATGAACATGTTACAAATATTGAATTAGTTTTAAATTTCAAATTCATATGTTGGTCTTCTTAAATTCAACTCATATATTACACCATTCTCATCATACATTTGTCAATGATAAATGCATGAATAGGTAGTTTTCTTGCAATTCTGAGAAGAGTAGGAGACGAGGACACCACAAACATCCTTATCTTCAGTTTCCACCCTTCGCCAACAAACTTTCAACCAAATCACCTTCAACTCTATTTTTTGATATCTTCACCACAACACTGAGAACCACCCTGGGGGTGCAAGATGGCTTCTGAAATAATTTATGAGCTTGGCCAAAGGTTTGGATACCTTCCATCCACCTAGGTCCACCTTCGATTGACCTTTACTACTCCTTTCTATTGGGTATGTGTTATATTCTTTCCATGACTAATCACGTGCAGGGGGGTAAGAGGGGGCGGCGATAGCCCCCCCTTTGCGCTGGGCGCTTGGGGGGGTCACACGGGGGGTGGTAGCCGCCCCTGTCGGGGTTTGAGGTAGCACCCCAAGAAAAAATTTTGGTCCTTAATTTTCGGTGGGCGGTCCGCGCCCATGGTTTTGGGATACGATGGTTTTCGGCCCCTGCTATTTTGTAGATCCGATCAAGGGAGCTACGGTTGTGATCGAATCCAGGGTTAACGGATTAGGGTTTATGTATGCTTCGACATGTATATATATATGTGTTGTAACACGAAAAGGAATATAATGAAATATCAAGCTGGTCGTCCCGATTTGGGATCTAGGGGAAAATCTCTCTGTATATCTATTTTATGTTTTATGCTCTCACTATTTTTTATTTTTTGTTATAAGATTCATGTGTAGATAATTTATGTTCAAGGTTAAAACCTATCATTGGTATCAGAGCTGTTTCGGCTTCAAGGGGACGCCTTTACTGTTAAGGGTTTTTTTCTCAGGCCTGAGGTAGACCTTGTTCAGTGGGAGATCCACAGGATCAATTCTTACAGTGAAAGAAGATGGCGAGTGGTGGAAAGATAGAGATCAATAAATTTAATGGTCAGAGTTTTTAGTTGTAGAAGATCAAGATGGAGGATCTGCTGGTGGATAAAGATCATTGGATCACGGTAGATCTAGGTAATAAACCAATGTCAATTTTAGATGAAGACTGGAAGAAACTGGATCAGAAGGCTAAGAGCACAATACGATTATGTTTCTAAGATTCAGTATTGTTGAATGTATCTGGGGAAGCTACGGTGAATAATTTGTGGGAAAAATAGGGACTTTGTACCAATATAAGTCTCTGGTGAATAAGTTGTTCTTGTGGAAAAAGCTGTATAACCTGAGGATGAAGGATGGAGACTCAGTGTTAGAGCATCTGCATGCCTTCAATACTATGGTAAGTTAGCTGTCATCTGTTGATATTAAAAACTCAAATGAGGATAAGTGCAGCAGTTTGTTGTGTTCTCTACCAGACTCGTGGGACAGTCTAGTTATTGCAATAGGTAGCAATACAACTACCATGAATTTTGATGACATTGTCTCAGCCTTGTTGTCGGAGGAAATGAGACGGAGAAATATGGAGGGCCAGAATGGAGATTCCTTATCTGTACGAGGAAGGTCCCAAAACATAAAAAAGAATAAGGTTTTTAGTGGGAGATCCAAATCTAGAGGGAGATCTAAATCTCCTGGAAAGTTTGTAAAGGTATGATGGCAATGCATAAAGGAAGGGCATTACAAAAGGGAGTGCATATCTAAAGCTCTTGAGAAAGGAAAGGAATTTAATGATGCTCCTTCTACAGAGGAAAAAACCACCTCGGATGAAGGTGGGAATTTTTATTTGGCTTCCTCTTCAAATACAGATGTAGATCATGAGTCATGGTTGATTGGCTCAAGTGCATCCTTTCACTTCACTCCCCATCGGGAGTGGTTCTGCGAGTATGAGAAATATGATGGCGGTGATCTCATCCTAAGGGATGATAGGGAGGCCAGAATTTTCGAACATGGAAAGGTGAAGCTGAAGCTACAAGGTGGAAGGATTAGAACACTTCCTGGTGTTCTGCATATTCCTGCATTGGCTAGAAATCTGATTTTTGTAAGCAAGATGGATGATGCAGGTGTAAAAACAGTGTTCGAGAAAGATGCCTGCAAGATGGTTCGGGGAGCACTGGTATTAATGTGGGGAGTTCAGAATGGAAATCTATACAAGATATAAGGTATCACTATTATTGATGGGTGTAACAGTTCTGTCATTCCTGAAAGTGGAGCAGAAAGCCTAGCTGTCTCTGGAGAAAAGACCATGCTGTGGCATCAAAGGCTTGAACATATTGGAGAGAAGGGACTTCGGATAGTACATAGAAATGGTATGGTAGAAGGTATGTCTAATTTCTCTCTAGATTTCAATTTCTGTGAACATTGTGTATATGGGAAGCTGAATCGGGTGAGTTTTCCTTTTGGTGCTAAGAGGGTGAACAAGATATTAGAACTTGTGCACAATGATGTGTTTGGACCTGTGTTAGTTCCATCACTGGGAAATTATATGTAATATGTTTCATTCATAGATGAATTCTCAAGGAATACATGGAAATATTTCTTGAGGAATAAATATGAAGCTTTTGACAGATTTAAACAATTTAAGGCTCTTGTGGAAAACTAGACAGAGAAGAATATAAAGGCGCTGAGGATAGATAATGGTGAGGAGTTCTGCAAGAAGTAATTTGAAGAGTTCTATAAGAATTGTGGTATAGCACGACAGAAGAATAATCCATACACACCTCAGCAAAATGGAGTTGTAGAAAGAATGAGAAAAAACACTGATGGAAAAGGCTAGAAGCATTCTCAGTGGTACCGGGTTAGGACAAGAATTCTAGGCAGAGGCAGTAGAGACTGCATGATATCTGGTTAACAAATCACCTTCATCAATGTTGGAGGATAAGACTCCACATGAGGTATGGAATGGTACAAAACCATATCCTTCACATCTAAGGGTATTTGGATGTGATGCACATGTACATGTTCCAAAGAAGAAAAGGACCAAGTTGGATAATAAATCTGAAAGGTGCATCTTTATTGGGTATAAGGATGGTTTAAAGGGTTACAAGCTTTGGAACCCAGAAACAAGGAAGGTTGTGTATAGCTAAGATGTGATGTTTAGAGAAGTGAAAGATGTTGTTAAACATGAAGTCCTACTAAAGGAACCTAAGCAGATAAAGTTTTAGCTAAAGGAGGATGAATCAGACTCTACAACAGAAGAAGACTCAGAAGATGAAGAGCCACAAACTCCAGCTATTATAATATTAGTTCGGGAAAGAAGGCAACCATAAAGGTATATTCCATCTGCTTTATGTTCAAGTTTTTCCTTAACTATAACAGATGATGATCCTAGAACTGTCAGGGAGGTAGTAGATTCAGAGGATGCAAAACTCTAGAAGAAGGCCATGGTTGATGAAATGGCATCCTTGTACAAAAATGAGGCATGGGATCTGGTGGAGTTGTCGGCTGGAAGGAAGCCCATCAGGAGAAAATAAGTGTTTAAGAAGAAGATGAATGTAGAAGGCAAGGTGGAGAAATAAAAATCTTGGTTGGTAACAAAAGGTAATTCCCAGGTGGCGGGAATTGATTTTGGTGATATTTTTTCTCCTGTTGCCAAGGTTACTTCTATTATATTACTTTTGTCTGTTGCTACTACATTTGATTTTGAGATAGAATAGATGGATGTGAAGACAAAATTTCTTCACGGGGATCTAAAAGAGGAGATATACATGAATCAACCTGAAGGCTTTATGGTGAAGGGTAATAAAGAACTAGTATGCAGGCTGAAGAAGTCTCTGTATGGGTTAAAACAGTCACCAAGGATGTGGTATCAGAAATTTGATACCTATATATGGGGACTTGGCTTCACCAGAAGTAAAGAGGATCACTGTGTTTATTTTAAATTAATTGGTGATCATGTTATTTATTTGGTCTTGTATGTGGATGATATGTTGTTTATTGGAAATGACAAAGAAATTATCCAAGATTTGAAGACCCAACTGTTCTCCAAATTCAACATGAAGGATCTTGGTGGTGCAAACTATATTTTGTGAATGGAAATTAAGAGAGATCGGGCAAAGAGGAAGCTCTGGTTAAAACATAGGAAGTATGTCGAGACTATATTGCAAAGGTTCAATATGAAGAATAGTAAACTGGTGAATGTTCCTATTGCTATGGGTGTAAAGCTATCTGGTGAACACTGTCCCAAGACAAAAGAAGAAGAGGAGGATATGTCCCATGTTCCATATGCAAGTGTAGTGGGTAGCCTGATGTATGCAATGGTCTGTATTAGACCAGACATTGCACATGGAGTGGGAGTATTGAGCAGGTTTATGTCAAACCCAGGGAAGGAGCATTGGACAACAGTGAAGCGGGTTTTCAGATATTTACGTGGCACTAGTGATTATGGCTTGTGCTACCAAGGAAGACCAGGATTGGAAATAATGTTGGACATTCGTGATTTTGTTGATGTAGACTGGGCTAGATATCTCGAAAAAAGAAGATCTACAATTGGGTATGTGTTTAGCCTATTTGAAGGCGTAGTCAGTTGGATGAGTAAAAGACAGTCTGTAGTGGCTCTCTCAACTACAGAGGCAGAATACATGGCAGCCACTCATGCAAGCAAGGAGGCAGTTTGGTTGCAGAGATTGTGTTCAAGTATGGGGTTGGTACAGCAAGCTATAAGGATAGATTGTGATAGCCAAAGTGCAATTTTCTTGGCTAAGAACCCTGCTTATCATTCAAAGACAAGGCACATTGATGTTCAATATCACTTTTTTAGAGATATGGTTGAGGCTAAAAGGGTGTTGCCGGTAAAGGTGGACACTTTGAAGAATGTTCCAGATGCATTTAAAAAGTCTGTGAGCACTTAGAATTTCTCTTGGTGTAGAGAAATGATGGGTGTTGAATAATTGGGCCAATGACTAATCTCTCCTATGGTCCCTTGTAGAAAGAAAAAAACAAGTGGGAGAATGTTGGGTATGTGTTATATTCTTTCCATGACTAATCACACGTAGGGGGGTAAGATGGGGGGCGATAGCCCCCTGTTTGCACTAGGTGCAATATGGGGGTCACATGGGGGCAGGTAGTCCCCCCTGTCGGGGTCCGGGGTAGCGTCCCTGCAAATATTTTTGGTCATTAATTCCCAGTGGGCGGTCCACGCCCATGGTTTTTTGCATGGTTTTGCACATGGTTTTGGGGTACGATGGATTTTTCCCCCTAGTATTTTGTAGATCCGGTCAAGGGAACTATGGTTATGATCTAATCTAGGGTTAATGGATTAGGGTTTATGTATACTTCGGCATGTATATATATATATGTGTGTTGTAACACTAAAACGAATATAATGAAATATCAAGCTGGTCATCCCGATTTCACATCTAGGGGAAAATATCTGTGTTTATCTATTTTATGTTCTATGCTCTCGCTATTGTTTATTTTCTGTTATAAGATTCGTGTGTAGATAATTTCTGTTCAGGGTTAAAACCTACACTTTCCTCGCCATTTATGGCCTTAAACTACCCTCCACTTATTTTCTCTAGCGTTTCAGGACATCTTGTAGTACTATAGGAAATCCTGTAGCTGCTCTAGTCAGCCACTTCTTCAACCCAAAACCTCTCTTTCACCTCACCTAGACCTGACACAACCTCCAAGACACCTTCAACTTTGAAACCATGAGTCCATGACCTTCTTAAGAAACCTAAACACCTCCTTCTTATGTTGGAAAAAAAACTATTTAAAAGCATAGTTAGCTCATTAATAGATGCATTGTTAAGAATAGAAGTCAAGAATTAAGTAGCTATAGTTTCATCAACCATTTGGCCCATTGCGTGCTTAGATTATTTTCCCTTTCTGCAAGTTCAATTCAGAAATTTACTTTATGAATGCCACTTAATTTAAATCTATTTCTTACCGTAGCCTAATTATGTATTTCCTTTCTTGAAATTAGATAGATGAGTCTTTATGCTCTATAATAGTTCCTTTATTGCTGGTAGAGTAGTGATCATGAGTTATTTCTAGTCTTAGCTTTGATTCAGAAGCGAGACAAATTTCATTCTATACAAGAAACACTAGAAGTAGCACCCCATCGTAGGAATAAGAAGAGGATGGCATGGTTATAATGCATCTTCTGTGTATATAGCACTGTCACCTCCAAGTTTGTATGAACCCCGAGTTGATAAAGTAAAGTGGAGTAGCCTCTGAGAGTTGTAGCACTCTTGGTGCAATACCAGTGCTTACCACTTTTTTCGCGCTATTTTCGGTGAGGTGTTTAAGTAGATGCTTTCATTTTGTTTTAGCATAATTTTCTACTTTTATTTTACATTCAATTCCAAAATATTGAAATATCCGAAAAAAAATTGACTTTCATGCCTCATAGAAGTAGGGATAACCAAGGAACATTTTTACCAAAACCCCCACATCCCCACACATTCACCTTTCACCCTTCTTCAGTGACTATGAGGTTGAACATACCATAGGTGAGTCACTTGAAAATTTTGAAGAACCTATTGGAGAAGAAGAGGAGCTTGCTTCACCTGAGGAACCTGCTTCACCAATTCAAGCCATGGCTAAGACTAGGACCCAAGGAGTCTTCCCCATTAGAGAAAAAAATGGGGAAACTTGGATGAAGAACATCAATCCCTCATCCCTTCCACATTTTCATGGAGTTACCTCTAAGGATCCTGACAACTTCATGTTTGAATTTACTGTTGTCCGCAGGACCTATGACTATGCCTTAGATGACCAAAAGTTGAAACTATTCCCATCCACCCTCAAGGATGTAGCCTTGCACTGGTTCATGGGTTTTCCTAGGAACAACATCACTACTTGAGCCCAGATGCAAGAGTCCTTTAAGAAAAAATATAGGGACTACTGTAGATCCAAGGAAATAAAAGAGGAAATATTTAGGATGACTCTAGGACCTGATGAATCCCTAGCATATTATGAAGAAATATTCCTGCTCAATAATAAAAGAGACAACTGCACACTTCATCACAGATCACTTAAAATGGTACTTCACCGAGGGATCACGGAGGAGGTGATACAAACCCTTAATATGCTCTCATGAGGAGATATCTACTAGCTAGCTTATGAGGACATAAAATATGTCTTTAGGAACCACTATAGGGCAACTAGGAAGAAAGTTAGAGCTAGCCAAAGCATGTCGAAGACCCCTTTATCTTCCACCTTGATGAAGAATGAGTCTGGAAATATGTTGTAGGACTTCAAAAGTGATATGCTCCACACCTTTTCTTTGCAAATGGATACAACATAGATCCAGGGGAAGCAAGAGGAAGCATAAAGGGACTTAGCTATCTTCTGCCCTAGGTGTACTAGAAAACACCCTCAGAATGAATATCCACTAAATTTCATAGAGGTTTGCTTAGTCTGTGAAAATAACCATGCAAAAGATAAGTATCCCACTTTACCTACCCTCAAATTTTTATATGAAGGTGGGGAAGTAGGACCCAAGAAACTCTGTTTCATAAATCAAAGAAGGCCTCAAGGGCCTCAGCCATATCAGCATGGTATGCAAGGTGCACCTTATTCCTACTATCATACAAATCAAAATGCACCCATGCAATCTTGGTACACCTCCACTCCTCCATCATGGACTACACCTCCTACTTGGCCTTACAACCCTCCATATCACCCTCAACCTGTGAACCAACCATTCTAGCAATATGTTCCTCAAACACCTCAGTGGAGAAACCCATCACAAGGGTTGAGGCTTCAACATAATAAACAACCTGCTTTACTGCCTCCACCCCAAACTCAACCATATCTCACCAATTCTTCTCCACCTAAGTTTCCTCAGATGCCTACCCAGCCCAATCAGAACCCAAAAACAAGCACGCACAACATATTTATAGTGGAGAGATATCCTATCCATCTTATGCTGTAGAGATACATGAGATCAATCTTAGGTTCAGAAGATTAATCCCAGAAAATCATTCTCCATATCCACCTATAGAGGTTTAGGAGGAAAAATAAGAGAGAAACACTTGGATCCAACAACCTCTTTTTCCTGAGTTCTTGATCCAGTCTAGTCAGCACACCCCATAGGACACAAAACTTTTGGGAGACGCGAAGCAATTTTGTGTGAAAATTCCCTTTCTCAAGGACATTAGTGATGTACATATTTACAATAGGCTCATAAAGGAAAAATGATTTAAGAAATCTGGGAGAAAGAAGAAAAATACCCCCACCATAAATCTAGTGCGACAAGTGTCTGACTTGGTGTTGGGAATGGTGATCTTCCTAAAGTACCTAGACTTGGGTAGTCTAGTACTAGATGTACATATTGATGGCGTCATATTTCACATTACTCTAAGTGATCTTGGGGCTTCCATCAATGTAATGACCAAGGAATCTATGATTAAACTCAACCTCCAAGGGACTTTGTGGAAAACCACAATGGTTCTGCAACTTACAGACTAGTCCACAATAGCTTCGGAAGGAATTGCTGAAGATGTTATGGTTTCAATCGACTCTTGAGACTACCCTACAAATTTTCTGGTCCTCCAACAAAAAACCAAGTTTAATGGATATCCTCTCATTTTATGAAGACATTGATAAGCTATTGTCGATGCTTATATCAGTTCTCTGGCTGGGAACATGACTATAAATAATGGGATCTTATAAAAATAGTTAGTGTTATATCCTGATGCCCAGCCTTCCATTGACCATGACCTACCTTTTTGGTTGGAGGATGACGAAGAATAACATGAAGTATACAACACCACACCCTACCCGATTTTTACTGTAGATGTTTTTATTATAGGGGGGAAACCTGATGAGGCTGAGATCATCGACCACATCATTTAGAACCAACCCCCCAATGACACTCCACTCAATGACCTAGTGAAAGATTCTAAAAGCCACCCTTGGATGGAGTTTCACTTAGTTGATTCAACCTCCGAAACCATCAAGAATGTGGAATTTGGACCATAAAAATATTTGAAAATTAACTCATCCCTGTGAGCCAAAGAAGAATAAGATCTATGCTAGCTCTTGAAGAAAAAACCTTGATTCATTTTCTTGGGACTAAAAAGACATGAAATGGGTGCAAACCTCGATGTAAACAAATCATATCTACATTAAAGAAGGATCCAAGCTTATGAACCAACCCAAAAGGAGGATGAACCTAGCTCTAAAGGGCATAGTGAAAGAAGAACTCCAAAAATTATTGATGCAAGTTTCATCTATTCCATATCAAATAGTGAGTGGGAGTCTCCACTTTTCCTACTCCAAAGAAGAATGGAAAATATTTAATCTATGTTGACTATCAGGAACTAAAAAAAGCTACTAAGAAGGACCATTTCCCCTTTCCCTTTATAGATCAAGTTATGGATGGCCTTGAAGGGAAGAATTTATTTTCTTTCCTAGATGGTATCAGTGGGTATAACCAATACATATTAGCCCTTAGGACTAGGAAAAGACTACTTTCACATGTCCCTAGGGAACCTTCTATTACATATTCCTTCCCTCTAGGCTTTGCAATTCCCTAGCTAATTTCCAGAGAGCAGTCTTGAACATTTTTTTGAACTAGTCCATGACTCTATCGAAATATACATGGACGATTTCACACATTATGGGGATGATTTCCAAGAAGCTCTCTCCAATTTGGGAAATTTTTTGAGAAGGTGCATTGAAATACATCTCTCCCTAATTCAATGAAAGTGTGAACTCTTAAAAAGAGAAAAAATAGTCTCAGGCCAATGAAGATCACAAGCAGGAATATAGGTAGACCCGAAAAAAACCACCATCATAAAAAGGGTGCATGTTCCTCAAAAGCATAGAGATGTCATAAATTTCCTAGGTTTGGCTAGATACTATAGGAGGTTCAATAAATATTTTAGCAAATTAGCTTCACCATTATTTGGATTATTAGCCAAATATTCTGAGATTTTCTTGTCCATTCTCTGTCAATAATCTTTTGAGTTCATTAAGGAAAATTTAACTACTACATCCATTCTACGAGGTATAAACTGGGCTCTTCCTTTCCATATCCACATAGATGCATCAGAAAAAGTTGTGGGGGCACCTTTGGGGAATTTAGAAGAAAAATTACCCTCCAGAATCTATTTCATTAGCAAGAATATGTTCAAAGCTAAACTTAACTACACTGTCATGGAAAAGGACCTTTTAGCCATTGTCCATTCCTTAAAAAACATTAGGCATTATATTACTGGTTATCATACCTTTGTACATACTAACCATACCACCATCAAGTACTTAATGAATAAACCTGATGTTAATGGTATAATAATGGTATGGTTGTTGTTATTAGAATAGTTTTACTTAACAATTGTTAATAAACTAGGAGATGAGAATGTTGTTGCATATTTTTTATCTAGACTAACTCTACCTATAGATGAGGAAGGGATGGTGGATGATCAACTTCCGGATGAACACCTATTTTCTATCTCAACACGCTCTCTTTGGTTTTATTATATAGCTAACTACTTGGTTACATAAAAGTTCCCTCTAAACCTTTCATCCAGGGAGAAGAGAAATATTATCAAGAAAAGCACCCCTTTCATTTGGATTGCTAGAAATCTCTTCAAGTTGGGTCCTAACCAAATTGTCAGAAGATGTGTGAGGGAGGAAGAGGTGTTTGACATCCTCTCAGCATGTCATGATAGTCCTTGTGAAGGCCACTTGACTACAAAAAGGACAACCTTCAAAGCTTTGTAGGTAGATTACTATTGGCCTACCCTCCACAATGATGCTAGGAGGTACACTAGTAGATGTGACCAGTGCCAAGGGACGAGGATACCTATAGAGAAGGATGAAATTCATTTCCACCCTCAGGTGTATATCGATCCATTTGAAAAATGGGGCATGGACTTCATTGGAACCATTGATCCACCATCCGGGCAGAAGAGGTATATCATAGTATGCACTGACCACTTGACCAAGTGGGATGAAACAAGGGATGTAAATGTATAAAGAGAGGAGAAGGTAGCTGAGTTTCTAAAAGAATGTTTTCTACAAGTTTGGATGCCCCAAATAGATAGTACCGATCAGGGGTCTCAATTTACATCTCATCTCATTAAAAAACTCCTAAGGTGGCACAAGATAAAGGATCATCCTTAAGAAAATGGCCAGGTGGAAGTGACAAATAGAGCCTTGGGGAATATACTCACCAAATTTGTGAGAAACAACATAAAATATTGGGCACACAGATTGGTGGAAGCCACTTGGAAGACAACCACAGGATTTACTCCTTATGAATTAGTTCACGGGAAGAAAGCTCTTCCTTAAATTAAGTTTGATTACAACACCTTGAGAATGGAATATACATTATACCTAGACATCACAAAGGGCCAAAAATAGAGGTTCTTGTACTTAAATGGTTTGGATGAGTTAAAAATGTAGGCCCTACTTTTCATAGAGGTAATTTAGCCGCAAAGTAAGGTTTGGATGACTTACACATCAAAGAAAATAATTTTCAAGAAGGAGATTGGGCACTGCTCTATGAGTCTAGGTTTAAGCATTTCAAAGGAAGACTAATGAAAATATGGTTGGGACATTACTGAGTGGAAAAATAATATGATAATGGGGTTTTTCAAATAATAACCATGGATGAGGAGAGGATCCCACTACATGTCAGTGGTTCTTGATTCAAAGTGTAGAAGAAGCCCCTGTCGAGTGCTGATCTTATGAATTCAGTAAATACGGAGGTGAATGTCATTGGAATATTCATAGTTTCCAACACCTCCCCTTCCTAGAAAATAAATATAAAAAAAGAAAAAAATAAATAGGCATGGGTGAAAACCTCTATGAGGAATCGAAGGCCAAATCTTGGGTTGAAAATCTCCATGAGGTGATCCCGGAGAATAAAAAAAGAAAATAAAAAGATAAATAAATAAAAGGTCCTTGGGTGAAAACCTCTTTGAGGTTCCCAAGGAATGCTTTTGGGTTGAAAACCTCTGTGGAGGAAGGCTAGCTGTCTTCAAAAAAAACAAAGAGAAAAATAAAAAGAGAAAAATATGAAAACAACACCTATACAGTCACTTATTTATGTTCTTCAAGTTGTTGATCAAGGAAAATTTAAACAAAGAGGAGAAACTTTCTTCTTCTCTTGTCTCTCTCCTCTACCTACCCACTTCGTGATCAACCCCAACATGCATCCATCCACCCATTTCTCACTTCATTTGAGCAAAAATCCCATGATTTTCCTACTCTCTATAGTGCTACAGTATGTCCTAGGATGATACAAGATTTCCTGTAGTGCTATAGGAAACCCTGAACTACTACAAGAAAAGCATGAAAATAATTTCTTTCCCATACCTACACTCCTAACCCTCTCTCCACTCCATGCATCAATATTCACTCTCTCTAAACCCTTTCTTTCACCACTATGAGCTAGGCACCCTAAATCTTCACATGATACCTCTACCCTCATCTTTCCATCACTCCACTCACTCCATAACCCCATCCCTAGCATCCCTACATTTTTTCCCTCATTGCTCAGCAAAATGGAGCTCCAAAGTAGCAGAAAGGGTACTACCGTAGAAAGATGAACACTTCTTGTAGAAATCCTGTACATGATACAACAAGCCTAAAAAGTGAGTTTTAGTTGATGGAGATGGCCCCAGATTACCACCAGTAGAATCCAAGAGGAAGGCCAAAAAAAAAAACACCTTAGGATCACCATGTAACACCTGAAAAATAATCATCAAATAAGAGTGCTAAGAATATTATTTTGTAATAAGTTACTCACTTAGAAAATATGCATAAAAAAACACAACAAAGGAAAAAAAACAATCATGGCTATTAGCAAACTCCAAATCCCTACATCAAAGAAAATATATAACTTATCAGGAGTAGGTAGGCTTAAGTATAGCCCCCTCACCCTCTCACTACATATCATATTGGCCAAAATGAATTAATGTCGATAATAAGAGGTTAAAAAGGAAAAAACGGTGAACAATTAACTTGGCCAACCTCGTGAAGTTAAAGTGAATGAGAAGTGAAGTTCTGCATCCCACCCAAGCTACTAAATCTATTAAGAGACATATCATGAGGATATGGAGTTGATTGTGAGGCAAATAACAACTATTATGTCGAGTGGTACCGATAGTCCAAAAGAAGAAACTTTGTGTCAAATTCCAACTCACCACTTTGATCCAAATTTGTTCAATTTGGCATAAACGGGTATTTTATTATCATTTTTCTTCATTCAATTGAGAATTTTGAGAGGATTTAGAGAAGGAGAGTGGTAGGAGCCATCGAAGAACTTATCTTCAAGGTTGAAGTCTGTATGCAAACCCATTCTACAGGAAATATGTTGATGCCACAGGAGAGTCTACAGAAAGCTACACAGTGATTAGAATTGTAATGAGGGTCACTCACAAATGGTATTGACACCTAGAACCACCATCACCCAAGCAAGAAAACACCATAGTTCAGAGGTAAGTGGATGTCACCTCACCAAGTTGTGAAATTTTTTTTATGAGAAATTATACACACTCGCAACAATAATTTAGAATTTAAGAGACTAATTAAATAAATAGAATCAAGGAAGTCTGAGTTTGTGTTGAATTGTAACCTATAAGACCCCATGTCACCAATATTCTTAGACAAAATATATCCAACCACATCCTCAACACAACAATAAAATGGGGGGGGGTTTTAATATAAGAGAACCCATAGATATCAAGAGAATCATATTACACCCTCATGTGGTTGATATTTTTAGGAATCATCAATGGCTAGGATTCTTTGATCTCCTTAAGGGATTTGATGATGAGGTGGCTCGAGAATTTACAGTGGCCCCGCACTCACGAGAAAATGATAGGGCCACCACTGTGGTCAGAGGTCTATCCATCACCTGTAATATTCCTAAATTAGCACATAGCTAATTGGAATATTAAATTTTGATTTTTATCTTAGATAGAGGAATAAG
The DNA here is from genome assembly GCA_034641835.2 of Pinus albicaulis. Classification (NCBI taxonomy): domain Eukaryota; kingdom Viridiplantae; phylum Streptophyta; class Pinopsida; order Pinales; family Pinaceae; genus Pinus; species Pinus albicaulis. Next base: position 1,626,385,996 of record CM076578.1, read on the forward strand.
AGGGTATGGAGACCCATAAATCTCCCTATTAGGAATAGAAGACTCCTAGTGTGAATGGAGGTCATATTAAAGTTGGATTGAAGACCCTTAAGTGTGAAAAGGGCTGGAACATGAAGACTGGGTCAACCTTGACCAAATCAAACAACGTTGTTATGGAGGAGTAGCATTCATGGTGGGACAACACAGTTTTGGAGGGAGATTGATTGCATGGAGGTAGTGACATAATTGAGTGTGGCCAAGGGTGAGGAAGTTCATAAATTATATAAGGAAGAGGATGGAAACCATAGGAGGTTATGTTATTGATTATTGATTTTGATATGTCTGTTTGGACTTGTTTCTCTCTTTAACTCTTTAGCTAAGATTACAGTGTTGTTTCACACAGAGTGTTCCTGAGCGATAATCCCACCTCTTTCCTTGAGATGCCTCTTGGGAGAGTATTGCACTACCTTTTCCACTATCCAGCATCGGGCCAATCTACATCTTTGTTTTATAATGCAGTTTCCGTAGAGTATTGTGTGGTGTTGCAGGGTGTAGTAGTGGAGAGTTGATTTCGGTAACTTCTTTGCTTGATTTCAGTTGGAGGAAGGTTTCCTTCCATTGGGAGACCGGAAAAGAGAGCCCTTGAACTTAATTTCAACATCCAAAATCAAGCTAGAGTACTGCTATTAGTTACAGTGCAATTTTCTGAAGGATCTGCGTTATTTCAGTGTGCAATTGTAGTGAATGGTTTGGAGCCCTAGTTGGGGGAGATAGATTTCCAGTGAGGGGATTAGCCTCTCATTTGGAGAGTCAAAAGGAGGATTTTTCATGCGTTTCCAGATCATATCAGTAACCTCCTATCATATATCTAGTTGTAGAGATTATTCAGCCCTAGCGCCATATTTGTATTTTCTGCATTTTTGTATATTTCAGGAAACCCTTCCCGGGTTACCTTGGAAATGTGTTTGGGAGCTTAGATCTTCACTCCCAACATTGTTTGAGCTATATAACAGTATATATATATTGATCTATCATTATGCAACATTTTATGCCCTAGAACTGCATTGTCATGGCTCATGGCACTTGTATGGAAATATTTTTACATGCATTGACATATTTGTTTAGAGGAATCTTGTTTTGTATTTCTTGAGTGAATAGATCCTCAAGATCTTGTGTCTATTGTTTTCTGATATGTTTAATGTTAAACACCATGTTGAAGCACACACATGTTGTATGAGGAAGATAAACACACACACAAGAGCTCAACACACAATGAAAGATAAGCGTGAGGCTTTCTTATTTTTCCATTATACATGATGTACATTTATAGTACAATGGTGTGACTCTTGGTTTCATATTCCAAGTTCACTTGGACTCCATTGAGACTTTTCGCATTCCACACCTACCAATGTAGGATTAGGTGTTCCAACATCCCCCCATAATCCGAAGGGGTATGTGTGAGTCCAAGAAGAGAGTAGTAATACAAATCTGCAACGTATACATGGTAGCACTTGGGCTGAATCAACTCTCTGAAATGTTGGAAAAAAGAGGTGGTTTAAGGATGACCACCAACACTGGAATGCAATACTTGTTGTAGTTCCTGGAACTCTTCCAAAACTGGCAATAAGCTTAAAGCTTCTGCTAGAGGAATTGTCCCTCATAAAAAAGGGAGACCTTCAACCTAAAAGAAGGGAGGTCTACTACCTGTGATGGTTTTAGGATTACCAACAACTCTGGAATGCTTGAAGCATTTCCTGGAACTCAACTAAAGCTGGCAAGAAGCTGAAGCTAAACACTATTTAAATTGGAGAGCTGCTAAATACTATTTAAATTGAATTTCTGAAGAAGAAGAAGTTTTTGGTTTTTACTGCAAAATATTTATGAGTTTTTCATTGAAAAATATCTACAATTCTTGGTTTCTCTACTGCTGGAAAAATCATTTTTTCAAGTCCAAAAGTTCCTGCAAATTATTCTGCTGTGTATCTAGAAAAATTCTGCTATATATTTGAAAAAAAAAATTTGTTGCTAGAGTTCTTACTCCTCTCTGTTGTTATATAAAAAAAAAAATTAAAAAAAAAAAAATAAATAAAAATAATTTCAGTGTTCTTGGCCTTTCGGCCTTCCCCACCTCTCTACAACCTACGACCCACACACACCTCACTACCAGCACCCCACACGCTCCTACACTTCCACGCGCCCTTCCTTCTAGCCGCAGCTCACACGCTCCCTCGCTCATAACTCTCACGCTCCCTCGCTCATAACTCTCACGCTTATCCTTCATTGTGTGTTGAGTCTATTGTGTGTGTGTGTTCATCTTCCTCATACACCATGTGTGTTTAACATGGTATCAGAGTGAGCGATTGCTGGCCCTACTCCAAATTGAGTGAGCCATTTTTGTTTATTTCCTGTGCAAATCTGCAAAAATTCTTGACATTTTTGCATCACTCAGAGTTTCTGCAGCAGACATTTTGCCGCATTCAAAAAGTGGTTTTGGAGAAGAAGCATTTAGAAATTGGCAACACTAGTTTTGAAGAAGAGAAAAAATGCACATGTGAAGCTCTTTGAAGAAGAGAAATCAGCTACCTTAAAGGCTTCTTGCATAGTGTTTTCAGCTGCACATATTTTGCAGAGATATTGTATTGCATTGACATTGTATTGTGAGTAGATATTGCTTCTTCATAGTTGCAATCAGTACTTGAGTTGTTGAAAAATTGTTGATTTACCTCCATCATTTGAGGAGCACACTTTGTACTTTGAGAATTCCTTGGAATCATTTGTAATTGTTTGAAAGAGGTTGCATCACATTGTAAACAGGTGCATTTTCCGTTGAAGCCGACACCTTTCATTTTTTGAGCCTAAGTTGTTGGAAATGGCTAAAATCAATGAGGCATTAGAGTTTTTGAATAACCTCATTCATTCCAATGTTGATGATGTGATAAAAATGAGCAACAACGCTCTTTGTAACATTCAAAGTTGTTTGCTAGATGCACAAGAAAATATTGAGTTTTTGCAGTTGGAAACTCAGCTTCAACAAGATAAACTTCAGCAAAAGAGTCACCATCCTGAACCTATTTCTGTTCAAAATATTGAGAAGGACTCCCATCAGCAGCAAGTAAGCAAAGTTTCAGTTGATTCCCATTCAGTTCCTTGTACTAGAGCACATGTACATGCAGATGCAACAATTCAACCTGCACTTCTCAAGCCCATCATCAGACCTTGGGAAGAGCTTGTCCACAACAAGCACAGAACTGGTCTTGGACATGACAAGGATGTGTCCTTTCATATTCTAGACTACACCAAGCCCATCATATTTCAGAGTGTCGGATTCATGTATGACAGTTCACCTGCAGCTATTCCAGATCCTGCTCCACAGCAAAAACAACAGATTGAGAAATGCCAACATTGTGATCGAGTTGGCCATATGAAAGATCACTGTTTTGATCTTCATCCATGCAAGCACTGTGGTCGGCACACTTATTCTTCAGATAGATGCTTCAGACACAAGCCTCCTGCAAGAACCAAGATTCATCTTCGATGGATCGCTTCTTGGCAATGGGCATCAGCAGCCAAGAAGATGTTTACGACACATGTTAGAACTTGTTCACATATATTGAGCAAACTTGCAGTTGAGTTTTCACCATCATCTCACCTTGTCCCTGACAGGGGGGAAAATGGTGGTCATGTACAAGCTTTGATGATAGATCAAGTGAGCCTGAGCCACAATCTCTCATTCCATGTTTAGAGTTGTAGCCAGAGACACAGTTGTTCAAGTGAGCCTAAGCCACAATTCGTCATTCAAGATTCAGAGACATGGATGCCCATGAGCATGCCTTCGGTTGGTGGACAACCTTAAACCATCATCTTTGGTTGGTGGATATCCTAAAACCACCACAGGTAGTAGAGCTCCCTTCTTTTAGGTTGAAGGTCTCCCTTTCATATATGAGGAACACTTCCTCTAGCAGAAGCCTTTAGCTTAGTAGCCTTCAGCTTCTTGCCAACATTGGTTGAGTTTCAGGAAATGCTTCAAGAATTCCAGAGTTGTTGGTAATCCTAAAACCATCACAGGTAGTAGACCTCCCTTATTTTAGGTCGAAGGTATCCCTTTCATATATGAGGGACAATTCCTCTAGCAGAAGCTTTTAGCTTCATGCCAGTTTTGGAAGAGTTCCGGGAACTGCAACAAGTTTTGCGTTCCAGTGTTGGTGGTCATCCTTAAACCACCTCTTTTTTCCAACATTTCAGAGAGTTGATTCAGCCCAAGTGCTACCATGTATACTTTGCAGATTTGTATTACAACTCTTTTCTTGGACTCACACATACCCCTTTGGATTAAGGGGGCATGTTGGAACACCTAATCCTACATGGGTAGGTGTGGAATGCGAAAAGTCACAATGGAGTCCAAGTGACCTTGGAATGTGAAACCAAGAGTCACACCATTTTACTATAAATTTACATTTTTGTATAATGGAAAATAAGAAAGCCTCACGCTTATCCTTCATTGTGTGTTGAGTCTATTGTATGTGTGTGTTCATCTTCCTCATACACCATGTGTGTTTAACATGGTGTTTAACATTTAATAAGATGGATGTAAATTTTTCTCCTATCATGGTGTGTTGATTTATTCACTATTATTTCCATTATTGTGTTCATATATTGCTGCTTCCCCATTTGGTAAAATTATAGTGGTATTAGAGCATAATCTTGGCTCAGCCTGTGGATCTCAGCCATTATTCTATCAGGAGAATAAGAATAAGGAGAAAGATATCAGAATTATGGAAAGAATGAGTTTTATCTCATCTATTTTTAGATATAAGAGGTCCCTCACCAACGAGTTCAAGCAATGAAAGCTAGAGAAAATAAATGAAACCACATTAGGTTTTCAAGATGAGGAAGGTCCATGTACTTCCTATCAGCAAAAGAAATATCCCATATTGCATAGAGCTCCAAATAAACACACTATGCCCTTTTATTTTGAAGAAGAAGATAAAAGGCATGGAGATGGATGATACTTAGATCATGAGATTCTAAGTGAGTATCTTGCAGAATATAAGTTTCAACCTCGATCTTTCAAGGAGAATCTAGCTCTACCACAGTTCATTCAACTCAAAGAAGAAAGGAGACCTTGTAGCAATAGATTTTTATTATCTACATTTGATGGGTCATCCACTTGTACATCAAGAGATTGGGGAATGAAGTCGGATGCATTTTTCCTGCTACATCCAGTTGTAGAGAGATAAGCTATTGAGATTACAGCGCTGCACCTTGAGGGTGAAGAAAACATTTGGTGGTTCAACCATTTGAATCATGCAAGAGTGACTGCATATGTAGATTTTACTCAGAGGTTGGTCAAGAAGTTTGACAAGAGGAAATCATAGGAGAAGGCACTTCCACCACCGCTTGCTACAAGAGCGCTTACATCAGGAGAAATAACACTTGCGCCTTTGCAAAGTGGTCTTGATCTCTTGACATTTAGATTCCCATGCACTATTCTAGAGATGCATGAGGAGGAGGAGACTTATACCAGTGCTGACGCAGCCATAGAGGAACAATCATCATCATCAGTAGTTGGGGAAGTCATCACACTGGAGGAAGGAGCCCTTGTAGCAGTACAATATGTTCCCAATCTTTACCAAGGTATGCACGTATTTCCATTTCCTATTATTTCATACATCATCTGGAGGGTTATGGAAACATGCTATCATGGAAAATGCATGATCTAGTGTCAAAGCACATTGCTGATTTGGAGCAGCAGACTATCACTGTGCTGAGGACCCTTGATTTTTTCAAGGACGAGACATACATTCAGCATGGTTATCCACTGTTGAATTGCACACAATTCTTGGGGTTGGAGTGTATATTTTTTGACGATAGGATTAGTATTGTCCTAAACAATGCAATGAAGAACTCTGTTCAGCATTGAGCATGATCTTAAGAGAACATATGCACCATCATGGAGATCAACAACACTGTCATTGAGTAGGAGTGATGAGTTAGGGGGCCAAATATTATTTGGACATTCTAATGACCATTATAATTTTGTGATATTGCATAGGCAAATGATTGATGGAGGGAATTTTATGATGAATGAAATATTCCATTATTATGATGGATACTTATTGATGATAACTTCACATCTTAATGAGAATTTTTTGCCTACACCTTATTTGGATCCTTATGGGGTCAACATGCTCATTGATGAGTGGTCTTCATTTGGAGATATATGGGAGATTTCATTTCAACATCCCATGAAATGCACATATATAAACCTGATTTGGGAGGGTGGTATTATCCATTGGAGGGATACCTATTTTGAGCATGATGTTAGACACTCACCATTGGTTGGATGGGTGATGTTGATGAGCAAGAGACTGGAAATCCACTTGCAGATCTATGACATAGGGCAGCAGGAGGAAAGGCTGCATTGGCTACTCTTGAAAGAGTTTTTTCATTATGTGACAAATTCTATTTCAAAGAGTATGTTGTTGGTTGGGACTTGGAATGGAACTTGCATCATATGGCAACAAGGAGTTTGAGTGTATTGGGATGATGTGATATCTTTCATTTCAATCATCATGTTTTCACCTCATGAATTGTATGATGGAGGTGTGAGGAGGCAGCAAGAGCTCTTGTTGCTTTGGCTACTCTTGGGAGAGTATGGGTTGAATTTCTCCCATACTTTGTAGGATATTTCAGGAGAAGGGAATGGCACAATCAGAGTGCAAGGAGGCTACCCTTCAGCATTGAAGGATTAGGAGGTACTTCCACATAGGAAGGAGACTTCCACACATAGCAACATGATGTTGGATAACTTTGGAATATGGCATGTCAAATAATGGAGTCATGGAGTGGCAAGAGCCTTATAACTAAGGCCAACAACACTTCCACTTGGGACTATGTATCTATTGATGGAGTGTTCCAAAGCGAGTGTGAATCCATTCATTTTGCAGACCTTTATGAGGATATTCTCATGGGAGGGCTCATCTACGGACCTCACTTTTAGCCTACACACAATTCATGGTAAGAAATGTATTTCTGTACTTATTGATCATTTCATAAAGCATTTGCATCTTCTCACTATTTATGTACAATGAATTTCTCCATAAGAGGGAAATATTATCTTTGGGTTTCATGGTCATTCTAGGACCAACATTTATGATGAAGATAGCCCTTATTTGACTGAATTTGGGAAAATTTGGTGTTATTCTTGTTATGCTTAGCTGATTTATAATTCAATTTACTACCTCATAGTATATGATAAAACATGCACAGTTAGAAACTTGTTGGGAGACAACTTGTCACATGATGTTCTAAAACAATAGTTGGTAAAATTGTGATGTATCCATTGGAGAAACCATTAGTACCATCCAAACTTGAACATAACCTTCAACATTTTTCTGATTTGGATACCACATGGGGATGATGTACCATTCACTTTGTATGGAATGGTTTGGGCTCATGAAACTAGAGGAGGGGTCTTTAGAGATCCAGTTTTCCTTTTGTATCTTGAGGGAAACATTATTGCAACCCAATATCATTAGTAATTGTACACTTTCCATAAGTGGAGAGAGAGACAACGTGGGGTAGGCCATTTTGTCTACCATGTTTAGTTATGCAACCCACCTACATTGCAGGAACCAAAGGTGGAGGAGATTTTTCATGAGTTTCCATGCTGGAGGGTGACTCACGTTTTGTGGATGATAGCTTTGGGGTGGAGGCTTCACATGCAAATTATAGTTCCCAATATATTTCAGATTCGATGCCTTAAGAAGGCCTATAGACCACATATAATTTATTCCATGGGTATTCCATTTGTTCATGATGAGAGCCATTTGGATTATTCACCAAAGGCATACTTATACACTTGGGAGGATCAACTTGGAGACTTATTGATGAGAGATCATCTTGTTCATTGGAGGAACTTATCATATGAGGATACTACAGGAGGAAGAGGAGAGGCTCTTCAGTTCTCTCCTTGCAGTTGCTTGAGACAAGAAACATTTGGGAGGGGAGAACTGTAATATTCCTAAATTAGCACATAGCTAATTGGAATATTAAATTTTTATTTTTCACTTAGATAGAGGAATAAGAGGGTATGGAGACCCATAAATCTCCTTAGAAGGAATAAAAAACACTCCTAGTGTAAATGGAAGTCATCTAAAAGCTAGATTGAAGACCCTTAATTGTGAAAAGAGGGTGGAGCATGAAGACTAGGTCAACCTTGACCAAATCAAACAACGTTGATGGAGGAGTGGCATTCATGGTGGGACAACGCAATTTTGGAGGGAGATTTATTTCATGGAGGTAGTGAACTAATTAGGTGGGGCTAAGGTTGAGGAAGCTCATAACTTATATAAGGAAGAGGATGGAAGCAATAGGAGGTTATGTTATCGATTATTGATTTTGATATGTCTATTTAGACTTGTTTCTCACTTCAGCTGTTTAGTTAAGATTGCAACGTTGTTTAGCACAGGGTGTTCCTGAGCGAGAATCCCAACTCTTTCCTTGAGAGGCCTCTTGGGAGATTATTGCACTACCTTTTCCAATATCCAGCATCAGGCCAAGCTACATATTTTTTGTACATCACAGTTTCTGTAGAGTAATGTGTTGTGTTGCAGGGTGCAACAGTGGAGAGGTGATTTGGGTCACTTATTTGCTTGATTTCAATTGCGGGAAGGTTTCATTCCATTGGGAGACTAGAAAAGAGAACCCCTGATCTTAATTTCATCATTCAACATTAGGATAGAGTACTTCTATCAGTTACAGTGCAGTTTTCTAAAGGAACTGTGTTATTTCAGTGTGCAGTTGCAGTGAAGGGTTTAGACCCCTAGTTGGGGGAGATAGATTTCCGGCGAGGGGATCAACCTGTCATTTGGAGAATCAATAGGAGGAGTTTCATACATTTATAGATTAGATCAGAAACCTCCTATCATCTATCCAGCTGCAGATATTATTCGACCCTAGGGAAATATTTTGACTTTCTGGATTTTTGTATATTTCAGGAAACCCTTCCCAGGTTATGTTGGAAATGTGTTTGGGAGATTAGATCTTCACTCACAACATTTTTTGAGCTATATAATAGCATATATATATATATATATATATATATTGATCTATCCTTATGCAATATTTTATGCCCTAAAATTGCATTTTCATGTGTCATGGCACTTGTATGGCGGTGTTTTTACATGCATTGACATATTTGATTAGAGGAGGCTTGTTTTGTATTGCTTTAGTGACTAGATCCTCAAGATATTGTGCCTATTATTTGTTGATATGTTTAATAATATGGCTGTACATTTGTCTCATATCATGGTGTGTTAATTTATTCACTATTCTTTCCATTATTGTTTTCATATATTTTTGCTTCCCCATTTGAAAATATTACAACACCATAACACCTAAATTGATTAGAAGAGTGACCACCTTGCCTCTAGGATTCAAGTGGAATAGAGAATATAGGCTATCCAACAGTGCATCTAAAAATGACTTATTTCTTAAAAATGAAGAATTCATTTAGAATAAAAATGGAGTTATAAGGGAAAGTCTCCCATACCCTTGGGATGAAGTAGCATTTCACATAGTGAAATACATTTCCTGTGAGGGAAGAATAAGTCTAGTTTATGGATACCACTTCAAAATACTACATGAGCTTAGGTTAATAAGGAGATCTACCTCTAGTACAAATATTAACATTCCATACTTCCTTCTACATTCAATCAAGGACATGATATAGAAGGTGAGGGAGATAAAGTAACAACACTTAGCTCACCATGGCCTCATCTAACTTATAGTAGGATATTATCTAAATAGAATGAAAATAAATGTACCTTAGTACACCTTCATAGATATGGCTAGGGAATCATTCATATGTACACAAGTTAGAAAAAACCTTGCCTCTAGTCTTGGAGAGATGGGAATGGAAGAAGAAGAAGGGGAGACTGAAGGGACAAAAAGAGAAGAAGAAGAAGAGGAAGAAGAGGAGATGGAGACATAAGAAGGAAACACATAAAACCTAAAAATAAAGGACGGGAAAAAAGAAGAGAAAGACAAATATGACACAAGAGAGGGAGATGAAAAGGAGAAGGAAAAAACAGAAGAGAAAAGGGAAATAAAGACATGAGAGGAAGAGATATTAGACCCCATGTTGGGCACTGACATCTCTCCCCGATAGACTAGCCTATCACTAGGAACATCATAAAATGAAGTGGAAACCACCTTAGCCACTGTAAGCACACCAATTAAGGCCAAGAGGAAAATACAAACCCCCATGTACCTCAGAAGTAGAAAGAGTGCCAGAGTGAAGCAAGGGAAACCCTACACTCCAATCAAAAGCCCAATAAAAATTTAAGAGTCACCCAAAAATAAATATGAAATAAGCTTAGATGAAGGGACAATTGAAGAGGTAGCCTCACCTGATAGGACACCTGTAACCTATAGGAGGAGACATTGTTCAATGCCAACATCCCTTAAACAAGTATCGACCCCTACAGATCTTCAAGAGGCAAAAAAGAATGGCAAGCAAACAAAGGAGGGTTTGAGACAGGAAAAATATAGTTTTCTATAGGAAACTCTATCGGTGCTACAGGAAACTCCAACGGTGCCTCGAAAAGAGAAGAAATGTATGGGTGGGGGGGAGATAAGGAAATTTTGGAAGAGTAAGAGGCCCAAGATGTTGAAAAAGAGGCAAAAATTGAGGGACAGGATTAAAAAGGGAAGAAAGAGGAGGGACCAAATGAGGACCCTACCTTACAAAAATATGTCCCAAAATACATATCAACAATTTCACACCCTAGCCTGCAACAAAATCTGAGTTCCTACTAAAAATTTATTTTAGGAGGAAGGATGATATTTCAAAAGTTGTTAGTTCCCCTATTTTATCAGCTAGAGCAAGAAAGAGCATGCACACATCATTAGATGAAAATTTCCAAAACAAAGAGTGTACAAAATGTAGCAATCATCGAAGAAAAGGTTACTAAAATGGGGAGGGCTTTGGCTGATGTTAGAATCAGAGAAGCCATGTTATAGGAGAAAATTCAAGAAACACATAAAGAAAATGAAATGTTACAAAGCCAACTCCAACAAAATGACAAATATATTTCCACAATGGCAGATTTTTCATGGATGAAATCCAACACAGGCACCCTTCAAATACCTATGCCATCTACCTGAAAGAAAAATGGCTACAATTTGAGATTAAAAAAATACCATCTTATGGATCATTTCCTTTTCAAAATTGTAGGTATTTTATTGAATTTTTCAATCATTCGAGCATAGGAGACAAGGCCAACATAGTAAAATTTTATTTGCACAATCTTGTTTTGAATGATTTAAACATTTGAAACCCAAACCTTAGGTTATGGGATATGCAGTTGATGGCCTTAGCCTCTTGGATGGTTAATTATGAGGCAAGGGAAGAGGAGGTAAAAATGGTGATGAGAAGAGAAAGGAGAGAGCCTCTACACATAAGGATATAGATATTTAGCCGTAGGGGGTTTATTAACAATCACCTCATGATAACAAATGATGCCAGTCTTGCAAGAAAGTACCTCAACACCCAAGCATAGGACATTGCATAATTTCATGAAATTTCTAGAATGTTATGAGAAGAATGTGTAATGAGAAGTCAGAGGAGATGGAATGGCCTCCCTCTTAGTATTAGGAACATGGAGTATCATACCCTAGAGAGATTGAGAAATTCTCTATAAAGGGAACCATTGTACAAAAGGGCTATGCAAACAATGAAGATCCAATGGCTTGGCTTAAAATTCAATCCACCTTTATTGCTAGGACTGGGTGAAGGGAAATACCAAGATGAGGAAAAAAAAGAATGGGAGGATATAGAAAAAAATGTTTTATTATACCCTGTTGAGGGGACTTCCTCACTTCTTCCTTGGGATGTCAGAGGAACCACTAAGGCACTAAAAGAGAGGATTAAGGATGACTAAGTTTCTCATAGGATGAGCAACCATTTAGTAGGGGGGTGATGATGAGCACCATAATTAGGTATCTTTTAAGGGGTTGATTGTCACCTTTTTAGCCTTATTATTCTGTCTTTCTCACATTTAATTACATTACGGTCATATGATTCTTACTATAGATGGTGAATTAAGGGTTGCAATACTTCGAAGCCTAATATGGTTTGAATGCAGGATAATCATGAAGATATGCCATTTTTTAAAAATATTTTGAAATAAAAGCTCGAAGTAGACAACAAGGAGTGATTATAGGGGGGTTGACCACTTCCTTAACTCCTAAAGGCAACCAAGGGATCCTCAAGATTCTCCTCCAACAACTTGAAATCAAAGGCATCCAAGCAAGTAGAATATTAAGGAAATCAAAGCTCCACTTCTCTCGATGTCCAAGGGTAAATATCACCTACTTTTTAGGAATTTTTTGGTAGCTACCCTTTAGGATTAATAGGTTAGAGTAAGGGCTCATTAGTATTCTATTTTTTGGGATAGCTAGAGAACTCTTAGCTCTTGTAATATACATTTGTGACTTTTATATTCTATGTAATGAGATTGATTATGCAATAAAATGAGTATTCAGTTTCTCCTTCACTGGTTTAGTTTCAGAGAGCTGAGCTTGTGGGTTACAACCCAATCCATTGGCATCAGTCTCTCTTATGTATTTTTGTTTTCTTTCCATGCCATTCTAGTTAGTTTTCTTACATTTTATCTTTTTTTGTTTAGTTTGATTCCATTTCATGTTGTTGTAGTTAGACTCTTGTAGTTCATATTATAGTAGCATATAAAAGTCCAAAGTTGTGTGTTAAAGCCTTCCTCTCTCACCTCTCTCTTTGGAGCTTGAGGAGGGTAGGTCGTCACCACATGCACAAATTTGTTTCAGTTTATGATTTCTTTGAAAGAATAGATATGTTTCTTTATTTACCATGAACATGTTATGAATGTTGAGTTAGTTTTCTATTTCAAATGAATAGGTAGGTTTTCTTAAATTCAACTCATCTTTTCCACCATTCTCATTATATATTTGTCAATGATAAATGCATGAACATATATTTTTCTTGTAGGTCCGAGTAGAGAAGTAGAGTAGGACTCCAAAAACATCCTTAGCTTTATTTTCCACCCCTCACTAACCAACTTTCAACCAAATCGCCTTCAGCTCTATTTTTGATATCTTCACCACAACACTGAGAGCCACCCTGGGGGTGCAAGACAGGTTTTGATAAAATTTCTAAGCTTGGCCAAAGAATTGGATACCTTCCATCTACCTAGGTCCACCTTAATTATACCTTGCCTACCACTTTCCTCACCATTTCTCACCTCAAACTTCTCTTGGTCTATTTCCTGTAGCATTTTCAAGACATGTTATAGAAGATCTTGTAGAAATGCCTGTGAACATTTTCTTCATCACAAAACCTCTCTTTCACCTCATCTAGACTTGGCACAACCTCCAAGACACCTTCAACTATGAAACCATGATTCCAATACCTTCTGAACATTTTCTTCATCCCAAAACCTCTCTTTCACCTCACCTAGATTTGGCACAACCTCCAAGACACCTTCAACTATGAAACCATGAGTCCAACACCTTCTTAAGCCACTTGAGAACCTCCTTATTTTACTAGAAAACAAAGTATTTACAAGCATATTTAGCTCATTATTGAATACATTGTTAAGCATAGCAGTCAAGAATTAAGTAGCTATATTTTAATCATCCATTTGGCTAACTACGTAATTATATTAGTTTCCGTTTCTACAAGTTCAACTCAACAATTTACTTTATGAATGCCACTTAGTTTTACTCTATTTCTTGCATTAGCCTAATTGCGGATTTACTTTCTTGCAAATATCTATATGATTCTTTACTTGTAGAATAGTTTCTTTCTTGCTGATAGAGTAATGGTCGCGAGTTATTTCCAGTCTTATGTTTCATTCATAATTGTGACAGATTTAATTCCCTAGAATCATCCATAGAATTAGCATCCCATTGTAGGACTGAGAAGATGATGGCATGAGTAGAATGCATATGATGTTTATAAAGCACTATCACCTCCAATTTTGCACGAACCCTAGGTTGATAACGTAAAGTACAGTAGCCTGTGGGAGCTGCAGCAGTCTTGGTGCAATACTAGGGCTCACTAGTAGGAATGTGGTGTCAAAAGTTACGCCACTCATGGTGTTTGGAACTGATTCCTGACTCAGTGTGGTATTTTATGAACTCATCATGCACACCAGAGCTCCATTAGTTGCTTGAATATGTTCCAAAAATCGGGGTTCTCCGGGGTATATACCAAGGAGAGTAAATGGTTTAAATTTTTCCAATGAAAGTTTAGTATAGGTTGTGGTCAACTTCATAGAAGATCCTATGAAAGGTAGCATGCTATTTGGGATGGTTAATGTCTTCTTTTCGTTGTATTTTATTTAGTCAATTGATATGAATTTTCCCTCATGGGGGATCAAAATTATTCTGAATACAAAGGATGTGACTTTCATCATCACACACATCTAAATTCAACGGGAATGGATATTATAATCCAACTGTGTGTCTAGGAATTTGATGTCAATGATCATTATTTTACTGACAAGTTGTACCAACATGTCTTGGAACACATCTATTGGGCCTAAAGGGTTCCCATCATATGCTCTGAGCATGATTTCAAAAGGTTTGGGTTCCATAGATATGAGTTTCTGGGAAACTGTCTTGGACATGACATATGTCGATACTCCATCAACGATTCAGTAGTGAATGGTGTTATTCAAGATTGAGATCGAGACTTGGAAAGAAAATATTGACATAGCATGTGGGGAAGATTTATCCAAATCAAAATAAATTAAGCGAGAATCAAGAGGGTCAATTGAGCCTAATGTGGAACGTATATTGTTTTGTTGGTTTGGGTATGTTTGTAGAACTTCCAACACTAACATAGCTGATGGAGATTGGGCTAAGTTGTTGATTATGTTGTAGCTATGAGTATCCTTGGAGTTACGTCTTATTTGTGGGAAAGGCCATTTTACCATTCTATTCATGGGATAGATAGGGTTTTTAGGGATATTAAATGGTTCTATAGGTACTAAAGTGGTTGAAGTAGTGTGGTTGGTCTCTAGGGGGATACCATAATTTCTATTTTATGTCTGCAGGAGAATTTCTTCCCCTTCCATGTAAATGTTCGGACTAGAGTTATTCTTAGAATTACCTCTAGGGGGTTTTGATGTTGATGGTAAGTATTAACCACTCCTAGGGGGGAGAATGACTTCTAAATTAATGAAATTTGTTTTCCCCTCCCTTGCCCCAACTTTCTTTCATTAGTTTAAACTCAGGGAGTTGAGGGAAATGATGGGTATAATGACCGTATTCCTTGCATATTTCACAAGCATGATTAATCCGTAGAATTGTTTTCTTTTTTTTCCTTTGTTGGTTCTTATTGGTATGTCCCTAGTTTTTATTTTGGTTCGGGTTGATCCTAGTCAGTTCCCATGTAGGTTGTTGTTGATTGTTGCCCCCCTGGTTAGGCTCTCCCTTTGACTTTCTCTTTGGTTTTTTATTAGCATTTTTTTTTGTTTAGCTGATTAAACTTTCAAAATGATTATTTTTTTTGAGTGAGAGAGTTTTTCACTAGATTAACCCCTACATTATCTTGTGAAATTGGGCTATTTTCTGGATGTGCAAGAAAAGGGAAATATTGGTTCCCTTTTCCATGACTAACATATGAGTTTTGAGAATGGGGAATCACTTCCACAATCCTGGAGGGTATTAGTTTTCATGAGGGGGAGGATATGGGATACCCTATGTGGGAAATTATTGGCAATCCTTCATGGGGTGGTAATGGTTAAGATATATAGCATAATCATATATAACCATAGATTAACCAAGGTAATGTCATATATTTTTAGCGGCTATTTTTCTTTGCAATTTTACGTGTCTAGGATATTGGTAGGTATTTTATGTTTGGTTTTGGGATATTGATCCAATCAATTCGTCGAAAATATTAGATGTTACTTGTGTCTCTTGTTTCAAATTTTGCAGGCAGGGGGGGGGAATATGGAAGATCATGATAGAGGTATCCAAATTGTGTGTATATGAGCTCTAAATGTTGATATTTGTTGATTCCCTCCTCCTCTGTTTATGGGGATGAATTTGACATGTATTTTGATATTTACAACATGAGAGATCTCAAAAATAGGTCGAGGAGTTTGGCTTCTAAATTTTCTTTGAACATGATACAACATTTTCGCCAATGATTGATGTGGTCTGATATGTGCATAGAAGGTGTTTGCTTGAAATGGATAAGGAGATATAGTCTCGAGTCCTAACATATAAGGAGATGAAACAATGTGAGGAATTTGGTTGCTAGGGAAACAAAATTTCCATGAGTCCTAGAAGGTTAACCAACATACCATCTTACTTCGGCCTATACAAGGGTGTGTTGAAACAATCTTAAGTGAATAATAATTTATGTGATATTGTTAGATGAACACCAAAGGTGAAAGGCCATGGCATTATTTTTAGGGTCTTCTCTTTCTTTTCCTTTGAATTTTTCACATCGTAAGGTCATTTGGTAGGCATGGGTGGCCAATTTGCGCCATGTGCTGGAATTTACAGGGTAAGTTCTTTAGATAAAACACTAAAGGTCACCTCTCACAAATAGATCATAGATCAATACACCAATATTTGAACTTTTTAAAAACCTCAAAGAGGGAAACAGTCCATTTCCTGAGCCAACGTAGCCACTTTGGGAAATTTATTAATATAAAGAAAGAAAATTTACATAAGCTTCTCTCATAAATTGTTATTGAAAAAATGACCGTGCATGCTCTTTAAATAGATATCATGGACCAATCAAGTGCTAAGCCACAAATCAAGTGTCAGTAATACCAAGGAGAGAATGAACTATGAGATCACTAAAAATCGTGACCATCAGATTATAAGTTACAAATGTACATACTAAAGAAACAAACTTTATCCAAATATAAGCTACAGCAAGTTATACTTAAATATTTCTTGTGTCGGAATATCCTAACATCCCCCCTTAAGAACAACTTGGGATAGGATTGAAGTATTTAAAAAGGTGACACAATAAGAGAAGGAAGGAGGAATTAGAGCCTATCCCCCATTAATTAACTTTCCTAAACTCAAATTATAGATCAAAGTTTAGTAAAATTTGCGTATGTGAGAGCCTTTATAAAGATATAATCAACATGATCATTGGTTGAAAAATATTGCGCTTCAAGAACATGACGATGAATGATATTTTTGATGAAGTGTATGTGTAGCTCAATGTGTTTCATGTGCTTATTATGAGCTCAATATTTGCATCACTTTATGACACTCTGATTATCACACCAAAGTGTAGTTGGATGCTGTCGATGGAGACAAAATTCAGACACGATCTAATGAAACCATGGGGCTTCCTTGCTGGCTTCAACTACACCATGATACTATGCTTATGCCAAGGAAAGAGACATGGAACTTTGTTTCTTAAAAGACAATATAATAGGTCCTGAACCAAGAGTGAATACGTAACTTGCAATAGAATTTTGATCATCAGGGTCAACAACCCATTCAGAATAAGCTAAACCAATCAACAATGGAGATTCTCTTGCAGTTAATGAATCGTGACGAAATGTACTTCGAATATATAGAAGTATTATTTTAGCTTATTTCTAGTGAATTTAATTAGGTTTGTGAATAAACTGAGGAACAAGACAAACGATAAAGGAAATGTTAGGACAAGTATGGGTTAGATACATAGGTTTACCAAAAATTTGATGGTATAAGGTAGCATCAACTTCAGGGGAAGTACAAATGTCTGAAAGATTGAATCCAGAATGAAAGGGAGAAGGGGCTAGCTTACAATCTTCCATGTGAAAGTGGTGTAGAATATCACAGGAATACTTGGACTGGGAAAGGGTAATACCTTCTTTGGATTGCAAGACTTCAAGACCGAGGAAATAATGACAGTGTCCTAATTCTATCATCTCAAACTTATCTTTGAGGTCAGACATCACATTTTTTATATGGTTGGGATCACTACCAATAATGATAATATCATCAACATAAAGAAAAAGGACGATTAAGAAATTAAACACTTCCATGGTGTAGATAGTGTTGTCGGAATGAAATCTACAAAAATCATTATCTAAGAGAAAGTTGTCCATTATTGCATACCAAGCCCAATGGTTTTGCTTGAGACCATAAAGAGACTTCCTAAGGAAAAAAACAAGGCTAGATTCATTTCGGATAAAGCCAGGGGTTGTTCCATGTATATTTCTTCATTTAAATACCCACCTAAGAAGTCGGGTTTAACATCCATCTGATGGAATTCCCATATAAAGGAGGTAGCAAGGGAAAGAACAAGGAAGATAGAATTCATTTTGGAAACTGAGGCGAAGGTTTTAGTATAATCAATTCCTTCAACTTGTGAAAATACTTTACTAACAAGATGAGTTTTATGTTTATCCACTTTTCCATCTCGTCCAAACTTTGTTTTGTATGACCATTCGAATCTTACAAGTTTTCTTCCCTTCGGAAGAGGAACAAGATCCGAAGTATGGTTTGCCAATAAGGAACGATATTATTCATTCATAGCTTCATCCCATTATGGATGACTTGAAGATTCTTCAAAGCTGTCTAGATTAGGTTTTTCTGGAAGTTGAGCCAATAAGGAAGAGGATCTTTCGAACTAAGAACGTGTGTGATGTTGGTATGTAGGATCACTTGCAAGAGAACCTGTTGCATCCCAAGTAGAGCAGACTCATATTGGAAGTTGTGGATCTAAAGGAAGATGTTGAGAAGGTTTTGGAGGATTTTGATCCTCACTGTCATCATCCAAAATAGAAGGAATGTTGTTAAAAATATAATAGATAGAGAGAGGTGGCACATATGTCGAATCAGGCTCGTATGCCAAAGATGGCACACCCGCCAAACTAGGCTTGCATATCGATATAATTTCATCAAAATTTAAATCTCTTCTAATGATTATATTTTTGGATTTTGGTTGAAGAAGCCTATATTCGTTGACATCTTCATAATATCTAGCACAAATTCATTTTTCACTCTTAGGTTCTAAGGATTTATGTTTTGCATCCAGAAGATGTGCCTAAGCTTCACTTCCAAAAACATGAAAGTGACTTACATCTCGTTTGATTAAGTTCCAGACTTCTTCTGGAGTTATATTCCCTAAACCCTTAGTAGGAGTGCAATTTACTATGTAATTTTCACAATAAATTGCTTCTGCCCAAAAATTAAGAATAAGTCCTTAATTATATTGAAGCATATAATAAGCCATTTATTTTAGAGTGTGATTCTTCCTTTCATATACACCATTTTATTCTGTCGTATACGGAAAAATATGTGGCAATTGAATACGATTGTCAGTGAAAAAGTGGATAATTTTTTTGCTAACATATTCTCCTCCATTTTCATATCTTAACATAGGAATGTGATGTCCAGATTTTTTCTCAGCAATGGCCTTAAAGGCCAAGAACATGTTAAGAACTTCACTCTTGAGTTTTAATAAATATACCCAAGTGCGTCTGGAATAGTCATCAATGAAATTTAAGAAGTACTTGAAGCTAGAGAAAGAAACAACTACAATAGGACCACATAAACAACTATGCACAAGTTGAAAAGGGGCTAAAGCGGGCCAAAAGGAATGTTTGTCAAAAATATCCCGATGATGTTTTCCGAGTACACATCTGAAACAAAGACCATCTTGGCAAGATACCATAGGAATACTTGTCACCATATTTTATTTACATAGAGTTTTAAGAGAGTGATAGTTTAAGTGACCAAATCACTCATGCCAAATTTTTCTCACTTCATCGTAATGAGCAAAAAAAATGGAGGGAATTCATCATGACCCAAAGTTTTAAAACCTATACAACGTCGTGGAATCATCAGCAATTATAGTAGCTAAAATATGTCTAGGATATTTGAGGTCCTTAATTACAACATCATGAGGTGAGAATTATACTATTTTCCCTTCACCTGAATGAGTTATCTGATATACAGATAGAAGGTTACAAGAAAAGGTAAGAGAACATAATACATCATTAAACTAACCATTATCTAGATGAATGGCTACATACCCTACAACAATAAGAGATCTATCATCACCAACATAAATATTTGTGGTGTTACAATCATTTAAATAAGAAAACATGGCTTTATTTTTTTCCATGTGATAAGAAGCTCCAGAAGCAATGAGCCACTCATGAGAATGATAAGAAGAATATACATTCAATGCATAGCCAGATTTTTAGGCTTGACAACCACAACAGAAAGTCCATTCTCGAAGATGAAGTTGAAAAGTTCTCCATGTTAATGTTGTGATTCTTCATTTCTTCTTCCAAGGCTTCCATCTTCTTAAAACACTTTGAATCTACGTGGCCATCACGATTACAAAAGTTGCAATTTCTATCTATCTTATTCCCTTTTTTTTATTTTCCTTATCAGTTTGTTGAGTTGCTTTCTCAGTTTGTGGCTGAAATTGCTTAAGACCCTTGTTTGGTTTAGGACCATTCTTTTTAGGATGTTTCTTCTTAGGTTTCTTTTGATATGGTTGTCATTGGGCTTCTAATTATTTCTTAGAAGAGTTTCAAATATTAATAAGAAGAATGTGTAAGATTTTTTCTTGTTCTCTTATCAAATAATCACAGAAGACATCAAAAGAGGGTGACTTGTAGGTTTTTCCTTGAGAAATGAGGGCTTCTCTAATGGAATGGAAGGTGGAAACAAATACAGAGTATGTAGGGCCAAGATTAGCAAGAATGGAATAGATAAGGATACCATCTTCCTTTTTGACCCTAAAAACTTCTAAAAGAAGTCTAAGGGTTTTGAATTTGGACAAAAAATATTCAATAGAGGAGAAATAATTGTGGTCAAATGTAAGAAAATCATTTTCAAGCTAGTGGGCTCTAATTTCATTTTTTAATGCCAAAAATAATATTTAGCTTTTTCATAGCTTTAGCACGGGAGTCAATTTCTTGGATATGAAATCTAATATCTTGTGCAATGGACATTACTACCAAACCTCATGCTCACTCTTGTTCATTTTTCCATTTTGTGACTTTATCTCCAATGGTAGGTTTAGTTTCTTATCCTGTGGCTATCATATAAAGCACTTTACTTCTAAGTAGGTCTACATGTAGGATATCCATTGGAAATAATTGGTGTTGTTAAGAATACACAGGCATGAACTTTCTATTTTAGAAAAACACTAAAGCTAAAATGTCTGAAATCAACTGCTCCAATGGAAAGATCTTGAAAAATTAGGCCAATAAAAAAAAATGGCTCTGAAAACGAATTATGGAGGAAGAAGCTATGCCTTTAAAAAAAACATTGTAGTAGATGCCGAATAGTTACGTGATAGGTTTAAAGTTGATGATGAGGTTGTACTTTTATAAAAATAGGGTGATTAGTTAACTAGCTTAAATCAAGTAGATTTAATGAAGTAAAAAATGGGACCTAAACGTTTTTCACCATCACAAGAATATTTTGAACAACTATATGTAAAGGGGTCATTTGTGGGGAAGTATGAGGATGAATACCTAGATGGGTTCCACGTGGAATTTCGGGAGAGTTTATTTGTGGGATTCTAAAATGGGTAGCGTGAGGGAAGTCTTGCAGGGTCATGAAAGGGGTGTTTTGATAGGGAGGGTTCCTGAGCAAGGTTTCACCAATAAAGTAAGATCCTATAATGGTGTTTGTGTGCCGTATTATATGCCTAAATGGTGAGAGACTTGGCACACCTCCCAATAATGGGGGGAGGTTTATAAAAAATATAGATCCACGAGGATCCATGGGATCCCCTATGGTGTTGAGTAGGGTGTATGTTATTTTGTCTAATTGATGGAAGGAGATAAATATAAAAACAATAAAATCACATACATAATAAAAAATGAAAATAAAATGATTACTTTACTTTTAACTTAGGCTATGTGATGAATAAAAAGTAAATGGTTTTTTTTTTTTTTTTTGCATATGATAAAAAATCCTATGAAGACCTAATCATCCTTTCCACTCTCAAATTAATTGGGCCTTTAAAATATATCTTCTGATGGGTATCGGGTAAACATACTAAAATAACTGGTGATGATTTCTAGTAGCCAAAATATCAACCAAGGTAATGGATGAGGCTTTAGTGTTTCCCACACCTTCACCTATAGGGATGGATGCCTTAAGTTTAGCCACTATCATCCCAAGTGATTTTTCAAGTATTTAGATTATTCTTATTCAGTTACTAGTACCTAGCACTAGACAGGTCAGGTAGCCCCGAATAATACTGCACACATTGGACCTAAGCCAAACCCCCTCTAGATCGCGTCTCTAATGTGCTCGAGTAATATTTTTCGTGGAATGATAAAGGATTTTAAGCACCCCAAAATTCAACTTCTATGTTTCAAATATGTAACAGCACCATGGAGGCTTATGGGATGCCTACCCCCAATGGTCCTAACTTGAATTATAAATTCTCTTGTGGCCATTGTGAGGATATTTAGTTGGTTCAAATTATGATTGCATTTAGGAGTCTTTCTTTTCTTAGGGTGTGATCTGGTAAGAAAAAATAATTTATCTACAAAAATATCCATAAGTGGATGTCATCTTATATGAATCTTACAAATTCTTAGTGTGTATGAAAGTGAAAATACAAAGTGTCATAATATGCATATATTCAATGATTCGTTACGATATCAGCTAATTACACTAAGTGCCAATTATTCATTGCACGAAAAAAAAAATTATGCATGAAAAATGGGCCTCTTACTCTTCTTCCTATTACACTATATGTTCCTAAAGGGAGACGAGAAACTCAAGTGATTTAAGAAATCTTTCATATGCAATCCTAGGCCCTAGGCTCACCTAAAATATGCAAGGGAAGGAGAGATAGTTGACTTTATGTAATGACACTTGGCCCTAGAATCAAAACTAGTTAAATGGAAAAATTGATTTATTTAGTTACAATATTTGTGGATTAGGGGCTACTTACTCCTTTACTATTTAAGTTACATGAATTTAAAAAAATATCAAAATAGTTTGAAAAATATATGTGGAATTTGGCCAATTACTTTTCCACCTTAGTAATCTATGTGATAATTGCAAATAAAACTAAAATATAATCTAGTTACTCCACTAATAGTGATTTGTAAAGAATCAAGGAAATCTAAGCTAACTGGGAAAAGAAAATTGCAGAGGTGAAGGAAATTCACTAAACGTTTCGAATCACTTTAAAAAATTGAAGTTACAATTGTTTTTATGATTTCTAAGAATTGTGCGGGTTTTATGGTGCAAAGACATGATTATGTGGTTGTCTAAACAAAAAAGATGAAGTTGAATGTCTGTATGAAATAAAGTCATGCAACTAAAAACATCTGTGAACAATCAAGCTTCTCAAGAAAAAACAGGTCCTGCAAAAATTCTAGTGAGATGTTGACCTCCCTGTGAGGTGATAGTCTAGAGAGAGGGTCATGTGATTACAACCTTTAGAGTAAAGAAAAGACAGTAGAGTCACCAATTCTATAGTATTTTTTTTGTAGCAATTGTATACCAAAATACACCTCCTTAGTAGTTGGTTTTTCCCTGAAAGGACATACATACATTTTGGTTATTGTTAGTAGACATACAAAGATGAAAAAACCATTACAAATGGTGAAAATAATGCATATAAAAACACAAACTAAAACAAAGAGATAAACATACAAATAATTCTTAATTAAGTAAAAAATTCAACAAAAGTATGGAAAATGTCTCCCTTTATTGACAGTTTGTGGTAGAATATGAATAAAATATATGAATACTAAGCACTTGAAGATAATTATTTGAGCTATGGTGCTCAAAAATCCTCATGAAGGAGTTTCCTTTCCTCAATTTCTTTGCAAACTTCTGCTCTATCTCAAAGAAGTAGAAGACTCTCTTAATGGTTGACTCTTCTTTCACTATGATGATGGATTCCTTAGAAGAAATATGGCCAACATACAAATTCTCTTACTTATTTTTCTTCAATATTAAAATGTATGGTTTCTCAGATATAAATTTGGTCAGCATAGCATTGCCTTTGTTTTTGTTCTCCAATGGCCTGTTTATATATAATTTTTTAAATCCCTCTTCCCTCTCTTGCTTCATCAATGAAAACGACTTATGAGTCAGACACGAGGATTCCTTTGAGGGTTTCATATCTTCATGGTTACTCAAATTCTATTTTCCTTAACTAGAACATGTCAGGGAAACATCTTCTAAATGTGGGAAGTGGTCCTCAATTGTTGAGTCAGGATTTTCTTCCACTACATGGTTTTCGAGGAAAAAGTCACAAGGTTTCCTTTATTCCTTAACATAAGTTGTACGGTATAATTTTATATATGAGACCTTAGGAGATTTTAAAATTTTGGACTTCTTAATGTATTCAGCTAGAAAATATTCACTTTTACGCCCTATTGGATGACTTTGGGAATATTTTGGATTGTAAGAATATGTGCAATATTTTCTGGTGTTAACACTAAATTCGATGCTAAAATAATATAATTTTAAGGCCAGAGTCTTTAGGATAAGGAGCCTATTCAAGTGAAGTATAATAAGGGATCATATGACACATGAAAAAACTACAGGAAGCTAAAGGAGGCCGAGAATTGCAGGAAGATAATTATTCTATTGTTTTAGGGTCGAAGTCAAGGAGGAAGTAGAAGCTAAAATAGTTTTAAGTTAGCGTTGAATTTTTTTACTTGACAATAAAATGGAAAGGTTTTACTTGGTCTTGGAGGAGTCTTGGTCAGGGTTCTATGTCTTGGAATTCATCAATTAAAGATTCTATATGAAGAAGAATTCTTGTGGGTTTTCCTATCAAGTTGAGAGGTTTTGGACCTACATAATCACCTGTATTATGTGTCCTCCTATATTATTGTTATTTATGGTCTGGTAGTTGTTTGATGAAGAGAAAACTAATAATAAAGTAAAAGAAGAAACTAATCAAGTTAAGTAAAATATATCACAATCAATTATGAAGGTAAGAGAAATCTCCTCATGTGGTTTCCCTATATTTCTCAACATGGTATAAGAGCTAAGGTTACAAGGAAAGGAAGGGAAGCCCAAATAAGTACACTCAAGGTCGAATAAAGATAAAATCACCAAGAACATTGATATTTACGAAGGACTATTCATTTCAAGGATCACACCATCTAGAAGCAAGAATATATCAAAAGCATAGAAGGGTTGTTCTCTTCAAGCACCCTTCAGAAGTTGACGTGAACATCATAAGGAAAATATCTAGAATAACCTTCGTCAACTCAAACGAGGAATTCTCATTGAAGAATATTGAAGGTCAAGAAAATCAATAAGGGGTGTTGACATCATCATCAAATAATCAAAGCAATCTCCCTCTCTTTGAAGCATCACTTTTGAAGGAAGGAATCTTCATCAAGGAATACATATTGTATTGATATCATAATAAAAAACAAAGGAGTCATCGAGTTGAAGATATTTTGATTAAGAGTCATATTCAATTAGGTACTCTTATATTTATGACTGAATATTCTATCAAAATGAATTCGCGTTGCAAAGATAGCAACAAGTTGGTTGGGTCATCAAACTTTCTTGTATGGAAGAAGAGGACTAATTTGATCCTTAGAGAAAACGAATTCATTGATCATGTTAAGGGTTCCATCAGTAAAACTCCAACAGAATAAGCTCAAGCCTTAGAAAATTTTTTTAAAGGGGAAGTAAGGGCTGAAAGGATTCTTATAAAAACTATAAAAGATCCCCTCATACCATATGTATCAAAATTGGAGACATCAAAAGAAATATATGAGAAACTAGTAGAATTATTCTCCGTAAGTATTGCTAGAAAAATGATATACTTGATAAATAAGCTACAAAAAATGAAGATATCAAAGGAATATTTAATTCCCTCATACTTTATGAGGGTGTCAGAAATAAGAGACCAACTACAAGATTTGGTAGAAATAATGTTTGATAAAGAAATGACCACCATAGTGCTCAATGAACTAGTAGAAGAATGGGGAAACTTTACATGAAGTATCTATATAAAGAGGGAATAT
This sequence comes from Pinus albicaulis, assembly GCA_034641835.2. Taxonomy (NCBI): domain Eukaryota; kingdom Viridiplantae; phylum Streptophyta; class Pinopsida; order Pinales; family Pinaceae; genus Pinus; species Pinus albicaulis. The sequence goes on from CM076578.1 coordinate 1,626,411,984, forward strand.
ACCCCATTCAAATAAATTTGGTCATTGTGTAAAATCAAAGAAACTAGGTTGAAGGACAAAAGCAATGTAGGATCAAATGAACAAGTACAAGTGTTTTTTTCCATGTCTAGGAAGAAAGGACAATTTCAAAGGTTTGGTCCTTTGAAAAATAACAAGAAGGAAATGTTGAAAATCCAGTGTTATGGTTGTCATGAATATGGGCACTAGAATAAATTTTTTTCCTAAAATAAATAAGGAAAAGAATAAAATAGGAAGGGAAGAATTCCATATCACTGAAGAAGTGGAAGAATCTAAAAAAAAAAAAAATCGAAGAAGGAGGAAGTAAAAGAACTCTACTATGATTGAGATAGTCTCCTCCACTAATTTCATTTTAGTTTTTTTTTAAATATATCTATCATGGTAGGAAAAATTATAAGCATGGTAAGATGCATCATTTTATGGTATGATATCACTATATCATAAAATTTAAGTAAGACCTCATGACATCATTATAAGAATCTTTAAAGATATCTGAAGTACAATTCTATATCAAATCATCATCGAGAGGAAGGAGCTCTTCATAAACTCATTGAAATCATAAGTAGTAATTACGGGTAGAGTAAAGTCATCTAGAATATAACTCATAATACATCATAATAATTAGGAAGGATCATGTGCATGATGAGGATAATCAATATCCTCCACTGGAATCTTGATTAGAAGGTTCATCTCTCTTGGGAATAAAATGTGTCTCGCTAATAATTCCAACTTGTATGTGATTCAGGGTTTAAGAAGGATGATGGTATGATGACAAAACAATGAAACATCATTGAAGCAATTTAAATGAAGGGAAGGTATATGTTGAAGCTCAGATGACGAAGACAAGGAAAGAGGTATGTATGCATGCATTTTATTGAGTCATGTCATCATATGGTTACATGGGTAAATGCTTAATCTCGTGAGTATGATCAAAGAGAAGGAATATTTTCTTTTGAAAATATGCATGAAGGAATGGTTCAAATATTGAATAGATGAAATCAACATAATATGTCCTCATATGGAATATGAGGTGGTTGAAAACAGTAAAGGAACTATGGATGGAATTTAATAGGGAGAAATACGTGAAGAAAGAAAAAAGATATCGTAAACAATGTAACTATGGGAAAAAGAAATCAACATCTGATAAATAGAAGAATTTACCATGACATCTCCATGGAAAGGTATGAAGACTCTAATGAAAACTGGAAAGGAAGGGTATTATTGAAAATGAATATATTTTAGATGTCATGGTGAAAGGCCATCACAAAAACTTTGATCTGATTCATTCTTTGATTTTTGATCAACATCTAGATGGGTTAATATAGGACTACCAAAATAGAGTTTTAGATGTCACCTATAAATAGAAATCATGTGGTTTGAAGGAAACTTGACTTGGAAGAGGTAGTTGTATGAAGGAAAGTTAGATGTCGACTAGTAGATCACTTTCTGATGAAGAAAAGAATGACATGACTGACCTGATTCATGAAGAAAAGTGATGAATGCTTGATTCCCTACAGAGATGAAGAATCCATAATGTTGAAGATAAGATTCATGACATTGAAAGGAGGAGCTCTACAAGCAGCTGAAGGTACCATGATATCCACCAAAGAACACAATTTAGTTGTCTCTATTTAAGAGGGTGCTTGGAAACAAGTCCCTCATTAAGAGAAATCTTGGAAAGAAGTCCCTAGATAAGATGAAACTTGGACAAATTCCTTGATAGGAATGGGTATATCTTCCTTGGTTAAGAGTGATAGATAGACACATCATTATTGTCTTCATAATATCAAGAAATAATGGAGGATTTGGTAAGAATATAACATTCGACACTCTTTGAGGATGAGGTATGGAATCCAAGATAAGAGTATTCACAGAGGACCAATATTATTTGAGGGTTGGAAATATAAGATAAGAATAGTCCTGGAAGGGCATACCCTATGAGCACTTGGGTGGGGTATGTCCCTTGAGAGAAAATGATAATGGTGTCTATTAGTCATTGATATTGCCAAAACTATGCTATAATCTTGTGGAGAGATTGATTTTTTAATCAAGGTCTTGCTATGTGATAACTTTGGTTGGTAATCTGTCAGATAGATGGCTCACCAATCTGACACTTATTATGAGAATTATTTATATTCAGAATGTCCAAGTACCTTGTATGGATTATGAATAACTCCCTAGTTAAGATGGAGTTTTGAAATATGTATCTAGGTTTGGTATTCATAATGAAACATGTAATGGTAATTTTATTTATTTAATGTGCATAAAAAAATAAATTTATTATTGTTGTTCTTGAGCCATGGGTTTCATGCTCAAGGGAAATCTATTTTATAGGTTAACCTCCCATTCAGAGCATTTAGGGCTTGTCATTGAGTCTTCATGTCAAGAAATTCATTGTCATGTATGAAATAACCTTCTTAGGTATGTTACATATTGTAAATAAAATTATTTGAGTCAAAATAGAGTCAAAATACCCTCCAATAAAAAGTAAATAGGAAAGAAGCAAGTCATCCTTCCAAAGCGTGTCAAGTTTGCCTAGAGACAGTCACAAGTTGGCCTATTTTGAAGTGAATAGAAGCCTATATACAAGACTAGTTGACCACCTTTGGGATCATAGATCACCTATAGGAAACTTTATATAAATAATAAAAGACATTAAAAAAAGATGGAGACATATGGAAGAAGAATAATTATACTTTGAGGATTGTTTTTGGGTAAAAAATCTCACATGTGTGGAATGAAGCTAGAGTATCCAGTAAATAATATAGACTAAATTAAATTCATACATAAGAGCCTAAATTTAGTACCAAAGTACTCTAAGTTAAAGGCTAAAGTATTTGGGAGAAGAAGAATGCTCAAGTGAAGGAGAATAAGGGCTAAAATTTCCATAATCACATCACATGTGTGAAAATTATAGGAAGCTACAACAGGTAGGGAATTGCAAAAAGATAAATAGTCTAGTGTTGCAAGGCAGAAGTCAAGGATGAAATTGTAGAAGCTATAGAAGTTTTAAGTCTAGGATGACTTTGTTTGAATTGACAATAAACGGGAAAGGTTTGACTTGGTCTTGTTGGAGCCTTAGTCAAGGGTCTAGGTCTTGTAATTCGCCAATTGAATATTATATAAGAAGAAGAATCCTTGTCATTTTTACTCTCAACTGGAGAGGTTTTGGCCTTGGCTAATCACCTATATTATATGTAATATTCTCTTATTTCTCTTTATGGTTTGGTATTTGTTTGATGAATAGAAAAATAATAATAAAGAGAAATAAGAGTGTAACGATGTTAAGTAAAATATATCAGAAGAAGCTATCAAGGTAAGAGAAATCACCTTAATTGGTTTACCCTATATTTCTCAATAGCTCATATCTTGGAATCGTTAGCATTGAACTCAAGGATTTAGGTCATAACCACATGGAAGGAGGCTTGTGCTTGCAGTTGGGCCTCATAACCACACTCTTTCCTTGATGTAGGTGCATTTGGGGTGCTAGGCTAGTGAAAAAGGATTCTAGATAAGGGGTTCACCACTTGGGGTGGTTTGTAGCCTCCTTAGTGGTGTGTGGTCTATGAGGGAGGTTATTTTGTGGTTATATTGTAGGCCCCACTTACATAAATAGAACTTAGAGATCTGGTCATGTCATTGTAGCACTCAGCCTCACATTTACCCTGGGAGGTTGTAAAAGAAGGTAAATGTAAGGAGGGGTGGTTGCAGATTGGTATCAGAGTGAGGTTGCAACAATGGACCTCAAGGTAAATATATATAGTTATGCATGCATGTCGATTTTATATGTGCCTAATATGCATGCATTTGGATGGTTACAATTATCATGCATGTGATTATTATTATATTTTTGTGTGATCATGTACGATGTTGAGATGTTGATAGGTTGATGTCATATATATATATATATATATATATATATATATATATTAGTGTGTGTGATTGTGTGTATGTATTGTGCTAGTCTAGACTAGTTTGTTTAGATTAGATAGCCTCCCCTAAACTTCACAATGGGTTATGATTTTGATTATGTCTATATTTGGTTAATCTAACTTGCATGTTTTCTGGAATCGTTAGAAAATTAAATATTGCAGAGCAACGAAGCATATAAAATATGCGGAAAACACAAGCACACAAAACACATAAAACTAGAGAGACACAAATATACGTGGTTCACCCAGTTTGGGCTAGGTCCACCTCTAACATCCAGTCCTTCCTTTCTATTACCCAGAAAAATGAAGAGACACAACCTACAACAGATCTGTTGTAATATCATCTATTCTCTCTCACAGTCTCCGTATCTGTTTCTCGCTCTGAGAGTACACATACAATACAGAGCCGCAATACAATACCCTCATACAAGTGAGGGATTTCCTTTTAGGGAAAAAAACCCTAAACTAAACATAGCTTCTACCGTCAGATCATCTGCCTAATGAACAACCTAGATTGACTTGAAATTACTATACTTTTACAAGGAAATTTTACATCTATTTTTAGCTTCGAGGGTGCTGCCCCCGAAACCCCCCACTAGGGGGGGGCTCCATAAAGTCACAGTCACCCCCCCCTGGATCCCCCAGGCAACGTTTAATTACGGGCGGCATTTCTGCCCCCATTAAGGTACAGGGGTCCAACACAGTGATACAAAATAAACAAGATAATCAGGCTCCACACCCAACAATAATTATAAGATCAGAGATGACGAGTATAATGGTGTATTATAGTTCACATGAATCTCCTTACATATCAACTAAGAAATAAGGAGATCAATTTTCTCCTGATATAGCAGATACAGTTAGAAGTGTGAAGGAAAAATCATAAGTTGCAAAGTAGCTAATGGGAGGATAATTCATTCACTAGAAATACTTTCCATATACCAGGAAAAGAAAGTTGAGATCATTGGAGTGATTCTTCAAATATTATCATATTTGCAAAGATAGGGATAGCCACGAACCATTCATGGATATGAGTAAAGGAATAATGGGGCATATGAAAGCAGGTGTCGATCAAGATATAGGTTGGACTTGGATGAAATAGTCAAAGGTGACATATGGTTGGATACACCTCACAAGAGAGGTAGCCCTTATGGGTTCTATTTTGGTTCTGGTTTAGAGAGACATCATTTTCATCATAGCCATCACCCTTACAGGAGGAGAGAGAAGAAGCATTTTCATATGAGTTCTAGAAATCTAGGCCTCCTACATTTAATGGATAGATGAATAAATTAGAAGATGTAGAAGCAAGGGTGCTTGGGATGATTATGCTCTTTGAGTTTCATGATTATTTAGAGAGTATGAAAGCTAGGATAGTTATTTTCAGTCTGAAAGAGAAAGAAAACATATGGTGGGAAGACATGAAGAATGTTAGAGGAATCAAGGTAGAAGCATTGAGTTTTCAAGTGTTTAAAATACTCTTCAAGAAGTAGTACTTTTCTGAGATATACTATGATGGAAAATCCAATGAATTCTTTGAGTTGAAGATGGGATCTATGAAAAATGAAGAGTACACAACTAATTTTATGGAGTCATTAACATATTTTATTTACCTCAAGGAAGATAAGATGAAGGTTTAAAGGTTCATTAGTGGAATCCCATTACAATTCAAGGATCATATTAAGGATAATGAGCCACGGTAATTGGAGGAAGTCATCAAGAAACTGAAGCATTGTTATGAACATTCAAAGCGTAATCCTAAGAAAAAGTGATATTAGAAAGGGGGAGAAGGATAAATGAAAATGGCCTCTAGAGCAGTAAATACCTCAAGATACAAGTGTGAAATAAAATGAGGCTCCTTACAAGAATTTTAGTGCATCTAAGAAGGGACATGGATGTCATCCTGGCGAGAAGCAAGATAAAAGTAGTCTTATAGAACTGTTGGAGTGTTGGATTTATGGTAAATATCATTGAAAGAAGGTTTATCCATTGTAAAAGGGTGTCATATCTCAGATCTACAGTGATGAAGGGGCACATACAATTGGGAATGTTGGTCATAACATTATCTAGATTTATGAAACACTTGATAATAAGCAGGGAGATCATCAAGCTTCCATTATTGATATGGAAGGTAAGATTTTTGATTGAGTTGTTTCAATTTTTATCGATACTAGATCTAATTATAGTTATGTTAGTATTGACCTACTGGATAAGTGTGCCTTGAATAAAGAAGTGCATGCAATGTCTTGGTTGGTGCAATTGCCTACAGGGACCAAGAAAAGAGTTCATCATTAGGTGAGATCTTGTTTTGATTTGAATAGTATTCCTCCATCATCAAATCTAAATGTTCTTCCTTTGGGTTCATACAATACAATTTTGGGCATGGATTGGTTGTTTAATCATAGGACCAAGGTATATTTTTATGACAAGGCTATTGAGTTACTAGATGATGGTGGAGAAAATAGAATCTTGCATGAAAATAAGAATCCTATATAAGTGGGGATGGTCAAAACTATGTAGGCCAAGCGCATTTGCAGGAAATGGTTTGTATTATTTGCAATAAATGTTTCTAGTGACAAATGAAATGATGTTGAGGATGATGAATTATTGAAGAGATATATATTTTTTGAAACATTTTTAGGATGTGTTTCTAGTAGATATTTCATAGTTACCACCTCATACGGAAGTGGAGTTTTTGGTTTAGAGGGTACTAGGAGTAGCAATACCATCAAAGTAACCTGAAATGATGAGAACTCCAGAGTTGGTGGAATTGAAGTTGAAACATCAGGAAATTATTGATAAGGGATACATAAGGACACACATATCGCCTTGGGGTGCACCAATACTTTTGTGAAGAATAATAATTGTACTCTCAGGTTGTGCACTGATTACAGATTGCTGAATAAAGTGACTATCAAGAATATGTATGTTATGAAACAAGCTCCAAAAATATAATAAAATAGAGATCAACGCCTTAGAAATGAGCCAATTCGAGGGGGAAACATCCTCTACATTACATAAATTAAATATTCTTGGATGATTCAAATGAAAAAACCTTCATTCTATACTTAGGATTCCATGGGGTAACAGTATAATCCTAACTGACCTAACAATAATAATGCAAGGGCACACCAATAACAATAGTAGGGTTCTATGGGGCACAATAATAACAATATCGGGACTACACGGGTATAAGAATCACAATAAGGGGGCTACACTAACACAATAAGGGACTACACTATTAATATAGGGACATAACAATGTATCCATTACTGAGGATTAATGACTTGTTTGATCAACTTAAGGGAGTCGTAATGTTCTAAAAGATTGATTTTATACTAGCATATCATCATGTGCACATAAAAGTAGAAGATATCTACAAGACCACATTTCATACCAGATATGGGAATTATGAGTTTGGGGTGGTTATGTTTTGTCTTATTAATGCTCTAGCTACTTTCATGTGTTTGATGAACAATGTGTTTCACCCTTATCTAGACAAGTTAGTGATAATGTTAATTGATGATACATTGATATATTGTAATAATGAGGAAGAGTCGGCATGAAGAGAACTTGGAAGCACTTTTAAGAATTCTGAGAGTTCATTAGTTGTATTCCAAGCTTAGTAACTGCAGTTTTCTTTAGAATGATGTTCCTTACTTCGGACGTGCTGTTTCCCAGGAAGGCATAGAAGTGGACCCATAAAATCCTAGAACTATCATGGATTGGATAGCTCTTAATAATGTCAATCAAGTTAGATCATTCATGGGATTAGTAGGTTACTACAAGAATTTCATCAGGAACTTCTCATGGATTTCCTATCATATTACATCATTGTAGAGGAAAGGAAGAATGTTTGAATGGATGGAGGAGTGTGCAAATATTTTTGAGCAGCTAAAGCATTTGCTCACAAATACTCTAGTCTTAAAGATCACAGATCTAGATAAATATTTTTTTTATGTACAAATGTTTGCAAGAGAGGACTTGTTGGAGTCTTGATGAAATAAGGGCAGGTGGTATCCTATGAGTCAAGAAAGTCGAATGGAAATAAGCAGAACTATGTGGCTCATGATCTTGAGTTGGAAGTTATCATTCATGCCTCAAAGATGTGGAGACATTATCTTATTGGTAGGATGTTTGTCTTGATGAGTGATCATAGTGGGATGAGGTACTTGTTTGATGAACCTAATATCAATGTTGGGAAAGTTATATGGTTAGCTACCCTCAATGAGTTTAAATTTAATATTATATACATCAAGGGAAATGAGAACAAGATTAAAGATGCTCTATGTAGGACAATGCAGGTGAGTCATATTGCACCAATAAGTTTTTATGGGACATATTTACACGAGTGTATCTTGCGGGTGGGGAAACATGATGACAAGTACTAGTAGATAAAGTAGATATTGTAGAAAAAGGGTGAAGGTGATAGGGATGATGAGAGTCACCTCACACCAAATGGCTTGGTCAGATTCAGGAATAAAATTTATGTGTCGAATACGAGTGAGATCAAGGAGCTTATCTTAAGGGAGCTTCATGTCAATCCATATTCAAGTCAGCCTGGATATCAAAAGAAATTGATAGTAGTTTAGAAGTTATATCATTGGGTGCACTTGAAGAAAGAGGTGGTTGAGTTTGATGCTAGATGTATGAACTGTCAGCAAGTGAAAGTACAGTGTAAGCATCCAACTAGTTTGTTAAAACCAATTATGATTCGAAATTGGAAATGGGGGGCAATTTCCATGGACTTCATTACAGGTTTTCCAAGGACATCCAAGCAACATGACTTGATCATGGTTGTCTTTTCAAGGTTATGTAAAGTAGATCACTTCACTGATATAAATTATGTTAATTAATCTAGTAAGGTAGCTCATATATTCATCATAGATATAGTGAGGTTGCCTTTTGTTCCCAAGAATATCATATTAGACAAATATGCCAAGTTCACTTCCAAGTTTGGGAAGGAGTTGTTTGCAAGTCTCAGGATAGAGTTGTATTTTAGTAAAACTTATCATCTTTAGATATATGGATAAAAAGAGATTTAATAGGATTATTGAGGACATGTTGATGATGTATGTCATGCAGCAGTAAAGGAAGTAGGAGGTGTATCTTCCGCTAGTGGCAGTTTACATATAATAATGGGTATCAGGGATCCTTGTGGATGTTCCATTTGAGGATCTAGATTTGTAATAGTCTTATATGTTGGAGAATTTTAGTGAAAAAGGTGTTCATTGGAATATATTTTTTTATCTAATATGGAAAATGAAATGCAAGTTATTAAGAGAAATTTAAAGGAGGCATAGACATGCGAAATAGTTAGGTAGGTTAACTAAAGGAATTCAACAAGTTTGAAGTTGGGGAGCATGTGTACCTACATATAAGGCCCAAGAGGATCTCCTTGAGGATTGGATGATGTTCCAAGCTGACACATCGATATTGTGGGCCTTTCCAAATCCTTGAGAGGTTGAGAGGATTGGATCAATGCCTTAACAACTTTCACTACCACCAATAATGAAAGTACAATATGTTTTCCATGTTTCATTTCCTAAGATATATGTACAAGATGTTGATAATGTGATTGATTGCTATTTATGGTAGGTGGAACCAGAGGGATACTTGCAACCATAACCTCGATGCATTTTTTAGCAGAAAAAACTCATGCTTAAAAACTGAGCAATAGAGAAATTAAATTTGAATGGAAACACTTTATGCCCAATGAAGCTACATGTGATATTTTTTACCAGATGCAAGCTTTTTTTCTTTCATTATTTTTTGGTTCAAAAAAATATATGTTTGTGTGTGTGTGTGTGTGTGTGGTTGTAAATACTGCAATTAGTTGTGTTATAAAGCTCCAATAAGTGGTATGTTTGCTTTATTTTCAATAGGAAGCCATTGTAAATATTGTATCAAACTATGTTATAAATCTCCATAGGAATTATTTTTTGTTTTCAGTGGTCTACTAGTCATGGGTGTCATAGAACACCGAGGATGGTGTTCCACTAAGGGGGGGGGGGGGGGGTTGCTCAACAACCTCCAGTTACATTATCATGTAATAAAGGATAATAAATGAAAAATAAGACCAAGTTCATGGGAAACATATTCCAAGATGAATTTTGGGAAAAAATTATAGTGGGCATCACTTTTGTTTTATTGTCGCTATGGAAATTTCCAAAGGAATTAGAAAAGGAAAAGAGGATTTAATTGACATTCAATTATGAGATATAAGGAAAATACAATAAAAGTGAGGTTAAGAGACACAAATTTTCATGTCAAGAAAAATAGAGGAAAAATGAAGGAAAATGAAGAAAATAGAGACATCAATGATAAAAAGGCTTCAAAGAGATAGTTCACGACTTCTGGGGGGGGGGGCGCGGTTGTAACAACCTCCAGTTACATTATCATGTAATAAAGGATAATAAATGAAAAATAAGACCAAGTTCATGGGAAACATATTCCAAGATGAATTTTGGGCAAAAATTATAGTGGGCATCACTTTTGTTTTATTGTCGCTATGGAAATTGCCAAAGGAATTAGAAAAGGAAAAGAGGATTTAATTGGCATTCAATTATGAGATATAAGGAAAATACAATAAAAGTGAGGTTAAGAGACACAAATTTTCATGTCAAGAAAAATAGAGGAAAAATGAAGGAAAATGAAGAAAATAGAGACATCAATGATAAAAAGGCTTCAAAGAAATAGTTCACAACTTCTTACTCGTTTTGATTTAATAAGTTCAACTTGACTCTCTCCTTTCATTGTCTCATACAATATTGCACATTTAGAGCATTCTTGGATAATTTTTTCATTCACTGAGATTTGGAGAAAGGAAAGCAAGGACAAGGTTGGATCATCAAATTTAGGAGGAGGATTTTGCACGTAACATATTGCATGTGTTATTTCCTATATGAGGTGTGAATGCATGATACGTGCATTTGTATATTTGGCTCATTTGTTGACATTGACATGGGTTTTTCCTGGTTTGACGATGGTTTCAACCTTGCCTTGTGATTTTCTAGATATCTTTGGTGTGATGGGATTCATTCTTAATTGAGCTTTGAATTCTTGGAACGTTTTGGAACCATTTGAGGTGGTATCAAGAAAATTCCCAAGGGTTGGGGATGGAGATGGTTTTCTCCAGGAATCCCTCGACATGTGGGTGGAGACGAGAAAATTCCTCAAGGTATCATGAAAAAATTATGAGGCATCCAAGTTGGGATTGTTTTTGTGATCACAACACAAGTTTATATGAGATCACAATAGTTTGAGGGTGGAGGTGGTTTATTCTCCAGAGTACCTGGTTCATTATCTCTTGGTTTGTCCCTGAGATTCCACATTCATTCTTGGAATATATCATGGGGGTGATTATCTAAAAGAAAGAGTTGGTTCAACCGAATATATGGTTGGGTGTTATGTGGAAGTCCCTAAATTAGTTCACTTTTTCATATTTTAATAATATTTATTTTCCTAGTGTTATCTATAAGCAGTACTTGTACTTGTTATTATGTTAATTTGATGGTTAATATTCTAGTTATATGTTGGTCAGAAGCATGGTTCTATGATGTGATATAGTTCTGTCTCATGTTCATGATTTGATAAGTTTTTGAATGGTTGATTATTGCATGGGATAATAAGTGATGCTGCAACTATCTTGAGAGGAAATTAGAACTTCTTGGTGATTCTGAGATGAAGTTCAAATATTTATGAGCATATATGCATTCATCACCTTTAACTTATATGTTTACCATATGTTTTATGAATATTATAATGTGTATTGGGTATTATAGGTGAAGCTCTCACTTCATGTTACAATATTTAGCTTTTTCTTCCTGCTAGCTATGATTCTGGAAAGTTACAGGCAATTCTGCGTAGTGGTATGGAGACTAGCCTAGAAACGTTTGTTAGAGCTTGGAACCGTTTTCATTGAATCAGAGAATTTAGGTCATAATGACATGGAAGGAGGCTTATCCATGTGGTTTACGCCTCATAACCACACACTTCCTTCTTTGTACATGTATTTGCGATGCTAGGTTAGTAAAAAGGGGTTCCAACTTAAGGATTGATCACTTGGGGTAGTTTGCAACCTCCTTATGGTTCTGTGGTCTATGAGGGATGTCAATTTCTAGTCATATTGTAGGCCCCACTTCCTTAACTGGAAATTGGAGGTTGGTTCATGTCATAATAGACATTAGAGGAAATTTTAGCCTAAAAGTGCCCATGAAATTTTCATGTACATAATATGTAAACCAATCAAAATCTTTTAAATTTAAAAAGAGGTGCATGTAAATATTTTGGAGGGAAAATAAAAAAAACTATATTTTTTAATTGTATTTTTGGCCTATCTCCTTATAAGTTTACTCAAATTTCAAGTGTAGACACTCGTTGAATGCATAATTAAATTCCACATCCAACGAGTACCCATTATGCATATTTCTTAGAAGACCCACATTGATAAAAATTGCAAATACATTAAAAAAGTGTGTTGAACACCTTTTTTTTTTAATATATATGTAATTTTTATCAATGCAGGGCTTCTCAAAAGTATGCATAATGGGTACTAGTTGGATGTGGAATTTAATTCTTCATCCAACAAGTGCCTAAACTTGAAATTTGAGTAACGTTATAAGGTGATAAGCCAAAAATACAATTAAAAAAATTAGTTTTCTTCTTTTCCCCTAGAAATTAATAACTCTTATTTTATTATTTTCCTATTATTTTATTATTTTTCCTTAGGAGGCCACTTTTAGGATCATAAAATTTCCTCTGATGACTTAGTTTCACATTTACCCTAGGAGCTTGTAAAAGCGGGTAAATGCTGGGAGGGGTGGTTACATTCCCACTAGTTCAAGGCCTAGCCCTCTAATTAACAAACATGAAAATGAAATCCTTTGCTCTTACTTAATATGATGAACACTGAAATAAACTTATAATTATTGGAACTAGTGATTTAGATTCAGAGCATACATTTCACCTTGATATGACTTGATATTGACCTTCGCTTCCATTTCAAATGGTGACAATGAATGGTTCATGGTTCTCAAACTGGGTTGAAATTTTTCAGGTTCTTTATTCACCTCCTTATTTATTTCTTTTTGATCTCATGATGTTGCCTCTGATCCGACCTCTACATCAGAACCCCCCATCTTCTTTGAACCACCTAAGATTATTGATTGGGGACGCCATACGTAGATTGAAGTTATGGTCTATATCTGAAATTTGTTCTTCTCATTGCAATAAATTCTTGTCTATGGGATTGAGGGTTGTTAAAATATTCATTGGCCACGACTATAATTTTATGAATTTTCGCCTAACCGATCTACATACCCTACAAATATCCAAAATATACCCAAAGAAACCTCATTTGATACTAATATGACATGTAAAATATTGTGCATATTCCACTGGACAGTTTGTCACAATAGATCTTATAAAATTATACTGAAAAATCCAAAATCTACACTATGAGGGTTTATTTCTCTTTAAATTTAAGAATCTATACATTACTATTTATCCCATATGCATACAAATCATAATTATGCAGAAAATATATAACATTAAAATAAAAACACGCAAAATACAATTGACACAAAATATTACATTGGAAACCCTTTCAAGAGAAAACCCGTCTATAAGGTGAGGTCATTTTCATCTCTTTCTCTAAATAGAAAATGGTTGCAACTATAAGTAAGTAATGTGGCTCGTCGACTAATACAATTTAAAAATACTCTTTATGTGGTCTTTCCCTATCCTATCATATAGTCTTCTCCACGGAAAAGTTTAGGGGCTAATATTCGTAGGAGGGCTAATTTTCTATGTTTTTTCCAAAAAAAAAAGGATTCGCCAATTTCTATTTTTCTGAAAAATTATTCACGCAAACTTTATAGCATAAAATTATTTTACCCTAAAAATCGCTAAAATTTTATACATACTAATATAAAATAATTAGAAACCTAAATGCTTTTACAAAAATATCATCAAAAATTTTAGAATTTACATATTGGGGACTAGTTATATTTACCAAGGTTTCTAAACTTTAAGATGAACTTCCATCCTTCAAATTTTCCCTCTTCTCATTTATGGAAAAAATTCCCACGAAAAGAATGGAACCCCTTTTCCTCTAAGTAGTTCAATTATAACATAACCTGATAACTTACTAGTGGCTAGGTTTGACATCAACTCTTAACTAGAGTTAGAAATTTCACTTTTCTAGAGACATTTTCATCATGATCAAACAAATAAGCACTTTCCCGTGAGTAATTGGGACTAACGTGGCATCCTGTCAAATTATCGTGCTCAAAACAAAAAGGTCAAGTTGTGAGTGACATAAATTTTGCAAACATACTCTAATCGAGGTGATTCTTGCATCGTTGGACAGGAAATTGTCTGTAGAATAGGAATAGAAAGTTTTGGTGCTAAAGGTACACAGTTTTAATCCAAAAAAAATGATATTTAATGCCTCAAACTGTTCTAAGAAAATTTTAAACCCCTAGATCATATCAGTAAAAAAATAGTCTTTTAAACTAATTTTTTCACTTTTTTCACTCTAAAAATATTAAAATAAATGAAAATCTATAATAATCCAATTTCATTACATGACCATACTAATTATAATATTTAAAAATAAATTAAAATATTAATAGAAATAACTCTTTAATATCCCATCATGATTTGTTTTCATATATATTAATTATGCATATGCATTTATGGTGATGGAAGTAATCCTTGTTACGAAACTTAACCATTTATGCATATCCATAATTAGAAAATGACGTTTTGTTTTTGGTGCTCACTTTAAACTGGGTACATTTGGAATGATATATCATAGAAATATGTATGCGTTCTACTAAATAGAATATTGTAAGTTAATACTATAATATGATATATATTTATCGTATTTAAATTTATAATATTGAAATCCTAAATAAAAGAATTAAAATTATAATTTAAATGGATAATATGGATTTGGAATTTACATTTTTTTACTTAAATGAACATTAAAATTATAATATGGATTTGAAATTTACATTTTTTCACTTAAATTTATCAATTAGGAATATTAATATTCACATTTTTATAAGTTAATTCCATACTTCAAAAATAAAAATATTCATAATTTTAAGAATAAAATTCATATCTTCAAAATTTACATTTGAAATTATAAAATAAATTTTTAATTTTAATTTTTTAAATCTTAATCTATTTATCTGAATTTTATATTTTAAATAAAATTAAAATAATAATAATAATAAAATTTTGATTATATAATTTATTGCTAATTTAAAAAGAAAATGTTTTTTTTTAATATCATTTATGTTTTTTTAAGTAAAAGTTCTATTCATTCACAAAAAGAAGTACTTTGGTAGAAAAATGCAGGTAGTTTTACCCGAAACAAGTTTTTTCACTAATACTAGCAACATTTGACCAAGAAATAAAAGTACAAATAGAGACACAATCCACAATTTAGGAGGGAAAAAGCACCAAAATACACATAAAACACGTAAAACAATTGTAACCATGCTTAGTAATGAAAGGCAATAAAAACATGATTTTCCGGAGGAGTCCATGGAGGAGGAGGAGGATGGAAAGAACATTGGACATGCTCTTCAAAGTGAGCCATCCATGAATACAACTTCTCCACCTTCTTAGACAACATATTTTGACCACACCACACCACCACGACCCTCTCCAGCACATGACATTGAAAATAATGAATCTTGTTTAGCGCAGTGATGAACTCTGCTTGTTCTTCCCACTGAGCCCTCTCAGAATTTTCGAAGAAGTCCAATGCCGACTGAAACATATCGCGACAATTATCCAAACAACAATGTCTACCTATAGTCGCTCCATGCCTAGGCCTTCACACCTTACACCGCCTACAAATGTCGCCTCTACGCGTCGCTCTTCCTGACTTCCCTGTCCCAATGGTTCACCCACCTCGGTCTGCTTGTGAGCCACCTCGACCACCATGAGCCCCCGAAGTCGCCTAAGTTGTTCGACCGCCCCGAATATGGCTTGGAGGCTACTCAACCCCCATTGCGATCGACAAATGCGAAACGATGCCCCCCCCCTTGGTTCACAAAAATTCTCTTTAATGGGGAAGAGAGAGAGAATTGAGTGGCACCGGGGTAGATTGTATCTGAACAGAGAGCAGCAATTAAATGCAGATCTGCAAAGCTAATTAGAAAGTACACCAATGAAACTAATGCAAAGAAATTCCCCAAACAAATGAGAGGGTCACCAATAACCGTGATCGAGGGAGCTATAGAGAAGAGAGAGATAAGTCAAGAAACAAAACAATTAACCATCGAATCAAAAGTTCCAAACCCTCCTAGATAATTTACTTTGTGGAAATCCTTAAGACAACCAACCTCCTGCCAACCCAATAATCTAATTATCCAACCGTGTATTGCGGGCAACCAATGAATTCCTTCAACAATACAAAACCCTAAAGAAAACCACTTGAGAGGGTGAACCAACTTTCAAGAAAACCAAGAACATAAATAATTAACTGCCCACGAGAATGCTTGAAAGCCATCCTAATATCGAGATACAAAACACTAAGACCAATAAGAAAATCTAGAAACAACACAAGAAAAAATACTTATCAATTTTGTGACTCTAATGCAAAGAAAAACACATCTATTGTAAAAACGCCACCATTCCCACATAAAGCACAAGCTTAAGAAGTCGAGAATTCCACCAAAACTCAATAGCCCACATAAAACCACCAAAAAGCCACAACTTCATACTACAAAAGCGTCACCCTCCATATACCAACATCTTTGGCCCACTCACACTCCCAACAAAAATAATAGGAATTTTTCACGCCATACATTTACTCGCTGTATATCATTTATCCTTTATTTAAAAGGAAATTATGATTTTTACCTTTATTTAAAAAGTAATTATGTTTTTATATCATTTTTAAAAGGAAAATTGTTCACGAAAATTTGAACGTCAGAATTATTGGAAAATTGTATTTATGAAAAAAAATTGTTATTCTCATTTACAAATCAACTTTAGGTAATTTACGAAATAATAGTAAAGCGAATCTTTTTATGATAAAAACAATCGCTTCAAAGAATTATATATAAAAAAAAAACATTTCAAAATATCATATATATAATCTACATAATATTATAATTTTAGTGCTTATTATATATTCTTCAAAGTTGACCTTAAATTTTCTTTATTGAAAAATCTTATTAAAAACCTATTTTAAAATAATATAAAAATAAATTTATAGGGTAGTATAGCTTTAGTGCCGATGCATAAAAGATTGCACAAAGCTCACATTGTATTCTTTTTATATTCATGGCAAACGAAGGCTTCCTTAGCATTCCTTTTATGAACATGGATAATATCTTTACAGCTGATTTCATCGAATTGAGACAAGAGGATCTAATGATTGTCTATTTTGTCATGTATATATTAATGATCATTATTGATTGGCTTCAGTTTGAGTGGTAAAGTGAAAAGGTCGTTATCATATTTCTTATTGTTTAAATTTGAATTTAAACTAATAAATAATATATATATATATATATGTATGTATGTGTATATGATTAAAATATAATTTTATGATATAAATTATAAAACATTTATTTTTAAAAAATATTCTTATTATTATCTTTTATATATTTATTTTAATTAGGATAGTTATATAAATTATAAAAATGTACAGATATCAATTCATAAGCAGTAGTAAAATATTTAGTTTATTATATATTATTGGAATTGAACATATATATTTAAAAAAAATTATGTAGCAAAATTCTTAAACATGAAAAGTTACTTTCACTTTATCATGGGCATTTTAATTTATAAATATATTTTGTTACAATGTTATAGGCCAAATTTATCATGGGCATCTTAATTTATAAATATATTTTGTTCCAATATTATAGGACAAATTTATCATGGACATCTAAATCTATTGATAGGTTTTGTTACAATACCATGGACCAATACCTTGGCTTATCAATCTCACATGCTCAAAAACCAATAATTAAATTAAGAATAATTCAATTGGTATGACACATATCTCCCAATTTTTTAATTATTGGAAAAACCACATAAGTACTTTGGAAAAAACCTATCTTTTGATTTCTGTATACTATTAAGAATATTCTAGAAAACTCTATGGAGGTGAAATCTTTACTAGATCCACTTAATAATTATTACTAGATGAATCCACTTAAGAATTATTATTAAATAAATTCAAATTATGAAAGTTCGTTGAAAATAAACATGCCTATGAGCATACTTAAGAATATATAATTTTTAAATAATCCAGTGAGTTTGTGAGCTAGCCATAAAAGGTTTCTTGAGATTGTGTGTTTTTGTGATTTAAATGTGTTTTTGAATGCATAAATGGATTTGGTCTCCTAGAAAATCGATGGGAAACTTGAAATGTGCTTACCATTCCATGAAATTTTCACTAAATTTTAAACAAAATGGACTTGAAAATATTTCCAAAAAAGATCAAAAACATTTCACAATTAAACTACATTACAATAATCAATTAGTCATAATAAGTAATAAATACATAAGTAATATAATTCATTAATGATAATAAATAAGCAAATATATTTGGATATATATTTTGTTGGTAGTTTTTTTTGTTCGTCAAGTTGTCTGTGATACTTTAGGCTTTCTTTGTGGCTTGAGAAGCCACGACGTAGGGGCATCTAATACAATAAAAGTCACCCAGGGATCACACCGGCCTCAACCACACCAACCCTAGGTTGTCTTTGTAGCTTGAGGAGCCATGGCATAGGAGCATATAATACAATAAAAGTCACCCAGGGATCGCACCCGGCCTCAGCCACACCAACCCTATGTTGACTGGATTTTTTAGCATGTTTCCCCCTAGCAAATGGAACAACCACCCCCGTGATGTTTGATCTTACGTCACCTTACAAACAATGCCCATCCTCAACCAGTTGTGCTAGTGGGACTTGAAATATTTCATGGGTAGTTCAAACTTACCACAATTTCACTAAAAAAAAAATAGAAATTCCGGCATGATTTTGAGAAAACCGAGCACAATTTTTAGAAAATCTAGGTTACAATTGTAGAGGTCCAAGTTATCGAGTACCCTGAGATTCTTGATGGTGTTCAATACATTTATTTCATAAAAAAATGATTTAAACATTTCAATAGTCAAATTTATTAAATGTTTTTTCACTAGATTCTAGTGAAAAATTTATCCCCTACTCCAAATTGTAGCATTATTACATAATAGCTATAATTTAAATTTAAATAAAATTATTTCAATTTTAAAATTATTATTAAAAATGATTAAAAAATGTATAAAATATTTTAAATATTCATTTTGTTTAATTTGAAATGATTGAATTGAATAATTATTATCCTTTCCTTCTAGAACCAAATCTCCCAAAATTATTTTGAAAATTTTAAATTTACATTAAGAATTGTTTTTGAAATAAAAAATAATAAAAAATACTGTATTATACAAAAATAAATAAATTACAATTAAATTGTTTTAAATTTTCAATCTCTCTTCAACAGAAAATAAAGTTACTTTAAGTTTCGAATTTCTCTCCGACCAGTTATAAAGTGAAATTTCTCTCCAATCAGTTATAAAGTGGCCAGGTGTTTGAGATTACATTACTTCAGTATAAATATTTAAACATTAGACTTACAAAAGAGAAATATCAAAATTAAATATAATATTTAAACTACATTTTCCTGGGCAACGTTGAACTGGATAATCATTTCAAAAGAACATGGGCCACGCATTGATTAAATACACATAATAAAAATAATAAATGAAAAAAGCCACTCATTCCACCTATGACATAATATAGGGTGTGGGGTGCAGAATCAATGCACTCATAATGTAAAACATATTTTATTTCTATATTCACGTGGACTTTCATCGAAGTCCACTTTACCATCACCACTCATGATGATGATATATTAATATAAAGTAGTCTTCTAGTAACTTGTTTTTATTTATATTTATTTTGACTTCTCACTATTATATAATTCGGTGTTCTAGAACCCGTCATTTAAAAATGGTATAAGCCAGGCACTAGAGCATGGAGCACAGTAAATTCACAGTGTCAATTGACATTATAAATCCACGTGTACGGAATTTTTTTTTTATAATATGAAACTATACAAATAATTTCATAAGTAATAATGAAGATAGAAACATCATGTCTTTAAAACTATTTATTCCACGTAGTCTGGAACCCTGCATGGCTTGTAAGTCTTGGCAGAGTGGTTTGTAGAGACCTCCTTCATGGTGGAGGCCAACGGTAATCATAATGTTAGGGGATGTCACGACCATATAAGAGTTGGAGCAGGGAGTGGAGGAAGAATGGACTCCATATGTTAATTGAAAAAAAACTATTTGTGCGGAAGCAAAAGATTCGTATCTTAATTGTAATCGCCTCCCATCCCTTATAAACAATATAATAAATAATAGCAGTAATATGTCTCTATGTTTTTATATTTTCAATGATGTTTATTTTCTGATTTAAACTAGTATTCTAAACAACAATTTTAATAAGAGAACTTGCATTTAAGCGTAAATATTTGCTCCTATCAATTCATCATCTAAAATTAGGTGGTGCCGAAGCATAGCCGGAGCTTGATGAAGATGTAGTATCACCTTGAATATTAATAATTTGTTGCAACAAATCCCATTAAAGTATTGCACATCTAATTTGTTGGTTAGTGTGTGGTGGGAAGACATCTAATTTTATAAAGCCTTCACATTACTTACAATTATGGCCGGTAAAAGCACTCACTTTAGCTCTTAATGGTATAGTACTTGTAGCCCTAAAGCTCTTTAGTAGAAGGATTTTGCTCCACTCTTAAATCATAATATATATCAATACCATGATAGTTAATATTAATAGTCCCAAGAACTCATAAACATCTCTCTTATGCAACAATGGTCATCCATAGCTCTAGCCAGCATCATCTACTAATTCAAACAAAACTAGAGCAATTATCAAGTTTTTCTCATCAATTTATAAATTAAGCAAGTCTTTTTCTCAAGGAATTAATCATCTAGACTCCATCCTCCTTATGCAAGGGAAGATTACCTTGTTCTCATGTTTCACAAGATATTAAGTCACTCCCAAGTCTATTGCTTGGGTTGAAATTAGAAGAAAAGTAGGCCTAAAAGAAGAAAAAGAAAAATGTCATAAAATACATATTAGGTTAAAAGGAACTTGTCCTCGTTGAAGTATTCCATATTTGTTTAAATGACGGTCTTCATATATCCTTGCTTCCTTGTTAGTCCACTTCTCCTTTCATAACATAGTTTGGCACACATGTTCATCCCATTTTTCTTCCTTGGATCACATCATGATCACTACCCTAGAATCCCACTGAGCTCCTTACATCACACCTATGTGTCATCTTGGACTTAATGTCTATCTGTTAGTGTGAATTATAATCGCAAGCATACGAAAAAAACTTACTTTAGCTGTGCATAACAAACAACCCTAACATCAAATATGGTTGTCAATTTCCTTAGATTTGCAGTAGGTGATCAGAATAAATGCTACAAAACTCCAGATCTATGCAGTTAAAGACATTAAACAGCAAAAAATAAACAAGAGTTGCTCCATATATCCAATTGACAAGGCAAGAATTTATAAAGAATTTTTTGTATTATGACACCTGAGAAGGGAACACAAAAAGATGTTGCCAGTCCCCCTCAATGGGATGGGTTCTTGTATGTCCTCAACACTTTAGATCCAAGATATCTCTCTCTCTTGATGGTGTAGAAAACCTAGAAAAAATAGAACTGAAAGGGAGCTCACGAGCAAAGGTAGAAAACATATGACAATGATGGAGGATCAAAGTCAAACCAAAAGTATAGATCAAAAGGTAATAAAAAAGAGGCAGTGAACGAATGGAAAAATCTTCTATTTATAACAAAATATTGAGTAAGTCTAGATATTGGTGCATAATTAAAATATTATTAATCAAATCTAGATCCAGCTTACTTGGAATATGGAAAAGGAATTTAGAATAGGTTAAATCCCTTTATTTAGAAATAATAAATAAATAAATGATTTATTTATTGTTTCAAAGATGAGGTTAAGGAATAATTAAAAAAATAATGATTTGTTCAATTATTTATAAATGATTTAGTCAGATTTAAGAAGTAATATTATTAAATAGTTATTTAAATAGTTATTCCTAGATAATAATAAGATAGATAATGATTTATCTAATTAATTCTCATGTTTTGGGTTAAATCTGACCAAGAACATTAATTAAACAGTGGTTTAGCTAATTATCCCTAGAGGAAAATCAAACAAATAAGGATTTATTTTATTATTCCTCATGGGGTTTCATGTTTAGACCAGAAATAATTTAATAAACTATGGGTTATTAAATTATTTTGCATAGTGAAAACAATTTTACTATGGTACAATTGGTCTTACATGATTTACTTTCATCCATATAATAGTAACACGTTAGGTGACCAAAAATTGGTGTAACATATTGCCCCCCAACGTGCCAGCATTAGGAGCTAATCATATGACCAATGTACATTGTAAGAAAAAAATCACTAAACACTGAAGGGGAGTCAGAGAGAGAGAGAAATATAAGACGAACTGAAGCAAGAGAGGACAAGACCCTGAGGAGGCAAGACTTATAGGCACGACAAGTCTCTTTTATGAGTGAGTACCTGTTTTGAAAGAGGTGGGGGAGGCATACCTTTGCCCACCGAGATGAAAAAGTACAAAGAATAATGGTACGCCCAACAAACATGGAACTAAGCTATATAGTACATGCTGACATAAACATGAGCTACATAAGAAAACATAACGGCTCCCACATACATACTCTACTTGGGACAAAAAAAAATACTTATACAATAACATATGAGTACATGAGATATAATAAGAACCAAAGAGGCCCTGTAAAACAGGAAAGGGCTTTGAAAATCTAAATGATACATGCAAACTAAAAATGTGTTGCGAGCGGTTGAGGTCGGAACCATCCAATCCATAGAGCTGCATCCAAGGCTATAGTAAAGAGGTCATCCGTGTATGTGGAGGGATTCTTGAAGGGCCAGCCCCTCATGAGTTCTGAAACATCTAACACACACCCGAGAATCACTAGTACAATCTTGTCCATCATTGAAGCATCAAATATACGGATCTCGATCATGCCATAAGGAGCTGGAACAGAGAAACAATCAAGTTAAAGGGGAAATAAAGGGTCCCTTTGCCTGATCCAAGGAACCGAACAAGAGTGCAAGTTGGAACCTAGGTATGCAACCCTCTAGACCTGGCTTCTGGAATGAATAAGTTGACCTTGATAGGAGGTTCGCCATAGGTGAGGCAATGAGAGATCCTCAACTAAGGCATGAGGGATAATAGTAGAGCGACTAATAGATTTACATCGGGGATGATGGAAAAATGGGGGCTATTGAGTAGCAGGCTGACGACTTCCCTTGCTTGAGCATAAAGGGCATGGATGACCTGGAAGCTACTGACTTGACTCCAGAGGGGATAGGGGACAATATGACTGAAGGCCAAACCGTGTGTCATGAGAGAGGTGAAAATAACGGAAGATTGTTATGGGAAACAAAAGGAACTTGGGACAGACTCCATGGATGTGATGATCACTCAACTCGGATGCTCTAAAGAAGGGCTACTTGATGATGCTGCAAGATAGAATAGGCCCAATGGGTACCATAAAAACATGAGTACAATATGGTTACTCAAAATAAAAAATTGACACGAGCATCAAAAGGTATGAAGGCAAAGTGGTTCCCCAAGTACAAGTGTCGCAAGTGAAGAAATTCGATTTTGAGAAGCAACGAAGTGACCCTTCTTGGAAAAAAAGCTTTCCGGTGAAGTATCAAATCACTAAAAACAAAAGGATACCCATTTGAGTGCTCAGTGAGAGATTTCGAACAGTTCTAATGGTTCATCAAACCGAGCTACGGTTTGGTCATCCTTGGCGAAAGAAAATTTTTGGTTTTTTCTTTTAATAGGGGGATTTCCCTCCAATATGATTCATTTGCAAGTGTCTCTATGGTGAATATGGAGAGGAGGAAAAGGCCCTAAATCTTGCGGAAATCATAGAAGACAAACCAACCATTGGAATTAGGATCCGTGAATTTCAGGTAGGTGGCCTTACTTTTCTAAAGGTGGTCTTAATGCTTCTTGGAAGGATGGTTCCTAGTGAATAATTAAGGTGAGAAAGGAATATAGGAATGAACTACTAAAGGAGGTCTATAGTCATCCCAACTCACCAATTCAAGCACGGGGACTAAGTGGTAAACATGGTATCAAAAAAATTAGAACATTTGAAGATAGGGTATCAAACATCAACGATATATGGCTCGCCGGAGAGGCTAGTAGGTCCAACTATCCAAGGAATGGGAAGACAATTAACCATACCTAGATTGATGGGGTCTAGGCCATGACTTATGAAAATAAAGTGAGAAGGTGGCCAAGGGTGGTATCATGCCCCCAGGAATATGTGAAGGAGTGGAGTGATCTGATATGAAAGGTGGGAATGATTCCCCTAGCTAGAGGATTTTGTGGAGCGCCATGGTGTTCCAAGTGATAAATTAATAGATTCAAGCCTTCATTATCATAGGAACTAAATCCTCAATATTATGATCAGAAGGTATAGGGGAATAGGTGTCCCCAAGCATGTTATGTTCATGCCAAATTTATTTAGAAAAGTGGAATCTAAACAAATTTTGCGATGCAGTTTTTCATTTGTTTATGTTATGGTTATCTTCTGTGGGAAGAATGGATAACTATAGTTTGAGAAAGGGAATGGAGGATTACCAATCTCTTTTGGTACTGCATATATGAAGCAAATGGACTAAATTTCTTGGTTCACATACATGGTGTCACTATCCCAAAGAGTGGATTTTGATATAATGAACTAGTGCTCACCAGGAAAACACACAAGTTGGTAAAAAAAAATGTCTAGGGGGCTGGGTTGTTGATGTAAGATGAAGGAATGATGAAGTGGATCATCCCTAGAGTGATCTGAAGTAATATGAGACTCTATAGGTTCTTCTAAATGGGGAATAATAATGGTACTAGATTTGACACGACCAGATGCACTAGGAGGGTTGTGCAGAATTCCTTCTCCTGGACTCTCAAATATGGGTGCCCCCTTACCTAAACATTGGGTATCAATGTAATGGCCATAAGGTGTATGTGGTTTGAATGCATGGGTTGCATGTAATGGGGAATAGATAGAGTCAGGGGTGGTAAATGCTTCCATAATGTCGTCATCGCAATAGAATATGGGATTTCTAGTGGAAGAAAGACCACGTGGTGTGGCAAAGCTACCATTGTCATGAAGGGTGACAGAAGAACAAGTAGATGAATAATTTACTGATGTTGAGCCCAAGGTGATCGTAGAAGGTCGGTTAGGTGAAAAAAAAGGGGATGCCCCAGAGGAGTTTTCCACTGTGGATCTCATAGATGATGACATGTAGAGGATAGTGGCTGAAGAATCCATCATCCCGACATTGGAGGGGATATGTCAATGGGAATGGATGTCTCCTCTAGTTCTGCCAAATAAAAACATGCAAGTAAGGGAGAGACAGACTCGTTGCGCTCGGCCTTCTATTGGCGAACCACTTCCAAGGAGGTACATAAATCTTTGAGGCAGGGAGAGAGGTGAGTACAGTGGCCATGGAAATAACACAAAGCACAAGGGTGATTTGTGTGCAAATTCTTGAGTTTATTGGCTGAAGTCGATGAAGTAACATGGACTTCTGGGATATCAGACTCAGGAAATGCTTCGTTGACCATGGGTTTGATATGAGACAATTAGGGACAATTGTGGGTAGCATGACCAACACCGTCACACAAAGCACACAGAGGTGTATGCTTTGGAGGCTTAGGAGGAGTAGGTGTTGTCTCGAAATCCTCGTCCTTAGGTTCCTTTTTTCAAGCTTTGCTCCCCTCACCCGAGGCTTTCGCAAGAGGAGTATATTCTTGTTGAGGTGGTTGAGGCACAGAAGTGAAGGGAGGGGTCATAGTGACCAGTTGGACCAGGGTCAAAGCAGTGTAAGGTTTGAGCTGATCAGGGTTGGTATTGTCTGGGGGATCAATGTACCAGACTAGGATCTGAAGGTTCATGTTTGGAGGGGTATAGGTAGCCATAATAGATACTGAAAATACTCTGGAAGAAGGAGCAAGAAACGATATCTGAAAGGAGGGGTAATGGCGAGTCGGAATATCTCCCATATGGTTAAGGCTACGGGGAATGATTCCATGAGTAAAAAGAGGATCAGGGACACCAAATACAGATGAAGGGCCATGAGGAGGAGGTCCTGAAGGCTGAGTCAAAGTACTAGGAGAAAATTGAAAAGGGAGAGGCTGCTGACTAGTCGAACATAACCGTTTGAGGTCGGACTGAGATGATTGCATCATGAAAACATTCGATGGGCTAGGGTTAGAGATAGGAGGGGGGAGAAAAGGGAATGAACCAAGAAAAGAGGAATATTTGGAGGATCAACTATTTTTTTATTGGCCACCGAAGAAATAATGGACTCTAGAGAGGTATGAGACTTCGGTTCCTAATATATCTACTAATCTATAGTGACGATCTTTCCATTGTGATGAAAGCACATCTTACAATGAACTGTAGATGGGACAAGAGGAATTGCATAGGTATGGCTATCACCCAATAAAATGTTGTAGTCTAAGGGGGGCGTCAACGGCTTCATTGTCAACACAAATAATTTTTCCCGCAAGAGTAATAGGACAATTGCAAAACATGCCAAGGGCCTGGGAAGGGTGGTCATCCCATGCACAGAGGGTGATAGTGGAAGGGGCTAATTGGGGTGATCCAAGATTTTTCCAAACAGAAGCGGACATCTTCCAGGTTGATGCCCCCTCGTCAATGATACATCAGGAGACATTGGCATTCTGAATCTTGACAGGTATTTGGAAGGCGACGGATGCAGGTAGGGGTTGATGCTCTGACTTTTCAAAATCAAATATAATCAAATGATCATCTAAAGGATCCACAACACCCATGGTAGTTAGTATAGCTTTACGTTGTGAAGGGCACGACTGGAGGACTTCCAGTGTTGACATGGAAATAGGTGATTGCGCCAAGTCATCTACTATACTATAGGTGTGGGAAGATTTACCGAAAGTAGCATTTCAACGTAAAGGTCCTTTAGGTATCTTATTATGTACCTCTACCTTAGGATGAGGGATCTGTAAAGGACCATTTGATGTTGAAATTGGCTCTATGGGAATTGAGGATTGGGGCTCGATTGCAGACGTAGCGAGAGGCTTGGTGTAGTAGTGCGATCGAGTCTAAAGGTTGAGATTGGTTGTATTTCCTTGTCAGATCACATCATAAGGATATGGTAATCAGATGTACTAGACGGAGGAGGTTAAGCAGCCACCTGACCTTTAGGAGGTTGGGCAACCACATTTCGTTCATGGGGGGAAAGGATTGGTAAAAACAGTCATTTGAGTAGGTGCAACATTAGGAGGAACCGAAGCAGAGGCTTGCTATCCTCGAGATGTTTCTTTAGATTCCAATAGTTGACACATATGAGGTAAAATGGGAGAATAATGGGTGTAGTGACCATGGACAGTACAACAATAACAACAGTTATTCATATGAAGAGGCTTGTTCTACTTGGGTTGATCACCTTGTTGTTGATTTGCAGTGTTACATGTATTCCCCTGGGGATTTTTTCCTAGATTACCTAGAGTGGGCTAGTTCTGGTTTCCTTTCTCTTCTTTTTTCAAGTTGGAGGATTAGTCACACTCTGCTACACATACACCTGACCCTGAGGAGGAGGGTAGCTGCTGCTGCGAAGTTGGAGAAGGCATGGGAGGTAGAGGTGCTTTTTATGGATGAGATGGATCACCTGGCTATGGATACATATAGTAAGGAGGTTGAG
The DNA here is from genome assembly GCA_034641835.2 of Pinus albicaulis. NCBI lineage: Eukaryota > Viridiplantae > Streptophyta > Pinopsida > Pinales > Pinaceae > Pinus > Pinus albicaulis. Next base: position 1,626,439,845 of record CM076578.1, read on the forward strand.
CAACAATGGGGTAAATAAGTTGGTCAAAATTAGGCCCTGGAATCGGAGGATGTGGTTAGGCAAAGGCGTGAGGCATGCCATATGCTGGACACATGTTGTTGGGAGGGAGGAAATTGCTAGAGGATCTGGCCCCTCCCTATAGGAATCCAAAACCCATAGGAGGATGAGTGTACAGATGTCAAAGGGATCCAACCATACTGTCGAAGGCATGAAATGCCCCGGGTACATTGGCACCACCAGGCCTAGGGAGATAAGGCAAGACGGTATAAACATAAGTAGATTGCATGTAGATCAAGTCATATTTCAACGCAAGTTGGAGGGCTTCTTCCTCAGTATGAGGAATGTGAGAGGCGACATATTTATCAATAGAGGGAAAAAGGGATCTGAGAAAGTATTCCACGTAGACACGGTCTTCAAAAACTAGAGCTCGACATAAGCTCTTCCTTTTGTGCCATTCTTGAATATGATCAAATAGGTTGGTGGCAGAAGCTTGACGAAAAGTGGTAAAAAGTTAGGTACCTGTGTCATAGTGAAGGGGAAGCTAGAAGTACGACATAAACGCCTTTCCAAGAGTCCCAAAAGCGACATGAGAGGCAACGACCTTGTCAACATACCACTTGGAAGCTTATCCAATAAGGGTACATTGGAATAACCGAAGACGGATAGAATCATAAGTGATAGATTTAGATGAGCACCAGATGTGGAAATAACGAACATGGTTGGTAGGATCCTCTCCAGCATTTCATTAAAAATTAGGAATGTTTGAAGGAAGCTTGGTTGGCATAGTAGTCCAACCTGGATCATGGTGTATAGAGTCATTAATCAACTAGATTAACTCGGGAAGACTTAGCACTACCATGTAAGGAAGCAAGGGAGTATCCGGAATCATTCCTGTTGTGGCTCCACCAGTAGCGGCTCCAGCATTAGAGACGAGGCCACCACCAGTGGTAGGTATTGTACCAAACATGATGAATGTGAAAGGTGGAGCAGAACTGGGGATGGAAACAGAAGGAGAACCCGATGAACTAGAATCAGAGTCAAAATTGGGACTCGGTGGAGGACTAACTCGGACCCTACACGGTGGAGTAAGTCTTCCTAATGGAAACCGAGGATGAAGACCTAAGAGTCTCTAGGATAAATGCCTTGGGGGTACAATGATGGAAAAGATACATGAAACCCAATAAGGAAGAGAGGTAAACAAGGGAACGAAGCTGCAGATTAATTAATTACAATGTTTTAGTCTTGGCCTGGCGGCGTAAACTAGACGCTCTTCTCTTTAGGTGTGTGTGTGTGTGTGTGATAAGTGTGTTAATTTTAATTAAGACCAGACGTGTGCATAGAAAAAGAAAAATGATGTTGTATAAATGCAAATAAAACTGAAAGCAACGGTAAATGAAACTAAAAGTGACAGTAAAATAAATAGCTAAAGATGTATAAATTTAAAGCCAAAAAGGAGGGCTTCCCAACAACTAGTCTAAGGGTGGGAAAAATCTACTAAAAGTACAAAATATGGCCAATAGATCTAAGGTCAAGAGGGACAGGGATCTAAAGGTCATATTTACTGAAAATAGGTGCAGAAAATAGCAAGAAACCAGAGGGAAAAATGCTGAAACATATGTGGCGAAAGCCTACAACCTAAAAGGAAACGTAGGGGACCCTAAAGGGAGGACCAAACAAAACTGGGAAGAGGTGAATTGTATGGACAAATAATCGATCTGAAATGGATCTGAAAAGGAAGATTCAGATTTGAAAAGATCGTTGAAAAACACTGAAATATGAGAAGACCTACTTTAGATAAACTCTTCCTAAAAAAGTGGAAGGGTATTGAAGCCTTTAGGGGCTTGTTTCCTACTTAGACAAGTAAAAATAAGAAAGTATAGTTCCAAGATGGGTAAAGACAGAGCCCGGAAAACCTTGAACAGTGCCCTCGACAAACCCTGAAAATTAGAGAAAAAATCCCCCAAAAAACTGTTGGTCGCAGGTTTTGACATATTTTTTGCTGATGTCACAGTTTTTGGGCCAATATCTGATACCTGAGAGATGAGATGAGAAGTTTTGGGCCAGAAAGTGCGACCAACAATTCTTGCTATCTTGCCGGTCAGTTTCAGAAAAAAGTGTCGTCTCTATCATGGTTGATACCTGTTACCCTAGTGGCTAAAGCACGTGGTCATGCAAAGATCTGAAAAATGATAGGAGTCATAATTAAAAACCCTTATGGAGTCGCTAGTTGTAAGTCTGAATTCTAACCAGAAGTGTAGAAAAAAATATCACTTTAGCTCTTCATAACAAACAACCCTAACATCAAATGTGGCTGTTATTTTCCTTAGATCTATAGTAGGTGATCAAAATAAATGCTACAAAAATACAGGTATATGTAGTTAAAGACATTAAATAGAAAAAAATAAACAAGAGTTGCTCCATACATCCAATAGAGAAGACAATAATTTATAAATATTTTTTTGTATTATGACGCCTGGGAACAGAACAGAAATTGATGTTACCAGTCTCCCTAAATGGGATGGGTTCTTGTATGTCCTCGACACTTCAAATACAATATATCTCTCTCTTGATGGTGCAGAAAACCTAGACAAAATAGAACTCAAAGGGAGCTCACAAGCAAAAGTAGAAAAAATATGACAATGATGGAGGATCAAAGTCAGACCAAAGGTATAGATCAAGAGGTGATCAAAAGAGGTAGTGAATGAATGGAAAACCCTTCTATTTATAAAAAATATTGAGTTAGTCTAGATATTGGTGCATAATTAAAATATTATTAATTAAATCTAGATTCCACTTACTTGGAATATTTTATTATTTTTGGTGGAAGGAAAAAGAATTTAGAATTGGTTAAATCCCTTTATTTAGGAGTAATAAATAAATAAATTATTTATTTATTGTTTCAAGGATGAGGTTAAGGAATAATTAAATAAATATTGATTTATTCAATTTTTTATAAATTATTTAGTCAAATTTAACAAAGAATATTATTAAATAATTATTTATATAATTATTCTTAGAGAATAATAAAAAAAATAATGACTTATCTAATTAATTCTCATTTTTTAAGGGTTTGTTTTATTATTCCTCATGGGGTTTCCTATTTAGACCGGAAATACTTTAATAAACTGTGGGTTATTAAACTATTTCGCATAGTGAAAGCAATTTTACTATGGTAAAATTGGTCTTACATGGTGTACTTTAGTCCATCTAATAGTAACAGGTTATATGACCAAAAATTGGTTTAACGGTATCTAACATAACTTTCCCTTCCCTTTTATGTGTAACAATTCATATTCACGTCCATAATGTTGGTGATAATTTCAAACAACGGGTTATAAACTTGCCCAATAATAAAGCTAATAGTATGAGCATATTCAATATTTAGTTAAGAATAAGGTCTCATTCGAGACACTATTGAGCATTAATAGAACAAATTTTAATAATAAGAAAGAAGAATATGAACATGTGCAACATAAAATATCATTCAATCATACATTTATATTAATGTCAACATAACTTAAAATTTTAAGGGGGTGAAGCAACAACTAGGCATTTCTCATTTTGTCCATGAAATAGGTGTATATGTTAATCGAGGGCTTGAATCCCTAATTGTTATTTAATCTAAATTCTTTGTAATATATACTTCTAAAATTAATAATGACCAAATACTCTACCCACAAATTTTTGATTATATTTCTTTATATACATTCCAATTCAATTACATGTAATTACAACCCTAATATTCCATAATAAAACATTGTAACCCAAGAACACGAAAGCATTCTAAATCTATCTATATTCACAATTTCAAATCACAAATAAAAATGTGATGTGTACCACAAAACTAAACATGTAGATTTAAATAGGACATGCACAACTAAATTATGCTCCATGTCATCAAACTACAAATAGGAAACCATTAAGCCCCCAACAATCTGATTGTCTTATCTCGAAAAAATAAAGTCTATGTTCCTAAAGCACACAGACATGGAGGAAAGATTATTCTTTAATTGATCTATAGTTAATGTAGATGTAGTGAAATTTATTATGGCTAGTCAGAATTGTCTCCATCTCCTCCTGAAGCAATGTAGCAGACCCAAGAGTATCTTTATAGTTCTTGAGATTTATCTAGTCATACATTTGAATAGTTTCAGCAATTTTCACCTAAATATTAAGAAATCTTGAATGCTTATTTTGTATGTGCTCTTGAAAATTTGTGAATTTATTGGTAATTTTTTCTAATTTTAGGGCATTCTGGAAATTTAATACATCAAGGTAGACACCTTAATTAATTCGTCTTTACAAATAAACACTAGTACATCATGAATAACTTGTTTCTTCTCAAACATTTGTACCTATCAGTGTTAAATCACCTCATCCTTGGTGCAATTCTTGAAAACATTATATAATTTGTCTATAGTTAAATAAAAATAGTTGACTAGTATTGAAACACTATCCACCCTTTCATTCTCCTTATAATATAGTTCATATGAATCATTCATCTATATCCCTAACTCTACCACTTTTGGATTAAAAGCGACTTAAAATATTTTTTTGAATTTGTAAATTATTTCCCTGAAGTTCTTGGAAGATGCTATATACCTTAACAAGTCCTTTTTGCACAGAAACATTTCAAAGAAGTTTTTCAAATAGAGTGGGAATCACTAAATAATTATCATGAAATTCACTACTTAATATTTCATCCTTTGAAACTACTCTTGCGTGTATTTTTGTAAGCAAAAAATCAATCATTTGACTCATGAAATATCTTAGACATACAACTTGATGGATTTCTTGATAGAATGGTAGAAAGGCCATGTTACCTGCATGGCCACACATGAAGTATCTTTCACCAAACTGTGGATATGAAAAGTGTTTTCATGCATCTAGGATAGTTCCACTCTATTCCTAATCTGAGCAACCCATTTTCTATGTAGTTTGTCTAATTTTCAAAATCAAGTACAAATCTTCTAAAACTGTGAAGGGTGTTGACATATCATCTATTCGATTTGTATGCATGGCTATAAGTTATCAGAAATCATCTATACATTTTCATGAAAATATATTTACTGAAAGTATATATTGTTTCTCTTTGTTCATGTTACATTTGAATTAATCCTTGGTCATATTTTCCAGGTGCTTGTGACTCTAATTTTATTTTATTGGTGTAGATACTACTTGTTTTTTTATGGCTACCTTTGAATATCAATGAATATAGATGGTCTCCATAAAGTTTATTGGATAATTTTCTTTGTTTATTCTTTCACAATGAATGCTCTAGTTTCATGTGATGATGTAGTAGGACCTATATTCATCATTTTATTCTTAATGATTTATTGGTATGCACTATTTATTATTCATATTCTCTAAATGGTTACTCTTATTCTTTCTCCCTCTGTAAGTTAAGCTCAAACAAATAAAGTTACTCTTGAATATTCTTCTTAGGTATAAATGTTGATTTCCATCCATTTTCTTCGTTTTTCTTCATGTGACCTATTTGACTTATATGATTCCAATTAATGAATGTGGTCATTGGTGCAATTTATTTATCCATTTCAAGAATATCATGTTCAATATTAGAAATGATAATAACATCATTGATGCATATGGATCTAGTTGTGATTTAACAAAAAGAATTATATGCATCGAAATTTCTCAAAGAAAAGAAAATCATAATATTTTTACAAAATATTCTATAGAATGTGAAGGATTATGTGGATTTTCATATCATCCTAGTGCATCAATATTTAAAAGAAAAAATCATATAAGATTAAAGTGAGCTATCCTTATTAAAATGCCATATGTTGAACCTAAGTGATGGAAATAATTTTGTAACCTCTATGTTGAACATTCTCCCCTCAATGGATCCCCATAGGATCATGGTAAAAAGAAACAAAAGAAGTTATAGTCATATCCTTACCATATTATTGTGCATCAATACAATACTTTACAAACTTATTTTGAAGATAAAGTGTGTGGATCATTTTAATTCCCATTGCAAAACTTCCAAAAAAATGGATTACCCACAATGGGAATTCATATTTCCTACATTTTGGAACTAAATTGTAATCGAAAAGTAATTTTTGAACCTTAATTATAGATCTCTGATTTCAAAAAATGCCATGTTGCATGTTCCTCCATGTCTTCCATATTTTTTATAGATATCATCATCTATTATATTCCAAACTATTATCACCTCTATAAAATCCTCTCCTTATCATGGTAATGATAGGTATCTATGAAAAAATTTAATTTCCATAAGATATGAATAAATCAACCATAAATAACATTCATCCAACTTATACAAAAAAAATCATCACATGGAAATTAATTGGTATACTTTATAAAAATTAAGGCACCTCTAACAAGATTAAAATTCCATCCTACATTTCCTATAAAGATGTGATAATATTTAATGTTAAATGTGCATAATTAAAATTCCTATCTTTAATATCCTTCTATTCAAAATTTTCCACATTCATGTCCCATGATATTCTACCATGCAAATTTCTTTATTTATTTCAAGTCATTTCCTTCACATCTCTCGTGTCATAGTCACCTATCAAATTAATAGGAAGTTCCAACCTATATATTTCCCAAATATTATTACCTTTGTCCATTTTTATTGGTATGGAGTTATCAACAACTATGTTTTCAAGAAATAACTAACATATACTGCCGACATTATTCTTGTACTTTAGAACACTACCTTACTTGATTTATTCACATAACAACTTTTTTACTGACTATCACTGCTACTATAAAATAAGTTCTTAGGTTATACGATAAGTTTCTATGTTTATAATGGGTTTTTTTATGGCTTTAATTGACTACCATTCTCTATTCTCTAAAATGAATGGCCATTAAACTTTTTTATCTACGTTATTCCAACTTCTAAAATGTATGTAATATGGAAGGCATATAGTGATCTCAACCTCAATATCTCTAGAATTATTTCAAAAATTAGTCTCATAAAATAAAACTGGTGATCCATATTCAATTTTTTTTCCCACTTGTTTATGAATTGCATCACTATACTATGGTATTGGAAATTCCAATACGAGGGCTTTTGAGCTGGAATCAAACGTAGCTAGGGATCACACCCATCCTGAGTCACACCAAACCTTAACATGTATTTTATTTTGGTGTCTCCTCTTAACTAATATGATCTTCAAAGATTGGATACCTTGTAGGATGAAACCCAAAAAATATAATTGTGCTCGTGGGATTTGAAGATCCACATTCCATTTCTTTAACAGTGAATGTTTCAACCATACTAATCCTTCTATATTTTATTCTCTATTATATTGTGGAATCTGAGAAACATGTTATTCTCCAAACTCCATAAGACAATTTATCCTCCTTACAATGAGACCCCTCATTAGTCATTTTTTTAGCTATTTTTATCCATAAAGTATCAACATTAAACTGTAGAAGAAATACTACTTACTTTCTATGTACCAATCAAAAAACAATGTACTTCATTAACCTCTTTATGAGTTGTCTTATATGACAATAGAATTGAAAATCAAGTTCATACCAATCATATTAATGAACATTACAAATTTAAAATGTCAAATCTTCCTTTAGCATATGTGTGATATGGTGTACCTTTATAATGATGAGTCATGAATTCTTGCTTCAGTTCTCTTATAGTTTTTTACTAATCAAGTTGGTATCATAATCACTCATCAACACTCCTAGTCCACATGGCCATCCCACCCAACGATAAACATTAGAGATTTTATAATATTTTTTAAAATAAAATCACCATTATCCTATAGAAAATACTTTCTTAGATGAATATCTCAATGTGTTATGTCCTCCTACATCCCCTTATTATGATTCAAATAAAGGTGTGTCCCTTTTTTTCTTGAAAACACGTCCACATAAAAGCTTGTCTATGCAAATTTTGTAGATATAACCTACAATAGAATTGTAATATATGAAATAATTTATTACTTATCATCATTATGAATTTATTAAGCACAAAATAAATATGGGAATAGTTTACATTACAAAAATCTTCAATAGTACTAACTGCACACTCCCCTAGTTCCAACCTACATAGGTTATGAAGTACAAAATATTCTCTCCCACCTTAACGATCACTTCAGAAATGAATTCCTAGAGTAAATTCAATTTCCTAAAACTCCTTCCCTAGTCCCCTCAAATTTTCTTATTAAAAAATTACCTGAGAAAAATGTGATCATTTTTGATAAAATTGTTTCATACTAAAAAATGAAATAGGATGATTAATGTCACCTTCTTATAGTTTCATAATCATTGAATTATGCTCAATTTTTGAAGCATCCATATGCACGCAAAATATTTGTGTCCAACAAGGAAACACCCAAATGGGAATAGTGACTAGTTTCTCCTTTAATGTATTAATTTCTTCTTGACTCTCTTCATTCTAGACAAACTTATAATCAACTTCTAATAGCTACCCATATGAAATTGTAATGCATGCATTATTTATAATGAATTTTTAAAAGTATTGTGTGTGTTGCAATGTAGCACATAGGATTTATATAGATGTATGGGGAGGCATGACCATAAACATAACAATATTTTCTTCATCCATGAGACATCCTTAATTGTAGACAAAAATACATTTTTTCAAGTTCAATAAAATATATAGTTGGATTCATTTTTCCAATATCAATATTAAAACTCCAAAAAAAATACTTATGAAGCCCTTAAAAGCATTAATCGTAGTACATAAAACTACATTAGCTACATTTTTAAGTCCAAATGAAATGAAATTTTAATAAAATGGTAGCCATTCATTTCCAATGGTTCTATTTTCTTTATATTCTTCTATAATCATGACCTAATGTTATACTGAATCCATTCTAACTCTTCCATGAGAAAAAATTACATATTCACTCAACATTCTATCTAATTCCTATTTCACTTTTTATTTTTAAAAATTACTTTATATGGATAGCTCTTCAAAATTTTCACATAAAGCTTCAATTGAATATTCAATTGCATATTGATCATCCAATATAGATCATTTTTTCAAATATCATAGAACAAGTTTTCATACTTCTTCAATAGATAAAATATTTGGTTATTAGACTCCTAATGTGAATATTCCTTAAATATTTCCAATTTGGGTTTTGGCTTTATCCCAATAATTTTCACTAAATGATTTTTTACAATAAGGAGTTTTGTTTTAAGGTTTTTTTTCTTTTCCCTTGTCTTTGTCCAATTGAGTCCTTAAATTTTTTATTTCATAGCTCCTCCACTTATTTTCTTCATTCAACCTCCATATTCCAACAAAACATGGCCTCTTCAAATTCTCTAGATTCTTATGATATGAAAAGATTACTTTTTGTGCCTAATGCATGTGATGTTTCATATGAAATAATAAAAGGTAATTCATTTCCTTCAAAATCACATAAATCAAGAGATATGATAAAGTGAATCAAAAGGTTTCAAAATATTGTTTTTGCGTGATTTCTTGGTCATTTTATTTAACCCTATGTGTCTCAATAACCCCCAGATAAATTCCCATGTTAAGCATAAATATTCACATAAATCCATGTAACTTCATTACTATGTCTCTATTACTATTTATAATCATTGGCTAAACCCTTGAACTGTAATTGTATCATTTATATCCTATATATTTACGAAGGTTGCATAGTTTTAGGGGCATCTCATCTGGTATATTTGTTCTATTATAATAAGGGGTTTCCCTCTTGAAGAGGCCTTACATTCATTATTATCACTTTATCAAGGAATTAAGTTATTTTTCTCTCTATTTTTTTGTTACTTTAAATTCGAGGCATAATATTTTCTATAAAATACTATGGTCCTTGGGTGTTCTCCTTCAAAAACAATACGTTAGATTTTTTTTCTACAAATTGTTTTCTGAAATTTTCTAATAATGAAATTTTGGGAATAGTGAGGATAAATGTCAAGGTACACATCATAAAAAATTAGGTTATAATTTATTATATTTTCTATGATATAGCATGTTGAAATTACAACTTGTGACTAGTCCTTAAATGAGTTTCAAATGAGTCATATTGGTTTATTTGATGTAACTATATTTCATTAAACTTATAAAAATTATGAGGATAATTAGAAGACATAGTGATTTTTTTTAAATAAAAGTTTTATGTTTTCAATCAAAAAAATTTCTTAGTTACATCTAATTTAAGGTATAATTTTATCCATTTAGTCCTAAAACATTGTATTTATGTTAATAATGATCCTAGGGAAGCACTAGTTGAACAATCATTAAGCATGTTACTCTAGTCATGAGCAAGAGCAAGGAAATGTTAGTGATCCTTCCTTGGGAATAATATTATTATTGAGGGGTATCCCTAAGCACCCTAAACTAACAGTTCCTCCAACATAATATTCATGTATCAATGGAACACAAGAAACGGTTAGTTTTTCCTTCATAAACCATAGCATTGACACCATGGAGGGCACTTAATAGAGGCTGGCAAAACCTTTCTTAAGATAGGTACTAACATAGAGGTGGAGCCTTAGGAAGAATTAAATGATCCTTTCTTGTGCTTAGTTTTCACATTGGGGGGGATTAAGGGGAAGGATTGATTGACCCCTTTTGAAGCATACTACTACCATAAAGGAGGTTACTTCGGAATGATTGATTGATACTTTTTGAAGAACATTATTCATATTGATGCATATCTTGAGTAAAAAAGTGTAAATTGACATGTTGTAAAGAGTATTATTTCTCATATTGGTGATCTTGGAGGATGTATATTTCGAATAATTAATTGAGTATAGCATTTTCATTAAATAAGATCATATGGAAGGGTAGAAAAACCTTTCCTTAACCATTTTATTCCTATTAAGGGGCATCCTAGGGAAGTGTTGATAAATACTTCCTAGGGAATAATATTCTAGTTGAGTAGGAGCCTAAGAAAGGGTTGGCCAACTCTTACTTAAATTAAATACTCTAATGATATTATAGTTATTGAAAGTGTTAATTGAAATTCCACTTACCTTAGTATTATTAGTGAGCGAGGCCCTAGAGAACCTTGTTAATCTACTCTTCTTGAAGAATTGTATTTCCATTGATGAGGATCCCAGGGAATGTTTGTAAAACCATTTATTTAGAATATTATTATGATAAAGTGGAGGTTAGGATAGTGTTTCCTAGTTTTTTTTAAAGCATAGTCATCTCATCAATTAGGATACCAAGTATGGGTTGGCTAATCGTTGTTATAATTTAGTATTCATTTTATGGGCCTAAGGAATTGTAGGTTGACACTTGCTTTAGTTTGATACTCCTTCCTAGGGTGATCCAAAGGAAGTTCCAAATAAATATTTCTCTATAATATTATTCTTGTTAAGGAATAACACAAGGAAAAGTTGTCTCACCCATCCCGAAGCTCAATCTTCTCATTGATGTGCAATATGGTGAAGATTTAGTTCACAATTATTGTACTATAGTATTAAATATTAGTTGAGACAATGGAATGGTTCATTAATACTTCCTTAAGAATAGAGTTCATATCATTAGGTATCCTAGATAATTTTTTATTAACCCTTCCTCGGGCTTACTATTCAAATAAAGTGGAATATTTGTGAATAAATAATCAATCCTTCCTTGAGCATAGTATTTGCATAAAAAGGGATTTGAGGAAAGGGCTAGCAAACTCTATCTAATGAATAACATCCATACTAAGAAAAGTACATTATAAGAACTAAGTGGCCCTTCTTAAAGCATAATACTAGTATTTAGGGGGGTCTTATGCAATGGTCAATCAACCATTCATAAAATATAGTATTAGTATTCAATATGAACATTGAGAAAGGATAGATAACCCTTCGTAGTGTATAATATTCAGGTAGAGGGTTAGTAAAGGGATTGGATAGTTTATCCTTCCTTAATAATTGGATTCTTATCAACAAAGAGCCAAATGAATTTGTAATGGACCATTTCCTAATCGTAGTATTCTCATCATGCGAGATCCTAAGGAGTTGTGTCAACCCTTCCTGAGTTTAGTATTCTTGTAGTAGGATATATAAGATAATACTTTATCAATGCGTCCTCTAGAATATTATCAAGAGGGGTTTTAGAAAAGGATCCTTGTTCAAGCATAGTATTATATCCAAGATGTATCTAAATGAATTATTAACTAACCATTTAAAAAGAATAATATTGCTATTGAGGGGGATCCCAAGGAAGGATTAGTAAACCATGCCTCTAACCTGGTATTCCCATTATTGGAACTCTTGGGAAATCTTAACCAACACTTCCCTTAGGTAGTAATATTTTTATGGTGTAACCTAGAGTAAATTTAGCTAAATATTTCACAATCATAGTACTCCCATTGAGGGGACTCTAAACGAAGAATTAAATAACACACTCTCCATCATAATATTCATGAGAAGGGGAATACTAAGGAACTTTCATTAAATAATTAATAAATAATTATATTCTAAGTCATGAGGTATCCTAATCAATGGTTATCAAAATATTCCTCATGCTTAACATTCATTTATAGAGGTTGATCTTTATTTAACACAATTTGTTCCTTATTTGATCTTAGTATTCACATTGAGAGGGTAAAATGGAACTCTTAGAGAACACCTCTTTAAATAGAGTAATCTACTCAAGGGGAATGCAGAAGATTTATTGATGTATAATTTTCATATTAAAGAGGATATAATGGAAGGTTGTATTAACTCTGCATAATCCATAGTATTGACGTTGAGGGTGATCCGAAAAAAGAGACAGTTCACCATTCCTTGACTATAGTATTTTTGTAGCGAGTAATATTAATGAAGGATCAATTATCCCTTCCTCTAACTAGAATTACCATTCATATGGATGATAGGAGTGGTTTTATTACCTTTTTTGCATGCTATTATTCTCATTAATGGAGATCCTACGGAAGCATAAACTAACCCTTCCTCAAGACTATTACTCTCAATGAGAAGTAGTTTTGGGTAGGTTCACTTGACACATCCTTCATCAAAATGTTCATGCCATGAGGGATCCTAGAGGAGGATTGGTCAATCCTTCCAAAACTATAATATTCATTTCAATATGGATCGATGGGTAACGTCAATCGGCCCTTCATCAAGGATATTTTTTTTTGTGAAGAGGAACATAGAGAACACCTAGGAAACCCCTTATTACACTTAGTATTCATCTATAGTGGAAGAATAATAATTTTTTATTTAATCCCTTATTAAAAAAATTTCTTTCATCATGGAATATCCAATGTAAGGGTTAATTGATGCTTAATGATGCATAGTAACAATGCCTTGGAGTGAATCCTCGAAAGGGTAAGTGAACCATTTTCTAAAGCATAATATTCATTTTGAATGGATTATTGTAAAAGTATTTCCTAACACTTCCTAAAGTATGGTATCCACGTCAAGGGTGTGTCTTAAAAATGCATAATTTACCCTTTTTTTAGAACACATTTCAAATATAAGGGAAGCATAAGGAAGAGATACTAATCCTTACTAAATTATATCATTCTCATTAGCCATGCTACTTAGTGATTTTTGGTTCATAATTTCCCTACAATCATGTTCCTATCATAGGGGATCATTAAAAAGGTTAGGTGAATTATTTCTCAAGCTTATTATTCATGTATATAGGGATCTATGTGAATGGTTAGTTGAATGTTGCTAAAGTCTAGTAATAAAAGGGGAGTTTAAAGAAGGGTCAAGGAACCCTTATTATCTCCTAGTATTTATATAAGTGGGTAGTCCAGAGAAGTGAAATATATAAATAAGGATTAAATAACTATTCCTTGATATTTTAATTCTCATTAATCGGAACCTAGAAAAACCATTTCTTAATACATCCTTGAGATTATTATCATTATTAAATATGACACCAATGAAATGTTAATAATCCCTCTTAAACTTGGGGAAGGATTTACCAAATATTCCTCAATGTCATAAGTTTTCCATCAAATTAGAAATAATATTCTTAATATTCCTATGCATGCTTCAATCAGCACATCATGAATTTTGTGTATTTATCATCGGTGTAGAATTAATATTCTTATTTTGTGCTAGGTGTAGGAAGGGTTGGTTGTACCTTATTGGTGGAATGCAAAAGAAGGTTCAATTACCACATCCTATAGATTTATATCATAGTAAATGGGAACATCAACAAGGGTTGGTTAACCCTTATTAAATATAAATATTCACATCAAGGGTCAATTTGAGGAATAAAATATTGAGCCTACTTTGACCCTAGTAATATTGGTAAGTGGGAGCTAGGGAAACATTCAAACGGTCACTCTTAGTGATAATGGGTTCCTCATAAAGGGATATATTAGTTATTGTTTTGAATTTCAATTTTTGAAAATTATTAATCTCAAAAAATGTGTAGTTGGCCATTCCTTAAGGTATTTTTTTTCATTAAGGGGGAGATGGAGAAATTTTTAAATAAAACTTTCTCCATATTAAAATTCTTATGGAATGGGTGCTTCAAGGATGAGACCCCAAACCATATTAATTCTTTTAATTTTATTGTGGGTGTGACATTAATACTATCAAACTCTACCAGGATAATGATGTGTTTTTTTACCTTTTTCAACTTACAGGCTTCCAAAAAATGTAGGCTTCATTAAGGAGGAGCTTCCAAAATCATGAGAATAGTATATAATGTGATTTTTTATACTATTATCTATTTTAAATACATCATTAAAATATTTATATTGAAGGGTCAAGGATTAGATATGAATCCTTCATCTCGTTTGACACTCCCCACATCAAGAGGAACCTAAAATATGGTTGGGAATAAGGATTAGTAAATCCTTCTTTGATACTTACATTCTCATCATGGTATCATTAGCCTTTTTCCCATCGATTAATTTTAGGGACCATATGATATGTAGTGTATGATGTTATTAATTGCACTCCTACTGTTTTAAATATGGATTTTTCCTCCAAATATATTCGAGTTATCACACCGTAGCCTACATAGAATCCTAATGAATTCCGATAGTTGTCAAATATATAGAACAATAACGTGATTTTCCAAAATTGGAGACTCATGTTAGTAGTGCTTCTTTGGTTCCTTAAAAAACATTGAATTTACGGAAATGCATACATTGGACTACTTGTAAAATAGATCCTTAGTTTTAAGGATAAGAAGTAAAATAGAAAACTATATGGGTTGTTTTCTCCCACAAATTAAAATAATTGGAGGTAATTTTTGGTCGTATTTAGACCCCATTGAATGTGCTATGAGAGAATACATCCATTATATAAATTAATCTGACCATTATCATATAATATTTAATAACTCTAGTGGTCGAGTAACTACAACCGTTGTTATATAGCCATTAATATAATTAAAAGTTGTATACATTAAATTTATATCTAATATCATTAAAAATATCATTTATAATTATGCTAATATCAACTAAGAATTTGGTGCATCACATATTGCTACCAATGTTATACATAGTTGATGAAAGAGACCTAAGGCCTATGCACAACCATTACAAGGACCTTGCGTCTTCCCACATGTTGCACAACTATTATAGGTTAGCATTACATATATCTAAAACTAACCCATATTATAAGGAAATATTTATAGGAGATAAAAATAGGAAACAACATGTTTTCATTCTTATTCCTATGCATAGAAAAATATTCTTACTTTATGTGTACAAATGTATTATATATTATGCCTTAGCATATGCACCATCGATTTCACGCTAGAATCAACTAGTTGTTTCATTTTCTAGCTACAAAAGATATTTCTTGTTTCAAACTCTAGAGTTCTTCCACGTTTCTTTTGATCACTTCCTTTCTCCTACTGTCATTCTTAGCTCTCGTTTAGGTTAGTTCACTCATTTCTCTAAAATTATGGCTGGAAGGATGAACCATCATAGTGTCTTACCTTCCTTGGTTGTTTCCCAATATAGAAATAATTCCTTCATGTGTTTAATATTAATGGTGGTTAGGATCCTTGGTAATCATTATCTCATATATGGTTCTTAGTTAATCATTGTTTCATCACACAGGTAGTCCAAACAATGACCATGAACCTCTTGAGAGACATGGAATCACTAAAAGTCATGACCCCTAATATTAAATCAAATTTGGAGGATAGAAGAAACATTAATTTTGCATCCACATAACTATAATGTTGTGTTGCAACAACAGTGTTGCAACAATGATGTTGTAGCATAGGTGTTGTATAAATGGTGTTGTAACAACGTAACAACAAGGAAATATTGTAGTAGAGATTTTGTAGCAAATGTGGTGTGGTAGTGGGGTTGCAACAATGTAATAGTAAGGTGGTGTTGCAATAGAGGTGTTGCAATCGAGGTGTTGGGACTAAACAATAATACAATTGTGTCATGGAACTCTTATTTCATCTCCTAGGCTACCAACTGAAATAAAATGATGTGGATTTCTTTTGGCTAAGATTTCTCCTAAAAAAAAACCAATTTTTTTACCTTATAACATGGATATCACATGGAAAAAGTCTTAAAATCTTTTCATGGACCCGTTCTTATCTTACATTTAATTCTACTAGTTAGCCTAAAGTAAATATTTGTTTTTTAAATATTTGCACCGTTAACCACAATGAATTAGATTGTCATTCGAATAGTCAAAATTTGTAGCATTATAAGTATATTAGATGATATAAGGAGTTGTGAATTTTTCGTTATTTTATACTTACTTGTTAGGCATATGCCCCACAAAATACATGAAAAAAGAACTTTTGACATTTTTTCTATAATTTTTTTTCTAAACTTTTAAAATTAATTTTGAATGAAATTATCTAGGAATATTTAGATCAGAAAAATTATGAGCTTAAGAAAAACATCAAAAAAAATTGTTATCAACATTAACATTAAATAAGTCAATATAATTCAAGATTATGATTCCAACCATAGTATTAAATAGGGAAAGAATAATACTACTTATTTATCCTATTTCTAACTTCTTTGCCTATATGTTTACTTAATTTTTAAAAATAAGTATTTGTTTATATGTAAAACTGAATTCCATATCCAATAAGTAGGGAATTCACATATTGTTTATAGATTCATGATGAAATAAACTATAAATCAATGAAAAAATATTGTTTCCATGCAAAAAAAAATATTAATATATTACATATGAGGAATATACATGTTTTGGTCCTCAGGTGACTATTGATTTTTAACATGAAATATTGAATCTATTACATCAAATATCATCATATCAGTTGTGATAATTTAACCTAGGTGGATATGTTCAAAATATTTCCTCTCAACTACTCAAGATAACCCAAAATCACTTATGAAAAAACATATTTCTTCAAATAGGAAGAAAAGTATACAATTTTTCATCATATTATTGACTTATTTATTTTTGTATTGACATGTTAAAATTTCAATAAGCATTAATTTCATAACAAAATAGATTTCACGTGCAACAAGTCCCTACTCTACATATTTTTTAATGACCCATATTAAAAAAAATAAAAAACTTCCATTTTCATATTTTTAATCCATTTCGATTTTATTTTTTTTTAATTTGGAGTAAGTATATATTGGATGTAGAATTTAATTTCACATCAAGTGAATACCTACTCTTCTTATTTTACTAAATTTATAACTAGGTAAGTCAAAAATATAAGTCTACTCTTGGTAATGTGCTAATTTATAATGAAATAAGTCAAAAATATAATTTTATAATGAAATAAGTAAAAAAAATAATTAACAAAATATTTCACTTTTTACCTTCAAAAATTCATAATCCTTGTTTTATTATTTTAACTATTATTTTATTGTTTTCCTTCATATGCTAAGAAACCTATTTTATAGTTCATATACTCTCTAATGAAAATATTCATTCTGTTGCTTATTTGTCTCTCACAGGCTTCTCGAGAGCTAGCATGACAAAATCAACCTCGCTAGCTTGCAAATCAAGACCCAAGGGTAAGGCAACGAAAATCTCTTCGCGCTCTTGTAAGCGAGGGCGTAAAACAAATGATCAGGTTGTTGAAATTCTGGTTAATTCTTATACTGCCATGACCCCTCCGCCTATCCGCAAGAACATTCAGGACTGCGAGAAGCATAGTTCGGAAGAAGAAGTTGATCCGAAGCAGCAACGAGCAACAATGGATTTCCTGCTTGACCCTGGTAGTACTAGGGGCAGGGTATCTCTTTTCCAGCAAACTGTTAAGATGTATTGGAGGTTTAAATGTGTTCTTGCCAAAGCCCTCATGAGTATGAAGGAACAGGACGCTCATTCTTCTATGTTATTTGAGCTTAACCATATCAAACAGGACATGACTTCCATGACTAAGATTCAACAGAAGCAGACTGACCATATAGGATGCATTGAAGAGCAGCTGCGAGATATGCAGTGGGTGGAGCTGCTTGGGTCCTCTGCTAAAGATCCAGCCCCTGTGCAATCTTTTGATGGCTAGGCCTCTTTGTTTCTTTTTGTTCATATATGTTTTTTGTTCAGTGATATTATAGTTATTGTTGTATATGTAAGTATTATGGACATAGTCGAGTAGTTCTTGTTACTACAGCTAGATTGAAACAATATTGTTTTTGGTTGGCCTTTAACTTTTCAAGATGGCCAACAAACCTGGTTTCCCTTTGGGCAGGTTGAGGCACATTTTATTGATGTATTTATTTAGCAACTTGCTCTAAATAATAGAAAATATGACAAATCTTAGTGATTGTTAATGAAGTTACTAGTTTTAGTTATATTCTACATTAAAAAAAAAAAAAAATCAAATTGTAAAAAACTTAGATACATTAAATATTTTCATGTACTCATTTTGGGTTGTAAATTTTTAAAAATACATAAAATGTATTTATTAATATTGAAATTTAATTAAAATCTCAGCATCATAAAGTATAATAATTAAAGATGCATGATTAAATTGCTCAAGTATTTTATGAGTATTTTGATATTAAAATAAGTTTCTTATAAATAATATAACTAAATTTAACTTCAAATAGAGCACATTTCTATGCATATTTTGATATCAAAATAAATTGATTATAAATAATAAAACCAAATCAAATAAAGTAAATTTTAATAAATATTTTAATATCAAAATTAGTTAGTCATAAAAATTAAGACTATGTCAAACAACAAATAAAGTACATGTAAATGAAATGATACAGGTAATGGTTTCACAAAGCTGATTATCTTAAAAGGGATAATGAAAATTTTATAAAAATTGTGTTTACTTATTAATTTAAGTGGTTTCACAAAGCTGATGATCTTAAAAGGCATAATGAAAATTATAAATTGTGTTTATGGTATTAATTTAAGAAGACTTGTGTGCATAATTTGAAAAAATAAATACGTTATATTTTATAATATACATATTTAATTTAAAGGCATGCACACACATTTTAAATTCGCACAAAGTGTGTTGATTGTTTGTTTCTTAAATTTCAACTAAAAATAACAAAAGAAACTTTTATAATTTTTCTGCAAAAGAAAGAAACCTTCATAATTATTTTACAAATTACTTCATTTGAAATTTATTTTTAGAATTTTTTAAATCATAAAAATATCTCAAATATAAATACACTTTTATTATTATCTACTTTAACATAGTTTTTCTAAAAGTACAATTTATTATGTATAATTATCAATAATTAAAAGACACATTTAATAACGTTTCCATTCCACTAGAGATACTTCTTTAGGGCTCGTTTAATACCTAATGAATCCTTTATCCATTTCAAAGTCACTAAGTTTGAGTGGGACATGAGTGCCATTAAAAAGTTTTATATGTGTTTTAAGCCTTTGCATGGTTCAATGAGGAAAGCAAAGGTATTGTTTGGTAAGTGAAAATTATAAAGCTCACGAGATAGGAATACGGAGTTATAAAACTATATAGAACCTATACTTATATTTTTGAGCTCCACAAATAGGCATAATCCTGCATAAATAGGCATTATCATCTAGCAAATTTTGGGAGGAAATGAGAAGTCTTAGGAATTTAAAGGAACCTTAAAAATATGTAGTTCACGAAAATGATATCATAATAAAATGTATAAATTTTAAATCATATTATTGGAATCCAATTGTAATATGGTAATAGGAGGATTTCCGCACGATGGGCATGTCTAGGAAACTTGTCCATTATAAATATTCTAGGGATCATGGATCCTAAAGTAAAAGTCTAACCATCACATACGGTTTTAAAGAGTGATATATGTCCTTCAACATGGATAGTGATTCCATTAGAATATTTTTGTTCTAAGGATGCTTTTCAAGGTCATGATAATGGAAGAAGGGACATAACAATGGTTCTAGATGATAAACATATCGTATAGGGATAATGGGCCATGAGTATATCTTCAAACCACAATATAGGATGTTGATTGTAGATGATAAACATATCATATATGGATGATGGGCCATGAGGATATTTTCAAACCACAATATAGGATCGTTGTAGGTGATATTTATATTTAACATTGAATATAGAGTCAATTAGAATTAGAATGTTTTGTGTAGAATAGATGAGTCTTAAGACCTTCACCAAAATAAGGAAATGAAAATAAAGGATACACATTCTTTCGACCGAGGTAACGAGGGATTTATCGCTCACCTTCCCTAAAAAGGTGAGGGCCGTCATCACCTGTTAAGGGGCTCGACTGATAAGGCCGCCATTGCTCTATGAAGGACAAGACCTACCGGACCTTTCGGATCATTATTTATTTTTCATTTTCTTCCCTCAATCCCACTTCTTTCTTCCCTCAATCCTTCCTTTTTAGGATAGATGAAGATTTTAGGGCCTAAGATATATGAATAAGATATGAAATCAACGCACATGCCTTTTATATCCAATCATTATCCTTCAAATGGTATATTGGTGAGATTTAGAGCTTTTATGAACTAGCCATGGGTATGGGTGCTTTGGATTTATACAGGAACGAAATGAAAAACAAATTTAAACAAAAAAACATAGCTACAGTGAAAACTAAACTTTAATTAATTAATAACAGATACTAAAAATTGCTTACATGTAGGATGGAAGCAAACTAGCTCAGGCAGTGGTGGCTTATCTCTGAGAAGAGATGTGATGGTTAAATTTCTTCTAAATTATGTTACAATCAGGCTCGAAGGCCTTCTTTATTATTCAGAAACAATAAAAACCCTAAACATCTCGAAACCTAACCCTAGGAGAGGAAGCTCCAAAATTTTGCATGACCCATTGGGATTAGTTGGAATGCAACCTTCTTTGGGTGGAAATTTAGGCATATGATATTTGTTTTGTGTGTACAATTCCTTGTTAGAAATACCTATCCAAGGTAAACAACTTTCCTAGTAAGCCCCGATTGAGTGAGCTACGGTATTGGCATGTTTCCCAAAAAAAAGATGTCATTTAGGGCATCAAAACAACTCCAAAATTTTAGAACCTGAAAAATTGCAAAAAATGAAATTTATTCTATAATTAAAGAAATTGAATGGAAATAGTGTTGGGGTTCCAAGTGGAATAGCCAATTGGCCACCAGTATCCACCTTGATCAATCCTCCCCCCTAAAAAAGGAATGGTCCCCATTGTGTTGAGTGCCTCCATGAGATGCGCAAAATTCTACTGAACTTGGTCCCTAGTGAGACACTTGCCTTAGTGTAGGAACTGACCAGCTTTGAAATCTTTATATGGTTGAATCCTCTATCGGTGAGTGTTATATATTTGTGTGTTAATGATCTGATCAATTGTGACCTCTTCAATGTAGTCTTGGTTGAGCTTTGTTGGTGTCAGGTTCTCAGTAATTATTTATGTGCCCAACAATGGTGGAAAGTATGGCCAAAGGCAATACACATTGAATAATAGGTGCAAACTAAGGAATTGGGAGAAAATAAGCTCAAAATTATTTTCTCCCACAGCCTTGGTGATGGTGTAAGGTTGGTATCAGGGTTGTCTAAGATTTCGATGGGCTTCGGTAAGGCATTATTTTTGCTGATGCATTTAAGCTTTTTCAACAACCTAAAATTTACGTGGAACATGATGCTAATCATGTCATATTTGTACCTGGAATTGGCTTTATCAAATATGCATTGAACGTGTTGGAAGATGTCTTGAATGCGCTCAATAAACCTGGTGGATTTATTAACATGATACTAAGAATCTGAAAAATTGTTCCTGTGTAGTGACAAGAGGTAATGCAACATCAATGGGACATAATGGTTGAAATCCCAGGCCCACTTGAATGAGTTTGTGGCCAATCAATCTATGGAGACATATGTTATAACTCTGTTGCACATAGGGAAGGTTCTCATCCCATGTTCACATATGATTAGAGTAATACATTCGAAGTATTTTCACTATCATTCTATTTACAACATTTGTCTAGCCATCAGTCTAGGGGCCCAATGTAGTCGGCCTGATGAGCTTGGTGTCCAAAAATGACTAGACGCTTGAAAAAAATGCTCTTGGGAACCTACTATCCCAATATTATATAATTTTGTGTGGGTTCTTGAAATGTACCCACACTTTTTTCAAAAAAGAGTTTAGCAGTGGCTTCTACAATGACACTCTTCTCGAAGGAAAACAATATGGCCATCTTAGAAAATCTATCCACAACCACAAATACACAGTAATATCCATACTTGGTAGAAGGAATTTGAGACATATACTCCATGGAAATGGATGCCCAGGGCCCACTAGGATTACGTATAAGAGTATACAAGCCTTGCTTATTAATGGTTGGCTTGGCGATGCCACAGGAAGTATAGGATCTAATATATTTTCCAACATCTTATTGGAGATATGGCCAATAAAAATACTTCAGTAAGATTTGGACTCTCTTCTCTACCCAAAAGTGACCTATGACCTGACTATAGTCTGACTCCCAAATCATCTTGGCACTCTTGCTAAAAGGAACACAAAGGTGTCCAACGTGGCATAACACTCCATCCTAGAGGTGGAAGTCTAAAACTTGTTTTCCATCCAAAAAAATTTGGTACGTGATGGAAAATTTTGGATAATTTTTGTAAATTCGTGGCCATCCAGAAGTCTTGTTCCCATAAGAGTCAATCATAGTGTTCAGTGCCACAACTAGTGGTCCACTGAGGCAATTTGTAACATTATTGGTGTTTCCTTTCTTGTACTTAATGTTCAGCTGAAGTTGTTTCTTATATGTGGACCAATTTTCGTGGCAGTCATTCTTTGACTTCCATTTTGTCTGTATGAATTGAAGAAGTCGGTAAGCTATGTGGATGATCATCTCCTTCCCCAAAATGTTAATGTTTACACTGTTGAAAATCCTGAACGATGGAATACATATCTTTATCATAGGTGGGGTATTTTATAACTCTATCTTAGAGTATCTCACTGTGATAAGACATCATATTCCCTTACTCAGTGAGAATTGCACCAATAGCATAGTTAGAGAATTTTTTCTCAATTTAAAATGGTCATTGTAGGTCTGGAAATGTTGGTAATGGTGTTTTATCTTGTCCCTTGGTAACTTCACTTAAAGGCCAAGTGATATGATATAATCCTAACACGAACCTTCAATAGAGATTGGAAAGGCCAAAAAAGTTTTGAAGCTATTTTATAGTGGTCGTGTAACCAACCGCTCCCACATTTACCCAATTTCACCAGTCCGTTATGATAAACATCATACAAAGAGTTACTATGACATGAGCCAACCTCCCAGCTTCAGTTATGGAAGTGGGGTATACAACCAAGTCTTAATGATCATAAATTGAAATCCTAGGGGGATTTCAAGAAACTCAGTAGCCAAAGGAACTACTCATGTCAACAAACCTTCAAATCAACTTCTTTTTTAGTGACCTAACACTCCAACTGAAAGCACAAGCCTACCTAACTGTGGTTGTGAACCTCAAATTGCATGCACAAGCCTGCTAGAGTGCGGTTGTGACCAAAAACCCTCAGTTAAGTGTCTGCGGTCCTGAGATCTGAGCCACAATTCCAAGATAACATATAGACCACTTCCCAATAACTTTATGGGGATTTCCAAATCATATATTAAATCAAGACAATGCTAACCACAAAAAACTTGAACAAGGCCTTGGCTTGACCATGTCTAACCAAGCTAGTCATTTCGTTAAACATATGGTGAAAATATAATCTATAAGTAATGAATGAATATATGAAAATAGGATTTTGAAACTTATTTTGGATTCACCAATAAGGTCTAATTCCCTCTTATAATATCTACAATAAAATTTGTTATCCCATGCATTCATTAATCACTAATCAACTATTGAAAACATAACAACATCCATAGCTAGAACATGTAATGGAACCATGCTTATAAAAAACATATAACCATAATATTAGAAATGATATAACAAACATTAAAGCCACGTAATAACAAGAAAAGGTAGTCATGAATCACAATAAGAAAATAAATCTTATTAATATATGAAAAATACAACCAAGCCAGGGACTTCCATGTAGCACCTGACCATAGATTAGATTGAAACAAATATTTCTTTAAGCCAATCAACCCCATGTCATATTCCAAGCATGAATGTGGGAACTCAAGAAATGAAAAAATATGTATTCCCATAGATAAAACCACCTCTATCTCTAGCCTACCATGTAATATTCCTAATTAGCTTTCAGCTAGTTCAAATATTAATTTTTTCTTTTGTCAATAAAATAGATGAACACGTGGGTAGAGAGACCCATAAATCTCTTTAGTATGAATAAAACCTCTTCCAATGTGAATGTATGATTGTATCAAATGAATAAATCACTTTTGGGTGTGAATAAGGGCTAAAGCATGTGGATAGGGTCAAGGTTGACCAAGTAAACATCACTGTCACACAAATAGTGGAGAATTAATGGAGGACATCGTAGTGATGCATGAGAGTATCATCTTTAATGAGTGGGACCCAGGGTGAGGAAGCTCGCCAAGCATATAAAGAAGGGGATGACAGCCATAGAATTCATTTTGTCTATTGTTTATGTCTTTGTCTATTATGACTCTATGCACACTTCAGCTGTTTAGCTATGATGTTTAGCACAAGGGTGTTTCTGAGTGAAAATCCCACCCTCATCTTCGGGGGACTTTGAGCACCCACTTAGGAGAGGTTCATTGAGCTTAATTTCCACTATCTGGTATCATCCCAAGTGTCAAACCAGGAGGTAACTCCTCAAATTAGAATGTGTATTAGCTGAAGAATGTACATGCATCTATACATGGAGGTGAGGCTATTGGGATTCATCTCCCAATGACTCTTGGCCTTCCTTATTTCCTAATATTATTTATTATACAAAATTAAATATTCACACCCATCCCATATGATTAGGTGTCAAAATTCCCCCCTTTAATCCGAAGGGATGTTGATGAGCCCAAGCATCGATCTGAACTTTTCAAACTTTTCTCTTCCAAGTGCTTTAGTGAAGATATTAGTAGTTTGCTCATTTGTGGAACAATGATGTAGATGGATGGTTTTGGCCTGAACATGATGTTGAATTAGATGGTATTTTGTATTGATGTGCTTTGTTCGATCATGGAACTTTGGGTTCTTGGCCAACTTTATTGCAGAAATGTTGTCGATCATGAGTGGTGTGGAGTACATTTGTTTCATCTGCAAATCTTCCAGGATTTTCCAGAGCCACACAATTTCCTTTGTTGCTTCAGTTGCTGCCACATATTCTGCCTCGATCATGGAATCTGCTGGAACTGACTGTTTGCGTGATCTCCATGAGACAGCTCCTGATCCAAGTCTCATGGTGTAACCTGTAGTAGACACCCTTGTTTCTTTTTCGCCATCAAAGTCTGAATCAGAGTATCTGATCAAGCTGAAGTCGCCTACCTGTGTATATTTGAGTCCAAAGTCTTGAGTCCCCTTCAAGTACCTTAACACTCTTTTTACAGGAGACCAATGTCCTTCACAAGGTTTTTGCATGAACCTTGAGAGGATTCCAACAGAAAATGAAATGTCAGGTCTGGTGGTGGTCAGATAGATAAGACTTCCTATAAGTTGTCTATACTTAGTTGCATCCTCAAATTCCTTCCCTTCAATAGATGTGAGCTTCAAGTTTGTTCCATTGGAGTGGTTAAGGGATTACATTCATCCATGCCAAATTTGTTCAAGAGATCTCCAATGTACTTCTTTTGAGAAAGAAATATAAATTTAGGATGTTGAATTACTTCAATACCCAGATAGTAATGAACATGACCCAAATCAGTCATTTCAAAACCTTTCTTCAATTCTTTCTTCATGGATGCAATATAGCACTCATTGTTCCCTGTTATCAAAAGATCATCTACATATACCACAATATATACAACTGTTTTTCCGACTTTCTTAACAAACAAAGTTGCATCATCAAGATCAAAATGTTTGAAGTCAAGTTTCAGAAGATGCTCGGTTAATTTCTCATACCAGGCTCGTGGTGCTTGCTTGAGGCCATACAAGGATTTTATAAGCTTGCAAACTTTGTTTTCTTGACCCTTTACAACAAATCCTTCTGGCTGGGACATATAAACTTTCTCCTTTAGATATCCATTCAAAAATGTTGTTTTTACATCCATCTGATGGACTTTCCATCCATTCTGAGCTGCTAGGGCAAAGAGAGTCTGGATGGTGGTCCATTTTGCTGTGGGAGCAAAAGTTTCTTCATAATCGATTCCTTCCTTTTGTGAGAAACCTTTTTCCACAAGCCTGCCTTGTGCTTGTCAAGTGAGCCATCTGCTTTATACTTGTTCTTGTAGACCCACTTACATCCAATTGGTTTTGTTCCCAAAAGAGGATCAACCAGCTTCCAAGTGCCATTCTTTATCAAGGCATCATACTCTTTCTGCATCGCTTCTTTCCATTCATCATGAGAAGCGGCTTCTTTGAAGGAATTTGGTTCATGATCTGTAGACAAAATCAATTCACAGTTATAAGCAATATCCATATCAACAGGAGAAACAGAATTATCTACATCACCTTCGATTTGTTGAGTGGAACTTCTTGTTCCTATTTTTCCAACCTCATCAGGATGAACATTCTCAAGTGTCTTCGTCAACCATTTGGGAGGACCTTTCTGAGATGGCCCAAGCTAGTCATTTGACTGAGTTGAGATTGATTCAAGATTCAATCTCCCAATTTTGTCAATCACATCATCCAATGTGTCATCCGTGGTTGTTTCTTCATGTGGGGGAGAGAGTGCTTCAGGACATGATTCCACAGTTTGATTCAATATCGGAATCCCCCCTTCAAGATGTGGAATCTCATTATCAAATTCTTGGAAATACTTTGCATGTGTGAATATATATAGGCGATCAAGTTTCCGCTCAACAACCTTGTCGCTCTTGGAAGATTCAAGAAATATGACATCTCTTGCTATTACAAATTTCTTATTTGCTTCATCATAGAGACGATATCCTTTGGAGGTATTGGAGTACCCCAAGAAGATACATTTTTGACTTCTAGCACCAAGTTTGTTCCTTTGACCCTTGGGTATCAAGGCATAACAGGTGCACCCAAAGACCCTGAAATGATTTACTGAAGGAATGTGGCCATGCCACATTTCAAAAGGAGTTTTGTTTCTAATTGAACTTGAAGGACACTTATTCTTTAAGTAAACAGCACATAGAACTGCATCAGCCCAAAACATGAATTTCACATTCTTGAAAAATAACATGGAGCGAACCATATTTAAGATAGTTCTATTCATTCTTTCAGCTACACCGTTCTGTTGGGGATTATATGGCACAGTTGTTTGATATTTTATTCCATGTTGACGAAGATAATTTTCAAATTCGTTTGAAGTGTATTTTTTTCCATTATCAGTAGGTAGAGAGCCAATATGTGTTTGTGCATCATTTTCAATCCATGCATGAAAATTCTTGAATGTTTGAAAAGCATCAGACTTATTCTTCAATAAGTAAATCCAACACATTCTGGTGTAGTCATCAATAAATGTCATCATGCATTTATTTCCATTTGCAGAAGCAATAGGCATAGGGCCACATAAATCTGAATGAACAAGCTCAAGTTTTCTATGTGCTCTGGAGTGTGAATCATGAAATGGCTGTTTGCTATGCTTTCCTAGAATACAAGCATCACATTCCTTAGGTTTTCTAGGAATTGTAGGCAGTCCATTAACACCATTTTTTTTCAACAAACGAAGGCTTTCATAGTTTAAGTGTCCAAATCTAGCATGCCATAAAATACTTGATGGGAATGTACCTTCATCATGATGTGAACTGAATGCAAAGTTTTGAGCATGAGCAGATGAACCTTTCAGCTTCAGGAGTCTCCCTTCTTCTATTCCCTCCATGACAAGTGAGTGATTTGATGTTTTTCTGACCTCTGCCTTGCCATCAAACAAGTGAATGGAATGTCCTTGCTGGCGGATTTGGACCAGGGACAACAAGTTTCTCCTCAACTCGGGGAGGTATAGAACCTCATGTAGAATATGATCTGGAAGACCAGGCAGTTTAAGCCTGACTGTGCCAAGCCCTGATGGCTTGAGTTTGGATTTATCTGTGAAATATACTGCTCCATCAACTTTGTCAGTGAATTCTTCAAAAAAATATTTTCTAAATGTCATGTGACATGTTGCTCCTAAATCTAGCAACCAATCATCTCTCCATGAAGTAAATGAAACATAAAATAAGTCTTCAGTTACTCCATTGTTACAATGTGCTAGAACATAATGAGAGGATTCAGGTGCTTTACCTTTGCGTTTGTCATTAGTTCTACCTTTGTCTTGATTTCTTTGCTACTCAATTTTCTCCCAAGGTGTTCTGCATTTGGATGCATCATGTCCATATTTATTACACCGTGTGCAATGAAGATTGGATTTGTCATATTGTCTGCCCCCCCTTTCTGTGAAGTTTCTTCTTCCTCTTCCTTTTCTGCCACCTATTCCTCTAGATGAATCTGGAGCATGACTCTTTTCTCTATGTGCCGAGTATGCAGCCTCTTCAGAAGATGAAGGGACTGTCATCTTCCCGAAAGCTTTCTCTCTTTCTGCAAACTTTTTCTCAAGTGTATCAAAGGTGATACGCTCAAGGTTCCCACTTGTTTGCAAAGACTCAAGATAATGTGAGTAAGTCAGATATAATGCCTTAACATATGCTATGAGAGGTATGTCCATTTTTACACCAGTGCTATCAATATCATGCATGATAGATCTAACTTCTAAAGCTAAAGCAAGGGGATCATCATTCTTCATTTCAAGACTGAACAGCTTAATCATCAATTGAACATTTTCTAATTCTGAATGTGAGTCATAGAGTTCTTTTAGCTTGCTCAAGGCATCATAAGCATTTGAGAATGATGAAATGTGGCGACTCACCTCTTCATTTACGGAAGCTGCAATCAAGGCATAGGCCTTGCAGTTATTGTTTTCCCAAATGGCAAGCTCTTTGTCTGAAGTGGGCTTTGCTGGTGGATTTCCTTCTTGTCCTTCACAGATTCCTTTCCAAAACTCATTAAAAATGAGTGTGTGTTTAATCTTCCGAGACCATTAAATATAGTTCTCTTTGCTGAAGAGAACCACCCCAACAATGGATATGAGAGAATGCATTAGTTTGCTGGAAAAAATTCTTTTGAAGAGGAAAAATTCTGCTAGAAAATTTTCAATTATGGAAATTTACTCAATTAAAGGGGACAAAAACTCTTGCCAAAAACTGAATTCTGCACCAAAAAAAATTTCTTTTTTTTTTTGTTTGAAGAAAAATTGTATTTAAAGTATGGTGGGGGGGGGGTATTATGACTGGGGAAGCGATATTGAATTGTGGAGGGTTCTGTTGTAAAAAAATGGAATGAAATAAAAAATGAAAGGGCGGTATTATGTATCAAATAGCGTTTTTATATATATGGGTGGTATTTTATAACGGAGACAACGTATTATATATGTGATATAGCAGCGTGGAGGGCGTGGAGGGTGGTATTATATGATGAAGACAACGTATTATGAGCGTGGAGGGTGTATTTTAATATGGACAGTGGTTATGGAGGGTAGTATTGAATGATAGAGCGGATTAGCAAGGGCGGGGAGGGCGTTGATATGTGTAATCAGAGTAGAGTAAAGCAAGTAGTGGGGAGGTGGTAGTAAAATATGGGAGGGTGGTAATTTATCACTGAACAGACAACGTATTACTGTGGAATAGAAAGCGCTGTAGTGAGGGCATTGTGCGTGTTATAATGACAGCGTGGAGGCGTAAAGAGACTGCTCGGCAGACTGGAGGAGCGTTATATACCACACTGTGGAATAGACAGCACTGTAGTGAGGAGCTGACGAGAGGTATTATTGCCGTGTGGATGGACTGTATTGATATATAAATGGAGGGGCGTATTAAACGCAGGTGTTGAGCCAACGCAGGTAGGGAGGGGAGGTGGGCGATGGAGAAGACGGGAGATGTGAGGGGGCAGGGAGAGATAGCAGAGAGGTAGAGATAGTAGATGGAGGGTGAGGGAAAAGTGAGGTGCGTTGGGTAGGTGAGGGAGAAGTCAGGACTTTAATAATCGAATTTGCAAGTGTGTGCAGGGGCTACAATTTGCAGTATTTCAGGAACTGCAGAATTGCAGAATCTTCAGGAGCTGCAAATGTCAGAGCTGTGCAGAGATTAAAAAAAAATGCATAATAACAGTATATAGAATCAATTTAATGGAGCAGCAAAACTATACAGAAAAAATGACTGAGAAAAGGAGTGAGGGAGTTACACCACAGGAAAAAATGCCAATAGTGGGACTGGCTCTGATACCATGTCAAACCAGGAGGTAACTCCTCAAATCAGAATGTGTATTAGCTGAAGAATGTACATGCATTTATACATGGAGGTGAGGCTATTAGGATTCATCTCCCAATGACTCTTCGCCTTCCTTATTTCCTAATATTATTTATTATACAAAATTAAATATTCACACCCATCCCATAGGATTAGGTGTCAACACCAAGCTTCATCCATCATCCAAAATGTAGTATCCTTGAGGATTGTGTTGTTTTGCAAGGCAGTAGTAGTGGAGGGTTGATAGACCCAGTTTCTAAGATTTTATTCCAATGATAGGAGAAACCCTTGATCTAGGAGGCCAGAAAGGAAGTTCCTTGAGCATTATTCCACCATATGACATTATTCCAAGGAGAAGCCATCACCTACAATGCATTCTCCTTCAGAAACTACGTTATTTTGTAGGGCAGTTGTAGTGGAGGGTCAAATGCCCAGGATCTTGATCTTGCTTTCTAGTGAAAGGAGAATCCTTTCATTCGAAAGGTCAGTGAGGAGGGATATCAGCCATTTTCATATCATATAAGACACCTCCCAGTAGTTACCCAGGTACAGAGCATTATTCAACCCTAGGGCTGAATTTTACATTTTTGGTATTTCTGGAAACCCTTTCTTGGTTGTCTTGGAATTGTGCTTTGGAGCTTAGATCTCTCATCATGACACTTTTTGAGCATTATATTAGAAAATATTTTATTTCTATTTTCCAGTAGCAGTGGCACTTAATAGGGCTACGCTCTCATGGACCTCTAGAATTTGGATTTCTAGCAACATTTCATGTTTGGGTGTATTTGGTCACTGGAGGCATTTTTTGCCTAACTTGAGTGACCTTTTCGTAACAATATTGTACTCATTTTCTACTGTTATAAATGATGAAATGGATGTATTATTTTCTTATTTTTTTATGCATTGATATTTACTGCAATTTTTAGTTTTATGTTCAATATTCCTATTTTCCGGTTTTGGAATATTGCAGTGGTATGGGAGCATAATCTTGGCTCTGCCCGTGGGACACTACATCTATAAATCTGGAGCAATGGTTGGAAGAGAGATTCAAAAATTATTCTCCAAATTATGTAGGATATTTCAGGATAAATCAAGGAGATGAGGATGTAAATACATAAACAGACCTCAATAAGGTCTCAATATGGAGATAGTTTCGACACCTCACACTATTAGTGTGAGCAATCAACATTACAGCCAGTTCCATAACGCTCCACCATGGATACATTCCTAGCAATGGGAAATGAGGTAGGAGGAAAAAAAAAGGAGGATACTCTTGGTGATTGTCTGCTAGAATGTTAATCCCAATCTCATAGGTTCAAAGAGCATCTAAATTTTCAAGGGTTCTGTTAGAACAAGGATAATAGAAGACCTAGTAATCACAATAGAGGTAGAGGGTAGATGCAAACCAATGGTATACAACATACTTTGGGTAGGTTATTTCTGCCTGCTTTTGATAGGTCACCCAAGTGAACAACCAAGGATTGGGTAGGGAAATTAGACATCTATTTTCAGTTGAACCAAGTTTCAGATATGGAGGCCATTAAGATAGCAGTGCTACACCTTGAAGGTGAAGCACATGAGTGGTGGTTTCATGACCTATCCACATTGGGGCATGGTAGTATAATTGATTATGCAGAATTTACCCAGAGGTTGGTGGAAATTTTTGACCGAAGAGATCTAGAAGTTCATTTTGTTGAGCTAGCTAAGCTTAAGCAGTCAGGAGATCCATAGAATTATATCTCTGAATTCCTAAAACTTGCATTCATGGTGCTAGATCTATTCACAACTAGACGAGTGTGTTTGTTTATTGATGAGCTAGTAGAGCCTTTGCATGAATCGGTAGAATCCACTAAACCAACTATGATCCAAGATGCTATTAAGAGGGCTAGGGACTTGAAAAATACTCTGCCAAGTGCAAGAGCCCCCTTCAGCAAGATCTCTCCTCTTAGTCAAAAGGGGAAGCTATGAAGGTTCCTCCCTCAAGAGAGGACCAACGCAAAGGATATATTAATGATGATGAGGTATTATTTGATAATAAGGAGAATAAATAAGAAGATTCAGAAGGAGATACCAACATTGTACCACTAGGAGGAGACCCACCACCACCTAGAGGTGGAAATGAAGCAACTTATCCAACTAGCGGAGCCCATGAATCCTTACGGGGAGTTCCAAATAATCTAACATTAGGAGACCAAGGCAAAATCCAGGAGGAGTATGTGTCAGTATTGATAGACAGTGGGACTACCCACAATTTTATTGATGCCCAAATAGTGCAGAGGGGAGACATACCCACCAATTATTATGAAGGATTCTTAGTTTGCATCCCACGGACTAAGCAGTGGGGAACTGTGTTCCGGCATTCACTATAACTTTGGGGACATACACCCTGATAGAACAATTCTTTATGGTCAAGACCCCTGAAACAAATGTGTTATTTGGTGTATAGTGGTTGATTAGACTGGGAAGGTCACTATATATTGGTAGGCCTTGCTGATGGCATGCATAGATAAGAAGAGTGGTAGTCATCAGAATATCAGCGGCATGCACACCCATCGACCTTAGGAAGCCTCCACACGTAAGATGAATACTGATTTGCGCAGAGGAAGCCAGTACAAATAAATCCACTTGGATATGCAGTTTACTCTAGACCCTGATGTATTATTATCTAGAGGAATTCCACTAGGGAGGCCCCCGGATTGGAAGTTGGTTGAAGATTTATCACAAAAGGTGACACTACTCACAGATCTGGCTAAGATAAGAGCCTTGTATGGGATCAACATAGTGAAAAGGGATTTTGATGGGCTCAAGGAGGAGATGAATATTTGTTTGATATCGGTATTACCAACTTTCACCAAGCCTTTTGCACTGAAAGGTGATGCTTCAGGAGTGGATGATGGCTATTCTGTAGCCTTTGAGAGTCAGAATATACTTCCACATTGGAAGGAGTCTTCCATCTATGGTAGAGTGTTTCTAGTGTTCATACATGAATTGGCCAAACTCAGGAGGTTTTTTATGGGCAATAGCTTCCAAGTGAGGATTTACCACCATGACATTCAATTTTTTCTTGAGCAGAAACAATTGAATGGGAGGCAGCAAAAGTGGGATAGTAATATTCTGGCATGTGGCTTTGGAATTGAGCCTTTCATAAAGGGTAGAAGTGAGGTGACAAGTGCCTTATCACAAAGGCCAACAACTTTTTCATTGTTGAGTATGGATCTAGATTGGGAGTCCCAACTATTGGTGGAGTATTCCAAGAACCACTTCACATGTGCAGTGCTTGATGGGAATGCGACTGATGAGAGGTATAGAGTGATGGATGGAGTCATCTATTACCAGGATCAAATATTCTTCACTAGAGGTTCTAAGCTCAAGGAGAATATTCTACATGAAGCACATGATTCACTCATTTCCGGTCACTGGGATTTCATCAGGACATATTACGCCATTTGGGAGATATTCTCATGGGAGGGTCTCAAGGAGGATGTGCTCCAACATATCAGGGGATGTGTAGTTTTCTTGAAGGATGAGGGGGACAAAAACCATCTTGAAAGGTTGTTACAACCACTTACTCTTCCGAGAGAGAGATATGGGAGAGCTCATCAATAGACCTCATCACCAACTTTCCAATAGTACATTGTAAGGGTTCTGTATTTGTACTTATTGATCAAATAACAAACTATTTGCATTTATTTTCCATTTATTTATAGTACATTTCTCCACAAGAGGGAAAGCCTCTCCTTGGACTTCATGGTATTTTAGGGACCATAGTCAGTGATGGGGTTGGCCACATCCTAGAGGGCTTTGAACATGTGTTTTCTTGTTTGGGGTGCACTCAGGTGACACAAAAAATGAGTTACTACCCCTAGGCATATGAGAAGATAGAGACATTAAGAAAGTGGCTCAGAAACTACTTACCACAATGTGTTCTGGGGTAGCAAAGAGCTGAAATGTGTTGGCTCCACTTGGGGAACTATTGTCACCATCCATCATTCTATATGGAAATTAGTGCATCTCTATTTTTGGTTCCATATGGTGATGATGTTTTATTCACAGTTGTTAGAATGGTTGGGGCAAGCAAGGTTCCTAGAACTGAAGTTTAGATCCTAGAGATTCAGGATGTATTTCGGTCTCTTAAGGATAACATTGCTGCAGCCCAAGATCACTAGGATCTCTACACATATCATGGATGGGGAGAGAAACAACATGGGGTGGAAAATTCGGTCAATCTCCATTTTCCGCCATATAGACCATTCATATTATAAGAAAAGTAGATTGAGAAGTTTTTATATGGGCCACACATGGTCATCCATCTTGTGGGAGGAGTAGCATATGGGTTGGAACTCCTCATTGGGTGTAAGATATCCAAAATGTTTCGTGACCCATGCCTCAATGAGGCCATTATACATAATGTAGTTTCCTCCATGGAGTAGAATATGGGTTGGAACTCCTCATTGGGAGTAATATATCCAAAAATTTTCATGACCCATGCCTTAATGAGGCCATTATACATCATGTAGTTTCTTCCATGGATCTCCCACTTCTTTATGATG
This sequence comes from Pinus albicaulis, assembly GCA_034641835.2. NCBI lineage: Eukaryota > Viridiplantae > Streptophyta > Pinopsida > Pinales > Pinaceae > Pinus > Pinus albicaulis. Next base: position 1,626,475,069 of record CM076578.1, read on the forward strand.
TAAGCCATTTGGTTTTATCACCAAAGTCCAAGTTGGACACTTGGGAGGGGCAACTAAGGGATAGATTGATGGGAGAGCATCTGGTCTAGTGGAGGAGTCTATCAGACGAGGATACTACAGGGAAGGAGAGGAGATTTTGTGGTATCCATCCATGCAGTTTCTTGAGCACAAGCAAAATTTGGGAGGGGAGGAGTGTAATATTCCTAATTAGCTTTTAGCTAGTTGGAATATTACTTTTTTCTTTAGTTAATAAAATAGATGAATAAGTGGGTAGAGGGACCCACAAATCTATTTAGGAGGAATAAAACAACTTATAATTTGAATGTGGATCATTGTATCAACTAAATAAATAAATTTTGGGTGTGAATAGGGGTTAAAGCATGTGGATAGGGTCAGGGTCGACCAAATCAACATCTTTGTCATGGAGGTAGTGGAGAATTAATGAAGGACAATGCAGTCATGATGGAGGAGCATATGCATGAGAGTAACATATTTAATGAGTGAGACCCAAGGCGAGGAATCTCACCAAGAATATAAGGAAGGGGATGGAAGCCATAGAAGGCATTCTGATTATGTTTTATGTCTTGGTATTTTATGACTTTCTGCAAGTTTCATTTGTTTAGCAGAGTCTGTTGTGTTGTTTAGCACGAGGTTGTTTCCGAGCAGAAATCCCACCCTCATCCTCAGGGGACTTCAAGTTACCACTCAAGAGAGGTTCATTGAGCTTCATTCCACTATCAAAAATTAGGCCAAGATTTATACATCATCCACAACGAAGTCTCGTTCAGGATTGTGTTTTTTTTTTGGGAAGTAGCAATGGAGGGTTGATAGACCCAGAATCTGAGCTTGTTTTCCAGTGAGGTGAGAAGCCCTTCATCTAAGAGGCAAGCAAGGAATTTCCTTGAGCATTATTCCACCATATGTCATCAGGCCCAGCAGCAACCATCACCTATAGCTTAGTCTCCTTCATAAAATTCATTATTTTGCAGGGAATTTGCAGTGGAGGGTCAAGTACCCAAGATCTTGATCTTGTTTTACAGTGAAGGGAGAAAATTTTCAACCGGAAAGTCAGTGAGCAGGGACAATAGCCATTTTCATATGATATCAACCACCTCCCTGCAATTACCCAGCTACAAAGTGTTATTCATCCCTAGGGCTACATTTTACATTTTGGGTGTTTCCTGAAGCCCTTTCTGGGTTGTCATGGAATTGTGCTTGGGAGCTTAGATCTCTGATCCTGACACTTTTTGAGCATTATACCAGAAGATATTGTATTTCTATTTTCCAACAGTAGTGGCACTCACTGGGACTACGCTATCATGGTCCTCTGGCATTTTGAGTTGCAACAACATTTCATGTTTGGGTGTATTTTATCATTGGAGGCTTGGTTTGCCTAACTTGAGTGACCTTTTCCTCAATATATTGTACTCATTTGCTGTCGTTATACATAATTAAATGGATCTGTGATTTGATCATGTTTTGATGTAATAATATTTACTAAAATTTCCATTTTTATGTTCAATATTCCTATTTTTCCTTCTTTTCAGTATTACATACTGCAATCCTACCAACACTAGTCAAGATCTCCAAAAATACCAAAACAATCTTGGATGCATCAAAGTTTTTTCACCAATACCTTGAACAATTTTCATATCTCCACCCACTTGTTAAGGGCTTTAAATATATTAATAAACCTCCAACCCCAACCCTTTGGAATATTCATAATACTACCTCACCCAATTGCAAAACTTCCAAAAATCCAAAGCTCAACCCAGACAAGAAATACCATCACACCATCGCTATCTACAAATGGAAAGGAAAGGTTGAAATCACTATTAAACTTAGAAAATCCAAATGTGGAAATGAAAAGAAAGAACCAAATGCACAAATGCATGTAAAATTCTTTCACTAACCAACTAGAAAATCACACATGCAACATGTTACCTACAAATACTCCTGTTAAAGTTGCTTGATGTAACTTTCCTTGTTTGTCCTTTTCTTCCTTATCCTTTGTTTGCTTTCCTTTGCGTGCTTCCTTTTTTTCTCGTCTTGGTGATTTTCTCTCTCTGAAACTAATTCCAAATCCAAAATGATAAAAAGTTGTGAACTAATCCTCATAAGCCTTTTTATCATTGAGGCCTCTATTTTATTCATTTTCCTCTATTTTCCTCCAATTTTTCTCTCATGTAAATTTGTGACACTTCATCTCCCATTTGTCTAATTTTATTTTATTTTCACAAATAAATGTCTATTAAATGCCTTATTTTCTTTGCAAATTACTTTGCAAATTTTCTTATCGATAATAAACTAAAAGTGACACCCACTAGGATGTTTTCGCAAAAATATTCAACTTGGAATACATGTCCCATGACATTGGTCTTATTTTTTCCTTTATTAACTTTATTACATGAAATTTTAAGCTGAGGTTGTTACAAACCCCTCGCCCTTAGGGGAACACCATCCTCGGTGTTCTATGAGACATATGACCAACAAAACTACTGGAAACCAAAACATACTACATGTGGATCTTTATAACTTAGCTTGATGAAATATTTACAATAACAAACTATTGAAAAGTAAAACGAACATGTAAAACATGACAACATGACAATAATATCACTTATTGGAGCTTTATCAATGTAACATCCTCCACCCACATTCACTAAATCTAATTGTTCCATTGGCGTAAACATGTGATGACAGGAAACTATGATGTGATTCAACTCCCCATGTATAGTTAAGGAAGTGGAATCGACATAACGAAACCAAAATGACCTTCCACATTGCTACATAACCTTGAGGATCCAACCAACACTTCAAGGTGACCAAACCTTGAGACAACTTGACATTTCACTGTAATGACCCTCAACCACTCCCATGAAAATTCATGCATGCAACAGAGGCCTTCTAGTCACTCCCACAACAAGTCATGCCAATGACTGTGGAATTTTTCAGACAATCCTTTGCCAACGACCCAAAATTTTGAGCCACATTTTTAGGGCAAGGTCTGAGGCCACTTCATAGAAATCCTTGAAACCTTCATAAATTAATAATAAAAATGGAACAAATATACTAAACTATCACTGGTGCATTTACTTTATCTGACCCCTACTATCCACGACAATAATTTCTTTGAATATTGCACAAATATGTGATCTACAGGCCTCATAATTATTTGATAATTGCCAAGAAGAGTTGATGCCTTATCACAACAACTGAATTATCATTTATTAGTTCATATATTCAATGTGCATTCACTTCCTCATCAAAACATGATGAGAGCCATGCATTAAGTTTGTTATAAGATAACCAACAAAAATAACAAGGATATAACATTCATAAAAACCACATATGAACCAGAACATGTACACATGAAATACTAAAGAGAAGGAGCTCTTATTAATGAATGCATATGCCAACCAAGATTGGGACATCCACAAACCATCCGATAATAGATTGGGTTGAACAAAATCTTTCTTTCAGCCAATCACCCCCATTCCATAGTCCAAGCATGAATGTGAGACTCAAAACCAAACCAATCTAGGTTTCCTTGGGATTTACCACAATCCCAGTCAGATAACTAGGCCCTAAAAAAGCATGGATGCCTCTAGATTTCTCCACCTACACTGTGAGTTTTTTTCCTACATTCACTATATATCCCATCATTAACCAGTCGAGGATTCCTAGGCGTAAGCAGGGTATTTACTACAATCCCACCATCTCCAGCCTAGGGATTCCTAGGTGTTGTGTTCTTTCTTCAGAGGCCACCGCACGTAGTTTCCAAACCATCCGAAAATCTAGCTCAACAAAATTCAAGAGAACCCGCCACACCAAGGCTATTCTAAAATGGCAGGGCAAGGTTGAAGAACATTGTCACACCTAGAAAATCCCATGCCATTAACAACAACATAACCAAATACACACATGCATGTACCATGCATTACAAATATAGCAGCTAAATCACACATGCAATTTGATACCCACAAGTAATCCCATTGTATTTTCTTGATCCTAATTGTCCTTTCTTTATATTTTACTTCCTTTTCTACTTGATCCTTCCTTTTCTTTCCTTGATATGATTCTATAGTGCTCCAAGTAAACGCTTAGTTTCCAAGAGTGTGAGAGAGAGAAAAGAGATAAATCTCCCAAAATAAATTGACAAAAGGTACCAACTGATCCTCAGAAGCCTTTTTATCATTGAGGCCTCTAATTTCTTCATTTTCCATTATTTTCCTTCATTTTAATCCTCACATGAAACTTGAGACCTTTCACCTCCCTTTTCTCGTAATTTCCATTATTTTCATATATAAATTGCCAAAAATCCCATTTTTCCTTTCCAAAGCCTTTGTCATTGTCTTTTCCAATTTCCTTAGCCATAATAAACCAAATGAACACCCCACTAGGATGATTTTCCCATCATTCAACTTATAATATGTGTCCTATAGCATTGGCTATTTTTTTCCTTTATTGACTTTATTTACATGAATTTTTTACCAGGGTTGTTACAGAACCCTCCCCCTTGGAGGAACACCATCCTCGGTATTCAATGACACCTACAACCAAAAAGACAGATGAAAACCAAAGCATAATGCCCATGGATATTTATAATATAGCTTGTTGTAGTATTTACATTGAATAACCTACTGAAAATAAAACAACATACCACTTACTAGACCTTTATAACACATCTCATTACGGTATTTACAATAACAACCACATATACTCAAACACATTTTCTAATAAAATAATATTAGTCTCTATGGAGCTTTATAAATCCATCTCGATACATATACACAAATGAACATTTTATCAACCAAAAAATAAAAGAATATAGTGCATATATCTACAACAAGGGAATCCAAAGGCTCACACCTCCAACCTCAAAAGTAGTACTAGGATTCACCTCCTTCCGAGGAAGTCCAAAATCCACTCTGAAAGTGAAAGTTGCATCTTGAACAATGACCAACTCATTGTCTTAGGGAACACTCCCAATGTGAATTTCATTCCATCTGAAAATTCTAATGACCAAATAAAATCCATCCCCCACCCTCCCTTATATTTTACACCATCCCTCGGGAAATATGGTCACCCCTTCCATGTAGTCTCTCACCTTCCAAGTTCTCTGACATCCCCTATCCCAGGTGATTAATCACTTCTAAATAATTCCTCGCATAGGAAGGTAAAACAACCAAGTCATATCCCTGCCTCCAAACCATCATACTGGGAATATCATGCTCATGGTAATCAATGGGCACTACTTTGTAATAATTTCCCACAATAGCCCTGCTCCTGGAATTCCCTTCCAACATACAATTGCATGTTCCAATTCCTTTAATTTTTGTTTCTAATTATTGTATTCAATTCCAACCACCCAACCATGCATTTTCATGCTCTCCCATACCAAGAAAATAACTACCATTAGATTCAAAATAAATTGAAATCAATTCACATAATAGCTCATCAGTGGTTTGCCAATAAGGTACACCCACAATCTTATTCACTTTTTGTCATAATAAGTCAAACTATATGCTTGATCAAACAATCATGTATAAACAATCACATCTGGTTAGCTAAAAATGAAACCATTATAGTAAAAATCATAGATCACACATAACATCATAAGCCAGAATGATAAATGACATGTGGTCATTATAAACCAGAAACATGGGTCATATGCATAATTAAAACTAGGAAAAAAATATTGATACCTATCCTTCAATCGATGCTCAGTTTCTATGTTTATTATTTTTCATTTCTGTACACACACTGGATTGGTTGCCACATCTGAAAAGTACCAAGTTGCTTCTCTTCAACCATGTACACATACACATAGGGTGTATCACACACATGCAACCACACACAACATACAAAACTATAAAATACATGCACCTACATCTTACATACAACACGTACACCTACACCCGATGTACAACATAACACAATACATCTACATCTGACATACAACAAAACACATACACCTCCACTCACTGTACGACAAAACACATAGCACAACACAATGAATAGACATGTCACAATACCACAGTCATGCAATTCACATACATAGTACCACACGTAAACAAAAAACATGTACAACAAGCACACAATACAACCTGTACACAATACGACATGTATGACATGCATGCAATACCAAATGTATGACAATACCACATGTAAAACATGTACATAGTACCACTCGAACACAATTCCACCTCCACGATGTGTACACAGAACCACCTGTACAACGTGTACACAACACCACATGTACACAACATCACCTACACAACATAGTACCATATGCATGGCATGTACACGCCACCACATGCACACGCCACCCCATGCACAACATCTACATGAAACGACATGCACAAAACACCACAAGTACATAGCACCATATGTACAACATGAATACCATGTCATATGTTCACAACACCAAATATCCAACATGAACAAAGCACCATATGTACACATCACCACAAATCTAACATGCTCATAGCACCATATGTACACAACATTGCATATCCAACATGCACACAACAACATATGTACATAGTACTACATAGAAAACATCTACATAATAGCATTTATACATAACATTGTATAGAAAACATGCACACAACACCCTATCTACACAACATTGTCTACACACAAAATCAAAGGTGCAACATATAGAAAAAAATAGTACCACACATTTAGAGAATACAATGTCTCTACGAGGAAACCTTCCCTCTAATTCCTTCCACCATCCATGCTTGTCCCAACATGTCACAGATCATACTTCTTTCATTTTTCTCATGTATCCCTCATCATAACTTGTCCATAACATAAACATAGGCATACTATGATCACATAATATAAACTCATAACCACATGATATTGAACTCATATTTTTTTTAAGACTACTCTTCCCACTTGATTCCTCATAAACCAGGAACCTCTTCATGTCATTCACCTATATAAGAAATAATTCCTCCACAAGAATGATTCCTGAAAACCCTATCAGACAACGACATACATACATACATATATAAATATAAACACCAACATAAAATAATCATGACCCTTGGCTACATGGTAGAAATACGAACATGTATACATGTGTAGACATCATCATAATCATGATCAAAATTACCATACACCATAACGTATAGGTTAAGATAACTCCCTTTATGTGTGCACAACATGCACAACATTGAGAAACATTGTTCCCAATATAGCCAAGGCATATAACGCATCAAATCTATTTCATTTAAATTTCTTGTTACCTTTCTCATGACTATCCTACCATTGTCGATTCATCTAACTGACCCAGCTAACCCAACTGAATATCACATTATGCCCTTATCCATGCACCAGGATTCATCTAGGTCTGTCATTACCTGTTGGGTTTCATCGATTTGTTCTCTAACTTCATTAAATTTCATATTTTCGAACCAATTCCCATGACCATAAAAACAAAAAAGGAAATAAAATGGAACAAAAAATAAGAAAACAATGAAAACCAATAAAAATATGACACCACAAGCAAAGTGGCAAGGCCTTGCACCAGACATAAACACAACTTCAAATCAATACAAAACAAATCATAAAATACCAAAAGCACAGGACTAGCAACAAACACCATGACTCAATCCCTATGGGTTCCTAATTCTTCCAAGGAAAGATTAACCCGAGCCTTCTCCTAGATAGCATGGTTGTCTCTTTTTCATGCAATCCCCTACATCATACTCCCATAAACACATAATTTTCAGTGCATAACTAAAAATAACATTATCTAGGTTACATACCTTGTTGTGCCAAGCACATTTCTTTGTAACTGAACACATACACATACCATCTCTCAAGGAACTCAAATTCCTCGAAAAATCTAGACATGAGTGAAAACCAGTTGTTATACTTATGAAATATGTGTTCATGAATATAACACATATCCACATAATGTGAAAAAAAAAATGTTAAGAAGACTTCTTGTATTCAAATCACTTATTCGTTTGCAATTGTGGTCTCATAACCAAATGAATTGTCACCCAAGTACTTTCTTTTCCCTTTTTCTTGCTACAATTAAGCCTTATTATGTATTGTCACATCACCAAACTATTAGTTATATAAAAAAATCAGCAATTACCTTGTCATGATAATACCAAGCATGTTTCCTTGAAAATGTCCACACATGTAAGTTACATGTTCTAAAGGTCAAAAAATCATGTTTATTAATTTAAATCAACATTTACAAAGACTAACAGACATATCATAATGAAATCATAGTCACTATTCATAGTACTACAACTAGCACCCACTTACACTCAAGTACATATCAACTATTCTCAGAACATATGTGTTAACGCAACCATCTCAAAACAATATCATTCCTTCATGCAATATTATAGACAAAAATTCATATCATGCAAATAATCAAACATTCAAACAATAAATAGATAATACAATAGACACCAAACACACAAAAACCAAGTAGACTACATAATCAATATTCAAGCATCACGTAGACGACATAAGAAAACTCATACCTTAATGTATCTGAGGGGAGTCTATCTTGTCCGCACAATTCAAACCAAACTAATATGGCACTATATCACAAATATATTGACTCATACCTCAATTTTACAACCCTAACCATCTACATAGGATGAGACAGGTTAACATGATCCATATAGCTTCGATATCCTAAGTGTAGTTTCCATGACCGTCATGCATATGACCGCAATGCATACAAAAACAAGTTACTATCCTTCATGACTAACTGATGCATGTACATGTCATCACACTAATTAACTAACATTTATCATACCTTTAACCACAAAACCATAGACTAACAGACATATACATAACCATAATTCTTATAGAACCATTAACCAACATACCTGCAGACACAATATATGGACGTGTATGACGATCTTCTTTTACCCCAATGTTCGGTGCTCCAACCTCGCCTTGATGATATGTGTCTCCTAGTTTATCACAACCAACATATCAACATCATAACATACCAAGAGAATGTTAATGACATAAATACATACAATGACCTCATGGAAAACAACCTTAAGCATGTCAATGTATTAATAACAACATATAAACAATCACATGCATAACTAATGCATATAAAATCGACATACACTCATGATAAACACACCCAACATAAACACCATTAACCTTCACATTGTGACACAGCTCTAACAATGACCACCATCATACATACACAACATGCACAAAGAACATGGGCATAAATAACACATAGGAAACCAACATGTATGCATGACCAACAGACCACCCATGGAGTCCAATGGGTGAACCATTTTCTGATACCACTTTGTAATAGGTTCCTATCATATTTACCAAAGATAATATATCCATTAGGGTAAAAATGTTATGATATTCTATTGTGATCTGATTAAACTGTCCATGTACAATTAAGGAAGTGGAACATAACTAATGAAACCAAAATTACCTTCAACACACGTTGCAAAACATTTAGAAGCCAAATGATCCTTCCAGGTGACCAACCCCTGAGGAAACTTGAAATTTCATTAATTTGGACCATTGGGTGCTCCCATGACAAGCCATGCATGTGACTGAAGCCTTCTAGTTTCACCAACAACAAATAATTCCAGCAACTATGGAATTTATCAAGCATTTCAGTGCCAGTGACCCTGTATTTTGAGTCACATTTTCAGGGCCAGATCTCATGCCACTACCAAAAACTTCATGCAACCTTCATAAATGAATAATAACAACAGAATAAATCTACTAATGAAATCACTAGTCCAATTACTTGATCTGACCCCTACTAGGCATGAAAGGCATTTCGTCGAAAACATCACAAATATGTAATCTACAGGCCATAACCACCTATCTAAGCTTATGGGTCTCGTACTTATCTAAGAATAATCAAGAAGAATCTATGCCTTATCAAAATAGTTAGATTATCATCTATTATTTCATACATTTAATGTACATTCACTTAGTAATTAAATTATGATGAGATCCATGCATAAAGTATTTTGTAAAACATACTCATAACTAGGATATAACCAACAGAAATAACATGGATATAATAGCCATAAAAACCACATATTAACCAATACATTTACATGTGAAATACCAAGGAGAAGGATATTTTAATAATGAATACATGTGTCAACTAAGTTTGGGACTTCTATTAACCACACAACCATATATTGGGTTTAACCAAATATTTATTTCATCCAATCACCTTCGTGCCATATTCAAACCATGAATGTCGGACTCAAAACCAAACCAATCCATGTTTCCTCAGGCTTTAACGCAATACCCATGAGATTAGTAGGCCCTAAACAAGCATGGATGCCTTTGGATTGCTCGGCCTACACCGGGAGGAATTTTCTTGCCTCCTAGTCTCTAGGGTTTACCTTATATCTGGCCATTCACCAGTCGAGGATTCCTAGGACTAATCAAGACTCCACCCTCCACACTTTACAATATATCTCGACATACAATGATCGAGGATTACCTAGCTTGATCGAGGGCATATAACTCGAGCATTTACCCTATATCGCTCCATTCACTGGTTTAGGATTCCTAGGCCAATCGAGGTACACAAAATTTTCCTTTGCAAAAATCCTAACATCTTCATTCCAGGGATTTTGAGGCCTTGTTTTTTTTCTTTCCGTGACCACCTCACTCATTTTCGAAACCGTCCGATAATCCAAATCAACCAAATAAAAATGAACCCACCACACCATGGCTACTCGGAAATGGAAGGGCAAGGCTAAAGAACACTGTCACACCTAGAAAATCCCATGTGAATGACACAAGAGAACCAAATACCCACATTCATGTACCATGAATTCCAAATATAGCAAGTAAATCACACATGAACTTTCATACCTACAAGTAATCTCGTTGTAGCCACTTGATCCTACTCTTCCTTTCTTGATATGTGCTTTCCTTTTCCTTTTTGTTCCTTCCTTTTCTTTTCTTGATCCAATGCTAGAGTGCTCCAAGGAAACTCTAAGTGTCTAAGAGTGTGAGAGAGAGAATAGAGAGAGACCTCCAAAATTAAACTAAAAAAATGGTACCCATTGATCCTGAGAAACCTTTTTATCATTGAGGCCTCTAATTTCTTAATTTTCCAGTATTTTCGTTCATTTTCCTCCTCACATTCAACCTATGACATTTCACCTTCTTTTTCTTCTAATTTCCATTATTTTCAAAAATAAATTTCCAAAAAAGCCGTTTTTTCTTTCCAAATCATTTTCCATTTCCTTTTGTAATTTCCTTAGCATTAATAAACCAAATGAACACCCTACTAGGATGTTTTTCCAACCACTTAGTTTGGAATATGGTTCAATTACCTTGGTTATAATTTTACTTTATTAAATTTATTTAGATGAATTTTTGACTAGGGTTGCTACAATAACATAGCTCATTGTGATATTGATAGTAATAACCATACCTAAATATGTACATATAACAAAACTCCCTCGCCTCAACCTAGACATAATCAAGGATACATTTTCCACATTTGATCATCCATCTCCCATGTAGCTCCATCAGGCTGAAAGTGCTTCCACTCTGCTTTAACTTGCTCAATTGCTTGGTTACAGAGCATGAGTTATTTCCACTACAATATGTACTGAGGTTCTGACTAGAATTCTACTTTTGGATCCACTTGTAATATAGGCCATTCAATCACATGATCAACATCCTTCACATATCTTTTAAGAAATGAAATATTAAAAAAATAATTGACTTTCATTTTTGGTGGCATTGCAAGTTTGTAAGTCACTGGTCCAATCCTCTCAAGGATCTCAAAAGGCCCGCAATATCGAAGTTCCATCTTGGAACATTATCAAATCCTGAAGAGATCTTCTTGGGATTGATGTGATAATACACATGCCCCCCAAATTGAAACTCATTAAATGCCTTGCGTTTAACTACATATCTCTTCTTACTATCCCGTGCTTCCTTTATATTCTTCTTGATAACCTGCATTTCTTCTTCCATCTCTTCCAACATGTCTATTCCAATCAATACCTTGTTCACTGGATCACTCTAGTTTATGGAAATATTAAAAATTTGTCAATAAAGTGCCTCAAATGGACTCATCATAAAATATTCCCAATACCCATTATTGTATGTAAAGTCTACAAGTGGATGACACTCTTCCAACTTCCATTGTTGGTGCATAATACATATGTATGTATGGTTGCTATTATAAATATCACAATGAGCTATGTTATTGTAACAACCCTCGTAAAAAATTCATGTAAATAAAGTTACTAAAGGAAAATAATAGCCAAGGTCATGGAAGAAAATTCCAAAATAAATGTTGGGAAAAACATCCAAGTAGGTTTTTAATTTGGTTTATTATGGCTAAAGAAATTGGAAAAGAAAATGGAAAAGGATTTGGAAAGGAAAAATAGAAAATTTGGCAATTTATTTATGAAAAGATTGGAAATTAGAATAAAAGGAAGGTGAAAGGTCATAGGTGGCATTTGAGGAGGAAAATTAAGGAAAATAATGGAAAAAGAAGAAATTATAGGCTTCGATGATAAAAAGGCTTCTGAGGATCAAATGGTAAATTTTTCAATTTAATTTTGGAGATTTCTATCTATTATCTATAACACACTCTTTGGCACTTACAGTTTCCTTGGAGAACTCTAGCATTGGATCAAAGGAAAGCAAAGGAAGGACCACAAAGGAAAGAAAATATTGTTAGGAAAGAAAATACATGAATAAAAAATACATGAGAGAGACTAGATCCTTGAGGTTTGGCCCTAACCAAAGTGAATTTAGCCCTCTAATTCAAACTCAAATTGAATATAAGCGAATATTACCCATTAACATCAAATAGTGTTCAAGTACGTGATAAAGGAATGGAAATGATAGGTTTGAGCTCCTAGCTCTTAGTAGTCTCTATGTTCTCCAGAAATTGGAATATATTAAACCCTTGGGATTCCTTATTTATAGAAAAATGACTAAGGGGTAGCCTCACTGGAAAGAGGGATGCATCCCTAAAATATAACTGAAAATGTGGATCTATCTCCCTGAGATTATCGTAGACCTTGAATTATGTTTGGTGTAGTATATGGTATATCATGGACCAAAATTTAATGTCAATATGGGGGTTTGTAGACTCTCAGACGCAACATTGGAAGTTCCAAATAAGGAGTTCAACAGCCTACAAAACAAAACCCTAACTATGATGATGTCATCCATGGGGGATGATGTCAACCATGGGGGATGATTCACCATTTTTTAAGTAAAAGGGTAAAAAGATTAAAAAATAATAAAATAATAAAACTATTTTTTCAACTCGTATTTTCAACTTATCTCCCAAATGTTTTACTCAAATTTCGAGTGGGAGTACTTTTTGGATGCAAAATTTAATTCATCATTCAAGGAGTACCCATGTTTCATACTTTCGATGTACCCTTCTATACAAAAAATGAGAAATACATGAAAAAACGTGATGGAAAACACGTTTTTCATGTATTTCTCATTTTTCGTCTAGCAGGGTCCATCGAAAGTATGCAACATGGGTACTCCCTCGATGAAGAATTAAATTATGCATCCAATGAGTACTCTAGGTCGAAATTTGAGTAAAAAATTTAGGAGATAAGTTGAAAATACGAGTTGAAAAAGTAGTTTTTTCTTTTCTCCCTCCAAAATTTGATGATGTCATCAAATCTTATTTTATTATTTCCACTATTATTTTATAATTTTCTTAGGAGGCCCATTTTAGACCTCAAACTTCCCCTAATTCCTCCACCAAAGAATAAACTATAATCATTAAATATGATTTTAAATCATAAAAAGATACTGTAAGATTCAAGGCTTTAATGTTACATTATTTGTGCTCTGTTTTATAAGATCTTCATAAATAATTGTAAGTCTCTTGATATTTTAATTCTGGACTAACTCAAAGGTTTTAAACAAAGGTATTATTAAGCGACCATGTCCACAAATATCAATACTGCAGAGAAATATTTTCACATAAAGGCCTCACAAATTACTAAATCATATATAAAATATATCAGTCACCCTGTGGGATCTCACAAACCTAGATTATATGTTCATGGAATAATATTTCATAGGGAAAAATAAACTAATTTTGAATCACAGTCTCCTTCAAAAAATCCTCTCGATCTCATGGTGGAAAAATACAATGTAAAAACCCCTAGATTGAAATATCACTGAAACTAAGTCTGAAAGGAACAAAAGATAGTTTCAAACACCAACCTATACGTCAACTTAACCCAGATGAAAACAACATCAATTAATATTGATTTAGATGTTATTCAACACGCCCTCCTTAGGTTAGGGATGTGAACATTTCTAGTCACACATAAATTATACCTTTAAATGAGAAATAGTATTTAAAACAAAATGACAAAGTATTTTGATAAGTTATGCAAGAACACTATGCTTAATAAAGAAACTTACACACCACGGTAATATATTTCCGAGGAAAAAAATCCAACGTATAATATCTAATAGAGGGATAACAAGATAGAATGGTTGGACCTAGACCAACCAACTCATTAGTTAAAAGAAATTGACTTTCAGAGTAAAGAGAATCATTCACATGATTAAACAAGGATAGGTCAAGAATCTTGCATTAATGCTTATTCTTAATGGAAATTTCATTCGTTAAATTTTATCTCAGTAGTATAGATTCAAATGATTAGAGGCAAGGGTGTAGAGCTTGCTATGAAACCAACTCCAAAAATATAAGAAAAGAGAGATCAATGCCTTAGAAATAGCCACTTCGAGGGGAAAACCTCCAATACATTACATAAATGAACATTTCTTGGATGATACAAATGACAAAACCCATTTCGATATATAGGAGTCCATGGGGTCACAATATAATCCTAGCCGACCTAACAATAATAATGTAAGGGAACAATAATAACAATATTGGGGTTACAGGGGTACAACAATAACAATAAAGGGGTTACACTAAGAGTAATAAGTGACTATACTAGTAATATAGGGACCTAACATGCCCCTCTCCTTCAAAAAAGTGTTTTCCTCAATGCTTGAGTAGCTCCAGATGCTTCTGTATAAAATTCTCATCCTCCCATGTAGAATATTCAGTGGGTAAGTTCTTCCATTTGATGAGATACTCTGAAATTGATTGATTTTGTAGCTATCGAGTTCTTGTTTCTGTGACTTCTTTAGGTTAAAATATGATTTTTCCTTCCTCATCAAATTCTAGCAATATTTTTTGAACTGGAAGTTTGTCCCCTATAACCTTATTTAATCATGAAACATAGAAAACTAGATGCACTCGCAAACAAGAAGGAAGCCCCAATTTGTATGCCATAGTACCAATCTTTTACAACACCTTGTAACGACCATAGTACTTTGGCGATAATTTATTATCATTCTTAGCTTTCTTGAGGGAAATTTTTTTATATGGTTGTAGCTGTAAAAATACCGTCCCCCACATCAAAACTTCTCTCGCTACGATGTTGATAGTCTTGCTGTTTCATTAGATTTTGTGCCAAATTTGGGTTATTCTTTAACAGTTGGATCAATTCTTGTTGATGCTAAATGTGATATTCTACTACATGAACCTTTGAATTTTCTCTTAAACAAGATGTGATGGATGGTGGATGGTATCCATAAAGTGCCATAAATGGGGTCATTTTTTATGCAGTGTGGAAGGAAGTGTTATACCACCATTCAATGAGAGGTAACAACTTGAACCATTGTGTTTTCTTATCAGATACAAAACAACAAAGATATCCTTCCAAACATTTATTCACTATCTCATTTTGACCATCAGTTTGAGGATGATAAGATGAGCTATGAGCTAGTTGAGTACCCAAATAAGAAAATAATTCCGTCCAAAAATTTCCAGCAAAAATGGGATCTCTGTCACTTACAATAATATTTGGGTTTCCATGTAGCTTTTTAATTATTTCCATAAGTGTAGTAGCAACTGTACTTGCTTCAAATGGATGAGATAGTGAACAAAAGTGCGCATACTTGGTAAGTCTATAAATTACCACCATGATGACACTCTTTCCTTCAGACTTAGGTAAACCTGTGATAAAATCCATTGAAATATCCTCCCAATGTTGACTTGGAATGGATAAAGGTTGTGGAAGACCCGGGGTCTTAATTGTTTCAACTTTATTTTGCTAGCAAACCAAAAATTCTGCCACAAAAGTTTGAATATCAGATTTAAGGCCATCCAAAAGAAATTCTTTCTTCACCCTATCCTCCTAAAGGAGAAGTGTGCGATTCCAAAAGAATATTTTTCTTTACTTGGGAATTCTTACAAATATATAAGTGATCTTTGTGCAATAAGGAATCATTTTTCCAACTAAATGTATCAGATGTATTAGGATCTTACTGCAACTTTTGAATTAGTGTCCACACTTCTTCGTACTTCTTCCATTAATCCCTTGCTTTCGTTATCCAATATGGTTGGATAATATAAATTGCACAAAGCAATGCTTCCACCTCTTCATCCTTTCTTGAGAGTGCATCTGGAACAAAATTTATCTTCCCTTTTTTGTAGACGATTTCAAAGTCATAACCCAACATGTTTGTGACCCATTTTTTCTCCTCTTCTGAAGATAGTCTTTGTTCCAAAAAGTGTTTAAGACTATCATGATCAGTTTTTACCTTAAAATGTGTTCCCATTAGGTAAGGTCACCATTTATTTAGTGCATGTAGTATTTCCAACATTTCCTTCTCATAAATAGCTTTCTGTAAATACTTTCCTTTGATTGGATTACTTTCAAAAGAAATGGCTCTTCCTTCTGGCATTAAAAAACACCAATTCCATTTCCTGAGGGGTCACATTCCAAAATAATGTTTTTTTGAAGTCTGGTGTAGCTAAGACTAGTGATAGGCACATTGCCTCTTTAAGATGTTCAAATGCCTTAGTTGCTTCAGGAGTCCATGAAAATGCATCTTTCTTCAATAATGTTGTTAGAGGTGCTACTATTCTCCCATAATTCTTAACAAACTTGTGATAGTACCTTGTTAACCGGAGAAATCCTTGCAACTTATTTATGGTTGTGGGGACTTTCCATTCCTTAACTGCTTTAATTTTTTTAGGGTCTACCTTAATACCCTCATGAGATACAATATGACCTAGATATTCCACCTCTTATACTCTAAAGAAACACTTGGATTTTTTCGCATATAACTGTTTCTCCTCCAATAGTTTGAGCACCTTGTGAACATGTTGAAAATATTTATTCCAAGACCTGTTGTAGATTAGTATGTCATCAAAAAATACTAGCACAAATTTTCTGAGAAAGGGTTTGAAAATGGAATTCATCAATCCTTGAAATGTAGAAGGTGCATTGATAAGGCAAAAACGCATGACCAGAAATTCATAATGACCCTCATGAGTTCAAAATGTTGTTTTCAGAATATCTTCAGCCTTCATTCTAATTTGATGATGTCCTGAACAAATATCCAACTTGGTAAAATAAATTGCTCCATGTAATTCATCCAATAATTCATCAATCACGGGAATGGGAAATTTATCTTTGATATTGAGCTTATTGAGCTCCCTATAATCTAGACACATGTGCGATGATCCATCCTTATTGTGCACCGATGCTACTCGAGAAGAGAAAAAACTTTGACTATGTTGAATTATACCAGCCTCTAACATTTCTGCAATCATACATTCAATTTCACTCTTTTGGACTTTTGGATATCTATAAGGCCTAATGTTTGGAGGAACACTTTCTGGAATGAAATGAATAGCATGATCATGATCATGAATAGGTGGGAATCCTTTGGGAGTTTCAAACACCTTGGAATGATTGTCCAAGACTTGTTGGATATCTGGATAAATAGACGATTTTGATATTGGAACTTCTAGTGAGCATAATTCTGTAATTATACCTCAATGTTATTTCTTCAGAAGCTTTGTCATGAAATTAGAGCATATTATCTTTCCTGGCTTTTGTACGATAGCCCATAATTCGATTTCCTTTCCTTACGAAAAAAATTTCTTGAAAATTTCTTGAAAATTAAAAGCTACCGTCCCCAAAGATTGTAACCATTGTACTCCTAGTACAACATCAGCACCTCCCATTGGAATGGAAAGAATTGGACTATTCAATACATATTACCCCATGGTTAGCTTGATATTATGGCATTTTCCAGAAAAATTTATAGTTCCTCCATTTTTAACCATCACTTGAAATTCTGGTGCTGGGTATAGGAAACAATTCAATTCCTTGGCTACTTTACAATGAATAAAATTATGGGTACTACCCGAATCAATCAATAGTATTACCTTTTTCTTCTTGATATGTCCTTCTATCATGAGAGTGTGAGGAGTGGTAATTCCTTCCAATGCATTACATGATATGGTTGGACTCATTTCTTCTTCTTCTAGGGTTGGATCTTGGTGTATATCCTCTTCTTTTGAATTTTCTTGTTCATTTTCTTCCTCCTTTTCACAATCTATATAAAATAATTCCTTCTCAGCACACTTATGACCTTTAGTGTATTTTCTATCAAAACTGTAGCAAAGCCATTTTTTTCTTTTTTCTTCCAAGTTTTGTGGTGTCAACCTTGTAAGTTGTGGAAGTCTAGGAGTAGCAACACTTCCATCTTTATAGATGTGAGTGGTAGGCTTCCTTGTCGCCATAATTTTACATTCAATGTTTCTTTCCAACCTCAATGCCTTCTCCAATGAATTAGGTTCCCAAATGTGAACTTCTTGTTGGATGCTATCCTTTAAATTCCCTCTGAATATATCAATCCTACGTTCCTCTGGAATATCAGTTACCCTTATATTCAATTTTTGGAAGTCCTCAATGTGTTCCACCACTGAACCCTTTTGTTTGATATTTATCAATTGGCTAAAGAATTTTTTTCTCTTTGTATCCTCATAATGTGCTATCATTTCCTCCATAAAAATTGACCAAATGACAATTTTTTAATGGGAGCAAAGCC
Organism: Pinus albicaulis; assembly: GCA_034641835.2. Lineage (NCBI taxonomy): Eukaryota > Viridiplantae > Streptophyta > Pinopsida > Pinales > Pinaceae > Pinus > Pinus albicaulis. The sequence continues at coordinate 1,626,494,011 of CM076578.1, forward strand.
ATCTATACCATACAAATGTATTTTGTTCTAAATGTAAAGTTTCAATCCCTACCTTTTTTGTTTTTTGCACATTATTGAGATCAAAATATTGCTCCATTTGTAGTATACATGCTACGGGATCCTTGCCATCAAACTTCCTCATATCCATCTTTGGAATATGGTGGTTCTTCAATCCAAAATTATATTTTATGAAATCACAATTAACATTTATTTTGGTCTCATCATGATTTTTCTCTATTATCTTTCTACAATTAGGAATAATTTCTTGTATTAAAATTTTCATGAAACCTTCCATGTCTTATTTTAAATCATTCTTCATGTCTTCAATGTTGTCTTTAATTTTTTCATCGATCTTAGTTTCCTGTCATCGATCTAAGCTTCCATGCCACCTTCCATCCCATTCATCTTAGCTTCCATGCCATTCTTCAAACCATCCATCTTAGCTTTCACATATTTCTTCAAACCATCCATCTTAGCTTTCACGCCTTTCCTCAAAACTTTCATTTCAATTTTTGGTGTTCTTTGCGAGAGCGAAATTTGGTGCACTTACTCTTGTAATTTTGATATGCAATGTAGCGCTCCTTCCTCTTCATGAGTCCAATAGAGCCTTCTAAAGGCTTAATGGGTGTTGAATTATTTCTAGGTGGAATTTTAGAACCCAATACTGATATCTATGATTCAATATGCCTTTGGAATCACTTCAAAATTATTTTTCACACAAGACTTATCCAGTTCAGAAAAAAATACACACATTTTTCTTGCTATTGAGCATTATATTGAAGCTAAATTATCTCTATGATTTCGGATCCTTAATATCTAAAATTTGGCGCTGAAGTAGCCCTCTGAATATTCTTTCAAAATCCATAGGTCTGACCTGATTTGGATTCTTCATGTCAAAGTTATTCCCAATCTCCCACGATGACCTAATTATGGACTGGTTCAGTAGAGCGAACTTGTACGACTTTCCACGAGTCATTGTTTCCTCCTTCGGCTCTAAAATTGATACCCAAAAAACTAAAGTCTGTTTAATTGTGGACACCATTTACAGAATTCCAATCTGATGCTCAAAGAGAGAGTTCTAACAATTTTCCCATGGTCAACTCTTTCTGATGGAATTTGGGATCCTGAAACAATCCTAACTTCCACATATCATATCTCCAACAATATTGCAAACCAAGATATGAAATTTTTACAGGAGGTTCCTTAGTACATTTTCTTCTCTCTGTAAAACTTCCAACTTCTGAAACTTTGTATACAAAAATTTATAGCACAAATTCTCTGATGACCTGTTTTAGTTGAAATTCAGGAGCCTGAAAAAACCATAACTTTCATAGATCATATCTCTGAAAATATTGCGAAATAAGATCTAAAATTTTCACATGCCATTCATCATGATTTTGGCTTTGCGCTATAAAAATTTCAGCTTACGAACCTTCTTATAGAAAAAATTATAGTGAAAATTCCACTGTGACCTGTTTGGAGCAGCAAAACCCTAGAATCCAAAGCTCTCATACCAAATGTTATGAAACCAGCTCCAAAAATAGAAGAAAAGAGAAATCAACGCCTTAGAAATAGACGCTTTGAGGGGGAAACCTCCAATACATTACATAAATGAATAATCCTTGGATGATACAAATGACAAAACCCCTTTCTATATATAAGAGTCCATGGGGTCATAATATAATCCTATTCGACCTAAAAATAATAATGTAGGGGCACAATAATAACAATATTGGGGTTACAGGGGTACAACGATAACAATAAAGGGGTTACACTAACAAAAATAAGGGAATATACTAGTAATATAGGGACCTAAAAGAGCCCCATATAATTTACTCTAAAAACATGACATTCCAAATAATTACCTCCCTACTTTAGAGCCATGTCTATGCTTTTATAAACTCTCATATGATAGATTTGGATTTAGACAAGCCAATCCTTTGTAAAAAATACGACAACTTGGATCTCAACAATTTTCAATAAAGGGTATTACATTACAACCCTTATATAATCAAGGAAATATGAATATGATGCATAATTTTACAATTTTTTCAAATCTAGGCATGAAATGTTTTTCATAATTTTGCATAATTTTGTATAATTTTTTCAATATGTATTTTTTTACAAAATTGCCTAAAAGAATACTTTATATCTCCCAAACCAATGTAAATTTTTTGAAACTATACAAAAGGAGCCTATTTTTCCATCTTTTTGACAACACTCATGTTTCAGAATTCTGAGATTCACCCTCACCTCGATGAAAACCAAGGAGGAAGTTGACAGTTTGAAAAATATATGAATTTAGTGTTAAATTATTAATTTTTTTTTAAAATGCAACCCTATGGCCTAGGTGCATTATAACTCTTGTGGAGGTGTTAAAAAATATTTTTGGAAAAAGACAATCTTCAAATTTCCCTAAAAGTGTTCCAATCTATCGAAACCCCAAATTGGTGCAGGAACCCAGACCTGGTGCAAGAATATATCAATGAATGGAAAGCATGCCTTTGACTGTCAATACACTCTAAAATAGTCTTGAATATATGGTCATACTACTAGATAAAAATTTTCTTCTTTGAAATCTTCGATGACGAGGTGGTCCACATAGTTTGTACAAGATCCCTATGGAGTGAAAAGACTAAACATACCTTTATTAGTGACTTATAAAGATTATAATCCTTGGAAAATAGAATAGGAAATCAAATTTTGATGAAAAACATGAATTTACCTTGCCATCCTTGAATGAAATAGACATCTTTAATATTTCATCAAATGAAGGGTGAAAGTGGAAGATAGAAAGTTCAAAGTTGGTAAAACAAGGAAATAAGCAGATTACCATAGGGACAAAAATATACATAAAATACAAAAATTCAAGGACCTAACATCCCCCCATTCTAATCATATTGTGTGTCCTCATGCAAAAAAGTCAACTATTATGTTACGTAATATTCCAAATTAGGAACAACTCATGAATCATGCACAAAAAACTCAATTCCAGCAACATATGCAATAAAACAGTGAAATGGACTCTTGGATCCTATATATTAGTCAATATAAAATTTAAATCCAATAATAGAGATGAAACAAAGAAAACTAGGTGGGTTAAACAGATCTCCCACACTTATGATTGCAAAAAAGTGCTAAAACCCCAAGACTGCAAAATACCGGAGTTGCTGCATAAGAGACTACGCAGTCTAAGAGAGGGTTTACACTGAGAAAATAGGATAAAAATATCTCTACTCATATATTAATCAAATATGCATGAAGAACTGAGATCTAGTCTCCTTATACAAAATACAAGATAACCCGACAGGGGTTTCTTATCAAACACTCTGCATACAAAATGGGATATTCAGTAATTTACTGAATAACCACTGCAACACTAAAGTACATAATTGTATAAGGCTGAAATATTTCTTATCTGCTGTATATCCCTCAAGGGCTTCCTCCCATGAAATGATGAACCTCTCAATCACAAGGAAACACTGCAACGGGGCCACCAAGCCATGCACTGAACATTGCCTCTAGAATAACGCATTCCCTAGGTGGAATAGTGCTGGGAATGTATGGGAAATGTGTGTTCTAATACCAAATATCTGAAATCAGCTCTGGAGCTCTCCAAACAGGTTCCTCAAGTGAAGGAAACCTTCCTCCAATGAGAAACTAGCTCAGGAACCGGGATGCCAATCCCTTCCACTACTACACCCAGCAACACTGGAAAATCTATGGAAAAAAAATACACTGATGAAGTTGGTTGAAGCTTGGCCTAAAAAATTGATGTGGAATGATGAATTAAAACTCTCCCTATGAGGCTCCTCAAAGGAAATAGGTGGGATTCTCGCTCGGGAATACCTGATGCTAAACAACACTACTACTCTGCTGAACAACAAGAGGATGAAAAAGTCTAAGCATACATGAAAAATAATCTAAGACATGATGAATAATGCTGCCATCCTCTTCCTTATATAAAACATGAGCTTTCTTGCTCTTGGCCCCACTCAATTAGGTCATCTCTATCCAAAGATACATCTCCCTCCAAAACTATGTTATTCCTCCTTGGATTCCTCATCCTCCACAACTGCGCTATTGACTTAGTCAAAGCAGCTTCATTTTATCCCTGTTCACACATGGAGGTGTTTTATTAAGCTAGAAAGAGTGTCTCCTTTCACACTTAGAGTGTTTTTATCCTTCTTAGGAGACTTATGGGCTTTTCTACCCATTTATTCAACAACTAGAGCTGCTTCCAACTCTAATGTTCCATTTAGCTTTGAGGCTAAAATTTTGGAACATTACAGTCCTCCCCTCCAAAATATTTTGTTTTCCTAAAGAAAATGTATAAGGAGAGCAAAATTCCTCCCCTGCTGCTCATGTGGCCTCCCATCAATAGCCTCCATCACTCCATCAAGAGAATCTGCAAATAAACTGTAGTCCAGTGTTTCCTCCCAAGTGTGAAAAACCAAATGGTATATATCAATCAAAGGTGGAAAGTGTGAATGGAAACTTGCTTGTTGTCTCATGGCCTCCACAAAGTAGGGATGATGATCATCACGGTGAATGAGTGCTTCCCTCACCCATGCTATCATCCAAATGAAGTGAGTCACCCTCCAACTTGGTAACTCATGAAAAATCTCCTCCACCTTGTGCTCCGGAAATGTAGGTGGGCTGAATAAATGAAAATGATAGGCAAGAGGGCCTATCCCACATTCTCCTCCTCTCCGCTGATGATAGGTGAAGAGGGTATGTTGATCTCGGGCTGCAACATGATTGCCATCCAATGGAAAGAAGAATATTGATTCTCCAAAAACCCTTCCTCCAAAGTCATGAGGCATGTCAACCCAAACCATTCCATACAAGATGAATGGCACATCATCACCATTTGGCCTCCAAATCAGAAAATTGCTGAAAGTTATGTGCAATTTTGGATGGTACCAAAGGTTCTCCAAGTGGATATTACATAGTGTTCCCAACTGTTGTTTGAGAATATCATGTGGCAAGTGGTTCTGCAACAAGTTACAAGTTGTATATGTTTTTTCTCCAATCATGGGGAAGTAAGCATCAATGTCTATCAGCTGTACATAGATAAAATAACCCTACACTTGCCTAAAGTCATGTATAGATGGGCTATTATCATCATAACCATTGGCGCTAAAGTGACCATGGAACCAAAAAATACTCTTGCTCTCTTGTGCAACAATCCACTACTCATATATGGTGAGAAGATACTGATACTAAATGGAGTAATCAACAAGTACATAAATCTATTTCTTACCATGCATAGTGAGTAGGCTGAAAGTTAGGTCCATGTATAAGTTCCCCAATGAGGATTTCCTCATAAAAATATGCAAGAAGAAGGGATACACATACTCCTTGGAACACCCTATTAATAAGAACACACTCCCATGTGACAGCATTGTAGGCCTTAGAAATAAGGCTCCATGATTCCTCCCTATGAAATTCCATATGCCAAAGCCATCCACCATCATGCTGCTATGTGAGAAGATCTTCTTCCTGCATGGAATTCTCTCATGATCCTTCAGTGTTGAAGGGTAGCTGATGCAGGAGCATTAGCTCCGAAAAACACCTTGTATTTTATTTAAGCTAGGGGGTTTCATGTTTTGAAGAAATATTAAATTTCATGTAAATATTAATATTATTTTGAGTGATTAATTATATTTTAATTAATTGTGAGAATTTGTAAATGTTTCCAAACAACTGGAAACATGAGAGATATTAGTTTCAAGATAATTTAGAATTAATGATGGAGCCTAAGTTGGAATTAGTTTCAAATTTTTAGGGATAAAAATCTATCTTTTAGGGATGTTGAGAGATTTAGGGATTTGTTGAGATTTTAAAGGGATAGAACTCAATTTAGTGCATTTTTAATTTGTATAAATTAGAAGGCCTCAAAGGCAAATAGGACAGGTATATTTGAATAGATTGTGAGTGTGAGTAGTGAGAGGGTTTCCTCTTGAGAGCCTTCGGGTGATTTGTAAGAAGTCCAATTACTTGAAAATCAGGCCAGGAACTAATATTTTCATGTAAGTAAGTTTAATTGTTATATGAAGCATGAGTTTGAAAATTCTGTGTGTATATTATTTCTGGTTGAATTGGTAGGAATAAGGTTAAAATTATTATGAACCAGCAGCACTATTAAATTCGACCACGTACTCAGGCTATATGCCCAATCTAACACCCGTATCATCTTTAAAGCACAGGCAAGCGGTATACAAAAGCTTTGCATTTAGCATTTTTTGTCATTACAAATAAATTAGAGTGATTCGGATTTGATTTTCTAACCCGGTAGGATGAGTTTGAATCCCGGTGATGGATAGAAGCCCCGTGCCTGGTGCACCTGCACCTCAAGAAATCAATCTCATGCAGCTTTTGTTAGTTCTTGTTGCCGTACTGGTCGAGGTTTGCAAATTTAAAAAAAAAGAACCGCATGATTAAGTTGAATGTAGAACTGGTAGTTGAACAATGGTAAAATGACCGTTAAACAATGATATTGTCTATGTGGTTTGAAGATGTGCAGATGTGAGATAAGGCGCAGAGCATAAGTGTTAAAATACAACGTTAAAGAAATCAAGGTGGAATTGTGTGATATACAGCGTGAAACTAAATTGCAGGCATGTTTGCTGGAAGAGGGAGATCGACTTACATCTCACAGTATTTTAATTCTCGTTAAAGCGCCAAGTTCTGGCTTAGAAAAATGGGACAATCGACACATAGACGTTGGAAATTGAATGCAGAGAAAACGCTGTGGAATTTGGTTAGAGGAGAAAGTGTTGTTGAATTCATGGAAGGTATGTTGTTGTTAATTGGCTTTTGAATATAAATCTGATTTTTTTAATTTCCATAACAGAAGGACTAAGCGTGAAATAGAGAGGCGTGTTTTAAAAGCCAGTCTGGTTCTGTATGTCATCGCATGGGATTGTGAAATTGTTGAATAGCGCTGGGTTTCGATGCAGAGGAAGAGCGTTGAATTGTAAAGCACATAAGTTGAAGAAATCGACATCAATAAATATCGATTTGATTGTGCTAATGATTAATTGAAGATGTAGTTTGAAATTGAGCAAGCAGTTGTTTTTTTTGAATGCGTGTGACTTCATGCGGAATTCGAATCGTTTAATATCATGGGGAATCAATGTATACATTTGTAATTTTCAGATGTGTGATTGTGCAGTGGCATGCGCAGTCATTCGTTATCAAAAGTGATTACCAAGGGTATGTTTCCTGTAGCAGAAGATTCAGATTAAACTGACAAAGATATAACTTAAGTTTGTAGGGTCAAATCATAACGATTGAATCAGAACTCAAGGGCGACAATTAGGTGAGGAGCTAAGGTATGAAACCTGCGTTATAAGGAGAAGGCACATTATGAATTGTGGTTGATATGTATTGGTAAGTTAATGTGTGGCTGCATATGGTTGACATTTGATTTTCCATGCGGTTTGGTTAATTAAACAATGTTCAGCTTGTTAAAAGCGAGAGAGCGTAGATATATTCATGTGAATCCAATGATATGGTAAGAGTCCGGTTTGATTACAAAATTGGAAATCAATGAATTTTAATCTTTTATAAGATAATTGAAAAGTTTTCAATTGAGGTGTGGGTTAAACGCATGGAGAAAGGATTGTGGTTTGAATCTATATTTGAAGAGCTTCCGCATGGAAAGGGTAGAGTGTGAATTTTCAGGTATTGAGGTTTTGATTTGGAAATTTACTGAGATGCATTTTTATGTGCGTGGTGTTAAAGATTCTGGGTAATGCAGGGTTCGTACCTACATCATTTTTGGTATCAAAGCTGGAATAGCTTTGTATTAGCTTTGTATGAAGGTTTCTTGAAAAGCGTTGAAGACTGAATTTGAATTTATATCAAATCATGTGTGAAGAGATGTGTATGCAGGTAAGGGAGATCAGATTTTAATCTTACAGTCAAGCAACCAGAGTACAGCTGGGAGAATGGAGAAGAACAATTAAGTTCTTAGAGGCAGGTAAAGCAGAATTAAGCAGAGATTGCAGAGACAGAAAGAATCCACAACGATGTTTGGGAATGGAAATTCACTTGGATCGTGCAGGTATTGTGATGTTTAATTTTGAATTAAGTTTCACTGACAAAAAAATAGATTGAGGATTGATGGTTGCAGCAATGAAGTATCTCAACAAAGGAGATTAAGGGATAGTAATGAAAAAAGCTGTTAATGATTTATGAGTAGAAGAAACTCAGCAAAGATGGAATTATTGCTGACAGTTGAAGTTTTCCAGATAAAGCCAGAAGATTGGAAGAGAGGATCAGATTTTAAAATCTGATTGACAGTAGTTGAATATCGAGAAATTGTGCAGAGGAAGCATAAATATTTGCTGAAACAGATTTGCAGGAATGATGAGATTCTGAAGGTAATTGAAGTACAGGTGAATGGAAGGACAGGATCAGACGAGATCTTGAAGGTAAGATGATATGTTTTTATTTGGATTTGAAGAATAGAATATTGTAGTCTTTGCATTGAAGTATTATTGCAACTCCCAAAAGGCAATGTGGTTAGAATTTCTAAGAGATAAAGAAAGCTGGTGAAACTTTCTAAGTGAAAACATAGATGTGGAAAAACCTTGATGGATTCCAATAGATATTGGATAAGGATGACAGTTGCGTTCTTTGAAGATACAGATGAGTTGAAGCTAGAAAGAGCAAAGAGAAGTGCTCAAAGGAGGTTCCAGAGATAGAGAACCAATTGCTTGCCAAAATACTGAGTGAGGGGAGCTTGGTGAGGTAAGTGGTGACAGGACAGGACTTGCTACTGAAGAGGCTTTAGTGCAACTCATAGCAAAGTGAGTGAGGAACTCATAGAGATGGAAAGGATGATGACTATTGACAGTCGTAACAGAGGTTCTGAAATAAACTACAGCAGAGGACAAAAGAAGAACGATGCCAAGGAAATTGGCATACAGAGACAATTAATCAAAGAGGAATATGAGAGGGAGCAGGCTGAGATAGTAGTTCAACTTGAAGTATTAATGGAGATGTTGCAAAGAAATGAGGTAGACCAGAAGCATGGTTATGTCATGAGAAAGAAGCTGAAGTGGCAGAGGCTACAAGAGAAGAGGATTCATCAGGTGAATATGCAGTTGATAAAGGAAATAAGGGAACTTGAACAGGTTATTGAGGCCAAACAAAGGATAGAGAAGCTCGAAAGAATTGATCTACAGCAAAAGGAAGATGTTGAAGAAGATGTTGAAGTTTCGATATGTTACCCAAAAAGTGGACCATTACTTTTTGAAAGTGATGAAGAGCTAGAGGAGTTGAATCATATGAATGATTCGAAGCAGCCGGAAGATTTGATGACTGAAGCATTAAACAAGACCGTAAGGTCTTGTGATTTTAAAACTAATGATTTGTGTATGATTGCAGGTTTGGAAGAAGAGGAAGAACATCTACTGAAGGATGTTAAGGATGATTTAGCAGAAGAAAGACCATGTGATAATGAGACAATAACAAATGAGGAAATGGAAGATCGTGTAAAATTTCCAAAGTCCACTCCAAGTAAAATCATTGAGTTATATAGAGAATTAGACTTTCAAAGGAGGAAATTGGAAGAGCAGAGGATGAATGTCCAGGATAGATTGCTGAAGAAGGATGACAAAGCAGTTGTCATAAATAATAATCAAGAAGAAGTTGACAGATGCAGAAAACAGAGGCAAGAAATTGTTCTAAAAGACAATGTAGCAGCAGCAGAAAAGGTGCAAAACAACAGTAAGGGTGAAAAGAAAGCGATCAAAACAAGTGAAGAACAAGCAAGAATGAGAGTTCAGCAATCAAGAGATGGAAACAATCAGCAGACAGAGGATATACTGGACAGAGAAATTGAGTTGATAATTACGTTAATGATGAAAATGTCTCAGAGAAAGACAGTAGCAAGAAAGAAAAGGAGTGACAACAAGAGGAAGACAGTAGCAGATCTTGAAGGCAGAGCAAGTGGAGAATTACAGCACAAAATATGGAAACCTGGAGGACAACATCTGATAAAAACAGCAGTAAAGAAATTGACAAGCGAGGAAAGATTACAAAATAAAATTTGGGATCCAGGAGGAAATAATTATCCAGACTTATGCCCAGGGGGTTTCATGTTTTGAAGAAATATTAAATTTCATGTAAATATTAATATTATTTTGAGTGATTAATTATATTTTAATTAAATTATTTGTGAAAATTTGTAAATGTTTCCAAACAACTGGAAACATGAGAGAAATTAGCTTCAAGATAGTTTAGAATTAATGATGGAGCCTAAGTTGGAATTAGTTTCTAAGTTTTAGGGATAAAAATCTATCTTTTAGGGATGTTGAGAGATTTAGGGATTTGTTGAGATTTTAAAGGGATAGAACTCAATTTAGTGCATTTTTAATTTGTATAAATTAGAAGGCCTCAAAGGAAAATAGGACAGGTAGATTTGAATAGATTGTGAGTGTGAGTAGTGAGAGGGTTTCCTCTTGAGAGCCTTCGGGTGATTTGTAAGAAGGCCAATTACTTGAAAATCAGGCCAGGAACTAATATTTTCATGTAAGTAAGTTTAATTGTTATATGAAGCATGAGTTTGAAAATTCCGTGTGTATATTATTTCTGCTTGAATTGGTAGGAAGAAGGTTAAAATTATTATGAACCAGCAGCACTATTAAATTCGGCCACGTACTTAGGCTATATGCCCAATCTAATGCCCGTATCATCTTTAAAGCACAGGCAAGCGGTATACCAAAGCTTTGCATTTAGCATTTTTTGTCATTAAAAATAAATTAGCATGATTCGGATTTGATTTTCTAACCCGGTAGGATGAGTTCGAATCCCGGTGATGGATAGAAGCCCTGTGCCTGGTGCACCTGCACCTCAAGAAATCAATCTCATGCAGCTTTTGTTAGTTCTTGTTGCCATACTGTTCAAGGTTTGCAGATTAAAAAAAAAGAACCGCATGATTAAGTTGAATGTAGAACTGGTAGTTGAACAATGGTAAAATGACCGTTAAACAATGATATTGTCTATGTGGTTTGAAGCTGTGCAGATGTGAGATAAGGCGCAGAGCATAAGTGTTAAAATACAGCGTTAAAGAAATCAAGGTGGAATTGTGTTATATACAGCGTGAAACTAAATTTCAGGAATGTTTTCTGGAAGAGGGAGATCGACTTACATCTCACAGTAGTTTAATTCTCGTTAAAGCGCCAAGTTCTGGCTTAGAAAAATGGGACAATCGACACATAGACGTTGGAAATTGAATGTAGAGAAAACGCTGTGGAGTTTGGTTAGAGGAGAAAGCGTTGTTGAATTCATGGAAGGTATGTTGTTGTTAATTGGCTTTTGAATATAAATCTGAGTTTTGTAATTGCCATAACAGAAGGACTGAGCGTGAAATGGAGAGGCGTGTTTTAAAAGCCAGTTTGGTTCTGTATGTCATCGCATGGGATGGTGAAATTGTTGAATAGCGCTGGGTTTCGATGCAGAGGAAGAGCACTGAATTGTAAAGAACATAAGTTGAAGAAATCAACATCAATAAATATCGATTTGATTGTGCTAATGATTAATTGCAGATGTAGTTTGAAATTGAGGAAGCAGTTGTTTTTTCTGAATGCGTGTGACTTCATGCGGAATTCGAATCGTTTAATATCATGGGGAATCAATGTATACATTTGTAATTTTCAGATGTGTGATTGTGCAATGGCATGCGCAGTCATTCGTTATCAAAAGCGATTACCAAGGGTATGTTTCCTGTAGCAGAAGATTCAGATTAAACTGACAAAGATGTAACTTAAGTTTGCAGGGTCAAATCATAACGATTGAATCAGAACTCAAGGGTGACAATTACATGAGGAGCTGAGGTATGAAACCTGCATTATAAGGAGAAGGCACATTATGAATTGCAGTTGATATGTATTGGTAAGTTAATGTGTGGCTGCATATGGTTGACATTTCATTTTCCATGCGGTTTGGTTAATTAAACAATGTCCAGCTTGTTAAAAGCGAGAGAGCGTAGATATATTCATGTGAATCCAATGATATGGTAAGAGTTTGGTTTGATTACAAAATTGGAAATCAATGAATTTTAATCTTTTATAAGATAATTGAAAAGTTTTCAATTGAGGTGTAGGTTAAACGCATGGAGAAAGGATTGTGGTTTGAATCTATATTTGAAGAGCTTCCGCATCGAAAGGGTAGAGTGTGAATTTGCAGGTATTGAGGTTTTGATTTGGAAATTTACTGAGATGCATTTTTATGTGCGTGGTGTTAAAGATTCTGGGTAATGCAGGGTTCGGCCCTACATCAGTAGCCTCCTTGCACCATGAATGTGCCTTCCTTTTTTATAGAAATATCATGAAAATTAAGGGAATTTTCTTCACATACTCTCCCAAGTGCAACCACAACAACAACAACTTTTGTAGCTGGCTCATCTCTCCCTCATACAAGCCATGAAGTATGATCATAATGGTCAACTTGTATGATGCCCCATACAAAAAAGTCTTCTGCTACTCTAGCATATGGATGCCATGCTATCCAATTGGTTCCTCTCTCCATACAAAGCTCTCGTTGAGAAAAAAAATATCAGTAATACATGAGAGCAAAGTAAAATAAAAACATGTTGCCAAATGAAAACCAAAGAGTGAATCATGGTCCCTCTCATGGAACCAGTGCAATGCATCCTTGGCCTGCATCAACATAAGAAATAACAAGTTCTTTACCAGCCACTTGTTTGCTACCATAGTCATCTCATAAGATGAAAACATGAGGTTACAATATGGTGTCAATGGTGCACACCAAGAAACGTGTGGCTTCCCCCACAAACCATCATAAGGATAGCCAAAATCAGTGCTACAAGTAGCTGCAAGTACATCATCATACAAAATGAAATAAGAGATCATTCTTCTTGTTACATCATGCTACTCAAATAAGGAAAATAAGTACAATACAAAATGTGAAATTATACCTCTTCCATCATGTACTTGAGATCTTGAGCTGAAATGGCTCAAATGGAAATTCTCCCGTACTCTCAATGAGTAGGAAGGTGGCTGTGACATCCTCTCTATCACCATGCAAGATTTTCATCTCTCCATATGTTGAAATATGTCATGCTGAATGCCCTCCCAAGTGAACTCCTCCATCAACTGGAAATATGAATCAAGGTGCATAGAAGAGAAGTCCTCATGTGCTGCATGTAGCAGCTTCTCCTTAAGACGAGAAGATCTAGTCAAGAAGATAGTGCCATAGGAATAGATTACCACATCATCCACCATGTAGCTATCATCTCCATCTCAGTCATCAAGAATCGTGCATGAACCAAGATCCTTGGAGTACTCTACCAAGAGCTGAGATCTCCAATAAGGATCAATCCTCCTAAGAGACAGTGCTAGTGATCTCACATGTGAAGCTCTCCTCATGCTACTACTTGCTACTTTGACATCCCCCATGCCAAAGTCTTTCTCCAGACTCTTCACCTCTCCAAAATCCAAGAGTGATAAATCCAAAGACAATATGTATTCCATCAACTCTAGATCTGGTGGCCTCCCAGGTGGAATGCCTCCATATAGTGATACTTCAATGCCAAGAGTAGACTGCTCATATGGTTAGACAACCTTGCCCCTTCTCTTACAGTACAAATCAGTCTGCCTCTTCCTTGTATTAGATTTCTGAAATAGAGAAGGGTGCATGCCTCTCATCAATGATGTTGCTCTTCCTCCCTACCTCCTCCATCCAGCTGCAATGCTGCACAATCATGCTTCTCACTGATTTTGCTTCGACCTCCATGTATGATATCCTGGGGACTTCCTTGCAAAGATGCAAGAATCCCTCCTGTTGTGGTATGTGCTCCTCCTTCCTTTTCAGGAGGTACTGGATGTGCTCTAGATGTGACAGCTTTTTTGCCCTTTTCTTCATCAATGTGTATGTGAAACATCTCAATAGTTGGATCCTCCTATGAAAAGGAGATCCCCATGCCCTCTTGTTCAATAATATGAAGTGGAGGTCTTGCTTTTGACAATATTTAATGCAAGGTGTCAAATCCTCCCATGGTTTTCTGAAATAGGGTTTCTTCCATCACATGCAAGGGTTTTGTTTTATCAAGTTCTCCTTGCTCATGTGCCTTGGGACGTTTTTCACCGAACCTCCCCATCAATGTCTCTATGAATCTTTCATATGATGAAGTGTTTGCATTCTTTAAAGAACAAGATTCAAAAATCCACCATGCATGAGCCTTACCTCTGAAATGTAGCACTGCAACTCTGATGGCTTCACCCTCAGAAATATGGTGCAGTTGGAAATAGGAATCTAGCTCCTTCACTTAGGGTCCAACTGAACATGTAGGTGATCCGACAAAAGTAGATAGAAGAAATCTACCTGCATCTTGTTGCTTTCTCTTCTCCACCTGGATGTTGCAAAATTTTTGGAAATGAGTATGATCTCTAAACCTCTCAGTTTGAGATTCATACTGCTGCAACAAATCACTAAGAGTTCTCCTCTTAGGCCTTCTTCCTCCTCCTATCCATCTAAAGATAGATCTGGGCACTTGACTGCGCTGTGCATCATGGTGTGTAGCTGCATGCTCACACTCACCATGTGAAGATGTAGATTCAGCTCTAGATTCAACCTCTTTTGGAGATCCCATCGCCAATCTCATTTTCTTCAGCTCTCCTTGAAAGCTCTCCATAGATTTGGAAGAAGCTTTATAAGCTTGTCTTCCTTTCTTCCTTCACGTCCTAAAGCTTTCTAGAATTTTTCCATATCTCCTTCCTTCGATAGCTAGATCTCACAGGCTAAGCTAGAGATCATGATTTGATACCACTGTAATATTCCAAATTAGGAACAACTAATGAATCATGCACAAAAAATGTAATTCCAGCAACATATGCAATAAAACAGTGAAATGGAGTCTTGGATCCTATATATTAGTCAATATATAACCTAAATCCAAGAATAGAGCTGAAACAAAGCAAACTAGGTGGGTTAAACAGATCTCCCACACATAGGATTGCCCAAAAGTGCTAAAACCCCAAGACTGCAAAATACCAGAGTTGCTGCATAAGGGACTGCACAGTCTAAGATAGGTTTTACACTCAGAAAATAGGATAACAATATATATACTCATATATTAATCAAATATGCATGAATAACTGAGATCTAGTCTCCTTATACAAAATACAAGATAACCCGGCAAAGGTTTCTTGTCAAACACTCTGCATACAAAATGGGATATTTAGTAATTTACTAAATAACCACTGCAAAATTGAAGTACATGAGTGTAGAAGGCTGAAATATTTCCTATCTATTGTAGATCCCTCAAGGGCTTCCTCCCATGAAAGGATGAACCTCTCAATCACAAGGAAACACTGCAACGGGGCCACCAAACCATGCACTGAACGCTGCCTCCATAATAACACATTACCTAGCTCGAAAAACACTGGGAATGTATGGGAAATGTGTGGCCTGATACCAAAAATCTGAAATCATCTGTGGAGCTCTCCAAACAGTTCCCTCAAGTGAAGGAAACCTTCCTCCAATGAGAAACTAGCTCAGGAACTGAGATTCCAATACCTTCCACTGCTGCACCCAGAAACACTGCAAAATCTCTGGAAAAAAATGCGCTAATTAAGTTGGATGAAGCGTTTCCTAAAAACCTCATGTGGAATAATGAATGCAAACTCTCCCAATGAGGCTCCTCAAAGGAAAGAGGTGGGATTCCCGCTCGGGAACACCCTGTGCTAAACAACACTGCTACTCTGTTGAACAATAAGACGAAGCAAAAGTCGGAGTAGACATGAAAAATAATCTAAGACATGATGAATAATGCTTCCATTCTCTTCCTTATATAAAACATGATTTTTCTTGTCCTTGGCCCCACTCAATTAGGTAATCTCTTTCCAAAGATACATCTCCCTCCAAAACTATGTTATTCCTCCTTGGATTCCTCCTCCTCCACAACTGCGTTGTTGACTTAGTCAAAGCACCTTGATCTTATCCCTGTTCACACATGGAGGTGTTTTATTAAGCTATAACGAGTGTCTCCTTTCACACTTGGAGTGTTTTTATCCTTATTAGGAAACTTATGGGCTTTTCTACCCATTTATTCACTGACTAGAGCTCTTGCCAACTCTAATGTTCCATTTAGCTTTGAGGCGAAAATTTTGGAACATTACATGTTCTCTCTCCCTTGCAAAAAAAACAAAATTGAAACATGTATAGGTGACCTTGCACTTGTAGTAATGTTCCAATAATTTTGTGTAAACAAAAATTCCTCTTCAAGATATGGTTGTTCTAGAAGGAGAAATCTTGTTGGTTCATTTTTTGTACTAGATTCTTTATTCACTAAGAATAATCCAAAAGGATATTTGATGCCAGTTATGCTGTAGGAATTCTCACAATGTTTTCACTGTGGGGATAAAATTATTATTGAATGAAATAACTAGCCATAAAAATTCTACAAAGCATCTTAGGAGAAACCCCTAATCAATATTTCTTCACCTCAGTATCCTAATTAAAAAATCAAGTGACATAATTTCAAATCCATGACATGAAATATATATGGAGGCATGGAAAAATAAGGATAAAAAAATAATACCTTCCCAGAGTGACATTCTTACTGCTATCCAAGTGTATAGTTGAAGCTCCTCTTGTTCATGCAAAGTGAATAACTTGCACTAAGGGTCCCAAATCCATAGAAACCAAATTATTCCAAAAGATATAAATCTAAATAATAATACCAGAAATATCATAAAGACATTCTCATAGAGATATGATAATTAGCTCATGGAAAGACAAACATGACAAAGAAAATCATATTGTAGGATTAACTTTAATACCATAGGCATGGTTTCCACTTCTAGTAGAAATCTATATCCTTGACAGGGATTCTGTTAAACCCAATGAAATTTTTGTGTCCCATTTATTAGATATAGATTTAGATTCATTTAAAATAATTTATATTGGCTTATAAAATAATTTAATACCGTTTTCCTCGCTTATTAACCATCTAATGAAAATTTTGTTCACAAGAACTAACAAGACTAAACAAGCCGACGTGTGATGAGAGCTCTTGTCTTCCAGATTTTCAATTGAAAACCATTACCCTTGTTTGTTGACTAGCAGAAGTAAATTATTTCTTCTTATGACTCATGATCATGGTAGGTCAGCTCTTAATGATACCTCCTATCACTTAATGAATCCTTTTAAAAAAAATTATGATTATAATTAACCTTAAATAGGTTGCTTGATAGGTCAGGAGAAAAATTTTCTTTTTAAGACTATGGGATGGCATGAAAATATTTGAATGACTAATATTTATTCACTAGTCTCGCTACCCTAAAGACTCATTTTAAATATTCCACAAGTTAATCATTAGGTTTTATAGGAGTGGTCACCCATAGAAGGCTTTTCATCAATACCTTCAAAGAGAAACTTGAAAAGGTTTCTTGTACAAAAACATGATCAAGTGGTTATGCTAGGTTTAGGATTTTGGGCTTATAAATGGAAATTATTAAGCATAACAATGAGAAATCCCCCTATTTGAATCAATGTATGACCAAAGAATTATGAAAAGGAACCAACCAATTAATTATATTCATTCTACAAAATAATGAGGCATTAACAATGAATATCTTATATCAAGGCTTACCATAAGTGTGTATACTAACACAAATTTCAATAGTTGTGCATTAGGGAATTGTAGTTTAGATATAGTTTTTGAACCTATTCTTATTTCAGACGGAATTTTTATTAATTTCTTCTATACCTTCCTACACTAATTTAAAGAAATAAATATCTCCTTCAAGTGTAGGAGTACTTCCAATGTAACCATGTGCGTAACAAAATCGAGAACATGGTTACGCTAGGGTAAAAACTGAAAACTTCAACAAAAATTGGAGTATGAGAAACCAATTCATTTAATTGATATGGTACCAAGAGTTTCTGAATGATGAGGGAATGTGTTGTGATGACAATTGTTTGAAACAAGGCTTCAATAGGACACAGATATTCATGGTTCTCTATCATTTACAAGTCTTCCATCAGTTGATTCTTGCTCTGTTGAGATTGACAAGAACAGTTAAGGGAACTTTTATGGCTTGACATTTTTTCAAAAATATTTTATGAACAGGTTTCTCCTGTAATTTTTTATGCATTAAATTTTCTTCCCGAGGTAAATGTTGTGTGGTAATAGTGGAGGTTTCAAAATTCCTTGTTCTGACCTCTTGAAAATGTATGAAATCACATTAAATAGGGGAGTTATTTTCAATATGGGAGTGAGTGTGAAATAATTTCTAGGGCACAAGAGAAACAAGAAGACAATGCCCTTATCCTTTAGATTTTTTTGATTTGTAGAGACAGGGAAAACCACATATTAGATATGGATAGGAGGACAAGACTACCGGGGCATATGGTAGCAGGTCTGATGGAGGACAAATTTTAGACATGGATGACACAGTTAGAGATGGTAGGTTCTCTGATACACCTAACAAATGAGGTAGTGGTTATGGGTTCTATTCTAGTTATGGGTCAAATGGGTATCATGGTCATCATCTCTAACATCCTTAGAGGAGGAGTGAGATGGGATATTTTCCATATGGTTTTAAGAAAGCCGAGAGACATACATTCGATGGAGAGTTTGAGAAGTCGGAGGATACAGAGGCATGGTTACATCAAATGAGGAAGTTCTTTGAAATTCATGACTATACAAAGAATATGAAGGCCACAATAGTTATTTTCATTCTTAACCAAAAAGCATAAATCTAGTGGGAAGGTCTGAAGTGTTTTAGAGTCATCAATACAAAGGAATTGAGTGTGCATGAATTCAAGAGAATATTCAGGAAGAAGTACTTATAAGAGAGGTACTATAATGGAAAGGCCAAGGATTTATATGAGCTAAACACGGTATCTACGAGAGATGAGGAGTACATGACTAAGTTATTGGAGTTGTTGGGGTATGTGCCTTATATTAAGGATGAGAAGACAAAATTTTAGAGATTTATTAGTGGACTTTCACTAGAATTTAAGATCAGATTGATTATGATGATCCCCGGTGACTGGAATAATTCATTCAAAGTTGAATCAATGCTATGATAAATATAAGCATTATACTAGTTCTAATAAGGGTTGAAAAGGGGATTAAAGAATAAATGAAATTCGGCATTGAAGTGGGGAATACATTAGGATGTAGGTGAGAAGGAAAATGTTTCTCATTACAATAATTTTAATGTTGTTGAGAAGGGACATAGCGCTCAGCTTGGAGAGCAGTAGAATCAGAGTTATGTCAGGGAACTGTTGCAGTATTGTATTTCTAGAAAGGTTCATCGAATTAAGGATTTTCCATTATATCACAGTGGAATTCCTCATATCTGCACTGCTCAGGAGGCACAAAAGTTTTGGTATGTGGGATAGAGCATTCCTAGAATTTATGAAAAAATTTATAGCAAGGAGGGAAATCACTAGACATCCACTATTGAGATGGAAGGTATGCTTTTTGATCTTTTTTTTTTTATTAGCCTTACATCTAATTATAGTTATGTGAATCCTTACCTATTGAATAAGTCTTGTTTGAGAAAATAAGTGCATGCAGAGTCTTGGTTGTGGTAGTTGGCTACACGTACTAAGAAAATAGTTGATCATTGTGTAATAGATTGTACATTTTACCTGAATGGTATCCCTACATCATCACATCTAAATGTGGTTCCATTTGGTTCATAAAAACTTCTTCTAGATATGGATTGGCTAAACCTTCACATAAATAAGGTGGATTGTTATGAGAAGGCTATAAAGTGCTTTGATGATGATGGAGAGAATAGAATATTGCAGGGTAAGAAGAAGCCTACATCGACCAGAATTGTTTAAACGATAAAGGAAAATCATAGTGTCCAAAAAGGGTGTGTATTATTTGTAGTGCATGTTTCTAGTGATAAAGGGAAGGATGTTAAGGATGCAAAAGTATTTAATAGGTCTCTTATTTTGCAACAGTTTCAGGATGTGTTTCCAATAGAGAATTCAGAGTTTTTGCATCATTGGGAAATGGAATTAACTATTGAGTTGGTATGAGGCACAACACCAACATCAAATGAAACTTATAGGATGAGCACTCAAAAATTAGTGGAACTAAAGTTACAGTTGAAAAAAATGTTTGAAAAGGGATAAATTAGGCCATTTGTGTCTCCTTGGGATGCACTAGTTTTGTTTGTGAAGAAGAAGGATGATACTCTGAGGTTGTGTATTAATTATAGGAATTTGAAGAAAATCACCATCAAGAAATGATATCCAATGGTGAGGATCAATGATTTATTTGATCACCACTCGTTTTCTAGCATTGTGGATAATCCAGAAAGTTTTTTAAAAAATGATCACCACATGAGTTTAAAAACCAAGATTTATTTGATCATTTGAAGGGAGAAACAATGTTCTTGAAGAATGATTTGAGATTAGGATATCATGAGGTATGAATCAAAGAAGAGGTCATCTGCAAGACTTATTTCTGTACCAGGTATAGGCATTATGAGTTTGTTGTGGCTCCTTTTGGTTTGACTAATTATCCAACTACTTTCATATGTTTGATGAATATTGTGTTGTGTACTTATCTAGACAAGTTTTTGATAGTATTCTTTGATGGCATATTGATACACTCTAATAATGAGGAAGACTATGTAGAACACCTGACAATAGTGTTGATATTGCTCAGGCAGCATCAATTTTATGCCAATATTAGTAATTGCAGTTTCTTTCATGCATAAGTACATTACTTGGGGCACGTTGTTTCCAATACAGTCATAATAATGGACCTAGAAAATATCATAGCTATCATGGAGTAGGAAGCTCCTATAAATGTGGATTATGTCAAAATATTCATGGGGTTAGAAGGTTATTATAAGAGGTTCATCAAGAACTTATCACATTTTTCCTATCCTATTACATCATTACAAAGAAAAGGAAATAAATGTGAATGGATAGAGGAATGTGTAGCGAATTTTGAGTATTTGAAGCGGTTTCTTACAAATGCTCCAGTTCTAACGATTGAAGATAGAGATAAAGAGTTCATGGTGTGTACATATGATTTCAAGATAGGAATTGGGGGAGTTTTGATGTGGGAGGGATAGATGGTATTCGACATGTTGAAGAGACTGAATGAGGGTAAGCATAATTAAGTTATTCATGATATTCAGTTGGCAATGATCATTCATGCATTAAATATGTGGATGCACCATCTTCTTGGTAGGACGTTTGTTTTGATGGGTGATCACATTGGGATGAGATACTTGTTTGAACAACCTAATCTAAATGCTAGGAAAGCTAGATGGTTTTCCACACTCAATGAGTTTGACCTTAAGATCAGGTACACTAATGGTAAAGAGAACAGGGTTGCATATGCTCTTAGTAGAAGAGTAAATGTAAATCACATTGGAACTATGAATTCATATGGGACATACTTGCAGGAGTGTATTCCACAGGCAAGGAAGCAGGATTAAAAGTACCAACAACTTAAGCACAGGTTACAACAATTTAGTAAAGGTGATCATGATGTAGATTATCATTTCACAACAAATGGTTTGCTGAGATTTAGGGAGAGGATTTATGATTCGGAAAATAGTGAGTTCAAGAAGCTTGTCTTGATGGAATTTCATTTTAAGCCATATTGAGGTCATCTAGGATATCAGAAGACTCTGAATAAGTTTTACAATTGGATAAATATTAGGAAAGAGGTGTCTAAGTTCTTTTCAAAGTGTTATATTTTCAACAGGTAAAATAAAACTGCAAGCATCCAAGTGGTTTATCACATATTATTTTGGAATGGAAATGGGAGGTAATTTCCATGGACTTCATTACAGGTTTGTTTCATACATATAGACAAAATGATTCCATCGTGGTTTTTCTTGGAAAGTTAACCAAGTTTTCTCAATTCATTCCAGTGAGGTATACGAATTCATATCATGAGGTAGGCCAGGTCTTCATCAGGGAGATAATGAGATTGAATGGCTTTCCTAAGAATATTTCATCTGACAAATATTCTAAGTTCACTTCCAGGATATGGAAGGAGATGTTTATATTTTTTGGTATAGAGTTGGCATTCAATTAAACTTATCATCTACAGAAAAATGAACCAATAAAGAGGGTTAACATGATTATGGAGGATATGATAAGAATATATGTTATGCACCAAAAATGGAAGTGGGAAGAGTGTCATAAATTTCTATACTTTATGTACAATAATGAGTATCATGAATCTTTGAAGATGAGTCTGCTTGAGGCACTTTATGGATAGAGTTGTAATATTCCCATATACGAGAGTGATCCAGTGAACAAGGTATTGATTAGAATAGATATGTTGGAAGAGATGGAATAAGAAAGGAAGGTTATCAAGAATAATCTAAAGGAATAAGAGGATATGCAGACAAGATATGTAGAAAAACACAAGGAATTTAATGAGTTTCAGGTTGGGTAGCATGTGTATTTTCACACCAATCCCAAGAAGAGTTCTTAAGGATTTACTCATATTCCAAGTTTTAACCTTAATATTGCGGGCCTTTTGAAATACTTGTGAGGATTGGAGCAGTGGGCTACAAACTCAGAATGTCACTAACAGTGGAATTCCATGATTTTTTCCATATTTAATTTCTTAAAACATATGTGAAGGATGTTGATCATGCGATTAATGGCATATATTTCAGGTGGACCCAAAAGGATAATTCGATTTGGAACCTCACAAGACTCCAAATAAGTTTGACAGTTGGAATTGGAAGAGTGTCATCCACTTGTATAATTTCCATTTACTTTTTTTTTAATCAATATTTCCATTCGAATATATTTCTTTTTCTCTATAATGATGTAATAGGATAGGAAATCTATCAAAATTTCATTATGAACCTCTTATAATAAACTGTTAACCCCATTTATGATCTAACCTCATCCAAATTTCTAGGAGCTTCCTATTCCATGATAGCTACGATATTTTCTAGGTCCATTATTATGCATGTCTTGGAGTAATAAAATTATGTTTGAAAGAAACTACACTTACTAATCTTAGAATACAACTGATGCTCTCTCAATAGTCTTAACACTATTGTGAGGTGTTTCTACATTCTCTTCCTGTTTCTTAGACTGCATCAATATGAAATCAATGAATACTATCACAAACATGTCCAGATAAGGGCACAAAACAATATTCATCAAACATATGAAAGTAGTTGGATAATTAGTCAAACAAAAACTAACCACAACAAAATCATAATGCCAATACCTCATACGAAAATAAGTCTTGTAGATGTCCTCTTCTTTGATGCATACCTAATGATATCCTAATCTAAAATCAATCTTTGAGAACATTGTCGATCCGTTCAAATGAAAAAAAAAAAATCATCAATCCTCACCAACGGATATCAATTCTTCATGGTTACAATGTTCAACTTCCTGTAATAAATACACACCATGTGAGTATCATCGTTATTCTTCACAAAAAACACTAGTGCACCCCATATTGACACACATGGCATAATCTATCCCTTGTCAAGCATTTCTTTCAACTATAACTTTAGTTCCACTAATTTTGTAGTGTTAATCTTCTAAGGTTCATTTTATGTTACTGTTTCACCTCGTACTAACTCAATAGATAACTACACTTCCCTCTAAGGCGAAAACTCTAAAATATTTGTTGGAAACACATCTTGAAATTATTGCAAAACTATATACCTATTCAATACTTTTTTCATCCTCAAATTCCTTACCTTTATCACTAGAAACATGCACTGCAAATAATACACACCATTTCTAGAAACTACAATTTTCCTGCATCGTTAAACGATTCCCACCAATGTAGGCTTCTTCTTACCCTGCAAGATTCTCTTCTCTCCATCATCATGCAAGCACTTTATAGCCTTCTCATAACAATCCACCTTAGTCCTGTGAAGGTGTAGCCAACCAATATCTAGAAGAATTTTTTATGATCCCAATGGAACCACATTTATATGTGATGATGTAGGGATACCATTAAGCTCAAATGTACAATCTCTTATATAATTATGAACTCTTTTCTTAGTATGTGTAAGCAAGTACACCAACCAAGACTCTGCATGCACTTCTTTTCTCAAACCAGACTTATCCACCAAGGATTCACGTAAATATAATTAGATCTAGAGTCAATAAAAATCAAAACAACTTGATCACAAATATTACCTTCCATATCAATAATGGATGTCTGGTGATTTCCCTCCTTTCTATCAAAATTTTCATAAATCTGAGGAATGCCCTAACCCACATCCAAAATTTTATGCAGCTCCTGAGCATTGTAGATATGAGGTCCAAGCTGAGAGCCATGTCCCTTTTCAACAACATGTCCCTTCTCAACAACATTAAACTTCCTGTAAGGAGCAACATTTTCCTTCTCACCGACATCCTGAGGTATTCCTCATTACGGTGGCCAATTTAATTTAGCATTTTCATTCCCTTTCCAACCCTTCTTAGACTTGGTATAATGCTTCTATTTCTCATAACATTGATTTAAATTTCCATTGACTTATTCCAATCACTGAGTATCATCATACTTAATATGATACTTAAACTCTAATGAATTTCCACTAATAAATCTCTGAAATTTTGTCTTTTCATCCTTAAGATAAGGCACATACCCCAAAAAATCCAATAAATTAGTCATTTAATGCTTATATATCATATATCCCATCTTTATCTCATAGAACTATTTTTTCTTTATATCATATTACATCTATCACAAGTACTTCTTCATGAAGAGTCACTTGAATTCATGAAAAATCAATTCCTTTTTCTTGATGTCTCTAACATGCTTCACATCTTCCCACCAGATGTCTTCTTTCCAGTTAAGAATGAAAATACCTATCCTGGCCATCATATTCTTTGTATAGTGATGCAATTCAAAGAACTCATTCATTCCATGTAACCATGCCTCTGCATGCTCTGACTTCTCCAACTCTCCATCGAACGTAAGTGTCCTATATTTATTAAATTCATATGTAAAATATCTCATCTCACTCCTCCTCTAAGTTTCTTATAGATGATTACCATGATACCAATCTGAAACATAACTAGAATAGAACCTGTAACCACTACCTCTTTTTTTTGGTGTATCAGAGAACCTACCCTCTCTGACTGTGTCATCCATGTCTCATCTGTGCCCTCCATGAGACCTACTACAATATGCCCCAATAGTGTTGTCCTCCTTTCCATATCTAATATTTGGTTGTCACTGTCTCTACAAATCCAAAAAACTCTAAAGGATAAGGGCATTAAATTATTCTTGTTTCTCTTGTGCCTTGGAAAGTATTTCATACTCACTCCCCTATTGAAACAAACTCCCCTATTGAATGTGATGTAATATATTTTCAAGAGGGGAGAGGAGTGAATTTAGAAACATCCCCTATTAACACACAATTTTTACCTCGGGAAGAAACTTTAATCCATAAACAATTAGAGGAGAAACTTATGATTGGAAATTGTTCGAAAACTGTTTTTGAACCTCATGAACCATATCAAGAGAGAATCCATAGAGTTTCCCTTGAACATTATTTTCAATCTAAACAGAGAATGAATAAAACTTTGGAAGGCTTGTATATGCTAGAGAAACATGAATATATGGGTCTTATGGAAGTCTGTTTCTAAATAATTGTCAACACACCCCATTCCCTCATCATTCAGAAAGTCTTCGTACCATATCAATTAAATAAATTGGTTTCTCATATTCTAGTCTGTGTTGAATTTCTCATTTTGTACCTGAGTGTGAGTATTTTTAGTATTTTTTTATGCACGTGGTTACATTGGAAGTACTCCTACACTTAAAGGAGATATTCCTTTCTTTAAATTAGTGTAGGAAAGTATAAAAGAAATATATAAAAATGCCATCTGAAATAAAACAGTTACAAAAGTTCTCTTGAAACTTCAATTCCCTAAGGCACAACTATTTAAATTTTTGTTATTATGCACTCTTGTGGTAAGCCTTCTTATAATGTATTCACTCTTAATGCCTCATTATTTTTTAGAGTGAATATAATTGATTGGTTGGTTCCTTTTAATAATTGTCTGGTTATACATTGATTCAAATAGGGTGATTTTTCATTGCTATGCTCAGTACTTTCCATTTATAAGCCCAAAACCATAAACCTATCCTAGCCACTTGATCAAGTTGCTACAAAAGATGCCTTTTCAAGTTTCTCTTTGAAGGTATTGATGAAAATGTTGGAATATTTTCATTGATGGCAAAGGATATGGAAAAGGAAATGGCAAAGGCATGGGCAACGAAGAAGAACAGAAAAGTTGCAGAAAACAACGATCATCAGAAAATAACAGAGGAAAAACAAAAGGAGCAGAGACAGAATGGGAAGAGTACAAAGGCGCAACAGAATTTTGGTGAACAGCAACACGCATTCACGAAGGAAGGGAGAAATGTAAGGATGAATTAATCGTCATGAGCCGCAGCCACAAATTGCAGAGGAGAGTTGATTATGGTGTTGGGCAGAGCTGTCTTTACAGTGGAATGGAGTTATTACCATAAATATAATTTATGGAGGAGCAAAGTTATTCAAGATAGTCATTTTAGAAATTTAAGCCCTCAACAACCAAGTATGAAGAAAATTTATGAAAGTATGTTTAAACAGCGGAAAGACTTTAAATATTTGAATGTGGCAGGACAAGTGGTCCCTACCACTTGAGCGCAAATCGCAAAGCGCAGTTTTGAAGCTTCAAGTGTCTTGTTGATATGGATTATTTGCGATGTGCGATCATCGCGCCATCGCAATATCGTAACATTGCAATATCGCAATATTGCAACATCGCAACATCGCAATATCGCAATATCGCACAATCGCAATATCACAATTACAAAGTGTTCCGCCATATGGTTGATCGCTAATTTGCGATGCGATCCCATCGCACATCACAAATGTTAACTTTGCGCACTTTTTGATCCCGCCATCGCAAATGGCCATCTGCGATGTGGGCCCGGGGTCAAAGAATGAAATTTGAATAAAAGAACTGTTACGGGGACAGTGTAAAGTTTTAAAATAACCATTGGGGTTATATTTATAATATTATATGGCGGAGATAAAAGATTGAATATTATTGAAGGGCCCGAATGGGATGATTCATGCATGGAAGAACGGAGGTTAGGGTTTTAAAATTGGATTGGTATGATTATTAATACAAAAACGATTGAGATGTATGGATGTTCCGCTTGTGGAACTCACCAAATCAACAAGACACTTGCGTATGGAAAAGCATTGGATATTGTTTATAAAATCCAAAGGGTTAAACTTTGGGTTAAAGGCTGGGCGCACATAGATAATTTGAATCTCCTCGTTTGAATAAAATAAATTAAAAAGAAATCAAAGAGCCCCGGGGATAAACTAAAGGAATACCATTGGCGGTTGAGTGGTTTTATACTCATGGTATTGAGAAAGGCGAGATCTATATAAAGGAAAAAGATCATTAGTCGATTGATAGGAGGAGCGAGCATTGGTGAAGAAGGAATTCCTCTAAGGAATATCCGTATGGACAGACAACGCTCTTAATTGATGATTCTGAGTCCATGATGCACCCTTCGAGACATTGATCAAAAAAGTGATGAGTCGTGAAAGTATTCAACAGAAGAAACGATGAAAAGCTAGCGGATGTCTACTGAAGAACACATATCGATCCATTGCATATGACAGTTGGAGTTTCTGAAGGTTAATACACACAGAAGGATACACGGAATGTTGAATGCATAAATTATCTGAAGTCTGGATTACAGTGGTCTTGATGTTCTGTTATGTAGAATTGGGAAAAATATGTTTGTTAAGTGAATAAAGGGTTGCGAGGGTTGAAGCCTTCTATATATAGAAGCTGATGTTATGATCAAGGGGGTTGTAGCTCCCTTTCAGGAGAGGCTGGTAAACGAGAGAAGGTTGTAGCCTTCTACAGGTGGGTGCCTGTGTGCTGGTATAAGTCTGCACCAGCACATAAATTGAAATATGTTTTCTTTATAATAAAATATTGAAGACAGAAACTTCAGCAGCGGTGGTTTTCTCCCGAATTGGGTTTCCACCTTAAATCCTGGTGTTCTTATGTGTTTCTATGTTTGATGGTTTGTACTGTTATTTCTATTCATGCTTATCTGATGAATAAATGATGCAATGATTTAAGTAAAGACGTGATAATATCTATGGACACACAAGTAATGTAGCATATGGTATTAAGAGAAAGGAAAACCAAAAAATTATCAGTGAGCTCTAAATACTGATTCACCCCCCCCCCCCTCTCAATATTTTTCCTCAACAATTGGTATCAGAGCAGGTCCTTCTGAAAATCTTAGCCGCTAGAAGGAAGATCAATCAAGATGAGCAATCAAGATGGAACAGCTTCTATCAGGCCTCCACTCTTCAACGGAAACAACTTAATCTTTTGGAAAACAAGGATGAGGTCCTATCTTCAGTCTCTGGGAGAAGATGTATGGGCTATTGTTGAAGGAGGATATCGATATCCAGCCACAGTGCCAACAGATCCGGTGGAAAGAAAGAATTATGAAACAAATGCAAAGGAAGTCAATGATCTATTGGGAAGTCTAACTGAAGCAGAATTTGTCAAAGTCATGCAGCTGAACACAGCAAAGGAAATATGGGAAAAAATCATTATAAGCTATGAAGGTGATGCAAAGGTAAAAAGTGCTAAACTTCAAACTCTTAGAATTCAATATGAGAATCTAAAAATGCTTAATGAAGAAAGCATTGCAAATTTCTTTCTACATCTTGATGATATTGTAAATCACATGAGAAATTTGGGAGAAAAAATAACTGAATCTACTTTGGTTGAGAAAATCTTAAGATCTTTAACAGCAAAATTTGAGTCAAAAGTTTCAGCTCTTAAAGAAAAGCAGGATCTTCAAAATCTTACTATGGTACAACTTCATGGCATACTAACTGCATATGAAATGAGAAGAGGAGGACCATCTGAAGTCAAAGAATCAGTCTTTAGAACTTCTACAAAAGGGAAGGAAGTAAAAATGATAGAAGGATCAGGATATATCTCAGAAGAAGATGAGATAAACTTCATAAAGAAACTTCAACTTGGCACAGGACGGTTCAGAGGTAAGCTTCCTTTCAAATGTTTTGATTGTGGAAGAGTTGGTCATTATGCTGCTAAGTGTCCTTATAAAGAAACACATAGAAAGGGGAAGGAAGTAGCAAAAAGGAATAAGAATCAGTTTAGCACTAGAAAGAGTTACTATACTCATGAAGACAGTGATGGGCTATCAGATAGTGAGGAAGAATGTGAACAAGAACTTAGACTCCTCATGGCATTTGAAAAAGAATCTAAAGAAGAAAAGGATACTTTTGTGGATGCTCTAGAAGACAGTGATTTTCTTGATGAAAACAATAAACTCAAAATTTTCCTAGAAGAGAGTAAAATAATCATAAAAACTCTCAAAAAACAGCTTCAAGATAAAGAGAAACACAATGAGAATTTAGAATGTGAAGTTGTGAATCTAAGAAAATAACTTGAGAAAGTAAAAACTCTGAATCTTAGATTTGCTAAAGGGTCTGCAACCTTAGATGAGATTATCAAGGTACAACGTTCTCCTCTTATAAAGACAGGTCTTGGATATATCGGAGAATCTTCTCAGGCTTCAGCACCAAATTATCTAAAAGCAGTTACAGCTGGTTTACAACATGCTGTCACTCAGCAAGGGAATAAAGAATCCTTACAGGTAAATCATGATCATTTCAATTCAAGGAACACTAACATGAATGTCTTTCAAAGAAACACCAATTAACAGATAAATTCATATAGAAGATCTGATGATCGCAGAAATTTTTTCTTCAATGGACAATGTTTCTCATGTCACAATTTTGGTCATAAAGTTGTTCAATGTGTAGCATATAAAACTATTATGACAAGAGAAGCAAGAAAGAAAAGGATTGATATTGAAGCAAAGAAGAATACTTATAACAACTTTTCTCCTCTTCAAAATGAAGTTGAATGCACTATTGCAATAACTTTGGCCATAAAGAATATGAATGTAGGAGAAAAGTTCATCCAAAAGAACAAGTTTCTTCAAGCTCCAAAGTATGGAAAAAGAAGGAAGTACAGGTTGAAAATTGTGGCATAGCGTTATTTGCAGAAGATGAAGAAAACCAATGGTACATTGATAGTGGATGATCAAGACATATGGCAAGTGATGAAGAAAAACTTCTTGCATACACTGCTCTAGAAAAGGAGAAGAATGTTACTTTTGGAAATGATACTCCTGCGGTCATTAAAGGAAAAGGGTCTGTTTTCCTAAAGGATAAGGTGAAAGCTAATGAAGTCATGTATGTGGATGGATTAAAACATAACTTGTTAAGTGTAAGTCAAATGTGTGCTCAAGGAACTGAAGTTGTCTTTAGTTCAAAAGAATGTGTGGTACGTGATCTTGATACAGGTAAAGCAATTATAAAAGGAAAAAGAACTCCAAACAACCTGTATATATTAAAGAACCCCAAAGAAAAATGTTATTTGAGTAAATCTTCAGAAAATTGGCTATGGCATAGAAGGTTGGGGCATCTGAGCTTCTCTGAAATCTACAAATCAAGCAGACTTAAAGTTGTTTGTGATCTTCCCAATATTACTCTACCTGAAAATATCATATACAAATCTTGCCAATTCGGTAAGAAAACCAGGGTACAATTTAATGCCAAGGAAGGATCATCAATTAAGCCTCTTGAACTCATTCATACTGACATATGTGGACCTATGAGGAAAAAGTCACCCTGTGGTGAAGAATACTATATCTTATTCATTGATGATTTCTCTAGAATGTGTTGGATTGGACTGCTTAAACACAAAGATGAAGCATTTGAGAAATTTCAGATCTTGAAAGCACTAGTTGAGAATGAATTAGAATTAAAAATCAAGTGTCTCAGATCTAATCGAGGAGGAGAATATACATACAAAGAATTTCTTGAATTCTGTGAACAAAATGGCATAAAAAGACAGTTCTCTATAGCTGGCACTCCACAACAGAATGGTGTTACAGAAAGAATGAACAGGACAATTCAACAAATGGCTAGAGCTATGCTTGATGACTCCGTAACACCTGACACGTTTTGGGGAGAAGCAGCACATACAGCAGCAAACATTCTCAACAAAGCACATGTTCGTGTAAATAGTGATAAAACTCCATATGAACTCTGGTATGGCAACTCTCCCACTATAAAGCATTTTAGAATTTTTGGGAGCAAATGCTTTATCAAAAATAATGATGAAAAACTTGGCAAGTTTGAACCCAGAGCTGATGAGGGAATATTTCTTGGTTACTCCTCTAGGAGTAAGGCATATAAATGTTACAATAAAAGACTTCGAAATATTATTGAATGTATTGATGTTGTTATTGATGAGTCTATTGCAGCCCCAAAAGAAGAAAAGCAAACAACAAATGAAGATGATGAGGACACATATCCTCCTACATCAAACAATAATGATACAAACAATACACCCAGTGAAGAACCTGAAGAAGAGCTGTCTGAAAAGGCTCCATCTAGATATGTTCAAAAGAATCATCCAAAATCTCAAATTTTGGGAGAAAAGGAATCAGGTGTACAAACAAGAAGGACTCTTGTGGGATCTTCTAGCAATCTGGCATTTCTATCCATGGTTGAACCTCACAGTGTCAGTCAAGCTAGCAAAGATGAATGTTGGATTCAAGCCATGAATGAAGAGCTTGATCAAATTGAAAAGAATCACACTGGGGAGTTAGTACCAAGGCCTCATGACAAAAATGTCATTGGAACTAAATGGATATTCAAAAACAAGTTAAATGAGAATGGGGATGTTATAAGAAATAAAGCTAGACTTGTGTGCAAAGGGTATGCTCAACAAGAAGGTATATATTTTGAAGAAACCTTTGCTCCTGTAGCCAGACTTGAAGCCATAAGAATGTTTCTTGCGTTTTCAAGCTTCCAACAAATCAAAGTTTATCAAATGGATGTTAAATCTGCTTTTCTCAATGGTGATCTAGAAGAAGAAGTTTATATAGAACAACCAGAAGGATTCATTTTGGAAAATGATGAAAAACTTGTTTGTAGACTTAAAAAGGCTCTATATGGTCTCAAACAAGCTCCAAGGGCATGGTACTATCGTCTTGACAAATATCTTCATCAAAAAGGATTTTCAAAGGGGTCTGTTGATAGCAACTTGTACACAAAAACTGAAAATGACAAACTGTTGATTGTGGTTGTATATGTCGATGATATCATTTTTGGAAGTAATAAAGAGTCTATGAGTCAGAAATTTTCTTCTGATATGCAGCAAGAATTTGAAATGTCTTTACTCGAGGAACTAACATTTTTTCTTGGCCTGCAAGTGCAACAAGCAACAGATGGTATATTCTTATCACAAGCAAAGTACCTCAAGCAAATCCTGAAGAAGTATGGCATGGAAGATTGCAAACTTGTAAGTACACCAATGATAACCGGATGTAATCTCAGTTCTAATGATGATTCCCCCACCGTAAATCAACCAGAATACAGATCTATGATAGGAAGTTTACTTTATCTCACTGGGACAAGACCAGACATCATGCATGCAGTTGGGATTGTTGGACGATTTCAAGCCAATCCAAAAGAGTCTCATCTTCGGGCTGTGAAAAGAATATTCAAATATCTACAGGGAACTTAAGACTTTAGACTATGGTATCCAAAGTATGCTGATCTTACTGTTCATGCATACACTGATGCAGATTGGGTTGGAAGTGTTGATGATCGAAAAAGCACTAGTGGCGGTGCATTCTTTATGGGGCCCCGGTTAGTATCTTGGTTCAGCAAGAAGCAAAGCTCCATTGCCTTATCTACAGCAGAAGCAGAATATGTGGCTGCAGCATCATGTTGCACTCAACTTCTTTGGATGATGCAAACCCTACAAGATTTTCAAATCAAATGTTCACCTCCTATCTCCATTATGTGTGATAATACAAGTGCCATCAATATCTCAAAGAATCCTGTTATGCATTCCAAGACCAAGCACATTCCTATCAAATATCACTTCTTACGAGAACAAGTTCTTGAGCAAAAGGTGAAATTAGAATATGTTTCCTCCAAAGAACAAGTTGTTGATATATTTACCAAACCTCTACCCAGGGAAGCATTCGAATATCTCAGACAGAAACTGGGAGTAGTCTCTCCCATGCAGAGGATCAGGTCTACTTAATTACAGAAGACTGAATTGGTTGTGAGGTGCTGTCTAAATGCACAGGCTCAAGGGGAGCATTGGTCATGTGAAAAGGATGAATTGTTGGTCATATTATGTTTGAAGATGCAGCATGATCTCAGGGGGAGCATGGGACTGTCGGTTCAACGGTTCTTGATCAAACTCTTTGCCATTGATGTCAAAGGGGGAGGTAACGTAACAAAGGGTGTCTATCAGGTCATCAAAGGAAGAAAATTCCCATCAATGCCAAAGGGGGAGATTGTTGGAATATTGTCATTGATGGCAAAGGATATGGAAAAGGAAATGGAAAAGGCATGGGCAACGAAGAAGAACAGCAAAGTTGCAGAAAACAACGATCAGCAGAAAATAACAGAGGATGAACAAAAGGAGCAGAGACAAAATGGGAAGAGTACAAAGGCGCAGCAGAATTTTGGTGAACAACAACACGCATTCACGAAGGAAGGGAGAAATGTAAGGATGAATTAATCATCATGAGCCGCAGCCACAAATTGCAGAGGAGAGTTTATTATGGTGTTGGGCAGAGCCGTATTTACAGTGGAACGAAGTTATTACCGTAAATCTAATTTACGGAGGAGCAGAGTTATTCAAGACAGTCATTTCGGAAATTTAAGCCCTCAACAACCAAGTATGAAGAAAATTTATGAAAGTATGTTTAAACAGTGGAAAGACTTTAAATATTTGAATGTGGCAAGACAAGTGGTCCCTACCACTTGAGCACAAATCGCAAAGCGCAGTTTTGAAGCTTCAAGTGTCTTTTTGATATGGATTATTTGCAATGTGCGATCATCGCGCCATCGTAATATCGCAACATCGCAATATCGCAACATCGCAACATCGCAATATCGCAATATCGCACAATCGCAATATCGCAATTACAAAGTGTTCCGCCATATGGTTGATCGCTAATTTGCGATGCGATCCCATCGCACATCGCAAATGTTAACTTTGTGCACTTTTTGATCGCGCCATCGCAAATGGCCATCTACAATGTGGGCCCGAGGTCAAAGAATGAAATTTGAATAAAAGAACTGTTACGGGGACAGTGTAAAGTTTTAAAATAACCATTGGGGTTATAGTTGTAATATTATATGGTGGAGATAAAAGATTGAATATTATTGAAGGGCCCGAATGGGATGATTCGTGCATGGAAGAACGGAGGTTAGGGTTTTCAAATTGGATTGGCATGATTATTAATACAAAAATGATTGAGATGTATGGTTGTTCCGCTTGTGGAACTCACCACATCAACAAGACACTTGCGTATGGAAAAGCATTGGATATTGTTTATAAAATCCAAAGCGTTAAACTTTGGGTTAAAGGCTGGGTGCACATAGATAATTTGAATCTCCTCGTTTGAATAAAATAAATTAAAAAGAAATTGAAGAGCCCCGGGGATAAACTAAAGGAATACCATTAGCGGTTGAGTTGTTTTAGACTCATGGTATTGAGAAAGGCGAGATCTATAGAAAGGACAAAGATCATTAGTCGATTGATAGGAGGAGCGAGCATTGGTGAAGAAGGAATTCCTCTAAGGAATATCCGTATGGACAGACAACGCGCTTAATTGATGATTCTGAGTCCATGATGCACCCTTCGAGACATTGATCAAAAAAGTGATGAGTCGTGAAAGTATTAAACAGAAGAAACGATGAAAAGCTAGCGGATGTCTACTGAAGAACACATATGGATCCGGTGCATATGACAGTTGGAGTTTCTGAAGGTTAATACACACAGAAGGATACACGGAATGTTGAATGCATAAATTCTCTGAAGTCTGGATTACAGTGGTCTTGCTGTTCTGTTATGTAGAATTGGGAAAAATATGTTTGTTAATTGAATAAAGAGTTGCGGGGGTTGAAGCCTTCTGTATATAGAAGTTGATGTTATGATCAAGGGGTTGTAGCTCCCTTCCAGGAGAGGCTGGTAAACGAGAGAAGGTTGTAGCCTTCTGCAGGTGGGTGCCTGCATGCTGGTATAAGTCTGCGCTAGCACAGAAATTGAAATATGTTTTCTTTATAATAAAATATTGAAGACAAAAACTTCAGCAACGGTGGTTTTCTCCCGAATTGGGTTTCCACCTTAAATCCTGGTGTTCTTGTGTGTTTCTATGTTTGATGGTTTGTACTGTTATTTCTATTCATGCTTATCTGATGAATAAATGATGCAATGATTTAAGTAAAGACGTGATAAGATCTCTGGACACACAAGTAATGTAACATATGGTATTAAGAGAAAGGAAAACCAAAAAATTATTAGTGAGCTCTAAATACTGATTCACCCACCCCCCCCCCCCTCTCAGTATTTTTCCTCAACAGAAAACCCTCCTATGGTGGACCACTCCTGTAAAACCTAATGAGATCTCATGAGAACCCTAGAATGATTAATTTTTGGAATATTTAAAATGACTCTTTAGGGTAGCGAGAGTAGTGAGTAAATATTAGTCATTAAAAAAATTCCATGCCATCCCATGCTCTTAAGGAGAAAATTTTCCTCCCTACCTATCAAGAAACCTATTTAAGGTTAATTGTAATCATAATTTTTTTTTAAAGGATTAATTAAGGGATAGTAGGTATCATTACGAGCTGACCTAACATGATCATGAGTCCTATTAAGAATGAAATTACTGCTAATGGTCACCAAGCAAGGGTAATGGTTTTCAATTGAAAATCGAAGACAAGAGCTCTCATCACAAGTCATCTTGTTCAGTCTTGCTAGTTCTTATGAATGGAACTGTCATTAGCTAGTTACTAAGCAAGGACAATGGTCTTCAATTAATTTCTAAACCAATATAAATTCTGTTAAAAGACTCTGAATCTATATCTAATATATGGGACACAAAAATTTAAATGGGTTAAATGTCATCCCTAACAAGGATATAGATATTTGATAGAAGCAACGACCATGCCTATGGTATTAAAGTTAATCCTACAATATGATTTACTTTGTTATGTTTTTCTTTCCCTGAACTCCTTATCATATTTCTCTGAGAATGGTTTTACGATATTTTTGCTATTATTTTTTAGAGTTATATCTCTTGGAATAATTTGGTTTCTATGGATTTGGGACCCTTAGTGAAAGTGATTCACTTTGCATGAACAAGAGGAGCTTCAACTATACACTTGGATAATAGTAAGATGGTTACTCTGGGAAGGTATTATTTTGTTATCCTTATTTTTTCATGACTCCATCAATACTTAATGTCATGGATTTGAAATTATGTCACTTTAATTTTAAATGAGGATATTGAGGTGAAGAACTATTGGTTAAGGGTTTACCCTCAGATTATTTGTATAATTTTGATGGCTAGTTATTTCATTCAATAATAATTGTATCCCCACAGTGAAAACATTTTTAGCATTCCTATGACATCTATGGAATAAAATATAATTTTGGATTAGTATTAGTGAATAAATAATCTAGTAGAAAAAAAAGAAACAACAAGGATTCTCCTTTTAGAACAACCATATGTAGGAGAGGAATTTTTGTTTTGAAACAATTGTCAGAACATTATTGTAAGTTGTGGAAGGCCGGCTATATATGCTTCAATTTTTTTTTTTAAGGGAGAGACAATATAATAGTTGATTTCTTGCATGAGCACATGCAAGATGATCAGCATGGGGGGATGATAGGTCCTCAAATTTTTTTATTTAATGCATATTTTTCCCCTATGATAATCCACTTATTGCCTTGTTTTACTATCTTTGAACTTCTTATCTTCCATTTTCACCCTTCATTTGATGTAATATTAAATATTTGTATTTAATTAGAGGATGGAAAGGTAAATTCATGTTTTTCATCATAATTCCTTTTATTATTCTATTTTATAAGGATTATAATCTTTATAAGTCACTAATAAATGTGTGTTCGGTTCTTTCACTCCATAGTGATCTTGCACCAAGTATGTGGACCAGTTATTCATCCAAGATTTATGGGAAGGGAAATTTTATCTAGTATTAAGAACATATATTCGAGACTATTTTGGATCTTGTTGACAGTGAGAGGCATGCTTTCCATTAATTGATATATTCTTGCACCAAAACTGGGTCCCTACACCAATTTGGGTCTTCAATAGATTGGCACACTTTTTGGGGAAATTCGAAGATGGTCTTTTTCCAAAAATATGTTTTAACACCTGCACATGAGCTAGAATGCACCCAAGCCATAATAATCCATTTTTGAAACATAATTAATAATTCAACCTAAAATTCACATAGTTTTCAAACTGCCAACTTCCTCGATTTTCATGCACTTGAGGGTGAATCCAAAAATTATGAAACACAAGTTTTTTCGAAAATATTGAAAACTAGGCTCCCGATGTACAGTTTCCAAAAATTCACATTGGTTTGGGACATATGAAGTGTTCTTTTAGGATAAATTATAAACAATACATAGTTTTCAAGAATTCTAAGATCATGCCCTGATTTGAAAAAAATGTGAAATTATGCATCATATTCGTATTTTCTTGATCATATAAGGGTTTTAATGCAATGCCCTTGATGTAAAATTGTTGAGATCAAAGATGTCATATTTTTTACGAGGGACTGGCTTGTCTAAAGCCAAATATATCATGTAAGAGTTTATAAAAACAAAGATATGGCTCTAAAGTAGGGAGGTAATTCTTTGGAATATCATGTTGTGGAATTAAATTATAGGGGATTCTCCCCCTTTCCCTCTAATAATTTCGATCTATACTATTGATATAAAACTTATAGGGATTGATATTTCCATTAATAACAAGTATTCATTCTATATTTTTGACCTATGGTTGTTTAATCATGTTAATGATTCTCTTTACTCTGTAAGTCAATTTATTTTATCTAACGAGTTGGTTGGTCTGGGCCCGGCCATTCCATATTGTTGCCCCTCTATTAGATACTATAATGTGGCTTGATTTCCTCTGAAATATATTATTTTGGTGTATAATTTTCTTAATTAAGCATAGTGTTCATGTATAACTTATCAAAATACTTTGTCATTTTCTTTTAAATACTTGTTCACAGTTAAAGGTATAATTTTTGTGTGACTAGGAATGTTCACATCTGCAACCTAAGAAGGGTGTGTTGAATAGCATTTGAATAAATATTAATTGATTTTTTTTTCATCTAGGTTAATTTCAAGTGCAGGATGGTGCTTCAAACTATATTTTTTTCCTTTCAGAGTTAGCTATATCGATATTTCGATTTGGGGGTTTTTCCTTTGTATTTTGCAACCATGATATCAAGAGGATATTTTGAAGGATTTTTTGGTTCAAAATTGGTTCAATTTGTCCTATGAAATCCCGTTCCATAAACATATAATCTAATTTTGTGATATCCCACGAGGTGAGTAATATATTTTATATATTATTGGTTAAATTGTGAGGCCCTTGTGTGAAACTATGTCTTTGAAGTATTGATATTTGTGGACATTATCACTTAACAATACCTTTCTTTGAAACCATAGAGTTATTCTAAACTTAAAATATCGAGGGACTTACAATTATTTATGAAGATCTTGTAAAACAAAGCATAAATAAGGTAACATTAAAGCATTGAATCTTACACTCTCTTGTTATGATTTAAAATCAATTTAATTATTATAGTTTATTCTTTGGTGTAGGATTTGACTTTGTCTCTTCTATTTGTTTCAAATTTATTTATTGTTATGATTTCTGCTTCCCTAGTTTGAGAAATTGAACCATATTGAGGGGGAGTATTGGTATATCCTATTCATTAAGAAATATGTGTCTTTGATTATTTGAGTGAACTAGTGTAGATATTATTGAAAGCTATTTTATTATTTGATTAGCACTCTTTTATAGTGTTGATTCTTATTTCAAATGATTGTTTTTATTTCAAGCAAGTTTTTCTTTTGGGTATATTTTCTAGATGTGTAATTGAGATATTTTTTGGATATAAAAAAGTGTGTTCTTTTTTTGTTATGCAATTTCACTAGATTGATTTACATACCAAAGTGCCACACTTTAATTTTGAATTTATGAAAGAGTGAAAATTTTGCAATAGTACAAGGATCTAAAAGTGGAATCGATATAGTGCAGGGATGATTGGAGGACTATTTGATTTTCTTGGAAACATTCTTTTGAGATTACTAGATTAAGACATGTGTTATTTTTAGATATTTGATTATCTATTTAGTTTGAAATATCAATTGTTTGATGAATGAAAGAGTGGAGTACCTAGTGTCCAAATTGATTACTATTTTTATTTTGATATAGTTGACAAGCTTAGTGCAGGAATTGAATTAGGAATTTTCTTTTTTTTTTCACAAAAATTTGGTTGTATTGTATTATCTGAAAATAAGGAGAAGAAGAAATTTATCTTGCAAAATTTCCCCGATCTTAATACATAATAGTTTTATCTACTGGAGAAGCATTACTTCATGAGTGCTACTAGAGATGTTATTTTTTTCCCTCCTTTTTGAATTAGAGGCTGTTACATTTGTGCAATATATCCAGATAAACTATTTTAAAATCAAAATACATTTAACTTCCATTTTTAAACTAGATTGACTACTATAATCGTAGACAAAAGCATGAAAATCCTGATGATGTGGAGGATCATTTCTTCATATTGTTCTTGCTACCTCTGTGTCTGCTTCCTTGATCCTGAGAGGTGGAGCCTTGTTCTGACTTTTTTTTTTAGAGCTTCCCTTATGAATTTGAGAGACTCTTCTAGATGGTTGCATAAATTCTTGACTGTCCTTACATCTTTAGCGCACGTATCCCATTTAGAGCAGAGGACAACCATCTCTACTTTAGTTTGATCCATGTCTTGTTGAATTTGGCTTCTCAAGATTTCTATCACCACTCTGTGGGATTTATAGAATTCACAAGGATGTTGTCTGTCTTCTAATGGGTCCATTTGATGAAGGAGAATGTATACACTTTCATTGAAGTTTTCTCTGTTTGATGCTTCTATATCTTTTGTTGGTGTTGCGTGCTTTTCCACCTTCTTAGTAGATGAACCTTTGTTTTTTCGATGCTACTCTTCTACCTTATCTATTGAGGAAATCTCGAAGTTTTCAATATGGAAGGAGCATGAAAAAAAATACCGAAAGATGGTTGGTTTGGAGCTCCAACTGAGGGGAATGGGTGGGGATGAAGGGGATAATGTGGGGGGATGGGTGAGAATGGGAGGCGTTGTGAAAGTGCAAGGACCAACACCCTGCACGATAGAACAATGGAATGGGAGGTGATGCAGGGAGGGAGGAAGGGGAGATAAGGGACCGGGAGGAGTAAGGAGAGGGCACTCATTACTCAAAAATGAGGGAGACATTGTGTAAAACAAAAAAGGAGCATGGATTTTATAGCAAGAGAGTGATGCATCTTTGCAGAGGGGAGTCACGAGAATTAACAAGGGATGTAAGGAGAGAGTATTGTTTGTTGGGATGTGGTAGATCTTTAGGAATTCGAACTTGACATATATTTTGGGATAGGGCTGAGATATTTCAGAGAATATAATCATGATATGACTCTTGTTCTTCTGATCTGTGTTAGGATGGAGATTATTTTTAATAAGAGAAGTAGGAGAAATCATCATGGGATAGGGATATGAGATGTACTTCCATCAATTGTGACTTGAACGATATTTCTCTAAACTCCCACATTGGCTTGAGAGTCTACTTGCTTGTTATTTTCTCTAAGAATGTGATAATAATCAACCATTCCTATATGCTTTGCTGAATTTTTAGCTCTATAAAAAATTTGATTGAGGGTTACATTTTTTGGAGGATTCTTGCTCACTTTTCCCTGAAGAATGAGTGAAGAATCTCCAACAATAATTGCATTATTGATTTTCCTATCCCTTAGGATTTTCAAGCCTAAAAGTAAACCATAATCTTTGGCTTTGTTATTTGACATTTGTCCTAATCCCTAGTTGTAAGATATCCATCTTGATTTGTCTTGGAGGATAATAAAGCCTCCTGATCCTGCTTTTCCCGGATTTTTATTTCATCCATCGTCAAAGAAAAGGCGGGTTCAATTGAGAAAGTGAATCCAGCTTTGAAACATTTTCTATGTTTTTCTAATTTTCCAGATTTGTTGGACCCTTATATTATTTTGATGGGGACTAAAACTGATCATATTGAAGGCGAAACCAATTTAGCTTCTCTCGTCATTATGAAGTTGGGCCATGTGTATTCCATTAAGACCTTTGGCTGAGAGAAACTCAATCATCAATCCCCGGGCTTTTGAGGTTATTTTATTTATTGTGAGGATTTTATTTTTTAAAATTTTTCCATTTCTAGCTAGCCATATTTGCCAATAGAGAAAGGATGGAAGGTTGCTCCAGAATCTTTCAATTGTGGATTTGTTTTTGAATGAATGTGGAAATTTGCCTTTCCATTTACTAATCAACTGACTTAGAAGAAGACTATAATTCAAATTTGCTTCAATAGGTGCCACCATTGCCTCCCAATAATTTCTAGAAAAAGGAAAATCTAGGATAAGGTGTTGGATTGTTTCCTCTACCTTCATACAGAGAGGGCATTGTGATGGTCCACAAATTCCTCTCATTTTTAAATTTTCTACTGTTAATGATTTAATATGAAACAATGTCCATAAGAAAATTTTTATCTTAGGAAGGGTTTCCACCTTCCAGGCTTACCTCTAGTATTACCATTCCTACTACCTCTGATGCTCTTGGATTTTTTTATATCTAGTCTTGACGGAATACTCTCCTCCTGTTGGTTTCCAGCAGTAGGAATATTTGATGTTTTTTTTTATTGGTGCTGCATTGGTGAGAAGGGAAGTCATGAGATTCCATTGATTTGCTATATCATTGGGCAGACTGAGTTTGGCCCATTGCTTTCATACCCCATCTAACTCCCAATTGGAAATATCCTCCAATTTTTTCTATCTTTCCCTTATCATCCACCTCTTTATATCCTTGATGTCTAGATTACTGTCTAAGGGAGGATTTCCCATTATTTTTCCTTTCATAAATTTATCTGTTCCCCATTTCCAAGCCTCATTGAGATGTGATCCTTAATTAAATGAATTGATCTGGAGATTAATTTCCAAATTTGACTGTAGGATCTTGTTGGAGGGCTTTTTCCAGAATAGATATTCTTGATGCATTAAGGTATTTTTCCTATAATGCTGCTTCCAGCAGATTTTTTATCCTATTATATTAGGAACCTCCATGCAATCTTATTTCCCAAGGCTAGATTCATTAGTGCGGGGATTTTTATGGAGAGACCTTCGTTTTTATAAGGAGTTGTGTTGAGGAGGTAAATCCCCTCTGCAGACAGAGGCGATCCCTACTAGCCCAGCAGGGGTCTAGCAACAAACAAACAATGCTATGACGCAAGCTCCTAGTTACGAATGAAAGACTTGGGATAAGAGCCTACCTGGATTCCAACGCTAGATCTGAAG
This sequence comes from Pinus albicaulis, assembly GCA_034641835.2. NCBI lineage: Eukaryota > Viridiplantae > Streptophyta > Pinopsida > Pinales > Pinaceae > Pinus > Pinus albicaulis. The sequence continues at coordinate 1,626,536,579 of CM076578.1, forward strand.
AAGAGATGTCCCCGTCCTTCGGCCCTGGCAGATCACAATCCTTCCACGATCTCCGTGGATGAACACCTGCACACAGAAGAAACGAACAGATACATGCATAGGAACCAGCATACGTAACTAAACATCGGTCAGAAAAGATATTACTCGCATTAAAATGATGGAAAAAAAGGAGTGGAACCCATAATCATAGTCATCTATTAAAATGATAAACGAATAGAAGTTACAACCAAGTTCTGACGTCGCAGCTTCCTTCGAACGGGTCTCCGGTCGTCCACGTCTCGCAAAGCTCGCCAAGGAAATGGAAACCTCTCCAAAGTCTCGTAACAATGGTCTCCTCGCTTGAATGGGCCTTAAGGGAAAGAAGGGATTCTTTACAGCACAAAGGCACTTGGGAATAGGGAGATGCAAAGCTTCAGCACTTCAAGACTAGCTTGCCATGGATCTGAGCAAGCTTTTATAGATGGGGAAGGAGCGAGTTGGGATCCCTATTATTATGGGATTGGCCCTATCAACAAGGAAGGTTCCATAGAAGGTGGCAAAACCACTTCCCTTCCATAGAACTCCCGCAGCCAAACCTCCCAACTCAAGATAGGCAATGGTTGTGAGTTTGTTTGAACTCAACTTCCGCCATCCATATTTAAAAAACAATCCCTAAAATGGGTGGCGCGATTGCTGCTCTATGACAGAGCACCAAGTGGCGCGACCTCTTTACAGGATTTCCCTGATTGGCGCGAGCACTGAACTGTCTACCCGCGCCAATGCAAAAAGAGCTGTTTTTCATGAGTTTTGCAAGGAGATGTCTCGAGGGGAAATGAAGCTCATACTCAGAGGGATGCATTGATGATGTTTTCAAGGCATGACAGTGTTCACAGGTCACATAATGGGTCCTCCATTGTGCGGGATGGGGAATGGTAGGGACGGTGACAAATTACTGTGTAACAGATGCCCCCCAAAGCATGAGGCCCGAGAGAGAGAGGGGTGAAATGCTTTACGAGAACATGTCCAACTGAAGGCCCGCCGTCGGAAAACCTGCACAGAAAGATACAACTGATATCTCAAGTACATGATGTATATATATGGTATGGACGCAGCCATCCGAAGAGAGTATGCTATAATCCGGATCCAGGGTATGGGCACAGCCATCCAACTAAGATCAAATAAATAGACTCAGGTATGGTCGCAGCCATCCAATCAGTGAGTCATGTACATAATGATAATAATCCACAATCGCAGCCTGGATTACCACAGACACAATCCAGGGTCTTGCGCTCCATCTCGACCCAAATAAGTACAAGTTCTAGCATGCGAATGTGTGAGCTGATGTCGAACATGCGAGAACATCGTCTGATTACCAGCCAATGATGAAAGCCGTTAACAGACGCGAGAGAAACCACCAATAATGACGATGGTCCTCAAGGTACTCCAGGTACAATCTACGGCGTGTGAATAAATGAGCCGACGTCGAACACCCGCAGAATCATCCGATCGGAGGCCAATAATGAAAACCTCTCGTCGAATGCGACGAACCTGCCATTAAGGCATGCAGGCTCCAAGGTACCATCAGGAGTCTCTAGACCAACTTCCTGGATAATGAGTTGAAGTCGATAGGAAGTGACCTTGATCGAAGGTGGGCCATAATGATTCCCACATCATCGACACGAGACAGAGGAACATGATGTTTTTGTTGTGAATCAGGATCATATGAGAAACAGAGGAAGGTTGATATTTGCAGAGGCCAACTTCTCTTGAACATACGAACGGCACGACAATGGACTTGGCAGTATTTGACATCAACGGATCAAAGGTCATGGCGACGAGGCAGTGAACAGATGAGAGGTCAAAAGAGATTACCCAAACCCATGGAAGCAAAGTGAAGCAACGAGATGAGATGTCCCCAACCCGACACGAATGCAGGCAAGTGCCATGTTCAAGAGCGACATACTGCCGACGACAACGACACTGGTTCCATTTTTCCCCCACCATTTCTGGCGAGTACCCCAATTATTTTTGATAACAAGCTTGAAGGGGATAGCATATGCTTGTGATATAAGTCCGCCCTTCGGGCGAATCCATCCTAGTGCATTTAACGAGTCCTAGGAAGGAGAAACTCGGAGAACGTCATTTTGACGGAATCCAATGTCATCAGGGTTTAACGAGTCTGACAAAGGAAGAACTCGGCGTCTTTTCATGTTTAGAGAGTTTGAAAAGACAGCGGAAAAGAAAACTCCACAGGTCCCTTTTCGTAAATAGTTTCCCAGATCCGAAAAGGTAGAAAACAATATCCGGGAAAACCTCCTAGTCGCGATAGGCTAGGTTATTCCTTTTTCGTAATCGATCCAGCCCAGCCCGAAAAAGGGTTAAACGTATACTGGGTTAATGTCGATTCGTGTCCATTTTAACGAGATCGAAACGACAAGGGCCTCGGCAATCTTTTCATATTTAGAGAGTCAGAAAAGAGCTGAAAGGTGACTCCTCCTGGAGGAACGAGTGGTATAAAGGGTAGCAATTGGTTCCGGTAATGATGGAACTTCTCAAAACATGATAAAAGTCAAGAGGCTGGCTAACAAGACCACTCATCGCAGCGGTTCCTCAGGAACGGGTAAAACAACCAAGTGAAGGCATATGATCGGCCAAGCAGATAGTGACGATGGAGTGAGAAAACCAAGGTTCATCTGGCAAAAATAGGCTGACAAAATGACAATCACAAGAGGTAAAATGGGCAAGGTTTCATTTTTACACAAGCTTGAAATCAGGAAACTTTGCTTGAAGTTGGTTTCATTTTTACACAAGCTTGAAACAAAGATAAACTATGCTTGAAACCAGTTTCATTTTTACACAAGCTTGAAACGGAAACAAACTATGCTTGAAAAGATAAGCATGCCCCCAGCATGGTGACTCAATTCGAGGTACATGCCCCCCAAGCTTCAGTCCATATGAAAGGCAGATGGAGTGAAGGTTCAAGTGACGAGATCAAGAGAAAGACTCGACTGGGATTTTACGAGATCTAAACAAAGCCTCGAATTGAACGGGAACGTGTTTCATTATTTTAACGAGGTTGACACATTAAAAGAACTATCCTCAAACACCTTGTTTCATGGTTTAGGGAGCTTGACACAAGACCAGGAACTGTGCTCCGACAAACCTTGTTTCATTTTTTAAGGAGCTTGACACAAGACAAGGAACTCTGCTCCGACAACCTTGTTTCATTTTTTAAGGAGCTTGACACAAGACAAGGAACTTTGCTCCGACCGACTTCATCATAATGAACAAGAAGGCGGTGCTTCCAAGAGTTCCACTCCTGATGGAAGGGAAACATCCCAGAAGTCAGGACCCAATGCCCCCAGCACATTATGCACAACGGCATCATCACTGAGCACAGGCACGGGGTAAGTAGCCACGTAGTTGACCTGCGGTGGGGCAGATACAATGGGTGGATAGAAACCAGGAGGGGGTGATGGTGGACCCGATGCCACATTAGGACCAAAGAATGCAAGCTGATCAATGGTCACAATCCTTCCTTCATGTGGAAAACAGACCACACGAAAGAGGGAGGAGACGAGCGCTCCCATGGCATAAGTGTAATCGCGCCCCAAAAGCAGATTGAAATCCAAGGGGCCTGGAACAACCATCACATCCATATGGACGGTTTTACCTCCCAAAGTAACAGGTAACCTTGGAAGGATCCCCAACGGTTGACTCGTCCTTCTATTGAATGTCAACAGATTCTGCGTAACGGGCGCAAGCGGCGGCGAACCGAAAGCTTGCCAGGTAGTTGAAGACAGAATACTAACAGACGCACCTTCGTCTATAATGGTACTGGGTACAACCAGACCAAGAGCCTGTACTGTGATCTCGAAAGGCACATAAGACGGAAGGCGAAATCCTGCAAATCGATTCCAGTCAAAAGAAGCGACCAAACTACTCGGAGGGGCTACCATCGACAAGCGAAGGTCTTCCCCTGATGTTACGGTAGAAGAAGCATCCTCCATGACCTCCATCTCGAAGGCGGGAGGAATATCCTTTGGAGCCTCCATCATGGGAGGCGGAGGAGCGGCTTCTTGAAGCACAGGGACAGGAGAATCTTTCTCCAAGTCTGAAGAATCTGAAGAAACCAGAAGGACATGAGGGTTATGAGATCCACTCTCGACAGAAAAGACCTGGTGCACCGCGGACGGGGCCAGTTCGACCGATCCAACAACCAATGGTTGGTCAGGGACGGATTCGTGAATTTGAATTTCTGGGGGAGTGGGATCGACCAAGGATGACTCTTGACCAATCATTGGATCAGCTGGCAGAGGACTCGAAGAAAGCCGATTATAACCAGGTGGAAGGCGTGGTGTAGAACCGGTCGGGTTGTCCAAAACTTGTTTGGCTTCATCCATATAAGGACAAAGGTGAATGGCATGGTGCCCTTCACACAACTTACAGGGATTGGTGATCTTACCCTGCTTCTTAGAGTTCTTATCAACAACAGCTGAAAATGTGCCCCCAACTTGACTCCCGGAAGCCAAAGGCAACGGTGGGCGGCCGTTGGACCATACTTCGAGCACCTTGGGAATGCCAGGGCAGTCTCGAAGAAGATGGTCTCCCGTGCACAACAGGCAAGGGAATTTGACTTTCCGTGGAGGGTTGGAAGGTTTATCAAGAGGAGATATCTCGGAGGCAGTAGCCGTACATTTAACCTCTCGCTTATCAGACTTCTTCTTCGTTGTCTTCTTCTTCTTCTTCTTAGCCACCTGGTTACTTGAATCCAGACTTTCACCAGGCGAAGTAGAAGAGGAGGACGCAGAAACAGGCGAAGAAGGGGAGAGGTCCACCCTGGAATCAACATGAGGTTGTTCAGGTGGAGGAACTGATTGAACAGTAGTGGAGATATTCGGGACAACAGAGGTTGAGAACAACCAAACAGGCAACCCAACAATTAACCCAGGAAGGGACAACGTCGCCATGTAAGGAGCACCAACATTTCCAAAAGGAGGAAAATGACCAGGATTCCCTTCTGAGGGGATTCCTTGGTTGGTGAACTCTGAAAAAGTTGCCATCAAACTCAAAACCACACACGGGCCGAAAAAGAGTTAAGGGCACACGATCAAACGGTCAACAAACAATATCTAAGCAGGCGTGTAATCGTGGGTGATTAATTTTACCACATTGGAAAATAAACAAATTCTACCGTTTCATGTTTTAAGAGTCGAGAAACGATAAAAAGATGACTCTATCTCTTTCAGAGTTGATACAAGCGTGAAAGGACAAGCACTTGACGGTCTTTTCAAGTTTAGGGAGTCAGAAAAGACCAAATGACTGCTCAGGAAAAAACTAGGCACAAAGGGTGTACCAAATATCCGTGAACTGCAATATACACCTTGGTTTCAAATAATGAAACAGAAATCGACCAAGGACTTTCCGTACGTGCAGGTAGTCTCCCCGAATGCTGTGTTCGGTGTATCACGGGTATAGGGCGGCAGACTCGGCTTTCTGTGGATAAAGGATTGAAAACCTAGATGGGTCTCCCTTTATATACGCGACGGTACGGGGAGCGCAAGTCCGTACTAGCGCTGTCTAAAGCCAACAGGCGAACGACAGCTGCTAGGTTTAACGACGCCGGAACACGTCTCTAGCCTAGACCTTCTAAATATGTTGCGTTAAGTTCCAATGCTGCCTTAGGTTAATTGAATAAATTTTACAGTTGATCTTCAATTAAGTTTCAATTTCCAGGCCCTATCGTATGTAGTGTCTCAAAAGACTCCTAAATGCAAAGCTACATGAGAAAAGAAATCTTTCAATTCGATGAATGATATCTAGTTAAGGGAAGAGCTTCAAACAATGATGCAACAAACAGCAAAACTGAAAACGAAACTTTTCCAAACTAGATGACTTTCACTATCCAAAAGTATTCTAAACATTCAACGAAGCGAATTATGCAATGTAATCGATGCAAAATCCTTTTTTCGAAAACTATGCAATTGTAATCTATGCACAATTTCCTTTTTCTTTTCAAATAATAAGAATGCACTCAATGCATTTTTCGATAAAATGAGAATCTACTTAATGCATGCTTTTTACAAAAGAGAATGCACTCAAAGAGATTTTTAGTTTTCAATCACTAAACAATGTGATCTAAGTCCAATGATGAATCTCAAAAACACTTTTCGATGCAATGTGATCTAATGCATTTAAACGAAAAGAAAACTATGAGACGAAAACTAAAAAAAACGCAAATCTTCTTAATGAAAGATGAAAGCAAAAGGGATGCGAACAAACACTAAGAATGCAATCGTTGTTTCAAAATACTTTGTGACGAAATTCCTCAAAAGGTGACAAAACACAAAGAGGACTTCCAAAGAATGAAATCAAAACAAGGCATTCATCCCTTTTACATCAAACAATCATAGAAAGAAGACATTCCAAATAATGAGCAATGTAATCTATGCTCATACAGAGGAAATACCCGAAGGGAAAGACGCACTGTTGAAGGATTAAGGGAAAAAACTCAATTTTCATACACCCTGAAAGTGGCTCGACTTGTACATTGACAACTAGCGCCACTTGGCGCGACTTTTACTTGAAAACTAGCGCCAATGGCCAAGTGGCGCGGGTTGATAACTGACAACAAGCGCCACTGCCTGAAAATGAAAAAACAAAGAATTTCTCCCAACCAAGACCAGACTTCCCACTTCAAGCTGAATCTAAAACAAACCCGGAAGCAAAGTACTGACCAAAAGAAGCTTCCGAACAAGGGTAACCCTACCACCTACAGGAAATGGCGCGACTGTCTGGCTGTAATCCGCGCCAGACAGGGGATGGCGCGAGTGATAAACTGGCAACCTGCGCCAACTGGCGCGACTGTCAGGGCTAAGCTCGCGCCAATCAAGCCAACTATGAAAAGGTGAAAATTCGGAAAAACAAAGGTCAGATCTGATCCTCTGGGGGCTGAACCAAAAGCCAAAACACAGAAAGAATCCAACCCAGAAGGTTCATCAAGCAAGGAAAAACGATCAAAGCGAAACAACATAAACGAGACAATGAAGACCAGACGATCTCCCCAGCGGAGTCGCCAATTTGTTGAGGAGGTAAATCCCCTCTGCGGACAGAGGCGATCCCTACTAGCCCAGCAGGGGTCTAGCAACAAACAAACAATGCTATGACGCAAGCTTCTAGTTACGAATGAAAGACTTGGGATAAGAGCCTACCTGGATTCCAACGCTAGATCTGAAGAAGAGATGTCCCCGTCCTTCAGCCCTGGCAGATCACAATCCTTCCACGATCCCCGCGGATGAACACCTGCACACAGAAGAAACGAACAGATATAAGCATAGGAACCAGCATACGTAACTAAACATCGGTCAGAAAAGATATTACTCGCATTAACATGATGGAAAAAGGAGTGGAACCATAATCATAGTCATCTATTAAAATGATAAACGAATAGAAGTTACAACCAAGTTCTGACGTCGCAGCTTCCTTCAAACGGGTCTCCGGTTGTCCACGTCTCGCAAAGCTCGCCAAGGAAAGGGAAACCTCTCCAGAGTCTCGTAACAATGGTCTCCTCGCTTGAATGGGCCTTAAGGGAAAAAAGGGATTCTTTACAGCACAAAGGCACTTGGGAATAGGGAGATGCAAAGCTTCAGCACTTCAAGACTAGCTTGCCATGGATCTGAGCAAGCTTTTATAGATGGGGAAGGAAGGAGTTGGGATCCCTATTATTATGGGATTGGCCCTATCAACAAGGAAGGTTCCATAGAAGGTGGCAAAACCACTTCCCTTCCATAGAACTCCCGCAGCCAAACCTCCCAACTCAAGATAGGTAATGGTTGTGAGTTTGTTTGAACTCAACTTCCGCCATCCATATTTAAAAAACAGTCCCTAAAATGGGTGGCGCGATTGCTGCTCTATGACAGAGCGCCAAGTGGCGCGACCTCTTTCTGAAGAAACACACCGATTAGCGCAGCAACTGAGCATCTACCAGCGCCAATGCAAAAGAACATTTTCATGGATTTTGCAAGGAGATGTCTCAAGGGGAAATGAAGCTCATACTGAGAGGGATGCATTGATGATGTTTTCAAGGCATGACAGTGTTCACAGGTCACATAATGGGTCCTCCATTGTGCGGGACGGGGAATGGTAAGGACGGTGACAAATTACTGTGTAACAAGTTGTAACTTGTTTCTAGTTGACGAGGATGAATTATTTTTTTTCTCTTTTTCCGCGTTTCCATAAGAAGCTCTTGATAATAATTTCAATTTTTTTGTCGACACTTGCAGGAGCTACAATTAGAGAAAATTAGTATGAAGGTGTTGGAACGGGCTCTCCTAACAAGCTACGAAACCGGTCCATTTTTGGTTATTTTTGTTATATTTAGTATAGTGCAGGGGTTTTTGGGTTGGTCAAAGCCCCAAAAAGAATTGTAAAGGGGTTAGAGGGTAAACTAGGGGTCCGAAAACCATGGGTTGTGAACCATAGGAATGTTAAAGCTAGATTGTTATAAATAGAGTGGCATTTCGGATTGTAAGAGTAAGGATTTGATGAGCTATTGATGTGATCTATTGTGTAAGCGATCTGTTGGGGTTTTTGGGGAATGGACTCCTACTTCCTGTGTGTGAGAGGATCCTAGTCCAGCTGTGTGCAGACCCTGCAGCTGTATGCGCAGGTTGGGAAGGGAATTGTAAGGGTAAAGAATGAATGAATATGCAATATTATTGGATCTGAATCTGTGATTACTATTGAATGGATTGCTGATAATTACTTTGTTATACATTTCTCTATATTTTCACTACGAAGGTCTTTATATTAAATCATTGGATATATTATGCTTTGGTTATATTATGCTGCAAAAATTTGTGTATTGAACTAAATCTAGATCTATTCTGTTCGGGTATGTAATGTTATTTTAAGGTTATGAAAAGCTTCTAATTGTAGATCTAGTGCACGTGGATGAAATTGGACATATACTTGACCTTGCACAGAGATAATCTTAATAGAACGCAGCCCTGATTGCCTTACCCTTCCTTTCTCAGGGTGCGGAAACCTGGTTCCAGCACCCACCCATACTACTTCGGGTGAGACTGTGACCTACGCAAGCAAGTCACTATCGAAAGGGCCAGTAGTATAGGGGTTTGTTGGCAAACCTTGCACACCAAACCTGGGTCAGGACCCCTCAGGCCAACAAATAGTTTCGTTGCTGAGACCCAAAAGGAGCTGAGAAAGGAGTTGGGTATTGGTAGACCAGAAAGGAACTCCAAAGGAACCAATATGGTGTGCTTGGAACTGCCTACCTTCAAGGGGGTAGAAGATGAGGACATGGACCGATTTTGGTTTGTCGTTGACTCTGTCTGGACTGCGTAGAATGTAGCAAGTGACACGATAAAAAGGGCGTAGTTGTTGTTAGCATTCCAAGATAGAGAGTTGGACTGGTATGTGCGATGCATTACCCAGCATGCAGTCGCTTCCATTCAAGATATTAAGGGTGCTCTAGACAAACAACTTCGAAAACCAAAATCTTATTCCTAGCTAGTAATAGACGTAAAATACTTCAAACAAGATACGTCGGAATTAGTATGGGAGGCGGATCAACGGTTAAAGAAGGCGATTAGGGAAGGGGTGTTTGAGTATGATGATAGACATCATACGAAGTGGTTTATTGCCATGATACTCCCTCACCTGCATATACCCATGAATCTCCAAACTTTTAGTTTGGAATACAAAGCCTTGGAGGCCACTATGAGATTGGAAGATACACCTCCTGAGAATGCTACACTACCAGTACAACAAATCCAGGAACAAGTAGAAGCAATGCATCGGGAAATCCAGGATCTGCAGCAGGGAAACAAGAAAGGGGCTGGTACAAAACAAGGTCACACAACAGCACCGGGAGCATATAGCCCAAAACATTGGAACTCAAAGGGGCCTCTGCGCTGGCGCGAGGAAAGCTGCGAAACCATATCGGAAGGCACCCCCATGTTCACACCATAACAATGCTGGTACTAACGTTGCCGATCAGCTGGCCATGTAAAGAAGAGCTACACCAAAGGAGTGAATAGGAAAGACGGCCCTATGTCACCAAGAACCCCCTCGGGCAAGAATGAGTTCCCCCATGACGAGAGGGATAAAAGCCAAAGTGGAAGTGCGGGTCGGAGTAAAGGCCATATGATCTGTTATAAATATGGGAACGTAGGACATTTCTCAAGAGACTGCCTACAACAGTCCTACAGGTATTGTAGATAGTGGAACCATACACTCTAAGACTACCGAGCCCTAAAAACCAGGATACAGGAGAAGCATTTTTTGCCTACACAGAGGAATCGCAGGGTCTAAGGTCAAGAGGCAAAAGTCAATATAATAACACGTAGTGGATTATCGACTGGGGGAACTAAGGAAACAGACGAAGCTAACTCATTAATCCGCAAGGCAGCTGACAAGCAAGAAGGATTACACTTGCGTAGAATCAAGGAAACATTTATAAAAGCATGAAGGGACCTCTTTGAGGTTAAGTGCTCACTAGCCATGCACCGAGAAGATATGGAACCGAGGGAGGACATTACAATTTTCTTACAAGTATGCGTAAGGCTGTTGCGCAACCGTCGGGCACTGTGGACTATGCAAACCTTATTAGAAATATTAATCATAAGCAGCAAGGGGACACTAGATAAAATATATGCGGAGCCTACACCAACAAAGGAGGAATATATCTACAAGCTGGCAGTTCAAGATTACAAAAAATATACTGAGGATCCTAGTTAGGAGCTAGAAATGTGGCAGAACTGGTTAGGGGAAGCCTCCACACTGTGATGTATTCGTATTATAAAGGAACCCCTCATTAAAACCCCTAAGGGAAGGATGGGGGAAGAGCTAGGCTTGACCAACTGCAGCATACCTATCATAAGGAAGGGTTCAAATGACCCACACACAAGACTTGAGTTCCTAATGTCACGTACAACTTCCACAAGTAATGATATTATGTGCCAGACTGCCTTTATAATGGTGGCATGAATAAGGGACAGACCTTTGGATCCAGCGTCAACCCCCCTTAAAGCCTTAATAAGATAGGTATGACAAGTCTTATGGCCTTGGACCAAGAGCTCCTTAGGTAGGACGCCTATGTTGGGGGAAGGTAGACAACTATCACCAAGAAGTAACCCTAACGTAACTAATACACCTAAGTTTTGGGGGATAAGACAGCTAGAAGTTGAAAGTATAACCTTGGGTAAAAGTCCTAAGTTACCGATGGATAGAGGGGATCCTGAGCAGCTAGCCGATCAAATTATGGGGGGATTTTACCATTCATGGGGAAACCTACCCTACGACAAATACTCCCCCTGGTATCCAACAACCATTCATTAAAATGGTGTTGGCCTCGCAAAGGTAATCAACCTACTTTAAGCATCTCGTGGAAGCTACCTAGTAGTGAATTTTGTTGCAATTACAATGACCCTCTCATGACTGAGCAACCCTCTCCGTTAAAAAGCAATCAACCAGAGCTTAGATTCATCTTCCATCCAAAGATGCTGACTACTGCTACTGAATCCTCCACTCTGACGAAATAGGAGGTGGAGGAGATTCTGGAAGATGAGATGGAGCTAGAAGAAGTCCTCGAACCAGAAGAAAAGGCAAGGAAAAAGTTCAAAGTTCGAAGACTGAACCTTAGGTGGAAAAATGGCCCCGAAATTCCCCAAGACGTCCCAGGCCTCCAGCCGCTAATGCTAAGGAGGAGGTGCTGCTGGTTAAACCAATTAATTGGTTACCCCCCTTTGTCTGCCCACAAAATCCATCTACATAGATACCAACAAATTTGGATGGCCTAATCACTTACCTCCAGACTCCTCTAACCCCCGGAAAAGTCCCTATCATTGGTGATCCCTGTGGACATCTCCATGAAGTCAAGTTTGATGACCATAATATGGAGGACTAGGACTCATTTCCCGAATTAAGCCCTAAGATATATTTCAAGACGCTCCATCGAGATGGTGGAACCACAGTCATCCTGCGACGCTGGGTCTGCAGCCTGGTAGGATCTGGACTATTGAATTTGTTCTGAATGCCCTACTTTGGCAGCTACACCATCATATATTGGTTGGCATGACAACTACTGGCCCTTATTCACAACGACATGTTATGGATTCGTGACAGAATCCCTATTGATGCTGAGTTGATCCACAAAATTACGAGCCTTCTGAAGCAGGGGCTGCACCCGCTCACAGATGTTGGAAAGAAGTATAAAGCTGCTACTGCATCATATGTTCGGAAGACCTATGTGGTCCAGTGCCAAAGGGGGTTTGTAATCCAAACCATCAACGATCCTGCTACATAATTGGGCACTCGCCTGCTAGCCTGCAAACTCATGCGAAGGTTCCAGATAGCGACTGTCCCCGCTTATGTCATCCATCTTGCTTGAAAATTTGCAAAAGGTGAATTTTTTAATTGGGCTCGATACTTATGTGAAGAATATCTCGCTAATGTCCGCGAGTCTCAAGAGAATGGGACCCCTTTCTTCTATTCCTGGCTGTTATTTCTCATCGCACTAGTCACCTGTGACAAAATGGAAGAGTTGGTAGTTCCCAAGCTCGCTACTGGGATGTGCAAAGGCGCTCAGTATGCCCACCTATGGGATTCTAAGGATAAACAACGTATCAAGGATAGTAAGATCTCTTGGGTCCTCTTCCAGAGCAGTGTCTCCACTGCCATAAACTCTCGGCCCCGATTATCCCCTACAATATACGACAAATACAAGCATATCGTAGCATTTCAAATCACTATGCATCAATTCCAGATTTGCAGTCTCGCCAGTTAGGCCTGGACAGAGCTAGCATATATGGTTCCAGATGAGGAAATTGATATACTAATTGCTCTATGGCCCTCCGAGTGGACAAAAGACCTCTCTGGTACCCCAGCAGCAGTTACAGCTGACTCCAAAGATACACCACTACAGCAGTCCAACACAGCCCCAAAAACAACAACTACCACCACTAATGATAAGCACGCAAGGCCATCGACATTAGGTCCCTCGAAAAGAATGAAGAAATAGGCCCATCGCGAGCAATATGATGCAACGGTCACATTAACAGGGGGAGATTTGGAACAAATCACAGACATAGTCATGATGGCGAAAGAAGATAAATGGGTGCTTATCATGACTCAATGGAAGGTTGGGGTTACCTCTCTTCAGGAAGATCTCCGCACCCTGAAAATCAACTCGTAGCCACACCTGATCTAGGTAGGCCAAGCACCACCCCTACCGGTCAATAATAGTTTGACATCGGTGGGGACAACAGGTCGAATCTGGAACATCCCTACCAGTGCCCTAGATGGACCGCAGCTCCCGAAAGGCACCAAAGTTCAGTTGGCCCTCAATTGGTTGACCCCCGAAGCCCTGGAGTCTCTCCTTCATAGTTTCACCCGAGAAATCAGTGACCACACTCAATCTACCATCTGACAACTTTTGGAGGCCCAACACACCCTTGTCTAGAAGACTCAAGTAGTAGCCTAGGTCCAGTCACAACAGGCGGAGCTGGAGACAAAAATCCATCAGCTATGCACAGAAGTCACCAAGGGAATCATGGCTGATGACACGCCTAGGAGTAAGGTGGAGAAATTAGTGGCTACTTTTAAAGCCTCTTGCCATGAGGTTTCAGAATTACAGTCCAGGCTGCAGCCCAGCACCCCATCAGAAGCCTGTACCCGGCGTACTGTACTTATCACAGAAGCCCAATAAGCACCTTAATCAGTTATTAGCAAGTTTCACCTCAGCTACTGATGATCCACCTTCTTAAAAGATGGTCACTCTCACACAAGAAGCTGCATCTCAATGCTAGGGGGTCCTCCCTTTGATTACATGCTCTCTGGATACTCTACAAGCACAAGTCGGTGACGCACTAGTGGAGTGACTCAGGACGAGTCAGAAGATTGTGTTGGGGGACTGTTGTAACGGGCTCTCTTAACAAGCTACGAAACCTGTCCATTTTTTCTTATTTTTGTTATATTTAGTATAACGCAGGGGTTTTGGGGTGGGTGAAGGCCCCAAAAAGAATTTTCAAGGGGTTAAAGGGTAAACTAGGGGTCCGAAAATCATGGGTTGCAGATGATAGGAATGTTAAAGCTAGATTGTTATAAATAGAGAGGAATTTCGGATTGTAAGAATAAGGATTTGATGAGCTATTGATGTGATCTGTTGTGTAAGCGATCTGTTGGGGTTTTTGGGAAACAGACTCCTGCTGGCTATGTGCGCGAAGATCCTAGTCCAGCTGTGTGCGGACCCTGCTACTATGTGCGTAGGTTGGGAAGGGAATTGTAAGGGTAATGAATGAATGATATGCAAGATTACTGGATCTGAATCTGTGAGTACTATTGAATGGATTGCTAATAATTACTATGTTATGCATTTCTTTGTCTTTGCACTGTGAAGGCCTGTATATTGAATGAATGGATCTATTATTCATTGGTTATATTATGCTGCGAAAGTCTGTGTATTGAAGTAAATCTAGATATTTTCTATTTGGGTATGTAATGCTATGTTAAGGTTATGAAAAGCTTCTAATTGTAGATCTAGTGCACGTGGATGCAATTGGACATATACTTGACCTTGCTCAGATATAATCTGAACATAACACAACCCTGCTTACCTTACCCTTCATTTCTTAGGGTGCAAAAACCTGGTTCTAGCACCCACCCATACTACCTCGGGTGAGACTATGACCTACGCAAGCCGGTCACTGCCGAAAGGGCCAGTAGTATAGGGGATTTTTGGCAAACCTTGCACACCAAACCTGGGTCAGGACCCCTCAAGACAACAAAAGGAAAAGCTACTAGAATCGATTTAATGAGGATGATTCGCCCCGCTTGATTTAGCCAGAGCATGCCCCATGCTTGGATTTTTGTTTTCATCTTCTCAGCATATTTACTCTAGATTTCAGTCTTCATGTTTTTCGTGGTGATGGGAAGCCCAAAGTATTGAAATTGTTCCCAATTGTTCTGATAAGGAATTTCCAAAATTTGGGACATCCGCTGAATAATTATAATGGGTGTATTCCAACTATAAATACAAATTTTTCCATTATTAACCAGCCCGCTTGAGACATCCATGAAGTTATCAAGGATGGTTTTGAATCTTCTAACGACTATGAAAGATGGTCCACCCAAAAGGAGAGTGTCATCAACAAACAAGGAGTGATTTATTATTTTGGTTCCACTGCTGATAGAGAGGGCTATTAAGGTGGCATTTCTTTTGTTGTGCTCCAATTTTATACTAATGAAATAAACCATAAGGATGTAAATAAAATGGGACAAGGGAAAACGCTGCATAAGGCCCCTCGAGCTTTGAAAAAATCGTAGGGTTTTCCATTAACGAGGGGGGATATCCATGGGCCTGAAGTGAATGCCTTGATTAAATTGACAAAATCATCAGAGAAACCATATATATTTAAAACAACTGCAAGGAAAGTGAGGTTTAATTTGGCAAATGCATTAGCCATATCCATTTTGAGGATGAACACTATTTCATTTCTAGAAAGGCTTCTATGGAGAGCTTCTTGAACTAGGATAATGTTGTCAACTATCATATGGTTGGGGACAAAACCACCTTGATTTTCTGAAATAAGGGAGTGAAGAAGAGGTTTGAGCCTACCAGCAAGGATTTTGGAGATGATCTTATAAGAGGCATTACAGAAATAAATTGGCCGAATTCAGTTAAGGGTGGAGGGGCGGGGGTCTTTTCGGATGAGGGCTAGAAATGTGGAGTTTGTGAATCCCCCAATATTTTTCTTCCTGAAAACATATCTTATCATATTTATTAAATCCTTTTTGGTGAGATTCCAGAAGGTGTGATAGAAGGTAATGGGAAAGCCATCTGGACCTGGTACCTTTTCCAACTGCAAATCCCAAACAACTCCCTTGAATTCTTCTTTTATGACTTCTTTAGAGATGAAATTATTTGTTTCCACATCAATTAAATTTGGAATATGCTTTAAAAATTCCTCTGAGTTTGCCTAGCTATCTACAGCTATTAAGAGGGCTTTAAAGTGTCTAAAGACCTCATTTTTAATTTCTTCTTGACCCTTTATTTCTTGTCCTCCTTCTCCCACTATTTTTTCTATGTTGTTCTTTATCATTCTTGTTTTGGCTGAGTTATGAAAAAAATAGTGTTCTTTTCTCTTGCTTGCATCCAAATTTTCCTGGATTTTAGCCTCCATGTTTCTTCTTCCTATCTATTGTTCCTATAAATTTTCCATTGAATTTCTTTTTCCTTTTCCTGCTTCTCAGTTGTGCTATCATTAGTTTCCATTTCCTCTTGGATTTTTGCTAATTCTTGCTTTAAGGTATCTTTCTCTCTCTGTGGCTCCTTGTAGCTGTCCTTGGCCCAATATTTCAATTTAACTTTGGTGGCTTTTAACTTTGATTCCCATATGTATGTTGGTGAACCACTAATATTTTTTCCCCATTATTTTTCCACCTCTTGTTTGACTTCTTCATGGCTGCCCCAAAGCTGGTTATAACTGAAAGGAAGGGGAGCGAAATTTCTAGCCATTCCAAGTTCAATTAGAACAAGTTTATGGTCTGAAGATTCCGAAGGAATGATTCTTGAGAATACTCTGTTGTAGTTGGTCGCCATTTTATCCCAGATGAGAATCATGTCCAGCCTTTCTTTGATATTTTCCTTCCCTATTCTTCTGTTGTCCCATGTATATTTTCCTTTTTTTGGAAGAACGTCTAGAAGGCTACATTGTTCCATAATTTTTGCTAAAGTCTCTATGTTTGGATAAGGCAGAAAGGTACCCCCTCTCTTTTCCTCCACCTTAAGAATAAGGGTGAGATCTCCTCCTACAATGAGATTTTTTTCGAGATCCTCCATTGTGTTTTCTCTTAAGGTCTACCAGCATGTCTCTTTGTACCTCTAATGATTTGGAGAATAAATATTGTAAATGCCCGTTTTATTTCCATTTTCTACATTTTCCAAAATTTTGTTGATCCAATAATCTTTTTTTGTAGTTTTCTCCATGTACTGTTTTCTTTTTTTCCATATTGTACATATTCCTCCCGAGGCTCCATTTTCTGAAATTTCTTTCCCTTCATAGATTTTTGTTTTAACTATTATTGTGTCCACTTCTTTACTGCTGATTTTTGTCTCTTGGATTAAGAGGAAGTCTAGTTTTTCTGATTTTATGAGAGCTCTTCTGAAATTTAACTTGGAGTGATGACCTAGCCCTCTACAATTCCAAGAGACAACTATCACTATCTACTGTTGTTCATGGCTGAGGGACCCTTCCATTTGTGAGCCTGTTGTGCTTTCTCTTTACTCTTTGAGAATTTTTCAAGGAAGCTTTCTAGAGCCTGTTGCATTCCCAAGGATAGATATTTGATTGTTGCCTTGTCTCTTATTTTATAGTTAGATTTCTTCCAAAATTCTTTATGTTTTCATTGTTAAGAGGATTTTCTTTTTATTTATTACGAGTGAGGACTCAATCCAAGATGTGGGGGAGGGGATTGGAGATCGAGGGAGTGTATTCTTGATGGGAGAAGAAACCTTAAGGGGAGGGGGGGTGGAGCTTGGAGGGGGAAGGGAGTGAGAGGTCATAGGGATGGGTGCTAGGGAGATAGAGGAAATATGAGGTTTAGAAGGGATGAGAGCCTTGGAAAGGATATCAAAAGAGTTGGTCCCCAAGAAAGGGGAGGATTCTGAGATTGAGGAGGAGGGTTGAGAAGAGGATTTGGAGGTCAGAGAGTGGGCACTGGGCGGGGGTGGAGGCGAGGGGGTAGGTTGTGATTTTGTGGCCATATTTGTTTTTAACTTGTTCCCATTTCGGATCCGAGTTTTCTTTTATAGATTTTTCGATTTCTTCTTTCTTAGTACATCTATTTGAAAAATGGCCATACTCGTGACATACCATGCATTTGAAAGGGATTTTCTCATAATCCAGTTGTTTTATGTGGGTCCAGTTATCGATCTTGAGCTTGATGGCTTCCGAGAGGCCTATACCAAGATCCACCTCAATGCAGATACTCGCACAAGCTTGCATATTGTCTTTTGGTTCGCTTCTGTCTATATATTTGCCTGTTGTGTTTCCTATTGCAGGCGCTGATTCATCTCCCAAGCAATGTAGAGGCAGGTGTGGGAACCCGACCCAAACTGGAACAGCATTTGGGACGTCCATTTCTGGATCAAATTCAGAAGTCAAGTGGTTTAAATATAATCTTCTGGTGTCCATGAAGTATGGTCCATTTTCAAAAATTAGATCCTGATCGCTCTTGGATT
Organism: Pinus albicaulis; assembly: GCA_034641835.2. NCBI lineage: Eukaryota > Viridiplantae > Streptophyta > Pinopsida > Pinales > Pinaceae > Pinus > Pinus albicaulis. The sequence goes on from CM076578.1 coordinate 1,626,554,817, forward strand.
CAAAGTGGAAGGTGTAGTAACATCTTCCATAGAAGCAGATGGAGATTTTTCCTTGGGTGAACTGAGCCCAATTTCTTTCAACCCATTTCTGAACAATTTTGGCGGAAGGCCACAGACCTGTGAACTGGCCAAGGAGACCATTCTTGAAAAGAGAGATCGTAGCTTTCTTGAGCAGAGTAGGGGGCAAGGAGATCTCAGGGATTGAGTCCATTTTTTTAACGAACTTAGAAATCGTCAGTCTGGCCCATTGTGGACCCAAAGAGTCAATAAAAGAGGTGAAAGTAGCCATTGTTACATCAAGATAGCCATTGTTCGATGGTGAGGTGCCAGCGTTTGGGGAAGGTTCTCCTGGATTTGGCTCTGGGAAATCCATGACGGCGGAGGCAATTATTCAGAATGCGATACAGCTTGGGCTACTAGGTCACACCTCCAGGAAGAGCATGAATTTCTTGAATTAGGATTTTATGAATTGATTTTCAAATTGATTCAATAGTTAGGGTTTTCTCTTTAAATTTTCAAGAGTTTGGGATTGGTTTCAATTTATCAATAATTAAGATTACTGGTTTGTAGGGTCAATTTTTGCAATGGTCATGGTTTTCACTTTTAATAAATTTTTTCATTGTAGGATTGGAGTGGATAATGATTATTGTTTTCATGATAGTTAGGGTTTTCTTTTAGGTTTTTGAATTCCTTATTTGGAATTTCCAATGTTGCATCTGAATGTCCACAAACTCCCATATTGACATTAAATTTTGGTCCATTAATATACCATATACTACATCCAAGAAAACTTAAGGAATATGAGAATCTCTGGAACCTAGATGCACATTTTTAGTGGTTTTGGAGGGAGGAAACCCTCTTTCCAAGGAGGATATCCCTCACTCATTTTTGTATAAATAAGGAATCCCAATGGCTTAATACGATTGCAACTTTTGGTGAACATAGACACTACTAAGATCTAGGAGCTCAAACATGCAATATACATTCCTTTATCATGTATTTGAACACTATTTGATGGTAATCAAAAATATTTTCCTATATTCAATTTGAGTTTGATGTAGAGGGCTAACTCCCCTTGGGTTAGGGCCCAACCCAGAGGCTCTAGTTTCTCTCACATGTTTTTTATTCATGCATTTTCTTTCCCAATGATATTTTATTACCTTTATGAGAGGATTTGTTTATGAAAAAATTATCATGAAGCTCTATTAATCACCTCTCTTGTGGGAAATGTGGTTAGATACATTTCATTGAAAGTTAAAAATTTATAGTTACTTTATTTTATTGTTGTTAGATCTGGGATTAGTCTTTTGTTTTCATTTCCATTTCCTACAAATTAGTTATTGGTTTAGCAGTTTTCTTTAAGCATGGGAAGCATACTCTCTTGTGGATGTAAATCTTGTGCATAATAAAATATAGGTTTTCTTTATAATGTAGTATTCATGCCTCAAATAAAATTCAACTCATCATTTCTCTGTTATTTCAACTTTCTGCAATTTGCACTGTTAGCATGCTCTAGATGATCGACAAGATAAAGTAACTTTTTGTGGTGCATCTAGGAACTATTTATAATTTGTAGGCTTAGCATTGTCAATTAAAATCCTCATCCTATCGCCAAATCCATTCTTCCTACTTCAACAATTGCTTCAAAATATTGTTCACCGACAATACATGTATTTTTTGTTGAAGGCCACCATGTGCATTGTTCATTGAGTAATATGGGCCCTTCAACGGTAATATTGGAAATGGATTGATACAACTCTATTCTAACTTCCACTACCCTTTCCCGCATTCAAATATCCTTTTTGGCCCTCATAATGCTCACTGATTCAATCTCGTAGCAATATAGGGAAATCCTATAGAAATCATGTAGTAATCCTGTAGCGTCCAGTAGCATTGTGTATAAGCCATCCAAATTTGAACATAATTGTCCTTAAAGATATAGTATTTCCTCCTAGACCTTAATAATTTGTCTTAATCTATGAAACCGTGATTGAGGAAGACTAAAGACCACTTAAGACTTTCCTTTCCACCACTGCAATTCATTTATGAAATTAGGGTTTGGAAATAAGTTCATGCATTTAATGACATAATGATGATTCACATGATTATTTCATTAAGAGCTTGATGAAATCTGTCACTAGGGTACAATATCTCTTGAATGTAGTCAAGGATGATTTCATGCTCTTTACCTTATGAAATTTAGACTAGGTTTTTGTTTTTTGTTTTATACTTCTTAAGCTAGGGTTTCCATTTCAAGCATTGTTACGTCTTATGCATAGACTATGTTTCCCTTGGATGAAACATTTAGATTCTACATATATATTAAGGTTTTAATTCTATAATTAAAGTAACATTTACATTCCTACAAGTAGATTAGCACTTCCATTTTTTCATGTAGATTGGCATTTCCGTTTATGCAAGTATATTAACATTTCAATTTCTGCAAGTATTTTAGCATTTCAGTTTTTTCAAGTATATTAACATTTCCATTTTTTCAAGTATTTTATAAATCTCCATTTATACTATCTAATTTTCTTAAAAACCTAGATTCAGTTGACAAAGTGGTCTTTTCATACCTTAGTTTGTTCCATTTCCTCAGAGTAACTTGAGTAGAACTTAGCCTAATGTGAATATAGCATTACCACCTATTAATTTTGTATGAACCCTAGGTTGATAATTAAAGTTGGTATCATTGGGAGTTGCAACACCATTGTTGCAATACTAGGGCCCATCATATTATTATTATTATTAGTCTACATAGTCTGATTCATCATCCTTTAATTCAAACATTGTCTTATTTAGTTATTTCTCCCTTGGTAGGAATTCCTCTTTAAAAATATCATTCATTTCTCAAAATTTCCTGTCTTTGTTATGCACAATATTCTTATTTTTTTATTCTAAATATTATAACATTTCATACCATCCATATAGCCAAAAAAGATACACTTTTTGTCTTTATTATCTAGCTTACTCTAATTTTCATTTGGAATGGGTACAAAAGCATCAGAACCAAATACTTAATACGTTTATGAGATGGTTCCCTACCATTTCATACCTTTTGTGGAGTATTTTAATTCAACACTGATAAGGGTGAGAAACTCAAAAGGTGACTTATAACATCCACTACCTCTACTCAAAATTTCTATCCTAACCTATCCAATGAGTATGTTCCTTTCTTTTTCCATCAGTGTAATGTTCAACCTTTCTGAAAATCCATCCTATAGAGGTGTGTATGGAGTGTTACTTTACCTTTTCATACCAAACTTCCTGCATAATTTCTTGAATCCATATATAAATGATATAAAATACAAATATTAATATATTGATGTTACTAACATATGTCCAAACACATCATCGTGCACCAATTGTAATATTTCCTTCTCTCTCGTAGAACCATAGGGGAATTTCGCCCAGTTTATTTTTCAATATAAGTGGCATTAGCAAGTTGCAAATTCCAAATATAAATTGGACATACCTTCTACTATACCTTTACCATTTAGTACTTCAAGCACCTTCTATCTGATTTTTCCTTGTCTTTCCATGGCATAGTTTTCTCTCTAAAGACTATAGCATATTTTCCATCTTTAACTTCACTCTTAGGAACAATGTAACTATTTCATCCCTCACCAATAGTTCTTCCTATAAAATTTTATAGATTCCCAATACAAACTTCCCTAAAAATTACCATTGATTATCAAACCATCCTGCTTGTTTCTTTTTCGAACATTTTTTTTAGACTTCCGTTACTCATTTTAGTAACATACATTTAATTTATGTCAAATACTGGGCTACATAGAACCCCAAGGATTGTACTAATCCTTTCTTCAATGTGCTTGAAATTTACTTTTCCTTGTCCTATGATTTTGGCTACTAAATCATCGTGTGGGAAAACTCCACAACCTTCATATATATCATAATCACAAAAAAAATTTCTGTGATGATTCATATGGAAGCATGCAACTATGTTAATCAACCATAGATCATGATTTGTATATATATTCTTGAGGAAACGAAGTACACATACTGTCTGTTAGGGTCCTATAAATATAGGATTCATAATTTTGAATTGAATTTTGATAGTCTTGTAAAATATGTACATACCTTGCTTTCTGAAATTTGTTTTCCCATGTTTTGAAAAAAAATTAAAAAAAAATAATTCAAAAAGAGGGTAAAAATTCCTAAAAGAAAGATCAAGGGACTTAAAAAATATAGACCCCAAAAGAAAAAGATGAGAATAAGACCTGAAAGTGAGAGATTCCAAATTCCACTAATTTTTAATTTTCTGAAAAATAAATGATTATGGCAGAGTGTCAAAAAATTCCATAATCCATGATGAGTTAAACTGTTTAATCTTAACTTGTCATGTTTTCAATTTCTAGTTTTAGATAGTGAATAAAGGTTTGACGAATAGTTTAATCCTGACAAATCAGTAGATACGTAGAGAATAATGAGGAGCTCAATAGTTTAATCTAAGACCTCAGATGAAATAAGGTAGATTTAAATAGTTTATGCTCTAAAAATAATAAATGTTTTAAGGTTGCAAATCTAAATGCACCTTCCAAATGAAGAAAAAATGTTAGAATAAGGTTGAGTAGGTAGAATGAACTGCAGAAAGCATGTGATATTGATCATTAGGAAAAATCACTAATTTCCCCTTCCTTATAAGTATTCAATATTCTAAACTGTCAGTCAAATAGGCTCAGAGCATTTTTCTGAATTTTGTTGGGACCAGACCCAAGGCTTAATGACTGGCTAGTTGAAAATGTTCAGTTCTTATTTTAAAATCCCCATTTATCATTATTCATCCCTCATTCATACACTCCTTTTCATAAGTAAAGACTCATTCTTACTTATTTAAGCATAAAACCCCATTTCATTAACTTCATCCTTTCAGAAACATGCATAAAATCCTAAAAAATACATTTATCCTAAGTATTGGTGAAATGATTAAAAGATAAGCTATGATTTACTCTTACACTTTACTTAGTGATTTTATGTATTTTGTGTTATATTCCATTTCCCTTTCATATTAACTTTTAACCTATTTTATTAAATCCATAACTAATTACCTTATCCTACTTATTTAACTCCCTATATCTAAATACCCCAAAAAAACCCACTATTATAAAGTTTTAGACCATAGTTATTACCCATGTGTTAAAATAAAAAACCCCAATTAAAAAGCCCTTTGGTCTAAACTATCACTAAATGAATATCCCACCCCTATGATCATTAAACCATTTAAAAATGTTTAAACACTATATAATAATATAATACAGCTCACAAACATTAAATCCAAAGTTTTGAATCAAATATATAATTTTCATAAAGTTCGAAAAGCTTGGCCCTACTTATACATATGACCCCGCACCTTTGTATTTGTTAAAAACATTATCCTATGTTTTAAAACCGTTATTCATCCTCCTTCATATAAGCCAATGCATACATAAACCCTTCCCCGCATAATTTTATAACCCATAATTTTGTTGAAATAAACTAAGGTTTATTTTAATCAAATAACACCTCTCCCTTATGCCTATCCCCGCCACATTATATAAAGCCATTTGTTTTATATAAATTAATGCATACCGCATGCATAATACACTCCGCCTTTATATATGATTAACCCTTTACCCATTCATATTTTATGAAGGTTTAAAAAATATATTAACTACCTGGTCATAAAAGTTTCTCGGTCCCACCATTTCTTAAGCCGCAGCTTCCCATTTGATCCTAACCATTTGCATCAAAGCTCCAAATCCAACGGCCTACATGAAATATCGCACAGAGAAATTAATCGATTAACCAAATCCAAAATGGACGCGAAATGGGCAGTTTTTCCCATTTCTCTTTCTGCAACGTGTTGCTTTCTTACTAGATAGCGTGCATTTGGTGCAAATCAGCTTACCACCCAAAACCTATGCGATAACCACTGTCTATTTTTCATTCAAATGCCAAAACCACCATCTCGCCATGATGCAATTTGAATTAAATGTTGATTAAATATGACCAAATCTATGGTTAAATCCTCGGGAACAAGAATTTTGTTTCAATATTTCTCATTTTAACCCTTTCGCACTGCCCTCGACTATCAGAAATCCTTGTTTAAAGCCTTTTAAGCCTTGATTCTCATTTTTTCACCCGAAACCTTTGCAGTTATCAGAATTAAACCTCTGAAGACCAATTGAAGAGTTGTTCACCGCTCCAAATATCTGTTGAAGTCTTTAAAATTCAACGGAAATCCTTAGAAACTTTTTTCAAACCCTTATACCTGCATGTAACAAGTATTTCAAGCTCCAAATCAAGCAAGAAAACCTCTGAAGGTATCCTAAGCCTCTGTTACTCATTTCAAAAGAATTTTTAGCCCAAATTATTCATTGAGAAAGGCTGAAGAAATCCCTATTTCTTGTTCTCTAAATCAGTGAAGGTCTGTAAATCATTTGAAGATTGAAATCGAAAGAAAAAATCAAAGGAAATAACGATATTCTACTAATTTTCATCTAGGAACCCTTGTTAAAGTAAAAAATACTTATGTAAACCATTTAATCTTATAGAAGAAGCCAGAATGCCTAAAAAACAAAGTTAAACCTCCACAGATAGATCTCATTCCACAGGTATTTCAAAAGCCTCCAATCACCTTCTTTAAGACCTCTATTTCATTAAAAAATTGTTTGATTTTTTGCAGGTTATTATCAGAATATGAAATTGGGCCAAAAACTTCAATACTAGTTGACAAAATTGTTTGCTCCAAATTCTCATAATTTAATTCAAAAGCTTCATTCAAAAAACATTTTGTATACAAAGAAAGAATAAAATGAAGTCAGAGAAAGATAAGAATGATGAAATTTGCATAGTGAATGGTAAAATTGAAATCAAAATTCACAATGACAGTGAAAACAGAACAGTAAAAAAGCATCAGAGTTAAAGTGTATCAGAAAAAAGTGAGAGTGAAAGTTAAAACAAAATTACAGAGCAGTCAAGGTAAAACAATAAAAGTAAAAACAGAGTCAGTAATGGTTAATAGAGATGAAATAATTTCACCAACAACAATGAATTTTATCCAAAGTGAAAGTAAAAATAGTTAAAAGAACAAAAAGGTTAAAAGATGAAAATATAACAAGAAGGAACGTTTTTGAAGAAATTTCCTGTTTAAGTCATTGTTTTGCAGAAACTATTGTGACCAATCCAAGATGAATTTTGAAAAACCGAAGGATTTTTATGTTCTTAAGATGTCAAAAGAAAAAAATCTCTCTCATGTTTCTAACAGCCATTATGGGTTGGGAAATATTAAACAATATTGGAAAGCACTTTTTGCAGAAAATTCATGTTAAGTCATCATTTTGCAGAGCAAATTGTGGCCAATAAAAAATACATATTACAAAAATGAACGAAATTTTTGTTCCTAAGAGACCCATATACAAAAACCTATCTCACTTTATGCATAGATATTACATAATGAGAGATACGTACGCATCGTTACACCCTATTTTTTAAACTCTGTAAAACATTGTTTTACACATAGTTTTGCAGAGCCTATTGTGAAAAGCTGGAGCATAATTTTAGGAAACAGAGAGAGTTTTATCTCACCAACCTATTAGTCTACAATAACCTATTTCATGTTTTACACATCTATTTTTTATTGAGAAATAAAAGGGTATCATTGGACCCCAAGTTTGCAGAATTGCTAGAGCAGAATGCACAAAGAAACGAAACAATTAGTGACTTGGATGCCTCATCATCAACTAAGAGTTGAGATCAAATTCAAATTATCCTCTTTGTAATCACCTATCCACAAAAATTAGTCCCAAATAGATGCATTATTTTTTAGTGTCCTTTACTTAATTTCTATTTATGTAAAGTAGTTGGAGATATTTGTAAACCAATCTTGATATTTTTTCAAGATATTATAATTTAGAATTTGTATAAATACTTCACTCTTTGAAGTATTTTGGTGTGGAATAAAATTTCTGGACTTACTATAGACAATTTTGTTCAACATTGGAGGCTATTGTGTGTTTTAATTCAAAGTAGTAGACTGGACAAGCTAACTGGCATCATAATTCAAGATCCCTGTGATAAGCTGATGAGTGAAGTACTTCCTACTTGTCACTATTTCCTTTTATAAGTTTCATACATTAATTTTATGTTTTTTCTATCTAAATGTGTAACTAGGAGTATTACTATAGGATTAGTCAAGTGCTCTCTGTCTTTAACTACTTTCCATTTTAATGTTTTCTTCTGATTTCTGGTGCAAGGAACCCTAAATTCTCCTTCTCCCGTTTGACCTCTGCCTTCTACTTCCATTTATCCCGATCATACCACCTTGCAAAAAACCACATTCCCAAATCTTTGAGGGTTATCTATCTTGCCCTAAATATATTTGTACCTTTTTGGCCTTGATTTCTAGTGCTGCTAGCTTGATTTAGACCCCATAGCCCAATGGACAAGTAGATTTCTCTCTATCTTGCCTCCAAGTGATTTTTTCCCACCAAACCCTTTAAACCAAAACCAAATTTTACTTTCATAACTAGCCTAATATTATAAATCAAAACAAAGTTAAAATTTAAAGAGAGAGCCCTCTCTGAACCCTAGGAAGGCTATATCCTAGAGTTTGAAGTAGGCTTGTTGTTACCTCGGACTATTTCTCTTGAGCCTGGAGAAATTAATGAGTGATAACATAATGGAGACCATACTGGGGAAACTAAAATTTTCTTCAGAAATATTTTACAGGTTCAGATTTGATCTATGATGGTGGACAATGATCAGACACACAAAAGTTAAAATCATCCACCTGGTGACTCCAAATCAATCTCACAATCAAGACTCCACTGGAGGAATTAACCTTAAAGAAAAATATGGAAAGATCAGGCTTTCAACTTGGATCTTAATCCAAGATATTATGTTCTTTCTCATTAAGAAATTTTTTCAATGTATATTGTATTTTATAGAAGATCTTAGATTAGTTTTTAATTATTTTCATTTGAATATTGTAAGTACTAATTCTCTCAATCTCTTTGAGAAGCTTTCTTCTGAATCTAATCATGATCATTTTTTAATTTTGAAGCCTCAAATAATCAAGACTAATCTTACAATCCCTGTACATAATCTTGTACCATATAAAGTTCCAGATAGATATAAGTCCCCTATTTTACCTCCTATACTCCATGATTTTTCTTATAACTATTACAAACATCTTCCTATATTTTATGGAGAGAATGGTATTGAGAATTATTTGGACCTATTTGAGATTGATGAAGATGATGTTAAAATTAGACTTTTTTCTCTTTCTTTGCAAAATAGAGTAAAAATTTGGTTCAAGAATCTACCTAATGCAAGCATCTCAAATTTCCAACAGTTTGTTAAATTTTTCCTTGATAGATGGATAATCAAAGTTAATCCTTTTGTGATCATAGAAGAATATAATCAGTTAAAAATACATCCAAATGAAACAATACAACAATTTTCTGACAGATTTAATCAAGTTTATTATTCAATGCCAGAAAATATTAAACTTCCTCATGATTCAGCTCTCTTGCATTATCCAAGTGCTTTTGATCCAGAAATAGAATTTCGATTAAGAGAAAGAGATCCAGAAACACTTGTACAGATGCAAAACATTGCAGTTGATGTAGAAGTTAATCTACAAATCATACAGGAAAAATTGAAAGAAGTAGAAGAAGAGAAGAACAACATTGTAGAAGTAAAACTGAGCCTTTTGGTAAGAAAACTAGAAAAAATCATACAAAAGATAACTATGAAAGATGAATTTTTTGTTCAATATCACCATGATACACTTATTTAAGAAATAGAAGAGGTTGATAGCCATGAACAAATTCCTACTCATTCCAATTATCATATATCATAAAATGGATTTACAAATCAATATGTGGAAGAGGAATCTACTGATCTAATGTGTATGTTTGATGACATTCTTTATTTTTATGATTTTCCTAAGTATGATAGTTATGATGATAGTTATGCTTTCCAAACTCAAGCTAACTTTACAGAGAAATCAAAAGCTAATTTGTGGGATGAGGAAACTCAGTTTCAGCAACCAGAATACAATAATCAGCTAATGCAAATCAAATATGAGAGTAAGGAAGAAAGTGCACAAAATTTGGAAATATCTAAAGGTTCTTTACCTATTTGTTTTTATTCATTTTAGTTCATAAGAGACAATTTTCATGCTATCAATAATCATAAGTCTTTAGATATTGCTATGTACAACAAAGAAGATAATGAAACTCTTGATCAGGATATTTTAGTTTCACGATTGCAGTTATCAAATTCCATTGAAACATTTGATCAAATAACACAAGAAAGTTCCATACCACTATGTTTTGATTGATTTCATCTTTTAAAGGAAATGTGGTATAAAATCATTAAAGAAAAGGACAAGCAACTTGTTGAATTTTATGAAGTCCAAGGGATTTCCATATCCAATAGATTGCAACCATCCTCACAAGTTTTTCATGATCCAATAGCATATATGTTGGATAATTAATGCATTCGAAGACTTTCTCCATTAACTAACTATGAGTTTCAGAATCAATACGATAAAGGTTTCAGCAATCAAACATTACAATCAGTAGGAATATCATCACAAAGTTTACAGGGAGATAAAGATGAAAGTAACATTTCAGTTTCATGGCATGGAGGACATCCAGAACAGATGTATAGTTGTTTAGATTAGTTAAACATTAGTGTATATATTTTATAAGATTCTTTTAAAATTTTTCTAGAGTCAACAAATTAAATCAAGTATTTCCTTATCCTCTCATTTGTTGACAAGTTTCTAATAGGTTGCACAATTACAGTTTTGACAATCAACAAGTACATGCAACAAAATACCTCAATATATATAATGCTTAAATGGTTGCAATGGATGTTTCATTTTAACTAACCAACAGTTGAACAACTGATTAGAGTAAGTAGGTAGGATTTCAACTTATTACAGTTTTTCAGTTTTCAACTAGTTTGAAATAATTCATTAAAATTTGAAAGCCAAGGAAAAGGCCCTAAAATATTGATTATGTAGTAGTTTGGTATGAAATTTGCACCATATCAGATTTCAGTTTGCAGAAAAAGGTGTAAATTAAGTTCAAGAGTTTTTAGTCACAGCATATGCATGTTTGGGATTGGCCTAATGGATGAGGTTACTAGTCGACGGTGTTCTTGATATCTCGCAAGGAGATCCCATCCCCATGTGAATCCGCTGTTAGAGTCCTATAAATATAGGATTCATAATTTTTAATTGAATTTTGATAGTCTTGTAAAATATGTACATACCATGCTTTATGCAAGCTGTTTTCCCATATTTTGAAAAAAAATAAAAATAAAAAACTGGGTAAAAATTCCGAAGAGAAAAATCAAGCGACTTAAAAAATATAGACTCCAAAAGAAAAACATGAGAATAAGACCTGAAAGTGAGAAAGTCCAAATGCCACTACTTTTTACTTTTCTGAAAAATAAATTATTATGGCAAAGTGTCATAAAATGCCATAATCCATGATGAGTTAAATTTTTTAGTCTTAACTTGTCATGCTTTCAATTTCTAGTTTTAGATAGTGAATAAAGGTTTGACAGACAGTTTAATCCTGACAAATTAGTAGATAGGTAGAGAATAATGAGGAGCTCAATAGTTTAATCTAAGCCCTCATATGAAATAAGTTAGATTTAGATAGTTTCTGCTTTAAAAGGAATAAATGTTTCAAGGTTGCAAATCTAAATACACCTACCAAATGAAGAAAAAATGTTAGAATAAGGTTGAGTACGTAGAATGAACTGGAGAAAGCATGTAATATTGATCATCGAGAAAAATCACTAATTTCCCCTTCCCTACAAGTATTCAATATTCTAAACTCTCAGTCAAACAGGCTCGGAGCATTTCTCTGACTTTTGTTGGGACCGAACCCAAGGCTTGATGACTAGTTAGTTGAAAATGTTGAGTTCTTATTTTAAAATCCTGATTTATCATTATTCATCCCTCATTCATACATTATAACTCCTTTTCATAAGTAAATAATCATTCTTACTTAGTGAAGGATAAAACCCCATGCAATTAACTTCATCCTTTCAGAAACATGCATAAAATCCTCAAAAATACATTTATCCTAAGTATTTGTGAAATGATTAAAAGATAAGCTATGCCTTACTCTTACACTTTACTTAGAGATTTTATGTATTTTGTGTTATATTCCATTTCCCTTTCATATTAACTTTTAACCTATTTTATTAAATCCCTAACTAATTACATTATCCTACTTATTTAATTCCCTATATCTAAATACCCCAAAAAACCCCACTATTATAATGTTTTAGACCAAATTTATTACCCATGTGCTAAAATAAAAAACCCCAATTAAAAATCCCTTTGGTCTAAACTATCATTAAATAAATATCCTGCCCATATGGTCATTAAACCATTCAAAAAGGTTTAAATACCATATAATAATATAATACCACTCACAAACATTAAATCCAAAGTTTTGAATCAAATTAATTATTTTCATAAGGTTAAAAAAGCTTGGCCCTGCTTATATATATGACCCCGCACGTTTGTATTAGTCAAAAACATTATCCTATGTTTTAAAACCATTATCCCTCCTCTTTCATATAAGCCAATGCATACATAAACCCTTCCCCGCATAATTTTATAACCCATAGTTTTGTTGAAATAACCTAAGGTTTACTTTAATAAACTAACACCTCTCCCCTATGCCTATCCCTTCCACATTATATAAAGCCCTTTGTTTTATATAAATTAACCCATGCCGCATGCATAATACACTCCACATTTATATATGAGTAACTCTTTACCCATTCATATTTTATGAAGATTTAAAACATATATTAACTATCTGCTCATAAAAGTTTCTCGGTCCCACAATTTCTTAAGAAAAAGCTTCCCATTTGATCCTGAACATTCGCATCAAAGCTCCAAATTGGACGACCTACATGAAATATCACATAAGGAAAGTAATCGATTGACCAAATCGAAAATGGATGCGAAATGGGCAGTTTTGCCCGTTTCTCTTTTTGCAATGTGTTGCTTTCTTACTAGATCGCGTGTGTTTGGTGCAAATCAGCTTACCGCCCAAAACCTATGCGATAACCACTATCTAGTTTTCATTCAAATCTTGAAACCACCTTCCCGCCATGACGCAATGTAAATTAAATGTTGATTAAATACGACCAAATCTATGGTTAAAACCTTGGGAACAAGCATTTTGTTTCAATATTTCACATTTTAACACTTTCGCACTGCCCCCGACTATCAGAAATCCTTGTTTAAAGCCTTTTAAGGCCTGATTCTCATTTTTTCACCCAAAACCTTTGTAGTTATCAGAATTAAACCTCTGAAGAGCGATTGAAGAGTTGTTCACCGCTCCAAAAATCTGTTGAAGTCTTTTAAATTCAACGAAAAGCCTCATAAACTTTTTTCAAACCCTTATACCTGCATGTCACATGTATTTAAAGATCCAAAGCAAGAAATAAAACCTCTGAAGGTATCCTAAGCCTCTCTTACTCATTTCAAAATACTTTTTAGCCCAAATTATTCATTGAAAAAGGCTCAACAAACCCATATTTCTTGTTCTCTAAATTAGTGAAGATCTGTAAATAATTTGAAGATTGAAATTGAAAGAAACAATCCAAGGAAGGAACCATATTCTACTGATTTTCATCTAAGAACCTTTGTTAAAGTAAAAAATACTTCTATTTACCATTTAATCCTACAGAAGAAGCCATAATGCGTAAAAAACAAAGTTAAACCTACATGGACAGATCTCATTCCACAGGTCTTTCAAAATCCTTCATTCACCTTCTTGAAGACCTCTGTTTCATTAACAATCTTTTTAATTTTTTGAAATTTATTATCAGAATATGAAATTGGGCCAACAGTTTCAATACTAGTTAACAAAATTGTTTGCTCCAAATTATCATATTTTAATTCAAAAGCTTCATTCAAAAAATATTTTGTATACAAAGAAATAATAAAATCAAGTCAGAGAAATATCATAATGATGAAATGTGCACAATGAATGGTAAAAGTGAAATCAGAATTCACAATGACAGTGAAAACATAACAATAAAAGAGAATCAAAGTTAAAGTGTATCAGGAAAAAGTCAAAGTGAAAGTTAAAACAAAGTTACAGAGCAGTCAAGGTAAAACAGTAAAAGTAAAAATAGAGTCAGCAATGGTTAATAGAGATGAAAATAATTTCACCAACTACAATGAATTTTATCCAAAGTGAAAGTAAAAACAGTTAAAAGAACAAAAAGGTTAAAAGATGAAAACATAACAAGAAGGAACATTTTTGAAATTTTTTTTTTGTTTAATTCATTATTGTACAGAAACTATTGTGACCAATCAAAGATGAATTTTTCCAAACAGAAGGAGGTTTATGTTCTTAAGATGTCAAAATACAAAAACCTCTCTCACTTTTGTAACAGGGCGAAAACGCGAAGTTGGGAAACACTTTTTGGCATGAGATAGAATTCGAGAGAGTTTTTTAATTTCTCGGCCGAGAAAAAAAGTCAACAAAATTTCTCGGCCGAGAGTTGTGTGAAAAATTTCTCGGCCGCAAAGTCTCGGCCGAGAGTTAGAAAAACTCTCGGCCGAGAGTTTTATTGTGCAAACTCTCGGCCGCAAACTCTCGGCCGAGAGTTTTTAAAACTTTTGCCCGGGATTTTTCCCGCGCATAAATTGGTTTAAAACTCTCGGCCGAGAGTTTTAAAAATTTCTCGGCCGAGAGTTTCTGGTCAACAAAAAACTCAGAAAACTCTGCAGTTTTGAGAAACCTGCAACTTTGGAGGGACAGAACACCTACAAAAACAAAATGTTATATGTCGGACCAAGTACCATTAGATTCGTCTCTAAATCTAGTTTTTGATGATGTGAGATTTATGGAGTTTCATTAAAAAATTCAATTTTTTATTAATTTTTTACTAAAATATGTCACTATGGAATTTCATTGTTCGAAAAATTGCACTGAATGAAAATTCAATAACTTTCAAATGAGGACACCAAAAAATTCAAAAAAATCATAGCGCACTTCCTCTCCCTGTCTGAAAATTACCAGACAATTCTCAGTTTCGCTGTGCACTAGTGCAATATATGCAGATTATGATGCTATGGTTTTTTTCCAAAAAATGAATAACCTTCCCTAAAAAAAGTAAAGGATAATAAAGTGACTATTTATGTTTGCCTGAAAATTTCAAGTATATGCAGTTAGTAAACAACAAATTTACCCCTCTATATGTCAATATATATATATTTTTTTTAAATATCGGTATGGAGGTAAGACAATTCTCTACAATTCTTGTTTTTATGTCAAAGCATAATTTGCGATAAAAATATGAGTTTAGTGGAGTTGAAGTTGAAAAACATAGAAAATTACAATTTTCAACGTCAAAAAAGGGCAAAAAGTGTTTCCCAACTTCACATTTTCACCCAACAGCCATTATGGGTTGGGAAATAATAAACAATATTGGAAAGCACTTTTTGCAGAAAATTCCTGTTAAGTCATCATTTTGCAAAGAAAATTGTGGCCAATAAGAAACACATATTACAAAAATGATGGAGGTTTGTTTTCATATGAGACCCATATACAAAAACCTATCTCACTTTGTGCACAGGTATTAAAAAATGAGAGATACACGCGCATCTTTACAGCCTATTGTTCAGACTCTGTAAAACTCTGTTTTAAACATCATTTTGAATAGCCTATTGTGAACAGCTGGAGCAAAATATTATTAAACTGAGAGACATTTATCTCCCCAACCTATTCATCTACAATAGCCTCTTTCACTTTTTACATATCTATTTCAGATTGATAAATAACACGATATCATTGGATCCCAAGTTTGCAGAATTGCTAGAGCAAAATGCACAAAGAAAATAAATAGTTAGTGACTTGGATGCCTCATCATCAACTAAGAGTTGAGATAAAATTTGAATTATCCTCTTTTTCATCACCTATCCACAAAAAATAGTGCCAAATAGATGCATTAGTTTTGAGTGTCCTTTACTTAAGTTCTATTTATGTAAAACAATTGGAGATATTTGTAAACCAATCTTGATATTTTTTCAAGATATTCTAGTTTAGAATTTGTATAAATACTTCACTCTTTGAAGTATTTTTCTATGGAATAAAATTTCTGGACTTACTATAGAATTTTTTTTTGAACATTGAAGGCTATTGTGTGTTTGAATTCAAAGTAGCAAACTATACAAGCTAACTGACATCATAATTCGGGATCCCTGTAATAAGCTGATGAGTGAAGTACTTCCTACTTGTCACTGTTTCCTTTTCTAAGTTTCATGCATTCATTTTATGTTTGTTCTTTCTAAATGTGTAACTAGGAGTATTACTATAGGATTATTCAAGTGCTCCCTCTCTTTAACTAGTTGCCATTTTAATGTTTTCTTTTGATTTTCGGTGCAAGGAACCCTTAATTTCTCCCTCTCCCATTTGACCTCTGCCTTCTACTTCCATTTTCCGGATCAAAGGATCCTTAAGTTACCTTTATCCTGATCATACCACCTCACAAAAAAACCACTTTCCCAAATCTTTGAGGGTTATCTATCTCGCCCTGAATATATTTGTACCTTTTTGGCCTTGATTTCTAGTGCTTCTAGCTTGATTTAGACCCCATAGCCCAATGGAAAAGTAGATTTCTATATATCTTACCTCCATGTGATTTTTTCCCACCAAACCCTTTAAACCAAAACCAAATTGTACTTTCATAACTAGCCTAATATTATAAATCAAAACAAAGTTAAACTTTAAAGAGAGAGCCCTCTCAGAACCCTAGGAAGGCTAGATCCTAGAGTTTGAAGTAGGTATGTGGTTACCTTAGACTATTTCTCTTGAACCTGGAGAAATTACTAAGTGATAACACTATCCTCCATTTGAGGAAGATTTTGTTGCTATAGAACGAGAAACATGATATTCCTTTGCTTTGTCACCAATTTTATATCAACCATGTTTCTTGTGATGCCCTTAATTTCTATATATCCAATATGATTTTATCAATTATCCTAGAGATTTAGATATTCTGCTAGATTTAAATAATTTACTTAAGGACTTTCTATCGTGATATCATATTCTTAAAAATAAGTAATTTACATTCTAACTTTCCATATTTTTCTGTATCTTTTCCTCATATAACAAGGATGATATTTTTTCATCAAAACTTAATGTAGTGACATTATTACCTATGTAAAAAACTAGACTATCACATGAGTCTATTAAAGGATAATGAGAAAAAAGTGATAACTTATATTTATTTGAAGTCATAATGTCAATAGATGATAATTTATTTTACACTGTAGTGAAGGCATTTGTATGCTCCATCACTAATATACATCATTCATCCTCAAGTTATATGGCTTCCTCTATAGGAATAATTTTTTCATCGGGGAATTATACTAATATAAACCCCCTAACTTATTCAAAAAATGTATATTTCATATCTTCTCTTGAAACATTTAGTAATACTAAATATGAGAAACAAAATTATATCTTACTCTTTATCTTCCAATCCAACTTGGTCCAGTATTTTTTTCATATCCTTATTGAGGAAGTACCTAAATCCCTAGTGATCCATTGAACTTTCTCCAACTATTAAATATCTTTAATTTTTAACTTCCACAACTCAAAACATTTCCCATTGAATTTCCCAATCTCTATCTTTGAAATACTTCATAATTACTTTCAACATAAGAATTGACACCACATATCTCCAATCATAACTAGCTTTCCAATGGAGCCTTATCTAGAAAGACACCCCCTTGAATCCAAGTTCTTATATCAAATGTTAATTTTAATGATGTACACATAATTTCTATAAATACACTCTCTATTGAAGAAAAAGGGGAAAAAATGGAACAAGCATACATTTAACACGAATATTTCACCCTATAAATCTTTAAAAAAAAAGTGAAATATTTTGTATTATATTATGTCTTTACAATGTTGCAATACAATATGTATATACCATGGCAACCACAAACCCTAGTCCACTAGCTCTATATAGTAAAAAACCAGAGTGACTTAAATAAAATTAAAAAACTACGGGTTGAACCATCATGTGCCATAAAATCCCTAAACATAACAAACGTGTGTCTAAAAGAGATGAAGAAAATTGCCTATTTTATTTTTGAGGGATATCCCCCTTCTGACCCCCTATTATTCCTAGTGCAATGTATTATGCAAGGGGCTAGTTATGTAAATAATATAACACCTATAAAAAATATAGGAATGGGTTTTGATACCTTAAACATTGTTTTATTAGAACGAGTATGAGGTTTTTAACCATGCATATAGTTCTTAAGGCCTTAGACATGTTTTGTTGATACAATTGATTTACTGAGCCTAATATATTCCTTTTTAACTGAAAAAACATGGATAAGGTGAAAAATAAGTAAAGTGTTTGTGTAAATGAATAGTTGGCCCATGTATGTAACATAAATATTGTTTTACATAATAATGATTGGAATTGAGTCCACCAACATTATTCAATAAGGAATATTAGTATCTCCAAATGTAGAATATGTTTTTAGGACTCGTCGACCATAAACATGGGCATATAAAGGAATATTTATTACATGAGTGTAATATGGATACCATTATGTGATTTTATTATAGGCATGGGTCTTATGGATTTTACACTAATATAAGCATCAAATGAATTTATTAGGGATCAATTTATGGCTTTTGGAGCTCATGGATGATGCATAGGGTAAAGAACCACCACCACAAATTATAAATGCAATATTTACCATACAAATATATTATGGTAATCATTATAAGGTTTTAGGGAAAAAAATGGTTACTATGGCATAAGTACAAGAATAAACCGAACATCTAAGGGATTTCATATTTTTCATTAAAAAGCCATTTATATAGTTGCAAACTACAACATATGTGACACAAAAGGAATATTTGGCCCGTGAATATAATATTGGTTTCGCTATGAGTTTTTTCACACAAGGCAAGATCATGTCCTATGGAATAATGCAAATATCATAGAACAAAAAGGAAATTTTAAGGCTCACGGACCATGTGCAATGCCCAAAATGAAGATAAAGGTAGAGGGTATTTTCACTCAGTAGCTTAATATGGGAAAAATTATGGTATTTTTTTAACCTTTAAGTAAAAATAAGGACCTATATGGTATTGGGAGGAATAACACCATGTTGAGGCCTTAAATTTACCTTTAGTGATCATGTACTAGGAGCAAGGGTCCCTTCCTAACAAACATGGTGTTTAAATGGATTATTTTTCCGACAAGTGTAATATGGGTTCCTCTATGAATATTTTTTGTTTATACGTTAGCCTTGGGCCATGTTTTGAAAATAAAAATGAAAATATTAGGACCAAAAATATTCCCTTTTTGGGAAATGGACCATGCAAAAATTCCATAACCACCACAAGTGCATTGTAAAAGAATTATTTATGTTTTGAGTGTAATATATGTGTCACGCACCATATATTTGTCTTATGGGGTTGAACATGTTGTAAGGATGAATTCAACATCTTATCATTAAAATATAATTCTAGCGATGAAAGAATTAATATGGTCGTAAACAATGATATATGACTTGTAAAGTGAATTAGTCGACTATGAATGTAATATACACAATGAGTAGTTTTATAGATTATCTTATTGTTTTCATATTGAATCTTTGGTAGTAATCCATAAAACATTCTTCTCTAGTATAGATAATGAAGCATGTAAATGGCCCCAAATAACCTTAAAAATATGATAAAAATGAATTATTTATCCTACATGTGGGATATGGATTCTTGTTCACATGTAGAGCGTAGACCTGAGTTTACAATGAATTAGCCAACAAAACCTCTCAGAAATCAATCCTTTCAGCATCTCCATTATTAGGTGAAGTGTCATCTGAGACATCTATCAGGGACTGCAGGAACCTCAACATTTTTGTAGTGATGAAAGATATGTAAATTCTATAATTTTCATTAGTCCTTATCCACCAGTTAGTTATTCAAAAAGTAGAATTTAAGTATAAGCCTTTTCTGCTTAGTACATCCATTATGTTCAATAGAACTTTAAATCAAAAACCAAAATAGTTAAACACATTATGCACGAACACATAAATTATCCCAAACAAATATCTATTAATATTGTAAATTCTTCATTACATTCCAGCTATCATGGCTTATGAGCCTAATAGATCAATTGTTATAGCATGAATCCTTTATAAACCATCAACTACATCATCATAATACTCAAGTATATATTTATAAACCTATGCATTCACATATATGTCTGCATATATCTCTATGTATGCATCTAGATTACATTAGGACTTTATGTATTTATAGATGTACATTAGGGAAAAATATTGAAAAGAAACCTATTTATACTATGGGCAATAATTCTTAGCATGGGAAAAAATCTACAACCTAAGCCTATCAACTCTCCTTATTCACTACATTTTGCGCACTAACCCTTACCTGAATTTCATTTTTGGTACTCGTCTTCATGATTCCCAAAATATTTCCTCAAAATTATACCTTTATAGGACCCCAAAACTCAATTATAGCTCATTCTAATCCTATTTGATCTTGCATTGTCGCAATAATTCTGTCTCCAAATCTTGATGTTGTCTCAAAATTTGGTGCGCTAATTGTACTCATTTTAGACTTCCAATTTTCCTCCTTTTAAAACTTTCCTTCAAGGATGAAAGTACAATTTATTTTCTTCTTAGACCCAAATAATTGTGCCTAACCTTTCCACAAATATATGCATGCCACCTCTTAGCATGTGCAGATTCAACTTATGATTTTTTTAGTCAATGAAACTTCGAAAATATTCACGTTGTTTGTTGGTAATGATAGTAATATATTGGCTAGGTGCAACACCCACATGAAGTATAATAATTGTTGTTGTGCTCGACTTCCTCAGTGGTACATATATTTTTGAAAACTACCCCTCCACTACATCATTTAGACCTAACATCATTACCAAACTCTCAATAAACTCCACAAGTTCCACAAATTCTGCTGATGTGTCAATTTTGGCCTTCTTCTTTGATGCTCCTCGCTTGGTGGTTTTCATTTCAACTTTTCCACAATTTCTAACTTTCCAAATATTATTCTTGATCATTGTAACTTTATTATATTACTCTTTCTTCTCCATATATAATGGACACAATGAAATTATTTGAGTACCTCTCTAAAATTTATAATTATTTTCCATGCTACGTCATGATTTCAAATCTATCAAAGCTAATTCCATATACTATCACATTTAATTCTCCTAGTGTAGATTATCTTAGTGTGCATACTTGGGCCATCATATGTCCTACCCAAAACCGTTCTAATTACATGTTATGCTTTGAATCAATCCTCTGCCTTATTTTTACTCACTAAATCATTAATTAAGTGGATTTTCATTCCTATTGTGACCATGGTGTCGATATTACATGGGTGAATGTGACAATTTCTACTAATTCTTGTTATTGGTGCTTAAAAAATATCTATAATATTGAAATGTATAGGTGATGTGCTCCTCCTTTTTACTTACGCATAACTTTTTACTTGATATATCTCAAAAACATATGAAACCAATCCCTCATTATAGTTTTTTTCCCTTTTCTACGTAGATCTTCTCACTTTGTGGTGGGTCGGCTGCTCTTATATAGTTTCACTCGACTTCCATTTATGAGTCCTTTTATAGGTTCCCCATTGATATTATCTAACTTGAAAACTCCTACATATATAATAGATATGATCACATATGTACCCAATCAATGCATAATAAATTTCACTAGGTTCTTTAGAAGTTTATTTTCCTAGAGAAAAACCAAATCTCCTTGCTTGAAATTCTTCTCCTTTATGGACCTTTCATGAAAATATTTTTCTCCCACTTTCTCGACATTCTGATGAAATCCTATAACTGTTCAATCTTCTTCTAACTATAGAATTTTTAAAATTATTTATTATATTGCATGAGACTCAACTAGGTTTGTCATCACAACAACACACAAACTAGGAACTATGAAGTTCATAGACATTACTACCTCTTTTCCATATACCAACCTGAAGGGTGTATGTCCTTTCAATTTGTTACATGTTTTCATATATTACCATAGAACTACTATAACTCAGCTTCAATCACCATTATTCAGATTGGAAATTTTTCTTAGAGTGTTCTCCAAAAAAAATTGAAAGGCTTGACAATGCCATTCACTTGAGGATGATAGTGAGTACTCTCTTGGTGATAGATATGGACTTACTCTACCATGGAAAAAAATTTATTGTTCAGAGAGTGAGTACCTTGATCACTCATCAATACTTTATGGATTCCATACATTGAAACAAGGTTTTCAAATAGAAATCGCATGGCTATCTCTACGTTATAGTATTGGACTTGTTCTTCTTTAGCCCATCCGAGGTACTCTGTCGCATTTATTATGTATCTGGATATTGATCTTTTCATGGGTGGGTTTATATGTCCAATGAAATATAATTCCCACTAGACATATGCTTATAGTGTTACCTATGAAGAAAATGGAATACAATCCCTCGTAGATGGCTTCATGACCCTCTAGCACACATCATAGTTTTTGAAAAAAATAACCTTGGCATGCTTAAGAACAATGGCCCACCATGAACCTGCATGCTAGATAATTTTTATGGTATTAATTCCCACATAGTGGGCTCCTACAATTCCTTTGTGTGATTCTAAGAGTATTAATAAGCTCTCATGTTCTAATACATTACACCAAAGTATGCTAACTATGTCAATATTTTACAATAATAGTGTTATCAATTGTTAATTTGCAACCTTTAAAATGAAATGTTTCTTTTACACAACTTTACAATATTCTAGGGATAATATTTAATACAGAAGTGTCCTCAAACATGTAGTTTTATTAATAATGGAAAATAAATTACATAAAAAATTGCAAGAGTTTACAAACGTAGACTTCCACTCATTTGGAATCAGGAGACTAACCTATTTATAAGCTATATGTCCTAACTTAATTTAGTTATGGACCTCTTAAAAAACAACACGTTTCCATTTACAATAAATGATCTTCTATCCAATCTACTAGCTTTATTCCTATTTTAGAGCCTAAGATACGACTCTATTCTAGAGTCCTATCTTTTCTAACAATATTCTATTTCTAATTGTCTCTAATATTTATGAAATATCTATTAAAAATTCTAATTTAATAAATATTTTTATCCTAACTTTACATTAATATATTTGGATCATCTAACATTCCCCCCTATGATCCAAAGATACATTACAACATATACCAAGTTCATCTCTAAACTTAGTAAATTTTATTCTGCCAAGAGGTTTGGTGAAGATATCGGAGGTCCGATCTTCTAAAGGATAATAAATCAACTTGATGACATCGTTTGAAATGAGTGATCTAATATGATGATACTTGGTGTCCACATGCTTTGTCTTTGAATGAAAAACCGGATTCTTGGCAAGCTTTATTACTGACTAGTTTTCGATGAATAACGAAGTAGCTTCTGTTGGAGGAATTCCCAAGTCCTGTAAAACTCTACGCAACCAAACATTCTCACATGTTGCTTCCCATGATGAAAGGTACTCTGCTTTAGCTAAAGAAGTGGCCACTGTAGCTTATTTCTTACAACTCCAGGAAACTGCAGCTAACCCCATGTTCATTAAATAACCTGAGGTTGATGCCCTATCATCAATACTGCCAGCAAAGTAAGCATCTGAAAATCCACCAAGTACAAAATTTTTAATCTTTTTGTAAATAAGACCAAAATATTTTGTTCCTTGGATATAATGAAGAAATATTTTAGCTGCATTCCAGTGGTTGTCTCATTGTTCCTGCATAAAGTGGGAAAGAATACTGACGGCATAAGAAAGATCTGGTTGAATAGTTGTCAGATAAATCAGGCTACCAATCAACTGTCGTTAAGTAGTGCTATCCACCATTTCCCCCTTCAAATTTTGAAAGTTTCAAGTTTTGTTCCATAGGGTTAAGGATGCTTGCAATCCTGCATTCCAAATGGCTGAAGAATTTCTGCTACATACTTACTCTGAGAAATGAAGATATGATGTGGATGTTGGAATACTTCAACTCCAAGATAGTAGTGAAGTAGTCCCAAATCTGTCATCTTAAAACCTACATGTAACTCCTTTTTCACCTGTGAAATGTGATCATCAATGTTTCCAGTGATAATCAAATCATCTACATACATAACCAAAATCACCAGATTTTTACCTTGTAGGCGTACATACAAGGTATCATCAGATTCACTTCATTGAAAACCAACTTTCTGAAGGTACTCATCCATTTTCGTATACTAAGCTCAGGGAGCTTGTTTTAACCCATATAAAGCATTTATCAGTTTGCAGACTTTATGTTCCTATCCTTCAATTTAAAAACCTAGTGGTTTTTTCATGTACACTTCTTCCTATAAATCATCGTTAACGAAAGCACTTTTTACATCCATTTGATGAAATTTCCATCCCTGTTGAGCTTCTAAGGCAGGTGTGAGTCGGATGGTGTTCCATTTAGCTATAGGAGTAATTGTTTCCTCATAATCTATCCCTTCGTGCTGTGCAAAATCCTTAGCAAAAAGTCTTGCTTTATACTTGTCGATATCACCATTTTTCTTGTACTCAATTTGGTAAACCCATTTGCATCCAATGGGTTTAACATTCTGAGGACAATCAAAAAGTTTCCAAGTGTTATTGTCTTGAACTGATTGATATTCATCAACCATAGAGTGTTGCCATTTTTTATGTTTTACTACCTCTTGATAAGTATAAGGTTCAATAAAATGATTCGCTATCAAAGAAAAATTTCCTTCATTTCTTTGTGATCCCCTTGTTCCTGATTTATTATGTTCATTAGGCCTTACATCTTTCAAAAGTTGAACTGCTCATTTTGGAAATCGATTTTCACTAGTTTGAGATTGTGAAAAATCACCATCATTAAAAAGAGGGTTGATGTAAACTGATGTCTTTTGATCAACCGCAGGTTCCGGGGGTAGAGATTCATTGTCAGAAGAATTTTTTCTGCTAGGAGAGTTGGATGAACGGCTAGAAGACCCAGATGGTGCTCGTGAAGAAGATGGACTCGATGAATCATTTTCAGATGAAGGAAACTCAAGTTCGTTCCAATTTTGTGAATTTGGTTGACTTTTTAGACTTGCGTTTCTTTTATCACTTTTTTTTCTAACTTTTGAAGAAGAATTTCAACTTCTTTAACACTCTTACTCTCATTTTCATCAAAAATCACATCTCTGATCACAATAAATTTCCCATTCGAAAAAATTTGGTACCCTTTCTTCTCATCATAATACCCAATAATTTTGCACTTCAAGCTTCGTAAGTCAAGATTAGTTTTTTTTTACTTTGGAACTAAGGCATAACATACGAATCCAAAAACTCTGAGATGTTTAACCCAAGGTTTGAAGCCAAACCATGCTTCATAAGGTGTGATTCTGTCTAAAGAAGTAGTGGGAGATCTGTTTCTTAAGTAGACAGTGGTATGAGTTGCTTCGGCCTAATATAAAGGACTTAACTTTTTGAAATTTAACATAGATTGCGCCATTACTAACAAGGTATGATTCATTCTTTCTACTACTCCATTTTTCTGTGGAGTGTAGACATTGGTAAGATGTCGTTTTATTCCATTATCCATGCAATACATTTTGAATTCATTTGAAGTGAATTCTCCGCCATTGTCAGTTCTAAGAGTGCCAATATTCTCCTTTACAACATTTTCAATAAGCTGACGAAAAGTTTCGAAGTTTTCAAATGCTTCTGACTTTTGCTTCAAAAAATATACCCAAGTCATCCTGCTAAAATCATCAACAAAGAGTAAGAAATATCTGCATCCTCCAAGCAACGTTGGTAAGGGTCCACAAATATCACTGTGAACTAACTATAAATGCCTGTTTGAACGCCATGAAATTTTAGGAAAAGTCTCTCGATGTTGTTTTCCAAAAATGCAAGATTCACACTTTGCATTTCCCCTTTTCAATATTGGAAGTCCCTTAACCATTCCTTGTTTTTGTAACTGAGAGAGACTTTCAAAGTTGAGATGGCCATCTCTTACATGCCAAAATCTGATCAATGAAATGTCTATACTTGCTGCTCCTGCAAAGTCAAAATTTCTTGGAATAAATGTCCCTTTCATCCTTAACAGTTTTCCATCTTCATAACCTATCATTATTGTTTTCATGTTCTATTTGACTGAGCTAATTTTAACTAAGCCCTCTTCCATAATCACCATATGTCCTTCTTGTCGAATCATGACTAAAGATAACAAATTTTGCTTAAATGTTGGGACATACCATACATTTGAAATCATTGTTTCTCCAATGCTAAGTAAACAAAATTTAACTACACCTTTTCCAGAAGGAGTATGTTTTGTTTTATCAACAAGATAGATTGAATTTAGACGGCATTGTTTGAAACTACAAAAGAAGTCATGTCAAAAATTCATGTGTTGAGTTGCGCCTTTATCCATAATCCATGCATCTTCACAATCACTTCTAAGAATGCTTGAAACCTGTAAAGCTGTTGATTCTGTGTTGGTGAAGACATATTCGGAACCATCAGGATCATCTTCATGATTTGCAAAATGTGCAGAGTTTGGATGAAACTTGGGAATTTTCTCAATAGAAGTTCTACAATCTTCTGCATAATGGTCAACTTTGTTACATCTCCTGCAAATAATTTGACTGAAATCTCTGCATCTACCTTCAGACTGTCCTCTGCCTTGATACTATCCTCGGCCTTTTCTTTGGCCTCTGTTTTGAGTTTTTCCTCTTCTTGGACTTTGTCCTTTGCCTTGATTATATCGTCTACTTTGATTGTTTCCTCTTCCTTGAAAATTTCTCCTACCTGAATTGTAGCCTCCGTTGAAATTTTTCGTCTGCTTGACTATGACCATGACCTTGGGTTGCTTGATTTTGATTGAAATTTCCTCTTCCTCAGTTTCTTGAAATATCAGATGAGGAGTTACTTGAGCTAGCTTCGGTGAAGAAGAAATCTTCTCCAATTTGTTTGTTCTTCCCAAAATTTTTATCATATTGGGCTAACATGTCACTCAATTCATCAAATTTTATCTTCTCTAACTTTCCAGTGACTTGAAAATTTTCCAAAAAATGTGTATATGAGGATGGAAATCCATTAATTAAAATCGTAGTTAAGAAACTTTCATCGACAACTTGAAAAACATCATTTATGATTTCTTTCTTGATGTTTTTAAGCCGTGAAATATACTCAAGGACATCACCACCTTCAGTTAATTTCTGTTGAAGCAATTTTAATTGAAGAATAACCTTCTTTGATTTAGGTTTTGTATCATTAAGATCTTTGAATGTATGTAAAGAATTCCATGCATCTAAGGAATTTTAAATATGTATGTACATTTCATTACTAACTAAAGCCTTTATAAGAGCTAATGCCTTGCCATTTTTTACTTCCCATTTTGCAAGTGAAGCTGCCATCACAAATTTCATGCCACAATTCATTATATATGAGAGTGATTTCAATTAGATGTTTCCATGTCTTATAAGATTTCACCCCTTCTAGTTTATCAGATTCGAAGAACAGATTAATTAATTTTGACATGGTAGTGTTGAAGTAGTGCACCAAAATAATCAAGCACAAAAAAAAATGAGCAACTCGTCACACAAAACATGCCACACACCATGCAAAGAGAAAATGATCTATCGGGGCTTGGACTTGACCCTCGTATAGTCCCTCAAAAAAGGAGAAAAATGACTGACCTTTGCACTTGGCTCTAGTCAATTTCTCATTGAGTGTTTACAATGAAATCTTTGCAAAATTTAACTGCTTGACAATTCCCTTACAAATTTCTAAAAAAAATATAACCCCCCTCAAAGTAAAAGGTACTTTGAGTTACAAATAATAACCCTTATTTCTCCAAAATAAAATTTACAAATAATGACCCTTATTACTCCAAAAATAATTTTTAAATTTTCCTACGCAATGCAAAAAAAGGTCCTTTCCCTGTAGAGTGGTGCTTAAAACTCGAACATTGTTGGGTTGATAGTAAAAAGGTAGCAGAAATTTTTCTCAGCCAAAAAAATTAAGATTATCATTTCATTTATTGGGAAGACTCTTTCAATTTCCAGCTCTAATGGAAGATGATGTTGCCAAGATTTGAAGATCTGCTCGGATCGGCAAAGGAGGGCTCAACATTTGTTAAATGAACGTTTATTTTTGGTCATTTTTCAATTGTGATGATATTGTTTGTCTGCTAATTCAAATTCACATGCTATTTATGAACAAATTTAGTTCATTTTTTACTGTATTTGTTGAGCGTTCATCCGTGGGTGTAGAAAATTGAATGTTGATTTCTTTTGAGCTGAAAATAAAACCAAAAAGAGCTCTGTTACATAAAGCTTTTGTTAAATCAAGTACTCGAACAAGCTAAATCGAGCTTCTGTGCTCTGTAATTTTAATGTAGTTCATGGCTTCCACTTATTGTCCTTCATATTCTGTCCCTGTGACCCCGTGTCTAATGAAGAAGTTCAAAAGCTTCTTGCTCCATAACATTTTCTCCTTTTCAGCATATATAGTTATCGTCAGAGAATCTCATCAATCAAGTAATATAGGCCCATCGGGCACAGCAAAAACCATTGTTTCAAGTTTCCATCTTCCACATAGAGGCCGACGGTGTATGCTTGGGCTTTAGCAAATTTACACTAGCCAAGCATGCATCGAATGGCTATGCCGAGGAGTAAGTAGTGATCCTTGGATCGAGGGAATTCAATTCCAGTAATAGGTTCTTTCACTGCATCAATGATATTATGGTTTGATCATTTTCTTTGTAGGTTGAACTACCAAAGAATCATGGTCAGAGAAGAGAGTTGGATTCGATTCTTAATAATAAAATCCTTACATCACAGTTTTTTTTTTTTTATTGTGCAAGAAGAGAGTTGGATTCGATTCTCTAAAAAAATTTTTGATAATATTTCAAATATTGGTGTACTCTCAAATGGTCGAGGCTGTAAGCTGCAGCACGAGGGGAGAGGGACATGAAAAAGTGACACATGCACACTTTTTTTATGACTAAGGAAGTGGAATAGGAATCAGTCATTTTTTAGCCAAAATTAGGGCAGTTGCTATCGACAGTGTAGGAGAGGCTCTCTGGATATCAATGTCGTAATTTCAGATGGAGCTGGAGCAATCAGTTCTATGGTGCAAGTGTGAAGGATATGTAGGGTGTAGGGGCAGCATGTAGAGGCATTAGTAGTGCCAGGCGATTTAAAAATTCAGAGAATAAGAACAAATGGTGCTTATAGAAGCAGTGAAAAAAAATCCTCTTAAAAAAAATTTATATTCATATTATAAGCAGTAACTTTCTTTTCCTTAAAACATTGAAAAGATTGCATACCTAGTCAATTGAAGAACAAATTTCTCGAGTTTTCCATAGGCTTGTAGAGCTAGAATCTCCTTCTCTCGTCGGTTGTATTAGTGAAGCTCTGATACCACATTAATACAAAAGTGTCCTCAGACATGTAATTTTATTAATAATGGAAAAGAAATTACATAACAAATTGCAAGAGTTTAAAAACGTAAACTTGCACTCATTTGCAATTAGGAGACTAACCTATTTATAAGCTATATGTCCTAACTTAATTTAGTTATGGACCTATTTAAAAAACAAAAAGTGTCCATTTACAATAAATGATCTTCTATCCAATCTACTAACTTTATTGCTATTTTAGAGCCTAAGATACGACTCTATTCTAGAGTCCTAACTTTTCTAACAACATTCTATTTCTATTTGTCTCTAATATTTATTAAATATTTTAATTTAATAAATATTTTTATCCTAACTTTACATTAATATATTTGGATCATCTAACAATCTTGTATTAATAATTTAAATAATGTTTGTGAAGTGATAATCAACATTATATACTACAACTAAGTACATATCTATGAAATTTTCATCAAAGTTTCCTACATCTTCCCTAGTAAAAATGTGCAACAAATTGTTTGGCCCTACAATAAGTCTTGCTGCCTTTTCCATGACCTCAAATTCATACTCTTGAAAAAACAAAAACCATCTACATATTCTCCACATTAGCTTACTGACCAAGTACCTCAGTGTAAAATGTTCTATATACATTCTAAAGTGAGATCCTAACAAGTAATGTCCAAAATGTTTTAATGCATATACCATCCCCAACCCTTCTCATTATGTAGTGGTTTAATTATGCTTAGTTGTAGATATTTTTTGGCTAGTGTATGTAATCAATTTATCTATAACCCCATCTCTTGGTTGGGAAAACACTATACCTAGATCTATGGATGAGGTGTCCACTAAACATGGATATCTATTCCCCAGTATGGAAAGACTATAATCAGTGTAGTAGCCAGTTTTTCCTTCAAAGTTTCTAAATGCTACTAACATTCTTGATTCCATTGGAACTTTGATTCTTTCTTTAATTTTTTCTATAAAGGTGTTGTAAGCTTCACAATTCCCCATACAATCATCCAAAAGTAGACTATATGACCAAAAGTTGTGCAAAATTGTCACACTAATGTAGGTGGAGTTAAATTCACCGTGACTACAATGTCTGTAGGGTTAAGCAATAAATATTTCTTCCATATCACATGAACCAAAAGTGGAGAAAAATATGTAGTCCTTCAAGTTCAATGATATTTTCAATTTCCAACATCTATCAAGTATTAGGAGAAAAAAAATGAACGTGTTTGTTTAATAGAATAAATATTATTCAATCATGTAGGTATACCTCTAGGAATTTATGAATAAATTCCTTAAAAACTGTTCTGACCACCCTGGAAAAAACTATGAATGCATCTTTTAAACTAAAATGCATAATAGTATACAGGAACAATCCCTATTGTATCACAAAAGTAGACGTATGCCTATCTTCTACTGTGATCTTAATATGACAGTTCCCTAAAAATCCATATGTAAAAAAGGTGGGCCTCTCTTCTGCCTACATTTTACAGCACTTCATCTATAAATGGGGTTGAGAATAGATCACATAAAAAATTTACAACACTTCATCTATAAATGAGGTCTAGAATCGATCATGTACACATGCATTATCTTAGACCAACATTAAACTTACCCTTTAGGATTAGTATACTATTTCAATAATCCTTTCTTCCAAAATTGTGTCTATTTCCTTTTTCATTTTCAAATTATATGATAGATTCAACTGATAAGGTATTTTTTTAACTGGATTTGCATCCAAATTGAATGAGATCTTCATCTCTTCAATTTCTTCTATTTTACCCTTCATTTCTGAGAAAGTGGTTGGTAACAAATATTGGTATTCATGTAGTAAATCAACAATTATCTCCACGATATATTCATCCCAACAGCCTCCAATAATGTTGAGCTCCAGATACTCTTCAGTCACAATGTTTTATTTTCACATATTGGTAAGCTTTACCTAATCCCGATATTTGACTTATGGGCTTGTTATAAATCTCCCCCACTATGTTTCTGGTATTTGTAAATTTTTTGGTTCATCTTATTCTTTCTATTCCTTTGTCACATTGTAGCATTCAATAAGTTGTCTAAGAGGCTGAGAGTGTCACTTTGTGAGACACATTGGTAATAATTTCTATGAAATAGGACATTCTTATCTAAAAATATTTCCTTTAACAATATTCAACCTTGTGTCTACAGATGGATCATTGGATAAAGTCACCTTCAAGTATTCAATCAAATATGCCCAATCGGATGTTCCTTTTCACATGTCTAATTATGAATACCAATTCCTAGGGATAGTGTCTAGTGTATGTATGAACATATGCACCCGGTCTTTGTTATGATACTTATGCCTTAACAATGATAATAAATCAATAATTGCAATAAACTTCAAGGGGGAAACCTCCCTTTATAAATAATACTGAATGAACAATACAATATTTGAGGATCCTAATACTAGGTATCCTTAGTATATATATAGGAGAGAAAGCATACAATTATAATAAAATGTACCATTATGAGTTATACCATACAAAATAAAATAATATAAATGTAATCACCCAATATATAGGGATTTATAAGAATTTTTTCTGTTAACGTGGTGCTTATATAGGGATTAAAATTCCCCTCCCATTAAAATAAGTGTTTTTCTAAACACTTGAATATATTTGGGTTTTTATGTGGGGAACATGCATGCTCCCATGTTGCTTCTTCCACTCATAGGTTCTTCCATTTCATGAGTTACTCGGTAATTGCTCAATTTCTTAGCTACTTAATCCTTGTTTCCAAATTTATTTCCGGTTCTAGTACTATTTTCCGTTCTTCACTAATCATTGGTAGAACATATTGGACTGGGATCTTATCATCGCTGAATTTCTTTAAGTAGGAAACATAGAACACTATATGTACATTTGAATATAGTGGTAGCTGTAATTTTTAGTCTATGAATTCAATCCTCTGTAACACCTTAAAGAGGCCATAATATTTTTAGTTTATTATCCTTGTTTCTATGCTTGGGGGACATATGTTTATATGGGTGTAGTCTCACAAATGTTCAATTGACCACTTCAAATTCCCTTTCACTATGATGTTGATCTACTTGTTGTTTCATCCTATTTTCTACCATAGCCAAGTTGTCTTTCAATAGTTTGAGAACCTCTTGTTGGTGTTTGATGTTATCATCTACTAATTGAACCTTTATAGTCCCTTTTAAGGTTGATGTAATGGATGGAGGAATATTCCATAAATTTACGTAAATGGTGACATTTTTTATGAAGTATGGAAAGATGTGTTCTACCACCATTCTGCCAAGGGAAACCACTTGATAAAATTTTTTTGTTTACTATAAGAAAAGCATCATAGATATCCTTGTATAAATTTATTGACAATATCAATTTTCTAATCAATTTTATCATGGTAAGATGAGTTGTGAGCCAATTGAGTACCCAAACAAGAAAATACTTTATTCCAAAATTTTCAAGTGAACATTGGATCTCTATCACTTGTTGTAATCCTTGTTATTTCATATATATTTTGTATTATTTCAAAAAATAATTCTTCCATAGTACATGCTTTAATAGAATGAGAAAGAGATAAAAAGTGGGCATACTTTTCCATTCGATCTACCACTACCATAATGACACCATTTCCTTCATATTTGGGTAAAA
Organism: Pinus albicaulis; assembly: GCA_034641835.2. Lineage (NCBI taxonomy): Eukaryota > Viridiplantae > Streptophyta > Pinopsida > Pinales > Pinaceae > Pinus > Pinus albicaulis. The sequence continues at coordinate 1,626,587,982 of CM076578.1, forward strand.
ATGTAATAAAATCCATTGAAAATTCATAACAACACTAGCTTGGTATGGCTAATGGATGAACTGGCCTTATGGTCTTGATAGTCTCTCCATTATTGTTTTGGCATACCACACATTCTGCTACAAATTTACGCACATTTGCTTTAAGACCTTCCCCAAAAAATATTTCTTAATCCTATGGTTTGTCTTCAAGAACCCTGAATATCATCCTATAGGAGAAGTGTGTACATTCAATAGGACCTTATGCTTGGGTTGATAATTCCTACATAAGTATAAGAAATCTTCATACCATAACAAATCATTTTTCCATGTAAATTTATCTACTGCATCAAAATATTACTATAGTCATTGAATGATCTTGCATATATTCTCATCCTTCTACAATTATAAACTTACTTCTTCCATCAATCAATATTATATAATAGAATAGAACATAGTAAACCATTTGTGCCTTACTCCTTCCTTGAGAGTGCATCCAACACAATATCTTGTTATCTATTTTTGTAGATAATTTCAAATTCATAACCCAACATATTTGTGACCCATTTTTGTTTCTCTTTTTATTATATTTTTTTTCTCCAAGAATTAATTCAAACCATCATGATCTATTTTTACTTTGAATTGTCTTCTTATTATATGTGGATGCTAGTAATTAACTACATGTAGTATTGCAAACATTTCCTTTTCATATATGGGTTAGTAGGATATTTCCTTTAAGTTCTCTACTTTCAAAGGCAAGGGGCCTTCATTTTTGCATAAAAACTACAACAACGCCATGGCTTAGGCATCGCACTTAACAATCAATATTTTTTTCAAGTCAGGTTTCTTCAAGACGAGAGTTGTACTCATAACCTCTTTAAGTTATTCAAATGATTTGGTTTCTTCTTTAGTCCAATAAAATTCTTCCTTATTAAACAATTTTTTTAGAGTTGTTGTTATTTGACCACAATTCTTAATTAAATTGTGGTAATATCTTGTCAAACCTAAGAATGCTCTGAGTTTCTTCAAATTATTATGGATTTTCCATTCCATTATAGTTGTTATTTTGTTAGGATCAACCTTAACATCATTGTGTGATATAATATGACTCATTTTTTCCAATTCCTGAACCCAAAAGGAACATTTGGTAGGATTTTCATATATTTGTTTCTCTTCCAATAATTTCAAGGCCCTTTGAACATGTTATACATGATCTACCAAAGATTTTTTCATAAACTAGTTTGTCGTGAAAAAATGCTAGCACAAACTTTGTAAGGAATGGTTTCAAAATAGAATTCATCAAGCTTTGAAATGTTAAAGGTGCATTTGTAATTCCAAATGGAATAACTAAAAATTCATAGTGGACTTCATGTGTTTTAAAGCTTGTCTTGGGAATGTAGTCTTGCCTCTTTTTAATGTGATGACATCTAGAAATAAGATACAAATTAGTAAATAAAATTTCTCCATGCAACTCAACTAACAATTCATGAATATCGATAATAAGAAACTTATCTTTCATATTCATTTTGTTGATCTATCTCTTGTGTGGACACATATGCCATGATCCATTATTTTTTATAACCATCACTATTGGTGAAGATAAAACACTCTGGCTAGCCTGAATGATTCCATCCTCTAAAATTTCATGAACCATAAACTCAATCTCACTGTTCTGTGCATGTAGATATGTGAGGCATAATTTTAGGTTGTACACTTCTAGACTACAAGTAAATGGCATGGGAATGATCTTGAATGAGTAGAATACCCTCAGGAATTTCTTGAAATACCATAACATGACTGTTGGTCAGTTTTTGAAGATCCATTACAGTGAAGGATATAAATGTTTGAACATATAATGAACAAAATTATGCAACTACACCTTAGTGTCTCTTTTTTAGTAAATTTTCCATGACATTAGAACTTATCACTTTACTAGTTTTCCCTTGGATACTTCTATGCTCAATTTTGTTTCCTTTTGAGAAAAATATTATGAAATTATTCTGGAAAGTAAGGCCTTTGTTCCCAATTATTGTAACCATTGGAACCCTAATACAACATCTATGCCACCCATTAGGATTGCAATAATAGGAAAATGAAATAAATACTCCCCAATATTAAACATAGTCTTATATCACTTCCCTGAACAATTTTTGGTACCTCCATTTGTAATCATCACTTGAAATTATAGTGCTAGATATATAAAGCAATTAAGAATGTTTTCGAATTTGTAATTGATGGAATTATGGGTACTAGTTGAAACAATGAATACTATTAGCTTTTTATTTTTGGTAAATCCTTATACCTTGAGAGTTTTAGGAGCATTGGTTCCAAGCTATGAATCACAAGATATTGATGGAGTAGTTTCTTCTAGCTCTAAATATTCTAAAGTTTCTACTCCTTCATGTTCTTCATATTCACATCATATGTAGAATAATTTTTTCTCACTGTATTTCCGCCCTTGACGATATTTTCTCTCATAGTTGAAATATAGTCAATTTTCTCCTCTTTCATCCATTTTCTAAGGATTCAAGATTGTTGGTTTAAGAAAATAAGTTTTATTTTCTTTATAAGTATTAGTTTTCTAGTGGCTATATTTTGACTTTCAAATTTCCTTGCGAGACTATAAGTATGCTCTAGATATTTTGGTCCAAAGAGATGCACCTCATATTTGATTCTTCCCTTTAAATTTCCCATAACTATGTCTAACACGATATCCTCTCAAATATTTTTTATTCTAAGACTCAATTTTTGGAATTTTGAATGTGACCTATAACTAGACCTTTTTGTGAAAGATTTACAAATTGACTAAATAATGTGTTTCCCTTAATATCCCCATAATGTGTTATAAATTCCTTAATAAAAATTGACCGAGGTAGAAAAAAAATCCTTGTTTTCATCACAAAGCCATTGATTTCATTCATTTTTTTATTGTTATAAAAACATGGATTCAATATTTACCTTTTGTAAGGATTCCACTTGGTGTAGATCAAAGTACTGATCCTTCTAACATATCCATGCTATAATATCATTTCCATAAAATGTCCTCATATCAATCTTAAAACTGTAGTGGTTCCATGGCATTGACTTGAATCCATGATGATATGGATCTTAGATTCGAAATTCATGATTATGTTTCCGAGATTCAATATTTGTTATCCCTAATGTGATTGCCCCATATGTGATTGATTCTCAAGAACATGATTCTCCTTGCATCCGTGACTTGCTTGGATCTCCATGTCCCTTTTAGGAAGCCTCTCGAAGAAAACATATTCCATGGAAATCATGGAATTTTATATTTCTTCCTCATTTTCATGAATCTCCTTTTATATTCCTTCCCTATTTTCATTCATCTTATTTTCTATTCCATCCTTATTTTCATTCATCTTCTTTTCCATTTCTCTCTTAATATTTTCTTGAAAACCTGATAAATCGACCTTTTTTCATAACAATACCATCCATTTCTCTACTTTATTCTCTAATTGAGATAAAAAAATGTTATGAAACCAACTCCAAAAATATAATAAAATAGAGATAAACGCCTTAGAAATAAGCCACTTCGAGGGGCAAACCTCATTTACATTAAATAAATGAAAAAATCTTGGATGATACAAATGACAAAACCTCCTTTCTATATGTAGGAGTCCACGGGGTCATAATATAATCCTAGCCAACCTAAAAATAATAATGTGAGGGCATGATGATAAAATTATGGGGGTTACAGGGGTACAAAAATAGCAATAAGGGGGCTACACTAACAAAAATAAGGGACTCAACTACTAATATAGGGACCTAACATGCCCCTCTCCTTCAAAAACGTGTTTTCATCAATGCTTGAGTAGCTCTAGATGGTTTTGTATAAAATTTTCATCCTCCCATGTCGAATCTTCATTGGGTAAGTTCTTCCACTTTATGAGATACTCTGAAATTGATCGATTTCGTAGCTGTCGAGTTCTTATTCCCATGATTGCTTCAGGTTCCAATATAATTTTTCCTTTCTCATCAAGTTCTGGAGATATTGTTTGGATTGGAATTTTGTCACTTATAACCTTATTTAAGCATGAAACATGGAAAACTGGATGCACTCGAGATGAGGCAGGAAGCTCCAATTTGTATTCCATAGTACCAATATTTTGCAACACCTTGTAAGGACCATAGTACTTTGGTGATAATTTATTATCCTTCTTATCTTTATTGAGGGAAATTTGTTTGTATCGTTAGCCATAAAAGTACCCAATATCCTACATCAAAACTTCTCTCCCTGTGATGTTGATCTTCCTGTTGTTTCATTCAATTTTGTGCCAAATTTAGGTTATCCATTAAGAGTTGGAGAACTTGTTTTTGATGCTCGATGTGATCTTCCACTTCTTGAACCTTATAATTTTCTCTTAAATATGATGTGACGTACGGTGGATGATATCCATAAAGTGCCATAAATGGGGTCATTTTTGCTATAGTACGGAAGGAAGTGTTATACCACCATTCATCTAGAGGTAACCACTTGACCCATTGTGTTTGTTTATGAGATACAAAACAATGAAGATATACTTCCAAACATCTGTTCACTATCTCATTTTTCCCATCGGATTCAAGATGATAAGATGAGCTATGAGCTAGTTGACTACCCAAACAAGAAAATAATTTCATCCAAAAATTTCTAGTAAAAATGGGATATTTGTACAATAATCTTTGGGTTTCCATGTAGCTTTTGAATTGTTTCCATAAATGCAGTAGCAACTGTACTTGATTTAAATGAATGAGATAATGCACAAAGGTGTGCATAGTTGGTAAGTCTATCAACTACCACCATGATACCACTCTTTCCTTCAGACTTGGGTAGACATGTGATAAAATCCATTGAAATATCCTCTCTAACGTTGACTTGTAATGGATAAAGGTTGTAGAAGACCCAAGGTCTTAATTGTCTCAACTTTATTTTTCTGGCAAACCAAAAATTCCTCCACAAAATTTTGAATATTAGATCTAAAGTCATCCCAAAAAAATTATCTCTTCACCCTGTGCTAAGTTTCTAAAAGTCCTAAGTTTTCTCCCAAGGGAGAAGTGTGAAATTCAAAAGGAATATTTTGTTTTAGTTGGGAGTTCTTACAAATATATAAGTGATATTTGTACCATAAGGAATCATTTTTCAACCTAAATGTATCATATGTACTAGGATCTAGCCGCAAATTTTGAATGAATGTCCACACTTCTTCATCCTTCTTCCATTCATCCCTTTCTTTAGTTATCCAATCTAGTTGGATAATGGAAATAGAACGAAGAAATTCTTCCACCTATTCATCTTTTCTTGAGAGTGCATCTGCAACAACATTTAGCTTCCCTTTTTCGTAGATGATTTCAAATTCATAACCAAACATCTTTGTGACCTATTTTTTCTACTCTTCTGAAGATAATATTTGTTCCAAAAATTATTTAAGACTATCATGATCATTTTTTACCTTGAAATGTCTTCCCATTAGGCAAGGTCACCATTTCTTTAGTGCATGTAGTATTGCCAACATTTCCTTCAAATAAATAGCTTTCTGTAAATACTTTCCTTTGATTGGATGACTTTCAAAAGAAATGGTTCTTCCTGCTTGCATTAAAACAAAACCAATTCCATTTCCTGAGGCACAAAATTCCAAAATAAAGGTTTTTGTGAATTTTGGTGTAGCTAAGACCGATGCTAGGCACATTGCCTCTTTAAGATGTTCAAAGGCCATGGTTGGTTCAAGAGTCCATGAAAATTCATCTTTATTCAATAATGTTGTGAGAGGTGTTGTAATTCTCCCATAATTCCTAACAAACTCTTGATAATACCCTGGTAACCAGAGAAATACTCGCAACTTCTTTATGGTTATGGGGACTTTCCATTACTTAATGGACTTAATTTTGTTATGGTATACCTTAACACCCTCGTGAGATATAATATGACCCAAATATTCCATCTCTTGTACTCCAAAGAAACATTTGGAAGTTTTTTCATATAATTTTTTCTCCTCCAATAGTTTGAGAACCCTGTCAACATGTTGAACATGATCCTTCAAAGACATGTTGTAGATCAGTATATCATTAAAAAATACTTTAAAAAAAATTCTAAGGAAGGGTTTGAAAATGGAATTCATCAACCGTTGGAATATAGAAGGTGGATTGATAAGGCCAAAAGGCATGAAAAAAAATTCATAATGACCCTCATGAGTTCAAAATGTTGTTTTCAGAATATCTTTAGTCTTCATTCTAATTTGATAATATCCGAAATGAAGATCCTTCTTGGTAAAATAAATTTCTCCATGTAATTCATTCGATAATTAATCAATCACAGGAATGGGAAATTTATCTTTAATACTGAGCTTATTGTGCTCCTATAATCAAGAAACATGCACCATGATCCATTCTTCTCGCACACCAATACTACTAGAGCAAAGAAATAACTTTGACTAGGTTGAATTATACCACTCCCTAACATGTCTACAATCATACATTCAATTTCTCTCTTTTGGACATAAGGGTATCTACAAAGCCTGATGTTTGGAGGAACACTTCCTAGAATCAAATGAATAGTGTGATCATGATGACCAATAGGTGGGGGTCCTTTGGGAGTTTCAAACACCTTTGAATGATTATCCAGTCATTTTTGAAGATTTGGAGAAATAAATGGTTTTAATGTTGGACCTTCTAGTAAGCATAATTGTGCAATTACGCCTTGTTGTTCTTTATTCAGAAGATTTTTCATGACATTAGAGCTTATTATATTTCTCGGCTTGCTTGCGATACCGCATAATTCGACTTACTTTCCTTCCAAAAAACATTTCAAGAAAATTTCTTGAAAATTAAAAGCTATCGTCCCCAAAGATTGTAACCATTTTACTCCTAGTACAACATCAGCACCTCCCATTGGAATGGAAAGAATTCAACTACTCAATACATATTCCCCCATAGTTCGCTTGATATTATGGAATTTTATAGATAAATTTATAGTTCCTCCATTTGCAACCATCACTTGACATTCTGCTGCTGCGTATAGGAAGAAATTCAATTCCTTGGATACCTTGCAATGAATAAAATTATGGGTAATACCCGAATCAATCCACAATATTACCTTTTTCTTCTTCATATGTCCTTCTATCTTGAGAGTTTTAGGAGTGGTAATTCCTGCCAATGCATTACATGATATGTTTGAACTCATTTATTCTTTCTCTAGGGATGGTTCCTAGTGTATCTCCTCTTCTTTCGAAGTTTCTTGTTCATTTTCTTCCTCCTCTTCACAATATATGTAAAAAAAAATCTTCTCATCACACTTCTTACCTTTAGTATATTTTCTATAACAAATGTAGCAAAGCCCTTTTTATCTTTTTCCTTCTAGATTTTTTGGTGTTAACCTTGTAGGTTGTGGAAGTCTAGGAGTAGCAAAACTTCCATCTTTATAGATGTGAGTGGTAGGCTTCCTTGTCTCCATAATTTTACATTCAATTTTTTTGGCTAACTTGAATTCCCTCTTTAATGGATCAGGCTCCCAAATACAAACCTCATGTTAGATGTTATCCTTTAAATTCACTATGAAGACATCAATCATGTGTTCCTCTAAAATATTAGTTACCCCTATATTCAATTTTTGGAAGTCCTCAATGTGCTCCACCACTAAACCATTTTGTTTGAGATTTATCAATTTTTTAAATAAGGTGTTGGTGTTTGTATCCTCATAATGTGATATAATTTCCTCAGTAAAAATTGATTAAGTGACAATGTTTTTACGGGAGAAAATCCATCGATATCGTAAAAATGTATTTTGTTCTAAATATAAAGTTTAAATGCATACCTTTGTGTGTTTTTCATATTATTGAGAACAAAATATTGTGACATTTGTAGTATCCATGTTACGACATCCTTTCCATCAAACTTCCTCATATCGATCTTTGGAATATGGTGGGTCTTGAATCCAACATTAGAGTTTATGAAATCATGATTAAAATTTATTTTTTTCTAATCATGAGTTTCCTCTACTATATTTTTGACATTAGAAATCATTTCTTGTATCAACTTTGTCAAACCTTCCTTCAAACTTCCATGTCTACTTTTATATCATTCTTCATGTGTTCCATTTTTTCTTCCATTCTTCCATGTCATTATTCAAACATCCATCTTAGCTTCCACACCTTTCTTCAAACCATCCATATTAGCTTCCACACCTTTCTTCAAACCATCCATCTTAGCTTCCATGCCTTTCTTCAAAACAACTATTTCATTTTTTGTTTCTCTTTGCGAGAGTGAAATTTGGTGCACTTTCTCTTGTAATTTTTATATGTCATGTTGCAATTCTTCCCCTTCATGAGTCATAGTAGAGCCTTCTGAAGGCTTAATGGGTATTAAATTCTTTTTAGGGGTAATTTTATGTAATATCCAAAAATAAGGAAAATCTACACTATTGGGAATATCTTAAGATATTCCAAATGTGGAGATCCAAAAATATGTAAACACAATATTGAAAGAGCAGTGTTAAATAAACTCATAGAGTGAGAGAAGAACTCATAGCCATCGTATTAAGTTACAACAGAAAAATGTATACAAGATCTTGAGGAAAGAGCTACTCAAGATAGGCAATAATCGGCCTCAAGAAACAAGTACATGAAATATGACAAACACTGCTACACAAGAGCGCCCAAGGCTATGACTGTGCAATTTTATAAAGAAAAACTACTGATAACATATGTCAATTCATATATATACAAGTGTATTGCTCATACAACATTGGGAGAGAATATATAAGCTCCCAAAGACTACCATAAGTCAATCCTGGAAGGATTGGCTGAAATATGAAAAAACTGCAAAATTACGGAGTTACAGGGTAGCAGTTGCAACTCAAGAACTATAAATGAATGGAGAAGGCTAAATATACTACATATGATGAGAAGACCTCCTCCAATGGATCTTCCAATTGAAAGGCTAATCCTAACACTGAATATCTCACCCTCCAACAATCACTGCAATCACTCGCTGCAAATACCAGCTGAAAATAATGGAGTCACAGAGGGATACTGCACTGTAGGTGCAAGAAAAAGTATTTTCCAAGTGCCAAAATCTGCAATATGCTCCAAGGGCTTCCAAACTAATCTCTCAAAGGAAATAGAGCCTCATCCTATAAAAAACAAGTGATGGAAGTGGTGTTGTCAACCCTCACTGCAACACCCTGCAACACAACATTATTCTACTACAGAAATAACGTTGTAGCTGAAGGAGGATACTTGGCCTCAAGCATGGATGTGAGGCAAATCAGTACAACTCCTTCAATAGGCATCTCAAGAAAGGATAAGGATTCCTAAATAGTAAATCCTTGTGCTAAGTAGCACCACAACTCTGCTAAATAGCAGGATAATGCACAAAGTGTAAATAGAGAATGAATTCAATAATATAAATCATGAATCACAATGGTTGCCTTGCCCTCATTTTAAACAAGTGAAAGCCCTCTCTCCATGGGTCCCACTCATTAGGGTTTCCTCCACCAAATAACCCTCTTTCCATTCATACTACGTTGTCTATCAATGTGTTCTCCACCTCCTCTCCCAGCGCTGTTGACTTGGTCAAACTTGACCTTGTCTCCATGCAAATGTCATCTTTCACACATAAGGGTGTGAAATCCAACTCTTATGGCTATCCCCTTTCATATTTGAGGGATTTTATTCATGTTTTTAATGTGAATGGGCTTCCTTACCCATTTATTTAGCCTGTAGGTGATAAAAACAAAACTTTAATATTTGATTTAGTTGTGGGCTAAAATTGGAATATTACAGTCCTCCCCTCCTAAATGTTGCTTGTCCTAAAGCAAATGAAAGGATAGATTTCGAAAGTCTCCACCAAAGGCATGGATTTTGAAATGTGTTGAGGAACATCTTCCCCATGTGGATCCTCCATCCCCGAAGCAATCATCCATACAAAATGAGTTACCTCCCAACATGGCAACTCCTGAAATTCCTCTTCCACCTTTGGCTGCTGCAATGTAAGTGGACTGAGAATCTGACCTTGGTAGACAAAATATCCTATCCAACACTATCCTCCTCTCCACTTAGGATAAGTGCAGAGTATATGCTGATCTTGGGCTGTAATAATATTGCCCTCAAGTGGCAAGATGAAGACAAGACCTCCAAGGATCTCTCCTCCAACGTTATGAAACATGTTGTCCTGAATCATCTGATATGTTATGAGTTGGAAGTGACCATCATATGGCATCCAATCAAATCCATGGCTCACCTCATAAAATAAAAAAATTTGGCTATGGTGGCCATACTACCTCTTATTCTCCCATTATAACATGCAATGCAAACAATGTGGGAAATTTCTCCCCCAAGGGACACATCTAACCAATATGCCATTCCCCCAATCATGCTTCCAACAAATTTAAAAAAAATATAAACATAAGGAACCATAATGAGTACAGTGCTTGTTGCCATATGTAGCAAGGGATAAGGACAATGGTCCCTCATGTGTAACCAACGTAGTTTGGCCCTCAACTGCAAAAGAGTGTGACTGGTTTCTCAACCACTTGTTTTTTGTCCCACTCTCCTCATATGTTTAGAGAAATAGAATGATGTATGGTGCAAAGTGAGCATGTTCTCCAAAATACATCTCCTCCCCAAGTGCTCCTAGGGAGTGGTCACCAATACTGCTCATGGCCTCAACTAGACCATGAGGTATAGGAAAAAGAAAGCTCCTCCTTGGAGCAGAATCCTGCACATGTATGGTTAAGGGATGCATATATACATTATACAAATCATTATGTAAAAAAACAATACCCTTACCATATGTCTTGATAATCCAAATGAAGTTGCTGATAGATGAGTCTCCTCTCATCCTCAAAGAGAAAAGAGGTGGATGTGCTAACTCTTCGAAAGAGTTATGTGTCTCATCCATCTTCACATGATCCATGCATCTCCTCATATGTTGTTCATTCAATATCATGCAATAAAAATGATCCTTGGAATACTCCACCAACAGCTGGGAGCTCCAACATGGATCTATCCTCCATAGTGACAGCACTGATGAACCCTCATGAACAAAATATGTCATATGGTTATCCTCTCCTTTAACATCTCCCATGCCAAAGATGCAAGTTGGAAGGTTTCTATCCTTCCCCTGCTGCTTCTGCCACAGTGTAGAATCTGAAATGGGAGTGGGTAATGATGATGTTGGGAGAATGATCCCTCTCTCCTTGAGTCTACCCAATACTCCCAGCGTTGTACCAAGCAATGATTGATGCCTCAAAATGTAAAGCACATCTCATCACCTACTAATCTGGTGGTCTCCTTGGTGAAATGTCTCCATGCAATGAGACATCATCATCAAGAGTAGACTGCATACATGAATGGACATACTTGTCCCTTCTCTCTCTACGTAATATAATATCCCTCTTAGGTGCATCAACCTCATGAAATAGACGGGAAAGTGTGCTCCTCATCACATGATGTTGATCATCCTTCCTATCTCCTTCTTCTATATCCATAGGTTCACACCCTATCATCAATGGCACATGTGGATCATGAGTTGTGCCTTGATCTCCATATGTGAGATCCTGGGGGATTTATTTCAATGATACAATAATCCCTCTAGTTGGAGAAAGAGCTCCTCCTTCCTCGGCATGAGGTGCTAGATCAACTCTATAAATGGCAACACTGTTTCCCTCCTCCTCATAAACATGTATGGGAAACATTTCATGAAATGGGTCCTCTCTTGAAAAATAGATCTCCATGCCCTCTTGTTCAGGAATATGAGATAGAGGCTTTGCCTCTAACAAATTATGTTGCAATATATCAGTCTCCTTCATGGGTTTCTGAAGTGGATCTGATTTTATAGTTTTCTCCATCACATGCAAGGGTTTTATTTGTTCATGTTTGTTTAACTTCTCCACATGTGTTGCTGAAATTTTTCCATCAAACCTTCCCATCAATGCCTTAATAAATCTTGTATAAGAAGAAGTATTTGCATTCTTTAAAGTAAAAGAATCAAATATCCGCCATGCATAGGCCTTACCTGCAAAGTGCAGCACTGCTACTCTGATGGTTTCATCTTCATAAATTTGATGTTGTTGCAAAAAGGTATCTAGCTCTTCCACCCAAGCCCTGGATGAACATGTAGGGGAACCATCAAAGGTAGATAGAAGAAATATATCCACATGATGTTGCTTGCTCCCCCTCAACTTGATATTGAAAAACTCTAGAAAAGTGATATGATCTTTAAACTTCTGAGTTTGAGATTCATACTCATGAAAGAAACCACTAAGAGTTCCCCTCTTAGGCATTCCTTCTTCCTCTCTCTCTCTCATGGAAAAAATGGGTATGTGACTGCATTGTGCATCATAGGGTGTGGTTGCATGCTCACACTCCCATAAGAAAATCTAGATTTTGACTTTGTTTCAAACCCTCTTGGAGATTTTGTACACATCCCCTTCCTTAACTTCTTGAAATCTTCATGAATTACCTTGGAAGAAGTTTTGTCAGCATATCTTCCTTTCTTTCTCCACATAATGGAGTCTTAATATTCTCTTTTCTTGATAGAATCATGGATGAGATCCATAGGCTGAGCCAAGATTATGCTTTGATACCACTGTAATATCCCAAAATAGGGAAAATCTACACTATTGGGAATATCTTAAGATATTCCAAATGTGGAGATACAACAATATGTAAACACAATATTGAAAGAGCAGTGTTAAATCAACTCATAGAGTTAGAGAAGAACTAATATCCATATTATTAATTTATAGAAGAAAAATGTATACAAGATCTTGAGGAAAGAGCTACTCAAGATAGGCAATAATCAGCCTCAAGAAACAAGTACATGAAATATGACAAACACTGCTACACAAGAGTGCTCAAGGTTATGACTGTACAATTTCATAAAGAAAAAATGCTGATAAGATATTTCAATACATAAATATACATGTGTATGGCTCATACAACATTGGGAGAGAATATCTAAGCTCCCAAAGACTACCTCAAGTCAATCCTGGAAGGATTGGCTGAAATATGCAAAAAATGCAAAATGTTGGAGTTGCAGGGTAGCAGATGCAACTCAAGAAATGGAAATGAATGGAGAAGGATGAAGATGCTGAATCCAATGAAAAGACCTCCTCCAATGGATCTTCCAAGTGAAAAGCTGATCCTAACACTGAAGATCTCACCCTCCAACAATCACTGCAATCCCTCACTACAAATACCAACTAAAAATAACGTAGTCATTGAGGGATACTGCATTGTAGGTGCAAGAAAAAGTATTGGCCAAATGCCAAGATCTGTAATATGCTCCAAGGGCTTCCAAACTAGTCTCTTAAAGGAAAGATAGCCTCCTCCTCTGAAAAAAGTGATGGAAGTGGTGTTGTGAAGCCTCACTGCAACACCCTGCAACACAACATTATTCTGTTGTAGAAATAACATTGTAGCTGAAGGAGGATGATTGTCCTCAAGCCTGGATGTGAGGAAAATTAGTAAAACTCCTTCAAGAGGTATCTTAAGAAAGGATAAGGATTCTTAAACAAGAAATCCTTGTGCTAAGAATAACTGGAACTCTGCTAAACAACAGGAGAATGCACAAAGTCTAAATAGGCAATGAATTCAATAATCTAAATCATGAATCACAATGGCTGCCTTGCCCTCCTTTTAAACAAGTGAAATACCACTCTTCATGGCTCCCACTCATTAGGGTTTCCTCCACCAAATAGCCCTCTTCCCATTCATATTGCATTGTCTATCAAAGTGTTCTCCACCTCCTCTCCCAACACTGTTGACTTGGTCAAACTTGACCTTGTCTCCATGCAAATGTCCTCTTTCACACACAAGGGTGTGAAATCCAGCTCTTATGACTATCCCCTTTCACATTTGAGGGATTTTATTCATGTTTTTAATGTTCATGGGCTTCCTTACCCATTTATTTAGCTGCTAGGTGATAAAAACAAAACTTTAATATTCCATTTAGTCGTGGGCTATAATGGGAATATTACATTTTATAAACCAATACTTATATCTATGTTCCAATATGTCCTTGGGATCACTTCAAACTGATTTTTCAAACAAGACTTATGCAATTTGAAAAACAATACACACATTTTTCTTGCTTTTGAGGATCTCGATATTGAAATTGATTTATCTCTGTAATTTCTGATCTTGAATTCGAAAATGCAGTCTTGTAGTATAACTCTGAATCTTCTTTCGAATTCCACATGTCTGACCTAATTTGGATGCTTCCAGACAAATTTATGCCCGATCTCCCACAATGATCTAATTATGGAATAGTTCAGTAGAGCGAATTTGTACGGCATGCCACCTATCATTGTTTCCTCCTTTAGCTCTGAAATTGATACAAAGGAAACTACGGTCTATTTAATTTCAAAAACTTTTTACCGAATTCCAATCTAATGCTCAGAGAAAGACTTATGATGATTTTACCAAGATCACCTCTTTTAGATGAAATTCGGGATTTTGAAAAAACCCTAACTTCCATTGATCATATCTCTGACAATATTGTGAACCAAGCTCTGAACTTTTTACACAACATTCCTCAGGATTTCGGCTTCGTGTGATAAAAATTTCAGCTTTTGACCATTTGTAAAGAAATATTTATAGCGAAAAATCCACGATGACCTATTTCAAGCACCAAAACCCTAGAATCAAAAGATCTTATGCCAAATGTTATAAAAGCAGCTCCAAAAATAGAAGAAAAGAGAGATCAATGCCTTATAAATAAGCCACTTCAAGGGGGAACCTCGTTAACATTACATAACTGAACAATTATTGGATGATACAAATCACAAAACCTCCTTTCTATATATAGGAGTCCATGGGGTCACAATATAATCCTAGCTGACCTAACAATAATAATGTAAGGGCACAATAATAATAATATAGGGGTTACAGGGGTGCAACAATAACAATAAGGGGGCTACACTAACAAAAATAAGGGACTACACCACTAATATAGGGACCTAACAAAAAATTTGTAAGAATTCAGATTTTCCATGAATGAGTGATGTAACTTTAGAAAATTTAATTCGTGTAGTAACTTTCATTGGAGGAATGTTGGAAAAAAATTATATCCCTCCTTTTTTATTACCAAAAAAAAATATTGTGTAACAAACAATCACGTGACTGGTATGTTATGTACCATAATTTAGAGAATATAATTTTGGATGAATATTTGTTGATATATCACTAAGAATTGAGGTCTTTTAGATCTAAAATTTTGTTCTACAGATGTAGTTTCTACAATTCCATAGGTTTTATTATGATGTTGCAAGGGAAAGTTATAATAAATTTCTCAAAACTTGTTGATATTTTTGAGCTTCTTAAAATGAGAAAACATGTATATTGTGCCATGTGTCAAATTATTAAAATATAATTGTATAAACTCTACCCAAGGTACTTCTATATGTCTCCTAAAATCCCTAAATATTACATTGTCCGAAAATTTCTAGATCAGAATATATAGAAAAAATACCAATATGGCATGTTTGAAATTTATTTATTGACTTTTCACAAACCATAACTTCAATAGGGTATAAATCCAAAAGAATAGAGAAAACAATTCTAGAAATGGAATATTCTGAAATATCTCTCTGTAATATGTTTTGAGTTTCAATTTATGAATCGTTATAGAAATAAATTTATTGCAAAAATGCTAAATTTATCTATTTTAGACTAGATTATGGAGAATACATAAAACCTTACTTACTTGGAGAATATCTCCAAAAATATAGTAAATGAATGTCTATAACGTGGACCCGATGTTCACTAAGGTGTATTGTCAATGTGGTCCATATTTCGTAATCTGAAGCCTGACATAAAAAAATTATGGTGAAAATGTCAAAATGACTTGTTTGAGTGATAATTTAGGAGCCTTTGAAAACCCTAAATTCCTCAGACCATAACTCTGAAAATATAGTGAAACAAGATATAAAGCATGAACCAACAATTCCCTTGGATGTATTCTCAATATTCTCTAGTTTTCACTATCCAAAACCGCACATAAAATGATATAGTAAAATTTCCATGATGACTTTTTTGAAGTAGAAAAACCCTAGGAAAAAAATCTTTGATAATATATGTTATGATCCTTGTGCCTTAAAAATTATAAGAAACTAATAGTTATAGTCCACTTTGAGGGGGGAAATCCTTTTACAAATAATGCAATTAACAAGACAATATTTGGTAATCTTAAGACTAGGTTTCCTTAGTATATATACTGGAGACGAAGGATACAATTATAATAAAATGGGGCCATGAGGTGTTTATCCCACATATTAATAAAAATAAAAATTTATTCTCTCAATATATAGGGCTTAATAAGGGGTTTTTTGGGTTAACATTGGGCTTATATAATGTTGCACACTCTTCTTCAGGTACCTTCTTCTTGGTCCATGCTGCAACACACCATTTAAGATGAGTGGTTGGACACCCAAAGGTCTGACATATTTAGATACCTTTTTTGCGGTATTCACTCTGAATCTTACCTACAATAAATTTCTATATGTCTTCCAGGTTTCTATTTCCTCTTTGTGTGCCACCCACCATTATGCATGAGGCACTTTAATAGCTACATCCAAGGAAAATAATTTGAACTAATTTGGTACCTACATCTCAAATATTTCCAAAAAGACACATGCATGTGTCATTGCATCATAATTTTGGGGCTCACATACCTATGTTTCGATAAAGTGCACTTCACAGGTATTATGGTTGCATCTTCTAGTGGATACTTCTTTTAGCTTATTTTACCAATTTTCAAGTGCTTTGTATGATTCTGAAGTGCATGAATTAAAACTTCACCAACTCAATACTCGATGAATATTTGGATTAAAACAATAAAAATTATGTGTTGTCATGATTTAAATATTACTAAGGTATTATGTTCTAAATCCATCTCTCACTACTTCCACATATTGATCTCTCTCCATTCGCTCTAATGTGACTATCGCCCTCAAATATCCTAGCTCATAAATGAATTTCCTTCTCTTGAGGTTGATTACAATTTTATTTTCAAAGGACTACTCAATATATAGTAATGAAAGACACGAATTAATATTATCCACAATCTTAATTACCTTTAAATTAGCAATCATGTTGTGTAATAGACCATGTTTGACTTTCCATGTAAAAAAATATAAGACCAAGGTCATGGGACATGTATTCCAAGTTGAATGGTGGGAGAGACATCCTAGTGTGTGTCACTTTTGGTTTATCATGGCTAAGGAAATTGACAAGGAATTGAAAAAGGAAAAGAGGTAATAAATGGCATTTTATTTATGAAAATAAAGGAAACTAGGAGAAAAGAAAGGTGAAAGTTCACATATTTTCATGAGGAGGAAATTGAAGTAAAATTGAAGGAAAATGAAGAAAATAGAGGCCTCAATGATAAAAAGGTTTATGAGGATAAGTTCGTAGCTTTTTTTCAGTGTTAGATTTTATTAGTCTAGCTTGGAGCTCTCTTTCTATTCTCTCTCTCTCTCATACTCTTCCACACTAAGAGCTCTTGGAGAATTGTGGCATACTTTAGACGTGGAAAAAGAAGGAAAAATAAATCAAGAAAGTGCAAGGGAATAGAGGGATCAACAACTACAAATGGATTCCTTTGCAAGTATTGAGTTTCTTATATGGTTTCCTTGCTAGTTTTTGCATGCATGGTACATGCATGTGGTTCTTAGTTATGATTTTTGATTGGCATGGATGATTGCCTGGATTTACAGTGTTTTTTCCTAGCCTTTCTATTTCCTAGATACCAATGATGTTGTGGTTTTTCGAACTTTTTTCTAGTTGGTGCTCGTCTTCCTTACGGTAGTGGGTTGACTTACTAGTTCTTGGAGCCTTGGTTGGATAAAAGCTCTAGAATCCCTCGAACAACATGGGTTGACTTGATAGTCTTGGAAGCCTTGGTTGGTCAAACACTCAGGAACCCGTTAGTGGGTTGAGTTACTAGTCGTGGAGCCTTGGTTGGAAAAATGCCCTGGAGTGTTATAGTAGGAGTGGGTTGAGATACTAGTCCTGTAGCCGGGTTGGAACAAATGATCTGGAACCCTAGAAAACTTGATTAAAGATTGATATGTTGATGGTTAGTGATGTATGACCACAATTTGGAATCACTGGTTGATCGTTGAGATGGTTTGGCATATGGAATCATGGAAGAAGAGTATTTTGGATAAACCTATGTGGTTAGTATTATGTGGATATGATTGATATTATGTGATTATACAATGTATATTTTTATGTTATATCAGGTAATGTTAATGGATACATCAGCAGAATCAGAGTATTGCTATTTGTTGCATGCTAGGATAAACATAGATGGTGGAAAGACACTAGAAGCAAGGTTGGTTGGCAGAGACAATGTGGTCTCCTGATGTGTATTCATATTTTTGTGTATATGTTGACATGTTGTGCCTGTAATTTTGTGTACCTGCAATGTTTTGTATATATGGTTCTATGTACATGTTGTATATATGGTGTTATGTACATGTTGCATATGTTGCGTTGTGAACACATGATACTGTGTACATGTTGTATAGGTAATCTTGTGTACAGATGGCATTGTGTGCATGTGGGATATGTGGTGTTGTGTACATATGCTTTTGGGCACATGTTATGGAAAATTTTAAGGATAGAAGTTTATCTTAAAGTTTAGAAACCTTAGTGAATCTTACTAGTATCTAATAGACAAATTATAAAATGTTTGATGATATTTTTGTAAAAATATCAAGATTTTTTATTTCATTATAGTAGTCTATATAATATCTTGGCGATTTTTAATGTAAAATAATTTTATACTATAAAAATTTGGCGAACTCTTTTTAGAAAAAAGGGAAATTTACGAATCTTTTTTTTGGAAGAAGTATAGAAAATTAGGCCACCTATGAGTATTATCCCCTAGAATTTCCTTGACGCATGCCAAATATGTGGTGTTGTGTACATATGGTGTTGTGTGTATGTTGCGCATGTGGTTCTATGTACATGTGGTGTTGTGTGCATGATTATACATGTGGTGTTGTGTGCAGGTGGTTTTGTGTACATGTTGTGTATGTGGTGTTGTGTACACATCATGCATGTGGTGTTGTATACATGTGGTTTTGAGTACACGTTGTGCAAGTGGTGTTGTGTGCATGTTGTGCAAGTGGTGTTGAATACATTTTGTGCAGGTGGTGTTGTGTACACATTGTGTAGGTGGTTTTTTGTACATATGGTATTGTGTAGATGTTGTATTTGTTGTTTTGGGTATATGTGGTACTATATTATGGCAATTGTGTAGTCATTGTATCATGACATGTGTATTCATTTTGTTTTACTCTATGTACGTATATTTATTGTGTTTTACATTGAATGTAGGTGTATGTATTGGATTGTTGTGTACACTGGGTCTAGGTGTATGTGTTATGTTTTACACTAGGTGTAAGTGTATGTGTTTTGTCATACATCGAGTGTAGGGTTATGTGTTGTGGGGCACATCGGGTGTAGGTATATGTGTAGTTGTGTACACCATGTGTGGGTGTATGTCTATGATGTACATTGTATGAAAGTGTATTTGATTGAAGAGAAGAGAAGGTATTGGGTTATTTTCGAGTTTGGAAATCGATCCAGTGTATGTACAGAAAGGACAAAGAACAAAGGTAGAAGCAAATAATTATTTGAAGGATAAGTATAAATATTTTATTTTTGTATTAATTATGCATGTGATTTATGATTTTGATTTATGATGGTTTATTTTTTATCTAATCGGATGTGATATGTTTATTCATGATGAGTTGATCAAACAACTAGTTTGACTTGTTGTGACATGAAGTGACTAAAATTGAAAGTGCACCTTATTGACGGGCTACAAATGAGGTATGATGTGAATTTATTTCAATTTTTTTTAATCTAATGGAAATTATGTGTTTGGTAGAGGAAATAATTGAAAATTCTTGGTTGTTGGTTAGAATTGACTGCGAGAATGCTAACAACAGCAATGAAAGTAATTGGAACATGAAATAGTATATTGGTAAATCATTAGGAGTAGGGCCATTATGGGACACTAGTACGCAATAGTGTCCAATGAATTCCATGAGTATTCTATGACCAGTATGATGGTTCTTAGGCAGGTATATTCCTTGATATTTGGACCTTCTGATGTGAGGAAACCTTGCTAAGGGAGGGGTCACTAGAGGGAATGTGTATGAGAGAAGGGCATGCTAGCAGAAATTGGAAGGTGTGTGACTACATGGAAGGGAGTGACTGAATTTCCCAAGGGAATGTGTAGAATATAAGGGAAGGTTGGGAAGTGCATTTATTTTCGTCATTCGGATTTCTAGATGGAAGTAAAATCACACTAGGAGTGTGCCCTAGAATAATGAGTCATTAATTGTTCACTAAGAGAACAAGTAGTGCATGGATTGTATCATTGGACAATGGATACATATTTTGACCTTGTAAATGGATTCTCGACTTCCTAGGAAGGAAGTGAATCCTAGTACTTATTTTGAGGGTGAAGGTGTGAGCCTCTAGATTCCCTTGTGTATGATATGGGCACTATATCCTTTTATTTTCTAGTTATAGAAAATGTGCATATGTGTATATTACTGTAAATATTATATCGAGTTGTGTTATAAAACTCCATATTATTTTCTTGTTCAAGAAAATGTGCATGTGTATATATGTGGTTGTAATTGTAAATATCGTAATGAGATACATTATAAATCTCTAGTAAATGGTATGATTGTCATGTTTTCAGCAGTGGTTATCGTAAATAATGCAAAAATTTGGGTTATAAATCTCCATAGGGATTATGTTTTATTTTTAGCGGTTTTCTAGTCATAGGTGTCATTGAACACAAAGGACGGTGTTCCCCTAAGGGGGAGGGTTCTGTAAGAACCCCTGGTTGAATTTCCTAGTAAATAAAAAACATAATACCAAGGTTATGGGACACATATTCGAAGATGAATGGTGAGAAAAACATCCTAGTGGGTGTCACTTTCGATTTATTATGTATAAGGAAATTGGGAAGGAATTGGAAAAGTAAAAGTGGCAATAAATGGGACACGTATTCCAAGCTAAATGGTGAGAAAAACATCATATTTGTTGTCACTTTTGGTTTCTTATGGATAAGGAAATTGGAAAGGAATTGGCAAAGGAAAAGAGGCAATAAATATCATTTTATTTATGAAAATAAAGGAAAATAGGACAAAAGGAAGGTGAAAGGTCACATATTTGCATGAGGGTTAAATTGAAGGAAAAATAAAGGAAAATGAAGAAAATAGAGGCTTCAATGATAAAATGGTATAGGAGGATCAGTTCATAGATTTTTGTTAGTATTAGGTTTTTGTAGTCTAGCTTGGATCTCTCTCTCTTTCATAATATTGCAAACTTAAAGTTATTGGAGCATTGTGGCATATTTTGGACTTGGCGAAAGAAAGAAAAGGATAGTAGGAAAGCATAAGGGAACATCCATATCAAAAACTATAGCTATATTTCTTTGAAATTATTTATATGCAGGTATGGTTTCCTTGCTAGTTTTTGCATGCATGGTACATGCATGTGGTTATTCGTTACAAGTTGTCATTGGAATGAAGGATTTCTTGGATTAACAATAATTCTTCATAGCCTTTCCATTTCCTAGATACCCATGGTGTTCTAGGTTTTCCCATTTGTTATTTGATTGGTGCTCATTTTCCTTATGCCTGGGGGTGAGTTCCTAGTTCCCGAAACCTTGGTTGGAAAAACGCTCTAGAAGACCTGTAACAACTTTGGTTGAGTTATTAATCATACAAGCTTTGGTTGGAAAAAATATCTAGAGCCCTTTGTGGGTTGAGTTACTATCCCTGGAGACTTATTTGGGAAAACACTCCAGAGCCCTATGTCAGTTGTGGGTTGAGTTACTAGTCCTGGAGTTAGATTGGAACAAATGATCTAGAGCCCTAGACAGCTTAGGGTAGAAATTGATTTGGTGATTGTTAGTGATGTCTGACCATGAGGTGGGATAACTAGTTGAGGTTTGAGGTGATTTTTTGATCTAGGAGTGTTCTGCTTCCAATTAAAATATTTTTGACTAGACCTAGGGGTTTTTTCATTTACCAAGGCAGTTGTTTCTCTAGTTGAAGTGGATTTGATTTATTTATGTATTTTTCGTAAGATTGAGCAAATTTTAGAGAAAATGTATTTAGGGATTGAGATTAAGGAGATATATTCTCATGCAAATACCTCAGGAATAATGAGTGTTTAAAGAGATTCGAGGGTACATTATATTTATGAGATATTTATGGGTCAAAATTATCTATTTTAGAGGTTTTAGGTAGGAACTTCTAGGATATGAACTAAATCAGTTCAAGATCCCATTGTTGTAAATTAATACATAAGAGAACAATGAGGACAGAGGAAAGGAGAGAGACGTTTTTGAGAATATTTTAGGGTTGAGTTACTTCCACAAGGAAAATGGGTCATTCGATCTAAATTTGGCCATAAAGAAGGCCTTTTGTAAATATGTTGATTTAATTAAGGAAAATAGAACTTTGTTAATTATGTGTGGGCTAGAGTGAATCCTTGTTTTGTATTGAATTACATATATTTATATGTCATTGAATAAAACAACATTCAATACTGGTTCGAGTTGATGAAGACCAAGATGGATTGGTGCTTAAATACTAATGTACATATAGTATAGTGGTTGAGGGAATCAAAGTGCGTAGTGGAGCAGTGGATGTGTGGAGCTAAGATCACAGAGTAAAGAGGGAATAAAGGTCATGAGAGATAAAAATGTTGCTTTATCACAGAGGATCAATGCATCACTAATTCTTCCAAATAACCAGTGTGAGCTAAGAAGGGGAGATTGAACTGTAGTTCAGTTTTTGGACTAGAGGAGGGAAATGAAAGCTACACTAGAGTTCATATTTCGTGGAATTACACAAGAGGAGGAAGAGGACACTTCGTCATTTTGTGTGTTTTAAAAAAGTCCATAAATTAACAGGGTCAAGATTGTTATTCTACAAAACCCTGTAGGAGAAGTTTAAACATGAGGGGTCGGGATTCCAGATGTCGAGAATCCCGTAAGCTATTTTAATAAAGTACCAAGATTTTAATTAGCACCAGGATACTGTACTTGAAGGAGCCGGGAGGCGGGATCATTAAATGATGACTCTGATATGGGAGTCTTAACCTTGGAAGTTAAAGGAGCGCACATATGAAGTTGTTGGGATGACTAAGCATCAAGCATACATGGAGTGGATCCTGCCAAGAAAATTAACCCCAACAAGGTTTTTAACCATGGAAAATTTTAGTGGATAATATTCGCAGGTGGGCTAATTTTCCATGTCTTTTCCAAAAAAAAATATTCGCTAATTCCCATTTTTTTTTTAAATTGATTCGCCCAAATTTGATAGTATAAAAATATTTTACCCCAAAAATTGCCAAAAAATTATATATACTAATATAAAATGATTACAAAGCTAAATATTTTTACAAAAATAACATCAAAAATTTTACAATTCACATATTGGGGACTACTAAGATTCTCCAAGTTTTAAAACTTTAAGATAAATATCCATCCTTAAAATTTTCCCTGTTTTTAACCAAACTTTTCTATAAGCGTCAGGACTATTGGAGTGCCAAGGTTTTTATATTAAATAGAATATCCACCCAGAGGGCTGGAGACTTGAAGGTTTCACATATCATACACAAATTTTGATGACTGGGTTGGATTATCGCAAGTGGAGACCACTCGGTCGATACCAAAACCGAGAGTGAGAGATGGAAGCACCAAGGCTACATGTCAGGCTTCATTGAGTAGTCTTACATGGAAAGTGGGCCACTTGGAAGAGTTTTAACCTAAAATTATAATAAAAGGAACAACGTAAATTTAGAAACCTATGTTTTTATAGGGGTTAAGTGGTGGTCAATGCGTGGAATATTACATGGAATTGCAAGTACCACCCATCAATTACATGCTGACCCATTTAATTGATCGCAATTGTGTTATAATGATGGCTACAAAAGCTCCATGATCATATGATTTGTGTAAGCGCTATATACATATATATATATATATATATATATATATATATATATATATATATATAGTGTTTCCAACTCGCGTAGAGTTTGGATGCCATTTATTCTCTTCCCTTATTACAGTCCACTCATGTACAGGGACCGGCCCATTTTTATCCTCTCACTATTTTTTTTTTTTTTTGCAGGAAATCTTAGATCCCAATAGAGAGTTTTAAAATGGAATTAGAAGAAGGACCCTTAAGATCAAAATTCTGGGCACTATGGGAATCAGCAGACTTAGTAGTGAGCTTGTGTCATTTTTCCTATGGAAACCCTAGTTTGGTATTGGTTGGTTTACTCCATGAGATCCCACAATCAAACTTGGAATATGGAACAAGGGTGATTGACTAGAAGTGTTGTGAAACTATCTCCAGAAAGAGAAGAAAAGAGATATCAGCGCCTGCAAAATAAGCCACTTCGAGGGGGCAACTTCTAGTACATTACATGAATGAACAATTCTTGGGTGATACAAATGACAAAACCTCCTTTCTATATCTAGGAGTCCATGGGGCCATAATGCAATCCTAGTGGGGTCACAATGTAATCCTAGTCAACCTTGCAATAATAATTTAAGGGCACAATAATAACAATATGGTGGTTACAGGGGTACAACAATAATAATAAGGGGGTTACACTAACAACAATAAGGGACTATACTAGTAATATAAGGACCTAACATGCTCCTCTCCTTCAAAAAGGTGTTGTCCTCAATGCTTGAGTAGCTCCGGGTGCTTTTGTATAAAATTCTCATCCTCCCATGTAGAATCTTCCATGGGTAAGTTCTTCCATTTGATGAGATACTCTAAATTTGATTGATTTTATAACTGTCAAGTTCTTGTTTCCATGACTGCTTTAGGTTCCAATATTGTTTTTCCTTCCTCATCAAGTTCTAGAAATATTGTTTGAACTGGAATTTTGTCCCCTATAACCTTTTTTAAGCATGAAACATGGAAAAATGGATGCACTCGCGAAGAAGCAGGAAGCTCCAATTTGTATGCCATAGTACTAATATTTTTCAAAACCTTTTAAGGAACATAGTATTTTGGTGATAATTTATTATCTTTCTTAGCTTGCTTGAGGGACATTTTTTTGTATGGTTGTAGCTGTAAAAATAGCTAGTCTCCCACATCAAAACTTCTCTCACTGCAATGTTGATCTACCTGTTGTTTCATTCGATTTTGTGCCAATTTTAGGTTATCCTTTAAGAGTTGGAGAACTTCTTGTTGATGCTCAATGTGATCCTCCACTGCTTGAACCATAACATTTTTCCTTAAATAAGATGTGATGGATGGTGGATGATATCCATAAAGTGCCATAAATGGGGTCATTTTTGTTGTAGTATCGAAAGAAGTGTTATACCACCATTCAACCAGAGCTAACACTTGACCCATTCTGATTGCTTTTCAGATACAAAACAACGAAGATATCCTTCCAAAAATTTATTAACTATCTCTGTTTGACCATCGGATTGAGGATGATAAGATGAGATATGAGCTAGTTGAGTGTTGAAAAAATAAAATAATTATGTCCAAAAATTTCCTGTAAAAATGTGATCTCTATCACTTACAATAATCTTCGGGTTTCCATGTAGCTTTTGAATTGTTTCCATAAATATAGTAGCAATTGTACTTGCTTTAAATGGATGAGATAATGCACAAAAGTGTGCATACTTGGTAAGTCTATCAACTACCACCATGGTGACACTCCTTCCTTCGGACTTAGGTAAACCTGTGATAAAATCCATTGAAATATCCTCCCAATGTTGACTTGGAATGGATAAAGGTTGTAGAAGACCCGGGGTATTAATTGTCTCCACTTTATTCTGCTAGAAAAACAAAAATTCCGCCACAAAATTTTGAATATTAGATTTAAGGCCATCCCAAAAAAACTCTTTCTTCACCCTGTGGTAAGTTTTTAAAATTTCCAAGTGTCCTCCTAAAGGAGAAGTGTGCAATTCCAAAAGAATATTTTGTTTTAGTTGGGAATTCTTGCAAATATATAACTGATATTTGTACTATAAGGAATCATTTTTCCAACTAAATGTATTAGATGTACTAGGATCTTGCTGCAAATTTTGAATGAGAGTCCTTACTTCTTTGTCCTTCTTCCATTCATCCCTTGCTTCGGTTATCAAATCTGGTCGGATAATTGAAATGGCACAAAGCAATGCTTCCACCACTTCATCCTTTATTGAAAGTGCATCTGCAACAACGTTTAGCTTCCCTTTTTTGTAGAAGATTTAAAAGTCATAAACCAACATCTTTATGACCCATTTTTGTTGCTCTTCTAAGGATAGTCTTTCTTCCAAAAAGTGTTTAAGACTATCATGATCAATTTTTACCTTGAAGTGTCTTCGCATTAGGTAAGGTCTCCATTTCTTTACTGCATGTAGTATTTCCAACATTTCCTTCTCATAAATATCCTTTTGTAAATACTTTCCTTTGATTGAATGACTTTCAAAAGCAATGGGTCTTCCTTCTTGCATTAAAACAACACCAATTTCATTTCCTGAGGAATCACTTTCCACAATAAATGTTTTTTTTAAGTCTGGGATAACTAAGACTGGTGCTAGGCACATTGCCTCTTTAAGATGTTCAAAGGCCTTAGTTTCTTTAGGAGTCCATGAAAATGCATCTTTATTCAATAAAGTTTTTAGAGGTGCTGCTATTCTCCCATAATTCTTAACAAACTTGCAATAATACGCTGTTAACCAAAGAAATTCGAGCAACTACTTTATGGTTGTGGGGAATTTCCATTCCTTAATGGCTTTAATTTTGTGAGGGTCTACCTTAACACCCTTGTGAGATACAATATGACCCAGATATTCCACCTCTTATACTTCAAAGAAATATTTGGATTTTTTTTCATATAATTGTTTCTCCTCCAATGGTTTGAACACCTTGTCAACATGTAGAACATGATCTTTCCAATACCTGTTGTAGATTAGTATATCATCAAAAAACACTAGCACAAATTTTATAAGGAATGGTTTGAAAATGGAATTCATCAACCCTTGAAATGTAGAAGGTGCATTGGTAAGGCCAAAAGGCCTGAACAAAAATTCATAATGACCCTCATGAGTTCGAAACGCTATTTCCGGAATATCTTCAGTCTTCATTCTAATTTGATGATATCCTGAATGAAGATCCAACTTGGTCTAATAAATTGCTCCATGTAATTAGTCTAGTAATTCATCAATAACAGGAATGGGAAATTTATCTTTAATAGTGAGCTTATTGAGCTCCCTATAATCCGAATACATGCGCCATGATCTATATTTCTTGTGCACCAATACTATTGGAGCAAAGAAAGAACTTTGACTAGGTTGAATTATACCCGCCTCTAACATTTATGCAATCATACGTTCACTCTCTCTCTTTTGGACATAAGGATATCTGTAAAGCCTGATGTTTGGAGGAACACTTCCTGGAATCAAATGAATAGCATGATCATGATCACAAATAGGTGGGTGTCCTTTGGGAGTGTCGAACACCTTGGAATGATTGTCCAAGACTTTTTGGAGATCTGGAGAAATAGATGACTTTGATGTTGGAACTTCTAGTGAGCATAATTGTGCAATTACATATCGTTGTTCTTTCTTCAGAAGATTTTTCATGAAATTATAGCTTATTAGCTTTCCCAGCTTCCCTGTGATACCCCATAATTCGATTTCTTTCCTTTCGAAAAAAAATTCAAGAAAAGTTCTTGAAATTTAAAGCTACCATCCCCAAAGATTGTAACCATTGTACTCCTAGTACAACATCAGCACCTCTCATTGGGATGGAAAGCATTTTACTATTCAATACATATTCCCCCATGGCTAGCTTGATATTATGCCATTTTCTAGAGAAATTTATAGTTCCTCCATTTGCAACCATCACTTGACATTCTGGTGCTGGGTATAGGAAACAATTCAATTCCTTGGCTACCTTACAATGAATAAAATTATGGGTACTACCCGAATCAATCAACACTATTGCCTTTTTCTTCTTGATATGTCCTTCTATCTTGAGAGTTTGAGGAGTGGTAATTCCTTCCAATGCATTACATGATATGGTTGGACTCATTTCTTCTTCTTCTAGGGTTTCTTCCCGGCGTATATCGTCTATTTTTGAAGTTTCTTCTTCATTTTATTCTTCCTCTTCACAATCTATGTAGAATAATTTATTTTCAGTGGACTTATGACCTTTAGTGTATTCGCTATCACAACTATAGCAAAGCCTTTATTCTATTTTTTCTTCCAATTGTTGTGGTGTCAAACTTGTAGGTTGTGGAAGTCTAGGAGTAGCAACACTTCCATCTTTATAGATGTGAGTGGTAGGCCTCCTTGTCGCCATAATTTTACATTTAATTTTTCTTTCCAACCTGAACACCTTCTCTAATGAATCAAGTTCCGAAACGCGAACTTCATGTTGGATGTTATCCTTTAAACTCCCTATGAAGACATCAATCCTGTGTTCCTTTAGAATATTAGTGACCCTTATATTCAATTTTTGGAAGTCCTCAATGTGCTCTGCCATTGAACCATTTTGTTTGAGATTTATCAATAGGCTAATGAAGGTGTTGCTCTTTGTATCCTCATAATGTGCTATCGTTTCCTCTGTAAAACTTGACCAGTGACAATTTTTTTATGAGGGAAAAGCCATTGATACCATACAATTGTATTGTGTTCTAAATGTAAAGCTGCAATGTGTACCTTTTGCGTGTTTTGCACATTATTGAGATCAAAATATTGCTCCATCTATAGTATCCATGTTACGGGATCCTTGCCATCAAACTTCCCCATATCCATATTTACAATATGGTGGTTCTTCAATCCAACATTAGATTTTATGAAATCACGATTAACATGTATTTTATTCTCATCATGATTTTCCTCTACTATATTTTTTCCATTAGGAAACATTTCTTGTATCAACTTTTCCAAATCATTCTTCATGTTTTCGACGTTGTATTTCATTTTTTCATTGATCTTACCTTCCATGTCATCCATATTAGCTTCCATGCCACCCATCTTAGCTTCCATGCCCGCTTCCATGCCATCAATCTTAGCTTCCAAACCATCCATATTATCTTCCACGCCTTTCTTCAAACCATCCATCTTAGTTTCCATGCCTTTCTTCAAAACTTGAATTTCATTTTTTGTTGCTCTTTGTGATAGAGAAATTTGGTGCACTTGCTCTTGTAATTTTGATATCTCATGTTTTGTTTCTTCGTCTTCATGACTCATAGTAGAGCCTTCTAAAGGCTTAGTTGGTGTTGAATTCTTTTTAGGGGGAATTTTAGAACCCAATACTGATATTTATTCTTCAATATGCCCTTAGAATAAATTCAAACTATTTTTTTTCAAACGAGACTTATGTAATTCAAAAGAAGTACACACCTTTTTCTTTCTTTTGAGGAGCTCGATATTGAAACTGAATTATATTTGTCATTTTAGATCTTCAATATCTAAAATTTGGCCCTGTGGTAGCCCTCTAAATCCTCTTTCGAATGCCACAGGTCTGACCTGATTTGGATTCTTCAAGCCAAATTTATGTCCAATCTCCCACAATGACCTAATTATGGACTGGTTCAGTAGAGCGAACTTGTACGACTTGCCACGTGTCATTGTTTTCTCCTTTGGCTCTGAAATTGATAGAAAGAAAACTACAATCCGTGTACTTCCATCCAATTTTTACATAATTCCAATATGATGTTGAGAGAGATATTTATGAATATTTTCCCATGATCACCTCTTTGAGATGAAATTTGGGAGCCTGAAAAAGACCTAACTTCCAAAAATCATATCTCCGAAAATATTGCGAACCAAGCTCTGAAATTTTGTGACAATGTTCCTCAGGATTTCAGCTTCACGTTCTAAAAATTTCAGCTTTTAAACCTTCATATAAAAAATGTTACAGAGAAAATTCCATGATGACTCATTTGGTGCAGCGAAACCCTAAAATCCAAAGATCTGATACCAAATGTTGTGAAACCAGCTCCAAAAATAGAAGAAAAGATATATCAACGCCTTATAAATAAGCCACTTAGAGGGGGAAACCTCCAATACATTACATTAATTAACAATTATTAGATGATACAAATGACAAAACCTCATTCCTATATATAGGAGTCCATGGGGCCACATTGTAATCCTAGTGGGGCCACAATGTAATCCTAGTGGGGCCACAATGTAATCCTAGCCGACCTAACAATAATAATTTAAGGGCACAATAATAATAATATGGGGGTTACAGGGGTACAAAAATAACAATAAGGGGGTTACAGTAACAGCAATAAGGGACTATACTAGTAATATAAGGACCTAACAGGAAGACAAATTTGGTTAAGCCCAATCTATGGTTGAGTGGTACGTTAAAGTCCCGAGTTCGTTGGTAATTTCATATGTAAATAAGAGATACTCTTATGTTGTGATTCATATATATATCTTGGAAATATTATGGTTACATTATTGTTTAGTTTCCATCCTTTACATGATGGTTACTTTTCGATTATATGTTTTTCATACAATGTGTAATCGTCTATGGCTCTTGGCATGAGTTTTTTATTAATTGATTGGTAGCTGAATGTAAAATCTAACAAATGTGATTGCATATATTATGAGAGGGTACTAGGAATTTTTGGTGAATATTAGATATGCATCAGACCCTTATGTTTAAATATGCATTCATTACCTGTAGATTACATGTTCACAAAATGTTTGATGCAATAACTGTCATGGTTAATCTTGATTAGGTCAATTTCTTGACTAAGTTTTATGTAAAAAAATTTTTCTTTGTCTCATTTATTGTTTTAGAAAGTTTCATCAATACATGGGCAATGGTTTGGAGACTACCCTTGAA
This sequence comes from Pinus albicaulis, assembly GCA_034641835.2. Classification (NCBI taxonomy): domain Eukaryota; kingdom Viridiplantae; phylum Streptophyta; class Pinopsida; order Pinales; family Pinaceae; genus Pinus; species Pinus albicaulis. The sequence goes on from CM076578.1 coordinate 1,626,618,838, forward strand.
AAGGTGGCTCAGATTCCACGGTCACACGTACAAAACTAGGATGTGGGACTGAAGTCGCTACCTTGTAGGCTTATGCATGCAACTAGAGGCGTATAGTCTAATTTATGCAGTGTTATTCCTATGGCTTGGACCATAACACTGAAAAAGAAAGTTACCTTAAGGTTTTGGTTGTTGGAGGAGTGTTTTAGCTCATGGGGGTCTTGAAGCTCTTAAGGAAGGTTAATACAGTTTTGGATTGCTAATTCCACTACCTTAAATTTACTTAGGATTTTCAGTCATTTCATATTAGCTCTTCCTCTCATGTTACCATAGCAGGCTGGTGAACGTGGGTAGATATGGGAGAGGTGGTTATACAATGACTCCATCATAATTAGCTTCTACTACCACCAATTCCCTAATACAAAATATTATTAATTGATTGGCCATTCTCAGATGCATAAGTGACCAAATCATCTTTCATATACCCAAGATCACTGATGTATGCTTCAAAAGAATTCTAACACCCACAACTAGGTCCAGGATAAGATGGTCCATATCATAAGATTTGATATGAAAATTAGGTTTGAATTCCCTACTTTTTATTTTCTTGCACATGATTTGCTTCACTGCACACCTAGGGGTCTATGCTATAGGAAATTCTTGTCCTTGCGCATATTGGTCCATCATCCTATTTATATTCTCAAAGGTTGATCTATCCTTTATTAATTCTAAACATTTGTTTAAGAAATTCTTGATCGGTTTTTCCTCTCCGCCCATTTATCATTATATATACTTATCATATATTAGAGGAACATCATATAAAGTTATGGATTGCTGCACGATAAAACCTATCAGACCCCATTCCATCACAAACACCTCTCTTCTATCATTTGTATATGTATATTTTTCCTCATTGGATCAAACCTAGGAGGTGGTTGTGCTTCCTTTCTAACTGATTGATATGGTTGGCTCCCTTTTCCATTGGCATATACTCCTTTCCTTTCTCCTCCATGCATAATTTCTCTTAGTTCAGGATGATTCAAGCACTTTTTAATAGTTATCATCTGCATGTTTTTCCCCTTTCTCTTGTCACTTTGCAATAAGTTAAGGACATTATTCAATACCATGGTCCAATTTTTTACAATAGGTACATTTCATGCACATTTTAGGTAAATCCCATTCAATATGCTATATTTTACCAAATTTATAACAAATGATGTGGCCCTTACCTCTTCCAAACCTTCCTCTACCCCTACCTTGAAATCCATGTCCTCTTCCCTCCATCCCTTAACCTTTTCTTAGATCATACACTTTGGGTGTGCTACATATTGAAATTTTGGCTTTAGATACTTTTTCCTATTGTATTATGTATGTATTCATAGTGCACTAGCTCATTATATCCAACATGTGACAAGTATATACACCATTTCCTACATACTTGAAAAAGTCATTGAACAATGTTTTGAAAATGCTTTGATATTTCTCCATTACTAGACAAGATCTAGGTATATGACCCCAAACTCTACATAGTTTACAACACATTCCCCTACATAGTGAGAAGAAATTCACAACTCCTTTAGCCATTTATGTTGTGAGATTTAGGAATTCATTCATTTGATGACCTTCCTTTCTTCATATAGTGAACCAAAACTATCTATGCTTATCATTTCCTTTTGCTAGGTATTGCAACTATATTGTTAAATATGCTTGCTATGATTGGACTTGCATCTTCCTTAGCATATTTAACTACCTACAGGGAATGCGTCTAGCTTACTGAAAAGTTCCAAATATTTAGACTACGAAGTAAATTTCTATTGAGTTAACGAATCATCTATATGCGGAAATAGACATTTAATAATTAACTGAATTGAAATTGATTTCAGATCAAATAAACTATTCTCTATGCTACACATTAGGAAATAAAAATAAAAATTGATCTAACAAAATTTGGAACCTCTAATCAAAATCCCATACTAACTCATTGATTTGTTGTTTAATATCCTTAAGCTTTGTGATACATTGGGAATATGGTTTTGGCTTTTAGAACATGTTTAGCCACAACTATTTTATTTCACCCAATGCCCTACCTCACACTCTTGGCATGATACTCTTATATTTCATGTACGAATTTAACATGTGATCTCATAAAGTGGTCTCGAATTACATCACTTGTGTTTGTTAATCTTGGACCTTCTTGATATTTCATACTAGTTCACAATAAAAAATATGTTGCTTAAGATATTATGATCCAACACCATGAAAGAACATCATTCAAATGGTAGAATCAATTTCCATTAGGATTCTATATGCAATTCTACTTTTTAATGGGTTTAGCTGATTCAATGGTATCTTGGGTCTTGTATGGCCACTCCAACTATCCTCACTACTTTTTCTATTATCCTCAATAACTAGAACTAACTACAAAAAATTACACGATGATCTTATTTATTAGCTTCGAAACACGCACTGGGTATTTCCTGAGCAGGGTCACTAGGTTACATGGTTTCTTCTGATTCTAAATTGATATGATGGTTTCTTTCCTTACCCTTTCCTTATTCACTCTGCAATCTCTTATTATTGTCTAGGTGTGGCACTCCCTCGAGAAAGTGACCACTACTAATTTCTTCTTCCTAATTTACTCTATTATGTTTCCTTCTCGTTATTTCTCTCACCTTTTATGTTTTTCTTCAATCTATCAAAAGTATTGGAATTGACCTCTCTCTTAATTTACTACAATGGCAGAATCTTTCTTCACTAGACAAAGCTCCACTAAAATCTCTTGTTTTTCTCTCCTCTTGTGCTCATGTATGTGATTTTAGTTGTCTTCAATCTTTTATGATTTTATATCTTTAATGTATCAACATCCTTAGTCCATTTTTTCTTTTCCTCATTTTACTATATCCCATGCATTTATTCCCTCAATCCATCCATCAATCAACCCCTTGTTTTCCTATCACACATAAATAAATTTAGCCACTCATGGTATTAGATTCTAGTGACATTACTCCTTTGACACACAATAGTGTCGCTATACAAGTAAATAGTGATGTCAAAAAATTTCCTTCTGATCCTCTGAGAAATTCCCTTTTGGTTTGACAACATGACTGTGTGCCTTCTATCACAAATTTAAAAAAGCAACCCTCCAATATACTATTTAGCTAGAAATGTATTATGTGTAAGACTTTTTTTCTTACAAAATTCACTCTCTGGATTTATTTTGGACTCCAATTGTGCGGTACGATACGACACCATTTTTTGACCTTTTTTTATAGTCTTTGTAGCAACTTGGCTAGAATCATATGGAATTCAGCAAAGATAGTTTTGTCAATGTTGATAAATACATACCTTTCTAGTCACTATTTAGGACTAATTCATTGGTTTCTTCTCTATGCTGCCACAAATTCATGTTCCTTCATTTATACCCACTACCATATCTCCTCCTTAGTTAGCCTCCACATACCCTTCACTCATAAATCCCAATCCTATCAATGGAACCATTTATTTGCGTACAAAAAATAGTCCCATATTTAAAGTGAATTATCCAACAAACCTGTCAGGCACCTACCCTTTTGACATTAAACTTTATTAAGTGAACTCTCAACCCAAGAATCTATAAGGGACTACAGGAGGTTGAATAATTCTACAGTGATGAAGGATATGTATATTCCATACTTTTCATTATTCCTTATCTAGAAGTTAGTTATTCAGGAGAGAAAATTTAAATATACCCCTATTATGCATAGTAAATCCATTATGTTCAATAAAAATATAAAACAAAAATGAAAATAGTTCGCATGGACACAAAAATTATCCCAAAATGGATTGTTATTAATATTGTAAAGTCTCCATTACATTCAAATTGTTGTGCCTCACTATTCTAATAGATCAACTGTTACAGTGTGAAACCTTTATAGAACATCAGCTACATCATCAGAGTACATAAATATATATGTATAAACATATGCATTTGCATCAATGTGCGCATATATCTCAATGTATCCATTTTTATTACATCGGGGGTTTATCTCTTTATAGATTTACATCAAGGAACAAAGATAACAAAGAACCTATTTTTACTCTAGGTGGTAATTATTGCCATGGGAAAAAATCCACAACCTAATCCTAACGCCATTCCTTATTTCTTGCATTTGGCACTTTGACCATTGACCAAATTTCTTGTGTGATACCCTTCTTTGTGGGGATCCTTTGCGTAGATCCTAAGATCTTTCCTCAAAAACTACTCCAAGAGCTCCCTTACATAATTTTTCACATAATGGATGAATCTTTGGTCCTTGAGCTTGATTTCAGAGATACAATTAGTGGCGTGTGTAGCAAATGAAACATTTAGTCCTCACATGCCAAGACAAATTCCTTGAACCGCTAAAAATTCCATATAAAGGTAATTTCTGTCCTAGAAGCATAACATTAGTGCCAGTGCAAGTTTTTGAAAATCAAATAAATAGTTCAACACATTCAAGATGTTCTTTGAAATTAGAAAGGATTTATAAATAATTCTTTAACTCTTAAGGTGATGCATAAAACACTATAACACTGACAATAAAATAAGAACTATAAAGGGAATTCCATTATGTGGGATAATGGATAGGTTTATGTTAATTATTTAGAAAGCCTTGATCGTAAGTGCTAACATTGATTAAGAGGATTATCATTGCATAGTTTGAAAAATATTCATAACATAGTACTCCCTTAACAAATGTATCGTTAAACATAAATTTATTTTATTCTTATGAATTGTAAAATAAATATGTCCCAAAGGTATATAATAATAATTCCATACATTCTCCCCTGGGATTACATCACTTGGTAATAGAGTGTATTACTAAAGCACCCCTTCTAATTGCACTAGTTCAAACCCCCGATTATCACTTTTCCACAAAGGAGGGGTCATGTTGGTATCCTTGGAAGTTGTAGTGGTATTGGTTGAAATTTCCCTCATGTCACATGAGTATGATCGTGGCCTAGCTGTCAATTCCACCTATTGATGACAAAATCTAAGTTGTACATTCAACGCCAATGAATACCCAACTCATATCATTTAAATTCTAGGGATGAAATCCAATAATGTGAAGATGCATCTCTAAAATGCTTTAATTGAAAGAAAAAAATTTATGTATCTCTTAAAAATATTTTGAATCATTTATGGAGTGCCAAAAAGGAATATTGACAAACACAAATAATTCATTAATTATTTTTTTGGTAGTGTTTGAACTAGTGACATGAAAATTTTGATGATGAATAAGAATAAAAACATCCAATAAGACAAAACATGCTCTATCAAATCTTGAGGAGGTAATTTATTATTTGGAGTTCCTTAGAATTTTATTTCTATGCTTAAAAATAACTAAGAGGAGATTTCTAGGATCACTGCACTTTTTTTGAGTTAAAAGGTCAAGAAGGTTGGTAGTGTCACAAATATTTTGAAATTTAGATCTAGTTAGAATTTAATATGGACAATTTAAGAGAACTTTTTTATCTATCATTTTCATATTCAACCCTCTTAATGTCACAACGGTGAGAAATTCTTTCATCTCATGGTACTTTCAGAGCTCATGAGAATTTGTTCTTATTTTAGTCCAATTTTTTTATAGGGATGGATACTATTGACTTTTCAAGGTTTGGGTTGTTCATGTCCTTATAATATCTTAATTTTATTTCTCTCTCTACCTCCTTGTCACCCCACATTTTGTCCTTAAATTTTTATGTTTAATATTATCATCATTTTGTAAAATTATCTCTTCCTTTATCCCCAAAGATATCACCAATATCGAGCATCCTTATTCTTTTCTCACTTAAGACGAAGGTGGTTTTGGATAGAATTAGAAGAAATTTCAAGAAAAATCATATCTTTCATGTTGTTTTAACGTTTTAGGGAAATTACTTGTGTTGATGAGTGAATGATAGGTTGTAAATCCTTTAATCTTGGTATTTTATGCTATAAATTACCTTTTGATCTATTTTGTCTTCCTCTGTCACTCTCTAGGTATATGCACTACTAACCCTCATATCACTATAAAATAAAATGGGTGAGGAAAGTCTCAAGGAGGAGTTTATTTTTTCCCATATCCAAATTCATGCTAACTTATAATTCCTTTCAAATCCATGACAACATTATCAATATCGATTTATGCTTTCTTTAATGTGATAGTTCTAGTTGAGCTTATGGTGGATATTGATTTTAGGGTGTTTTTACTAAGGAAATACCTCCGGTCATATATGAAAGTATCATATGTGATTTTTCTAGGTCTAATTATCATGAATTTTGTTTCTTCAATATTAATAGTTATGTATTTACCAAGATTTAATCACTCCACACCAGAAGAGTGATACCTTGAGAATACATAAGAAAAATGGTGACTATAGTAGTGAAAATGGAGGCAACACAAATTTCTTGTTCCAAACATTCTTCTAAATTGTCAATGTATATGTCATAAATGATAATAGACAAGGGACACCCTTGCTTGACTCTGATATTGTAGTTAATTTCTTGCAAATAGCCCTTAGTGTGCCTAAACATGGAAATAATGTTCTCATTAAATCTTGTCATAACAACCCTCACCTCAAGAGCAACCTTTATCTCTTCCAATATCTTCTAAAGGTTTGTCATGAGAATGATCAAAAGGAATTTATCAAGCTAATGAAACCGCAAAATCGGTCAGTTTTATTACTGTGGCATTCCTCCAAACTGAAATTTAAAGGAACGAGGTGTCCATAGTTTATTGATATCTCCTAAACTCAGTTTTCTATTTATCAGTTTTATCCTGGAATTCTAGCCATAGGGTAATATTCTTTTCCAAATTAATTATGTACAACTTGGCTAAATGGGGATAAGATAATGTATATATGTGTGTGTGTGTGTGTGTGTGTGTGTGTGTGTGTGTGTTCTACATATAAAGGCTCAGGGAATCCTTGATTGATTATCAAATTGAATGGCGTTTGTGAGTGAGGGATGATGACATGCCTTCCTATTCTAAATATTTCAACTTGTTCTAGCCTTCAATGTCCTTAGCTTTCCCAATTTTAAGCTAGTTAACCCCACACTCTGTCTTCCAGAGAAAGATTTTATCCTCTTTTGGAACATTCAAAATTGTTTCCATAGTGTTAGGTGTTCCTAAATATTTTTAGGTAGGAATTCAAATTATTCAAGGAAAACATGTTATTTTCTTTAGTTAAATTATGAATTAGAGTTTTCCTCTGAATGCAACCTTATTTCCTGCTTCTTATTTATATAATATGTTTTCTTCCTTTCAATAAGGGCCTTGTACATATTTATCTTATCGATCTCTACTGAGTTCTTCAATGTTGTTTTTGTAAATCCAGAGGTTTAAATCCTTATCATTAAAACATTTTAAATATTTGTAATGTTAGCATGGAGTTAACACTCTAGTTATACACATATACATATATGCAAAATCAATGTAAATCCATTTTACTTTAGGGTTGACAATAAGAATCAAATAACTTCAAATATAAATATTTTTTGATATCTTAAATTTAAAAGAAAATAAAATAAATTTACATTAAGTATGTCTGTCTATTTTGGGATAGGGCTTTTAGAATTTTAATTTAGCTATCAATAATTATTAGGTGGATGGTAAGGATTGAACCTACACCAAATATTATAGAATATTCATAATACTATACACAAATCAAATGTTGATGTTTATCTCCAAAATACTTATTCATAATTCAGATGAACAAGTGTCATATCAAGTGACTTATGATTTTTGGGGCATGTGGTATTGATCAACCATAGGATTGGCCCATGGTATTGTAACAAAGTCTAGTTACAAATTAAAAAACATCTATAATAAAATAGGGTGAAGTATTTTATTACTAATTATGGATTGATACCTATCAATATTTGTTCACCATTTAATTTATATACCTATATTAGTATTAAATGTTTTACTAAACATCCTATTATTATAATAATATTTTTAAAAAAGAATAGGCAATATAGAAATAAATTTTATATCATATATACTAACTCATCGTCATTATAATTTAAACACATTTTTAGTATATTTCAATTTTTTAAAAACTTAATATTAACTATGAATTGCTAAAATTGTTATTAATTACGAACTATTAATAAAATCATGAATTGAATTTTTAATCATTTATTTAAATTTTTTTAAAATTGCACTTTACTTCATTAATAGTTTTCATTAAAGAATCATTATCGAATTTATGTAATTATCACGGATTGCCCATGGCATGGATGTTCTTTGTGAGAACCACTAAACAAACTTTTGCAAATGGAATTCTGATCATCGAAAACTGTGATGCCAATGATGAGCACTTAATCTTGTACCACCAATAAGCACATGAAAAATTGAAGATGGTGTCATTTCATTCTAGAATGACTTTAAAAAATTCAAGGTCAATCGTTTCAACCTAACAGGAAAGGAGTCAAATTGTGAGCATAGCTTCTTCTATGCAATGTCAAATGCGCCAAACCTGGGATGTTCCCCATGTCATATTGAAGCGCATTTGTGGTGTGTTTTTTAGCTTCACTCATCATATTTAAAGCGCGCTATGTTGTTGTATTCTATAATAATTTGAGCACATTTCTAGAACTCTTACGGAATTTAAATTCTTGTTCATGAATGCAAACAAAGTATTTAGTGCAACAAAGACAGAAAGTTTACTTATCTCGGAAGAAACTAATTTTTCAGTCCATTCACTAATCTTACTTTTCATCTAATTTTTCAGTCCATTTGCTATCTATTCATTTAGCATCATTAATCTCTTGAATTTGTGGTCAAAAAAAGGAATTTCAACGTACAACAAGGGAACAGCGCTTTGTAGGTCAATCTGTAAGGAAGCACATGGTGGAGGATTAGAGCTAATACCCACCTAATCACGTAATTTGCACGGGAGGATTCCACTAAATTGTCTCGCCGGTTGACACGCTGATAACATCTATCTCCAGTACCTCTGTTCCTTCACAATTGATGGGCAGTACAAGAGGCGGGTCAGCCGCGTTGGAATAAGGGCCGCAACGTCACTGTGCGTGGGCCAGGGCTCATGACTCGAGCCTCCTATACAAGAGAATGAGCCCTTCTTGCTCATAAATCATATTTCGTGCCCCAGGAATTTTACAGTCTTCCAGCAGCCATTATCATTCAAAAGAGCTTCTTGCACGACTGCAGTTGCAGAATCAAAGGCGACATGAATCTTGGATTTGCAGATCAAGCCCTGGATTCTTTCCTGAGTGCTGATATGGACTGGATGCAGCATTTTTACAGCGGGCAGACCAAGCTGCCCGAGCCCTGCCAATGGAGCAGCAACACCATCAACGACGAGCTGGAGATGGAGTTGTTGCATATCATCAACGCCGCCAATAAGCGCAGCCGCATGATGGCTTCTGCACCTGCAATCAATACAGCGGTGATGGGTTCTTGGGACTTGGCGGCTGCCACGATGGGATGTTGGAAACCTGACCTAGACCTACGCCGGAACGCGGCGTTGCGTATCAACAGCTTCGATGCTGCGCCCTTAAGCGTCCCGGCCGCCTTTCCGCTAGGCTCCTGCAGTTTGATCACCAAAAATGCGCCCGCTGCTGTGGATACATCCGCGTTACACGAATTTCCCTCGGCCTTCTGCAACGACCCACCGCCCCTGCCGCCCATGGAAGCAGCAGGGGGTTCGTCTCGGGGGTCCGCTCCGCTTAAACCGAAGAAAAAGCGTGTGAGACCATCCCGACGCGCGCCAACAACTGTGGTGAAAACTGACACCTCCAATTTCAAGGCCATGGTGCAGCACTTCACAGGAATTCCCCCCACCTGTACAGTTACTACTCAAGAATCCACAACAGCCCCATCTGGGTCCTCTTTGCCAGAGTCTACTAGTTCAGCCACTTCTCCATCCTTCAGCAAGCCCCTCCCACATCCAGTCCTCTGCAAAATCTCAAACTCTTCTCATTCCATTGCAAAAACTACTGCATCTGCCCCTATTACTACTACATCTCCTTCCCCTCTGTTGTCTTCTTCCTTTCCCACCACCCAATCTCTGCCAGACCTAACCTGCACAAGCACCGTAGTCAGTTTGACAGCTTCTGATCAGAATCCTAAATCTGCTGATCTGGAAGAACAGACCAATTTTCCTGTCATCGACACAGCTTTCTTTGAGAAACTTTGGAACGAAATAAATATTGAACCGATGGGAAGAAATTTGTAAGCACTGGACTAATATGCTGATCAATGCTCAGTGCTCTCTGATGATCAGTTTGTTTTGTTTGGCTTCTGATCCAAGTGTTTCAATTGTTTTCTTACTTCTTTATTTATTCTAATGCTATCTCATCTTATTGCATGTGTGCCTTCGACATTTTAATCATCCGACAGATCACACTGTGGATTGGAAAGCTAGTTCCTTATCAGGCTGATATATAGATATATATATATAGATTAGTTCCATGGTTTAGCAGAAGGATAATTCCAGCAAAAGGCCATGAGAAACTCTCCTTTTAAATGTTCTTTTCATTTCTGTCAAGGGGGGATTGATCATTTTTGTTGAATCTCACCTAATAGACTAATTCACTGCAAAGGTTATGTTTGTTTCTCCCCGATAGCTTCAGTTGATCAATTACAGAAATACTCAGTTAATCAGTTATAAAAATGCAGGGCTACACAGGAGGACTCATATGCTATCGCAATGGAAACACAGAATTAACAGAATTATGATTGAATTTGCACATTATACTTACTATTCGATTGCATAGTTGAAATGGATGTTCATATGCAATGGTGATGTTTATATCTGTTAGAGTGGTTGAGTTAATTAGCTATGGAAATAAGAAAGGACTTATAATGTGATGCACCGGAAACATGATTTTTGAATTATTTTGCCAGATTTTATAGTTCAATAGGATTTCAATAGGATGGTTCACTGGGTCATTGGGTCATGGAAAGATGGTGAGGGTTTTTTGATGTAAAATTTCTGGTTTAATTTTCTATTCAATTTTCTACTTTAATGAAAGTGATATAAAATTATTTTAAAGATATAATATCACAAACTTACTTACATCATAATAAGATCGTTTATTGAGTTATGGATAAATGGTGAAGGTTTTTTGTTAACATTCTTTGATGTAAAATTTCATTCAATTGCCTGTTCCAATTTCCCACCACTCTGATCAAATCGATATATTGAATATAATAAAAATGTAATTTCACAAACCGACTTACATCAACCAAACTTGAAAAAAAATAATCAAATAGAATCGACGAAAATTCCGATCGAAAACAAGCATCTCCTAGTAAATTGTGCATATACAAAAATTCTTACAAAACATCCTTCAGATTCGTAATCGTTTACTTATATGATAAACATATAGATGTAAACTCTTTAAAATTTATGATTTTACTTAAATAAAATAGTTCTTGTATTTTTTGTGATATAAAATGTTGTTATCAATTAATTATATAAAAATTCTTTGAAGCTTATCTAAATAATGGAATAATTGATTGAAATTGTTTTTTTAAGATTATGCATAGTTTTGAAAAAAAATTAGTTAAAAATTTTTAGTTTCAACTTCCTTACAGAAAATTAAATCTGCTGGCTTCTTGTCAGTTTAAATGTTTTTCTGAAGACTTTTTTGCTGAAGGATGTATTTCCCAATGAGTCAGTATTTTTCAGCTTATTTTAAAGACACTCTGCAACGAATTTGCAAAACGCAGTCATTTTGAAAGTGCTGCAAACGACCCAGCATGCTCCATGATCCTACATGCTGTGCTGTCAGTTACCATAACAGAAATTGAAAAAGATACACTAGGAGGAAACTAAATTAAAATAGCCACATTCTAATCTTTAAGCTTAGGGCTTCTCAAATATGATGTGTGAGAATGTATGATTGACACGATTCTAGGAGCAACTACTTATATCAGAGTAAAAGGTATTGAAGGGTGTGCGGCCACGTTTTATGCTTTTCAGTTTAAAATAAATCTTTATAATGTGACAGCAATCTTTAAAATTTCCTATACTACAATCTACTTCAATCTTTAGGATCCTTTTACCAGGACTTTGAATGAAACATAAGTTATACTTTCTTCTTTCTGAGGCTTCTAAGTGAAAACATACTCCCAACTTCAATCTTTACAATTTTTCAGCAGGATTAAAAGTGAAAAATAGGTTATTATGTTTTTTCGAGGCTTCTAAGTAGAAGCATCAGGTTGAGACATTAACATTCTGGAGAAGATTGAACATTAACATTATGGAGAGACTACGCGTTGGAACTACTGCCCAAGTTAAAAAGACAAGGAATTTGGGAGATTATTAATGCCAAGCCAGTAATTTAGTTTCAAATTAAAATGAAGCTTACGTTATAATTTTTTGCGAGGGTTCTGAGTAGAAGCATAGGGTTGAGACATTAACATTAAGGAGACTACGCCTGGGAACTACTCCCAAAATTAAAATGACAAGGAATTTGGCATAGAATTAATGTCAAACCAGCAATTTAGTTTCAAATCATCATTAATGGTTAACATTAAATTACAATTAACGTGTTTCTTTTAAAAATCTTTAATATGTCATTAGATATTAATTTGAAACCACTTTGTGAACGCCTCCCAACTACTTCCTCTCTACATAACACCAGCAATACTTAAGCTATTCCTGCTGGAAATGCTTCCAACTTGCCGGTTATATACACATATATCTAAATACACAAAGAGTCCATGAAAATCCAAACCCAGATATAAATAGACTAGGCATGCTCTCTCAACAAATAAGAGGGGAATTAATAGTCAGGAGTAACATTCAACTTTTGAGCTGAGTAGCAATGTTCTTCTAATAGTGAGGAATAACGTTAACCTTCTGTGCTAAGCAGCAAAGTTCTCAAAGACATGCAACATGTCGAATACTAATGAACTGAGTTCTCAAAGACATGGAACATGTCGAATACTAATGAAGTGAGGAGCTCACATTAACCTTATGTGCTGAGCAGAAAAGTTCTCAAAGACATGGAAGATGTCATATATTAATTTTTTTTTATGGTATTAGGAAGGGGAAGATAGAAAGTAAGGATGAAATTTGAGCATTTGAAGATGAAAGAGAGTTTTTTATCACATACAAGGTTTTTAATGTATGTAATTAAAAAATAAAAATAATCATGTTAATTTTAGTTTTTCATACATGTTATTCTTAAATTTAGATTCTATTTAAAATGTAAGAAGTTATGAGCTAATTAAGAGTAATTATAAGTTAATTAGGAGTAAAAAACATGTTTTACTAGTGCATTTATTTCAACAATTTATTTCTTCCTTTTACTCTAAAGATTACATTCTACAAGCTTTTTCTTCTTTTTCAACTTTATTTGAGTTTTTATTTTCAATATTCTCATGTCTTGAGTTGCTCCATCTTTTCTTCTTTATCTTCTTAATCTCATCTACTCTTAACTAAACTATTTTGTCAGCCAATATCATTTTTTTCAATATTATTAATATTATTATATAAGTTAACATTATCTCTTAATGTAACCAATATTAACAATTATAAAAATAATAACTTTATTATTCAACTTATTTAAAATACTACCTTACAATTAAATATTCTAATATACAATCATAAATCTATAAAAAGAATGTGATTAGAAAATAAAAAAAAAGTAAACATGATAAAATAATCAATCACCTTGTATATATATTATTTGGAAAACAAAGATTTTACTTGAGAAATAACTTAAAGATCTCATAGACTTAGCGGCTAGAAAGCCCAAGATAGAATAAGCTAACAAAAGTATTTCAATAAAGTAACAAACAAAAAAGATATAAATAAAAAATATCTATTAAGTCTAAAATATTATAAAAAAATAATATAATTTATAAATAATGATCCTAATAAACTAATGGCTTACTTTGTATACATAGATTATTTGGGAAAGAGGTTAAAGCTTTCCTAGAATGAATGGAAAACAAAAAATGGAATAAGGTAACAAAAATATATCAATAAGGGTCTTTTTTAGTCCATCCATCAATATTATCAAAGATTTTCCATCAATATGATTTATCAATTTGGTTACTTAGGGGGTAGTGGAGGAGGTGTTGAAAATAGATGAATTAGTTAGTTAAAATATTCACGTTTTATTTTGATTTGGTATCTATGGATTATTTAATATTTAAGGTTTTTTATAATTAATATTAATTAAATATAACGTGTAAATTATTTTAAATTTAATTTAATTAAAACTGGGTAAAAAATTATTCTATTTAAAATGGTAGTCAAATTTTTAAGGTTTTTATTTTTTAGTATATTTTTAATGTAAACAACTAAGTATTGCTTTTTTTGCTTTGCTACTTTGACTTCCACATTTACATTTATATTTCTATTTTTAGATTGCTTTTAATTTTTATTTAATTTTAAATATAATGTTTCTTGATTCATGATTTGTTATTTAAAAAAAATAGTTAATTTCATTAAGGTTTTCTAAATATAAGCTTTCTTGATTCACGATTTGTTATTTTAAAAAAATAATTATTTTCATTCAGGTTTTCTTTTATTGGTATGTTTTTGAAATGTCATCTAAAATTTAGTAGTTTTCTATTCTTGAGACCTCCATATTTCTTAAACATGTAATGAAATTTTTCCCACTTGCACTTTCTTATTGTGATTATCATTATTCCTCTTTAAAGTGTTAAATTTTTCCTTTGTTTTGTTCTTTCCTCATAGATTCTTATTTGGTAATGTTTTGTGTTTTGGTTCTCTTACAATGATATATTTGTTGCAAATTTTCCTATGGATGTAGAAAACCTAGCGTTAAAGGCTCTTTGTGTAAGTTTGATGGTATTCTATTCCACTTCTATGATGTTATATTATTTTTTGTTTCTTTATGGAATTTTCTACTTTAGTGGATTTAGTTCATCCTCCATTAAATATCCTTACTGGTGTAATTAATTGATTTCTCCTTCCATCTTGGGATATCTTTCTTCCTTTAGTAGAAGTGTATTTATCACAATCTCATATACTCCACATTAAGATGCTCTTTCCATTCAACTAGTCCAAACTGCAATATGTTTCAAGTGTTTAATTTGTGTCCTATATTGTTGCATAAGAATCAAACAAAATACAATTGGCTAAATCAATCATTTATTTAAAGTTATTTGTCCTAAAAATAAATTGATATCTTTTTATAATAAACTTTTATATTCTCTTTTCATTATTTTGAGGTATTCCCTCATATAAATACCAATCATATTACTTCAAGAAGCACTTCCCATTCTTGTCTATTTTCCTTATCTTTTGATGCCTAATGAGATATTGATATACAATCCTATTAATTATCATGAAATATTTCTTGTAAAATCTAAGTTGATTCTTTCTCCCATGTTTTGTCGTTTTCACTAACTATCTTGATGCAAGGGCATAGAGCTTTCTTATTTTGTTATTTTTGTTCAGCTTATTAGATAAAAGTCGTCTAACCTATGGATGATCGATTCTCTAGTAACTCATATTTAAGATGGAATGTAAGCCATATTTTTATTTTCAGAAACGATCTCCAATAGTCGGATGAGATTGTAAAGATCTTTAGCCCTTAACTCAATCATAACTTTGATGTGGGTGAGGCTTTGGTTTGACTTGACTTAGTCGATTAGGGCGACATTACACTAAAGTTGGAAAAAAGTTGAGTATATGTCTTTTTACATCTTACCGCTTTAGGGTTTGGCGAGTTACAGTTGTTTTACTGCGTTAGGGTTTGGCCAGTTAATGAAATAAGGGAAAAGTTTTTAACCGCGTTTCAACTGCTAGCAGACAATCGACCATATGCTGCCACTGATGAGATCGTCAGATATGTAGCCAATTAGTGGGTCAAATTTATGAATAAACAGCCATTATGAATAATATCGAAATAACAACTATTATGAATGCTGTCCAAATGTCCTTAGGTTAGAATTAAGAAAAACATTATGTTAATCATAATCAATTAACTGTCGGGAATGATTATTACATTGTCGTTCTATGAGGGTAGACATGTGGCTGCTCATTTTGGGCCTTTAAATTATTCCGCGATCACGAAAGAGTACTGTGTCGAGACTGAAGCTTAAGGAACTCTATGAAACTTAGAAGAAACTCCGATAGGGATAGGGATAGGGATCCGACTAAATATTGCCATTGTGAATTTTATGAAAGCTTTTCTATATACATGAAATAGTGAAAACCTTATAGCTAAAATGACTTTTGAAGCAACCCTAATATTTTTGATAGGAGGAAAATGAAATACTTTTCCCTTAGATCCGATCCGACAATAGTATTGTAGAAAAAGCAAACCAGTCTTAACCGACAAAAATAACTGGTCCCAATACACGCCCAATCAACGCTTTCTTGAACTTACCTATCAATCACAAGATTGCCTGACCTCGTCCGAATTAAGAACGATAACATTCAAAAAAATGTTTAACTCATGGGTTTGCCATTAAAATTTTAAATCCGACTAAAAAGTCTTTCCGCAAAATTCGACTCAGGTCGGTCGAGAATGACCACCGAGCAAAACGTGGAAAAATAAATCCTAGTGCCATTTTCAGATACGGTATATCTGGTTCGACACCCTAATGAGGAGATTTGAATGTCTTGGAGTCGGTTCGTTGAGAATCTCATCGGGGCAGGCATGGAATTTAATTCATGAAGACTATGTATTGAAATACATGTCTGATGTCGATGTCGAGTGCCATACAATTCTCACTCTTTTTATTCAAGAGAAAAATAGATATATAATCTCTTTACATAGACAGAATCTGAAATGTCCAACAAGGCTAGGAGAAAAGTAGCACTAACATATAACACATCCAAGCCTTATAAAAAGGTGCCCACTAACTGCACATTCAAGCCTAAAAAAATGTGTCCACTAACTTTAAACAACCCAGCTGAAAGAGACAAAATAAACCTCGGAACATACCTAAAGTATACAGAAGGAAAATAAATATAATAATTACAGGCCCACTAACTGTATAAAACATACTTGAGATTCATACAAAAAAAACATAAACTCACTAAGCTTCTTTTTAAAAGAAATTACATAAACATGGGAACACATGTTGGACTTGAATGACATCGAAATCCTCCTGAAAGGACCTGATCTTATTCTTCCCAGTTTCTACCCAAAAAACCATTATGCTTTGATTTTTGTGTCCTAAAAACTAAGAATACATTTTATGCCTTCGAGTAGATCAACTTTCATAAGATCCCATAACGCTAAAGGTTACATACAATCATTGAGTACATCGAAACTTGTAACTATGGCAATCGCAAGGACAAGCAGTTTGACTTTGGGATTGCTTGTGCATTCGAAAGCCTGTAAGATGTTTCTGGATATTGTAATTTTATTTTCGTATGGAACCAAAACCTATAATTATATATTACATTGCACATATCCACAAACTTATGGAACAAGTACTAAAGAGAGATTTGTGAAATAAGTACGTCTGCACAGAGTAGTTTGGGTAGAAGATATAGGCACAAACATCTTTCCCTTTTCTTTTTTTTGGATTTGTGAAAGAATTTTGTAATGAAAATTTGTGGTGAAATTGTATAATTTTTTAAAATATATTTTAAAATATATAAATTTATTTATTTATAAATAATAAATTTAAAATTATGATTGTAGAAAATTTTTATTAAAAATAATTAAAATTATATATTTAAAGTAAATAAAAATTAAATTAAATGAGACATGTGAACTTTTACATTGCATATTATAATACAAATTATTGACTTATAGAGTTAATTTTTAAAGGAATTATATGGTACAGATTATTGACTTATATAGTAATTTTTAAAAGGATTAAGTAATTAGAGTCTAACCACTAGGCAGGGAAGGATAATTAGCTTCTAGATCACGCAATGGGAAGGTGCATAGTACAAATGATTGACTTATATTGTTAATATTTAAAGGGGTCTTGTTAGCCAAAGTAATTAGAGTCTAACCTAGAGGGAGGGAAAGAGAATTGGCTTCTTGATCTCGCAAAGCTAGACCAATTGAGCTAACTCTCATAGCTCAGTAATATGGCTAATCTTGTTACGTATTTAATTAGAGTTTTGAGTTTTTTAAATTATATATTATATTGTACACATTTAGAAACAAAATTTAAGAGAAAGTTTACATTTCAATTTGAAGAATTAAACATAATTTAGTTTTTTAATTTTAATAATTTAAAATAAACTATTCTTTTTATATGAAGATGAAAAGTAATTTAAATTTTCATACATAATTTACACATTAGAATTTTTATAATGTTAAGTTGTATAGAAGTCAAATGAAGAATCTTGTCTTCAAATCAAGACACCAAAAAATTTGTTCTTCTTTTTTAAATGGGACAAATTTGTTTTTCTTTCAATTATGAAATAAAAATGAATTTTGTATAAGGAAATTGGTCCAGCTGTTCAAATAATTGAAATGATCTTTTTTTTAAAGACAATCAAAATATGATATGGTTTTGTAAATATCATTGCTATATATATATATATATATATATATATATATATATATATATATATATATATATATATATATATATGTGTGTGTGTGTATGTATATGTATGAAATTTCCATCAAGTCAATTTTCCTTAAAATAAATATAATTTTTCATAATATTTTGTCACAAGAATGATAGTCGATGATTGGTGCACATGAGCATTATTATGTAGAACACTATCTGCAAAAAAGTGATCTGATTTTTTTAAAATAAATGTTTTAAAAAATATTATTTATCCTCTATTCATACTAATAATAAGGAATCAAACCTATATTAACTCAAATTTGATCTTTGGTACATAAAAGTAATTAGAATATGCAATAAATGCAAGGAAAGTAAGTAAAAAGAAGGCGTATAGATGTAGCAGGGGAAGTAGGTAAAAATAAGATGTATAGGTATAGGTGGCACATGTATACAAGAGTTTCATAAGAATTGAGTTAGGTAAAAATAAGATGTGTAGGTATAGGTGGCACACATATACAGGAGTTTCATAAGAATTGAATTTTAGTGTATAAAAATTATATCATTTTTTTTTAAATATCATGACAAGGGGGAATTTTTGGCATTCTTTTTACTTGTTATAATACATAAAATTATGATTGATAAAGAAAATATATACAATAATAATGAGAAGTAGAATATATTATGAAAAAATTCCTTACTCTTCAATTGAAAGCTTTGAAATAACTCTCATTTGGAATTGATAAGTATAAATAATTTTATGTTTTTCCATGATGGGATAAATAGCTCTTCATAAGTCACGATGACTTCAATTTTGAACCCTAGTAGGATTTTGTAATTTAATATTATCATATAAGGCAACCTATAAAAATATTGAACAATTTTAGATAGTGAATATTTCTATTTATTTAATTCATTTTCCCCCTTGAGATTATATTTCATGGTCATCTTTACCCACTTTTAAAATGATTTTAGATAATTTCATTTCTTCTTTCAAGGTAATTAAAATTGTGATTTATGTCAAATTGTGACTTTGACCACTAATATTGTAATAAATAGAATTTTAAAATCAAATTTCAATTAAAAAAATATACCACTTCCCATCACATTTAAGAAGATGGGGGGTGGGTCCCGATGCATTCACATATGCAAACTAATATTAGCTCCTTTCATATGGCACACTACATATTACTCCTCATCTTAGTTGTCTTCATTGGGATACCTTGGTTCATTATATAATTAGTATGCATGTGACATCCCCCTAGTGCATGTGGGACAATTCTTATTTCAAACATGCAATGTGGGACATGAAATTGGCTATTATGGTTCAGTGTTGTGCGAAAAGATGTGTATTTTTACTCTAGTGTGGAGGATGACATATTTTCATGAAAAAGGTTTGGCATGCATAACACTTTTTGGAGGTTTAGACATTGGGGATTTTAATCTCCAATGCACGTGTTCAATATTGATCAACAATGAGTGGAGAAGGACAAGGAGAATAGTGGAAGATATCTCTAGGATGTTGAAAAAAATTATAGTGACAAATCGAGCATGGAAGGGCAGCGATATCCATCAACTCACCCTCACTACAATGAAGGTTCAAGTGTAGTGGGCTAATCAGCATTAGATAATTCATCTTATGTTCAATTCCTTCTAGTTTGTCAAATTTTTTAAATGTCTACCGTATGTTTGGAAGTTGTTGGTATATAGTGATGAGAACACAATGGGCATGAATAATGGTTTCTGTGTCCCTATCTCTTTATGGTTTTTGGAACTTGCATGGAGTCCCTTGTTTGCCTCCCGTCATTCATTCCATGGCACAATTTCCAACATAGAATCCCTTGCAAAATCTAGTTTCACTCGGATTTATTTCTATTTGGTTTTCAATTTTATAGTTCCCATAGATTCTTGGTTTTCTATCTGATATTTTCGTCTTGGCCCCTAGTAACCTAATGCACCATCCCCTAAAGGATGCACAACTTCCAGGGGTCTAGTGGCATAATTCCTCAAGGGCAACGTAAGCCCATATTGAAGCTCAAGATGCAACAATCATTTTTCACTCTTTCACTTCTCTTGAAATTTAGAAGAAAATTCATCAACTTGAAGTGTTAACCACTAACAAGTTTCAAGACTACTTAGAATGAAAAATTCAAGTTTAAGTAGCAACTAGGTTCCTAACCCTGGACATACCAAAGGAAGACAAAGGCGATATTTGGTCTCCATTACACTCCATTAGAAGATTAAGACACTTTTGGGTAGGGTATTCAAGGAAAAGCATAAAGACCATAACAACATCATATATTTCCTGAATGAAATCCAACATGTTCAACATAATCAAATTGTATTATTAGTTTGGATGATCGACCTTCTCTCATAGAAGGCCATCTTCAGTGTGGTTTGAAACCTCTAACACCAACATGAATCTACACATTTGCCCTAGTCACTTCATATGATTCTTGATATATTAAGTCACTCGCCATGTATTTTACTTTTAGTAATTTATTTAATTTGATATTTCATGGACTTAAGAGGGATAGTTGTTGACATTTTGGAAAATCCCTAATCTATCATGCATCACCAATGTCAACAATAGTGGCTTCCCTTGAGGTAGATTATGTATGTATGAGATTTTATTATTATTATTTTTAATTTATAGATTTTATTTTAACCAATAGTAACATTAAAAATAATTTTAAAATTATATATATCCATTACTTTTAGATTATATATACATATATATAATCTAAAAGTAATGGATATGGTGGGGAAGGATAATTCATGAAATCATGACTTATATTCCCTATAGTTTTAACTCCACCTATATACTATTAATTACTTTGGCTATCCTCTCCCATCCTCCATTCTTTAGTCCTACATTTTATGGTTCTACCCATAAATAATGAATCATAAACCCACTTCTTTATGGATGAATGAAGACATATAAGGGTGAACATCATGTCTTTTTAGGTTTATAGGCATGTTTATATGCATTCTAGAATTTTAATTTAATTATAAGTAATTACTAGGTGGAAGGTATAGCTTAAATCTTTATGTCATATGCCACATAATTCATAATAATATTTAGATTTCAAGGGTTAAGATTTATCTACATGTTATTTATGTTTGCTTAATTAATTTATCTCAGTTTAATTAATTAAGGAAAATATAAAATCAACATGTGTTATATTGGGCATGTATTAATGACAATCTACCATATTGGTTCATTGTATTGTGACAAAGGCATTTACAAGTTAAGGATTTCTATGGTAAAGTAGGAATAAATCTCTAGAGTTAACAATATTATTTAAATCATATATTAATTCCTTATATAATTAGTAATAATATTAATTTAAAATAAGGGGGGAACTTGGATCGGGAGGGGTCCTTTTCTTCCCCAATGGAAAACTATGGAAAATTTTTTCATGGGGATTCAGAATAGCCACAAACAATCATGCAGAAGCATATGAATTATGGCAAGGGATAAGCGTCGAAACATTAAAAGGAATAACCCAATTATCTGTTTTTGGGTACTCCCTTTTTGCTATTTAAAAATTTATATATTGGGCCAAAAATAAGGAACAAGATCTAAGTCCAAATTTGCAATTTTTTTTTTTAATGTTGGATAAGTTTGAATTCATAGAATTCTTCCATATAAGGAGGGAAAATAATAGGCTTGTGGATGATAAAGAAAATAATGTTATCGCCCTAGACCAAGGCCACCTATGGGTGGATGAGTGCGCACTAAAAAAATGTCACATCCCATGAAGTTATTTAATTGGGGATCCGTGATCAGCAAGAAGAACTTGGAGAAGAGCGAATCGCTGACATGATGGTTAAATATTTAATGTATATACCGGTACATATTTTGTGGAGAGGAAGGACCAAAGATTTCATGGACACTTCATCCTCCAGAAGAACATTTATGAAGAAACATGACAGGACCAAGGACAGATGAAAGATCATTGGCAAAGATTTATTGCAGAGAGACAACAAAGGACTGACACCTTCTGAGTTTGAGGAGGATTGTTGCAAATCGTTTGTGTGGGATTTTTTCTTGAATAAATAAGTAAAGGAACTAAATATGTTTATAGGAAGAATATTAATGAAGAGGATTAATACATAAGAGGTCTCTAATGCAATTAATTTTGAATTCATCTTGGATATAAAGAGATGGTTAGGGAAAGCATACACATTGTAGATAGCATCTCACCCTCTCTGGGATAAGGCCAACACTTTTTTGTGTGGGAATGCAGAAGGAGACTCTCATGGGAATTATGATGCTTTTAGGAATGAAGTGGAAGCAATGATCTCACGGATTTGAGGGAAAATATTAATTGAAGTGAGGTCACATTTTTCCCTTGTGATGGGTCAAATAGAAGGTTTGAGGGAGGACATGGAGATTGTCGAAGTAGCTTTTATGGTAATCATGACAAAGATCGAGAACTTGGACCGAAAGGTGGAGAACACATAAGAGAACATGTAAAGTGTTGTAGTTTTAGTCATGAAGCAAGTATTTGTTATATGGGAAGGAGACGACAACGACCAAGCTAGGGGTGACGAGGGAGCTCCTTCTCCATTAATTCAACATGTGATTGTGCAGAGTGATCCCAAGGATATAGGCCAGCAAAAGGAAGTCGAAGCGGAACATATGGAAGAAGTAGGAAAACATACACAATAAGAAGACATCAGTTAGTCTTTATATGTAGTGTTTAGCCTCTATATATAGTTTTTTGATGTTTTATAAATATGTAATGTTTAATGGTGTTTTTTTGCAATCATATAAGACAAATGTTGCAAAACAACGAGGTCAGAAACCTCTGAAAACTCTTTTCCTATGTTCAAATATATTTTGGAGAAATTTATAAATTAAATTGTTGATAAATGTATTGGTTATGGAAATATTCTAGCTTATTCAATCGAAATATAACCATTTCTTAGAAAAATAAAAATATTTTAAAATAAGGTTAATTCTCATTTTTTTTTAATCTCGATAATATGAGATGTCTCATTAGGTAAGATATTTAATGCTTATCAAGGATAATATGTCCTCTTCATGGGAGGTACAAATCTCAATCCTCACATTCATGACAGTTTGTAATTTTTGTAGTATGCAATTTAATTATTGAAGGGAGCATGGTGGTAATTGGACTAGTGTGAGACTTTTGTCCTGCCATATCTCTACCTTAGGTAACCTCTTGAGCCTGCAAATCCTTGGAGTGAAACCTGAAAAACGGATTGACATGTCATGGATCACAATCCATTCCTAGTGATTGCATTCTAAACATGGGTTATGAAATTGGTCTTTCAACTAGGAAAGGAAGCTCTATTCAACTAATTTCAAGCCTTGGGGTTAATTCTGAAGAAAAAAAATGGGAATACGATAGCCTGGGTGGCATGTCCTATAACAACACTCTACTTCATTTTATTATTGTACTTCATGTGTTTCACAACCAACAATTGGGTAAAATTTGGAAAATTTTCTCTCCCTTTTCTTAATGTGACAGATTGCAGTCTTGTTTAGGAAATTATTTGTTCCCCTATATAGAAATATCTCTCTTTATATTGCAATAAGTTCTTGGAAATTGGACAGGGTTTGTAGGTGTGAGATGTTCGAATTTGTAGTTTACATGTTTCCAGGTTGTAATGGACAATTCCTGTAGAAAATAGGGGTCCAAGGGAGCCTCAGATTCATGTACCCTCTTCTCTCACCCTCATATTAGTGATTGAATTGACTGTCATGATTTTTTTGAACTCTTTCTTCAACTCTTGCAAGTGATTTTGAAACAATCCGAAGGAATTCATAGGATTCACAATCATATCAACATGCATAACAATGAAATCGACTCCCTTCTACAACCAATTGGACGATGTCACCTCATCACGTCATGTTGCATGAAAACAAAGCTCGAGGATAAACACAGGTGTAGGTTAGGCTAAAACAATGTTAGTATATTTCTCCTTTTGTGAATGTTAATATACATTAATTTATGATAAACATTAAAATGTTTTTTTCTTTTTTTAATAGGAATAATTTTTTTATAAAATATGTATTCACAATGTAGCAAAGAAACAAAAAAAATAATAACGAGTTCTAAAATCTAATTGTTCATCAGAGGAATACAAGCTAAGAGCTAGGTGGCAGCCAACCATAGCTCTCTGGTACTGGTGGAACAACCAATGAATATGCCCAGTCATACCAGCTTCGAGGGCACTTCAAAAGATGAACCCTCCAAGGAACTTAATGACTCATACAAAGCATTCATTGAATGGGAGTTTCCTCCCTATCTTCTAGAGGGATACAACACCCGATTCATATTCCTAGAGCTTTAGGAGCAAGCCGAAAAGGAGAAAGGTCAACATTGAAAGATCTCGAGGGAGCCAAATCAGCGACCTCATCCCAAATCTGACTACGACAAGGCCCAACCCAACCAGGCATGATGAATTTCCAAGAAATATTATTCTCAACGTCTTTCATTTACATGTCATTTTGCTACTCTAAACCATAGTTACCAAATTCGGGCGTATCAGTAAAAAAAATTCAAGAGTTCAAGATCAAAAATGATTAATAGGAATTTTCTCCTCATCTAAACTATAAAAGAACATTAATAAATTGTTTTTTATATTCCTCACATCCCAAAAAGTGGATGTAGTCACTATGGCGAACCAAAATAATAGACAAAGTTTAATCAAATTACAAGTAGATTTGGTAAATTATGAAATATTTGGCAAAATATTTTGATATATACTAACTATTTTTTTCGAATTGAAAAATATATCTTTATATTCTATAGTATTGTATCCGAATTCGAACTGGAACATGATAACTCTAGACTATCTAATTTCTGCCATATTCTTTTCAGTTTTATTGTCATATGGTCAATGTCTTGCACTTAACCCCCCAAAAAAAAACAAAAAACAAAAAAACAAAACCTTACAGTATACATATCATGGGAAGATGGCTCTCTCCTCACGATCACCTGTTCTTTGGGGCTATTGTTCACACGGAAGCTCAAAGCTCTGGAAGAGACCATGTAGTCTCCCTTTCACAGGAAGGGTCCACTATTTGCTCTAGAAGACAAACGTTCGATACCGTTATAAAGCGTCGGGTCCATTGTGACTGGTTTTATGCTAATTAACCAACATTAAAAAAATATTATACCCAGGATTACAATAATTCTTCTACGCGTTGAATCCCGTAGCCACGGAGTCGCTCGTGTGCCACTATATTTCCACAACCTTCTAGAAGACTTTGGGATCCAAAGCGGGTCACTGTATGTTTCCGCTTGCTCTCCCACGATCCAATGTTGTTATTTTCGAATCGAGTATCCCTCTCGAGTACAATGCTCCGATGGACAGCGTATCTTGAATGCTCCTTAATTGAGTATTTCAGATTTCGAAGAAGTGTTTTTAGAGTGTAAAAAATAAAATTTCCTCATAATGAGTGTAGTAAGACGGTCAGTTGTCAGTTCGGATATTTTTAGTCGTTTGTTAAATATATTTATATTTTTGTTGCTGAGCTGCCACCACTATTAGTGAATCACAGCGTCTATCACCACCAAAAGGTGTGGCAGTCACTGCTGTATCGTACGAATCGCCACGACTGTGCCACCACTATTAGCGAATCACAGCGGCTATCACTACCATAAGTTGTGGCAGTCACTGCTGTATCGTACGAACTTCCACCACTGTTAGTGAACCACACCGGCTGCAACCACCAGAAGCTGTGGCAGTGGTTGCTGTATCCGACGATTTTTATTCAGCATTCAGTCAGATCTGCCCCAGCGGTTGAAGCATGATGGTTCAGGTTCAGAATAGATAAAGAAATGAGTTTAACATTTTATAATTGGCATCCGTAAGTAATGGGGAGCCATTTTTCATGGGAAGAATCCCTTTAAATCTTTGTGACGTGGAAGATAAGTTTTTTGAAAGTAAAAAGTATTTAAAATATTGGGAGAGCACAAAGTATTTTAATGTTTTGGATGATTAAAAATACATATATGGGCTTTATTTTCTAGGAGGGGTGATAAGGAGTTGGTGAATAGAAACTACTCTGTTTTTGTGGTAAAATGTTTTAAGTTAAAAAGCCTAAGTGAAAAGGAATTCTATCACTTTCTTGGTTTTTTTTTTTCAACTTAATGTTTCTTTTCAATTTTATTAAGAATTAATTAATATATATTTATATCTCTATATAAAGTTGTGAGTGCAAGTTTTTTTTTGTGAGTGCAAGTTTTTTTTTTCTAACTATAGTGAATGGTTAATTTTTTGGATTAATTTAGGGGACATCTAGGATTAACTTTTGTTGCTGCATTATAACACTATAACACTAATAGTATATCCAACAACCTGCAAGCCAAATATACCAGATTTTATTAAAGAGATAAAGATAATTTTTTTAAGGTATTGTATAAAATTTCTTAATGGACCTTACAATCAATTTTGCAAAATTTTGTTGGTAAGAACTATGAGTTTTCAATTCAAAGTTAAGTAGACAATTCAATTTTTTCCAAGATATTGGGAGCATCCAATGCAAAGTTAGCTTGAGATATCATGGCATTAGCATTTTAGGGTATTGATAAGTCAACATTGTCAGGCTTCAGACCCTCAATAGAGGATTTCAATAATTGAAGGTAAAGGAGATAAAGAATATTGACTAGTTTAGTGACTAAAATGATAGAAGTTGTGAGCGAACTTAGGACTCAAGGAGAAACAACTAAAGATTAGAAAAATTTTGAAAAATTTCTTCGAAGTCTACCTAAGAAGTTCAAAGTGATTGTTATTTCCATAGAGTATTATTTCCATAGAGTTTGATGATTTGCCTAAAGTGGGAGTAAAAGAATTCATGGGATCTCTATTTCCTAATGAATCAAGAATCGACATGGAAGAGAAGTCTTTAGAATATGTGTTCCAGACTCAAGCCACTCCATTAGCTAAGGTAGAGGCATAGGAACCACATGTATAGGTCAAAGAGGCCAAGGAATCCAACAAAAATATCTACACTACAATAGTCAAGACAATCATATCATCTTACACACTCTTAAAATTAGAAGGAGAGAGGTAGAAGATGGGTTGAGAAGTCCAAGGTATTTAATGTTATTATCACATCAAATATGGACATTATGAAATTGAATGTGGAAAGAAGAAGTTGGATGTGAACAAGGGAAAAACACATACCTTTAACATAGAAGAATGGGTATTTGAGCCAATGTCCATCTCATGTCCAATCACTAAAGAAGATAAAAAGAAGGATCTTTGGTTGTTGGAAAGTGGTTGCAACAATCACATGACTAGTTATAAACAATTGTTTTCGATTATGACTAATTTTATTAAATGTGAAATTACTATAGAAGAATCTCATAATGTGAAGGCCATAGAAAAAGGTGTTGCTATTTATCTCAACTAAGAAAAATGGGAGGAAAGACATTCATGATGTTTTCTATGTACAAAATTTCAAACATAAATTACTAAGCATTGGTTAGTCGAGTCAACAAGCTTATGGTGGGATATTTAAATACATCACATGAATATTGTTATATAAGTTATCTTGTAATATATTTGCTACAAAGGTCCAACTGACCAAGAATAGAATGCTCCCATTGAATTTGAGAAGTGTAAATATGTCATAGACATATAGCCAAAATGTCTGAAAAATATATGAGAGTTGGTTGTGGCATCTCAGATATGTTCACGTGTATTTTGGGAGTCTTAATCTATTGCAAAAAGAGTTGATGGTCAGGGGTCTTAAGCTATTGAATGAGCAAGGTAGAAATTGTGAAAGTTGTATTCTAGGGAAGCATCAAACAATTTTTTTCCCAAAATATTCTTTTAGAGCAAACCTAGCATCTAGAGCTTTTCCACACAAAACTAAGTGGACCCATAAAAACTCAATATATTCATGGAAGATTTTGTTTTCTATCATTTATTTATCTTGAACACCTAATCCTCTATGGGTAGGTGTGGAACCCGAATGGACAAAAGGATTCCAAGTGAACTTGGAATGTGGAATCCAAGAGTCGCACCATGTAATATAAATGTACATATATGGTAAATGGAAATGCAACTCATGCATATCTTTCCTACTTGTGTTTGTTTCACCATGTTATGTTGAATATGGCATGAGAGTGGGCGATTGCTAGCCCTGCTCCAATTAGCTAAATTCTAGTTGTCTTCATTGTACATGCCATTCCAACACCTCATGCCATTACATATTTTCCAGGTTGAGTAATATTAAGCGTTTCACCTGCCGCACTCTCTGTCTGGTAGTGGAATCAAGCGATTGATGGTACAATTCCTCTTCCCTACCTTGAATAGCGCTGGTCTCCTCCTTCCCGACCACCATTGATAACTGATTTACTTGAGGTGCTATCAATCTGCAAGTTAAAAGCTCCTCGTGATTTCTTGCACATAATTACCAACACAAAATATTCAACTCAGAAGTGAATATTATTCGTAACCGACCATTTCGTACAATGCGTAGTTGCTGAAAGACACTTTCTTGTGTGGCTTTTCCATATTCTAGTACCATTAACCCTAAAACGAGTCTACATTCTTGTGGAATATCCACAAAGAGAAGTTCATCTATCACTCCAATGAAAAATTTGATCTTGGACAATCTTGGAAGTATCTCCATAGTTATTTCAAATCCCCGCCCTTGCTTTGATCCATAGATCTTGCATTGACACACTTCCATTGCAATTTGAGAAAACCTGGAGTGTCTGATGCCAAAAAAAAATTATTTAAGCCTTTCCCAACCAAGTATCGCTGTGATGTTCCTCCAGTATTCATCATTTATTGAAAAAACTCTTGTATTACTTGCTATGGATAAGGTTGATTGCCTTGGGATGACTGTGGATGTGTTTGCTGGAGAAAGTTTCCACCCACAATGTTCTGTAAAATAGAATTGGATAAACCAATAAGAGAGGTATTTTGTAGGGTTCCTGGCATTGAAAATAAAGCGGCACCCTCAAATGGAATAGAATGATATGGGCTTTGTAAAGAATTGCATGGTGGTGTTTGCGTTGAGCTACCAAAGGAACAAGATGCTTGTTACTTGAAATCATTTTGTGAAGTAGTCATTGAATTTTGGCACAAGATATTTTGATAGTTGTTCAGGGCTCTAGCATTGTGAGAATAATTATTAACAATTCTTGGAGCCATTTTAGATACCACTGCAGGTGAACGATCCTTCCACACTCCTTCTCCCTCTCATCTCTCCACACTCACCTCACCTCCCTTGGCCCTCACGCTGCCTCTCGTTCCACCCACCTACACCCTCTCAGCTCTACAAGCTCACCTCACCTCCCTTGGCCCTCTCGTTGCCCATCCCCTCCCTCACGACTCTCCCCTCCCTCACATGCAGCCCTCCCCACCCATTCCTCACACCTGCACGCAAACCGTTAGCCCTCACGCTCCCCACCCCCTCCCTCATGAATGTCCCCTCCCTCACACCCCATTCTCACGCGACTCTCCCCTCCCTCACAACCCTGCTTCCTTGACCTATCCACTCCCCAACTCCGATCCCTTGTCCACTCCTCAACCCCGCTCCCTCTCGTCCCACACAAACCATCCCTGCCACACAGACCCAACCCCACTCCCCATCGCTACCTGCCACTGCATATACTTCCTAACTCCCTCCGCCCTTCCCCCAATAGCCTTTCAACTCCCTGTCCCTCCCATTCCCACCCTAAGCCCTCACTTTGCTCTCCCCACTCCCCGTCACTCCCATTCACACCCGGCCCCGTCACTCTACTCATTCCCCCTCCCCTAGCACTCTCCTGGTTACTCCACACTCCTCTGCCTATCTAGTTGATACCTTCCCCATATATCTCCTCCCAAATATACCACCTTCCCCATGTAGCCATTTCCCAAATAATACCTTTGTTATATATATACACACCAATAGTGCATTATTTTTATAGAGAATTACTAGTAGAGTGCATTTTTTTTACACAGTACACAGTGTTGAATTGATATTTAATTGATTGGCTTGTTGCTTGATATACAAGTATCATAAAGATATATTTTATGCTACAAAGAGAGCAAAGTTTTTATTGGTTTTGTATATTTGAAGTAATTTTGAGATTGGAGACTATTGAGAGCTTCATTTGTTTTAAGGTTGATTTGCTGAAAAATTACTCTAATTTATGAATTATTAAAGTTTATAAAATCTTTGATACGATCTACTATTGACGATACAATCCAAATCAGTAAATAATTTCTCTCATAAATTCATACTTTTCTGCAAAACACACAGAAAATTGATTTTTTATAGCTTGAATCTCTACTATAGCAAGAGGAGCTACAAAAGCGTAGTCATCATTGTGAAATTGTTTATGTTCGAAAACTTGAAACAGACTCCTATAAGTAGGTAGTCAATAATGTTGTAGTTGATTCACATTCAGTGCCTAGTTAAAAAGCAGATTTGTATGCAGATGTAGAAGCTCTTGCTTCACCTCCCAAGCCCATCATCAGACCTTGGGAAATGCTTGTCCACAACAAGCACAAAAATGGCCTTGGATATGAAAAGGATGTGTCCTTTCATATTCCAGACTACTCCAAGCCCATCAAATTTCAATGTACCGGATTTCTTTATGACACTTCACCTTAAGTTGTTCCAGATCATGCTCCTCTTCCATAACAGCAAAAATATATTGTAAAATGCCAACATTGTGATCACGTTGGCAATATGAAATATCACTGTTTCGATCTTCACCCATGCAAACACTATGGTCGACATACCCATTCTTCACACATATGCTTCAGAAACAAGCCTCTTGCAAGAGAAAATATTCATATTGGATGGATCACTTCTTGGAAATGGGCATCAACATCCAAGAAGATGTCTAAGTCATATGTCAGAACTTTTCTAGAATATTGAATAATATTGTAGTTGATTTTTATCCATGAGCTCACCTTGTACCTAATAAGGGGGAAAATGGTGGTCATCTACAAGCTTTGAAGACACATCAAGCGAGCCTCAACCAAAATATATCATTCTAGATTTAGAGTTGTAGCCAAAGAAAAAATAGTTCAAGCAAGCTTGAGCCACAATCTCCCATTCCAGATTGAGAGTTGTAGCTAGAGACACAATAGTTCAAGCGAGCCTGAGCCACAACCGGTCATTCCACATTCAAAGTTGTAGCCAGAGACACAGATGCCATGAGCATGCCTTTGGTTGGTGGACAACCTTAAACCATCTATGTAAGGTTGATATTCTTCCTCTTCAAAGAATTCATGACACTTCCCCTAGCATAAGACTTCAGCTTCTTTCCATTTTTGGAATAGTTCCAGGAAATTCCTTAAGCATTCCAGAGTTGGTGGTCATCGTTAAACCATAGTGGGTTGTAGACCTCCCTTCTTCTAGCTTGAAGGTCTTCCTCTTCAAATATGAGGGACACTTCCTCTAGCAGAAGACCTCAACTTCTTGCCAGATTTGGAAGAGTTCCAGGAACTCCACTAAGCATTCCAGTGTTGGTGGTCATCCTTAAACCACCTCTTTATGCCAAGATCTCAGAGAGCTCATTCAACCAAATTGCTGCCATGGATACTTTGTAGATTTGTATTATAGCTCTCTTCTTGGACTCACACATACCCCTTCGGATTAAGGGGGGGAATGTTGGACACCTAATCCTCTATGGGTAGGTGTGGAAGCCGAATGGACAAAAGGATTCCAAGTGACCTTGGAATGTGGAATCCAAGAGTCACACCATGTAATATAAATGTACATATATGATTAATGGAAATGAAACTCATGCCTTTCTTTCCTACTTGCGTGTGTTTCACCATGTTGTGTTTAAAAAATTATCATTTTTTTAGGAAATTTTTGTGTATTGTCTCATGAAAATATCAAATATGTTCACAAAGGTCAAAGAGTTTAAATTTCTTGTAGAAAAGAAAGGTCGAAAGATATGTCAAAGTGTTTACATTAGATGGAGAGGGAGAGTATAGCTTAAAGTATTTTGCCCATTTTTGCAAACAATATGGAATTAAAATACAATTCATGACCATATATGCTCCAGAAAAAAGTGAAGTCAGTAAATGAAAGAATTGGACCACAGAGAACATGGAAATGACTATGCTCAAAGCTAGAAAATTTAATAATTATTTTTGGACTAAAGTGGTCATGTGTTTAGCCTTCATATTGAACATATTTCCAACAAATATCATGAAAGGTAAATTTCATTAAGAAACATGGATTAATACAATATTATGTTTCTGATTTTAGATTTTTTTGTTTCATTACTTATAGACATGTTCTCGAAGGGATAATGAGGAAACTTGACAATAGAAGTGAAAAAATAATTCTCATTGGATACGATGAATAGTACAATGCTTGTAGGTTATATACTTTGGTCATTAAGAAATTTATGGTGAGAAAATATATAAAATGTTTGGAGGAAAAATGTTGGGGTGATCAAGAGAATGAAGTAGTGGATCAATGATATCCATTTTCCCAATATTTTAATAGGTGAAAATTTCAAGACAAGAATCCCCCCTAGAAATATTCATAAGGTTATAGGTGCAAAGGTAGGTAGATAGTTCTTCTTCTAAGAGACAGTCAACAAATTCACTGATAAATCCATTTTCACATCATATGCTTGCCAAAAAAACAAAGAAAAGACTATCAAGACCCAAAAGTTCCTTCAACCAATAGTGATACCAAGCCAACGTTGGGAAGAAATTTTAATGGATTTTCTTATAGGTTTACCAAAATCTAAATGAAAGAGTGTCATTATGGTAATCATATTTCCAATGACAAAGTATTCTTACTTCTACTCTTTTTCTCATAATTTTAAGTTAATACTTTTTCAATAGAA
Source organism: Pinus albicaulis (assembly GCA_034641835.2). Classification (NCBI taxonomy): domain Eukaryota; kingdom Viridiplantae; phylum Streptophyta; class Pinopsida; order Pinales; family Pinaceae; genus Pinus; species Pinus albicaulis. The sequence continues at coordinate 1,626,652,076 of CM076578.1, forward strand.
TTCATGGAAATAATCCAAAAGCCGCACATAAAAGAAAATATTATTGTAAGTGACAAAGATTCATTTTTCACTAGAAATGTTTAGATTGAATTACTCTATTGTTTGGGTACTCAATTGAATTACAACTCATCTTAGCATTCATAATTTCATGGGAGAACTGAGATTGTGAAAAAAAATTTGGAAGGATATATACGTTGCATTGTATTTGATAAACACACACAATTGGTCAAATGGTTATGCTTGGTAGAATGACTGCACAACACATCCTTCCATACTTTATAAAAAAATGTCTAAATCTATGGAACTTTATGGATATCATTCTCCATACATCACATCACCCTCAAAAGTGACTATAAATGATGAAGATGTAGATCACCACATACAACACCAAGAATAGGTTCTCAAACTATTGAGTGACAACTTGACTGTGGCACATAATAGGATGAAACAAGAATCAAATCAACATCTCATTTCAAGGGAATTTGAAGTGGGGGATTCGGTATTTGTGAAACAACCATATAAAAATATTCCCCCAAGGAACAAAAGAAGGAAAATAAATTAGCTCTAAGGTATTATGGACCCTATAAGGTGTTGTAGATGATTGGAAGTATAACTTAAAAATTAGATTTTCTTCCATGTTCATGTGTGCATTCAATCTTCCATTTATCTTTCTTAATAAATAAATTGGTGACAAGATCCTGGTCCTATTTATTCTACCATAGATTAGTGAAAAACAGAAAAATAATAGTATAACCATAAACAATTTTTTAAATAAGAACTAAGCGTATGAGAAATTTAGCAATTACTAAGTACCTTAGAAAATGCACGAACCGACGAGTGGAAGAAGGGAGATGGGAAGATAAGTTGTTCATGCATAGACATGTAAAGATAAGTTTTGAATACAACCATTCTTTGAATATGAGAGGCATGTTAAGTCCTATATCAACCTAATGTTAACCTAAAAATTCCTTATTAAGCCCTATTTATCGTGTGATTACATTTCTATTATTATATTGTTATGTGGGCTAGAAACCCTCATGGTCTCATTTTAGTATAATTGTACCCTTTGTCTCCTATATACATACTAAAGATACCTAGTCTTGGGGTGGTCAAATATTATCTTGTAGATTGTATTCATCATAGAAGGAGGTTTCTCCTTGAAAAGGACTATATATATTAATTTCGTAAAATTTTAGGGCACAAGGATCCTAACAGAACGGTTGTAGCATTGAAATTAAGGAATCAATTTGGTCACTCCAGAGATTATCTCGAAAATATTGAGGTGATGTCCATGAAGAAATATGTGGGAGAAAACCCCGAGTGTTTGTGTTCTCCTTCTCTTTTACATATCCCTTGAATTTGTTTATTTTTGAATCATTCTATATTGATTGGTATTTATTTCCTATATTCCTTGTTTTTATTAATTTCTAAACTTATTAAATGCCCCCTATCTTTTAGATCAAATTTTGTTCTAAAACTTATTTTAAAAAAAAGGAAAAAAATGGGTTCTCATTTTTTATCAAATATTGCAAATTTTTGGACAAAATTTAAATAAAACAATTGCATATTTGAATTCTCTGCAAAATGGCATCTATATGAGGACTATATGGGTGATTGAAAATCAAATAAATTTCTATTTTTTCATGACATCTGCGTAAATTTGTTTTGGTAGTACATTTTGATAGGGGGCTTTGATTTACATTAGGAAAAAACCACTCAGCAAGGAATTTTCCTAACTTTATTTATATATATATATTGACATGTTTGTAAAATATATTCAATTATCTATTTTTTTTGAAAATTTCTGCTATAATTTTTTTTTTTTTTTTTTTTTTGTAATTTTCTCCTAAACGGGCATCTTGATTTTTAAGATTTAGATCTGTTATTTTCTATAGATGGGGAGTGATATCTAAATCAAACTTTACTTGGATCTTATTTCCTTCGAGAGATTTGACTGCATCTTGTACCTTATGTTAGTTTGTGTGAAATATTTTTCGTTGGTTGCCTAGTTTGGTGATAGATTTCTTGATCATTTTTATCACATTGTGAGATTGATATAATCTTGCTAGGTGGTATTTGTGTTCTTCTCATTTGGATTGCTGCAAAGAAAACCAAGTTGTATGGAATTTTACATCATGATCCCTTATATCATATTTGGGACTGCTTTCCCTTGTAGTTCATTGTAGGTGTATTTTTTTAGTCCTTACATTGAGTCACAAATTGAAACTTTCTTTGTGTTGCATGTGATTTTGTTTTTTGGCTAATTTTGATAAGCATAGTTCACAAATGTACGTTTTAAAGTCGTAGTTTTGGGAATTTGGGGTTTTTTTGTGCTTTTGTAGTTGCATCTTAAGACTGATTTATTTCAATTATAAGTTTTTCAATGAATTGATTTATTAAGAGAACGTTTTGAATATCGATAGATTATTGAGTTAGGTTATGATGTTTTTAATTGTTTCTTGGAAAAACAAAGAACTATGTACCCTAATTTTAGCTACTTTTCATCGAATTGTAAATAAATTGCACTCTAAATTTTGATTTCATTTTGGACTGTTCTTAAGTCTCTTTACACACCATTTGAGTTGCACTCTATATCCTTAGTAATCAGCAAGCTAAAAATAAAGAGTTAATAAAATAAATTATATGTTTTTGGTGATAACACAACAACCATAGCCAACGGTTGTAGAGCTTTGAAGTAGGGATGGAGAGGACACTCTTCAAGGTTGCAAAACTGAAACTAGCTTCACCGGTGACTGTAAATCTATTTGCACAACATATGATTTCTAGAAATCTCCTATCACATGTAGGATTTAAGCACATAGTAACATCAATAACATGTTGAGTGAAATCCATACTCCCTCACCACTAATGTTCATTGGATTGTGCTATTTATTGTGTATCTCTTTGGGATATGTAGAACTCGCTTTGAGCAATATCTTAGGAGACTTTGAGGTTAGATTCCATACCAACATGTATGACACACTCAGATCACACATTTCCCATTGATTGTTTGATTGTGAGGTAATACCTATAGTAGTTTCTCATCTAGGGATCTTACCTTGGCAACTATGGGCAACAAGTTCCCATGGACCCGAGGTAAACTTCAATCACCACAATAGTGTTCTGGGAGGGTGATGCTCAATTCCATTGAGGTGCTTAGCACTCATTAAGGCTATTATATGTATTTGAGGTAACTTCTTATCCAATCCTTCATTAGTCCAATATCCTTAGAGGATTGATCACCAAACGTATCCTGGCTTTTAGGAGGAACCTATTTTAATGGCTTTCTTGTTGGGTCTCCTAGGAATTTTTATAGTGCATGTTGTTTGGTCTGAGTTAATTTGGTAATAATAGTCTATAAATAAATTAATTAATTAAATATGCATTCAGTGTCATTCACCAAACTATTCATCATCTCATTGATTACATAATATTTTTTCTAAAGAGGAGGGTCATGATGACAAATATGTAGGATAAATCTCCTATGGGAGTGCTTATAGGAAACCAGAGTATGGAGGGTTACCCTTGCTTCATAAGGGGAAGACCAAATTCATAGATGAAGGTATACCACCACACGTCAACCAAAATTTTACTAATCCTCTTGATCCTGTATTTGTATAGATGAGTTGTTATTTCATAGAGCATTTTTCTTGTTTTCTTATCAATTTTTTAGTGAGAGTGGTATTCTACTATGGGAAAAATGGGTCCTTCATCACCATATACATTGGGAGTTTAATCTATGATGTCCTTATTATGAGTGACCAATGTGAGAAGTCCCACTTTTTAGTTTTTGTCGATTCCTCTTACTTCACTATGGGGAATCCTAACAATTGCTTCTACAACCACTAGTACTTTCCTAATCTTATCTATATACACACATCCATCCAAATTTGTGTATTCTATGGGAATAAGCTCATGTTTCTCTAAAGGAGCTATGTGGTTTCCACCTAGTTTGTCTATCCGTCTAGCTATGATCTCTAACATGGGTTAAGCATTCTTAGGGAATGTGCTAGGAGGTTATACATTTTTTCGTAGTCCGTTTTGGAGCAACAATGTATTCTAAGTAACTTATGACCCATGGGGTAGTTCTGTGTTAGGTGGAATGCACTTCTATAGAGTTTTTAATGTCTTTCGAGTGGCTACCTTACTAGGGGGAACTATCCCTGCTAGTACGACTATGTCCACGAGTGTTTCCTCTTATGATGATGTTTTTGCACTAACAAATCATCTTTGTAGTACTAGGAACAACCAAATTAGTATTCATTCTTTTGGGAGTTCCTTTATCCTTAAGGGAAATCCTTTTGGGGACCATAATCCTTTCACTACTATCAATATTCTCATCCAAGGTTCCAAAACCTTAGGTCTAGCCATCACTTTGCTTAACTCTTAATTTAAAAAATGCTATGGGGAATCCAAATGTCCGTGTGAAGGTCTATCTCAACCTGTATACCCATTCAATAAACGCTAGTGTCATTTTCTAATATCTCTTGGACCTGCCCAAATTTGGACAAACTAACCAATAATCCCATATGGATCCATTCTCTAGTAAAGTCATATATAAGATGAAATTTGACCCATACTCTTTTTACCCCTAAATCATTGATGACTTTCATGTGGGTCCAAAAATGTTTGATTAAATGCATAGTCTCTACATGATAACCTCTCACGATCGATCCCATATGGCAGATTAGGGTGACTTCGCAGGAAACATACTTACACATCAGTGCATTGGTTGGAAAAATGTTAGACTCCATGTCCTTTTACATACCAATCCTGCCCAATTGCCTTTCCGCGTGACAATTTAGCAAGTTACAATTGTCTTCCCGCGTTAGGGTTTGACCAGTTAATAGAATAACCACGAAGTATTTTACCTTTTTTCGTCTGCTAGCAGGTAACTGACCATCTTCTGCCACCGTCGAGATACTCAGATGTCTAGCCAATTAGTGAGCGAAATTTATGAATAAAAAATGTTATCTATGTCCTTGCATTAAAATTAAGAGAAACATTATGTCAATAAAGATGAATTAACTGCCAGAATGATCATTACATTGTCTTTCTCTGAAATCTATTCCCTAAAATCTGACTACAGTGTTTTGAGAAAAGAAAGTCGTTCTTAGCCATAAAAAACAACTGGCCCCAATACACGCTTCTTCAACTTACCTATCAATGATAACATTGCTAGACCTCATCTGAATTAAGAGCCGATAACATTTAAGAAAATTTATAATTCATGAAGTTTCCATTAGATTCGACTAAAAGGTATTTTTGTAAGATTTTTGAGATACAAGGATCTAGATCTGCAAAACAATGAACAAGTTTGTAAGAGAAGGAAGGAAGCGAGCAAGAATTGAGAATAGAATGAAATTGATTCTCCAATATTAGTTTTTGGAATAAATACATAAAAGCAACTAAGTTAAGCTTAGTTGTACATGCAATAAATAAAGCTAATTGAAGCTAAGTGTGCTTTATCTTATGTTAATGTGTACATGTGCCACATGCAAGCAGTAAGTTAACTTAACTAAGCAAGTGCACATCACATGCAAGCAGTAAGTTAACTAAAGCTAATCTAGGTGCATGTACACGAACACAACTAGTCTAAGACCAACACAGCTAGTCTAAGTGCATGTACACCAACACCCCCCCTTAAGCATAACTTAGGTGAGTGTGATGCAAAATGAATAAGTCCCGACAACACGGCCATTTTAGGCACCCATATACAATGCATAAAAAAAAATAGGAAAGAGGGAAAACCCAGTGGGAAGAAAACCCCCCCTCAAAATATAATGCAAAAGTAGAGAAAAGACAACTGCTAGGCAGTCGTGTCCTTCACCCCGAGACGATCTCGCAGGAATTGAAACTTCTGCTCAGGGAAAGTCTTGGTGAAGAAATCAGCGATCTGCTCGGAACTAGGACAGTACTGAAGATCGATGATCCCATCATGAATGAGTTCTCTAATGAAGTGCATGTGGATCTCGATGTGTTTGGTCCGCTGCCGCTGCACTGGATCTCTGCAAAACTTTAGCGTACTTTGATTATTGCACCAGATGACAGTTGGATGATGGACACTGATCCCAAGCTCAGATAGGAAATGTTGTAGCCAAATTGCCTGAATAGTGGCATTGACTTCTCCTCTATACTCGGCCTCTGCTGATGATAAGGCAATGGCAACCTGCTTCTTGCTTGACCAACAAATTGGGCCGGATCCCAAACTAAGTACATAACCGGAAGTAGACTTGCGATCAATGGTGTCGCCAGCCCAGTCTGAATCTGTGAACCCAATGAGATTCAAAGAACAATTGGCTGCATAATGAATCCCATAGGTGATTGTCCCCTGGAGATATCGAAGGATGCGCTTTGCAGCGTTCCAGTGTAACTCATGTGGCTCCTGCATGTATCTGGAAACTGCTCCGACAGCATAGGAGAGATCAGGACGGGAGTGAGTGAGATAAAGAAGACTTCCCACAAGCTGGCGGTACAATGTGCAATCAACCAATGGTGTGTCTTTGCCATTCTCAAGTTTTATCCCTGATAAGAAAGGTGTGGTTGCTGGCTTGCAGTCACTCATGTGAAATCGTGCCAAAAGATCTCTAGCATACTTTGGTTGAGAAATGGTAATCCCAGAATCACTCTGATAGATCTCTAGTCCAAGGAAGAAATTTAGCAAGCCCATGTCTGTCATAGAAAACCGCCTATGCAATGCAATTTTAATGTTAGTAATGACAGAAGCTGAACTACCTGTTATCAAAAGGTCATCTACGTAAAGTACTATGATCAACAAGGAGTCAATTTTCTTCAAAAAATAAACATTGGAATCAGATTTGCAGCGTACAAAATTTTGAGATAACAAATAAGAATCCATCTTTGCATACCATGCTCTAGGTGCCTGCTTGAGGCCATAGAGAGAATTCTTTAGTTTGCATACTAGAGATGAATTGTGCATGTATCCCGGTGGCTGCTCCATGTAGATTTCATCCTTGAGATCACCATGAAGAAAGGAATTCTTCACATTAATATGATGCACCTCCCATCCTCTTGCTGCTGCAATGGAGAGAGCTAGCCAAATTCAATCCATTTTTTCCACTCGAGCAAAAGTCTCATCATAGTCAACACCCTGTACTTGCTGAAAACCTTTTGCTACCAATTGTGCCTTATATCGACTAACTTGGCAATTTGATGCTTTCTTGGTTCGGTAAGCCCGCTTGCATATCACAAGTTTGCAATTGGAAGGTAGCGGAACCAAATCCCAAGTCTGGTTCTCAATGAGAGAGTTATATTCCTCATCCATGGCGGCTTCCCATTCAGGATGTCCATTTTCTTCTGCATAATTTTGTGGATCAGATCCGTGCATCATATAAGCATGCATGGGCATGGATGGCTCTATACCTAAGAGTGCTTGCGGATCTTCCTCAAACAGAGGGATAGAGGTAGGATCATCAAGGATATCACTCATGCTGTGCCATTTTTGTGTTGAAGGTGGTTGAGAAGCTTCCGAAATACATGCAGAAGTATGATCTCGATGTTCAAAAATTGGTGGTCTAACAAGGGTCACAGGAAAAGACTCATCTTCATTAGAATGCTGGTATGAAGTTTCATCTACATACTCATCAATGAGTGGTGATGGAAACTTGGTAACAAGTTCATCTGCTAGTGCATGCAAAATATCTTCATCAAAATTTACACTCCTTTCAATAAAGAGCTCTTCAGTGTGGATATCAAGCAATCTGTACCCTTTGACTTCATCAGAATATCCAGCAAACATGCATGCTTTGCTTTGAGGCTCCAAAGCCTTTCTCTTCTCTGTAGGAATGCGGGCCCATGCTCGAGATCCAAAAATGCAGAAATGAATAACTTCAGGTTGCATGCCAGTCCAAGCCTCAAAAGGTGTTTTTCCAGTAACAGATTTATGAGGATATCTGTTCCGGATGTATGAGGCACAACTGATAGCTTCAGCCCACAATTTCAACAGAAGAGATCTTGCATGCAACATGCAATTAGTCATCTCTTTCAAAGATCGATTTTTTCTTTCAACCACACCATTTTGCTGTGGAGTGTAAGGAACCGTATGCTACAACTGTATGCCTGCTTCATTACAAAGATTCTTGATATCTTTGTTGACATATTCAGTCCCATTACCTCTGCGGAGTATCTTAATGCATTTTCCAGACTGATTTTCCGCATGCGCTTTGAAAATGTCTAGATGTTGAAAAACTTCAGACTTGAGTTTCAAGAAGTAAACCCAAGTGAATCTCATGTAATCATCTATAAATGACAACACATATCTTGCTTTGCTCATTGAAAGCACCGGAAATGGACCCATGAGATCACTATGTACAAGTTCCAAAGGTGAAGAGGCTCTCCATGTATGCCTCTTCTCGAATTTGTCTTGTGGATGTTTTCCAAGAGCACATCCATTACAAACACCATCTAAAAATTCAATGGTCGGCAATACTTTGACCATCCCTTGCTTACTAAGCTGTTGCATATATCTGAAATTCAGGTGCCCAAATCTCTCATGCCAAATCCTACTTTCTTCATTTGCATGCATAAGTAACAAAATAGAATCTGATTGAGGAACAAAATCAGAAAATGTATACAGATGAGATTGATCATTTACCTTGCCAGATGAAATCTTCAAGTTGGTTTGCATGTCATAAATGTTCACAGAATCTGGGGTAAATTCCACTTTCCTTCCGCTGCCTGTGTTTGTCATCTGATACACTGAGAGAAGATTCACAGAAAGCCTTGGAATATGCAAGACATTTTCAAAACTTCCATCTTCGAATTGCACTCTTCCTTGTCTAGTTGTTGCAACTACAGAATTATCCCCCATGAGAATGGGAGGACCTGAGTATGCATGTAGAGAAGAAAAGGATTCCTTTGAAGAAGCCATATGATGTGAAGCTCCTGAATCGATGATCCATTCTTGCGGTGCAGAATGAAGAGCAATGAAATCATGCCCATTACCTCTTGGATCTGGTGCTTTTTCTCCAGATTTCTTCTTGGCATTCTTAGGAATGTGGTCTCCAAGATTGTGTTGCTGGAGTGTCTGCGCCATAAGATCTATAGTCTTCTTCATGCATGCAGATTTAGGATGAAAACCACGGTGGAAATAATTGCACATTGATTGCCCTTTCGTTCATTTCCTTTCCTTTGAGCCAGATGATCCATCAGGGGGTTTGGGATTTCCTCCCTTTGTTGGATCAGAATCCTTCTTCCCTTTTCCTTTTTGATGGTCTTTGGAATTTTCCTTTTCTTTTGCATGCACAGTAAGTGCATGCAATTTGGAATTTTTAAGTGTGCCCATTTTGATGAGGTTATCTTTCTCATGCATCAAAGACTGAATAAAAGAATCCCGTGAGGGCATCTTCCAAGCTGCACCAGTTGCAGATCTGACTGTGTGGAATGTAGAGACAAATACTGCATACTCTGGACCAAGTTTTGATAAAATGGAAAGAATCAACTGATTTTCTTACTTGGATTTGTCGATCCCGCATCCTTTCAGCTGAACCAACAAGGCTTTATACCTTGTGAAAAAATCTTGAATGTTCTCAAAATTTCTTGGATCTAATGAGTTTAACTCATTTTCGAGAATGTGACCTTGCATTTCATCCTGTTTTCCAAACAATCCTTCCAAAATTTTCCATACTTCATTTGGAGTTGAACATGATTCAACATGAAATAGCAATTCCGGAGAGATAGATAAACATAGGATGTCAAAGGCCTCGTCCATGCGATTGAAATATCTTGTTTTCTCCATTGCCGATGTTGGTTCAACTTCCGTTTCCATGGTTATTCGAAATAAGCCTCTACTTCTGAGATGAAGTTGAATCTTTGGCTTCCATTCAAAATAATTATATGGAGTAAGAATTGTCGATTGTGGAAACTCCAATTTAGACTCCATTCTTTGTTGTTGCTTCAATCTTCTGAACCTGCAAATAAAATTGCTTGTGCACTGATTACAAATCCCTGTGCTCTGATACCATGTAAGATTTTTGAGATACAAGGTTCTAGATCTGCAAAACAATGAACAAGCTTGCAAGAGAAAGAAGGAAGCGAGCGAGAATTGAGAATAGAATGAAATTGATTCTCCAATATTAGTTTTTGGAATAAATACATAAAAGCAACTAAGTTAAGCTTAGTTGTACATGAAATAACTAAAGCTAACTGAAGCTAAATGTGCTTTATCTTATGTTAATGTATGCATGTGCCACATGCGAGTAGTAAGTTAACTTAACTAAGCAAGTGCACATCACATGCAAGCAGTAAGTTAACTAAAGCTAATCTAGGTGCATGTACACCAACACAGCTAGTCCAACACACCTAGTCTAAATGCATGTACACCAACAATTTCCGCAAGATTCGACTCAGGTCGGTCGGGAACAACTGCGGAGCCCAACATAGAAAAATAAATCATAGTGCAATTTTAGATACAGTACATCCCCTTTGACATCCGACTGAAGAGATTTGAATGCCTTGGAGACGGTTCGTTGAGAATGTCATCAGGCGAGGCCGGGAATTTAGTTAATCAATATTATGTATTGAAATACATGTCTTATGTCGCGTGTCTTACAATCCTCACAAACAATCATTGACTACATTGAAACTTGTAAATATAGCAATCGCAAGGACAAGAAGTTTGACTTTGTTATCGCTTGTGCGTTCGAGGCCTGTGTAGCGGTTCTTGATATTGTTTTTAATTTTGGTATTGAATAAAAAAAATACAATTATATATTATATTGCATATATTCACAGACTTATGGAATAGGCATGAACGCAGAGAGTAGTTTTTTGGGAGAAGATATGGTCACGCTAATTTAGGAATGAAATTTGGTTTTTTTTATAAAGTTGCATATTAGTTTTTGGGAGAAGATATGGTCACCATAACTTAGAATGAAATTTGTTTTCATATATTAATTTTTTATTCAAAACATAATAAAGGAATGAAATTTGTTTTTTTTTATAACGTTGTATATATATATTTTATTTAAAATATATTTTTAAATGTATAAATAAATTTAAGGTTAATAATTTTTTTTAATTAAAATTCAAAATTATTATTGTAATAATTTGTGATAATTAAGGAAAAATTGTGATAATTTGTGATAATTTGTAATAATTTGTAATTTGTGATAATAATTGTAATAATTAAAATTCAAAATTATAATTGTAATAATTTGTGATAATTAAGGAAAAATTGTGATAATTGTGATAATTTGTGATAATTTGTAATAATTTGTAATTTGGGATAATAATTGTGATAATCTGTGATAATTTGTACTAAATGAGGAAAAAAATGAGTTCTCATTTTTTATCAAATATTGCAAATTTTTGTACAAAGTTTAAATAAAACAATTGCATATTTGAATTCCCTCCAAAATTTTAGCTAAATTCATATACATATATATATAATGGCGTCTAAATGAGGAATATGTGGGTGATTGAAAATCAACTAAATTTCTATTTTTTCATCTGCGTAAATTAGTTTTGGTAGTACATTTTGATAGGGAGCTTTGATTTACATTAGGAAAAAACCACTCGACAAGTAATTTTCCTAACTTTCTTTATATATATTGACATGTTTGTAAAATATATTCAATTATCTATTGTTTTTGAAAATTTTGCTTTTTTTTTTTGTTTGTAATTTTCTTCTAAATGGGCATCTTGAATTTTAAGATTTAGATATGTTATTTTCTATATATGGGGAGTGATATTTAAATCAAACTTTACTTGGATCTTATTTCCTTCAAGAGATTTGATTGCATCTTGTACCTTATGTTAGGTTGTGTGAAATGTTTTTCGTTGGTTGCCTAGTTTGGTGATAGATTTCTTGATCATTTTTATCGCATTGTGAGATTGATATAATATTGCTAGGTGGTATTTGTGTTCTTCTCATTTGGATTTCTGCAAAGAAAACCAATTTGTATGGAATTTTAGGTCATGATCCCTTATATCATATTTGGGATTGCTTTCCCTTGTAAATCATTGTAGGTGTATTTTTTTGGTCCTTCCATTGAGTCACAAATTGAAACTTTCTTTGTCCTGCATGTGATTTTGTTTTTTGGCTAATTTTGATAAGCATAGTTCAGATATGTATGTTTTAAAGTCCTAGTTTTGGGAATTTGAGATTTTTCTGTGCTTTTGTAGTTGCATCTTAAGACTGATTTATTTGAATTATAAATTTTTCAATGAATTTATTAATTATGAGAACATTTTGAATATTAGGAGATTATTGAGTTAGGTTATGATGTTTTTAATTGTTTCTTGGAAAAACAAAGAACTATGTACCCTAATTTTAGCTAGTTTTCATCAAATTGTAATATAAATTGCACTCTAAATTTTGATTTCATTTTGGACTGTTCTTAAGTCTCTTTACACACCATCTGAGTTGCACTCTATATCCTTAGTAATCATCAAGCTAAAAATAAACTGCTATTAAAATAAATTGTATGTTTTTGGTGATAACACAGCAACCATAACCAACGGTTGTAAAGCGTTGAAGTAGGAATGGAGAGGACACTCTTCAAGGTTGCAAAACTGAAACTAGCTTCACTGGTGAGTGTAAATCAATTTCCACAACATATGATTTCTAGAAAGCTCCTATCACATAGGATTTAAGCATGTAGTAACATCAATAACATGTGGAGTGAAATCCATACTCCCTCACTACTAATGTTCATTGGATTGTGCTATTTAATGTGGATCTCTTTGGGAGATGTAGAACTCGCTTTGACCAATCTCTTAGGATACTTTGAGCTTAGATTCCATACCAACATGTATGATACACTCAGATCACACATATCCCATTGATCATTTGATTGTGAGGTAAAACCTATAATAGTTTCTCATCTAGGGATTTTAGCTTGGTGACTACGGGCGGGAAGTTCCCATGGACCTGAGGTAAACTTCAATCACCACAATAGTGTTCCTGGAGGGTGATGCTTAGTGCCATTGAGGTGCTTAACACTCATTAAGGTTGGTATATGGATTTGAGGTAACTTCTTATCCAATCCTTCATTAGTTTAATATCCTTAGAGTATTGATCACCAAATGTATCCTCACTTTTAGGAGGAACCTATTTTAATGGCTTTCTTGTTGGGTTTCCTAGGAATTTTTATAGTGCATGTTGTTTGGTCCAAGTTAAGTTGGTCATAATAGTCTATAAATTAATTAATTTAATATGCATTTAGTGCCATCACCAAACTATTCGTCATCCCATTGATTACATATTATTTTTTCTAAATTGGAGGGTCACAATGATGAAGATGTAGGATAACTCTCTTATGGGAGTGCTTAGAGGAAACCAGATTATAGAGGGTTACCCTTGCTTCATAAGGAGAAGACCAAAGTCATAGATGAAGGTATACCACAACATGTCAACCAAAATTTAACTAATCCTCTTGATCCTGTACTTGTATAGATGAGTCATTATTTCATAGAGCTTTTTTTTTGTTTTCTTATCAATTTTTTATTGAGAGTGGTATTCTACTATGGGAAAAATGGGTCCCTCATCACCATCTACATTGGGAGTTTAATCTATGATGTCCTTATTACGAGTGACCATTGTGAGAAGTTCCACTTTTTAGTTTTTGTCAACTCCTCTTACTTCACTCTGGGGCATCCTAACAATTACTTCTACAACCACTAGTACTTTCCTGATCTTATCTATATACACACATACATCCAACTTTGTGTATTCTATGGGAACAAGCTCATGTCACCCTAAAGGAGCTGCGTGGTTTCCACCTAGTTTGTCTATCCCTATGGCTACTATCTCTAGCATGGGTCAACCATTCTTAGGGAATGTGCTAGGAGGTTATACATTTTTTCACAGTCATTTTTGGAACAACAATGTCTTCTAAGCAACTTATAATCCAAGGGGTAGTTTTGTGTTAGGAGGAATGAACTTCTCTAGAGGTTTTAATGTCATTTGAGTGGCTACCTTACTAGGGGGAACTATCCCTGCTAGTATGACTATGTCCACGAGTATTTCCTCTTATGATGGTGTTTTTACACTAATAGATCATCTTTGTAGTACTAGGTACAACCACATTAGTAGTCATTTGTTTTGGGAGTTCATTTATCCTTATGAGAAACCCTCATGAGCACCATAATCCTTGCACTACTATCAATAGTCTCATCCAAGGTTCCAAAACCTTAGGTCTAGCCATCACTTTGCTTAACTCTTAATTTCCGTAAAAAATGCTATAGGGAACCACAATGTCCATGTCAAGGTCTATCTCAACCTGTATACCCATTCAATCAAGTTAGCGTCATTTTCTAATATCTCTTGGATCCGCCGAATTTGGACAAACTAACCAATAATCCCATATCGCTGATCCATTCTCTACTAAAGTCATATATAAGATGAAATTTGCCCCATATTGTTTTTACCCCTAAATCATTGGTGACTTTCGTGTGGGTCCAACAAGGTTTGATTTAAATGCATAGTCTCTCCGTGATAACCTCTCACGATCGATCCCTTAGTTATCATATGGCAGATTAGGGTGACTTCGCAGAAAACATACTTACACATCAGTGCATTAGTTGGAAAAATGTTAGACTCCATGTCTTTTTACATAGCGCTCCTGCCCATTTGCCTTTCCGCGTGACAATCTAGCCAGTTACAATTGTCTTGCCGCGTTAGGGTTTGGCCAGTTAATAAAATAACCATGAAGTCTTTTACCATGGTTCGTCTGCTAGCAGGTAACTGACCATCTTCTGCCACCGCCGAGATACTCAGATGTCTAGCCAATTAGTGAGCCAAATTTATGAATAAACAATGTTATCCTAATGTCCTTGCGTTAGAATTAAGAGAAACATTATGTTAATAAATATGAATTAACTGCCAGAATGATCATTACATTGTCGTTCTCTAAAATCTATTCCCTAAAATCCGACTCCAGTGTTTTGAGAAAAGCCAGCCGGTCTTAGCCATAAAAACCAATTGGCCCCAATACACGCTTCTTCAACTTACCTATCAATGATAACATTGCCAGACCTCATCCGAATTAAGAGCGGATAACATTCAAGAAAATTTATAATTCATTAAGTTGCCATTAGATTCGACTAAAAGGTATTTCCGCAAGATTCGACTCAGGTCGGTCGGGAACTACCGCGGAGCCCAACATAGAAAAATAAATCATAGTGCCATTTTAGATACAGTACATCCCCTTTGACATCCGACTGAAGAGATTTGAATGCCTTGGAGTCGGTTCGTTGAGAATGTCATCAGGCGAGGGAGGGAATTCAGTTAATCAATATTATTTATTGAAATACATGTCTTATGTCGCGTGTCTTACAATCCTCACAAACAATCATTGACTACATTGAAACTTGTAAATATAGCAATCGCAAGGACAAGAAGTTTGACTTTGTTGTCCCTTGTGCGTTCGAGTCCTGTGCGGCGGTTCTTGATATTGTTTTTAATTTTGGTATTGAATAAAAAAAATACAATTATATATTATATTGCATATATTCACAAACTTATGGAATATGCATGAACGCCTGGAGGAGCTTTTTGGGAGAAGATATGGTCACGCTAATTTAGGAATGAAATTTGGTTTTTTTTATAAAGTTGCATATTAGTTTCTGGGAGAAGATATGGTCACCATAATTTAGGAATGAAATTTTTTATTTTTTTATTATTATTTTTTATAAGGGGAATAAAGTTGTATTTTTTATTTTTTTTAAGGTTTATTTAAAATATGTATAAATGAATTAAAGGTTAATAAATTTTTTAATTCAAATTCAAAATTATAATTGTAATAATTTTTTATTAAAATAAAAAAAATTATACTAAAATATTTAAAATATACTAAATTTAAATTAAAGTAAAACATATTCTAATATTCATGGTGGTCATTATAATTTAAAATGAATTTTGAAGAGGTGCAAAAAAAAATTTGGAGAAATTTATATAGGGAATTTAGTTATTTATTTAATTAGAATTTTGGATTTTTTTAATTATATATTATATTGTTGGGTTAAGAGAACTTGAATATATAAGAGATGTTATATCTTATTATGTTATGTAAACATTTTGACTCATCCAAAATAAAATAAAAATAAAATAAAAATTTTACATTATTATTTTTTAATCAATTGTTTTTTAAGTAAGTAGTTAAGATAATTTTGAAATAGAAATAAAAAATAAAAGATAAAATAACCCGTTAAAATATAAATTTTATGTTATTATTTTTGTAATTAATTTTTGCTAGGTAGTTAATGTAAAACCATGGTATTGCTCATGGTATTCATGTTGCATATGACGGGAATGAAATCAACGTATATCCATTTTAACTTTGGATCAATCTAGTATTCATAACATTGTCTTCCTCTTCAAAAAAAATTGTTCTCAAAGCTTGTTGTTGACAAGACGTGTCATTTGTTTTTGGATATTTTAATCTACTCACATCTTTTATAATTCTTTGATTTATCATTTTTGATGATACAAGATGATAATATCCTTTAAGTGACAAATAAAATTGTTGAACTAAGATGGGATCTAACAATACTAGATCAATCTTATGTGGAATCTTGCAATTACCAGAAACTTATGATGAATTGTTATCTCATGATTAGATTCTGCAAAAGTTATTATTCTTTGGAACATAAAATGTTTAAGTTATGAGTGATACAAATATACAGATTGATTGAAATCAATTCCCTTGTGATTCAGAAGTCGGTAAGGAGTTCTCATGATAAAATCTTCCAGTAACATGTTTGCGATAATTTCCTGGTTTATTGTATGTACATGATTCCCTTCAAGTACATAAATCAGAATTTTAATTACCAAATCTTGATCTGATATTTATTTTGTTTGAAATGCATCATTTGAATATATATTCACTTCAATTGGATTTGGATTTGTTGGATCTATGATATTAATGGGATATATTTTGGTTTCTCTTCTTCAACTCAGACTGTTATGTCTGAGGAATTTGATGTATATCATTTTCAAGTTTTTAAATTTGAATGAGTAGACTTTGATTTTGGTTTCTAAGACATAAAATTTCTTCTCTTTCTGATTCATCAATCTTATTTTCAATGTTTTGATATTTAAGTTTCTCATCATTTAAATATCTAATTTGTTCTAATAAAATTTTATTAATGATAATTGAACGTAGCAAATGTGGTGATAGATAAGGCATTTTCAATGGTGGATATAATGGTCAAACACAACCAAGGTGACATGACTATCTAATCTTTGGTTGTGCTACAGAACCAGGTTTGTTGTCAGCCAAAAGAGAGAAAAGAAATGGTGGTTGCAAACACATGTTCGGATGATGACCGCAACACTTGCTTGGGTGTGTCACTATGTCACGATTCGTCGGTGCTTCACCTTTTTTATTCTCAATTTTATAGTATAACTTATTTTATTTTTATTTGTAATAATTTTTTAAATTTTTTTATTTTATTTTTTATAATTTTATTTATTTATTTGATTTTTTAATTATGTTTTTGTTGATATATATATATCTATATATATATATATGTTGATGGTCAAAAGTTAGATCATAGTGAATATTTTCAGTGAGGATTAAAAAATGTCAATGTTATGCACAAAGTTCATATATGCAACAAAATAATTAGAAGTTCTGATATATGTAAATATCCTTTATAGGAAAGTAATATTTGTATAATAATGTACATAAGATATGAAATATGATATGATGATTTGAATACAATTGAGGGTTCAATTTATATACCTAGATAGGAACCCATCCACTAATAGTCATGTCTCGACATGACTCTTCAATGATATTTATTACTTAATTAATCATTATTTATGACTTTTATTATTTATATTAATTATTATTATTATTATTATTAGTTAATTAATTATTTTTTTATGTATATATATATATATATATATATATAATAATAAAAACTTCATATAATATTATCTATTTTACCAAAATAATATGTTTTATATTGTGTTTAGTTTACAAGAATAAAGAATCAAACCTATATTAAATCAATTTTGATCATTGGTGCATCTAAGCAACTATAATAAGCATTAAATGTAACCAAGGAACATATGTAAAAAGAAAATGTATATGTTGAGCCACATAACAATAGTGAGTATGGTTCATAAATCTAAGTAGGGAGAGGATATGCAATCAATTAGAATTGACATAAGTTAAATGTAACCAAGGAACATATGTAAAAAGAAAATGTATAGATAGGTTGAGCCACATAACAATAGTAAGTATTGTTCATAAATCTAAGTAGGAAGAGGATGTGCAATCAATTAGAATTGACATTATTTCTGTGTGAGTGAGAATAAATAATATTCACCATAATTAAAGTATTTAATTTTTAGTACCCACAACTAAAAACTACTAAAAGCTAATTAAACTATAATTTTGGCACATATATACAAGAGTAAAATCAGATTTTGTTGTATACAAATTATACCATTTTTTTTTGAAGTATCATGACAAAGGAGAAAATTGTTATGATTTGTCTTTTCTTAATTCTAGTGATACATATAAAAATAATTGATAAAGAAAAAAATCTATTATAATAATGACAATTAACTTACATATATATATATATATATAGATATATCGCTTTTCTCCCACAATTTTCTTTTTTATTTATTATTTTTTAACATGATTACAAATATTTTCAACAACAAAACAATGCAAAAATAAAATTTGAATATATCAAAAAACAAAAAAATATTTTTTAATATTATATTATAATTTATTATATTTAATAAAAAGTCAATAGTTAAAATCATTACTATAATCATAATCTTTCAAATGTAACAATTTTTTTAAATTGACATGATTTTTTTAACTAGTTCTAAAATGTTTTTAAATAAATAGATTTAATTCAATATAAATAATAGAATAATTGTATAATTAATTTGTAAAAAATTACAATATATATATATATATATATATATATATATATATATATATATATATATAATTGTTTGTAAGTTTAAAATTATAATTTTATTAATTTAGATCTATTTTAATTCTTTTTCTATCAAGCTTCTAGATAAATCAAATATCTTTTAATTTTAAAAGTGCTTGATATCTTAATAAATTTGATCTCTTTTTACACTTAGTATATAGAAAATTAAAATGAATATACACTAATTTTAAAAATAATATAATTTATAATTATTATAACATGTTAAAAATATACTTAAAAGAAAAATATTTTGTTTGTTAAATATTATTTGATAAATTAATACAGATTAAAATATATTAATAATAATTTATGTTAAAAATTATTAATTATTAATTTTTAAAATTTAAAATACTAAACTAATAATAATAATAATAATAATAATAATAATAATAATAATATAACTTTCTTATATTACACAATAAAATAAAACCCACAATCATTAAATTTATTGCACTCGAACTGTGAGTGTTGAAATTTGATCTAATTTGAACAAACTGCCTGACAAATGGCAGACTCAATGCATATACATTTCGGAACTCGCAAATATATTACTATCTATGTACACCACATCATCATCAAACCTATTGTGCATTCTGCCACTGTTCGTATTAACCCAGCCCAGCACCACCATGGCCATGCCTGCATTTAGGCGTATTTTTTGAGAATTTTCTAATGTCTCTGTTTGTCGGCCACAATGAAAACATGGATGTTGAAAGGCTAATCGTTCCATACTTTATGTCCATGAGCTTTGAATTGATTGTAAATGAGTATATTGTTAAAACTTCTATAATAAAAAGTTATTATTTGAAATAGACCAGCAAACCTATCTCATTATGTTGGTTTGCACTCTACTTTTCCTCTCTACACACTAGTCGATGAAACTATAAACACTCTACATTTCCAAAATTTCATAAGAATTACCCATGGTTTTCTTATTTCTGTAACGAGACTTCTTTTCTTATTTCTTTTTTCCCAGGGTACTCTAAAGTTTGTAACTAGAACTCCTAAATTATTACGACATATGACCCTTATAGCATACCTCTTAATACTTTTGATGCTGCAGAGATGTGCAGTTACTCCCAGCCGTTCTTCAGAATCTAAGTCCATGTTTTTCTTAACGTTGATTCTGTGATGCAGAAATTTTGTTGGCTATCTTTAGAAAATAGTGGTAGCCTCACCAGTTGTTTTGATAGGCCGACAAAATCTTATTTTTACATTTTATTTCTAATGTAAACATTGAGCTCCATAAATGTTCTCAAATTACCAGAAAATATATTTAAGAGTAATTCATGAAGAACTTAGAGTCAATAAAATAAAAATTTAAGATAATTTATTCTTATTTGTTAATACAATAACATTTTAAGCTATAGATCTCAATCTCAGTGTTCGAGTACACTCCATTTGATCTTTCCCTTGAACTCTGCGAGAAAACAAGATTTCAATAAAACGAATACCAGTTGAAAAGTCGCCATTAGAGATCATAACGAAAATCTGAATCCTTTCCCACTTATATAAATATATTTTCTCTGATCCGATGGTATTTTCCCAAGGTGTATGATGGTTAGATGTGTTCTTTACAGGACGACGTTCAGGATAATGAACATTCGATGGATCATTTTTGGACATAGATTGAAAGACACACAAAGGGAAAGAGAACAAAAATAGTTGTAAATTTTTTAATTGTGTAGATTATTTTGCATTTTGTTGGGTGTGAAGTAATTCTATTTAATTATTAGAGGTTAGTTGCAACAGAAATCTAGAAAAATAGAAATTCTATTACTAAATGAATTATTAGAAATAATTTATATAAGTTTTTAAAACCCATGGTAAAGTGCTTTAAAAGGAAATTGGTATAATGTCTTCTTCAGATTGGATTGGTGTTTGTTTTTTTTTTTTTTCTTCCCGTCTCTGAAACATAATGCGTCTATTTGTCTTAATCTCATGTTTGGTATAAAAATAAAGTATCTTGAAATAAATTTGTACAATGGTAGATGATAGTTATTCTGCAATGCTATCTTTTTGTTATTTTTAATGTTATATATAAATAAAGTTAGTGAAGCTCTAAAAAATTTAGGATAGAGGGTTTTACATAATTATAAAATTTTCAGTTTTTTCAATGTGTACTTTTTCTAGATTAAAAAATAAGTCAAGAAATCAAATTCTAGAGCAAAAATAAAATAACTATGCATTTTAAAAAATTGATAAATGTCTAAACTAAAAAACCCAATTTCTCATATATATAATATATAAATATAATTTCTATTTTTCATTAGCAATGCATGTGTTAAGTACATATAGAAATATAGTTGAGGATCATAAAGTTGTAAACATGGATGTGTATTGGTTTACGAAAAATATCTAATTAGAAATAGGTGAACTGACAATTTATTTTATGGAAATGAGCAATGCACACGTGTTTTACTCATTCTTGTGTTCTATTCATTATTTCTTTCATGATCCCTAGAACTCTCTCTATAATTCTCTATCCATCTCCCACCCTTTCTCTCTCTCCCCCCTCTTATGTATCCCTCTTATTTCTGTCCTTCCCTTCCTATCTCCCTCCACCTAATCTCCTTGTCTATCTACTATCAGTATCCCTTTATATCTCTTTAGCTCTCCATATTATTCTTCATATATCTCTCTTCCTCTCACTATTCCATATTCCCCATCACTCTCTCCATCTCTCTCTCTATTTTCTCTTATGCCTCACTCCTCCACCTCTCATTTTTCCTCCCTCCATCTCTATCTCTATCGTCCTATGTATCTCTCCCCTCCAAATATCCCTATCTCTCTCTCTCTCCCATTCATCCTATACAACACTTTTCCTAGCCCTTACTATATCTCTCACTATCATTATCCATATTTCTATCTCTCTCCCCCTTCCCCACCCCCCTCTCTTTTTCTTTCCCGATAACTACCTCTATCTCCCATTTATTCCTTACTTTGTTCCTATACCCAAGCCTCCTTCCCTCTCTAGCCCCCATCCTACCACTTTCTATATCTCCCGATATCCCTTTCCCTCATATCTCTCTCTCCATTTCGTTGTATCCCACCTCTCCCTCTGTTTGCCCATAATTATCTCTCCCCCTGTCTGTTTCTCTGACACAAACCCTTTCTCTAAAATCCCCATCTTTCTCCCTATATCCCACTTCCTCTCTCACTATATTCTCCCCCATCCCTCCATCTCTTTCTCCCTTCCTCCCTCTTCCTCTCTTTCTCTATAAACCTAACCTTTTTTTCTCTCTCTTTTTATTTATCCCATCTTTATTCCTCTCTGTCTTCTCTCTCTTTCTCTCACTCACTATGTTTCCATCTTATCTCACTCCTCTCGTCCCTCCTCTCTATCCATTTCTATATATCTCTATCCATTTCCTTATTTCAATATTTAAAATCTTTCTTCACTCTGTTATCTTCCCTCCCACTTTCCCCCCGAGACTTGTATATATCCATCGTATTCTCTCTCTCTCTCTCTATTTGAAATCCACCATCTTTATCTACTTATTTTCATATATATTTATATCTCTCTCACTCTTCCCATTCCATAATTCTATCTATTTCTCCATTCTGTTTTCTACCTGCCCACTTGTTCCTTCCCCTATCCCTCTCCCTATATCTCCCTCACTCCCTATACAACCCACCTTCTCTCTTCTTCTCTTCTCTATCCTTTTTCTCTCTCTCTCTTTCGTTAAGACCCCATATATCTACCTCTTTCCCTATCACTTTCTATGTATTCCCTTTTCCTCGTACCTATTTTAATATCTAACTCCCTTTACATCTCCCAGCACTCTCAGTGTTCTTATCCTCGTCACTTATTTTATCTTACTCACCCTCTCTCTCCACCTATGTCTCCCTATTTATTTCTCTCTCCTTTTCCATGTTCCCCTACCTCTCCCCCTCTCTTCCTCACCCATGTCTCTCTTTCCCTGTCATTATCCCCCTCTCCTCATTTCCTTATCCCTTTATCTTTGTCTCTCTCTCTATGTATCCTTATTTATATCTCTATCTCCCTTTCTCGATGCTTATATTTCTCTCTCTCTCTCTCTCCCTCTCTCTCTCACACACACACACAAACACACCTAATATCATTCCATATGTCTACCTCCTATCTCTCTCTCTCTATTTCCTTAATCTTCCCCTTTGTATCTCTCCCACACACCCTCTCCATTTTTCTATATGTTTATCCCTTTCCATACTAACACCATCTCTCAATTACATTCCCATCATGCTCTCTCTATCTTTCACCTCGCAATGTCAACATTTTTCTCTCTCTCTCTCTCTCTCCTTCTCTCTCTCTCCATCCCTTTGTTTATCTCACCCTTTCCCTCCCTTTATTTTCCTCTCTCCCCCGCTATCCCTCTATTTCCCTCTTTCTATATATTTCTCTTTTCCTATTATTTTGTACCCCTGTCCCTTTTCCCATATTTATCTCCCCCTATCCATTACCCTATTCCTTCTCGTCCTTCAAACAACTCTCTCCCTCTAAAAATCTCCATTTTTTTCTTTATCTTTTCATATCTCCCTTTTATATCCCTATTTTCTCATTCCATAAAGCTCCCTCTATCTCTCTACCCATTTCACTATCACTTTATATCTCTCCCACTTGCCTTGTACCTCTTTCTATCTGACTCCCCCATTTCATATTAATACCCTCTCTCTTACCTCGCTTTCTTTTAACATCTATCTCCCTTTTTATCTCCATATCTCTCCCACACTCCCTCCCCCATACCCACTCTTCGCCTCCCTCCCTATCTACCCTCTGTCACTTTCTCTCTTTTCCTATTTCTTTCCCTCTCTTCTTATTTATGTTTATGTTCCCCTCTTTATATGTCCATCTCAATTACCCTATTCCCTTTTTTCTTTGCATTTATTTCACCATATATCTTACTCCTTCTCCCTTCCGAGATTACCTTTTTTGTCTCTTACTTTTTCTATGTCTCTCCCCACATCCAAATTTTTCCTCTCTCTCTCTCTCTTTACGTCAATATATCTCTCATATATACCTCCCCCACTTTGTTTCCCTAAGAATGAATCTCTCTCTCTACCCATTTCACTATCCTGTTCTATCTGATCTCCACTCCATGTATGTCATTCGACTATATCTCTATCTCCTTTTTCATATTCCCCCATGTGCCTTCCTTTACCCATAATCTAACTTCTTCTCTTTGTAACATATACCATGTCTTTACCACCTCTATCTACCATTCTCTCTCCCTTTTTAGCCCTACCTCCCTCTTTCCCCCCCCTTATCTATCTCGCAATAAATTTTTGTCTCGCTTCTTATGTATTCATCATATATTACTCTCTCTATCTCCTTCCCTAAGCTCCCCTATCCCCCCCTAGCCCCTCACTCCTTGCCTCCCTCCATATTTCTTTATCTCTCTAACTCTACTTACTTTTCCTTCCCTCTACCCCTTCCTTATCCCCCTATCTCTCTATGTATCCTTCTTTAACTTCAAATTTGTTTCCATATTCATCCATAACTCTCTACCTTGGTTTTCCCATCCCCCCCTCTCTCCCTCCCTCCTCAATTTATCTATTCCTTCCTTCCTCTATATTTCTCTCCACCTTTCCCTACGAATCAATCTCCACCCCCCACCCACTTCACTTGAATCCCTCTTATCTGTCTCTCTCTCTCTAACACTTTCTACATCCCTTTCTATCTCTTTCACACTCCCTATATTTCATTCTAACTCTTTCTCCCTTTCTCTATTCCCCCCCTCTCCCCCTACTTTCTCTACCATTATCTTCCTATCTTCTTCTCTCTCTACCACCTTCCCTTTGACTCTCCTCTCTCTCTCTCTCTACTTACCTATGTCTACCACCTATACCCCTGTCTATCTCTCTCTTGTGAAACATTTAATATCTCTCTACCCCATTCCCTATCCGTTTCTATCTATCCCCTTCTCTCTTTCCATCTTTTTATCTCTCCCTTCATTTCCCTAACAACTCCCCCCCCTCCCCCCCTCCCACCCCTCTTATTTCTCTTTCCCATATTTAACTCTCTCTATCCCTTCCAATTTCCTTATCCATTTCTCTTTCTTTTTATTTATATCCTATTTTCTATCTCTCTCTCTATCACCCATATCTATATCTTTCTTTCTTTCTCTCTCTGTCTCTCTCTCTCGCCCTAGTCTCCCCCTATTTCTCATCATTTCCACATCTGTCCCTGTCCTTTTCAATCAATGTAGATATCGTAACAACAATAAGTGCACATTATATAAGCACATGCATGAATTATTAATGGACACATATTTTTATTTCACACATGTAATCACCATGCATAATATATATATACAAAATAGAAAAACACACCTTTATACTAAAAATCATTTTGTCTCCAAACACACACATTTATTAGCTCAAATATGTAAAATTTGGAAAGAACTTGTTATAGGTGTTATTTTACTTTCTACCTTGACCATTTTTGACATATTTTTGTTGTATAAAAACCTTTTATCAATAGGAAACTTACAAATTTTTTCATAAAATTATAGAAAGAAACAAATACCCCCTAAAAATTTCCAATATATAAGAGAAAAGGAAATATTTTTTATGGATAAACATCGACATGTAACCATCACGAGATCAAATAGTTTCTCAATGGATATCGTGGTGGAATCTATTTTATTTCCATGAGTGAAGCACATATGTTTAATGGAGACCCTTTGAATTCAAATGTTAGGGAATATTCCAATCAATCTTCCATCAAAACAAAATGAGATGATTAATGAATGCATAATTTTTTTTTGAGATGTTTAATACCCATAGGTAATTATAAAATGAATGCCTTGCAACATTTTTGTGAACATGATCATCATGTGCAACTTGAACTCAAAAATTTATATTTTCAAAATACAAACTAGATAACTATCCATTGCAATCTGAATCTCAATCATTAGGTGAATGAAGTTCTACAATATACTTACTAAGGGATCCATACTTCTCTCTCTCTCTCTCTCTCTATCTCTATCTTTTCATCCTCTCTCTCCCCTCTCACCCCCTCTCCTTAGTCATTTTTCTCTCTCTATCTCTACTCATTTCCTTATTCTCATCTATCCCTCTCTTCCTTTACCCACACTATATCCCACTCCAACTATCCCTATCTCTCTATACTTGTATGTATCCCCCAACTCTCTATCTCTCTCTTTACCTAATCCACACTCTATAAATACTCATTTCCATGTAGATTTATATATCTAACACTCTCTAATTCCCTTATTCTATCTCTTTCTTCATTGTATTGTATACCCCCTCTCTCTTCCTTCCCACATCCTTCTTTCTATATCTCGCTCACTCCTTGTACAACCGAACTTCTCTCTTCTCCCTTTCTATATCCCTTTCTCTCTCTCTCTTTCATGAACACCCATTTATCTATCCCTTTACCTATCCCTTTCAATGACTCCCCCTTTTCCCATACTTATTTTAATATGTCACTCCCTTTTGATGTCCCAACACTCTTTGTTTTCCCATTCCCGTCACATATTATATCTTTCTCACGCATTCCTCACCCTATATCTCCCTTTGTCTTTATCTATCCCCTTTTATTGGTTCCCCTACTTCTCTCTCCCTATTCCTTCACCATCTCTCTTTTTCCATATCTCTCTTCCTCTATCTCCATTTCTCTCTCTCTCTCTCTCTCTCTCTCTCTCTCTCTCTCTCTCTCTCTCTCTGTATATTTTTTTATATATCTATCTCCCATTCCATATTTTCATGTGTCTCTCTCTTTTCCTTTCCACATCTCTATCTATGTAACATATTATCTCTCCATATGTATCCCTCCTCTCTCTCTCTCTCTCTCTCTCTCTCTCTCTCTCTCTCTCTCTCTCCTTAATCCTCCCCTTTCTATCTCTCTGCCACTTCATATCACTCTTTCTATATGTTTATCCCTTTCCATACTCAAACCATATATCTCTTACTTTACCCATCATGATCCCTCTATATTTCTACACCCTATGTCACCATTTATCTCTCTCTCTCTCTCTCACCCCCACCACAAAACTTTCTCTCCCTCACCCTTCCCCTCCCTTTCTTTGTACTTTTCCCAACTATGCCTTTGATTCCATATTTCTATATCTAACCCTTTCCCTATTCCTTTATATGCCTCTTTCTTTCCCCATATATATTCCCCCCTATCCATTCCACTATTCCCTCTATTCCTTTCCACACCTTTCTCCCTGTCACAGTTTCACTATTTATCTCTATGTTTTCATATCTCCATTCTACAACCCCCATTTCTCATTCCATAAAACTCCATATCTATAACACTCATTTATTTTTTCCTCTATCTTCATTTTTATCTCAACATATCTCTCTATATCCCTCACCCATACCCCCTCTCCATCTCCCCCCTACCCACTCCCCACAATTTTCTTTACTTTCCTATTCCTTTCTCTCTCTTCCACTTGACCTGTATGTTCCCTTCTCTCTATGTCCCTCTATATTGTTCTATTCTCTTTATCATTAGCATTCCTTTAAAAATATCTCTTCCTCTTTATCCCTTCCAAAGTCACCTAATTTCTCTCACTCTTACTTTTTCAATATCTCTCCCCATATCCACTTCTCTCTCCCCCCCTCCCTATTATATCCCTCTTATATACCTCCCACACTTTCTTTCCCTAATACTCCCTATATATCTCTACCCACTTAGATATTCCTTTCAATATCAACCCCCTCCCTATATTTCATTCTATATATCTATCTCTTTTTTAATATTCATCCTTGTTCCTTTCTTTCTCCATCATATATCTTCTTCTCTCTAATTAAAACTATCATGTTAAATGTGAACAACATAAAAAATAAAACCATATCATCAAAACTTAAATTTTTTCTTTGTAATTAGTTCCTATAGATAAATAAGAAAACAATGCATAATAATAATAAAAAATATGGAAGATTAAAAAAAGTAAATAAACCCATAGTTAATTTTATTATTATTATTTTTTTAATTTATAAATTGTGTTTTAACCACTAGTAAGATTGAAAATATGTTTAAATAATAATATGAATATATATATATATATATATATATATATATATATATATATATATATATATATATATATATATATATATATATATATATATATATATATATATATATATATATATATATATATATATATATATATATATATATATATATATATTGTAGGAAGAATGATTCATGAAAATATGGCTTCTCATATTATTTATAGTTTTCACTCCACCTATACACTATCAATTTTTCTTTCTATCATCTCCCATCTTGTATTCCCTTCACTGCTAGTTTTTTTGGTTCTACTCAGAAATGATGAAGTATAAATGCACTTCATTATGGATGATTGTCAGTATAGAAAGTAAACATCATTTATATTTAGGTTTATAGCCATGTATATAAGCATTCTAGAATTTTAATTTAATTATCAATAATTACTAGATAGAAGTTAGAGATTAATATTCATAGAATATGCCATAATATTGAGAGTAGTATTTAGAGATCAAGGATTAAGATTTCTGGCAAAGTTATTTATCCTTTTTTTTATTAATTTATCTCAATTTAATTAATTAATCAAAATGCCATATCAACATGTGTTATATTGGGCATGTAGTATTAACAACCTATGAGATTGGTCCACTGTATTGTAACAAAGGTATTTACAAGTTAATAATTTCTATGGTAAAGTGAGAGTAAATCACTACGATTAAGAGTATTATGTAACTCATATATTGATTATTTTTATATTTAGTAATAATAATAATTTAAAAGAAAATTAATATGTTTCATTGGGTAATATGGGATTTTCGTGTGAGGTACATAGCTTGATCTTCACATTCATGGAAGTTCACAATGCTTTTCTTATGCAATTCAATTATATAAGGGAGCGTGGTGGGCTTTGGAGTAGTGTGAAAATTTGGTTCTACCATCTCACTGTCTTGGGGAACCTCTTGATCCTGCAAGTTGTTTTAGTGAGGCTTGCACAATGATTCAACATGTCATGGATCACAATCGATTCCCAGGGATTGCATTTTAAAGTTGGGTTTTGCAATTGTTCTCTTGACCAGGAAAGGAATCTATATTCAAATGAGTCCAAGACTTGGGTTAATTCTAAAGCACACGATTGGGAACGTTATAGCCTCAGTGGCATATCGTAGAAGAAACCTTCAACACACCTTTTTATTGTATCTTCAATTTTTATCAATGTACATATTCTCAAAACTATGCATAATATTTACTCCTTGGTTGCAGAATTAAATTCCACATGAAACGAGTATATATACTTGAAGTTTGAGTAATCCTATAATGAGATAAGACAAAAATACAATTAAAAAAGTAGTTTACTCAAACTTCGAGTGAGAACACTCGTTGGATGCAAAATTTGATTCCTCATCCAAGGAGTACCCGAATGTATGCAACATGGCTACTCCTTAGACGAGGAGTTAAATTTTTCATCCAACAAATATATATGCATGCAAAAATATATATCATAATCATAGAGAATTCGAAATCATCAACAAAATAACACATAATTTTTTTTTTTCATTAGTGCCGATAAAAAGAAGAGAACCTGATCCAGATCTTAAGCAATGAGAATATTTAAACATATCTAATTATGCATGATAACCTTTGCTTCAGTTGGCTCCTAGTCTTCATGTGTTTCGCGGGCAATAATTAGGTAAATTTTGGAAACTTTTCTCTCCTTTTCTTAATGCAACATATTGCAGTCTTGATTAGGAAATAATATATTCCCCTCTCTATAAATATTTATCTTTATATTGCAAGCAGTTATTGACAATTGAAAGAGGTTTACAGGTGCCAAAGTTTTTAATTTGTTGTCTCCGGGTTTCCAGGTTGTAATGGACAATTCCTATACAAATAAAGGGTGCGAGGAAACCTCATATTCATGTACCCTCTACCCTCACCCTTCTATCAGTGAGCGAATTGATTTTTGTTCTCTTTATCAACTCTTTCCTCAACTCTTTCAAATGGTTTTGGAATAATTTGAAGGAATTCAAAGGCTTCACGGTCATATCAACATGCATAAGAATGAAATAAACACCCTTTCACAGCCAGTTGGACAACCTCATGTCAGCACACCATGCTACATGAAAAAAGATCTCATGAAGAAACACAGGTGAAGGTGAGGCTGAAGCAATGTCAGTAGATTCATCCTTTTTTTAATGACATAGTAAATTAAAATCTTTCCAATTTTTCTAGTTATATAGTTGCAAACATGTTAGTAGTGTGTATGTGTCAAGTAGTGAGTGTGTAGATGTTCTGATGAAGAATTATATCTTATAGCTCATTGTAAATCTCTCAATTTCATGGTATGTTTTGGTCACAAATTTTATAAAACAATTACTCATTATTATTAAAAAATAATAATAATATTTTAATGCTTACCATAATTTCATGCCTATTAACATTCACAAACAATTTATTTTATTTGTTTTCATTAATTTATATTTCAAAACATGTGTTCCCAATATTTTTTTTTTTTTGTTATTGGTTGTAATGGTCCAAATATTAAAATAAGAGGTGATTTTTTTTTGCACAATTATATCAATTATCAAAATTACGGTTTTAAGTAAACTATGATTTTAATTTAAGATAGCATTGGTCTTAATCGGAAAATGAATTTTCTATATAACTTAAAACTATAATTTTATTTTATAAAGTTATCATTGAGTTATTAAATATTAAAAACAACAAATATTAAGTACTAAAAACAACAAAAACTTATGATTTGCATAAATAAAGGTGGTTCAAACAAATTTATGATTTGCATAAATAAATGTAGTTCAAACAACTTTATATAACATAAATGTAGTTCAAACAACTTTATATAACATAAATAGCATTAAAAAAATTATACTAAATTAACCCAAACAAATAAAAAAATAAAAAACTAAATTTGTCTTGAAATAATGCTGCTAGAGACCTATAAATGTAAGAAGAATGTATACTAGTACTGAAATTTAGTAGCAAACAATGATACTAGATACCTATCAAAGTGAATGTATACTTTCATTAGTGATATTTTGTGGAGTACTGAGATTTAGTAGCGAACAATGTTACTAGATACTTATAAAAGGGAATATAAAATTTTAGTCTTATAAAAGTGAATGTATACTCTCATTAGTGATATTTTGTAGAGTAGTGATATTTAGTAGCCAACAATGTTACTAGATACTTATAAAAGGGAATGTATAATTTTAATAGTGATATTTAGTAGCAAGCAATGCTATTAGATACTTATAAAAGTTAGAATGTATATTTGAAATAGTGAAATTTTGAATGGTTAAGTGCATGTAACTACTCATAGTGTGTTAAGATACTGTTAGAAGCAGTAATTTGAATTGTTACTATTAATTTTCAATTTTCTTCGATATCTATAAACACAACTATATAAATAACCGGGATAAAATTGTGTTTTGATACAAGTTATATTAAAAAAAACATAAATTTTAATTAAATGATAAATTTATTTTAAACTACTATTATTATTAAATGATAAAAGTATTTTAAACTATTATTTTTATTAATTAAAAGAATTAATATATGAGTTAAACTTTCTATACATTTAAAAAATATTTAAGAATATTTTTAACAAATAAATTCATACATGAATTATCATGGAAATTTTATAAGACTAATAACACGGCTTATTATATCAGTGAAATATTTTATATATAATTTTATTCAATTTCATTTTATAACAATTTTTAGATTTAATTTATAAAAAAACAACATATTTATTTTCGAATTAAATTTGAATCCTACAAAAAAAATTTAGATAATAATGTGAAATCCTTGGGATTCACCTATTGAATTAAAATTGAAACAAACATATTTCAAAATAAACACACTTGTAAATACAATTACTCTTATCCAACATGTGGGTATACATGACGATGAGGAGGCAGGGAACTTTTCACATGCTCATGTTGTATCCCAATTTTGGGGGAATGGCAGGATGGCAGTGATTTGTTGACCTCAACTCAAGCCACATTCAATGCAACCAAGAACTCTATTAATGAAAAATAATTTACATCTAACACGCGACATGGACTAAGGCATTATCTCCTGGTGCTGAGAAGAATCAGTTGTTGGTGTCTTGGAGATCTTGTGAGAAACATGCAACTTTAGAGATCTAGAGGGCATTGCATCTTTCTAATAATCATGGTGAGAGAGGGAGCTCGAGCCATACGGGGTGACATGGTGTTAGACTCCTATACCAAAAGGTGTCATATATCATGATTGATTTGATGGAATATGTAATATGTTCATACCTTTTCTTGTTGCAAAGGTTTTCCATATTGTCAAAAAATCAAAAGATTTAAAAAAAAATTAAAAAATGTAAAGAGGGTATATCCTAAAAGAAAAATCAAAGGGTGAAAATAATAAAATGGCCAAAAAAGTAAAAGAAATGAACCCCACCAAAAGAAAGGCCAAGGAAATTGTGCAAGTATAAATGCCACTACTTTTTGCTCTTATGTAATAAGCAAAATTGCGTGCAACTTGTATCTTATGCCACAATTTATGAATAGTAAAATAGTTTAAGCTTGGCTAGTTCAATTTTCAATTTTATGTTTTAGAGATAGAGAATAAAATCTGCCAAAATTGTTTAATCTTGGTAGATAACTAGATAAGTAGAATAAATAAAAGGAGCTCAATAGTTTAATCTGAGCCCTTGGATGTAATAAGGTTAGAATTAGATAGGTTTCTACATGTAAAAGAAAAAGTATGATAAGGGTTTTCCAGTTTAAGTGCACCCTAATAAAGAAGAAAAAATGGTAGGGTAAAGTAGGTAGGGTAGGTAGATGTTGTTGCAGAATTACATGTGATGGATGATGACTCTAGATGTGTTAAAACATTACTTTCATCACAAGTGCTAAGGCGGACACTACACTGGAAAAATTTCAAGCAAATAAAAGACAAATTATTAACTCCCCCTCTCATTTTTCCCTAAAAATTTTCACTAATTTCGACTAAGTACTAAGGCATTTGAAAATTAGAGGGGCTCAAGGCATTTCCTTGACTCTTGGAGGGACTGGACCCTCGGCCCAATAATTGGAAAATCCTAAGTACTTAAAATCATTCATCATGACATTCATTCACTTCTAAAAAATATTTTCCTAAGTAAAATCCCATTTTACTTAGGAAAATTATGCAATATTTCATAAAAACCCTATTCATTCAAGCATAAGTTAAATACATTAACCTAATGTTTTAAACTTAGCACTTCCATTCATTTTTCATATTAATTTTTAACTTTATTATTTAAATCCCTGCAAATTTCACCTTTCCTCGTATTAATTTAAATATAAAAATTCCCATATACTATATATCCCGCCCTATTGGTTGAAAAATAACCATATAATTATTAAAAATGATTAATTGGTTGAAATTTCAATCAATTAAAAACCCAACATCCCGTCCACATTATAATATATTAATTAACCCTCATGGTTAATTAAACAAAGTAATCCACCAATCAAAACGCCCCCGATGCGATTATTTCATAATAAATTTCATTGGGCCCGCCATATTAATTCCCTGTCATCTTCCTTTCCCGACGACTGTTCGATCGATCAATCCAAGATCTACGGTTGTCATCCATATCGCTGCCCATCTACGTTCGAACGATAACGCGTGATGGCCAAGCGGTTTTCTGAACAGTGCCACGCTACGTGTTGTGCTTCATATGGAATCGCTCGCCCTCCGCTGAAAACTACCCTTCTCCAAAAGCTGTGCCATGAATACCACTTACCGCTTGCCTCCCGTGATGAAGCCACCATACTTGCTGACATCATCCATTAAAAGAATAAAAAACCCCCCAAACTTTGACTTTGCGAATAAAAAAAATTTGCCCATGTCATTTTCATTATCTCATACAGTGACTGGTGTCCCATGCATCGAATTCCAAAATCAACTTTCGAAGTTTGCCAACTGCTACCTTGCTGAGGAAAATTACAGTTGAGTATTCCAGAATTCATCTACCATAGCCAATGTCTGTTTTAGTTACTATTCATTTCCCGGAAAACAGGTATTTACCCAAATTCCCATTGAACTCTTCAAAATCCTGGTTTTTGTTTTAATTCCACACGAAAAACTGAAACAGAGTTCAAAATTGGTCTTTATTTCATTCCTCAATTGCAATTGCATTTCCTAATCTGTGATTGTGCCTATTTTTTTTCATCAAAAGCCGAATTCATTTCTGAATCCACAAGAACCAGAAACGGATGTTCCCGTGGCTTGGAATGTCGCACCCTTGAATGCCCCTCACAGAGACTTAGACTATCTGCCTTTAGTAGATAGGGATTTTCAAGTTAAAGACCTTGTCCTCAGCGAAAATCCTCTTCGAATTTTTTGCCACTGTAGAGATAAATACTTAAATGGCTCTGACATTTTTGGATTATGGGAATCCAATATTCCCATGTATCTTCTCCACTCAGTCCACATTTTTCCTGAAATAATCCATTACTACCATGAAAATTATGATCCCAATCAACGAGCAGTTTTGTCCCCAATTCAAAACATCATTTTCCCCATAACTGCTCAGTCTATTAATGAAATGTTATAGTTTCAGCCTGGTCAAGCCCTGACTCCCCTTTCCATGGGAGAATTACTTGAGAAATATGCCAATTTATCCCATGAAGTGTTAAATCGCCTCTGCCAAACCTTCATGTTGCTAGAACATCAGCCCAAAGGCCCTCCCCCTTATGGTTATACCTTTTTCACTGATGTGGTCAGGCTTATCTTGAATATGATATCCTCTATAATGGGTTTCAATACTAGTGAATATGTTGATCAATTAACCCTAGTATTGTTGTCAATTTTCACCCTTGGACAGCCCCCTGCTGTCAAGTATGATTTTGCTTCCTACATTGCTGATAAAATCCATGATCAATTCATGAGATTAGGGAATGAAAGAGTTCTGAAATATTCTTCTGTTATATATCATGTGATGATTTAATATCAATCAGAGAGTTTCCCTTTCTATGTCAAAAAACTTGATGCCAAAGGAAATCCTAGGTCTGTAATCTTTTGGTCTGCCATCACTCATAATTCCTCTGATTCTCCTTATTCTTACAATGAGTTTATTGACCTATTTGTACACCCTGCAACCACCTTGTTAACAGGAGTCTCTCCTCCTAGGGTCAATAGTGACATTAAGAAAATTCTCCAACTCTCAAAGCAATATAGGATAGGTGATTGGTACCTATACCTAAACCACACAGAAATCAGAATATATCGATGTGAGTTATGCCCTTTATAGTTACCAAAATATGTCCCAATGAGGCTCTTTGCCTTAGAACATTTCAGATAGATGATAAATTCTAATATAGTCCATTTTTTCAATGCAAAGAAAAAATCTCAACTCAAGATTAAGAGTTAGTTAGGTCCTTTTGTCTGTAATTCTAGGGATGTTGGAAAAGAAGCTGAAAGAATCTTAGGAGACTATCTCAAATTACAAATGAGTTTCTACTAGGTACCTTATGACCCAAACAACTTTGTTTGTGATAGAAGGATTAAAAACAAATTATCACCATACATTCATCAAAGAAACCCAGAAATTGAATAATATTCCAATATGGATGAATGGATGGAAGGGACATTGATAGAACAAGATAGTGAACAGGTTAGTGTTGACAATGTTATTAAAGACCTTGAAAAAATTCTTCAACTAGATTCTTTTGGACAGGTGCAAAGACCAGGGATTGGTCCTTCTTCTGCTGGAACTTCCCAGCAAAATTTATAGGAAATCAGTGTATTGGCTATAGTAGCACCTAAAGGAAAAGAGAAAGAAGCTGATATACAAGTTACAGAGAAATTTACAATGACAGAACAACCTGAAACTTCTAAAGAACAAGGTCAAGTACAGATTTCTCTTACTCAGACCAATGTGGGATAAGTGTCAATTTTACAAACTCCTCTCAATGTAGAAAAGAGTAAAAGGAGAGATGCTAAAGCAGCTACCCCTATCAGTGGGTCTTCAGAATAGCCTGATGTTAAAAGACAAAAATTAAATCCTCTTCCAGAAGTAGAATTTGTTCATGATAGTCAGAGGAGAGAAGAACTAAGCAGTCAACAAACATGTACAGTCAGTGGAACATCCATTAATTCTCAGAGAAAAGAACTACAAAGGCAGCAGAGTGTAGAAGTATCTTCTTTCAAACCACCAGTGAAAGATGCCTATGATATTAAAAGGACATTCATAAGTATAAAGGTCAGAAATTATCCACTAAGACTTCAAGTTTACAATCAATATTTGAAGATGGCTCCTAAGAATAAACAAAGATTGATGTCAGCCTATGACATCCAGCAGGGTAAGATGGTAATGAGTCACGTCAAACCCAAAGTGCAGCAGCCTCAAATAGCTGCAGATTATATGAGAACTAATTTTGAAGTCATAACAAAGGATATTCATCCTTTGGATCAAATTGAGCTACACAAACAAAAAGGTGAAATTATTTATTCTACTATGACTGATAAATCAATGATGACCCATAAATTGCAGGATTCTTTGGAGAATACTAATGCACAATTGCAGCTTGAAAAATCCTCCTCTCAGGCTAAGGATAACATAATAAAGACTTTGGAGGAAATAATCATTAGATTGGGTCATAATCCCAAAGATGTCAAGGGCATAAAAGCCTTGATCAAGAAAAAAGATGTTGATATTGCAGCCTTGAGAAAACAACTGAAGTTACCAGCCTCAAGACATCCACAGACTACAGAAATCATGAAGCAAAATTCTGAAGAAGAATTGATGGACTTGCTCTTGAAACTGAATAAGCAACTTCATGAAACTGAAAAAGAGCTTCAAAATGCATTGAAAGACAAGCAGCCTAATATTCCAACATCTATAGTAGAAGTAATTACTGGTAAATCTACAACAGGTCAGCCAATAGAATTGTCGCAGTGCAATACTTCCAATTTAAGTACCGAAGAATTAATAAAGTCAATGGAGGAATTTAAACTCCAAGTGACAAAGCTCCAAATAACTAAGGTACAATTCACCACTTTAGAACAGAAATATGATATCTCAAAGATAAGCGTTGCAGAGAAAACAAGAGAGGTCAACATGTTGGAAAAATTAGTTAAAGCATTGGAGAAGGATCTCACATTGGAGAAGCCTTTAAAGGAAATAAAATAAATTCTTTGGGACAACATCATTTAGTCAATAGAATATGTTTGGCCCTCAATTCAAATAATGTATGAACATAATGATTTAGTAAAATTGGCCGTGGAGGAAATTCTAAAAGCAAGAGAAGAATTAGGAAACATGTCGGAAGAAGCCAATGAACTTATACACTTTTTGAAAACTAAGAATAAACATAAACTTAAAGAACTCGGCATTCAAGACAGGATAGGAACAATTTTGGAGATAAAAAGAGTTTTTACTAAAAGAACTCTGATTCAGAATCTAGAACGAAGATGCTCTGATATACAAGAAGAAATCAATGCTTTCATAGAAAGATTGGATATTCTGTTGAATAAAGGATTGCCCAGTCCTTTAGTTTTATAGGATAAACTAATGGACCTTGAAAGTTATGTTGAAAAATTGAACAAGCATGCTGACAATCAGGCCAGCTCCTCAACTAGTTCATCAGCAGCAGCATTGCCTACAGGTAAAAATCTTCATGATAGATTGGAGAATTTTTTTCATCTCGAGCATGAGGAAAGGAGTTTATTCCCAATTCAGCCTACTTTCTTCAGATATATAGAGACAGATGAAACTCTGAGGAAGCTGCAAAGAACCAGAATACCAGAAGCTAAATGAGGGAAAGAAATGTTAGAACTTTTGTAAAAATTATCCTTACCTGAATTTTTTCTTATTTACTATAGTAAGTCACGATAAGAAGGATAAAGGGATAAAAAAAGGTTAAAGTGTATCAGTAGAGGTAAAGAGTATCAGTGAAATAGAGCAGCCAACACATAATTACTAAAGAGGACAGCAACAAGCCAGATCATAAGGCTTGCCTCCAGCACATTCTCAAAAGAAGGAAACAACACAACATCAGTTATGATTTCTCTTCTCTACAAGACCATCTGTCTGCAGTTTGTTGTAAAATACTTATGAGTCATCCTAGATTATATCTCAATTTATTATGAGATATTTTTTATAATTTTTTGGATAAATACTCCCTCAATTGGAGTATTGAGGGGTGGATTCTTAGACTTTGCTGTAACATTGACTATTTTGGAATAAAGTGTTGTTGGAGAAATTTTGTGTGGCCAACTGGATAAGGAATTGATGCAAAATACTTTTTACAGGATTCTTACGTCAGAAAATGGATCGATAAGTCATCTATCTCTTATGTTTTGAAGTTTTATACTTGTTTATTGTATCATTTGTGTCTCATATATGAATAATTAATGAAAAGGAATAAATCAGAAAGTGCTTAAGTGCAATCTGTTTTTAATCATTGTTATTCTAAATGTTTTCTTCTGAAACTAGTTTAAACAATGAATTCTTAATTGCTCCTGTTTTTCTAGTTTATGCATTTTGATTATTTGATAAAGAATTCTTAATTTCTCTTTGTTAATAATCACTCAAATTCCTCCTTTTTTAATACGTTGAAGAATTATTAATTTCCCTTCACCTATTTGAAGTTCATTCCATTCACTTTAGATCTATAATTGTTCCCTATTTGATTACCTTGCCCTGGGAAACCATCCCTTGTTAAGAAACTAAATCCATTTAAGCTATCTTTCTTTGACTCCATTAGCCTAATGGCCTAAACTACTCAGTCCTACCCCTTTGTTATTGAATTCCATCACCCAAACATAATCAAAATCCATAAAATTTCATAACTAGCCTAATATCTTTCAAAAACAAAGCTAAAACTTAAAGAGAGAGCCCTCTCTGGGTACAAATTGGCTAGATTTTGTATCTAAAAGTTGGTTTGTGGTTACCTCAGACTATTTCTATTGAACCTGGAGAAATTACTGAGTGATAACATAGTGGCGACTCCACTGGGGATTCTGAATAATTTTATTGTTACTATTGTTTACTTTATAAACTACAGACGGAGCCTGAAGTTAGCCAGGTAGCCTTTGAACTACTTTTTCTCTGCAATTGCATAAGTAAATAAATGCTGCTTCAGTCTATCTCTGGTCTAGTTTATGAACTGAACTTTGGTTTGAAAAATTTGATCAGTTCCTCTAGTCAAATAAATCTTTAATAAAATTTAAATCCAATATCTAAAACTTCTTAAAGATATTGTTGAAGTTGTATTGTTCATTCCATTTAGATAAAAAACCAAAAAATATCACCTAGAAACCTAGCTTCAGAAAGGACTCATCACACTAGGGCTAATCCTGACCCAAATCCTCTGCCTGTGTTTGAAAATCCGAATCTGATCCCCAAAATTCTTAGGAGACAAGATAGTCAAGAAAGCTCTGGTAGTTCTCGACCTCTCTATAGATTAATATCATGTCCTGTGAAGTGGATTTATCTTGAGGAAGAACCTTTTGACGAGCAATTTGAAACCTCTTTATTTGTAAATTTTTCTGAATCTAAGTTGTCCAATTTGGTTCCAGACCCAATGTTTCTTGAAGATTTACAATTTGAATTTTTTACTTCACATCTTGATAAAAATTTGTGAAATTCCATACAATCTGAGCTTACCTCTGAAGGAACATCAAATATTTCTTTGATCACTTCAGCTTCTCCAAGTTCATCAATATTTCATCAAACATCTCAACCTCAAACTACCCTTTCTACTCCTCCATCCACTACTCATAGACCAACCTCACCTGTTATTTCATCATTACCTCCTGCAATGGAAAATAGATATGCTCTTTTGGTATTACCATCCAATCTAGGGGCTATGCCCCAAGACTACCAAAGTAAAATCACTCCCTTTGATGGTTCTGGTACTTACATTGCACAACAACATACTAAAAAGATGACTGATTATTTTGAAATTTATGAAATAGATGCTGATGATGTAAGAATGACAATATTTTTCCAAAGTCTTACTAGATAAGTTAGAACCTGGTTTAGAGCCCTTCCTGCAAATAGTGTTACTGACTTACAAGATCTTTATAGATAATTTTTAAATAGATGGGAAAAGAAGAAAGATCCTCTTCAAATCTTATCAGACTTTGGAAAACTAAAGAAAGGACCAAATGAGACTGTGCAAGATTACATTACTAGATTCAATGATGCTTACAATGCTATTCCCCAAAATGTTAGACCTCCTCCAGATTCAGTATTAATCAAATTCCCTGATGGATTTGATTCTGATATGGCATATCAACTTAGGGAAAGAGCTCCTCAAACTTTAGAAGAGATGAAAAGTATAGTTTTTAGTGTTTAAGCCAACCTGATAGAGAAACGAGCTAGAGCCAAAGCTGAAAGGAGAATGCCTTTAAATGAAGAACCCACAGCTTTTGAAAAGAAACTGGATGCTATTATCAAAGGAATGGAAAGGCTAGGAGATAGAGTAGAAACAATTGAAAAGAAATCTCCTTGGGATGGTCAACTAAGCAATACTGTGAGAAATCCAAATTTCAGAAGGAACCAAAATCAAAATACTGGAAAAACTGGTCCTGACCAAAATATTAGACCCCCATTCCAGGAAAATTATATTGAAGCCTCAACTTCTGAGGAACCAACTGAAGATGTTCAAATAAACAACTTTACTGAATGCAAGAATGAACCAGAAGTTTTCTTGACCCAAGAGGATCAAGAAGCTCACATTCTTAAGCAATTTCAAACCCATTCAAGAGAATCATTTGACTTTAAGGAAGGATATGACACAGCCATTTACAAAGTTAACGAGCAATATAATTTGAGGAGAAAAAGAATTGATGTCTCGGAAACAAGTAAACAGAAAGCTACAAAACAACCCCTCAAAGGTAAAAAAAATACTACCTCTGTACATATTCTTTCTAGATCAGATCCTAATCCTGCCAATCCAATAATTGAAGACGTATCTGATAGTCAACTGAATAACAGAAAACTTTCCAATACTCTTCCTCCCAAAGGAAATGTAGAGGAACCTTCAGAAGTTGATTCAGAAACAACTTCAGCCCACAACCCCATTCCTGAGAAGGAGAAAAATACCCAAAACACAGAAGATAAAGAGAAACCAGCTGTTCAGAATACAAGAACTCAGACCAAGAAACCTTTTAAGCTGGAAGCTGAAATAGGAAAATTAAAAATAGTTGTTCCATTGTCTGAATTAGCTAAACATGATGTCTACCAAAGTCAAATCAATAGATCACTTAATATTACTGGAAGTGATGACTCAGTAAATGTTTTTGATGACCAAAGTCGATTATTATTTGGCCCTGAAGTAAATGGAAAACCAGGAAGTAGAGGGACTCCTCCATTCTATGTGTGTTTGAACATACATGATAAAATACTTCATAATGCCATGCTTGACTCTGGGGCATCTCACAATCTAATGCCCAAGGCTGTAATGGAGAGATTAAACCTAGATATCACCAGACCATACAAATATATCTTTTCTTTTCATTCAAATCAGGTGAGATGTTTAGGGTTAATCAAAGGCTTGTGTGTTTCATTGGTTCAATACCCTTCAAAAACAATTTTGATGGATATAGTAGTAGCAGATATTCCTCCAAAATATGGTATGCTATTGTCCAGATCTTGGGGTGCAAAGCTCGGAGGATCTCTTCAATTGGACATGTCATATGCTACTATTTCAGTGTTTGTCCAACCTAAGAGACTATAAAGAGAAACTTTAATGAAGTATGTAGTCAGTAGTCAGGAGAAACCTGAAAATTTCCCCATCTACTCAGTACACTATGATATGGATTCATTTATTCTTTCTAACGTTGAAATTTACCCTTTTACTAAATTAGAAGTTCCAGCAATAGAACCAAAAGAAATTACAAATGAAAAATCTAATGTTCAAATCCAGGAAATCTCCGAGGACAATGAGAAATTAGATACCCAAGAGAAACATGAAGAAAGTAAAAAACCAGATCTCACTGTTAAGAAAGTTCTTGAAACTCCTGATACCAATTATGAACATGAAATTATTTGGCACCTAGAATTTGATGGTTCCGTTAATAAATTAGGAGCAGGAGCTGGAATTTGGATACAAAACCTTGAAAATGATCATGCTGAAGGCCATGCTTATAGATTAAACTTTAAATGCACTAATAATATGGCAGAATATGAAGCTCTTTTGATAGGGCTTAAACTTCTCAAAAGATTAGGGAAAATTAGAGTATCCGTCATAGGAGATTCTGATTTAATCATTCAACAGATCAAAGGTCACTTTTTGACAAACTATCCCAGACTGAGAGAATATAGAGGAACAATTGTAGAGATTCTTAATACTTTTTTGCAGACTCAGCTTGCTAAAATCCCAAGAAAACAAAATTTACATGATCATAGTCTTTCAATGTTTGCTAGCACTTGTAAATTACCTTTCGAACCTAATCATTAGTTCATAGCTAAGATTAGAGACAGACCAGCTATACTAGACAATTTTAAGAATTGACAATTGTTTGCAAATTACAATAAGATTAACAATTTTCTGACTCTAGAGAATGAATTTTCTAACAATAACATAGATAAAGATACAGTCAATGAATCTGATCAAATAAATGAACAAGAAACAAACATTTCGGAAGAGATTTCAATTCAAATGCTTCATCCAACAAAGTTCACCAAAAAATAAATGCAGGACCTTGAACAAATGGAGGTTGATGAGATTATAGAAGAAGAATCTGAGATCATTAATTTCAAAGATAATCATTTGCCTCAAGGATTAACTCCTCTCGAAGATATTTTTGACTCTAATGATATTCCAAAGAAACCCAAAATGGAACCATTGAAAGTTGATATTGAGGAATACAATGTGGGAATTGAAGAAAATCCTAAAATAATAAAGTTATCTAAATCTTTGCCTCTTGATCAAAAACCAAAATATGTTGAACTAATAAGAGAATTCCAGGATGTCTTTTCCTAGAGTTATGAAGACTTGAAATCATAT
Organism: Pinus albicaulis; assembly: GCA_034641835.2. Classification (NCBI taxonomy): domain Eukaryota; kingdom Viridiplantae; phylum Streptophyta; class Pinopsida; order Pinales; family Pinaceae; genus Pinus; species Pinus albicaulis. Next base: position 1,626,694,973 of record CM076578.1, read on the forward strand.
GAAACCTCTATAATTCAACATACAATACCTCTGAAAGAAAATAAAAAACCATTCAACCAGAAACTCAGAAGAATCAACCATGTATTGTTGCCTTTAATTGAGAAAGAAATCAAACGAATGTACGAATAAGGGATAATTGCTCCTATTATATTTTCATAGTGGGTGTCTAATTTAGTCCCTACTAGGAAGAAAAATGGAGAGATCAGATTATGTTTTGATTTAAGAAATGTAAATAAGAGTTTCTTTGAAGGATAATTATCCTTTGCCTAAAATGGATCACATTTTACAAAGGGTAGTAGGTGTTTCAAGGATTTCTCTTTTAGATGGGTTCTCAGGGTATAACCAGATTCTGGTTCATCTTGATGACCAGGAAAAAATAGCTTTTGCAACACCATGGGGCACATTTAAGTATGTTAAGATGCCATTTGGACTTAAAAATGCTGGAGAAACCTTCCAAAGAGCAATGTACATTGCATTTGCAAAAGAAATTCATGACTTTTTTGTTATATATCTGGATGATTTAACTATTTTTTCTAAATCAGATCAACAACATTTGAACCATCTCAGACAAGTATTCGTAAAATGCAGAAAGTATGGTATCTATTTGAATCCAAAGAAGTCCTTGTTTAGTCTTGAAGAAGGTAAACTCTTGGGCCATATCATTTCCAAAGATTGTATTAGAATTTATCCTTCCAGAATAGAAGCTATATTCCATATACCTCACCCTAGAAATGTTAAAGAACTTCAAGCTTTCCTAGGAAAAATCAAATTTTTGAGAAGATTCATATCTAGTTTAGCTGAACTAATTATATTGCTTACTAACATGTTAAGAAAGGATTCATGTATTAAATGGACAGTAGAAGCCAAACAAGAATTTGAAGAAATTAAAATGGCTTTGACTAGAACACCAGTTCTTACCAGTCCACAATTTGATAAAGAATTCATAATATTTTCATTTGCATCAGAACACTCTGTAGCAGTTGTTTTATTACAAAAGGATGATCAAGGATGTGAAAAACCTATAGCATTTTTTATTAAAGAACTAAGGGATGCATCATTAAAATACAACATCATGGAAAAAAAAGATTTTTCACTTGTAAAAGCCATTAAAGATTTTAGAATCTACATATTGTATTCCCATGTGATAGCCTATGTACCAAATGTTGTTGTCAAAGACATCTTAACTCAAGATGGAATTGAGGGAAAAAGAGGTAAATGGATTGCTACCATATTATAGTATGATATTGAGATAAAACCTACAAATCTTATAAAGGGACAAGGATTGGCTCAACTCATGACAAAAACAAATTGCCAAGCCCTGGATATTAATGAACTGGATGATGAACAGGAGATGGCAACTCCACAAATCAGCCAGGCCTTCTTAGATTCACCATGGCATGTTGATATAATTTATGTATTGTTAAACCTGCAAACTCCTCCAGAGTTATCCAGAATAAAGAAAAGGTTTTTAAAGATGACATCTTTAAAGTTTTGTATTTTATATAATTTTCTCTTTTGGAAAAATCATGATGGTGTTCTATTGAATTGTTTGTTAAAAGATGAAGATGACAAGGCTCTCAACGGATTCCATGCAAAAGACTGTGGTGGACAAATTTATTGGAAATCAACTGCAGACAAGATCCTAAGAGCTGGATTTTATTGGCCCACCTTCTTCTCTGAAGTAAAGAAAATTTTCACTTCTTGCCATAAATGTAAAATTTTTGAAGGAAAGAGAAAACTATTACCTTTACCCCTGAAACTAATCTCCACTGAAAAAACTTTCCAACAATGGGGCCTGGATTTCATTGGAGAAATCCATCCCCCTTCTTCTGGCGAACACAAATGGATCCTTACTGCCACAGACTATTTTACCAAATGGATAGAAGCAATTCCTTCTAGACAAGCCAATGACACTGTGATCATAGGATTCCTAGAAACTAATATATTATCAATATTTGGCTGTCCTGAGAAAATCATAACTGATAATGTTGTTGCCTTCAAATCTAAGAAGATGATAATTTTTTGTAATAAATATCATATCACTTTAAGCCATTCCACAACCTATTACCCTAAGGGTAATGGACTGGCTGAATCTTCCAACAAAAGTCTCATTAATATTATTAAGAAATTATTGGAGGAAAACAAGAAAAATGGGCACAAGAAACTTACAAATGCACTATGGGCAGACAGAATCACCACCAAAAAATCTATTGGGACGAGTCCTTATGAGTTATTCTATGGTATTGAGGCTGTATTTCCTTCATCTTTAGGAGTTCCTGTAATGAAATTACTTTAAGAAGCTCAGGTTGAACCTAATGACATTCAAAGGAGAATAAATCAGACTATCAATTTGCAGCAAACCAGAGAGGAAGTTTATCAAAGATCCCAAGTATTGCAGGAGAAACTAAAGAAGATATTTGATAAAAATACAAAGGCATAAGATTTCCAACTGGGAAACAAAGTTTTAAGATGGGATTCCAGAAAAGAGGATAAGTGAAAACATGGGAAGTTTGACTTCCTATGGAAAGAACCTTATATTATTCATGCTTTACAAGTAAATAATACATATTTTCTGAAAAAATTAGATATTACAGAAATTGTAGAAGGACCAGTTAATGGTCGAATGTTGAAACGTTACTTCGATCCTATTTATTAGGATATCCTGATTTTTAACATGTGCATACTATATCCTTTGTAATTTCATAAAGTTTTGAGTGGATAGTAACCTACTGGAGTTGAAGCCCGAGGAGAAGGCCCTAAGCTTCAAAGGTATTACTGTCATACATACAGTAAAGCAACAAGCAGAAGAAGATTCCATGGTTCAATCAAAATTATTCTAAGGGCAACTGATCTGCTGTTCTTAAATTTTCACCAGGAAAAGCCATCCCCAAGTGGAGCCAGTGTTAGACTCCTATACCAATAGGTGTCATATATCATGATTGATTTGATGGACTATGTAATATGTTCATACCTTTTCTTGTTGCAAAGGTTTTCCATATTGTCAAAAAATCAAAAGATTTAAAAAAAAAATTAAAAATGTAAAGAGGGTATACCCTAAAAGAAAAATCAAAGGGTGAAAAGCATAAAATGGCCAAAAAATTAAAAGAAAATGAACCCCACCAAAAGAAAAGCTAAGGAAAGTGTGCAAGTCTAAATGCCACTACTTTTTGCTCTTATGTAATAAAAAAAATTGTGTGCAACTTGTATCTTATGCCACAATTTATGAATAGTTAAACAGTTTAAGCTTGGCTAGTTCAATTTTCAATTTTATGTTTTAGAGATAGAGAATAAAATCTGACCAAATTGTTTAATCTTGGCAGATAAGTAGATAGGTAGAATAAATAAAAGGAGCTCAACAGTTTAATCTGAGACCTTGGATGAAGTAAGGTTAGAATTAGATAGTTTTCTACATGTAAAAGAAAAAGTATGATAAGGGTTTGCCAGTTTAAGTGCACCGTCATAAAGAAGAAAAAATGGTAGGGTAAAGTAGGTAGGGTAGGTAGATTTTGTTGTAGAATTACATGTGATGGATGATGACTCTAGATGTGTTAAAACTTTACTTTCATCACAAGTTGTAAGGCAAACACTACACTGGAAGAATTTCAAACAAAGCAAAGACAAATTATTAACTTCCCCTCTCATTTTTCCCTAAAAAGTTTCACTAATTTTCCCTACGTACTAAGGCATTTGAAAATTAGAGGGGCTCAAGGCATTTCCTTGACTTTTGGAGGGACTGGACCCTCGGCCCAATAATTGGAAAAGCCTAAGTACTTAAAATAATTCATCATGACATTCATTCACTTCTAAAAAATCTTTTCCTAAGTAAAATCCCATTTTACTTAGGAAAATTATGCAATATTTCATAAAAACCCTATTCATTCAAGCATAAGTTAAATACATTAACCTAATGTTTTTCACTTGGTGCTTCCATTCATTTTTCGTATTAATTTTTAACTTTATTATTTAAATCCCTACAAATTTCCCCTTTCCCTGTATTAATTTAAAATATAAAAATTCCCATATACTATATATCCCGCTGTGTTAGTTGAAAAATAGCCATATAATTATTAAAAATGATTAATTGGTTGAAATTTCAATCAATTAAAAACCCAACATCCCCACCGCATTATAATATATTAATTAACCCTCATGGTCAATTAAGTAATCTAATCCACCAGTCAAAACGCCCCCGATGCGATTATTTCATAATAAATTTCATTGGGTCCGCCATATTCATTCCCTGCCATCTTGCTTTCCTGACGACCGTTCGATCGATCAATCCAAGATCTATAGTTATCATCCATATCGCTGTCCATCCACGTCCGAACGATAACGCATGATGGCCAAGCAGTTTTCTGAACAGTGTCACGCCATGTGTCGTGCATCGTATGGAATCACTTGCCCTCCATTGAAAACCACCCTTCCCCGAAAGCTATGCGATGAATACCACTTACCACTTGCCTCTCGTGACGAAGCCACCATACTTGCTAACACACCATACTTGCTAATGTCATCCATTAAAAGAATGGGGCCCGCTAACCTTTGACTTTGCAAATAAAACAAATGTGCCCGCGTTCTCACAGACTCATACAAGGACCAACGTCCCATGCATCGAATTCAAAAATCAACTATTTAAGTTTTCCAACCGGCTAATGGATTGAGGAAAAATTAAAGTCACATCTGCATCCATCCTCGCATATCCAACGCCGTTTTAGTTACTATTAATTTCCGGAAAACAGTATTACCCAAATTCCCGTTGAACTTGCAAAATCCTGTTTTTTTATCCACGGTGAAAACCGAAAACCGGGTTCAAAATTATCTTCATTTCAATCCTAAATTGTACTCTAGCTTCCCAGTCCGTGATTGTGCCCTTTTCTTTCATGCAAACCTGAATTCATTTCTCGACTCCACCAGAATCCAAAAATGTATTCACGTATTTTTAATGTCACAACCTCCCGAATGCTCACAGAGATTTAGACTATCTGCCTCTAGCAGATAGGGATTTTCAAATTAAAGACCTTGTCCTCAGCGAAAATCCTCTTCGAATTTTTTGCCATTGCAGAGATAACTACCTGAACTGTTCTGACATTTTTGGACTATGGGAATCCAATCTTCCCATGTATCTTCTCCCCTCAGTCCACATTTTTACTGAAATAATCCATTACTGCAATGAAAATTATGATCCCAATCAACGAGCAGTATTTTCCCGAGTCAAACTATCCTTTTCCCAGTAACTGTTCAGTCTATTAACGAAATGTTACAGTTTCAGCCTGGTCAAGCCCTAACTCCCCTTTCTATGGGAGAATTACTTGAGAAATTTGCCAATTTATCCCATGAAGTGTTAAATCGCCTCTGCCAAACCTTCATGTTGCCAAAACATCAGCCCAAAGGCCCTCCCCCTTATGGTTATACCTTTTTCACTGATGTGGGTAGGCTTATTTTGAATATGATATCCTCTATAATGGGTTTCAATACTAGTGACTATGTTGATCAATTAACCCTAGTATTGTTGTCAATTTTCACCCGTGGATAGCCCCTTGCTGTCAAGTATGATTTTGCTTCCTACATTGATGATAAAATCCATGATCAGTTCATGATATTAGAGAATGAAAGAGTGTTCAAATATTCTTCTGTTATATATCATCTCATGCTTTACTATCAATCATATAGTTTCCCTTTCTATGTCAAAAAACTTGATGCCAAAGGAAATCCTAGGTCTGTAATATTTTGGTCTTCCATCACTCATAATTCTTCTGATTCTCCTTATTCTTACAATGAGTTTATTGACCTATTTGTACAACCTGCAACCACTTTGTTGATAGCAGTCTCCCCTCATAGGGTCAGTACTGACATCAAGAAAATTCTCCAACTCTCAAACCAATACAGGGTAGGTGATTTGTACCTATACCGAAATCACACAGAAATCAGAATATATGGATGTGAGTTATGCCCTTTAAAGTTACCAAAATATGTCTCAATGAGGCTCTTTGCCTTAGAGTATTTCAGGCAGATGATAAATTTTGACATAGTCCATTTTTGCAATGCAAAGAAAAAATCCCAACTCAGGATTAAGAGTCAATTAGGTCCTTTTGACTATAACTCTAGGGATGCTGGAAAAGAAGCTGAAAGAATCTTAGAAGACTATCTCAAATTACAAAAGAGTTTCTACTGGGTACCTTATGACCCAAACAACTTTATTTGTAATAGAAGGATGAAAAACAAATTATCACCATACATTCATCAAAGAAACCCAGAAATTGAACAATATGCCAATATGGATGAATGGATGGAAGGGACATTGATAGAACAAGATAGTGAACAGGTCAGTGTTGACAATGTTATGAAAGACCTTCAAAAAATGGTTGACCTAGACTCTTTTGGACACGTGCAAAGACCAGGGATTAGTCCTTCTTCTGTTGGAACTTCCCAACAAAATTTACAAGAAATCAGTGCATTGGCTAAAGTAGCATCTAAAGGAAAAGAGAAAGAAGCTGATATACAAGTTACAGAGAAATTTAAAATGACAGAACAGCTTGAAACTTCTAAAGAACAGGGTCAAGTACAGATTTCTCTTACTCAGACCAATGTGGTAGAAATGTCAATTTTACAAACTCCTCTCAATGTAGAAAAGAGTAAAAAGAGAGATGCTGAAGCAGCTACCCCTATCAGTGGGTCTTCAGAACAGCCTGATGTTAAAAGACAAAAATTAAATCCTCTTCCAGAAGTGGAATCTGTTCATGAAATCTCTGATAGTCAGAGGAGAGAAGAACTAAGCAGTCATAAAACATGTATAGTCAGTGGGACATCCACTAATTCTCAGAGAAAAGAACTTCAAAGGCAGCAGAGTGTAGAAGTATTTTTTTTCAAACCACCAGAGAAAGATGCCTGGTATATTAAAAGGACATTCATAAATATAAAGGCCAGAAATGATCCACTAAGACTTCAAGTTTACAATCAATATTTGAATATGGATCCTAAGAATCAACAAATATTGATGTCAGCCTATGACATCCAGCAGGGTAATATTGTAATGAGTCACTTCAAACCGAAAGTGCAGCAGCCTCAAACAACTACAGATTATATCAGAACTAATTTTGAAGTCATAACAAAGGATATTCATCCTTTGGATCAAATTGAGTTACACAAACAAACAAGTGAATTGATTTATTCTACTCTAACTGATAAATCAATGATGACCCATAAATTTTAGGATTCTTTGGAGAATATTGATGCACAATTGCAACTTGAAAAATCCTCCTCTCAGGCTAAGGATAATAGAATAAATATTTTGGAGGAAATAATCATTGGATTGGGTCATAATCCCAAAGTTCTCAAGGGTATAGAAGCCTTGATCAAGAAAAAAGATGATGATATTGCAGCCTTGAGAAAACAACTGAAGTTACCAGCCTCAAGACATCCACAGACTGCAGAAATCATGAAGCAAAATTCTGAAGAAGGATTGATGGAATTGCTCTTGAAACTGAATGTGCAACTTAATTAAAGTGAAAAAGAACTTGAAAAGGCATTGAAAGACAAGAAGCCTAATATTCCAGCATCTATAGCAGAAGTAATTACTGGTACATCTACAACAGGTCAGCCAAAAGAATTGTCACAGGGAAATACTTCCAATTTAAGTACCGAAGAATTAATAAAGTCAATGGAGGAATTGAAACTCCAAGTGACAGAGCTCTAAACAACTAAGGTACAATTCACCCCTTTAGAATAGAAATATGATCTTTCAAAGATAAGCGTTGCAGAGAAAACAAGATAGGTCAACAGGTTGGAACATTTGGTTAAAGCATTGGAGAAGGATCTCACATTGGAGAAGCCTTTAAAAGAAATAAAAGAAATTCTTTGGGACAACATCATTCAGTCAATAGAAGATGTTTTTCCCTCAATTCAAATAATGTATGAACAGAATGATTTAGTTAAATTGGCTATGGAAGAAATTCTAAAATCAAGAGAAGAATTAGGAAACATGTGGGAAGAAGCCAATGAAATTATACACTTTTTGAATACCAAGAATAAACATCAACTTGAAGAACTCGGCATTCAAGACCGGACAGAAACAATATTGGAGATAAAAAGAGTTTTTACTAAAAGAACTCTGATGGAGAATCTAGAACGAAGATGCTCTGATATGCAAGAAGAAATCAATGCTTTCATAAAAATATTGGATATTCTGTTGAATAAAGGATTGTCCAGTCCTTTAGTTTCAGAGGATAAACTAATGGACCTTGAAAGTTATGTTGAAAAATTGAACAAGCATGCTGACAATCAGGCCAACTCCTCAACTAGTTCATCAATAGCAGCATTGCCTACAGGTAAAAATCTTCATGACAGATTGGAGAATTTGTTTTATCTCGAGCATGAGGTAAAGAATTTATTCCCAATTCAACCTACTTTCTTAGATATACAGAGACAGATGAAACTCTGAGGAAGCTGCAAAGAACCAGAATACTAGAAGCTAAATGGTGGGAAGAAATGTTAGAACTTTTGTAAAAATTATCCTTACATGAATTTTTTCTTATTTACTACAGTAAGTCACGATAAGAAGGATAAAAGGATAAACAGAGGTTAAAGTGTATCAGTACAGGTAAAGAGTATCAGTGAAACAGAGCAGCCAGCACATAATTACTAAAGAGGATAGCAACAAGCCAGATCATAGGGCCTGCCTCCAGCACATTCCAAAAAGAAGGAAACAACACAACATCAGTTATCATTTCTCTTATCAACGAGACCATCTGTCTCTAGTTTGTTGTAAAATACTTATGAGTCATCCTAGATTATATCTCAATTTATTATGAGATATTTTTTTATAATTTTTTGGATAAATACTCCCTCAATTGGAGTATTGAGGGGTGGATTCTTAGACTTTTCTGTAACATTGACTATTTTGGAATAAAGTGTTGTTGGAGAAATTTTGTGTGGCCAGTTGGATAAGGAATTGATGCAAAAGACTTTTTACAGGATTCTTGCGTCAGACAATGGATCAATAAGTCATATATCTCTTATGTTTTGAAGTGTTAAACTTGTTTATTATATCATTTGTGCCTCATATCTGAATAATTAAAAAAAAGGAATAAATTAGAAAGTGCTTAACTGCAATCTTTTTTTAATCATTTTTATTCTAAATGTTTTCTTCTGAAACTAGTTTAAACAGTGAATTTTTAATTGCTCCTTTTTTTCTAGTTTATGCATTTTGATTATTTGATAAAGAATTCTTAATTTCTCTTTGTTAATAATAATTAAAATTCCCCCTTTTTGAATATGTTGAAGGATTCTTAATTTCCATTCACCTATTTCAAGTTCATTCCATTCACTTTAGATCTAAAATTGTTCCCTATTTGATTACCTTGCCCTGGGAAACCATCCCTTGTTAAGAAACTAAATCCAGCTAAGCTATGTTTCTTTGACTCCATTAGCCCAATGGCCTAAACTACTCATTCCTACCCCTCTGTTATTGAATTCCATCACCCAGACATAATCAAAATCCATAAACTTTCATAACTAGCTTAATATCTTTCAAAAACAAAGCTAAAACTTAAAGAGAGAGCCCTCTCTGGGTATAGATTGGCTAGATTCTGTACCTAAAAATTGGTTTTTGGTTACCTCGGACTATTTCTATTGAAATTTGAGAAATTACTGAGTGATAACACATGGGATGACATTGTCAACCTCATCCCCCTGACACGCTCAAGGGGAGGAGAAATTTTATAAGGAGATTCTAGTCCACATTCACAGACTCACAGCAGCATCGAGGTGGAGGAGCATCTTGAAACCAGCAACTCTCTCAAAGTTATGGGAAATGTGCTAGCCGGGAATTTTAGGGACCACGAGGAAATTAAGAATAATTATGAAAGAAAAATGGCAAATGCCAATACATTTCTAGTTAATACACTAACGATGATCAGGATGAGGATCTCCCTTCTGCCTCATCTAGCATCATCCAAATCGTATGACAAATTTGAAGTAGAGAGCTCCTCCCACTAGGGACATAAACACTCTGCACAATCTGTCAAAAATGTAGACAAAGAACCCAAAGGTGGCAGCCAACCATAGCACTGGTGGAACAGTCAATGGACATTCCCATTGAGACCAAAATCGAGGGAAATTCAAATGGTGAACCCTCCAAGGAACTAAAGGACTCATACAAAGCAGTCATTGAATGGGAGCGTCCTCCCTAGCATCCAGAGGGATACAACAACCCATTCTTATTACTAAAGCTAGAGGAGCATGCCCAAAAGGAGAAAGGTCAACTTGGCAAGGTCTTCGGGAAGCCAAATGAACCACCTCAACCCAAATATGACTAGGCTAAGGCCCAATCCCATGAGGTATGATGAATTTCCAAGAAATTTTACTCTCAACGACTTTAATTTACATGTTATTTTGCTACTCTAGCTTATCTTGTTTCTTCCATGTTCTTTCCGGTTTTGTTGTCATTTGGTCAATATCTTGCATTTGATATAGCCATAAAACCCTCTGGTATACCTATCATAGGAAGATGACTCTGAGAAAATTTCTTGATTTTTTTGTGCTATTGTTCACACTAAAGCTCAAAGATTTGGGAGAGACCTTCTAATCTCCCTTTCATGGGAAGGGTCCACAATTCACTCTAGAAGACAAAAATTTGATACCATTATAAGTGTCGACTTCTTTGTGACGGGTTTTATGTTAATTAACTGAAATTAAAAAATATCATACCCAGGATTTCAATCATTCTTGTATGTGTAAACTTCTGTGATCCATATCATATTAAAATAAATCTTCCAGGAAATCACATGAGAAATTTTTGAACCGACGCATTTCAAACTACTGAATGTAGTTCATCATAAGGATAATGAAGACTGGTTGATATGACTATCCATATATATATCATGCAGAGAAAAGCAACGGTCAAAACCTATGGAAAAATATATGGTAAAAAACAGTAAAAAATGAAAATAACCATTAAATAAATGAACGAAAAAGAAATAAATCTCATCCTAAAGTAATGAAATAATAAAAATAAAGACCAAGTAAAAAGAAGAAGTAGAAGTAAATAATCAAACTTAAAACTAAAAAAATAGTCACTATAAAATAAAATCATAAAAATAATAATATAAACTAAGTTAATGAAAATTAAAAATAAACATTAAAAAAATAAAAATAAAATAAAATAAATATAATAAAATAGATATATAAATAAACTATATATATATAAATATATAATCAAATCAAATCAAAATTAAAAATAAATAAATAAACAAAAGGACTTATAAAAATAATACTACCTAAAAATAAAAATAGACCAAAACTATGTGAGCATTAGAAATAATATTTAATGTATATAATAGACAAGTGAACATCAAACCTAAAACACATATTAAGCAAAAACTTAGGGAAAAAAAGAGAGAGGAAAACATAAGAGGAAGGACCACTACTGAGAGCAAAGAGATGGAGTCCAAAAACTGCTAACTTTCCACCCATCATCCCTATTCAACATATGGGGCCTTTTCTCAATCTCAATAGCTTCCCTAAATTTACGGTGACATAAATACTCAACCCTAGCTATGACTCTGGATTCTTACATACAAATTTCAAGGTTCATTTTCTCTTCATGCTCAACTAGAGATGAGGACCTCATTCTACCATGCCTGATATCCGCAGTATGCTCTTGAATGCTTTTATTAATCGACCGACCTCTTTCTCCAATGTAGGGAATCACATAGGAGCACGGGATTAAATAAACACCTTTCATGCTTTTGGGGTCCAACATGTCTTTAACAGATCTAATGAAACCACGAATGGTGTTCAAAGGTTTATAAGAGGAAGAGACATTATGATTCCTTTTAATCTGAGCAATCTTGTCAATAGCACCTTGTATAAAAGGCAAATGAACTCTACCAACAAAATTATCTTTTACATTTTTTTTATTCAGACCTCTGCTAGCTTTCATGAAAGCCTTCAAACCCTAACTTTTACTATAGCCATTCTCTTCAAATACCGTAAGGAGATGGGCCTTCTCTTCATCCAAATGATCCTCATATGAAATTCTAAGAGATCTCGTGGCTAAAGTGTTATGAACTCCAACTTTTTGAGCTAGAAGATGATGAGAGAAAGAATGCAAATATTTCTCAGTGTGAATTTTCTTCGAAAAAAAAACGGTGCGAGAAAGAGCCATTATTATTTCTAGAGATGAGAACATCAAGGAAAGGAAGGCTTCCATCAATCTCTATTTCCATCGTGAACTTGATGGAGTCAGATTGAGTATTCAGGTGCTAATGGAAAGAATCTAACTCTTGAAAGCCATGGGACTAGTTTATGAACGTGACATCCACAAAATGATTCCAAACCTTGGGTTTAAAAGGAGCAGAAGGCAAAGATATAGATTTAAAATCTTCCATAAAAAGGTTAGCAACCATAGTTGAGAGCAGCGAACCCATGGCGACACCTTAGGTCTTCTCATGAAATTCTCCTTCAAAACTAAAAAATGTTGAGGTAAGGCAAATTTCTACCAACTTTGCAGTGTCTAGATCAGTGATGCATTTAATTACTTCCACTGCCTCATTGATAGGGATATTCATATAAAGGGAAACCACATAAAAAATAACAGGAGAGTCATTTGGTTCACATTCCCAACTTTTTAAGTCTTGGACAAAGGAAGCATAATCTCTAAAGAAAGAATCTGATGACCAACAAGAGGTTTTAGTATACGTGCCAAATACTTCGCTAGGAGACAAGTGGGCCCACCAATAGTATTAACAATGGTTCTAAGAGTAACACCCTCTTTATGAAACTTAGGGAGCCCATAAATCCTAGGGGTGATCGAACTGATTTCAATGAGCTTCTAGCTCATCTAACCCACAGTGCTACTAGATTTAATAACATTCGCCACAATCTTAGAGACTTTATTAATAAGGTTCTTGGAGAGCTTCCTATAACTCCCACTATTACAAATATGGTCAATCATCTTTTCTTTATAATCATATTTATTCATGATTACAACTGCGCCACCCTTATCATCCTTGAGGACAGCAACATAAAGGTTTGTATTAAGAGACTTAAGAGCCATAAACTTAGACTTACTAATGTTGCTTCTAGGCAGTCTAGCTTTCCTAAGAGCCACAACACAATCTTGCCTAGCAAAATCTTGCAAATTTTCAGGTAAATATTTAATGCCATATTCTATTCTACAAATAATATCATTTTGAGGAATCTTCCTATGAGCAAGAGAAAAATTAAGGCCTTTACCTAACAAATAAAAAATAGATGAATCAAATGAAAACATAGAAAGATTAATAAATTTATTATTATTATTATTATTATCACCTAAATCATTATTATTTAAATCAATATGAAGTAATGAACTATTGGAAGAATAAGAAACCTCTTCAACTGAGCAACCAAATAAACACTCAAACGAAGTTAAAGAGGGGGAAGAAACAATGGAATGGGGATTCAACGTTTTATTCACCAGATTAACGCACTAGACAGAGGATGCATTAACATCACCGTTTCCCAACTGATTGCTCGAAGTATTCAACTACAAAGAATGGTCACTTAGCAACTGAAAACCTCTCGAAACGCTAAATGGTGTTGGTTACAATCCAATGCCTAGCACGACCTCATTTCCATTCGATACAGGTGAGAAACCTGCAAATGGACCGAACCCTACGAAATGATCTTCTTCTTCGTGAAAACCAACACCAACGATGTCCTTTGATTCCACGTGCCCACCTTCAAAAGTGGAAACAGATGCAGACTTATCATCTTTATGAAAACCTGCAGACACAACTCAACTACTCGATTCAAGTGACCAATATTTAGAGGAAAAAAGGTGAAGCAGATCAGTTTTCTCACAGAACAAAGGCTTCTCCAGAATCAACAGAGCCGAATCACCTCTAATCGAGCGCTTAAATGATGAATCCACATAAATTTCCTCCTTCCACTGGACGGATTCTAGGGCCTCGATTCCACATTTGCGGAGTCCATCGCAACGCTTATCCACGATCAATGGATCAACCAATGAATCCATGGCCCCTTTATTTGACTTTTGGATCCATTCATCGGAAACTGTCAAACATTTTCCTGATGTTGAATAAGGAAGAGAGGATGTGATTCCATTATTCAACCATGAATGGGAAAAAATCAATGCATCTAGAGATGAGACCTACTCACGGCTTATCATGCTTCTTGAACTGCTAGAAAAACAGGCCTCCAACCTAACGTGATCCAATCTACGCTGCGCATATTGCTCAAACTTCTTCAAATGTCCCTTCTTAGCTGCCTCTTCCAGACACTCAACTTTCAAGGCTGAAACAACATCAATCCTCATCCACAATGAACTTGCAAAAAAGAAAGGAAAGTTGAGGTGGAGAGAAAGTAATATTCTAGAAAGAAGATCGAGATTTATTCTCAATCTTAGAACACAAAAGAGCCACACTGGCTCTTTCAAAAGAGATTATTCTTGAATGAATTAAGACAATGCTTAATCCTAGCAAAAGAGGGAATGACACATGCATATATGCAATGCTTTAAAAACGAAATATCAACCAATCTCTTAGAAACCCCTAGTCGCGTACGTTTAAATAATCAAACTTTATCATATGTACTTCACTGTTCGAAATTGGATAAGTCTTTGAAGTGTAGCAAATTCGTGATCCATTTCATATTAAAATAAATCTTCAGAGTCATAAAGGAATTTTTGAACCGATACGTTTGAACATACGAATCAATAGTTCATATTGAGATAATGAAAGACTACTTCATCAGACTATCCATATATATATATATATAGATATATATATATATATATATATATATATATAGATATATATATCTATATATATATATATATATATATATATATATATATATATATATATATATCATGCAGAGAAAACCAATGTTCAAAACCTATGGAAAAATAGATGTTAAAAAACAATAAAAATTGAAAATAACCAATAAATAAATGATTGAAAACAAAATAAATTCCATCCTAAAGTAATTGAATAATAAAAATAAATACCAAGTCACAAAAGAAATAAATAAAATAAAAATAAAAATAAAATAATCAAAACTAAAACTAACAAAATAGTCACTATAAAATAAAATCATAAGAACAATAGTAAAGACTAAGTCAACAAAAATTAAAAATAAACATTAAATAAAAATAAATAAAATAAAATTAAAATAATAAAATAGATAAATAAATAAACTATATATATAAATATATAATAAAATCAAATCAAAATTAAAAATAAAGAAATAAATAAAAGGACTTATAAAAATAATACTACCTAAAAATAAAAATAGACCAAAACTATGTCAGCATTAGAAATAATATTAAGAGTACATAATGGACAAGTGAACATCAAACCTCAAACACATATTAAGCAAAAACATAGGGAAAAAAAAGAGAGAGGAAAACACAAGAGGAAGGACCACTGGTCATCCCTATTCAACATACAGGGCCTTTTCTCAATCTCAGTAGCTTCCCTAAATTGACGGTGATGGAAATTCTCAACCCTAACGATGAATCTATATTTTTCTATACAAATGTGATGCTTCGTTTTATTTGCATGATCAAATAGAGTTGAGGACCTCATTCTACCATGATTGATATCCACAGTATGCTCTTGAATAATTTTATTAATCGATCATCCTCTTTCTTCAATGTAGTGAATCCCGTACGAGCACGAGATCAAATAAACACCTTTCACACTTTTGGGGTCCAATGGGTCTTGAATAGGTCTAAAGGAAGAACAAATGGTGTTCAAAGGTTTAAAAGAGGAAGAGATCTTATGCTTCCTTAAAATCTGAGCGGTCTTGTCAGTAGTACCATTTATAAAAGGCAAATGAACTCTACCAACAAAATCATCTTTTACTTTATTTTGATTCGGACCTTTGCTAGAATTCATGAAAGCCTTCAAACCCTGACTTTTACTATATATATTCTCTTCAAAAACCCTAAGGAGATGGGCATTCACTTCATCCAAATGATCCTCATCTGAAATTCTAAGAGATCTTGTGGCTAAAGTGTTAAGAACTCCAACTTTTTGATCAGTAATAGATTTGATTACATCCATTGCCCCATTGATAGGATATTCGTATAAAGGGAAATGAAATCAAAACTAACAAGAGAGTCATCTGGTTCACATTCCCAACTTTTTAAATCTTGGAAAAAAGAATCATAATCTTTGACGAAAGAATCAGAATGACCAACAAGAGGCTTCATCTTACGCACCAAATAATTCTCTAGGAGATAAGTGGGCCCACCAATACTATTAACAATGGGTCTAAGAGGAACACCCTCTTTATGAATCTTAGGGAGCCCATAAATCCTAGGGGTGATCGGATTGCTTTCAATGAGCTTTTGGCCAGAAGCTCATTTAAAGCAATTTGATGACCCCTAATATTTGTGGGCACTCTAAGATTCATAAAGAGGGTGTTCCTCTTAGTCCCATTGTTAACACTATTGGTGGGCCCACTTATTTCCTAGAGAATTATTCGGCGCGTAAGCTAAAAACTCTTGTTGGTCATTCAGATTGTTTCGTTAAAGATTACGGTTATTTTTCTGAAGAGTTAAAAAGATGGGAATGTGAACTGGATGACTCTCTTTTTAGTTTTGATGTGGTCTCCTTTTATACGAATATCCCTATCAATGAGGTAGTGGAAGTAATCAAATGCATCACAGATTCAAAAACTGAAAATTTGGTATAAAATTGCCTTACCTCAACCTTTTTTAGCTTTGAAGGAGAATTTTATGAGCATACCTATGGGGTTGCCATGGGTTTTCCACTGTCCCCTGTGGTTGCTAACCTTTTTATGGAAGATTTTGAATCTAAAGCTTTGGATTCTAGTCCTTTTAGACCAAAGGATTGGAGGCGGTTTGTGGATGACACCTTCATAAAATAGTTTCATGGCCATCAAAAATTAGATTCTTTTTATCAGCACCTGAATAATCAATCTGACTCCATCAAGTTCACGATGGAAATAGAGATTGATGGAAACCTTCCTTTGCTTGATTTTTTCATCTCTAGAAATAATAATGGCTGTTTCTCACACCATGCTTTTCGGAAGAAAACTCACACTAAGAAATATTTGCATTCTTGCTCTCATCATCTTCCAACTCAAAAAGTTGGAGTTCTTAACAGTTTAGTCACGAGAGCTCTTATAATTTGAGATGAGGATCATTTGGATGAAGACAAGGCCCATCTCCTTAGGGTCTTTGAAGAGAATGGCTATAGTAAAATTCAAGTTTTGAAGGCTTTGATGAATGCTAGCAGAGGTTCGAATAAGAAAAGAGTAAAAGATGATCTTTTTGGTAGAGTTAATTTGCGTTTTATACAAGGTACTATTGACAAGATCACTTAGATTTTAAGGAAGAATAAGATCTCTTCCTCTTTTAAACCTTTGAACACCATTCATGGTTCCCTTAGATTTGTTAAATACTCGTTGGACCCCAAAAGCGTGAAAGGTGTTTATTTGATCCCGTGCTCTTGTGGGATTCCCTACATTGGAGAAACAGGTCAATCGATTAATAAAAGGATTCAAGAGCATACTGCAGATATCATGTATGGTAGAACACGGTCCTTACCTCTACCTGAGCATGTAGAGAAGACGAAGCATTAAATTTGTATGGAAGAATCCAGAGTCATTGTTAGGATTGAGAATTTCCATCACCGTGAATTTACAGAAGCTATTGAGATTGAGAAAAGGCCGCATATGTTGAATAAGATGACGGGTAGAAAGTTAGAAGTTATTGAATTCCATCTCTTTGCTCTCAGTAGTGGTCCTTCCTATTGTGTTTTCTTCTCTTTGTCTTTTCCCTATGTTCTTGCTTAATATGTGTTTGAGGTTTGATGTTCACTTGTCTATTATATACTTTAAATATTATTTCTAATGTTGACATAGTTTTGCTCTATTTTTCTTTATAGGTATAATTATTTTTATAAGTCTTTTTATTTATTTATTTATTTTTAATTTTGATTTTATTTTATTATATATTTATAGATATAGTTTATTTATTCATCTATTTTATTATTTTTATTTTATTTTATTCTAATTTATTCAATGTTAATTTTTAATTTTTATTGACTTAATCTTTATTATTTTTTATGATTTTATTTTATAGTGACTATTTTGTTAGTTTTAGTTTTGATTATTTTATTTCTATTTTATTTATTTATTTATTTATTTTTAATTGGTCTTTATTTTTATTATTTCATTACTTTAGGATGGGATTGATTTCATTTTCATTCATTTATTTATTGGTTATTTTCATTTTTGATCGTTTTTTAACATCTATTTTTCCATAGGTTTTGACCGTTTCTGTTCTCTGCATGATATATATATGGATAGTCGGATCAGCTAGTCTTCATTATCCAGATGATGAACTACATTTAGTAGTTCTAAACACGTTGGTTCAAAAATTTCTCATGTGATTTCCCAGAATATTTATTTTAATATGATATGGACCACAGAAGTTTAAACTCTCAAATATTATCCTTGCATGGAAGGGTTATTGATGATAAAGTTTGATCGTTAGAACATACACGACTCAAGGTTTTTAAGAGATTGGTTGATGTTTCATTTTTAAATCATTGTAGAGATGCATGTGTCATTCCCTCTTTCACTATGATTAAGCATCATCTTAATTCTTGCAAGAATCATCCCATTTTTGAAAGAGCCAATGTGGCTCTTTTTCGTTCTGAGATTCGTGATGTGAGAAGATATCTTGATATTCTTTTAGAAGAATACATTCTCTCCACCTTGAGTTGTATTTATTTGTTGCAGGTTCACTGTGGATGAGGATTGATGTTGCTTCAGCATTGAAAGCTGAGCGTCTAGAGGAGGCGGATAAGAACAAACATTTGAAGAAGTTTCAGTGATGTGCGTAGCATAGTTCGGACCATGCAAGGTTGGAGGCCTGTTATGCTAGTGGTTCAAGAAGCATGATAAGCCGTGAGAAGTTCACATCTTTGGATGCATTGATTTTCTCCCATTCTCAGTCGAATAATGGAAGTGCATCCTCTCTTCCTTGTTCAGTATAAGGAAAATTATTGACCGGTTCCGATGAATGGATCCAGGAGTAGAATAAATGGGCCATGGATTCATTAGTTGATCCATTGATCATGGATAAGCATTGTGTTGGACCCTGCGATTGTGTAATTGAGGCCCTAGAATCCATTCAGTGGCTGCCAGAAGTTTATATGGATTCATCGTTTAAGTTCTCGATTAGAGGTAATTTGGCTCCGTCGATTTTGGAGTAGCCTTCGTGCTCTGAGAAAACTAATTCGCTTCACCTTTTTTCCTCTAAGGATTGGTTGCTTAAATCGATTAGTAGAGTTGTGGCTAGAGGTTTTGATAAAGATGATAAGTCTACATCGGTTTCCACTTTTGGAGGTGGGAATGTGGAATCAAAGGACATTGTTGCTGCTATTTTTCATGAAGAAGAAGAGTATTCCGCATAGTATCGAATGGAAATGAGGTTGCATTAGGCATTGGATTGCAGTCAACATCATTTAGCATTTTTGGAGGTTTTTAGTTGGTGAGAGATCGTCCTTTACAGTTGAAGACTTCGGGAAATGTATTGGTTAATAGTGATGTTAACCCATCCTCTATTGAGTGTGTTAATCTAGTGAATAAAAAATCAGATCCCCATTCCATCGTTTCTTCCCCCTCTTTAACCCCGGTCAACCATTTCTTTGGTTGCTCATTTGAAGAGGTTTGTTATTATTCCAATAGTTCATTACCTCATATTGATTTAAATAATATTGATTTAGGTGATAATAATAATAATAATAATAGTAAAGTTATTAATCTTTCTAGGTTTTCATTTGATTTGTCTATTGTTTCTTTGTTAGGTAAAGGCCTTAATTTCTCTCTTGCTCCTAAGAAGATTCATCGAGATGAAATTATTTGTAGTATAGAATATGGCATTAAAGATTTACCTGAAAATTTGCAGGATGTTATTAGGTAGGGTCGTGCTGTGGCTCTTAGGAAAGATAGACCACCTAGAAGAAATATTAGTAAGTTTGAGTTTATAGCTCTTAAGTCTCTTAGTCAAAACCTTGATATTGCTGTCCTCAAGGCTAATAAGTGTAGCGTGGTTGTAATCATGAATAGATATGATTATAAATAAAATATGCTTGACCATATTTTTAATAGTGGGATTTATAAGAAGCTCTCAAAGAACCCTATTAATAAAGTCTCTAAGATTGTGGCGAATGCTATTAAATCTAGTAGCACTGTGGGTTCCATGAGCTAGAAGCTCATTGAAACCAATCTGATCACCCATAGGATTTATGGGCTCCCTAATATTCATAAAGATGGTGTTCCTCTTAGACCCATTTTTAGTACTATTGGTGGGCCCACTTATCTCCTAGCGAAGTATTTGGTGAATAAGAGTAAGCCTCTTGTTGGTCATTCAGATTCTTTCGTGAAAGATTCCGCTTCTTTTGTCCAAGAGTTAAAAAGCTGGGGATGCGAACCGGATGAATCTCTTGTTATTTTTGATGTGGTTTCCATTTATATGAATATCCCTATCAATGAGGCAGTGGAAGTAATTAAACGCATCACTAATCCGGACATTGCAAAGTTGGTAGAAATTTTCCTTACCTCAACCTTTTTTTAGTTTTGAAGGATAATTTTATGAGCAGAAGTGTGGTGTTGCCATGGGTTCACCGCTCTCCCGTGTGGTTGCTATCCTTTCAATGGAAGATTTTGAATCTAAATATTTGGCTTCTGCTACTTTTAAACCCAAGGATTGGAAGCAATTTGTGGATGACACCTTCATAAACTGGTCTCATGCTCGTGAAGAGTTAGATTCTTTTCATCATCACCTGAATAATCAATCTAACTCCATCAAGTTCACGATGGAAATAGAGATTGATGGAAGCCTTCCTTTCCTTGATGATCTCATCTCTAGAAATAATAATGGATCTTCCTCGCACAATGTTTTTTAGAAGAAAACTCACACTGAGAAATATTTTCATTCTTGCTCTCATCATCTTCAAGCTCAAAAAGTTGGAGTTCTTAACATTGTAGCCATGAGAGCTCTTAGAATTTGAGATGAGGATCATTTGGATGAAGAGAAGGCCCATATCCTTAGGGTCTTTGAAGAGAATGGCCATAGTAAAAGTCAAGGTTTGAAGGCTTTCATGAATGCTAGTAAAGGTATGAATTAGAAAAAACTCAAAGATGATTTTGTTGGTAGAGTTCATTTAATTTTTATACAAGGTGCTATTGACAAGATCGCTCGTATTTTAAGGAAACATAATATCTCTTCCTCTTTTAAGCCTTTTAACACCATTCATGGTTCCCTTAGATCTGTTAAAGACCCATTGAACCCCAAAAGAATGCAAGGTGTTTATTTGATCCCGTACTCTTGTGGGATTCCTTACATTGGAGAAACAGGTCAGTCAGTTAATAAAAAGGTTTCAAGCGCATACTGCAGATATCAGGCATGGTACAACGAGGTCCTATGCTATAGCTGAGCATGCAGACAAGATGAAGCATTACATTTGTATGGAAGAATCCAGAGTCATTGCTAGGGTTGAAAAATTACATCACCATAAATCTAAGGAACCTATTGAGATTGTGAAAAGGCCCAGTACGTTGAATAGGGATGATGGGTGGAAAGTTATCAGTTGTTGGATTCCATCTCTTTGCTCACAATAGTGGTCCTTCCTCTTGTGTTTTCCTCTCTTTTTGTTTTCCCTATGTTTTTTCTTAATATGTGTTTGAGGTTTGATCTTCATTTGTCTATTATATACTTTAAATATTATTTCTAATGCTCACATAGTTTTGGTCTATTTTTCTTTATAGGTAGTATTATTTTTATAAGTCCTTCTATTTATTTCTTTATTTTTTAATTTGATGTGATTTTATTATATATTTATATATATAGTCCCTTTATTTATTGTGACTATCCTTTTAGTTTTAATTTCAATTATTTTATTTTTATTTTTATTTTATTTATTTGTTTTTGGACTTGCTCTTTATTTTTATTATTTAATTACTTTACGATTGGATTTACTTTGTTTTCATTCATTTATTTATTGGTTATTTTCATTTTTGACTGTTTTTTAACATCTATTTTTCCATAGGTTTTAACCGTTTATTTTATCTACATGATATATATATATCTGTGTGTGTGTGTGTGTGTGTGTGTGTGTGTGTGTGTGTGTGGATAGTCGGATCAACCACTCTTCATTATCTTGATGATGAACTACATTTAGTAGTTCAAAACACGTCGGTTCAAAATTTTCTCATGTGATTTCTCGGAAGATTTATTTTAATATGATATGGATCATAGAAGTTTACACTCTCCAATATTATCCCTACACGAAAGGGTTATTGATGATAAAGTTTGATTATTCGAACGTACGTGACTCAATGTTTCTAATAGATTGCCTGATCTTTATTTTTTAAAGTGTTGCATAGATGCATGTGTCATTCACTCTTTCGCTAGGATTAAGCATTGTGTTAATTCTTGCAAGAATAATGTCATTTTTGAAAAAGCTAGTGTGTCTCTTTTTTCTTCTGAGATTCGGGATGTGAGAAGAAATATCGATCTTATTTCTAGAAGAATACTTTATCTCAACATCGAGTTGTCTTTCTATGTTCCAGATTCGCTATGGATGAGGATTGATGTTGCTTGAGCCTTGAAAGGTGAGCATCTAGAGGAGGCGGCTAAGAAGAGACATTTGAGGAAGTTTGAGCGATGTGCGCAGCATAGTTTGAATAACGTAATGTTGGAGGCCTGTTCTTCTAGTGGTTCATGAAGCATGTTAAGCCGTGAGTAGATCTCCTCTCTAGACACATTGATTTTCACCCATTCTTAGTGGAATAATGGAAGTGCATTCTCTTTTCCTTGTTCAGCGTTAGGAAAATTGTTGACTGGTTCTGATGAATAGGTATAGAAGTCGAATAAGGGGGCCATGGATTCATTGGTTGATCCATTTATCGTGGATAAGCATTGTGCTGGACCCCGCTAATGTGGAATCGAGGCCCTAGAATGCATTCAGTGACAGGAGGAAGCTTCCGTGGATTCATCGTTTAAGCGCTCAATTAGAGGTGTTTCAGCTCTGTTGATTTTGGAGTAGCCTTCGTGCTTTGAGAAAACTGATCCGCTTCAACTTTTTTCCTCTAAGGATTGGTCGCTTGAATCGAGTAGTAGAGTTTTGTCTACAGGTTTTGATAAAGATGATAAGTCTGTCTCGGTTTTCACTTTTGGAGGTGGGCACGTGGAATCAAAGGACATCGTTGGTGCTGGTTTTCATGAAGAAGAAGAGCATTCTGCACAGTATCGAATGGAAATCAGGTCGTGCTAGGCATTGGATTTCAGTCAACACCATTTAGAATTTCGGGAGGTTTTCAGTTGATGAGTGATCGTACTTTTCAGTTGAAGACTTCGGGTAATGTGTTGGGTAATGGAGATGTTAACATGTCCTCTGTTCAATGTGTTAATCTGGTGAATAAAACATCGGATCCTTGTTCCATTGTTTCTTCTCCCTCCTTAACCTCGGTCGAGCGTTTATTTGGTTGCTCGGTTGAAGACGTTTCTTCTTCTTCCAATAGTTCATTACCTCATATTGATTTAAATAATAATTATTTAGGTGATAATAATAATAATAATAATAATAATAAAAGTTATTAATCTTTCTAGGTTTTCATTTGATTTGTCTATTGTATTTTTGTTAGGTAAATACCAATTTCGCTATTGCTCCTAGGAAGATTCCTCGAGATGATATTATTTGTAGTATAGAATATGGAATTAAAGATTTACCTGAAAATTTGTAGTATGTTATTAGGAAGGATTGTGTTGTGGCTCTTAGGAAAGCTAGACCGCCTAGAAGAAATATTACCAAGTCTGAGTTTATGGCTCTTAAGTCTCTTAATCAAAACCCTGATATTGTTGTCCTCAAGGCTGATAAGGGTGGCGTGGTTGTAATCATGAATAAAGATGATTATAAAGAAAATATGCTTGAACATATTTGTAATAGTGAGAGTTACAAGAAGCTCTCTAATAACCCTATTAATAATGTCTCTAAGATTGTGTCAAATGCTATTAATTCTAGTAGCATTGTGGGTTCCATGAGCGAGAAGCTCATTGAAAGAAATCTGATCACCCCTAGGATTTATGGGCTCCCTAAGATTCATAAAGATGGTATTCCTCTTAGACCCATTGATAACACTATTGGTGGGCCCACTTATCTCCTAGCGAAGTATTTGGCACATAAGATGAAGCCTCTTGTTGGTCATTCAAATTATTTTGTGAAAGATTCTACTCTTTTGTCCAAGAGTTAAAAAGTTGCGAATGTGAACCAGATGACTATCTTATTAGTTTTGATGTGGTTTCGATTTATAAGAATATCCCTATCAATGAGGTAGTGGAAGTAATCAAAAGCATCACTGATCTAGACACTGCAAATTTGGTAGAAATTTGCCTTACCTCAACCTATTTTAGTTTTGAAGGAGAATTTTATGAGCAGACCTGTGGTGTTGCCATGGGTTCGCCACTCTCCATGTGATTGCTAAACTTTTTATGGAAGATTTTAAATCTAAAGCTTTGGCTTGTGCTCCTTTTAGACCCAAGGTTTGGAAGCGGTTTTTGGATGACACCTTCATAAATTGGTCTCATGGCCATCAAGAGTTAGATTCTTTTCATCAGCACCTGAATAATCAATCTGACTCCATCAAGTTCACAATGGAAACAGAGATTGATGGAAGCCTTCCTTTCCTTGATGTTCTCATCTCTAGAAATAATAATTTCTCTTTCTCGAACCATGTTTTTTAGAAGAAAACTCACACTGATCAATATTTTCATTCTTGCTCTCATAATCTTCTAGCTCAAAAAATTAGAGTACTTAACACTTTAGCCATGAGAGCTCTTAGAATTTGAGATGAGGATCATTTGGATGAAGAGAAGGCCCATCTCCTTAGGGTCTTTGAAGAGAATGGATATAGTAAAAGTCGGGGTTTAAAGGCCTTCATGAATGCTAGCAGAGGTTCGAATCAGAAAAAAATAATAGATGATTTTTTTGGTAGAGTTCATTTGCCTTTTATACAAGATACTACTCACAAGATCGCTCGGATTTTAAGGAAGCATAAGATATCTTCCTCTTTTAAACCTTTGAACACCATTCATGGTTCCCTTAGATCTATTAAGGACCCATTGCACCCCAAAAGCGTGAAAGGTGTTTATTTGATCTCGTACTCCTCTGGGAATCCCTACATTGGAGAAACATGTCAGTCGATTAATAAAAGGATTCAAGAGAATACTGCGGATATTAGGCATGGTAGAACGAGGTCCTCAGCTCTAGCTGAGCATGCAGAGAAGACGAAGAACTACATTTGTATGGAAGAATCCAAAGTTATTGCTAGGGTTGAGCATTTCCGTCACCATAAATTTAGGGAAGCTATTGAGATTGAGAAAATGCCTCGTACATTGAATAGGGGTGATGGGTGGAAAGTTAACAACTGTTCGATTCCATCTCTTTGCTCTAAGTAGTGGTCCTTCCACTTGTATTTCCCTCTCTCTTTGTTTTCCCTATGTTTTTTGCTTAATATGTGTTTGAGCTTTGATGTTCAGTTGTCTATTATATACTTTAAATATTATTTCTAATTCTCACATAGTTTTGGTCTATTTTTCTTTTTAGGTAGTATAAATTTTATAAGTCCTTTCATTTATTTCTTTATTTTTAATTTTAATTTAATTTTATTATATATTTTTATATATATTTATAGTTTATTTATTTATGTATTTTATTATTTTTATTTTATTTTATTTTAATTTATTTAATTTTTATTGACTTAGTCTTTATTATTCTTTTTATAATTTTATTTTATAGTGACTATTTTGTTAGATTTAATTTTGATTGTTTAATTTTTTATTTTATTTTATTTATTTGTTTTTTGACTTGGTCTTTATTTTTATTATTTCATTAGATGGGATTTATTTTGTTTTCATTCATTTATTTATGGGTTACTTTTATTTCTGACCCTTTTCTAACATCCATTTTTCCACAATTTTTAACCATTGCCTTTCACTGCATGATATATATACCGATAGTTGATATATATATATATATGGATAGTTAGATCAGCCAATCTTCATTATCTTGATGATGAACTCATTCAGTAGTTCGAAACGCGTCGGTTCAAAAATTTCTCATTTGATTTTCTGAAAATTTTATTTTAATTCTTGTACATATTGAATCTCATATCAACTTCTATTACGATGGGTCATCCAAAGGAAACCAGACGAGACAGGTGTTGGTGGAATATTTCGAAACTCTCAAGGCACAGCGTGCACGGTCTATGCGTTGGACATTAGGTTTGCTACGAATAATAAAGCCAAGCTAATAGTGATTAAACAAGGGCTTAATATCGCGGTCCGAGAAAATGACCCTAAAATAATTGTTGAAGGGGATTCGGTGATGGTAATAGGAATGTTGAGAAAGTTGCAACAAAAAACTTCATTGGAAAAAATAAGCAAAAGCTGGAAGACAACACGACTCATTCATGATATCAGATTAATAATACAGAATATTGGCTACCTTATTCCCTCACATATCCATAAATCGGAGAATAAGACTACAAACTATTTATCAAAATGGAGTTGCAGTAATAAGAGGCACCAGTTGGAAATTGAGCTACATCCTCTACCGATCATTATACATAAAGAGACTTTATTTGTTCGTTCTTGCGGTGTGATGGGGATCCAAAGCGGGTCATAGTATGATTCCGCTTCCTCTCCCACGATCCAATGTTGTTATTTTCGAATCGGGTGTCCCTCCAGAGTATCAATGCTCCGATGGACAGCGTATCTTGAATCCTCCTCAATTGAGTATTTCAAATTTCGACGAAGAGTTTTTGGAGTTTTAAAAATAACATTTCCTCGTAATGAGTGTAGGAAGACGGTCAGTTGGGGTTACTTCGGAGAAAATATTTTAGGAACGGTCAGTTTCGGATATTTTTAGTCGTTCGTTAAATATATTTATATTTTTTATTTGCTGAGCTGCCACCACTATCAGTGAATCACAGCGGATATAACAACCAAAAGTTGTGGCAGTCGCTGCTGTATCGTAGGAACCGCCACCACTGTTAGTGAACCACAGCGGCTGCAACAACCGAAAGCTGTCGCAGTCGTTGATCTATCCTACGAATTTTTTTCGGCTTTTAGTCAGATCTGCCCCGGCACCGGCAGCTGAAGCATGATGGTTCAGGTTCAGAGATAGCTAAAGGATTTTAACATTCTATAATCGGCATCCATGGTTCAAGTTCAGAGATAGCTAAAGGAGTTTAACATTGTATAATCAGCATCCATAACTAATAGGGCGCCATTTTTCATGGGAAGAATCCCCTTAAATCCTTGTAACGTGATAGATAAATTTTTTGAAAGTAAAAAGTATTTAATGTATTTGGAGCACACAGTATTTTAAGGTTTTGAGTCATTAAAAATAGATATATGGGCTTTATTTTCTAAGAAGAGGTGATAAGTAGTGGGTGAATAGAAACTAAAAACGTTTTAATCTTTAAAAAAATCTAATATATATAGGTGAAAAAGGAATTCTATGACTTTTGTTTCGTCTAAATTGAACAGTTTTTATTTTTAAGCAAGGTTGGGATAAAAGAACAAGGTTGTGATTGCAAGCTTATTAAAGAGATAAAGGGAATATTTATAATGTATTATAAGAATTCTTTTAACGGTTTTTATAATCGTTTTTCGTAGTTATAAGGACTACTTCTCGTTTTTGTTGGTAAGAAATATGAATTTTGGTCCATAAAAATAAGAATTTTTTTGTAGTTACATGAATGTTTGAAAGTAGTTGAGAATAGATTTACATAGTCATATTAAGAATAGATTTACATAGTCATATTAAGCAACTCTATATGATGTCAAGTAGTCAGAAAAATTAAATCGAAAGGAAAAGGAAAAAGAAGAATACAGTTCAACTTTCAATTCAATGTTAAGCAGATGAATCAATTTTTCGCAAGATATTGAGAGCATCCAATGCAAAGTTAGTTTAGGATACCGTGGCATTAACATTTTAGACTATGATATGGATTTATGCATGAACACAATAAAATACAGAAATAAACATAAACACAGAGATGCAACCGGAATAACAATTAATTTCATTAATATTAAATACTAATAAAAGCTTACATACAGAATGGAAAATAAACTAGCTCGAGCGATAGTAGATTTTCTTTGAGAAGAGATGTGGTGGATACATGCCTCTAAACAATGTTACAATCAAGATTGAAAGCCTAATTATTATTCAAAAGTAATGGAAAACCCTAAACATCCAAAAACCTAACCCTGGGAGATTAAACGCCAAAACTGTGGGCTCTGTTTGGGTAAATTGATACATCAACTTCTCGAGGAACCAAATTTGACATAAAATCTCCGTTTGATGTGCACAATTCCTCATTATAAATATCTATCTGAGGGCTACAACTTTCAAGTGACTAAGATTATCTAATTACGCATGTTAGTCCCATTTCCCCCCCAAAAAAAGGTCATGTAG
The DNA here is from genome assembly GCA_034641835.2 of Pinus albicaulis. Taxonomy (NCBI): domain Eukaryota; kingdom Viridiplantae; phylum Streptophyta; class Pinopsida; order Pinales; family Pinaceae; genus Pinus; species Pinus albicaulis. Next base: position 1,626,723,499 of record CM076578.1, read on the forward strand.
GGCCTCAAAACAGCTATGGAAGTTCACGACCTGAAAAACTACCGAAAATACTAAATTTTGCTACAATTAAGGAAGATAAAAGGCTAAAATAAAAAATGGTGGGGGTCCATGTGGAATAGGCACGTGGCCACCAATATCCACCAGGATCAACCTTCCCCCCATAGGAAGCAATGTTCCCAATTGCATTGAGTTCCTCCACGAGATGATGAAACTACCGCTGAACTTGGTCCCTCGTGAAGAAATTTTCCTTTTTTGAAAACTCAATATAGGTGGATCATTTTATTTTGAGCATTCTTTATCTGTGTGTCCATGATCCGATCAATTTTGGCTTGTTCCATGCACTCTAGGTTTAACTTTGTTGGTGTGAGTTGTTCTGCAATGTCGAATGTTTCCAACAATGGTTTAAATTAGGGCCAAACGTGGTCCATATTGAACATTCGGTGAAAACCAAAGAATGGTGGAATACTGAGTTCAAAGTAATTATCGGCTACTGCCTTGGTGATGGCGTATGACCCATATCAGTGTGGTCGAAGCTTGCATTGGTGCCTAGCAAGGCGCTCCTTCAGCAAATGCAGCCAAAATTTGTCACCAACCTGAAACTTGTGTGGCACCCAATGTTGATCATGTCACTACTTGTACTTAGCATTGGATCAATCCAATATGTCATGGACTTATTGGCAGATGTGCTGAAGGTTCTCAATGAATTTTTTCGCCTTGTCAGCTTCGGATTAGAGATTAGCCAAATCTATTGGAGTAGCTACAAATGGTATGGCCACATCAATGGGACTTAGTGGCCAGAATTCCAAGCCAACTGGAAAGGGGTTGTGGCCAGTCGAGCTGTGGAGAGCCAAGTTATAGTTGTGTTTGACATAAAAGAGGCTTTCATCCCATGTGCGTAGATGCTTCGAGTTGTACATGTGAAAAATGTGTATGATCATCCTATTAACGACCTCTCTTTGGCCATCAGTTTGGGGGTGGAAAGATGTGGACATTGTGAGATTTTTGTCCAACATTGACGAGAGAATTGACCAAAATGTACTTAGAGACCTGATATCCCAATCTGAGAGAATGAATTTTGGGATCCCAAAGTGTACCCACACTCATTCAAAGAAGAGTTTAGCAGTGGCTTCTATTGTGATATTCTTCTTTTAGACCACCATAATGGCCATTTTAGAGAATTTTTCGACAACCACAAAAACACAGTTGTCTCCATGCTTGGTAGAAGGAAGGCCGGACATGTAATCCATGGAGATGGATTACCAAGGTTGACTAGGGATAGGAAACGGGGTATATAGGCCTTACTTCTTGATGATCAATTTGAAAATGGGACAGGGAATGCAAGATCTTATGTACTTCCCAACATCATGTCAAAGGTTCGGCCAATAGAAATATGTCTGCAGTATTGACATTGCTTGTTGATCCTCAAATGTCCGGCAATATGACTGTAATGTGCTTCCCAAATCATCTTGGCACACTTGCTTACAGGAACACAAAGGTGTCCTAAGTGGAATAACAGTGCATTATGAATTTGAAAATCTGGAACTGGCTTACCCTCCAAGAGCGTCTGGTATGTGTTTTCGAATTCTGGATCACTTTTGTAGAGATGTGGCCAACCCGAAGTCTCATGCCCAGAAGAGTCGAGCATAATGGTTAGCACCATTATCAACGATCAACTGAGGTAATCTACAATATCATCCGTGCTTCCCTTATTGTACTAGATGCTAAAATTGAACTGTTATAGGTATGTGGACCATTTCTGATGGTGATCGTTCTGTAAATTCCCTTGTGTCTGTATGAATTGCAAGGGTTAGTGATCTATGTGTATGATTGTTTCCATCCCAAAAATGTAATGCTTCCATTGTCAACAAGCTTGCACAATGGAATACATTTATTTTTCACAGGTGGGATACTTTTGGACTATGTCTGAAAGTGTTCTACAGTGATATGCCAGTGGATGCACATGCTGAGTAATTAATACCTTGATAACATAGTCAGAGGAATTTGTCTCGATCTATGTTGGTCACTACAAGTTGGGTAATGCGATAATTGGTGTAGAGTAGAGGTGATGCTTCAATTGTATGAATTCCTTATGTTTATATTTAAAGCAAAATAATTTTTCTTTCGCTCCTCCCTTGGTGACTTAACTCAAAGGCCAAGTGATATTAGAGAACCCCAACATGAACCTACGGTAGAAATTAGAAAGACCCAAAAATTTGTGGAGCTCTGTTAGAGTGGTTGAGGTTTGCCAATCTTGAATGACCTGGATCTTGGTTGGGTCCACATGCACCCCCGTTCATCAATAATGTAACGAAAATATTGAACATGGATCATGCCAAAATTGCATTTCTCCAAATTGGTACACAACATGTGTTGCCACAGTGTTTGCAGGACTTTTCGAATGTGGTGGAGGTGATCTTCCCAAATCTGGTGGAAGATCAGGCTGTCATCCAAATACACCACAATGAATGAGTAAGTGAATGGTTGCAAGATATTTTCCATCAGCCTCATGAAGTTTGCTGGAGCATTTGTCAGCCTGAAAGGCATGACCAACCATTCGAAGAGGCCTTCCTTCACTTTGAAGGCAGTCTTCCACGCATCAGAGGGTTCGATTTGTACCTGGTGATACCTAGAATTCAAGTCAATCTTGCTAAAATATTTAACCCCATTGAGTTGGTCTAGAAGGTCATCAATTCATGAGATTGGATATCTATTCTAAATAGTGATTTTGTTCAATGACTGATAGTCAAAAAAAAGTCTCCGACTCCCATATTTCTTCTGCACCAACATGATCGTGCTCCCACATGGCGATGAAATTAGCTGAATGTGACCTTTCTGCAGGAGCTCCTAAATCTAGCTCTTGATTTTGTCATTCTCCAAAACAGAGCGTTGATAGATTGGTCCATTGTGTAGTCACACATCTAGCATCATATCGATGGAGTGCTTGAACTGATAATGTAAAGGTACCCTTGTGAGTGAGGTGAAGATATCCGCGTACTCCTTCACAACCTTGTGCATATGTTGTTGTCATGCAGAGGAGCCCTGTCTGGAGGTCGTGGCCATAATATTATTCATTCCCTGAGGGAGGATCATCAGGAAAACAAATTTATTGGTTTCGAAATGAGCTTACTGCATCTTTTTTAATGATCAAAGAGATGGAGGGAGACGGTGCTACATTTAGTATCCCTTACAACTTATTTCCCAAAGTAACAATAATGGTGCAAGGACTAGACTCATACACAACATGTCACTTCCACAAGTATGGTTTTCTTAATAATATATCACAAACATCAAGAGGAGAAATATTACATAATACCTCATCTATGAAGGGCTTGATGTCATAGCGAATGCAACACTTCTCACCGACACATAGATCTCGTCCTTGGTGAAACCACACAATGGTCTACGATTGAGGGTGTGGTGTGGTTGGCAGGCCTAGCCACCTCACAACCTCTTTTGAAACGAGGTTCGTTTTTCCCCGTTGTTGACAATGAACCACAACGAGGAACCCTTCACCCACATGTAGAAATGGAAGAGGTGCTCCTCCTTCTCTGGATCTTTAGGCTCCTCCTTCTGGATATTGGTGGTGGCGATAATGGCGTTGGGCTCTGGATCGATAATCTGCGTCCCTTTGTCATTCCCCTTGTCAGGTTCTAACTCAGAGTTGAAACATGCATCTGATTCGAAACACTTCACCTAAGCCACTAGTGATTTTTTGGTCGGACACTCACCTGTGTTGTTAGTGGAGATCTTATAGAAGTCACACCACTTTCTCGTGTCCTTATTCGGATTTTCGGTGTTGTTCTTCACTTTTGGATTTGGAGGGTTTTCCTACGATGCCCCGTATTGGCTTTGTCCTTTGTTCTGTGGTTTGGGGGCACCTTTCCCTTGCTTCTGATTTGCATATCCAAAGTCTCGCTTCTTCTGTGTGAATTTTTACTCAATCTTTGGAGCATACAAGTATGTTTCACCAAGCGAGGATATGTCAAGGAAATCCATTTCCTCCTAAATGTATCTATCCAGAAAACTATGGTACTTCAACACCAAATGTTTATCTGAATATTTGATACCCAACTTTGTGCGAAGGGTGTGGAGTAGATTCATCAACTCATGCACATCTTGATCCCTTTGTTGTCGCAACATATTCCATTGTATTTAATTGTACGAATTTGCAGTGTTTTTGTTCGCTTGTGTATTTGGAGGGTTGTCTTAGGATGCCTCGAATTGGCATTGTCCTTTTTTCTCCAGTTTCGGGGCACCTTTCCCTTTCTTCTGATTCACAAATCCAAAGTATCGCTTCTTGTGTTTGAATTTCTGCTCAATCTTGGAAGCATACTAGGATGCTGCACCAAGTGAGGAGATGTTGAGGAACTTTATTTCCTCCTAAATGTATCTAAGGAGACAACTATGGTACTTCAAGACCAAATGTTTCTCTGAATCTTTGATACCCAACTGTGTGTAGAGGGTATGGAACAGATTCATCAGCTCATGCACATCTCTATCCCTTTGTTGTCATAATGTATTCCAGTGTATGTACTTGTCCTCATATCTCCCCACAAGATGATATAGTTCCTTGATGGTGTCTCAAAAATAATTCCAAGTCAGTGCAGCCGAGAACATGTAGGATTCACTCTCGTCCTTTTTCTAACAATAGGTTTCCCAGTAGTTATTGACATGTGGGGTGACTTTGAAGAGTGCAAAAGTAATATTTTCCCAGTTAGAAAAATCATGAATTGAGAAATATCCTTCTAATATATTAAGACATATATATAAAATGTTTGCATCTATTTGGCCATCAAATATGGGAATGTCAAAGTTTACTTGTACCTTAAAAGGAGTGGCACCTCCAGAGTGGTTGTTGGATGAAGATGTGTCGTCAGTGGGTATGATCCAGATTTATAGAGGAATGCAATAGAATACACTTATAACCATAAATACAAATATTTAATAGAAATAACACTTCATTTCATTAATACCAAATAACATAAATATGCTTACAGACATAATGGAAATAAAATAGCTATGGCACTGGTAGCTTATCTCTAAGAAGAGATGTGTTGGCTACATGCCTCCGAACTATGTTAAAATGAGACTTGAGGGCATATTTATTATATATATACAATGGAAAACCCTAAAAATCCAAAAACCTAACCCTAGGAGATGAAACGCCAAAACTATGGGCCCCCTTTGGGTAAATTGGTGTTTCACCTTCCCGGGGACGTAACATTGGCATACTATCTACATTCGATGCACATGATACATCGTTAGAAATATTTATCTGAGGACTAAAACTGTTGACTGTGAATATAAATTTACATTTCATGGTGGCACGATGCCTAAAAAACGGTGCTTAGGTCCTCAAAATAGCTCCAGAAGTTCAAGACCCAAAAAACTGCTAAAAATAGTAAGTTGTGCCAAAAATGAAGAACTAAAAGAACTGATGGTGGTGTTTCAAATGGAATAGGTTGGTGGCCAAAAATATCGACCTGGACCATTAGGGCCCCAAAATGGCTCCAGGAGTGTAGGACCCAAAAACCTGCTAAAAATAATAATATGTGCTGAAAGTGAAAAGCGTCAAGAATTGATGGTGCAGGTCCAAATGGAATATGTGGGTGGCCACTGATATCCACCTGGATCAAGGTATTCATTTAATGATATGGGAAAATTTATCCATCATCGTGTTCATTTTTTTCTCGAGGGCCTCCTCTAGTAATATTTTGGTAGTATCTCCTACTCCATCATCTTTATTTTCTTCCCCCATGGGAGGTCATCGGGGTTTGCAAGGTTGATTTTGCAACGGTTCAACCAGATCGAGCCCTAACTCCTTATACCCTACCGGGTTCGAGACATGAAAAGAAAGATCGAGAAACAGTAGACTGGTTTTGATACCACTGATCTTGATTTATGCAGGAACATAATAAAGTACAGAAATAAACATAAATGCAGATATGCAGGAGGAACAACACTTCATTCATTGATATCAAATACTAAAAAATGCTTACAGACAAAATGAAAATTAATCTAGCTCGAGTGATGGTAGCTTATCTCTGAGAAGCGATGTGGTGGCTACATGCCTCTATCTTGTGTTTCTAGAAGGCTCTAAGGCCTATTTATTATTGAGAATCAATAGAAAACCCTCAACATCGAAAAACCTAACCTTAGGAGATGAAGCGTAAAAACTATGGGCCCCGCTCTCGTAAATTGGTACATCAACTTCGAGGGGATGTAATTTTGGCATAGAATCTCCATTTGGCACACACAATACCTCCTTATAAATATCTATCCGAGGATAACAAATTTCAACTAAAAAATCCAACAAAAACCCAATTTGGTCCTGGGTTTCCATAAAACACGTCATTTAGGGCCTCAAAATGGCTCCAGATGTTCAGGACCCGAAAAACTGCCAAAAATACTAAATTGTGCTATAAATAAGGAAACTGAAAACAAATGAAAGAAAAAATGGTGGGGGTGCAAGTGGAATAGGTAGGTGGCCACCAATATTCACTTGGATCAAGGTATTAATAAATTCAACACTGTGAAGCTTCAAACCGTCAAGAGAGGGCTTCAATAGTTGAAGATAAAGGAGATAAATAATATTGACTAGTTTAGTGACTAAAACAATGGAAGTTGTGAAAAAAATTAGGACTCATGGAGGAATGATTAAGGATTAGAAAATTGTGGAACTTTTTCTTAGGAGTCTACCTAATAAGTTCGAAGCGATTTTTCTTTCCACAGAGTCCAATCATTTGTCTAAAGTGGGAGTAAAATAATTGACGAGATCTATATTTCCTAATGAATCAAGAATCAAAATTGAAGAGAAGTCCTCAGAATATGTGTTCAAGAATAAAGTCGCTTCATTAGAAAAGGAAAATGAAGAGGAACCACAACTATAGGTCAAAGAGACCAACAAATATAAGAGAAATATCTACACTACAGTAGTCGAGACAACCATATCAACTTACACACTCTTATAATTAGAAGGAGAGACATAGAAGATGGGATGAGAAGTACAAGGTATAATGTTAATATCACAATAAATATGGACATTATGAAATTTAATGAAGAAAGAAGAGGTGAGATGTGAACAAGGGAAAATCAGATGCCCTTAACATAAAAGAATGGGTAGTTGAGCCAATTTCCATATCATGTCCAATCACTAAAAAAGATCAAAACAAGGTCCTTTGGTTGTGGGAGAGTGGTTGCAACAATCCCATTCCAAGTAATAAACCGTTGTTTTCAAGTATTAATAATTTTTTTCAGTATGAAATTACTATAGGAGAAGCTCATAATGTGCATGCCATAGGAAAAGGTGTTTTCATTTATCCCAACCAAGAAAAATTAGAGGAAATGCATTCATGATGTTTTTTATATACCAAATCTCAAACATAACTTACTAAGCATTGGTTAGTCAAGTCAGCAAGGTTATGATGGAATATTTAAAGAATTCCATGCATACTATTATATAAGTCACCTAGTAAAATACTTGTTGCAAAGGTCCAAATGAACAAGAATAAAATGTTCCCATTTAATTCGAGAAGTGTAAGTATGTCATTGTCATGTATACAAAATGTCTGAAAAATATATGAGAGTTGTTTGTGGCATCTGAGATATGTTCACTTGTATTTTAGGAGTCTTAAGAAGTTGTGAAAGTTACATTCTAGGGAAGCATCAAGCAAACATTTTTCCAGAAGCCTCTTCTGGAGAAAAGGGGCATCTAGAAATTTTCCACAAAGAATTCTGTGGACCCATAAAAACTCAATAAATTATTTTTAAACATTTATTAAATATTTTTGAAGGAAATTTTGTGTCTGTTGTCTCATGAAAATATCAAATACGTTCACAAATTTGAAAGAGTCTAAACTCATTGTAGAAAAGAAAAGTGGGAAGATATGTCAAAGTGCTTAGATCAAATGGAGAAGGAGAGTACGACTCAAAGGATTTTGCACTTTTTTGCAAAAACATATGGAATTAAATGAGAATTCACGACCATATATACTTGTAGAAATTATACAAACAATATTTATTTCATGTATTCAATCCAATCATTTGATATGCTAAAGAAAGACACTGCATACTTCTACAAACCAATTGCAGAAAATAAACATGATCGCCAATCACAACAAGTAAAGAAAGAATCAAATCAAACCACAACACAGATAATTTCCTGGGGAAAGCTTACTTCTCCAAACCCCTCTATCATATATTGTATATTCCACAAGGAATCATGAAACAATTACAATGAACTCTTCTCATAAGAGTCTCCAGCAATTTTCCTATAGTCTCACACTTATCCAGAAAAAATCGGGCCAAAAATTGGCCAATTCTCGTCATGTCTTCAACCTACCCTTCTCACACAATTCCTGATGAATGTAACCCCTATTCTTTAGGAATTTCAACCATCCTCAACTCCGCTAAGTATCATGGGAATCCTATGGTGTTTTACTGCATCTGAGCAGCTTGTTAATATCACAACTGATAGTTAATTTCCCTTTAACCTTTATCTCAACTGCGTCCCCACTGGAACTGACATGCATGCAACTAATAATATTAAATCATCAATTTCATGGTAGATCACTTCATTTGAATTAAATCTAATTTAATTCACTTGATTTCTCACCAGTGAAACAAACAGTTACAACTAGTTCAACTAAATTTAACTCACCTAACTGAGTTAATTGATTACTCATGAATTACATTCATGCACTTAACTACAACTTGAACTCTAAAACACATAGAATCACAGTACTGCAAGCCTCACCAACTACCCTGATCAACTCAAATTCCATGAGCTAACTGATTTTATCACACACAATTAACTATTACAAGTGATTATGAGATAATATTACATTTTATTGTCCAATTTAATTAATCGATAATTAAATTAGACACATTTCCAATTTATTAAATAAATCGAATTTCACACTAATGTATCTCTAGAACCCATCAGTACATGACCTATGGTGCCACACTAGTGTAGGTGTTGTCATGTTGTTTCTAGATGCCAATTTCACTTTTTCTTGTGGCAAATTTCAACACTCGCTCTCAACAAGAAAAGAATATCCGTGCATGCAACATGCAATTCTTGCATGTGACATGCAACTCTTGCATGTGACACACAACTCTTGCATGTGGCATGCAACACTTCTCTAGTGTTTCCCTCACATGCAACTCTTTCATGCAACACTTCTATAGCATTTCGCGCACATGCAACACTTCTAAAACTAAATAGCCCCCAAAAAATTGAATCAGTATAATGCATCTATCTACATCAAAGTCTTCTAACTGCTGGTAACTACTACACATGTCTACTAGATTCTCTGTGCTATTAATATCTGCATCCATGCACTCTGAACTGCTACCAACTCTAATATGTGTTCTAGTATATGAAACCTATCACTCTGATTTCTATCCTCCTGACATTTAACTGCATCAATCTAACTGATCAGGTTGTTGTTGTACTATGGGCTCCTCATAGCCATGTTCAATCCATGAGATGCACCATCTCAATGAACCTTGCCCAAATTTCTTCTTGGGATTAATTTTTCACATCGCTCCACCTCGCACCTGGAGGTATAACTGCATGTACTCCCTCTACCCATATGGCTCATAATTTCTCTGCTTGAGCAGCTTCTACCACTCCATGATCCTCTGCATGTGGCTGCTCCACATCTTGAGGTTCACTCTTTGGAACCAAGAGTTCCTCTTCTGTATGCAAATCAAGCTCTCTCTCAAGGGAAAATTTCATGGCTTTGTCACACTTCCCCATGGTACATCCTTTGCATGTGTCTATTTTTGCAAGAGTACCCTTTGGAAGTACTATAGAAAACTGCTGCATGACCTTCAAAGCTCCATGGCATAAGTCACCCTCATCCCGAATCACCACTTTGTTTGATATACCCATCAATGTTGTGCAACCATCTACATCAAATGTATAGATATTCTTCACCCAAATCCCAATATTCATGGATTCTCTTGTTTCTTTGTGTCAAAGTAAATACTTTCCTTCTCTTAAAACAAAATCATAGCCCCTATCCTCCAACATTACGAGTGAAACTAAATTTTTCTTCAAGCACGGTACATGAATTACATATTTTAATAAAAATGGCTTGCCTGACTGTGTCTAGAAAGTAACTATACCAATTTCGGTAGTGCTATATCTTCCATCGTCACCCATTTTTATATGCATCTGGAGGTCCTTCTCCTCCAAGCTACTGAACTGTTCTTTGTCTCCCTTCATGTGGAAATATGCATCACTGTCCAAGTACCATCTAGACCCCATCACACTTGACACCATGCATGCGATCAACAAGAATTCCAACTCATATTGTTAGGCCAAAGCCTCACCAACTGCAGATCCTAAATCGTTCTTGTTCTTCTTCTTTTGAGTAAAATTAGTGGCATAATGTCCCATTAGGGGAATTTCGAGGTCTAAAATGGGCCTCCTAAGGAAACTATAAAATAATAGCAGAAATAATAAAATAATATTTGATTACATCATCAAATTTTATAAGGAAAAAAGAGAAAAATACCTTTTCAACACGTATTTTTAACTTATCTCCCTAAGGTTTTGCTCAAATTTCAAGAAGGAATACTCGTTTGATGAAAAAATTAATTCTCCATCCATAGAGTACACATGTTACATATGTTTGATGGAATCTTCTACATGAAAAATGAGAAATACATGAAAAATGTGATTGCAATCACACTTTTTCATGTAGTAGGGTCCACAAAAAGTATGCAACATGGGTAATCCTTGGATGAGGAATTAAATTTTGCATCAAACAATTACTCCCGCTCGAAATTTGAGAAAACCCTTAGGTAGATAAGTTGAAAATACGAGTTGAAAAAGTAGTTTTATTATTTTATTATTTTTTAATATTTTTACTTTTTTACTCCAAAAATGGTGAATCATCCCCCATGGTTGACATCATCATCTTAAAACCTATTGGTTCTCATAAATTTTATTTTGGTTGTACATTTTTCTTAGGAGGCCCATTTTAAACCTCAAAATCCCCCTAATGATGCTCGTGATAGTGAAAACAATTCACTCTGGACTTGTTGTGCTCCTTTCCTTCTTCGCGAGTTGTAGATTTGGAATAGGATTTATTTCTCTTCCCCTTATTCACCTTACAAGACAAGGAAAATTTCTCTTCATCATCTTCCTTAGATGAAGATCCATCCCTGGTATTCTGCCTGAATTCCTCTTGCTCCAAATCCGACCAATGTCATTCCCAATCTGGTAGCTTCTCCCTCCCATTGATAGAGTCTGCATAACTATGCCAAATCTTAGGAAGGCCTAGAAGATCTACGCTCACCAAGTCATCATCCACGATATTAATTCATACACTACCAGGCTCATATTGAAATTGGACAAACTTGGTCAAGTATACTGGAATAGTATCGCCTTTCTCCATTTTGATTTTCCCGAGCTTGTCCTTCAGTGCCAATTTTCTGTGATCACTTCTGCTCTGAAATAGATCTATCAAATCCTTCCACATTTTATATGGAGTTGCTTTTCCAAGGTGACCTGAGATAATGTGGTCTCGTATTCCCTCCAGTACGATCCTCCTCGCCCTTGCAACCTTATTTTGCCAAGCATCAATATTTTTCGCATCTGCTACATTGGGTTTGGGAATGCCATTATCAATGAATTCTTTCAACCCATTATCCTCCAGTAACACCTCCATCCTATATTTCCATGCAATATAATCGGAACTTCCCTCAAGTTCATACTCCAATCTCAAGCCATTGAAAGCCATCTCAATCCTAATTCACGTGTCACACCAAGAATACTTTTACAAATTCAAATTATATTTCGACACAAACTCAACTTCTCCTCCACTATAGTGATTTATTCTGCTCCGATACCATGTAGAAATTATATAAACAATTTTTATTTCATGTATTCAATCCGATCATGCAATATGCTAAATCAAGATACTGAATACTTCTAGAAATCAATTGCGGAAAATAAACACAGTATCCAATCACAACAAGTAAATAAAGAATCAAATAAAACCATAACACAAATAATTTCCCGGGGAAATAATACTGCTCAAAACCCCTCTATAATATATTTTATATTCCATAAGGAATCATGAAACAATTACAATGCACTCTTTTACCAAGCGTCGCTTGCAATCTACCTATCCTCTCACATTTATCCAGAAAAAATCGGGCCAACACTTAGACAATTCTCAGCCTGTCTTCAGTCTCCCTTGCTCAGGAAATTCCTCATGAATTAAATCCCTATTCTTTAGGAATTTCAAACTTCCTCAACTGCGGTGAGTATCATGGACATCCTGTGGTGTTTTAATTACATCTAGGAACCTTGCTAATATCACAACAAATAGTTAACTTCCCTTTAACCTTTGTGTCAACTCAGTCTCCACTAGAACTGACATGCATGCAGCTAATAATAGTAAATTATCAGTTGCATGGTAGATAATGTTGGTGTCAGTATTTTCATATTGCCATCAGTGATAAAAAAACAATCTTTTCATATCATTTTAGGAGTCCCACTGAGAAATTTTTAATCATTCCATTAGGTCATGCAAAACTTTACTCATTGATGGTAGTCTTAGTCTAAAAAAAATCACTCCTCCTCAAAATATTTTACTTGCTAGCCCACATTCATGTCTTGCTGAGAATACTTCATTCATGAAAGCCCATTTCATCATGTCATTATGTCCTTCAGGTCACCAGGAAGTCTATTCACTCAAAGTCTTCATTAGGTCTCTAGGTTTTCATTTATTCAACATCTAAATAGAATACCATTTCATTGCATAAGGAAAAAAAAAATGAAAGTGATCCAGATAATATCCCTTTACCATATAAAGATGATTTTCAAGCATATAAACATGGTTTCCAAAGTTGTAAATTTGGTTTCAATTGTGATTTTAATTGCAAAATGTAATTTTATTTCAAAAAATAGAGATGCAATTTTATTTTAATTTATGTAATTTTATTTTCATTATATGTAATAATTTCTCAATCTCCCAAAGTTTCCAACTCATTTCCATGTGCCAAACACATCAAATTAAAAAAAATGAAGATTTTTTACTCTAGCATGATCAATCTGCAAAGCAAACAAAAAGAGTTAAAGGGTATTTTCCAAATTTTTAAAAGAGAAATTAAACATTGCATAAGTGTATTTCAAAATAATCAAAATCAAATCCCACAAAGTATTTGAACCCAAATAACATCAATTAAAACTTCATTTCCTCTTACCATCATCAAGCAACCTTAGAAAAAGCACGAAAATTCAAGAAGGAAGGATAAATTTGCAAAAACAGAGTCAGGCGTTATGCCCCTATGTTTGCAGCTGCACCCTTGGCTTAGGCGTTGCACCCTTGCCTTAGGCATTGCACACTTGAATTTGGTGTTACACCCTTGCCTTATGCCTTGCACCCCAGCCTATAAAAACTTAGGAGCTTCAAAAATTGTGCTATCACCTTCACATATGTAGCCAAAGTACTCAAGAGCCTCCAACAATCAATTAAGTTACTGTTTGCACCACCCCTCTCCTCATCAAGTCAATTTTTTTGTGTTTGAGCTTTTTTACAGAGTTGGTTTCTATTTTTGAGTTTGAAACCCTAGTATCATTCCGTAAATCCCAATTCCATTTCAATTTCACTCCCTAGAACTTTCATTCATTTCCCACATCATAATTACCCTATACTCACTCCCTATATCATAATCCCCTTTCCCTAAGCCCTTTTCCTTTGAAACCCTAAGACCTAGGCTACTCATTTTCCTATGCTCCCAAAATCCCTAACCTGTAATAAAATTCCCTATCTGAAACCCCATTACATTGATACTCCCTGCCACTTCCCTCATTTCATAAACCCTTTCCCCCATCTCCCTAATTTTCTCCCATTCCCACTTCCCAAAACTAATTCTTCAGTATCATTCCATCTCCCTGGGGTTTTTACACTAAGAAATTATGGAAGAAGAGAAAAAAAAAAGCTACAGTGAGGGAGAAGAAAGAGTGGAGAGGAGGCCACACAAAGGAGGGAAAATTGTTAGACTTGAGCCAAAAAATACCATGGAACTAATGCCATTTCCCATGGCAGTGACATGTTTTAAGCATGTGGGATGTTTTGAATTCTGTTAGACAGTAAAAAAGGTCCAACATAATCCTATGTTGAGCAGGATATTCATATCCAATATCCATGACAACTAGGTAACCCTTGCCGGTGTCACTTTCACCTTTTCCATTGACATTATATTAACTGCCACCGAAATCAAAAACGTTGGGGGGAAATGGTTTAAACAAGAAGATTTGGAGGAGAATTATTTTGAGCCATACATCAAACCTAGGCATAAGAAAGAAAGAATGAATGAAAGGGGAAGTTCCCTTTCTCTTACCTCCTGAAGAGATATGACCCCGTGATGAAAATCGTCATGAGATACTTTTCTTATGAAGGTAGGTTCTAAAGACTTTACACTTATCATATCTGGATACTCATCCACTTCACAAGAATCAGGATGCTCAACATACCTTATTACCTCTTCTAGAGAATTGACAAGATGGAATATATTTTCCAAAGGAGAGAATATGAGCACCATTCCATATCACCATTCCCTCATAAAAATCATAGTCCTCTACCACCTCAAAAAAATGAACATTTCATGAAGTTCTTCCATAGCTAATGACATATTCACTGCTCTACCTATTCAACATTCCAAACATGTGCCTTCATGATCTCATCCTTACACATGAATTCCTACATCTCAGCCCACAGTTCATGCATCATCACCAGATCAACCTCGTTCACCCATTTCACCACCATCATATCCATTTCGCATTGAGACTGAGTCACCTAGTAGAGTTGAGATCAATGAGCCTAAGAAGGCTAATGTGGCTGAGATAGATACATTAGCAAAAACATACTAGAGAGGTCACATGCATGTGGTTTCTCCACACATATTTGAAGGGGCCTTGTCATCTACATGGATAAAGAAGATAGATGAAAGGATGAAAAATATGGCATAGGGAGTGATTCATGCAGAGATCAGACATGAGGAGGATGACCTCCATGAGACAGAACAAGAATTTGACCTTGATGAACTAGATGAGAATGATGATGATGAGATCACTAGAATAATCTTCAAGGAGAAAGGAGCCAAGATTAAGGAGCTACAAACTAATCTTGACATGTATAATTTTGTCATTAACTTTCTTGAGCAGGAGAACCAACAATTGAAAACAAAACATGCCATTGATGGGGTCAAATTAATCAAGGCTCAAAGAGAAGAAGAAAAAGCCAAAGATTTGCTTCAAGAGACACTAGAAACACATGGTGTTACAGATGAGGCAGAAGAAAAAGTACCAAGGAGAAGGCCTAGGACTAGAGGGCTGAAAAGAGCTCTAGAACTAGAAAGGCAAAAATAGGTTGAGCTTGCTAGTCAACTCACTCTGAACGGACAAATTGCAGTGGTAGTCAATGAGAACCGTGAGTCATTGATTGATAGACTAACTAGAACCTAGAGAATCTTTTTGAGAAGGAAAACATAGATAATGACATACTGAGGAAGAAGGTCAAGCACTATGCCCAAAGGGACAAAATTGCAAAGGTCAAGCTCAAAAGAGCCAATGAAAATATTTAGGCTTTGACCATGCAAGAAGAGGAAAGGAGCCTTGATATATTGGTTGAAGCCTCACTTCATGCCTAACCACATCATCAACAGAAAATTATCAAATGTAGAAAAGGTAAAATTTGATTTTTTTGTGATTTTTTTCAAACTTAGAAAGTCTTATGACAGTTAGAATGTCAAGGGCACAGTGCCCTAAGCACTGCACCCTTGTTTGATGCACTTTTTGGCCAAAAGGAGACTACCAGAAGATGCACAATGACAAGTAAATTCCATAAAACAATGTTTTTAACCTTGGTTTGGATAACTCGTAGGTGAAAAGGTGAAAAAACCCTCAAAAAATCAATGTTCTCCCTCTTTTCTCACTTTGGCCCTGCACCTTTGACTAGTTGTAGGAGAATCAGTTTTTGACAAGGAAAATAAACTCCATTAAACTAAAGGTAGATTTGAAAAGTAGAGAGTATAGGATTTTAAAAAAGCATCCTGAGCCCAATTTGGACACCATGAAGGCCTCCAAAAGTGGTCTGCAACATGGCATTGCGCCCTTGGCATTAGCACTGCACCCTTGGCAGATCTCTGAGTTTCTCAGTTTTTACTGCAATTTTGAGTTTCACTTAGGAAAATGATGATTTTACTTATGTAATTGATGAAATTTAATGTAAATATTATGTTTTTACTGTTTCCTATGGTAAATAAATTAGATAAAAGGATTCAATGAGGTGTAATGAATCAATTCACTTAAGTTAGGGATGAGTCACTTGAACCTCCCTACACTTCATCTTTCAGTTTAGAATTTGATGGAACTGCTCCTCCTCTCATGGATTCAACCCCTAAGGTTGGGAGGAGTTTTTTTGAGGCCTATATCATGTATTTTTTTAGTCACTTCATAGGTTGGAATTAGTTAGGTGTTGGCATATTGATCAGAGACTCTATTGTAATCATTTTGGCAGGAGCTTAATCAAAGTGTTGCAACTATTTCTTTGGGATATCTGTGGTGTGGTTGTCTAGCATTATTTCTTCTCTTATTTCATTTTTATGCATGTATTGTTGGTCCATTTTCCATTTCATTTCTATTGTATGATCACTTTCAAGTTAGAGAAACATTATTCATCTCACATGCTCTATTTTGGGAAAGTTTTCATAGTTTGTTAATCCTTCTTTTAGTTTAGGAAGAATTCATCTTTCATGCTCTTCCTAGCTCCTCACTTGTGTAAATCATTCCATCACAAGAAGCCTAACGTGCTAGAATTATTACCTACCTTTCCCCATTGAATCTCTACAAATATAATACTATTTTCCTTGACCTAGCCTCTTTGACCTTATATCCTCATCCAACAACCCAATCAAATAAAATCAAACCATTTTGCATTTCATAGCATTAGGGGAATTTTAAAGTCTAGAATGGGCCTCCTAGGAAAAATGTCCAACAAAAATAAACTTTATAAGAACCAATAGGATTCAAGATGATGATGTCAACCATGGGAGAAGATTCACAGTTTGAGTAAAAAAGTAAAAATATTAAAAAATAATAAAATAATAAAACTACTTTTTCAACTCGTATTTTCAACTTATCTCCCTAAGGTTTTACACAAATTTTGAGTGGGAGTACTCACTGGATGAAAAATTTAATTCCTCATCCAAGGAGTACCTATGTTGCATAGTTTTGATGCACCCCGCTACATGAAAAAGGAGAAATACATGAAAACACGTGTTTCAGATCATGTTTTTCATGTATTTCTCATTTTTCTTGTAGCAGGGTCCATCGAAAGCATGCAACATGGGTAATCCTTGGATGAGAAATCAATTTTTTCATCCAACGAGTGCTTCCACTAAAAATTTGAATAAACCCATAGGGAGATAAGTTAAAAATATGATTTGAAGAAATATTTTTTCCTTTTTTTCCCTCTAAAATTTGATGATGTAATAAAATCTTCTTTTATTATTTCCACTATTATTTTATAATTTCCTTAGTAGGCCCATTTTAGACATCAAAATTCCCCAAATGCTAGCGTAAAATCCTTATTCATTCATCCATCTTGGTTGTGACCTTGTGGAGAGAGCCCTCTCTAGTTTGGTAGGGCTAGATACCAACCCAGAAAATTGGTTCGTGGTTACCTCTGTTGGGATCTCTTTTTCAGCCTTAGAGATCTAGTAGAGTGATAACATACTGGCGCCGTTTCCGAGGAACGAAAGATTTTTTTCCCTGGGTGTATGACAAGAAATTTTGGAATTTGATCCTTTGGATGATAGGGTTAAGTTTCAAAAAGGTTGATTCGATAATTGGAATGCTAATATTATAGAGTTGGCTTTGAGAAGGTATATTAGAGAAAATCCCGATCCTAATCCAGTTGATCAAGTAGATGATCCAGAGAAGATGTTTCAAAGGCATAGATATCAAACTACAAACATTCAGTGAGGACCAATTCCATTGGTAAGATCAATTTCTCTACCTGCTAAGCTACATTCTCTTGAGCATATACCCTATGATCTGAAATTTGAATTGTCATTGTTTAAATCCAAATCTGGAACCTCTTAATCTGACATAGTATTCGATCCTTTAAGATTATCTGAGGCTAATTAATTGTCTGAAATAGACCTTAGTCCTCTGAAAGACTCGTTTTTTGAAGAGATTAAGCCTGGATTTCACCTTGACATCAAAGATTGGATCCAATTCTACCATAAAGAGGAAATTTCTATGTCAACTCAACCTCAAACTCAAAAAATTGTAGTTTTTTCATATCCACCTTTGACCTCATTATTCATACCTACTACTTCAGTACCTACAATTTTTGTTCCATTACCTATTCAGCCAATCCCCCCTATTTTCAATCGAACACTTCACTTAGTAGGAATCATGGAAATATTTTCCCCACTTATCTTACCAACTCAATTGAATGATTTACCTCAAGTTTATGGCCAAAGACTCCCCTTGTTTGTTGAGAACTCTACCATATATACAAGACAACATATTTCTAAGGTTACTGAATTAATAGACTTGGAGGATGTTGATGCTGACAATGAAAAAATGAGGATTATAGCCTAGAGGTTCTCTGGAGATGTCAAAGTTTGGTTTAAGTCTCTCACTGCTAATTCCACTACCACACAAGAAGAGCTCACTAATTTGTTTATAGCATGGTGGGAGGTAAAGAAAAATCACTTACAGTTGTTTGTTGATTATGATAATATTAAAATAAATCTTCCTGAATCAATCTAAGATTTCAATACTCTCTTTAATAGGATTTACAATGCAATACCCATTGAGATCAAGTGTCCTCCAAACTTAGCTGTCATACGTTATCCAAATGAATTTCATCCTAACACTGATTTCGAATTAAGGGAAAGTAATCTAGCTATGGTGGAGGATATGAAATATAACATGATCAGTGTTGAGGTAAATATGTTGATGAAGAGAGCTAGAGCTATGAATGAGAGGAGAGTTACTATTAAATATGAACCATATACCTCATATAATAATGCTAATATAGATACTTTGATAAGAAATATTTAATGGATGGTTGACCTGATTTCCATGACGGAGAGATAGCTTGAGGTCAGAAATTCGAACTATAGAGATCAACAATAGCCTCAGTTAAGGATTAAGAAGAGAGAACAGCAGGCTCCTAAACAACCACCACAAAAACAACAAAAAACCATAACACCCTTGCAACATAATTTTTCTCAAGGAGAAAAAGAAGATGAAGACACTACTGTTGAGGAAAACCTCCTTTTCAAAGTTGATGATCTGCCTATGTTTTTTACCAAATATGAGGATTATTTTGAACATAATAATCAGCCTAGAGATTAATATTTTATCCTTGCTAATGATCATGAATTATAAACTGAATCAAATGATTACCAGTGGGGGTACTTGAGTGCACTTAGTTCATAAAATAGGCTTATGTCATTGAGGAGTAGAGACGTGCCAGTTAATCCCATTCAGAAGAGAGCATATCAGCATAAAGACACTCAAATCAGAGTGAGGGAAAAGATCCTATGATCACAAATTAGAACAAATAAAATCAACCTTCCATGAGTTCAACAAATAAGGAAAAGGAAAATTAGAAGAAATAAATTCCATCAAAGGACCATGCTCACAATGAGACATCGTCATTAAAGAGGTAGAAAAAAAATACTCCCTTCTATTTAGATATAGAAATTTCGAAGTTAAAAGTGTCTATTCCCTTAACCAAGCTTGTTAAAAATAACGAGTATAAGTCCCATTTTTCCAAGATGCTTAAATTAGATCCTTTATCCAGCATGGTAAACGTCGAAGATGATCAGCCTGAACTCATTTTTGGTCTTGCTATTGATGGTCAATTAGAAGATAGAGAGGTTCCTCCTTTTACTTGAGTCTAAGAATCCACTAGTGTATTTTACATAATTCCATGATAGACACTAGAGCCTCCCACAATCTAATGAAAAAAGACATAATGGAGAAGTTAGGCCTTGACATCACTAATCCCTACCATGATTTATACTGCTTCGATTTAGGTAGAGTCCATTGTATTGGCCTAATTAAATATTTGGTAGTCTCCCTATAGCAGACTCGAGCAAAGAATGTTCTCATGGACGCGGTGGTAGCTGACATGCTACCACATTTTGGCATTGTACTTTCAAGATCCTTGGGGGAAATTTTACGAGGCACATTGCAATTAGAATTTTTTTATGAAACTCTTCCTGTTTTTGGGAAATTAAGAAAATTGTACCGAGAAAATAAGATGAAATATATGATCACAAGCAAAGAAAAGCCTAATAATCATCCAATAAACGTTGCACATATGGATTTAGAGTCATTCATTTTCTTTAATGATAGTCGCTTAAATGATGTAGATAACCAACTAGTAGATGTAGAAAGATCCATAATTGTATTAGAGAAGTTATAGAAAAATATATATGAATCTTCCAAGCTCATTAGAACAACATTCATATGAAACATTGAAAATTTCAAAAAAACAATTAGAGGAAGTAGTGAAAGATTCAGAACAACCATTAGATAAAGTGTAAGAAAGTCTGGAAAGAATGAAGAGACAGTTCAGAAAATTGAGCCAAAATAGAAATCAAAATTTCAGTATTCAGAGGGTGAGAATGGTTTATGGTCCATGGACTTTGATGGTTCCCTGGGAAAGATGGGGCAGGCATCAGAATCTGGGTCCACAACCCTTTTCATCAACAGAGTAAGGTCCCTAAAATTGTTAGGTTGTGCTCTTATAAATTAGCTTTTGATTTCACTTACAGTGAAGCCGAGTATGAAGCACTGATTACTGGCCTAAAGATCTTGAAGAAACTGGGTGCAAGAAGGATTGCAGTGTATGGTGATTCATAACTTGTGATAAAGCAAGCTAAAGGTGAATATCAAGCTAACCATCCTCGAATGAGACAATATAGGAATGTCATATTTGATATTTTGAAAATTTTTCAGGAGTGTGTACTTACAGTAGTGCCAAGGAATCAAAATATCATGAAAGATTAATTGGCTAAACATCCAAGAAATTTCAAAATACCCATCTTTTCAAACATAAAATTTGAGATTCATGTGAAGCACCGGCCCACTGTTCTCGATAACTTGCAATACTGGCAAGTTTTTTGGGATGATAAGCAGATAAAAAAATTTATCCATGGTGAAGAAGGATTTGAGAACTATTCTATAGATCAAATTTCTGATAAAGATGACCAAGATATAGAAGCAACTCAGATGGATATACTACAGCTAAAATAAAACAATATCCCAAAAGGTGTCATATTTTTGGCATAATTGTTTGACCAAGATGATGTAGCAAGGAAGCCTACATTGATGCCTATGGAAAAGGGTGTTGAAGAGGTAAATATTGGGACAACTGACAAACATAATATGGTCAAGCTATCCAAGTCATTATCTCTCGAGGTAAATGATGAATATGTTAAATTACTTTCTAAAATTTTTAATGTTTTCGCATGGGAATATGCAAATTTAAAGGTGTATGACAAGAAAATAATTCATCACACTATTCCGATGAAGTCCGATCAAAAGCCATTTCGCCAAAATTTGAAAAGGATAAATACGCAATTACTGCCATCAATTGAAAAATAGGTAAACATAATTTTCAACTCCGGTATTATTGTCTTGATCAGATTCTCCGATTGGATTTCAAATTTGGTCCCAATGAGAAATAATACTGGAGAAATCTAGCTCTACATATATTTCATAAACTTGAACAAAGTCTCTATCAAGTAAAACTCTCCACTTCTGAAGATGAACCATATACTTCAAAGAGTTGTCGGTTCATCCCATATGTCACCGTTGGATGGCTATTCAGGTTACAACCAAATTTTGGTTCATGAAGATGATCAAGATAATACAACATTTACTACACTTTGAGGCACCTTTAAATATGAAAAAATTCCACTTGGTTTGAAAAATGAAGGGGCCACATTCCAGCAGTCCATGGACATAGCATTTTCCAATGAAAAAGATGTTTTCTTAGTTGTTCACTTATATGACTTGACAATGTTTTCACATTCTAATGATGAAAATTTGACCCATTTGACAATTTTTTTCGAGAGAGTAGGAAGTTCGGAATATCTCTCAACCCAAAGAAAAGTATTTTTTCCATGGAGGAGGGAAAACTCCTTGGTCACATCATTTCCAAGGGTGGGATCTGGATTCACCCTTTCTGTCTTCAAATATTCAACAGATTGATTTCCCTCGTAGAAAAATGCAAGTACAAGAATTCAACGCTAAGATGAATTTCTTACGTAGATTCATTCTAATTTAGCAGAGCATCTTAGCGAATTGACAAATATGTTGAAGAAATATAGTGATGTGAAGATTCTTGGAAATATTTCCATTCAGTCAAGTTTGCCTTGAATACTACCCTGGTTTTGATAAGTCTTGATTATACTAGTGATTTCATAAAATTATCATTTGATTCTGAGCACACTACGAAAATGGTCTTAATGCAGAAAATGGATAAAACAGAGCTACCAGTTACATTTTTCAGTCACAATATCAGAGATGCAACCCTGTGCTACAACATCTTAGAGAAAATGGATATGGATTTGGTTAAAGTGCTGAAATATTTTCGAGTTTACATATTACATTCAAAAACTCTTTCCTATGTACCTAATGTAGCTATGAAATAGTTTTGTAGGTAGACATACCCAGAATATAGGAGAGGAATATGGATAGCAAATTTACTCAAGTATGACCTTGAGATCAATCCCAACAAGCTGATCAAAGGTTAGGGCTTAGCCAATCTCATGGCTGAGTAAAATATTCATGCTCTTGACATCACCTTGATTTCAGCTTTGTCTGAAAATGAAGAAGAAGTGAATCTCATGCAGGTATCTGATATATTTTTGTCATCTCCATGATATTATGATATTTTTTATGTTTTTCAACCCTTAAACCCTCCTGTAGGCATGACTAAGAGTCAAGGCAAATCTTTGAAACTCAAAGTTTCAAATTATTGCATACAAGACAATGCACTTTATTGGAAGGTTCTCGGACATGTGTTGCTGAAATATTTGGTCGAAGAAGAATCTAAGGAAGTGATGAATGACTTCCACAAAGGATATTGTGGGGGCCACCTATATTGGAAGACCATGAACAATAAAATATTGAGAGTGAGATATTATTAGCAGACACATTTTGCAGATGTTTACAAAGAAGTAATGAGATGCCATGAATGTCAAGTTTTTGATGGTAAGAGAAAGCTTCTCCCGTTACCACTCCAACCTATTTAAATACATGCACCATTTCAACAACGAGGCATAGATTTTATAGGCGAGATTCACCGAGAATCATCCACAGAGCACAAGTGGATATTGACATCCACATATTACTTTAGAAACTGGATCGAAGTGATCCTGACCAAGAAAGAAACAAATTTTGTCATCATTCAATTTTTAGAAACTAATATTTTGTCACGTTTTGGTTTTCCTACTAAGATTATGATAGGTAACGCGACAAAATTAAAGTCTAAGAAGATGACTAAGTTTTGGGACAGATCTAGAATTAAGTTGCGACACTATACAACCTACTACCCTCACGGTAATGGATTAGCGAAGTCCTCCAATAAATCTTTGATCAATATCATTAAGAAAATGTTAGAGGTGAATGAAAAAAATTGGAATAAAAAGTTGATCAATGCATTATGGGCAGATCGGGTGAGTTATAAGAATTCTACTGGTATGTTTCATTTTCAAGTTGCATATGGTGTCGATACTGTGTTTCCTTCATCATTACTAGACCTGGTAATGAAATTACTGGAAGAATTAGGGACTGAGAAAAATGAAATACAACGTTGTATTAATTAAATGATACACCTTCAGCGGACAAGGGACAAAGTATTTCTAAATACTTTAAAACTCCATGACAGGATAAAGAAGATCTATGATCATAAAAAAAAGGAAGACAAATTTAAAATAGGAGATGTGGTAGTCCGAAATGAAGAGAAAGGTAATCATGGTAAATTTGAGAATTTATGGAAAGGGCCATATTAGATTTCAACTTGTCAGGAACATAATGCTTATTTTCTTGAAGAGATGAATGGAAAAGAGTGCTTAGGAGGACTAGTTAACAGTAGGCTCTTGAAACACTATCTTTTCTTAAACATATTTCTCGATCAATTTTCCATTTCATTGTAAATATCAGTTACATTTTTTGCAAGTGTGAAGTAAAGAATCATTGGAGTTCTGAGCCCAAAGTGAAGGCCATGGAGCTTCACTAATTCTTTGCCATTTTTAAAAGTTCAGTTTTCAGTCAAGTAAGTCAGTATTGAGTCAGTTTTCACTCATTTGAGTTTGTATTGAGTTAGTATATTTTTCCAAGTTATTAGTTTTCAGTCATGTTTTTCAGTTTGAGTTTTTGACCATATTGGCCTAATGGAAGAGGCACTGATATGCAAAATATTTAGCTCTATGGTTCTTGACAACTATTTCAGAGCTATTATCCCCAATAGGGCCAATTTTAGTGTGAGTATTTTCATCCTACCATCAGTGATAAAAAATAATATTTTCATATCATTTTAGGAGTTCCACTTAGAAATTTTTAATCATTCCATTAGGTCATGCAAAACATTTACTCATTGATGCTAGTCTTAGTCCAAAAAATATCACTGCTCCTCAAAAATTTATACTTGTTGTCCCACCTTGATGTCTTTCTAAGCATACTTCAGCCATGAAATTCCATTTTGTCATATCACCATGTCAGTCAGTTCACCATGAAGTTTCGTCACTCAAAGTCTTCATTAAGTCCCTAGGTTTTCATTTTTCAAGGTCTAAATAGAACGCCATTTAATTGCATAAGGTTAGAAAAAGAATGGGAGTGATCCAAATAATATTCCTTTACGATATAAAGATGATTTAAAATAATATAAAAATGGTTTGCAAAGTTGTAATTTTGATTTAAAGTGTGATTTTAATTCTGAAATGTAATTTTATTTAAAAAAACATAGATGTAATTTTATTTTATTTTATGTTAATATATGTTAATTATATGTAATAATTTCTCAATTTCCCAATGCTTCCAATTGATTTCCATATGCCAAGCACATCAAATTTCAAAATACAAAGAGTTCCTACTCTAGCATGATCAATCTGCAAAACAAACAAAAAGAGTTAAATGGTATTTTGCAAATTTTTAAAAGAGAAATTAAACATTGCAAAAGTGGGTTTCAAAATCAGCAAAATCAAATTCCACAAAGTATTTGAACCCAAATAACATCAATTCAAACTTCATTTTCTCTTGCCATCATCAAGAAACCTCAGCGAGTGCACGAAAATTCTAGAAGGAAGGAGAAATTTGGATAAACAGAGTCAGGCGTTGTGCTCCTAAGTTTGGCGTTGTGCCCCTGAGTTTGTCATTGTGCCCTTGCCTTAGGCACTATACCCTTTCCTCTATCGCATCGCCCTTACCTTATGTGCTGCGCTCTTTCCTGAATATTATCGGGAACTTCAAAACTTGTGCTATCACCTTTAAATATTCAGCCAAAGTACTCCACAACCTCCAACAATAAATTATGTTACCATTTGCACCATTCCTCTCCTCATCAAGTCAATTTTTTGGTGTTTGAGCATGTTTAAAGAGTTGGTGTCTATTTTTGAGTTTGAAACCCTAGTATCATGCCTTAAATCACAATTTCATTTCAATTTCACTCCTTAGAACTTTCATTCCCTTCCCACATCATAATTTCCCTATCCTCACCCACTATATCATAATATCATTTCC
Source organism: Pinus albicaulis (assembly GCA_034641835.2). Classification (NCBI taxonomy): domain Eukaryota; kingdom Viridiplantae; phylum Streptophyta; class Pinopsida; order Pinales; family Pinaceae; genus Pinus; species Pinus albicaulis. The sequence goes on from CM076578.1 coordinate 1,626,749,300, forward strand.
CTAAGCCCTTTCCCTTTGAAACCATAATACCTAGGATACTTATTTGCCTATGCTCACAAAAACCCTGAACTTGTAATAAAATTCCCTATCACAAACCCCATAAAAATAATACTCTTTGTCACTTCCCTCATTTCATAAACCCTTTCCCCCATCTCCCTAAATTTCCCCATCCCATTCCCACTTCCCAAAAATCATTCTTCATTATAATTGCATTTCACTAGGGTTTTCACACTAAGACACTATGGAAGAGGATACAAACAAAATCTATAGTGAGGGAGAAGAAAGAGAAGAGAGAAGGATACACAAAGGATGGAAAATCCTTAGACTTGAGCCAATAAATACCAGGGAACTAATGGTATATCCCATGGCAGTGACATGTTTTAAGAATGTAGGATGTTTTGAACTATGTTAGATAGTACAAAAGGGCCAACATCATCCTATGTTAAGCAGGCTATTCATCTCCAATATTCGTTAAAACCAAGTAACCCTTGCTAGTGTCACTTTCACCTTGTCCACTTACATTATATCAGCTTCCACCGTAATCCCAAATGTTGAAAAGAAATGGTTCAAACAAGAAGAATTGGAGGAGCATTATTTTGAGCCATACATCGAACCTAGTCATAAGAAAGAAAGAAAGGGGAAGTTCCCTTTCTCTTACCTGCTAAAGAGATATGCCCATATGATGACAATCATCATGAGATACTTTCCTTTTGAAGGTAGGTTCTCAAAACTTTACACTTATCATATCCAGCTACTCATGAACTTCACAAGGGTCAAGATGCTAAACATACCTTATTACCTATTCCGGAGCATTGACAATATGGCATATATTGTCCAAAGGAGAGAATCTCAACACCAAATGAATAATATCTTTCACCATTCCCTCATCAAAATCATAGTCCTCCATCACCTCAAACAAATCAATATTTCATGCAGTTCTTTCATAGCTAATGACATAATCACTGCTCAACCTATTCAACATGCCCAAGATGTGCCTTTATCATCTCATCCATTCCTCCATCTCATCCCACAATTCATGCATCATTACCAAATCAACCTCCTTCACCTATTTCACCACCATCATCTCCATTTCACATTGAGACTAGGTCACCTAGCAGAGCTAAGATCAATGAGCCTAAGAAGGCTAATGTGGTTGAGATAGAGCCATTCACAAAAAGGTACTAGAGAGGTCACAGACATGTGTTTTCTCCACACATAGTGGAAGGGGCCTTTCCTTCTATATCAACAAAGCAAGTAGACAAAGGGAGCGAAAGATGATAGAGGCACAAATTTAGGCAGAGATCAGACATGAAGAGGAGGACCTCCATGATACAGAACAAGACTTTGACCTTCTTAACCTAGATGAGCATGATGATGATGAGATCATTAGAATAATCATCAAGGATGAATAATCCAAGATTAAGGAGCTACAAACTAATATTTACAGGTCTAATTTTGTCATTTAATTTATTGAGTAGGAGAACCAACAACTGAAAACAAAACATGGCATTGATGAGGTCAAATTCATCAAGGCTCAAATAGAAGAAGAAAAAGAAAAATTATTTCTTTATGAGACATTGGAAACATATCATGAGACAGATGAGGCAGAAGAAAAAGTGCCAAGGAGAAGGCCTAGGACTAAAGGGCTGAAAAGTTCTCTAGAAATAGAAAGGAAAAAAGTGGTTGAGCTCACTAATCAGCTCAATCTGAATGAACAACTTGAATTGGTAGTCAATGAGAACTGGGAGCCATGTCTTGATAGATCTAACCAACACCTAGAGAATCTTTTGGAGAAGGAAAACTGAGATAATGATATACTGAGGAAGAAGGTCAAGAACTATGCCCCGAGAGACAAAATTGTAAAGGCCAAGCTCAAAAGAGCGAATGTAAAAATTAAGGCTTTGACCATGCAAGAAGAGGAAAGGAGCCTTGAAATATTGGCTAAAGCCTCACTTCATGCCTAACCAAATCTTTAGCAGCAAATTATGAAATTTTGAGAAGCTTTTTTGATTTTTTGCAAACCTAGACAGACTTATGACAACTAGACTCTCAAGGGTGCAACACCCTACGCATTGTGCAATTTTTTAAGGAAATTTTAGGCCAAAAGGAGACCAAAAAAAGATGATAAATCACAAGTAAATTCTATAAAACAATGTTTTGAAGCTTTTTTTGGAAAGCTAGCAGGAAAAAAGCTGAAAAAACCCTAAAAAGATAAATGTTCTGCCTCTTTTTCTACCTTCGTGTTGCACCCTTGACAATATTGGAGAGAATAAGTTTTTGACAATGAAAATCAACTCTATGCATAAAATAAGTGTATATTTTGAAAGTAGATAGGGTAGGATTTCAGGAAAGCCATCCTAAGCCCAATTTGGACACATGGAAGGCCTCTAAACGTGGCCTACAACATAGCACGGTGCCCTTGACAAATCTATGAGTTTTGCAGTTTTTACTGCATGTTTGATTTTCACTTGGGAAAATGATTATTTTACTTATTTAATTGATAAAATTTAATTTAAATATCTTGTTTTTACTATTACCTTGGCTAAATAAATTAGATAAAAAGATTCAATAAATTGTACTGAATCAGCTCACTTAAGTTAGGCATGAGTCACTTCGACCTCCCTACACTTGAGATTTCAGTTCATAATTTGATGAAACTTCTTCTCCTCTCATAGATTTGACCCTTGAGGCTGGGATGATTTTTTTTTAGCCCTATATCATGTAGTTTTTCAGTAATTTCGTAGGTTGGAATCAGTTAGACGTTGGAATATTGATCAGAGACTTTATTGTAATTATTTTGGCAAAAGCTTAATAAACGTGTTGCAACTATTTCTTTGGGATACCTGTGGTATGGTTATCTAGCATTATTTCTTCTCTTGTTTCATTTGTGTGAATGTACTATTGGTACATTTTCCATTTCATATCTATTGTATGCTCACTTTCAAGTTAGAGGAACAAAATTCATGTCACATGCTCTGTTTTGGGAAAGTTTTTAGATTATTTTCATCTTTCTTTTAGTTTAGGAAGGATTCATCTTTCATGCTCTTCCTAGCTCCTCATCTATCTAAATCATTCTATCCCAAGAACCCTAATGTGGTAGCCTTATTATCTACCTTTCCCCATTGAATCTTTGGAACCCTAATCCTATTTTCCCTGACCTAGCCTCTTTGAACTAGTATCCTCATCCAAAAACCCAATCAAATCAAATCAAACCCTTGTGCATTGCATAGCTAGCCTAAAACCATAATTTTTCCAGCCCTCTTATTTGTGACCTTATCGAGAGAGCCCTCTCTAGTTTGTTAGGGATAGATACCAAGCCAAAATATTGGTCTGTGGTTACCTCTATTGGGTTCTCTTTTTCAGCCTTAGAGATATGGAGAAGTGATAACAGATGACTACATGTGAAATAAATCTTATTTAATTCACTTGATCTCGCACTAGTGCAAAAAATAGTTACAATGAGTTCAACTGACTTTAACTCACCTAACTAAGTTAATTGATTACTCATGCATTAAACTCATGCACTTATCTACAACTTGAACTCTAAAACACATAGAATCACTTTGCATGCCTCACCAACTACCCTCAACTCGAATTCCATGAGCTAACTGGGTTTATCATACTCAAGTAACTATTACAAGTGATTATGAGATAAGATTACATTTTATTTTCAAGTTTAATTAACGTATAATTAAGTTAGAAACATTTACAATTTATTAAATAAATTGAATTTCACACTAATGTATTGCTAGGACCCATCATCACACGACCTATGGTCCCACACTAGTGTAGGTGCTGTCATGTTGTTTCTGGATGCCAATTTCACTGTTTCTTGTTTCAAACTTCAATAATATTGGACAATGAAATGAAGTTGTTAAATGAAAGAATTGGAACACTATGAACATGGAAAGAACTATGTTCAAAGCTAGAAACTTTTGTAATGATTTATGGACTAGATTTGTCATTTGTTTAGACTTCATATTGAATAGATATCAAACACATATAATGAAATGTAAATGTCCATAAGACACATGGTTTAGTACAAGTTTATGTTTCTCATTTTAAAGTTTTTTGTTGTATTAATTATTCCCATGTTCTCGAAGAGCTAAGGATAAAACTTGACAATAGAAGTGAAAAATACATTCTCATTGAATACAATCAATAGTTCAAAGCCTGTAGGTTATATAATTTGGTCATTAAGAAATTTATGGTGAGAAAATATGTAAAATGTTTGGAGAAAAACATTGGAGTGATAAAGAGAATGAAGGGAAAGATGAAATCCATTTTTCCAATAGTTAAATAGGTGAAATGTTTAGAACAAGAATTCCTTCTCGCGATATTTCTAGGGTTATGGGTGAAAATATAACTATATAGTTATTATTCCAACGTAGATTCAACAAATTCCATGATAAATCCATTTTCACGTCATATGATTGTAAAGAAAAAAAGGAAATACTAGATACCATTTTTTGGGATTGAAATGTGTTAAGAATGTCATTAAACTAGGACCATTTCCATGAGAGGTAGTGGTAACTGACTAATTTCTCATGATTTTTGAACAGTCCACTTAGCACTCATTGTATCAAAGGAAATACTAGATACCATTTTTTTGGATTCAAATGTGTTAAGAATGTCACTAATCTATGACCATTTCAATAAGAGGTAGTGGTAACTGACTAATTTCTCATGATTTTTGAATAGTCCACTTAGCACTCACTTCATTAGGTGGTGCTCAAAAGGGTGAATAAGTTGGATTGAAACTAGTGAAATGAATCACATAGTGTCAATCATCACTTCCGAGGTTTTCACCTAGTAACCAGAATTTCCCAGGTGGTCACCCTTCCCAAAAGTCCTTTGGCTCAAGCACGCTAAATTGTGGAGGTTTCCCCAACGGAAATACTATCAATACCCCAAAGCTCTTGCAACAGTTGGTGATACCAAGCGAACATTGAGAAGAAATTTCAATGGATTTTATTATAGGTTTACCAAATTCTAAATTAAACATTGTCATTATGGTAATCGTAGTCCAAATGAAAAAGTATTCCCACTTCCACTCTCTTTCTCATAATTATAAGCAAATATTGTGTCAAAAGAATTCATGAAATAATCCAAAAGCTACATGCGATACCAAATATTATTCCAAGTGACAAAGATTCATTTTTTAATAGAATTTTTTAGTCTAAATTATTTTCTTATTTGTGTGATCAATTGACTTAAAGCTCATCTTAGCATCCTCAATTTCATGGGATAACAAATACTACGAGTAAATGTTTAGAAATATATCTACTTTGCATCGCATTTGATAAAAAAAGCAATCATTCAAATTGTTACCCTTGGCAGAGTGGAAGTACAACACATCCTCCCATTCTTTATCAAAAAATGTCACAATCTATGGAAATTTATGGATATAATCGTCCATCCTCAATATCACCTTCAAAAGGGACAATAAAGGCTCAAGAAGTATATGATCACATATAATACCAAGAAGAGGTTCTTGAAGTATTGAGTAAAAACTTAATTGTGGAACATAATGGGATGAAACAAGAATCAAATCAAAATCGCAGTGATAGGGAATTTGAAGTGGAAAATTGGGTATTTATGAAACAACCATATAAAAATATGCCACAAAGGAACAAAATAAGGATCATAAATTAACTCTGAGGTATTATGGACCCTATAAGGTGTTGCATAAGATTGGAAATATAACTTACAAATTAATGTTTCTTCCATCTTCATGTGTACATTTAATCCTCCATGTTTCTTTATTAAGGAAGGAAATCAATGACAAGATCTCAGTCAAATATATTCTACTAGATATTAGTGAAAAAATAAAAAAAAATAGTAGAACCATAAACAATTTTGGAAATAATAACTAAGGAAATGAGAAATTTATAAATTACTAAGTACTCAACAAACAGAGGAACCAACTAGTGGAAGAAGTGACATGGGAAGATAATTTTTTCATGCATAGATACCCATAGATAAGTTTTGAGTACAACCATTCTTTGAAGACGTGGGGCATGTTAAGCCCTATATCAACTTAATATTAACCCAAAAACCCATTATTAATCCCTAGTTATTGTGTGATTACATTTATATTATGATATTTTTATGTGGGCTATAACCCCTCATGGTGTCATTTTATTGTAATTCTACCCTTTGTTTCCTATATAAAAACTAAAGAGAGCTAGTCTTGGGATGGCGAAATATTGTGTTGTATATTTTATTCATTATAAAAGGAGCTTTCTCCTAGAAGTAGAAGTTAAATATTGATTTGTTGCAATTTTAAGGCACCCGGATAATAAAAATATGGTTCTAGCATTGAAATTAAGGAATTAATTTGGTCACTCTACACATTATCTTGAAAATATTGAGGTTATATACATGAATAAATATATCTTTTTTCTTTGGAAATTTGAAGGAAAACATAACTCCAGGAAACCCTACTGTTTGTGTTCTCCTTCACTTTCATATATCCCTTACTTTTGTTTATTTATGAATGATTCTATATTGATTGGTATTTATTTTCTATATTCCTTATTTTTATTAATTCATGAATTAAATAAATACCCTAGATTAAAGTTCGTTGTAAAACATAATTAAATAATAATTAAAAAAAAAACAAGTTCTCATTTTTTTTTTTAATTTTTAATTTTTGTACAAGATTTGAATAAAACAACTACATAGTTGAATTCTATGAAAACTTTGAGCTAAATTCATATATATATATATAATGAAGAATAAATGGTTGATTGAAAATTAATTTTTTTTCGGTGACATCTGCATAAATTTCTTTTTGTAATACATTTAGATATGGAACTTTGATATATATTAAGAAAAAACTACTCGATCAAGAATTCTCTTGCATTTATTTATACATATTGACATGTCTGTAAGATATATTCAATCTTCTATTGTTTTTGAAAATTTATGCTCTAATTTTCTCTTTTATTCTATTATTATTTATTTGTTTTGTTCATGTCTTCTCCGAAATGCGTTCTTTTTGTTGATACATGATTTTGATTATGATATTTAAGATTTATATATGTTATTTTGTATGTATCGGTCTTCATATTTAAATTATACTTTACTTGCATCTTCTTTCCTTCCAGAAATATGATTTCATCTCGTACCCTATGCTAGTTTGTGTGAAAATTGTTTTGGATGTTTGCTTGTTTGGTGATACATCTTTCTTTTATTTTTATAAAGTTGTGATCTTGATATAATATCTTTAAGTTGTATTTGTGTTCTTCTCATTTTTATTATTGCATATAAACCCAAGTTACATGAAAATTTAGGTCATGATCACTTATATCACATTTAAGACTTTTTTCCCTTGTAGATCATTGTAGGTTTATTTTTCTGGTCACTTACATTAACTTAAAAATTGAAAATTTATTTGTGTTTCTTCTCAGTTTTTTCTTTGTCTAATTTTGATAAGAATACTTCACATATATACCTTTTAAAGTCCTTTTTTTTGGTTTTTGATTTTTTTTGTTCTTTTGCATTTGCATCTTAAGAGTGATTTATTTGATTTATACGTTTTTCAGTGAATCGATTTACTATGATAATATTTTGAATATCGAGAGGTTATTGAGATAGGTTATGATGTATTTACATTTTTATTGGAAAAAGAAATAACTATGTACCTTTATTTTATCTATTTTTCATCGAATTGGAAAATAAATTTCACTCTAAATTTAGATTGCATTTTGTATTGGTATTAGGTCTCTTTAAAGAAAATTTTAGTTGCACTTTCTATCCTTGAGTAATCAACATGCTAAAAGTAGCATTAATAAAATAAATTATATGTTTTTGGTGATAGCACAACAACCATAGAGGGTAGTTGTAGAACCTTAATGTAGAATTGGAGAGGACACTCTTGAATGTTGCAAAACTAAAAATAGCTTGAATCGTGAGTGTAAATATATTTACACGTCATAGAATTTATAGGAAGCTCATCTTACATAAAAATTAAGAACATGGTAACATTAGGAACTTGTGGAGTGAAATACCAACTTGACCTTGGGTATACCCGTTTGGTACCTAGACCCCCCAGCCCCTACCCTGCCTGGCCAACCCAAACCTTATCTTGCTTTGACCCTAGTTCAATCGATACCCATGGCTTCTCCCGCTGCACCTGTACCTCAATCCCCTCATTATGAACCACCCACTATGGCGAACATGTCAGGTTCCACTAACCAAGCTCGCAGGGGGGCTTCCAAGGAAAAAGCTGCCCCGACAAATTCTGCCCCTCCTCGACCTCCAAAGCATCCCATCCAGTGTGCTTTGTGCGATGTTGTCAGGACATGCTACCCATACTTGCCCTAAATTAACACATCTCAAAAACATGGTCAATGAAACATTTCCAGAATCTTCTATTCTTGAAGTCTATGTCACCATACTCGATTCTCTTCCTAAACTTAAACACTTGCACACCAATCACCCTTGTTCTTTGTGTGATTTCCATGGACATTACACCCATCTTTGCCCCCGCCTTGACGAGTATCGCGCTTCTTTAGCCGCATACCACCAATTCGAAGGCGCACTTTCCCGTCATCCTTCTTCCCTAACACTAGACCCCATGTCTCCCTGATTACCATTCCTCATCCTGATACTAAAATAACTAAACCTTCAGCCACTATTTTCTACCTTTCCTCATCCCCGCGTTTCCCAGCAACCGACCCCTTAGTTCCTTCCCCCGCCGGTTCGCTCAACCACTCATCTGTTCGCCCCACTGTCACCCCTCATGCCGACACACATGTGATCCTTCCCCCTCAAAATTAGGTGTCTCATATTTCTACCTCCTCAGATCCTCCTCTTCCTTCCACCCTTCCCATCTTTCAGACCGATGAAGACATCATGGAAGCCATGACCGCACCTGAGTTTCCGTGGGACGATATGCAGCATATTTCATACTTCCTACCACACCAATCCCATGACCAATATGCCCTCTAATCTAAAGACCTCATTCCCGATAAAGTTGATTGGTTCAAAAACCCCATCCTTGCACCTGACACTTTCGAAGAAGGCCAATATGGCTAATATCTCTCCTACCATCAAAATAGACATTTCTGTCAAACCAGGTATTGAAGAAAATATCACCATGGGTGCCCAATGCACTCCAAAAGAAATTGAAGCCTACACCAAACTCTTCAAAGAATTCAGTGATATTTTTGCTTGGTCATACTCAGAAATGCCCGGACTCGATCCTGCCATTGTCAAACATCACATCGACACATGGCCTAATGCCATTCCGGTCCGTCAAAAGTTGAGACCCATTCATCCTTCTAGACCAGAAGCCATCAAAGCTGAAATCGATAAGCTCCGGCAGGCTGGTTTCATTTACCCCATTGAATATACCACTTGGGTGTCTAACCCAGTTCCCGTCCTCAAAAAACAAGGCACCATTCGTGTTTTCACCGACTTTCACGATCTGAACAAAGCTTGTCCCAAAGACGACTTCCCCACACCATTTATTGAAAAAATCATCGATGAGTGTGTGGGGCACGAGATTCTCTCCTTTATGGATGGCTTCTCTAGATACAAACCAATTGTTATCGGTCGTGCTGATTAGCTTAAAACCACATTCATTAGTCCGTGGGGCACTTTCGCATACCGAGTCATGCCATTTGGCCTTAAAAATGTCGGCGCCACCTTTTAATGAGCCATGTATTATTTTTTTGATGACTTAGCTCATATTATCCTTGCCTATTTAGACGACCTTACTGCACATTCTAAACATCGAGCACAACACCTTCATGACCTACATACCATTTTTCTCCAATTTCGCAAGCATAACATTTGCCGTAATCCATTGAAATGTGTCTTCTGTGTTCCCGCCGGTCGTCTCCTCGGCTTCATCGTGTATAAATATGGGATAACTCTCAACCCTTTGAAGGTTCACGCCATTCTTGAACTTCCTATGCCTCGTACCCTACGCTAACTACAAATTATCCAAAGCAAAGCTAATTTTCTTCACCGATTCGTTCCTGACTACGCCGCTACCGCACATGGCTTCCTTAGACTTCTTCACTCTCACACCCCTTTTTTCTGGGATACATATGCTCAAGAGTCTTTTGATGCCCTCAAGCATGCTCTCACATTCGTTCCCTTGATCCATCCCCCTGACTTTGACCGATATTTCATCCTATATATCTTTGCTTCCACCTATTCGGTTGCTGGTGTCCTTATCCAAGAGGATGATAATGGTATCGAACATGTGATCTATTATGTCAGTAAGAACCTTGCTGGTCCACCGGTGTCCTACTCGCATGAAGAAAAAATAGCACTAGCTGTCGTGTTCTCAGTCCAAAAACTACGTCATTATATCCTCATGCGTTCCACCAAGGTTGTGAGTGATTCCAGCCCCATACCTTCCTATTGAGTCGCCGCATCCCCAGTGGGAAGTATGCTCGTTGGGTCGTTATCCTTCAAGAATTCGACCTTGAATTTGTCACCCCAAAAATTAAGAAAGGTTTATTCCTCACTGAACTCATTTCTGATTTTCCTACAAGGATGTAAGATACTCCCATTAATGATGCTCTTCCCGATGAAAATTTGTTTGCCATCACCACCGACGATACTTGGTACGGTGAAATCCTTACTTACTTGCGAACCCAAAAGTTCGCCCTTCATCTTGATCGTGATGCTCAACGACATATCCGACACCAAGCCTCTCGCTACCTTCTAATCGGTGATGAGCTTTATCATCGTGGAGTATATACTTTCCTTCGTCGTTGCCTCACACACGCCGAAGCCGAGCAAGTCCTCAATGCTTGTCATAGTGGCACTTGTGGTGGCCACCTCTCCGGTCTCTCCACCGCCCCAAAAATCATGCGTTCTAGGTATTTTTGGCCTTCCCTCTTCAGTGATTTCATTGAAGCAGTCAAACACTGTTCCAATTGCTAACACTTTGCCCCCAAGGCGTGAGCTCCTCCTGCTCCTCTCCATCCTGTCGTCACAGTTGGTCCTTTTTGTAAATGGGCCATCGACTTTATGGAATGTCGACCTCCCTCTGCTGGTAACCACAAATATATCATAGTGGCGGTTGACTATTTGACTAAATGGGCCGAAGCAATTCCAACATTCAACAATACGGTAGCCACTGTAGCCCTCTTTTTCTCTAACCATGTCATTTCTCGATTCGAAGTTCCAAAACAGTTAGTCTCGGACCATGGACGACATTTCGAAGATTAGATTTGGCATGAGATATCCTCCCTATTAGGTTTTGAGCACCAAGATTCATCTTCCTATTACCCCCAAGGTAATGGCCAAGTTGAAGCGGTCAATAAAATTCTTAAGACCATGCTTCAACGAACGGTGAATAAGCACAAAACCTATTGGCATCTAATGCTCTTCCCTGCTTTGTGGGCTTATCATACTTTTGTTAAAACCACCATCAGTTTCACTCCTTTCCACCTTGTCTTTGGCGAGGAGGCAGTCTTACCAATCGAGTGTGAAATACCTTCCCTTCACTTGGCCGTCGAACTTCTCCCTGATACCTAACCTCTAGAAAAATGACTTATCATGCTTGAGCGCACCTCTGAGGACTGTTGTGTTTCATTACAAACTCTTGAAGCAACCAAAAATCCCACCAAAGCTCAGTATGACCACAAAGTCCACCCTCGTACCTTCGATGAAGGTGACCTTGTTCTAGTATATGACCAGGCCCACGATACCCTCGGTCATGGGAAGTTCGACTCATTATGGCTAGGTCCTTATTAGTAAAGACCTTGGTAAGGGGGCATATATTTTAGGGGACTTTGAAGGCCACCTCCTTCCTAATCCTCGCAATTCACTCTATCTTAAGAGATATTACCCTTAGCATTTTCCATTCGAAATGCATGTTTTATTTTCTTCTAGATAGCTAGCACCTGTTTGTTTTGCATTTCGCTACTTCACCAGGACACCTATCATCCACGGAGCCTTAATTCACCCCCCCTCAAAATTGGATTTTCTCACTTACAACACCTGTCATCGAGAGCACAACCTTGCCTCTATACTCATTCTTGTTTGTGTTAATTTCCGTCATGATATACCATTTTTTACTCATGTTTTTTATGATCCCCTTTGGATCATACCCCATTTCATTATCATCATTAATGTTCGTTTGTTTTCCACTCTACTATTTTCCCTCGTGCCTTAGTTGGGGTTCCCTTATTGCCTCACCTATGGTGGACCTACTTCTGTCGACATCAACTCATTTAATCCAGAAGCCAGCTCTAGGGGGAAGTGTGCCTTGGTTCAAGCTCTTCTCAGCATGATCGTGATCTCTACACTTGATGGTCTAGTAATGCAACAGCAGCTATTGGTGATTCTCAGGCGTGTGTGAAATGTCTCAACCGTCATGAGGTGGTGGCCCTGCAGGTAGCCCCCCACATGCCCGGATGGCGTCTTCATTTCCGCCCTTGACGCAGATCCTCTCATTTGATGATATCAACCTCAACTGCTTGTAGCGCCTCTTAGATTTGCATGTATCAGTCAGATTTTGCGAGCCCTTCCCTGTGTGTAGGGGGCATTCGGGTGCATTTTTTTCTCATGTACTAAAATATTCTTGTATAAGTCTTTAAGGTTATTCCAAGCATCGCATGTATGTGGGATCCATCATTTTATTTATATGGCTCATGTTTAGGCCAGCACATGCTTCATTGTTGCGTTCCTTGGTTTTTTGGGCGCCTTATTCTTTGTATTATTGTATTGACGGGCATAGGTATGCCTGCCCCGCTGCCTTTAACACTGGTACCACTTCATCACTTAGAGACTTATTTCACTTGTAAGTCTCGTCTCCTCCGGGTCTAGTCCTTTAGCACATTCGACTACCTTGCATTTCTCTCTCTCACTCCCCTCTTGATGCCTAGTGATTGAGTTCTTACAACGTACTTCTGTCATATGATTTGCTCCTAACACTCGTATGTTGGGGGGCAATCTATTTTTTTTGGTCATCTAACCCCCTATCATTAGATGAGCCCAAGTACACCATGTAAGACCAATTTTTCCCTAAGTAAAATTTATTTCACCATGTAAAATAACGTTTGTCTATATTTCCTGGTCATATTTAACCCAAAACAAGGAAATTAATTAAATAAATCATTATTTATTTAATTATTTCCTAGGAATAAGTTACTCAAATCATTATTTAAATAATATTCCTAGTTAAATTTGACTAAATCATTTTTAAATAATTAAATAAATCATTATTTATTTTCCCACCATCTCCCTAAAATAATAAATAAATCATTTATTTATTTATTGTTTATAAATAAAGGAATTGACCCAAGTCAAAAGACCTTTTCCCTAATAAAATATTCCTAAAGGGTGATTCTAGAATTTGATTAATAATATTTTATTCATGCACTGAGTTCTAGAACACCCCAATATTTTGTTATAAATAGAAGGGTTTTCCCCATTCATTAGTCACCTCCATTGCATTATATCACTCTGGATCTACTCTTGGTCACCATTTTCCATTTTTATCTTGCGAACTCCCATTGAGTTCTATATTTGTCTGGGTTTTGTACACCAATAAGAGAGAGGAATTTTAGATCTAAAACACTGAGGACTTTCAAGAACCCATCCCATTAAGGAGAACCGGAAAACACCTTTCTTATTTTCCTCTCAGGTGCCCCATTCTTTAATATAATATAAAATTCTTTTAAATACATTGTTCTTGTCTTGTCTATTGGATGCACGGAGCCATATAGTATTTTATCTGCTTATTGTCTTTTGTTCTTAGATCTGGATTTGTGCAGCAGACTTAAAGATATTTTGTAGCCATAATCGATGTCAGGGCTATTTGTTATGCATAGCTAAAGTGATCTTTTATGATGAAACATTCATACTAACAACTAGTGTTTATTGGATTTTGTTATTTAATGTGGATCTTTTTGGGAGATGTGGAACTTGGTTTGATAAATATTTTAGGAGACTTCTATCTTAGATACCCTACCAACGCGTATCACTTTGATCACACATATCCCATTCATCGTTTGATTGTGAGGTAATAACCATAATAGTTTGTCATTTATGACTCTTACCTTGGTGGCTATGGGTGGGAAGTCCCCATTGACCTGAGGTAAACTTGAATCACCACAATAGTGTTCCTAGAGGGTGATTCTCATCTCCATTGACGTGATTTCCACTCATTAAAGCTAGTATAGGGAGTCGAGGTAAAGTCTTCTCCAATATTTCATTGGTCCAATGTCCTTGAAAGATTGATCATCAAAAGTTTCTTGGCGTTTAGGAGGTACCTAATAGCTATTTAATTGGTTTCTTTTTGGATCTCCTAAGACGTTTTATAGTGCATGTTGTTTGGTCCGAATCTACTTGGTCGTCAGAGTGTCTAAATGAATTAATTAAATAGAAAATAACTATCATTGACCAAGCTATTAGTCATCTCATTGATTACACAAAATTTCTTCTAAAGAGAAGTCTCAAGATGAAAAAGATGTAGGATAACTCTCCTATCAAAGTGGTTAGAGAAAACTAGAGTAGGGAGTGTTACCGTTGCTTCGCATGGGGGAGACAAAAGTTGTATATGAAAGCATACCACCACACATCAACCCAACTTTTACTAATCCTGTTCATCTTGTACTTGTATAACTGAGTGCCTATTTCATAAATCATTTTTCCTTATTTTTTATCAAATTTTTGGTGAGAGTGGTATTCTAGCATGGGTAAAATGCGTCCCTTTCCACCATCTACATCACGAATTTCATCTTTGATGTCTTAATTTCCACCGAACAATGCGAAAAGGGCCATTTTTTTTTTTTTGTGACAACTCCTTTTACTTCACTCTAGGGAATTCCAATAATTTCTTCTACAATCACTAGTACTTTCACAAGCGTATTTGTATACATACATCCATCCAACTTTGTGTTTGGTATGGGTACAAACAAAATTCAACCTATAGGAGTTGTGTGGTTTCCACCTAGTTTATCTATCCCTATGGCTACGATCTCTAGCTTGGTTCAACCATTTTCAGGGAATCTGTTGGGAGGATCTACATTTTTTCATAGTGATTTTCAGAGCAACAATTTTTTCTAAGAAACTTATGTTCCATGGGGTAGTTTCGTGTCAGGAGGAATTCCCTTGTCTAGAGGTTTTAATGGCTTTCGAGGGGCTAGTTTACTGGGGGAAATATCCCTGCTAGTACCACTATGTCCACGAGTGTTTCCTCTTACGATGGTGTCTTTGCACTAGCTGATCATATTTGTAGTGCTAGGTACAATCCCATTAGTATTCATGCTTTTCGGAGTTCCTTTATCCTTGGGGGAAATCCTCTTGAGGGCATAAGACTTTCACTACTATCAATGGTGTGGTCCAACGTTACAAAAACTTAGGTCTAACCATCACTTTACTCAGCTCTGAGTTTCTAAAAACAATGCTACGTGGGAACCACAATGTGTGTAGGTTCATTTCCACCTATAAACCCTTTCAATCAATGGTAACTTCCTTTTCTAATATATCTGAACCTGCCAAATTTGGAAAAACTAACCAATAATCCCATATGAATGGATAAAATAACCAATAATTCCATATCGGTCATCCATTCTCTAGCAAAGTCATATATAAGCTTAAATTTTCCACATATTCTTTTTACCCCTAAATCATTGACGACTTTAGTGTGGGTGCAACCGGGTTTGATCTAAATTCATATTCTCTCCATGGTAACGTCTCACAATCGATCCCTTAGTTATGATATGGAAGATTAGGGTGACTTTAGTTATGATATTGAAAATTAGGGTGATTTTGCAGTGAACATACTTTTTTTCCAGAGAAAAAAATGTTTTTATTTATATATATAAAAACAGTACGTGATGCATAGATAATCACAACCCATCACCCCAAACCGAACAAAGGCTTGCATGGTGCAGTCATAGCATAAATCAGAATATAAACTATATAAGTATCAAAACACATCATAAACTCGGAACATGGTTCATGGAAGTCCATCTGGGACTTCGGATAATCATGAAATGCATCATAAAAACATAAAACTGATTCTTCCTCTGGCAGCGAATAGGATCATCAAATAAAAACCAACAAGAGAGTTCTCTCTCGCTTGTCATAGAAGTAAGTCTCACCTAGGTCCAGAGCATGAAAATGTAACATATAATACACTCGCTTGATGAAAAAAAATCCATGAGAGGTATGATTCAGACAAAAAAAAAACAGAACTGCTCGCTTGATAGATTGATAAGGAGAATGACACCTGCCAGTGTAGGAGAGAACATAAAAGAACATGGAAAGGAAAAATAACACGCTCGCTTGATGAAGAAGCAACAAAAAAAAGAGATACCATCAAGGAATCGGTATTGAATAAGAATTGCATCTTCAAACACCTCTGTAAAGGGAAATATGTAGGCTCCCAAGTAAAGAAACAAGACCTTTTTTAGATAGATCATCAGCCCTGGAATTTAACTCCCTGAAAATGTGATTCCAAGACAATGATGCAAACTTTGAAGTCAAATATTTCACCCTGTCACTCAAGCCAGTAGCACCCTGAATAAAAATGTATCCATTACCTGAAAAACCCTGAATTATAATCTTAGATTCACCATAAACATGAGCATCCTTATTTTCCAGGTAACATGCGGCCATCCAGAGTCCGCTCCATAAGGCCAGTAATTCTGCTCTTTTGTTTTTCCCAGGCCCGCCATACCAGCAAATGTGATATCTAACTTCATCACAGAGTTTTAGCCTAGCTCCGCAACCACAGATTCCTCCTTGTTGGCCCCGTCAAAGAAAATTTCCGAAAGTGAAATTTGGAGTGGTGCATTTCTAATCAAAAAATCCCTTGTTTGATGGACATGCAAAGTCACTTCAGGCATCCATCTCATAATTAAAACATAAAGCATAGACAAAGATGAAAACGTACCATCAAAAATGATGTGATTTTTGGCCCCCCATATTTCCCAAAATATATACAAAGGCATAGGTTTATATAATCCAACTTTGTGTCCCCATACTTGAATAGAGTCTTCAAAGCTTGCCGGATGCCAATCCTGTCTACCCAAGATGGAAGAGAAGAGGGTCCAAAACTTGACTGTGAAGGGACATGTAAAGAACATATGAGATGAGGTCTCCTCTTCTGCTTGACAAAAAGGGCACCTCCCCGGTCCCTGATAACCTCTATGTTGAAGACCATCCCAAGGTAAGATATTTTTCCACCAAAGCAACAAACCAAAAAGAAGGATCTTAGTAGGTATGCCCTAGAACCATAGCTGATAAAAGGTCAATAGAAATTTATTTCTCAAATTTTTAGAAATACTGTGGAGGTAGATATCCTTTACTATTAATTCACCCTCCTTAAGACGCCCATTCCATATGATTTGGTCACCTCCCCCGTGGTAGCATAAACCTGCTAGGCTCAAATTCTTTGCAATCTCATCCCATTCCACAGCCTCCTTTGCTTGTAAACCCATACTTCTCCTAGACTTCCAAATTGGGGATCCCAACATCCAACATTCAATTGTCTGATAGAGGAATAAAATGCGTCTATGCGTTAATCTGTGGAGAAAACTACAGTTAGTCAATGGTAAGACAACCACCCCTTGAATCCGATCCCCGCCCATCATGATATTTCCAAATCTCCAACAGAGTCTATCGGCCATAGCATGAGCAATTTTAAGAAAGCTTCTCCAAATCATCGATGTGGAGACAACTTTCTTCATATTCATCTACAAATGTCCTTCAACGATATGCCTCCACCATATTTGCATTGGATGATAGAAGACCACATCCCATTTCCATTTAACCCTCTCCATAAATATTTTGTCAGCAAAGCCTTGTTGAAGACTCTGATGTTAAGCAATCCCCAACTCCCAATTTTTTTGGGAATCGAGATGGCATCCAATCCAACAAGATGAATTTTCCTCTTATCCAACGAGATGAATTTTCCTCTTATCCAGAAATCCCGACCATATGAGAGATCCCGACCATATGAGTGCATTAGTTGGGAAAATGTTAGAGTGCATGTCTATTTACATGGGGCTTCTGCCCAATTGTCTTTTCGCACGAGGGTTTAGCCAGTTACAATTGTCTTGCTGCGTTAGGGTTTGGCCAGCTAATAAAACAACCACGAAGTTTATTATGAATGATATCGAAATGTCCTTGAGTTGGAATTAAGTGAAAGATTATGTTAATGAAAATGAATTAACTGCTGGAATGATCATTACATTGTCGTTCTCTGAAATCCATTCCCTAAAATGCGCCTACAGTGTTTTCAGAAAAGCCAGCCAGTCTTAGCCGTCAAAAACAACCGGTCCCAATACACGCCTCTTGAACATACCTATCAATGACAAGATTGCTTGACCTCATCCGAATTAAGAGCCGATAACATTCAAGAAAATGTGTAACTCATGGACTTGCCATTAGATTCGACTAAAAAGTCTTTCCACAAGAATCGACTCAGGTCGGTCGAGAACAACCTCGGAGCCAAACATGGAAATTAAATCTTAGTGCAATTTTGAGATAAAGTACATCTCCTTTGACATCAGACTGAACAGATTTGAATGCGCTGGAGACGTTTCGTTGAGAATGTCATCAGTAGGGCAGGGAATTTAGTTAATCAATATTATGTATTGAAATACATGTCCCATATGGCGTAGCTTACAATCCTCGCATACAAATAAAGCAATACCAAGGACAAGCGGTTTGACTTTGTTATGCGTGCGCGTTCTAGGGCTGTACGGTATTTCTTGATATTGTATTTTTTATTAAAAAATACAATTATATTGCATTTTGCATATATCCACAAACTTATGGAATAGGCATGAACGCGTAGACTAGTATTGGGAGAAGATATGTCAGCATCTAACACTTTTCTGTTTTGTATTTGTCTAAGACTTTATGAACGATTTTTTTTTTATATTTAATATAAATTTGTAGTTTTTTTTTTTTTTAAAACACATTTTGGAATGTAGGAACGAATTTAGGGTTTTTAATAGTTTTTTTAATTAAAATTCAAAATTTTAATTTTAGTAATTTTTTTTTTCAATTTAATTAAAAATTATATCAAAATATTCAAACACATTTGGACAATTTTATATAGTGAGTATAGTTATTTATTTAATTAGAATTTTGGATTTTGCTAATTATATATTATATTGCTGGTTTAGGCATTCTAGAGTGTTATTATATTATATAAATATTTTGACTTTATCATAATATAATAAAATAAAAGTAATATTATATTAAAATAAAAATTCTACATAATTATTTTTTTTATTAATTATACTTAAAGTAAATTTTAAATAAAAATAAAAATAACTCTATGTTAAAATAAAATTTGTAAGCTATTATTATTTTTTATTAGTTTTGTTGAGTAGTTAAAGTAAATCTGAGTATTCTGGTTTTTGAACTCTAGGGTTATGACAACCCATGGTATTCATGTGGAATATGAGAGGAATCACACCAAGCTAAATCCATCTTAACTCTATAACTACCAAGGGCCAATAGGTATCAAATGTCATGCAAGATGCACAAGGATTTGATCCCTCTTGGCACTTGGTAGATATAGAGTTAAGATGGATGTATGCTAGTATATATTTAAGTTAAATTTTAAGGGAAGTGCTTATTTCAATTTGAAGAATCAAATTAAATTTAGTTTTCTTAAGAATAATTCTATTATGCAAACCATGAGATTCAAGGTTCTAATTCTGAGTTAGCCAAGCCAACAAGGAAAAAAATGTCAAGAGTTATTTTGATACAAAGATGAGAAATAGTTTAAAATTACATGCATATTTTACACATTATTCCTTCTATCATGTCGAGTTGTATAAAAGTGTCAAACTAAAAATCTTATCCTAAAAAGAGAACATCAAGCTAGTAAGCACACATCGGGTACATTGGTTCACTAGTATTATAGTCTCTATAGAAATGTTATGGAGGAAATTCACTAGGACTATTTACTCTTTCATCCCTTGAATTCCAAACAATGAATCCCCTTTTTTTCTTAAAGGGGAATTGGTCCAATTGTTTAAATCATTACAATTTTCTTTTTAATAAGGCAATTGGTAGAGTTGTTCAAATAATTGCAATGCATTTTTTAAAGATAGTTAAAATATGTTATTGTTTTGCAGATATCATTACAATTTTTAATAAAAATAAATCAAAATGTAAAATAAACTGATTTATAACTATTTCAAATTCCCATCATTCCAATTTTGATTAAAATAAATATAACTTACTAAAATATTTTTCCTGTAGACTGATGATGAGTGGTGCACATATGATTTATGAAGTAGAACACTATTACAAGAAAAGTTCGTATATGCATCAGAATACTCATAATATATGTTATATGTAAATATTGATTATACGATAGTAATATTTATATAATATTATACAAAAGATATGAGATATGATATAATGTTTTGAGTAGAACTGAGGATTTTGTTAATATACCTAGATAGGTACCTATTCATGAATGATCATGTCGTTAGAGAAATTCCATAATAATTATTAGTTAATTGATTGTTATTTATGATTATATATAACCAATCTTCTATGGAATCTTGTAGTTACTAGAAACGTGTGATGAATTGTTATCATAGGATTGGATTTTGCAAATTTCAGTATTTTTTGGAACATAAGTTTTTTTATATTCTGAGTGATACAAATACACAGATTGATTGAGATGTCTTCTCTTGTGATTCAGTTTTCAATAAAAGGTATCATGACTTTATCTTCCCTTAACCTATTTGCGACAATTTCTTGGTTTATTGTAGGTATTTGATTCCCTCCAAGAACATTAGTAATTTTTTTTAATTATTGGATCTTCACATGAAATTTTTGTTGTTTGAACTCAACACTTGAATATGTCTTCACTTCTATTAGATTTGGATTTGTCGGAACTATGAGATTAATGGGATCTATGTTGATTTCCCCTTCTTCAACTTGGACTGCTATGTCTAAGGACTTTGATGCTTGTAAATTTTAATTTCTTTAATTTGAGTGAGTAGACTTTGATTATGGTTTATGAGTTGTAAAAAATCTTTAGTTTTGATTCATCAATATTATTTTCAATGTTTTGACGTTCAATTTTCTCATATTTTCAATCTCTAATTTATTCTAATAAATTTTTATTAAGGGTTTTTAAATTCAAATTTTCTTCTTCCTTTCCTAATAGATTTTTTTTAATTTATTCTCGAGACATTTACTTCTTTCTAATTTTTTCCTTATATGTCTCGACTTCATCACGTTTGCAAGTAATTTCTAACAATGGTCCCTTAGACGCAGAATATCCTCGTCACGTTATTTAGACTTGTTGTAAAAGATGTCTTTGAGATATTTGTATTTATTTTCCGATATATTATTTTTTTAGGCTCTGTGAGTTCTTCATTTCATTTTTTTTTTTTGGATATCATTTTTTGGATTCCACTGCGTTAAGTAAGTCATTCAACTATGACCATTTCCATCTGAGGTAGTCATAACTGACTAATTTCTCATGATTTTTGAATAGTATACTTAGCACTCAATGCATCGGGTGATGCTCACAAAGGTGAAGAAGTGAGATTATAACTAGTGGAATTAATCACATAGCATCAATCATCACTTCCGAGGCTTGCACTCAGTAACAAGGACTTCCCCAAAGGTCACCCATCTCAGAACTCCTCTGGCTCAAGCACACTTCACTGTGGAGTTTTCCTCACAATCAAACCCACTTAGCTTGCTAACCCATTTGAAAAATGTTAGCAAGTATTGTGCCTCATGAACCATTCAAGTAGAGCTCCCTTTACTCTTTGAATTTGAGTATGATGATTTTACGTAATGCATTATGTTATATTTTTATTTTTTTTCTATGTATTACCTTGACGTTTTTCGGCACTAAATAATGATCCAAATGTTGGACAAGATACTTTGCAAGTTCTTTGGATATATATGTGTGTGTGTGTGTTTGTGTGTAATTTTAGCATTGATAACCAGGAATATTGAAGAAACAAAGTGTATTGAAGGAAAAATTCTAATCAAATGAATTTTTAATCTATAGTTTACAAAAAAACATTCTAGGGTGTAAACTAAATTATAGATGAAATGGCCTTTTCACTTTCTAGTTAATTTTAACCAAAATCCCAAAGATATTTTAAAAAACCTGAGTTTAAGTTGTTTAATATTCAATATTATGGTGACCAAAAGTTTATTTCTTCTATAAGTTAAACTACACCTATTTTTAATTTTTGGATTTAATTGTGTTAAAGTAGCTAGTATATTTCATAGACTATATCTCATTTTAATTGTTGGATTTAATTGTGTTTAACTATCTTTTGAGAAAAATGTTATGGCCCATAATTAAGTTACAAGCAATAATTTTGTATCTTATATTTATTTAATCTATTAGTTTTTTTCCATAATTTTTTAAAGCTCATAATTTTGTACTTTAATTTTATCCAATTTATTAATTTTTATTTTTAAGAAAAAAATCATTATGAAATAAAGTTATTTAAAATTAATTTATATTTATATATGTTTTAATTTATATACTGATTAAAACAATAAAAATAAAATTTATTTATATATTTTTATTATATATATATTTTCCCTACGTTTAAAACTTTTTTACATTACACAATAAAATAAAACCCACAAGACGATGAAAGTTTATAATTAAATTTCAAAACGCTTTTTATTATATTTATTCACACTCGAACTGTGAGTTTTGAAATTTGATCTAATTTCAACAAACTGCCTGACAAATGAGCGAGTATCTGCATATACATTTCAGAACTCGAAAATATATTACCATCTATGTACACCACATTATCATCAAACCTATTGTGCATTGTGCCACTGTTCGTATTAACCCAGCCCAGCACCAGCATGGCCATGCCTGCGTATTTGTTAAAAAAATTCTACTGTCTCTGTTTGTCGGCCACAATGAAAACATCGACGTTGAAAGGGCTAATCGTTCCATATTTTATGTCCATGGGCTTTGAATGGATTGTACATGAGTATACTGGTAAAACATCTATAATAAAAATTTAATATTTCAAATAGACAAGCAAACCTAGCTCATTATGTTGGTGTACGCTCTACTTTCCCGATGTACACACTAGTCGATGACACTATGTAACACGCTACATTTGAAAATTTTTATAACGAGACTTCATTACATAAAGTACTCTAAATTTTATAATTAGAACTCCTAAATTATTAGGACATATGACCCTTATAACATTCCTCTTAATACTTTGGACGGTGCAGAGATGTGCAGTTACTCCCAGCCGTTCTTCATAGTCTAAGTCCATATTTTTCTTAATGTTGTCTATGTGATGTAGAACTTTGCTGGTTATCTTTAGAAAATAGTAGTAGGCTCACGAGTTGTTTTGATAGGCCCACAAAATCTTATCTTTACCTTTCCTTCTTAATGTAAACATTGAACTCCATACATGTTCCTCAAATTACCAGAAAATATATTTAGGAGTAATTCATGAAGAACTTAGAGTCAATAGAATCGAAATTTAAGATAATTGATGATTTTTGCTAATAGAATAACATTGTAAGCTATAGATCTCAATTGCAGTGTTCGAGTACATTCCATTTGATCTTTGCCTTAAACTCTGCGAGCAAATGAACATTTAAGTTATGATTTTAATTTTAATTTAAGATAGCATTACTCTTAATTGGAAAATGATTTTGCTATATATAACTTAAAACGATGACTTTTTTTTTTTTTAATTTATTGGGTTATTGTAACATTCAACATAAAATAAATTAAAAATTAAAAACTTACTCTATAATTTTATCTAAAATTACTCCTTGCTCTAACCTTAATTACTTAAAGAGGGACACATGCATGATCATTATACTAAGCAATGTATATAAGGTATGGTTTTGGTTAGATTGGAAACTATTCCATTTGAAACTGTATTGCGCCCTCTCTCCAATATTTGTGGAGGTTTATAGGGTTTTCATGGGTAGTTTCGACTTCCACAGGCTTTCGAGGCCAACCCACGTTCAAACACCCAACCCCATTCTTGGAGGAGGTCTTCCCCACTACTGCAAGTAATTTAATTATTCGGGCTATCAATTTTATTTCTCTCTGGCTACATAATTTGAACCTTCAGGTGTTTTAATTTCTCCGCGAATGTAACACTTAAATCCTGCAGCTCAGAACTCGGATCTGCGGAATAAGTTATCGCTCAGGTATATAGTCCTCAATCTTACTTCCTAATCCATATCTCAATTTCCAGGCATTCTACATTACTAATTTGCTGGTCACTAATGTTCTTCATGGTTTTTGGTTGCAGGTAGCTCCTTAACCCGAAGGTCGAGGACTTTCCCGTGACTTCTCTTCCATGAATAAGCTTATATTTTCTTGCATGTTGTTGATACAATTTCACCCTCTTAGGTACCTCGTAACGTTTCTCTTCTCTACAGTCAAGACTTTGGATTCTTTTCTTGCATGAATAGAGTATTACCCACCAGGGTTTTCGGCTCTTGAGACAAAGCCGTCAAGTGGCTTGTATATTTTCCCTTTATGGGCATGCTTATGCCGAACTCGGCTTACATGCAGACCTTTCTATTAACTGTAACATGTAATGGCCACGGGTCCCATTAATTTTCAATGAAGTTTACTGTGTTTTCTTAGAAACCGTTCTTGTGGTTATGGGAGCTTTGGATAGTATTTTTCTTCGACTCAGTTTAGTATAAATTAATGTTCTTTCTTGTATAATACCTTACGGTCCTTTGTTTCAGTCATATAATTTTTCCCTACAGGTTTTTTCCAATGTTACTGTGGAGGATTATTGGACTCTTTTACAAAGTGGAAAATATTTCCTTATTTGGAATATAGTTCATTGTTTTGTTTATAAATATATATCATGTAAACTGAATTTCATTAGGTATTTCCATGCCCCTGACCGGAATGTGGTTTTAGTCCTCCACTATATTTATATTCTCTGCTATTTACTCTTATTGCTCAGCCTATACTCTGGCTTAGTATTTTTGTAGTACACATCAACTTGCAAGATAATTTAATTTCAGGGTTTTCTCAATTTAAAATATACTAGAAGGGAGGTTTCCTTTATGGATTAGGAATATGACCTCCGTATGCATGTATTTATAGACATGGAGTAATGATGTGTTCTGGGGTTTGAGGTTCCTACCTTGAATCCTAAACTGACATTTCACCTCCAGAAAGCTCTATATTAACAAGGTTTATAGTCCAGCACTATACTTCATTATTTTCTGGTATATCATAATGATTCAAAAACTTATTACAAATTTTATTTTTATTTAGTTATCCTTATTTGAATATTTTACAGTAACTCAAAATATTTGTAGAGAAAGATAAACATAACTATTCATGTAATATGTTTACACGTTTCTCTATAATTTCAAATATATACAATATTCAATTCATTGCTTTTGCATATTTGTTTAGTACAATGTCATTCTCCATAATGCTAGTTAAACATAATATTTGGTGCATTTCTTGTAATAAACTCTTATGTCTAAAACAACCTGAATTAATAGCTTTGGTTACTTATCTAAATTTGAGCTCTACTGATGATGTCCTCCCAACCATTAAGAGAGGTGATTACATCCTCCTCTTCCCCCGTGCTCCACACCTGAGAAGTATGGGTTGACAGAGATTTCTATCAAGACTTGAGGACTCCAAGTTCAATCTACTCCAGAAATCTTTAGGGATGCTGAGTGTTTTCCACTGGTCTCTACCAGCTCAACAAATTCTTCACTCTTCTCCTTCGTTACTGAACAGAACCCCATTTCCTCACTGGGATGTAACTTTTATAGTCAGACGAAAAAGTAACTATTCAAAACTGTCCAACCACTTCTGAGTTCTTGGAATTATTTTTACCATCAACCTTTTTACCTTTATTGAACCACTTTTCCATAAATGATTCTATTTCCAACAAAAAAAAATTATTTCACATTCTTAAATTTATTTCAAGAAAACAAATGTTTCAGCTTCTTCAAAACAATTAAAATGACATAATACTAACTAAACCACTATTCAACACTTAAGTCAATTGTCACAACTTCCCCCCCATGGAAGTAAACACCATCCTCGGTGTTTCACTCCAACTTAGCAAATAATTTTGGATAAGCCTCACGAACAAATCCTTTGCCTTCCCAGGTAGCCTCATCCGAGCTAAAGTGGTTCCATTACGCTTTAACCTGGGTGATGACTCGCTTTCAGAGCATGATTTCTCTCTGGTCGAGTATATGTTGAGGTTCGACCAGAAACTCAACATCCGACTCTACCTCCAATCAACAAAGATTTAGTTAAATTCTCATAAAAATTTTATGCTTCAAGTTAGGATTTCCTAATCTTATCCTACCTGAATACTCTTCAAATGGATTACATGCCTCGGATCATGCACGTGTTGTTTCAGCAGGGAAACATGAAACAAATTGTGCACCAAAATATGGTTGGTTAAAGCCAATCAATAAGCCACATTTCAATGTTCATTTCTATTTGTGCTTGAGGTGTAGGTTCCCCACTATTCCAAGGTGTTTGCTGTGTCGATCCCCTTCTCATATTGTCCTTTACAATACGACTTCTTTTCTGTGCATTAGTATACACACAATTTATCATGTTAGGTGACCCCTAGGGTCCTAGCGTGCGAACACTAATCTGATACCACTTGTAACATTCAACATTAAAAAAAAAAAATTAAAAACTTAATCTATAACTTCCTCTAAAATTATCCCTTGCTCTAAGCTTAATTACTTAAAGAGGGACACATGCATGATAATTATACCAAGAAATGTATATAAGGTATGGTTTTGGTTAGATTGGAAACTATTGCGTTTTGATTAACTCATCTTCTCGCATGAGTTATTATTATTCTTACCTGTGCAGATAATTTATTTGATTTGCAATGTTTATGGTTTACGGTACTAGTTCCAAAGTTAATTAAATTCCACAGATTCAGTTATGTACGTTAGATCTCCTGGAATATATTTGTCACTTACTAACTCTCTAGTTGTACGAGAATTTGGATATATGACTATGTCCTTTGAGTCCACCTTCCTTCCTATCCACCATTCGATCAGTGATGGAGATCGACGGTAAGGATTTCGAGCAGGAAAAATGCATAGGTATTACCTCTGCAACCCTAACTCAATTTCTTCATTTAGCCAAGTCTACGCCATGGTTTTCCCTGAAATATTTGTGGCGGTATGGTGTTGCAGTCTTGCCTCCACCCTCTTCTTAGTGTTTTACATGTATGGGAGAGCATGGTTTATATGATATCAGCATTACCTTGTCGTGGTATGAACTTCGAAAGGGTTTACCTTCCTGTTCTTGATTTTTTGTGGACATAACTGTGTTGCACCCTCTCTCCGGTATTTGTGGAGGTTTATAGGGTTTTCATGGACATTTATGACTTCCGCAGGCTTTTGAGGCCAACCCACGTTCAAATACCTAGCCCCATTCCTAGAATAGGTCTTCCCCATTACGACATGTAATTTAATTATTCAGGTTATTAATTTTCTTGCTCTCTGGCTACACAATTTGAACCTTCAGGTGTTTTAATTTCTCCATGAATGCAACACTTAAATCTTGTTTGAATTCTTTTCCTGCATCTCAGAACTCGGCTCTGAAGAATAAGTTATCGCTAAGATATATAGTCCTCAATATTACTACCTTGTCCATATCTCGATTTCGAGGCATTCTACATTCCTACTTTGTTGGTCACTAATGTTCTTCATGGTTTTTGGTTGTAGGTAACTCCTTAACCGGAAGGTCGAGGAATTCCCATGACTTTTCTTGCATGAATAAGCTTGGATTTTCTTGCATGTTGTTGATACTATTTTACCTTGTCAGGTACCTCGTAATGTTTCTCTTATCTATGGTCGAGACTTCAATTTATTTTCCGCCATGAATAGAGTATTACCAACTATGGTTTTCAGCTCTTGAGACAAAGCCATCGATCGGCTTGTATATTTTCACTTTCTAGGCATGCTTATGCTGAACTTGGCTTACATGCAGACCTTTCTATTAATTATAATGTTTTATGGTCACGGGTCCCATTAATTTTCAATGAAGTTTACTCCGTTTTCTCAGAAATTGTTCTCTTGGTTATGGGAGCTTTGGATAGTATTTTTATTCGACTGAGTTTAGTATAAATTAATGTTATTTCTTGTATAATACCTTATGGCCCTTCTTTTCAGTCATAGAATTTTTCCCTATGAGGTTTTTCCAATGTTACTGTGGAGAATTATTGGACTCTTTTACAAAGTAGAAAATATTTCCTTATTCAAAATATAGTTCATTGTTTTGTTTATAAATATGTATCATGTCAAATGAATTTCATTGGGTATTTTCGTGCCGCTGGCAACACTGTGGTTTTAGTACTCCACTGTATCTCTATTCTCTGCTATTTACTCTTATTGGTCATATTATACTTTGGTTTAGTATTTTTTTACTACGCATCAACTTGCACGATAATTTAATTTCAGGGTTTTCTCACTTTAGATACTAGAAAAGTGGTTTCCTTTATAGATTAGGAAGATTATTGGACCATCTTTGTCCCTATCCGTGTATTTATAGACATGGAGGAATGATGTGTTCTGGGGTTTGGGGTTCCTACCTTCGAACCATGAACCGACAGTTCACCTCCATATAGCTCTAGATTAACAAGGTTTATAGTCTAGCACTATACTTCATTATTTTCTAGTATATCATAATGCTTCAGCAGCTTATTGCAAATTTTATTTTTATTTAGCTATCCTTATTTGACTATTTTACAATAAGTCAAAATATTTATAGATAAATATAAACATAACTATTCATGTAATATATTTACACAATAGTTCTTGCATTTCCTCCTTATTACAAAATACAGTTTTCTCTAGAATTCCAAATATATATACAATATTAAATTCATTATTTTTGCATATTTTTTTACTACAATGCCATTTTCCATAATGCTAGCTAAAAAAAAATATTTTGTGCATTTCCTGTAATAAACTCTTATGTCTAAAACAACTTTAATAAATAACTCTGGTTACTTATCTGAATTTGAGCTCTATTGATGATGTCCTCCGAACAATTAAGAGAGGCAATTACGTCCTCCTCTTCCCCTGTGCTCCACACCTGTGAAGTATGGGTTGATAGAAATTTCTATTGAGACCTCAGGTCCCCAAGTCCAGTCTACTCTAGAAATCTTCAGGGATGTTGAGTGTTTTCCACTTGTCTCTACCAGCTCAACAAATTCTTCACTCTCCTCCTGAGGGACCCCTTTTCCTCATTGGGATTCACCTTTTATCCTCAGAGGAAAAGGTAATTGTCCAAAACTGTCCAATCACTTCTCATTTCTTGGAAATCTTTTTACCATGAGTCTTTTTACTTTTATGGAATCACATTTCCATACTAATTTTATTTCCAAAAAAACAAAATTAATTCATGTTCTATAAATAATCTTTCACAAATAAATAGTTTTTTGAGTTTCTTCAAAAAAATTAAAATGACATAATACTAGTTAAAGCACTAATTAACACTTAAGTCAACTATCAAAATTATTAAATAATAAAAATAATAAAAGTTAAGTACTAAAAACAACAATAACTTATACTTTCGATAAAAAAATCTAGCTAAAACAACTTTATATAATCATAGATAACATTAAAAAAGTTGCCATCAAAACATTAAAAAAATCTTAAAAACAAAATAATTGTAAGAATGTATACTAGTAGTGATATTTAGTAGCAAGCAATGCTACTATGTACCTATAAAAGTTAGAATGTATATTTGAAGTACTGAAATTTAAAATGGTTAATTGTATGTGACCACTTATAGTGCGTCTTAATATATTGCTAGAAGTAGCAATATGTATTGTTATTATTAATTTTTAGAAACACAATTATATAAATAATGGTTATTACAAGTTATATTAAAAAATTATAAATATTAATTAAATGATAAATTTATTTTAAATTATTATTTTTATTAATTAAAAGAATTAATATATGAATTAAACTTTTTGCACATATAAAAAATATCTATGAATATTTTTAATAAATAATTTTATACTTATTTATCATAATTCAATAAGACCAATACCATAACTTATTAATATCAAACAAATATTTTATATGTAATTTAATTCAATTTCATTTTATAACTTTTTTAAAATTAAATTTATAAACAAAAACAACATATTTATTTTCAAATTAAATATGCATCCTATTAAAAAATTTAGATAATAAAGTTAAATCTTTTGGATTCACCTATTGAATTAAAATAAAAATAAGAAACACATTTCAAAATAAACACACTTGTAAATATAAGTATGCTTATCCCACATGTGGGTATGCATGGTGACGACGAGGGAGGGAACTTGTCACAAGTTCATGTTGTATGACCACTTTGGGGGAATGACAGGGTGGGAGTCATTCACTTACCTCACCTCAAGGCACAGTCAATGCAACCAAGTTCTCTCTTGATGACAAACAATTTATACCCGACGCATGACTTGACATGGACTCAAACATTCCTATGGGTCTCTTGGTGCTGAGAAGAATTAGTTTTTGGTGGCTTCGCGATGTTGTGAGACACATGCAAATTTAGAGATCTAGAGGGCATTGCATATTTCTAATAATCATCGTGAGAGAGGGAGTCTGAGCCATACGAGGCGACATGAGATGACATTGTCAACCTCTTCCCCCTACCATGCTGAGTGAAAGCAGAAATTTGATGAGGATATTCTAGTGCACATTCGCAGATTCACAACAGCATGGAGGCGAAGGAGCATCACGACACCAACAACACTCTTTAAGCTATGAAATACCTACTAGCTAGGAATTTCAAGGACCAGGGGGAAATTAAGCACAATTATGAAAGCAAAATGGCAAAGGCTAATAAATTTCCAGTTCATACACAAACGATGCTTAGGAACTTGCCCATGAAAAATCTGAAGGAGAGGGCTCGTCCCACTAGGGACATAAATGCTATATGCACAGTCGGTCAAAAACATAGACAAAGAAGGAAAAGGTGGCATCCAACTACAACTCTCTGGTACTAGTGGAACAACCAATTGACATTCCCAGTAAAACCAACATCGAGAGAAATTTGAAAGATGAACCCTAAAAGGAGCTAAAGGACACCTACAAATCATTCCTCCCTAATTTTTAGAGAGATACAACAACCCATTCATATTCCTACAACTATAGAAACATGCCCAAAAAGAGAAAAATCAACTTGGCAAGGCATCCGGAGAGCCAAATCAACCACCTCAACTCAAATCTCACTACGATAAAGCCCAACCCCATGAGGTATGATGAATTTTAAAGAAATTTTACTCAACGACTTTCATTTACATGTCATTTTTCTACTCTAAATTATCTCGTTTATATCATGTTCTTTTCAGTTTTGTTGTCATACGATCAATGTCTTGCAATTGAAGTCACCATAAAGCCTTTATGGTATACGTGTCATAGGAAGATGACTCTCCTCAAAATCCTCTATATTTTTGCGCTATTGTTCACACTAAAGCTCAAAGCTGTGGGAGAGACCTTCTAGTCTCCCTTTCATGGGCAGGGTCCACAATTCGCTCAAGACTACATTTGGTACCATTATAAAGCGTCGGCTTCTTTGTGACCGATTTTATGTTAATTAAGAGAAATTAAAAAATATCATACCGAGGATTTCACAAATTTTTGGAAGGGATGAATCCCATGGCCACAAAGTCTCTCGCGTGCCACTAAATTTCAACAACCTTACTTTATTTGTTTTTGCGGTGTGACGGGGATCCATAGTGGGTCACAGTATGTTTCCGCTTCCTCTCCCAGGATCCAATGTTGCTATTTTCAAATCGAGTGTCCCTCTCGAGTATCAATGCTTGAGATGGACGACGTATCTTGAATCCTCCTCAATTGACTATTTCAAATTGCGACGAACTGTTTTTGTAGTGTTAAAAGTAAATTTCCTCATAACGAGTGTAGTATCATGGTCAGTTGGGGTTACTTTGGATAAAATATTTTAGGAATTGTCAATTTCGGATATTTTTAGTCGTTAGTTAAATATATTTATATTTTTTCTGCTGAGCTGCCACCACTATTACTGAATCACATCGGCTATAACCATAAAAAAATGTGGCAATAGCTGCTGTATAGTAGGAACCGCTACCACTGTTAGTGAACCACAGCGGCTGCAACAACTGAAAGCTGTCGCAGTCGTTTCAGCTTTGAGTTGGATCTGTTGGAATGTAATTCCAACTTCCCACATAACCAGATAGCGCACAGGTTGGCAGCAGCATGGTCGATTGGCGCAGGAGATAAACCGGGAGCATGTTGGCGCAGATCAACGGAGTGCGGGAGAAAAACTTGCGCGGAGGTTAATTGAAGGTGACCCCCCACAGTTGACCCGATGATATGGGTTGACCAGACGATCAATGGCTGTGGTTTATTATGGGGGGTCACCCATTTGAGGTGTATGGGCAGAACCATACCCCCTGTAACCACCAGCTTGTGGTGGCTCCGCCAACGCTCCACCACTGTGCACCACCATTCCACCACCACCGCGGAAAATTCACCGCTGCCACCAAATTCAAAATTTGACATAAATTTTTTAAACGGTGCTGACAGAAATTTATGGCACCATAAAATTTTTTAAGCGGTGATTGTAAAGTCAATGAATGACATTAAATTTTAAGATATTTTGTTTATATGTAATAGAACAGTATTGTAAATTTTTTTTAGTTGCCGAGATATAGAACATTGTAGTTCTATTTTTTTTAATGTAAGCACAGCAGTGCATTTATAAAAAAAGAGAGAGAAGAATTTTAAAATAATACACAGCAGTGTATATTTTATAAAAGCACAGTGAGTTGTTTTTTAATAGACAGAGAGATGTTTATTTTTTTTAACAGAGACAGAGAAGATTTTTTTCGGTTTTGGAACTGTGCTTAGAAGCAGTCCAGTAATAGTTTGTAATTCCTTTGCAGTGAGGAAGAATTGTAACAAGTTTTTTTTACTGAATATAATTTTTTTTATGAGAAAAATCTGTCACGGTGAGTGCAAATTTTTAAATCTTTTCTCTGTGTTAAAGAGGGAGTTTATTCTCCATTTTTAATTCTGGAAACTTCAAATTTCCAACATGGTATCAGAGCAGTCCAGGCTATTTGAAGGTCAAATAAGCTGAAGAAAAGGAGTTCGTTATTGCAGAAGTCTCTCCAGCAGAGTGAAGGTTCAGACAAGAAGAATTTGATGGTATTTCTCTATATAGTTTTGTGTTATTGTTGCAGAATAGTTAGTTAATTTAAAATACACGGTCAAGTGTTTTGAATCATATTTAAGAGTGCAGAATGGCTGGAGCCAGCACTGGTATGAGTTTGGGAAATATCCATCTCCCACAATTTAATGGGAAAAATTATGACTACTGGTCAATAACTATGAGAGCTTTATTTACCTCACAAGAGTTATGGGAATTAGTTGAGGATGGCTTTGAAGAGCCAGCAAATGAAGCAGAGTTTTATGTTTTAACTCAGGCAGAAAGGGAGTCACTGAAGAACAATAAGAAGAGAGATGCCAAGGCTCTTTTCTTTTTGTATCAAGCAGTGCATGAGAGTGTGTTTCCAAGGATAACAGCAGCTAAGAAATCCCAAGAAGCATGGGAAACTCTAAAGACAGCTTATCAGGGCATGGAGAAAGTGAAGACAGCAAAACTTCAGTTGCCGAGGAGAGACTTTGAGACTCTCTGTATGAAAGAGTCAGACACTATTGACTCATTCTTCACTCATGTGATTGGAATGGTTACACAAATCAGATCACATGGAGAGACCCTTGAGGACAAGAGGATTGTTGAAAAACTCTTGAGGAGTATACCCTCAAGATTTGATGTGATTGTCACCACCATAGAGGAGACTAAGGATCTCACAAAGTTTTCAGTGGATGAGCTACATGCATCACTGATGACCCATGAATAGAGATTGAGTAGGAGTGAAAAATTATCTCTTGAACATGATTTTAAGACCCAGATGTCTTTCGGAAGAAGAAGAGGGCAAGGCAGAGGAAGAGGAAGAGGCAGAAGCCAAAACAGAGGTGGAAGGAACAGTCCAACAAATGCTCAAGGAAGGGGCAACAATCCAAATCAGCATCACGGCTAAGGCAACCAGCAAAGTGGACAACAGAATGATCAAGGACAAAGGTATGATAAATCCAATGTCCAATGTTACAATTGTAAAAAATATGGTCATTATGCTAATGAATGTAGAAAGAAGAAACAAGATATGAGAAGTGGAACTAGTGCAAATTTCACAAGAGAAAATAGCAGCCAAAACAATTTGTTTTTAGCTTGTAATATGGCTGAAGAAAAGAATGAGGATTTATGGTTTCTAGACTCTGGTTGTAGTAACCATATGACAGGAAATATATCAATGTTTTCTATGTTAGATGAGAGTGTGCAGTCACAAGTCACACTAGGAACTGATAGCAAAGTTTCTGTTATGGGAAAAGGAGATGTGAATGTTTTAACAATATTAGGTGCAAAGAAATCCATAGCAGATGTTTATTATGTTCCAGGAATGAAATGTAATCTCTTAAGTATTGGACAGCTTGTCCATAAGGGGTATAATGTTTTCTTTGATAATGATGTTTGTACCATCATGGATAAACCACCCAGCAATCAGTGTATTGCTGAAGTAAAGATGACAAGGAACAGGATGTTCCCTCTCAGAATGAGAGCAGACTTGAAAAATGGTGAAGAGAAAGCAGCAGTTGCACAGGAGACTTACCAAAGTGAACCAAAGGATGATAATTGGTTATGGCACTTGAGATTTGGACATCTCAACTTTGGAGGTCTTAATCTGTTGAACAGAAAAGGAATGGTAAGTGGCTTACCATTGATAGAGAAACCGGACAGCCTTTGTGAAGGTTGTATTCTTGGGAAACAACACAGAGAAAGTTTTCCTTCCGGGAAAAGCATAAGGGAAAAAGCACCCTTAGAGATTGTCCACTCAGATGTATGTGGACCGATGCAAACTCCATCACTTGCTAGCAGCCACTATGTGCTAACATTTATAGATGATTTTACAAGAAAAACTTGGGTTTACTTTTTGAAAAACAAAAGTGAAGTGTTTGAAAATTTTTTCAATTTCAAAGCACTTGTTGAGAACCAAAGTGGGTTGCATATCAAAGTCTTAAGGACCGATAGAAGAGGTGAGTATATATCTAGAAATTTTCTACAGTTTTGTAGAGAAAATGGTATTCAAAAGCAGTTTACAACTAGATATACTCCGCAGCAAAATAGAGTAGCCGAAAGGAAGAACCGAACCATAATGGACATGGCGAGGAGTATGTTAAAGGCAAAGAATTTGCCGAATGATTATTGGGCTGAAGCTGTACATTGTGCAGCGTACATATTGAACAGGTGCCCTATAAAAGCAGTTATGAACAAAGTGCCAGAAGAGGCATGGAGTGGCACAAGGCAAAGTGTCACACACATGAAGGTTTTTGGATGTGTGGCTTATGCACACATTTCGGATCAGCTAAGAAATAAGTTGGACAGCAAGGGGGAGAAATGTATTTTCATTGGATACAGTGAGGAATCCAAGGCATATAGGTTATATAACCCATCCAGCAAGAAGTTTCTTGTAAGCAGGGACGTACATTTCATTGAAGAGGAAGCTTGGGATGGAAGCATAGAGAAAACAGTGAATGTTAAACACTATTTATCTCATGATGAGAATGATGATGAGTTGGTTGAAATACATCCGCAAACAACAACACCAACAAGAGAGAAGCAAAGTACACCCTTGAGGAGAAATGAAAGTGCTTCTCCAAGCACACCACAAGGAGGAAATTCAAGTGATTCTTCAAGTACTTGTACACCTACTGAAAGAGGTAAGAAATTCAAAAGTTTGAAAGAAATTTATGAACAACATATAGCTAATGAAGGTATCAATTCTTTGTTTGCTTTATATTGTCAGGTTGATGATCCTGTTCATTTCGAAGAGGCCATCAAGGATAAGAAATGGATAGAAGCTATGGATGAGGAAATAAATGCCATAGAGAGGAACAAAACTTGGGATTTGGTAGAACTCCCAAAAGGTAAAGATGTAATTGGTGTTAAATGGGTCTACAAGACCAAGAGTAATGCTGAAGGCAAGATAGAGAGACACAAGGAAAGGCTTGTCGTCAAAGGTTATAAGCAGAAGCATGGGATAGATTATGAGGAAACTTTCGCATCGGTTGCAAGAATGGAAACCGTGAGAGCAGTGTTGTCCATAGCAGCACAAAACAAATGGAAATTTTACCAAATGGACGTGAAGTCAGTATTTCTGAATGGAGTGTTAATGGAAGAGGTTTACATTGATCAACCTCTTGGCTATGAAAAGAAAGGCCAAGAGCACAAAGTATGCAAGTTGAAGAAAGCTCTTTATGGGCTGAAGCAAGCACCAAGAGCGTGGTACAGTAGGATAGATTCCTATCTACTGGAAAATGGTTTTGAGAAGTGTGAGGGAGAACCCACCCTCTACATCAAAGAAAAAGATGGAAAAATCTTGATTGTAGTCTTGTATGTTGATGATGTTATTTTTACAAGTAATGATGATTGCCTTATTGAACATTTTAAAACAGTCATGAAAGAAGAATTTGAAATGACTGATATGGGTTTGTTGAGATACTTCTTGGGAATAGAAGTAGAACAAGATGAAAGTGGGATTTTCATCTCACAGGCAAAGTATGTTAATGAGGTGCTTGAAATATTTAACATGCAGGCCTAAAGTAAAAGAATTACTCCATGTGACTGAGTTGGGATTAAGTCAAGATAGGATGCGTTATGATTTTGATCCTAGTTTATACTAGAGCATAAAGGTTATAAATTTTATGTATTTGATCAGAATTCATGCGTACATATGCATGTTGTTAATGGATTTTGTGTTCATTGGAAAAGCCAAAGGATTCACATTGCAAGCAGAAAAGAATTTTTGAGGTATGTTAAAGGTACTAAAAGGTTTGGTATTTTTATACTACTTCGAATGTTCACTTAGTTGATACGTAGCGTGATTGACCTGGAAGTGTTGATGATCGTGAAGAGCACTCGTGTTTACGTTTACATGGGTTTAAGAGCTTACTTGGCTTCTAAGAAACAACCCATTGTAGCATTGTCTACGGCAGAAGCAGAGTATGTGGCAGCTACAGCAGCAGCGTGTCAAGCAGTTTGGATGTGGAAAATGTTGAGAAGCTTATGTCAAGAACAGGTAAAAGCGATATTGATATTTTGTGAAAATACCTTAGTTATTGCATTGTCTAAAAATTCTGTTTTTCATAAGAGGACTAAACACATTGACACCAAGTTTCACTTCATACGTGAATTGGTTAGCAATGGAGAAATCATTTTACAACATTGTAGAGTGGAGGATCAATTTACAAATATCCTCACAAAGCCACTTGCGCAGAAAAGCTTTGAACACTTCAGAAAATGTTTGGGTATGTAGGAAAACCCAACAGTTGAAATTAAGGGGGAGTGTTGGAATGTAATTCCAACTGCCCGCATAACCAGACAGTGCATAGGTTGGCAACAGCATGGTCGATCGGCGTAGGAGATAAACCGGGAGCATGTTGGCGTAGATCAACGGAGTGCGGGAGAAAAACTTGTGCGGAGGTTAATTGAAGGCGACCCCCCGCAGTTGACCCGATTATCTGGGTTGACCAAACGATCAATGGATGTGGTTTATTACGGGGGGTCACCCATTTGAGGTGTACGGGCAGAACCATACCCCCCGTAACCACCAGCTTGTGGTGGCTCCGCCAAGGCTCCACCACCGCGCACCACCATTCCGCCACCACGACGGAAAATTCACCGCTGCCACCAAATTCAAAATTTGACATAAATTTTTTAAACGGTGCTGACAGAAATTTATGGCACCATAAAAATTTTTAAGCGGTGATTGTAAAGTCAATGAATGACATTAAATTTTCAGATATTTTGTTTATATGTAATAGAACAGTATTGTAAATTTTTTTTAGTTGCCAAGATATAGAAGAGTGCAGTTCTATTTTTTTTAATGTAAGCACAACAGTGCGTTTATAAAAAAAGAGAGAGAAGAATTTTAAAATAATACACAACATTGTATGTTTTATAAAAACACAGTGAGCTTTTTTTTAATAGACAGAGAACTGTTTATTTTTTTTAACAGAGACAGAGAAGATTTTTTTTTGTTTTTGGAACTTTGCTTAGAAGCAGTCCAGTAACAGTTTGTAATTCCTCTGCAGTGAGGAAGAATTGTAACAAGTTTTCTTTACTGAATATAATTTTTTTTATGAGAAAAATCTGTCACTGTGAGTGC
Source organism: Pinus albicaulis (assembly GCA_034641835.2). Classification (NCBI taxonomy): domain Eukaryota; kingdom Viridiplantae; phylum Streptophyta; class Pinopsida; order Pinales; family Pinaceae; genus Pinus; species Pinus albicaulis. Next base: position 1,626,787,558 of record CM076578.1, read on the forward strand.
AAATTTTTAAATATTTTCTCTGTGTTAAAGAGGGAGTTTATTCTCCATTATTAATTCTGGAAACTTCAAATTTCCAACAGGATCTGCCTCGGCCACTGAAGCATGATGGTTCAGGTTCAGAGATAGCTAAAGAAGTGATTTTAACATTGTATAATTGGCATCCATAATTAATGGGGTGCCATTTTTCATGGGGAAAAATTTCTTAAATCCTTGTGACGTGGAAGATAAGTTTTTTGAAAGTAAGAAGTATTTAAAGTATTTGGAGCACACAAACTATTTTAATGTTTTGGATCATTAAAAATAAATATATGGGCTTGATTTTCTAAGATGAGGTGATAAGTAGTGGGTGAATAGAAACTAAAAACATTTTAATAGGTGAAAATCTAATACATAGGTGAAAAGGAATTCTATGACTTTAGTTTCCTTTAAATTGAAAAGTTTTTTATTTTATTTTTTTTATTATTAAGAAAGGGGTGATTCCAAGCTTATTAAGGAGATAAAGGGAATTTTTTTAAGGTATTATAAGAAATGTTTTTAATGGTGTTTTATAATTGATTTTGGGCAATTAGAAGGATCAGTTCTTGTTGGTAAAAATTATGATTTTTGGTCCATAAATTAAAGATTTTTTTGTAACTACATGAATGTTTGGAAGTACTTGAGAATAGATTTACATAGCTAGATTAGGCAGCTCTACATGATGTCAAATAGTCAGAAAAATAAAATTGAAAAAAAAAGGGAAAAAGAAGAATAGGTTCAAACTTTCAATTTAATCTTAAGTAGAAGAATCATTTTTTCGCAAGATATTGGGAGCATCCAATACAAAGTTAGCTTAGGATACCATGGCATTAACATTTTGGGGTATGATCCAGATTTATGCAGGAATGGAATAAAATAAAAAATTAAACATAAACACAGAGATGCAGTAGGAATAACACTTCATTTAATTAATATCAAATACTGAGAATGCTTACAGACAGAATGGAAAATAAACTAGCTCGAGCGATGCTAGTTTATATTTGAGAAGAGATGTTGCAGCTACATGTCTCTGAACTGTGTTACAATGAGGCTTGAATACCTATTTATTATTTAGAAATAATGAAAAACCATAAAAATCCAAAAACCTAACCCTAGGAGATGAATTGCCAAAACTACGGGCCTTGTTTGGGTTAATTGGTACATCAACTTCCCAGGGACGTAACTTTGTCATACAATATTTGTTTGATGTGCAGAGTACCTCATTAGAAATATGTATTCAAGGTCTACAACTTTAAAGTGATTAAAATCATCCAATGGCCCATGAATGGTCCCAGTTTTCCAAAAAATGTCGTTTAGGGCCTCAAAACGACTCCATTTGTTTAGGAACCAAAAAACTACCAAAAATAGTAAATTGTTCTATAATTAAACGAACTAAAAAGCTGAAAGAAACAATCATGGTGGTCCAAGTGGAATAGGCATGTGGCCACCAATATCCACCGGGATCAATCCTCCCCCCATAGAAAGAAATGGTCCCAATTGCGTTGAGTTCCTCCATGAGATGAGGAAAATTCTACTGAACTTGATCCCTGGTGAGCCACTTGCCCCGGTGAAGGAATTTTCCTGCTTTGAAAACTAAATATAGATGGATCCTTTATTTTCAGGTTTTCTTGATTTGTGTGTCCATGATGCGATCAGTTGTGGCTTGTTCCATGCAGTCTAGGTTTAACTCTATTGGTGTGAGTTTTTCTGCAATGTTGGATGTGTCCAACAATGGTGGAATGTCAGGCTGAAGGTGGTCCATATTGAATACTAAGCTTGAAGAAATTTTCACCTACTGCCTTGGTGATGGTGTATGAGCCATATCTGATCGGCCGAAGCTTGTGGTGGCGCCTAGTGAGGCCCTCCTTCAACAAATGTAGACAAAATTTGTCGTCCACCTAGAACTTGTGTGGTGCCTAATGCTGATCATGCTGCTTCCTGTAATTCACATTAACTCTGTTCAATATGTAATGGAATCATTGGCAGATGTGTTGAATGTACTCAATGAATTTGTTCACCTTGTTGGCTTAGTTAAGTATATGACTCAAATTTTTCCAGGATATTGGGAGAATCCAATGCAAATTTAGCTTCAGATACCATGGCATTAGCATTCCAGGGTATTGATAAAGTCAACATTGTGATGGTTTAGACCCTCAAGAAAGGATTTCCATAATTGAAGATAAAGGAGATAGAGAATATTGACTAGTTCAATGACTAAAATAATAGAAGTTGTCAATGAAATTACGACTCATGGAGAAAATAACAAAGATTATAAAATTTTGGAAAATTTTCTTAGGAGTCTAACTAACAAGTTCAAATTGATTGTTATTTCCATAGAGTCTGATGATTTGTCTAAAGTGGCAGTAAAATAATTAATGGGGTCTCTATTTTCTAGTGAATCAAGAATGAACATGGAAGATAAGTCTTTAGAATATGTGTTCAACAGTAAAGATGTTCCATTAACAAAGGTAGAGGCAGAGGAACCACGTGTATAGGTCAAAGAGGGTGAGATATACAAGAGAAATATCTACACTACAATAGTTAATACAATCATATAAGCTTATGCACTCTTAGAATTTGAAGGAGAGAGGTAGAAGATGGGTTGAGAAGTACAAGGTTTAATTTTATTATCAAAATAAATATGAACATTATGAAATCTAATGCAGAAAGAAGTCATCGGATCTAAATAAGGGAAAAGAAAATTCCTTTATCATATAATAATGGGTAGTTGAGCCAATGTCCATCTCATGTCCAATCACTAAATAAGATCAAAACAAGGATCTTTGGTTGTTGGGCAGTGGTTGGAACGATCACATGAGAAGTAATAAATATTCTTTTCCATTATTAATAATTTTATTCAATGTGAAATTACTATAGAAGAAGCTCATAATGTGAATTCCACAGGAAAAGGTGTTGCCATTTATCCCAACTAAGAAAAATGGGAGGAAAGACATTGATAATGGTTTCTATGTACCAAATCTCAAACATAAGTTACTAAGGATAGGTTAGTAGAGTTTGCAAGCCTATGGTATCATATTTAAAATACATCACATGTATATTGTTATATAAGTTACCTAGTAAAATACTTGTTCCAAAGGTCCATATCACCAAAAACAAAGTGTCCCCATTGAATTGTAGAAGTGTAAATATGTCATAGACATATACCAAAAATGTGTCAAAAATATATGAGAGTTAGTTGTGGCATCTCAGATATGTTCACCTATGTTTTAGGAGTCTTAATATATTGAAAAAATAGTTGATGGTTCAGAGACTTAAGTTATTGAATGAGCAAGGTAGAAATTGCGAAAGTTTCATTGTAGGGAAGCATCAAACAAATTTTTTTCTAGAAGCCTCTTTTAAGGAAAAGGAGCATCTACAAATTTTCCACACAAAACTATGTGGACCCATACAAATTCAATATATTCATAGAATATTTTGTTTTCTAACATTTATTAATCATTTTGGTAGGAGAGTTTGTGTGTATTGTCTCACGAAAATATCAAATACATTCAGAGAGTTAAAAGAGTTTAAAGTTCTTGTATAAAAGAAAAGTGGAAAGATATGTCAAAGTGCTTAGATTAGATGGAGAAGGAGAGTATGACTTAAATCATTTCAGACATTTTTTCAAACAATATGGAATTAAATACAATTCACGACCAAATATACTCCACAACAAAATGAAGTCGTTAAATGAAAAAATTGGGCCACTGTGAACACGAAAAGGACTATACTCAAAGCTAGAAACTTTTATAATGATTTTTGGACTAAAGGTGTCATGTGTTTAGTCTTCATATTGAACAAATCGCCAAAAAATATCATCAAAGGTAAATTTCCTTAAGAAACACGGATTAATACAAGATTATGTTTCTTATTTTAGATTTTTTTGTTGTTTTTCTTGTACACATGTTCTGGAAGAGCTAAGGAGTAAATTGGATAGTAGAAGTGAAAAATGCATTCTCATTGGATATAATGAATAGTCGAAAGGTTGGAGGTTATATACTATGGTTATTAGGAAATTTATGGTGAGGAAATATTTATTTTTTTGGAGGAAAAATGTTGGGGTGGTCAAGAGAATGAAGTAGTGGATAGATGATATCCATTTTCCAAAAAATTTAATAGGTGAAAAGTTCAAGAGAAGAATCCCCTCTAGGAATATTGCTAAGGTTATAGGTGAAAAGCTAAGTATATAATTCTTCTTCTAATATACAATCAAAAAATTCAATGAGAAATCCATTTTCATGTCATATGCTTGCCAAAAAAAAAAAGGAAAGACTGTGAAGACCCAAAAGCTCCTTCCACCAATAGTGATATCAAGCCAACATTGGGAAGAAAATTCCATGTATTTTGTTATAGGTTTGCAAAAATCTAAAAGAGAGTGTAATTATGGTAATCGTATTTTTAATGATAATGCGTTCTAACTTCTACTTTCTTTCTCATAATTTAAGGAAATATTATGTCAAAATAATTCATGGAAATAATCGAAAACCTAAATGGAATACCAAATATTATTGTAAGTGACAAAGATTCATTTTTCATTAGAGATGTTTAGAGTGAATTATTTTCCTGTTTGGGTACTCAATTGACTTACAACTCATCTTAGCATCCTCAATTTCATGGGAGAAATCAGACGGGGAACAAATATTTAGAAGAATATATACATTCCATTGTATTTGATAAACAAACAGAATTGGTCAAATGGTTACCCTTGGCAGAATGACAGTACAAAAAATCATTCCATACTTTACCAAAAAATATCACAATCTATGGAACTTTTTAGATATCACTCTCCATCCATCACATCACACTCAAAAGTGACTGTAACGACTCAAGCAGTAGATCACCACATAGAAAACGAAGAAGAGGTTCTCAAACTATTAAGTGATATCTTGATTTTGGAACATAATAGGATGAAACAACTGGAAAATCAACATTGTACTATAAGGGAATTTGAAGTGGGGGATTGGGTATTTGTGAAATAACCATATAAAAATATGCCCCCAAGGAAAAAAAGAATAAAGGTGAATTAGCTCTAAGCTATTATGGGCCCTATAAGGTGTTTCAGATGATTGGAAGTATAAATTACAAATTGAAGTTTCTTCCATATTCATGTGTGCATTAAATATTCCATTTTTTTTTAGTGAAGATAATTGGTGAAAAGATCCTAGTCCAATCTATTTTACTAGAGATTAGTGAAAAACAGAAAAATAATAGTAGAACCATAAACAATTTTGGAAGTAATAACTAAGAAAATGAGAAATTTATCAATTACTAAGTACCTCAGCAAATGGAGGAACCTATGAGTGGAAGAAGTGATATGGGAAGATAATTTGTTCATGCATAGACACCCAAAGATAAGTTTTGAGTACAACCATTCTTTGATGATCAGGGGCATGTTAAGTCCTATATATCTATAATGTTAACCCAAAAACCATTTATTAAGCCCAGATTATGTGTGATTACTTTTTATTATTATATCGTTATGTACGCTAAAACCCTTCATGCTCCCATTTTATTATAAGCGTACCCGTTTTCTCCTATATACATAGTAAAGATACGTAGTCTTGGGATGGTCAAATATTCCCTTCTATATTTTATTCATTGTAAAAGGAAGGTTCTCCTTGAAAAGGACTCTAAATATTGATTTGGTAAAATATTTAGGCACAAGGTTAATAACATAATGATTCTAGAATTGTAATTAAGGAATTAATTTGTTCACTCCACACATTATCTCGAAAATATTGAGGTGATGTCCATGAATAAATATCTCTTTTGTCTTTGGAAACTTCAAGGAAAACATAACTCCACTGGGGAGAAAAACCCTAGTGTTTGTGTTCTCCTTCTCTTTTATATATCCTTTTCTTTTGTTTATTTTTGAATGGTTTTATATTGATTAGTATTTATTTTCTATGTTCCTTGTTTCTCTTAATTTATAAATAGATTGAGTGTCCGATGATATTTTAGATCAATTTTTTTTCTAAAACTAATTTAAAAGAAAAGGAAGGGAAAAAAACAGTTCTCATTTTTTATCAAATATTGTAAATTTTTGTACAAGATTTCAAAAAAACAATTGCATATTTGAATTCTCTGCAAAATTTAGCTAAATTCATATATATATATATATATATATATATATAATGACGTTTAGATGAGGAGCGTATGGGTGTATGGGTAATTGAAAATCAACTAAATTTCTGTTTTTTCATGACATCTGTGTAAATGTAAATTTATTTTGGTAGTACATTTTGATCGGTACCTTTGATTTACATTAGGAAAAACCACTAGGAAATGAATTATCTTAACTTTTTTTTAGATATATTGACATGTTTGTAAGATATATTCAATCATCTATCATTTTTTAAAATTTCTCCTATAATTTTTTATCTTATATATTTGTTTGTTGTAATTTTCTCCTAAATGTTGATTTTGATGTTTAAGATTTAGATCTGTTATTTTCTATTCATTGTAAAAGGAAGTTTCTCGTAGACTATAAATATTTATTTAGTAAAATTTTAAATTTTAAGGCACAAGATCATAAGAGAATGGTTCTAGCATTGAAATTAAGGAATTAATTTGGTCACTCCACACATTATCTTGAAATTATTAAGGTGATGTCCATGATTACATATCACTTTTGTCTTTGGAAACTTTAAGGAAAACATAACTCCACCAGAGAGAAAACATGTTTTTGTTCTCCTTCTCTTTTATATATCCCTTGCTTTTGTTTATTTATGAATGATTTTATATTGATTAGTATTTATTTTCTATAATCTTTGTTTTTATTAATTTCTAAATAGATTGAATTCCCCCTAAATTTTTAGATCAAATTTTGTTCTAAAACTTATTTAAAAGAAAAGAAAAAAGGAAAAAATGGATTCTCATTTTTGATCAAATATTGTAAATTTTGTACAAAATTTAAATAAAAGAATCATATTTCAATTCTCTAGAAAATTATATATATATATATATATATATATATATATATATATATATATAGTTAAGGAATATATGGGTGATTGAAAATCAACTAAATTTCTGTTTTTTCGTAACATTTGCTTAAATTTGTTTTGGTAGTACATTTTGATAAGTACCTTTGATTTATATTAGGAAAAGAACACTACACAAGGAATTCTCCTAACTTTCTTTAGATATATTGACATGTTTGTAAGATATATTCAATCATCTATTGTTTTCAAAAATTTGTACTATAATGTTTTACTTCATATATTTTCTTCTTGTAATTTTCTCCTAAATGTTGATTTTGATGTCTAAGATATACTAGTTTTCTAGCTTGGTGATAGATTCCTTGATCATTTTTATGACATTTTGATCTTCATATAATCTTTCTAGGTTTTATTTGTGTTCTTCTCATTTGGATTATCGCAAAGAAAACCAATTTGTATGAAATTTTAGGTCATGATGCCTTGTATCATATTTAGGATTGTTTTGTTTTCACTTGTAGATCATTGTAGGTGTATGTTTCCAGTCACTTACGTTGACTCACATATTGAAACTCTCTTTGTGTTCAGGTGGGTTTTTTTGTTTTTTTTTTGTGATAAGCATAGTTCATATATGTACCTTTTAAAGTAATAGTTTTGGGTATTTGGGTTTTTTTTGTGCTTTTGCAGTCGCATTTAAATTGTGACTTATTTGATTTATAAGTTTTTCAATGAATCCATTTTTTATGAGAAATTTTTGAATATAGAGAGATTATTGAGATAGTTTATGATTTTTTTAATTTTTTCTTGGAATAACAAAGAACTATATACTATTATTTTTGGCCATTTTTCATCGAATTGGAAAATAAATTGCACTCTAAATTTAGATTTCATTTTGGACTATTATTATGTTTCATTACACACCATCTGTGTTGCACTCTATATCCTTAGTAACCAACAGGGTAAATATAAAGTGTTAATAAAATTGATTATATTTTTTTGGTGCACAACAACCATAGCCAACGGTTGTAGGGCCTTGAAGTAGGAATGCAAAGGACACTCTTCAAGGTTGCAAAACTAAAACTAGCTTCACAAGTGAGTGTAACCCTATTTCCACATCATTTTATTTCTAGAGAGCTCCTCTTACATATGATTTAAGCACATGATAACGTAAATAACTTGTAGAGTGAAATCCTTACTCCCTCGCCACTATTATTCATTGGATTGTTCTATTTAATGTGGATCTCTTTCAGAGATGTAGAACTCCCTTTGAGCAATCTCTTAGGACACTTCGAGCTTAGATTCCCAACCTATGTGTACGATACATTCTCATCACACATGTCCCATTGATCTTTTGATTGTGAGTTAATATCCAATATAGTAGTTTCTCATAGAGGGTTCTTACCTTAGGGAATGTGGGTGGGAATTCCGGATGGATGTGCGGTGAACTTCAATAACCATAATAATGTTCTTGGAGGGTGATGCTCAGCTCCATTGAGGTAATTTGCACTCATTAAGGCTAGTATATGGATTTGAGGTAACTTCTTCTCGAATGCCTCATTAGTGCAATATCCTTAGAGGATTGGTCACCAAAAGTTTCCTGGCTTTTAGGAGGTACCTATAAACGGTTTTCTTGTTGGATCTCCTAGGAATTTTTATAGTCCATGTTGTTTGGTCCTAGTTAAGTTGGGCATAACAATATCTAAATTAATTAATTAAATATACATTCAGTGTCATTAACCAAACTATTCATCATCTCATTGATTACATAAAATTTTCTCTAAAAAGAAGGGTCATGATGACAAAGATGTAGGATAACTCTCCTATGAGAGTCCTTAGAGGAAACCAGGGTAGGGAGGGTTACCTTTGCTTCACAGGGGGAAGACAAAACTTGTAGATGAAAGTATACCACCACATGTCAACCAAAATTTTACTAATCCTCTTGATCTTGTACTTGTCTAGATGAGTTGTTATTTCATAGAGCATTTTTCTTGTTTTCCTATCATTTTTTTAGTAAGAGTGGTGTTCGACCATGGGAGAAATGGGTCCCTCATCACCATCTACATTGGGAGTTTAATCTATGATGTCCTTATTACGAGTGACCAATTTTGAAATCCCACTTTTTAGCTTTTGTCAACTCCTCTTACTTCACTCTAGGGAATCCCAACAGTTTCTTCTACAACCACTTGTAGTTTCCCGATCTTATCTACATACATACATCCATCCAACTTTGTGTTTTTGATGTCGGCAAGCACATGTCACCCTAAAGGAGTTGTGTGGTTTCCACCTAGTTTGTCTATCCCTATGGCTACGATCTCTACCATGGCTCAACCATTTTTAGGGAATCTGCTGGGAGGTTCTACATTTTTTTGTTGCCAATTTTGGAGCAACAATGTTTTCTAAGAAACTTATGATACATGGGGTAGTTCTGTGTTAGCAGGAGTGCAATTCTATGGAGATTTTAATGTCTTTCAAGGGGCTAGTTTACTAGGAATAAATATCCCTACTAGTAATACTATGTCCACTAGTGTTTCCTCTTATAAAGGTGTTTTTTCACTAGCATATCATCTTTGTAGTACTAGGTACAATCCCATTAGTAGTCATTCTGTTGGGGGTTCCTTTCGCCAAGAGGCATAATCCTTTCACTACTATCAATAGTCTCATCAAGGTTCCAAAACCTTACATCTAGCCATCACTTTTCTCAACTCTTAATTTCGGAAAAAAATGATATGGGGAACCACAATGTCCCTATGCAGGTTCATCTTCACCTGTACACCCATTAAATTAATGTTAGCTTCGTTTTCTAATATCTCTTGAACTGCCGAATTTGGACAAACTAACCAATAATCCAATATAGATGATCCGTTCTCTAGTAAAGCCATATATAAGACGAAATTTTCCCCATATTCTTTTTACCCATAAATAATTGATGACTTTCGTGTGGGTCAACAGGGTTTCATTTGAATGCATAGTCTCTCCATGATAACGTCTCACGATGGATCCCTTAGTTATCATATGGCAGATTAAGTTGACTTTGCTGAAAACGTACTTACACATGAGTGAATTAGTTGGGAAAATGGATCCCTTAATTATCATGGGGCAGAGTAGGTGACTTTGCAGCAAACATACTTACACATCAGTGCATTAGTTGGGAAAATGCATGTCTTTTGACGTAGGGCTCCTGCCCAATTGTCTTTCCGCGTGAAGAGCTAGCCAGTTACAATTGTCTTGCCGCATTAGGGTTTGATCATTAATAAAAAAACCACGAAGTCTTTTACCTTGGTTCATCTGCTAGCAGGTAGCCGACCATCTTCTGCCACCGTCAAGATACTCAGATGTTTAGCCAATTAGTGAGCCAAATTTATGAATAAACAACAATATCGTAATGTCCTTGCGTTAGAATTAAGAGATATATTATGTTAATAAATATGAATTAACTGCCGGAATGATCATTACATTGTCGTTCTTTAAATCTATTCCGTACAATCCGACTAGAGTTTTTTGAGAAAAGCTAGCTGGTCATAGCGCGTTAGAATTAAGAGAAACGTTATAGTAATAAATATGAATTAACTGCCGGAATGATCATTACATTGTCGTTCTCTGAAATCTATTCCCTAAAACCCCACTACAGTGTTTTGAGAAAAGTAAAATATCAGCCAGTCTTATCCATATAAAAATAAACCCACTGGCCCCAATACACGCTTCTTCAACTTGCCTATCAATGACAGGATTGCCTGACATCATCCGATAACATTCAACAAAATGTGCAACTCATGGACTTGCCATTAGATTCGACGAAACAGTCTTTCCACAAGATTAAAACTTTGTGGATGGTTTATAAGTCGTAAAAGTTCTTCAGATTCATTAACTTATTTTTTCTTTTTCCTTTCCTTACCTTAGCAAATATTTTCTGACAAGGACCCTTAGACCCAAAATTTCCTCATCGTTTTCTTTAGATTTGTTGTAAAAAAAAGTCTTTGAGATATTAAATATTTTTTTTGATACATTGTAATTTTTCTTCGTTCTCTCCTAATGCTTTCTCTAATATTTTTGTTTGTGTGTTTGTATTACTCTCCTCTAACAAATAATCTCTCATAATTTGGAGAACGAACATATATATATACCTAAAAATTTTAAAATAAAATAGACATTTTGTCCAAATGTTTACTTATGCATGAAACTCATATTTTCCCTTATAACTCCATACTTCAACTACTTAAAATTCCTTTGATTTCAATTTTTCCTTAAATATTTCTTGCTTTCACCACTAAAATATTCCTCAATATATTTATATGTTTTTTTTTTTTTCCAACTTATAAAAATATATTTCCAACTTATATTAATTGTACTTTTCAATAATATTTCTTTATTTCAATTAACCTTTTGTAATGATTTTCTTACTTTATATTAATAAAAATAATATTCTCTCTTTATAAATATCTTTTACTTATAATATTTCATATATGCAAAAGTCTTCATTTTATTTCCTTGTTTATTTTAAACCCCTTGTCCCTTTAATAACTAGTCTTTGTAATTAATCCAACAACATTTTTCATTACACAACACCCACACTGGAATTGTTGTACAGAGTGGAGCATAATGTTAATTTCACTGTTGGAAATGCGTAGGTTGTAGGAATGCGATCATTGACTACACAGAAAAGGAATTTTGATTGACTATATGGTCGTTGGTAAGAACGAATTTAATTTTCTGCACGACAATTCGACGCGATGTCGATGCAGCTAATGCGGCAACAGTTTGTGCGTTTGCAATGGTGGCTATAATGGTTAAACACAGGCATGGAGGAATGATTGTCTAAACTGTGGCTGTGCTGCAGAACCAGGTCTGTCGGCACCGGGAAACTAGAAAAAGCAACAGTGACTGCAAACACTTGTTGTGGCTACGGCCAGGGATGGAATTTGACGGGCAAATTGCCTGTCATGGGGTGATTTGCCCGTTAAATACAGCTGAAAATTTTTTCAAACCGTCAAATTCTGGTTTAATACTCTGCAGACAGGTAAGAAAGTTCTTAAAACCGGCAAATTTGACGGGTAACCTAGTTTTGAAATTCCAACCCTGGCTACGGCACCCCTTTTTTATTCTGAATTTTATAATATAACTTTTTTTTTATTTTGTTTTTTATATATTTCTTTTAATATATAAATTTTTAATTTTTATTTATAAATTCTTTTAAATATATATATATATATATATATATATATATATATATATATATATCCAAAAATTGAAACGCTCAATCTAAAACTCCAAATTATATATGGCTAAACACTTCAATTGCACTGCAATAAGGTCGACTAAGGGTTGATTACCAAAGGATAGATTATACTTTATGTAACACTTAATTTGTATATGCACCAGAATACTCAAAAAATGTGGATTATCTAAATATAGATTAAAAAAATAATATTTATATAAAAATGTACAAAAGATATGAAATATGATATGATGTTTTAAATACAATTGAGATCATATTTATATATTTATCCGTCTTAATTTTGTGTAGATATCACTCTTTAATACTAATTATATATATATATAATATTTTTGCAAAAAAATTATAAATATGAATTTTTTTGAATTAAATATTACTTATATGGTCTTTAATTACTTAGAATAAAGAATCACACATGTATTAAATCAATTTTGATCTTTGATAAGTTGAGTCACATAAAAAGTCACATAAACATAGTAGGTATTGTTCATAATATAAGTAAGAAGATATATGCAATGAAGTAGAAATTCACATTATTTTTGTGTGTCAGAAGCAAAAGTATTCAGCACAATTAAAGTATTCTATTTTTAATACCCACTACTAAAGGTATTCTCTTTTCATAATTCTAGTAATAGATAAATAAGAAAATATAGAATAATAATGACAAGTATAATTTTCAATTCAGATAATTTAAAAATAAAATCTCCATTGATTATAATATTTTATTTTTATTTTTTTATTTTTCAGTTTTATTATCTCTTAAATATTGCTTTGTAACATGATTAAAAATATTTGCAACAACAAACCATCCAAAAAATCGAAAATAAAATTTGAATATATTACAAAATAAAAAATTATTTCTTTAATATTACACATTAAATATAATAACTTATAATTAATAGAACGTCAAAAACTAAAATAACTAGTATAATCATAATCTTATAAACACTAATATCTAATATGATTATTGGGTCTAAAATAATATTTTCTTTTGAATTTATTTTATCACTTACTTTCGGAATGTTTTTTTAATAAATAATAATTTCTTATATTTTTAATCTATTAATTTAATTATGAATAATTAGTTTTATTTTGCATTTATATATTTCAAAATATTTTATAAATCAATATAAATGATAGTATATTTGTATAATTAATGTGTAAAAATATAAAATAAATAAATATTTTTTTTTTTAATTGTTTCCGAGAATAAAATTAAGTTTTATCAATTTAGATTCATCTTTATTCAGTTTTTCTAATTTAGATTTATTTTTGTTTTCGAATTATTAAACTCTAATAAGAATTAAATATATTTTTATTTCAAAAATGGTTTGTACCTCAAGATATTTGATCCCTCTTAAAGATTGGTAAATCCAAAATTAAGATTGATCCACACTAATTTTATAAATAATATAATTTATAATTTTTATTTCATGTCAAAAATATACTTAAGTATTAATATTTTATTTATAAATATGATTTTGATAAATTGATGCAAATTGTAATATATTAGTAGTAATTTATGTTAAAAAAATTGAAAAAAATAATATAATAAATAATTATTTATTATTTTATAATTATTATGTTTTAAATTTTGAAATTGTAAATTGTAAATTAATAAAATTGATTTATTGTCTTAAAATTAATTTTAAATAGAAATTATAGTGAGAGTGTGATTTCTTGTTGTTTAAAATATACTTTTGAATGTATAAATGGATTATGCATAGTGAGAATCCCAAAATTTGACCCAAAAAATGTTTGAAATCTAATCATTTGTCTATTAATTATAACACCCAAAGTTAATTCATAACCTTGATAAAAAAATGTCACAATTTCTAGTTATTATTCCACTTATATATTATTGTGTTTAATTCTTGATTTATCTTTTATAATTTTGAATTTCACTTATAAATTGAGGTGAACTTTTTCATATATTATTTACTATAATAATTGTTAAAGTGCTTAATTGATCTCTCATATACAAATATTTGCATTTATTAAATCATTAATATATATATATTATTTTAATGGATGAGACACATAATTTGTATAATTTGTTTTGTAGTGACGAGTGAATGGTTAGATAAGCCTCGATAGTCTCATGATAAACTCAGGATGTGATTTCTCTTACTTTTCATGATATAGATTATAAGGCTAAATTCAATTTATTAAGATGTTAAAATTTGATGGTAAAATTTAACTACCCAGATTAATTTATTTTAAACATACTATTAAATAATGAATTTTAATATCTATTGAATTTATTATTATTATATATAAATATCACTTCAATGTATAGCTTATTAAAAACAATTTATTTTTAGGGGTAGACTAACTTATAGAAGACATATTCTAACTTATAGAAGAGATAGCTTGTTTCACCATAACTCAACAAAATTTATAGAATACATAGTCTAATTTATAGAAGAAATAACATTTTTCACGTGAAAGCACAAAAATTATCCACGTTAAACAATTTAAACTCAAGTTTTTAAAAATATATGTCCGATTTTAATTAAAATTAACCAGAAAAATAATCTTGGAAAAGGCCATTTCATCTATAAATTGAAAAAATTAACCAGAAAAATGGTCCTAAAAAAAGCTATTTCATCTATAAGTTGAAAGCAGTGAAATTATCCATATTAAATAATTTAAACTCGAGTTTTTAAAAATATATGTCCAATTTTAATTAAAATTAACCAGAAAGGCCATCTCGTCTATAGGTTAGACTAAACCAGTTATAGACGAACTCGTATTTTCACCTTTTTTCTAATTAATTTTAAGCAAAATTCTATAGATATTTTTAAAAACTTGAGTTTAAATTTTTCCATCTCAAGTATTCATGTGAAAAAAATCTATTTAGTCTATAAAGTAGCTTTTGAGAAAAATATTATCACCCATAAATTAATTGCAATCAATAATTTTGTACCTTATATTTTTTTAATCTATTATTTTTTTCCCATAATTTTGTACCTTATTTTTATGCAATTTATTAGATTTTTTTTTAATTTTATGACCAAAATCATTATAAAGTGAAGTTATTTTAAATTAATTTACATTTTCTATTTTTATATATTAATTTAAATATTAATTAAAACATAGAAAAATAACAACTATATATATATCCACCAGAAAATAAAAATTATAGTTCAATTTTAAAACACTTTTTATTAAATTTATTCACACTCGAACCGTGAGGGTTGAAATTTGATCTAATTTGAATAAACTGTCTCACAGATGGAAGATTCTATGCATATACATTTCAGAATTCGCAAATATATTACTATCTCTGTACACCAGATTATCATCAAAGCTATTGTGCATTGTTCCACTGTTCGTATTAACCTAGCGCAGCACCACCATGGTCATGACTGGATTCAGCCGTATGTGTTGAAATTTTTCTGATGTCTCTGTTTGTCGGCCACAATGAAAACATCGATGTGGAAAGGCTAATCGTTCCATATTTTATGTCCATGAGCTTTGAATTGATTGTAAATCAGTATATTGTTAAAACATCTCTAATAAAAAAGTTACTATTTCAAATAGAAAATAAAACTTCTCTCATTATGTTTGTGTACACTACTTTTTCTTTGTAAACACTCGTCGATGAAACTATCAACACTCAACATTTACAAAATTTTATAACAACTCCGAGTCTAAGAATTTCCCATGGTTTTCATATTTCTGTAACGAGACTCCATTACATAAAGTGCTGTAAAGTTAATAACTAGAACTCCTAAATTATTAGGACATATGACCTGTAACAAATATTCACTCATTCGTAGACAAAAATTTACTTAACCTACGTATAGCCTAATTACTTTTATATATATAGTTGTACCCTTGCATAAATACATGATTCACTTTACCATTTTCTACAAACTGTTTAATAACATTACTAACTTTGTGCTACCCCTTAGTATTAGCCATCTTACTTGTTAAATTTAATATTACTGATTATCATCATATATTTGTACAACAGAGTACAGTTTGCGGTGTTTATATTTAATACAAAGAGTTATCACCAAAATAAATATTAACAATACTTCGGTTATGTGCTTCTAGGGGAATACAACTGTTAGTTTAGATGAAGTTTGTACTAAACTTGTAATCTAATAGTAAATTCATCAAAGTCCAATGTATATTTCCGCACGGCATATCTTATATGGCTATTAATGAATTTATTACGTCGGAATCGGAAATTCCTGTCTTCGAGCTATCATCCATCCATGTGACAGGTGGATATACTCTCTGCCCTTGATCTGGTTGTAGCGTTCATGACAGTGGATCTTAGGTTTAGGGTTAGACGTAATGACCTCCCTTCCCTAAGTATTTTTCATGAATTCAACTCACTTATCTCTTAGCTTTGCTGGTGAGGTTTAACTCTGCAACATCAATCTAGAACTATTCCGACGGAGTCTTAGATCTTTTCCTCGCAAGTTCATGGTAAGATTCCTAACAACATTGTGGCCTTCCTCATTGGTTTATTGCATTTGGAGTTCTTTTATCAGTTGCAAAGTTTTTTAAAAATTCGTGTTCTCGGGAGTTCGCTTATTGTGACTTAGTTTTGATTTTTGTTTCTTTGTTAAATGTTTCCACTAGGATTTCCATTTTCGTTCTTGGGCTTCTGTTGTTGGACCTCTCCTCCTGAATGCTCCTCCACAGGTGGAAACCTTGATGAGATTCTATGCTAGCTACACTATATCACAGGTTTGAGCTCTTATGTTACTCTCAATTTGTTTTAAATGGTTCCAACTCTAAGCTTTTCTTGACGGCACTCTCGCAGAACTCTACTTCAATTCCCAGCAACAAACTCATCAAAGGTAAGCTGCCGGTTCTTATGTGTTTTCCATATTTTATACTTAGCTTCTTCATTAGCTTAGTTCTATTTTATTAACTTTTCTTCATTTGTCTCGAGAGGTAAGGTTTTTCGGTTAAGCTATTGGTGGAAGATTTTTCATGAACTCTAAATGAGATCTTACGCTAATTGCATATAGCCTAGCCTCTACCATGTACCAATTCAGTTGTGGTGGCCTTCTCTCGAGTCAACCAACCTACTCGTCTTTCATGGATTGATTGAAGTTTTGCTGGCTTAGTTTTGTTGTTCCCTTGAATGTCATATTTTGTTCAAGTCTGGCATTGAAAATGTCTGGCTAGGTCGACTAAATAAAGACAATTATGTTTCTTGTTAAGTTTGATGTCAACCGCCTTCTTGTATAATGTACTTAGCCCTTGAGGGTTCAACTATTTAGTTATAATTTTTCTATTTCTCTTTAAATGTAACTGTTGAAAATTTTACTCTTTTAAGGTTTCTCTTCCCGAAGGAAAGTTTTATGGTTAAGTTACTTGGTTACCGCTCAACTCTAGTTTTTTAGTACATTTTTGTTTAAAAAAGAGTTAATACATGAATTTTATAGAGATTTTTGCGTGACTCGAAATCCGTTTTATTTCTTCAGAAATATTTGTAATTTATAATAGTTTATCTCTGTGTCAATACTAAGCTAAAGAGTCTGATTGTAAGAATTATGTACTCTTGAATTTCAAATATGATTCTTTTGACATTATGCAAGGAAATTCAGTATTTTTGTTCTGAAATTATAAATTCCATTTTCTACTTTTATATAATAAGAGTTTCCTCTACTTAACAAGAATTTTTTTCATTCTGATATATTCAAGGCAATCCTGTAGTATTCCTTTTTCTTGCTCATTATAGCCAAAAGTCAATATTGTGTACATGCTAAGAATTTTGATAACGTATACATCCAAAGGATTAATATTGTGTACATGCAGTAGTTTTTCTATAAATATTTGTATCCACATATAATACTACTGTTAGCTACATTTATCGTTTAAGATTTAAAACAATATTCTCGTCTTCTGCTGTTGTTTTTTCTCATCAGTTGCATGCTTATTTTTTTGAATAAGTTTTCTTTAGTACAAGTTTTGTTATCACATAAAACTTCACCATGCACTTATTTATAGTTTTCTTTCATTATTTATAATATGGCCAGACCATTCTGTCCATGGTCTCTAAAGATACTCGGGACGACCAACTTAGAACCTTCTTTCAAGGGTTTCAAGTTAATAGTTCTCTATCCTACATGTTTTAGAATTTAATTCTAAAATTCTGGAACTCATCTTTTTTTTTTTTGATGATTAACAATGCACATACAATACTTATCATTAAACAAATTTAGATTCTATAAATCCTTTCAGAATTCTGTATAAAGATAATTTATTCATTCATAAACAACTTAAATGTTCAAAAAGAAGATACACTTATATGTTTCTTGCTATCTGATTGATATTATTCCTCACTACCTCGAGAGAGGAAATCACGTCCTTGTCTCTCCCCCGTGCTCCAAGTCTGAGCTATTCAAGTTGACAGAAGAAAAATGGAAGAGACCTTGGGACAATCTAGTCCAGTCTACTATTCCAATCCAATTTTAGGAATTCAGAGTATGCCACTGGTTATACGCACTCGAGAATTCTTCTTAGAATTTTCCTTCCTCAGTTACCAAATAGAACTCCCAAACCTCCCTGGGATTAAACTTTTATCCTGAGAGGTTGGGTAACTGTTTGAACTAATTTTGTCAAACTAACTCTTAGTTCTTGAATTATATTTAACATCAGTCTCATTATTCTTTTTTTATGGAGTTCATTTCCATATATTTTTTAAATCAAAATTTATTTATGTTCATAACGTACTATTTGAAATACAAATACCAGTAAATGTCTTAATGTCCTAACAACATGCTTAACCATTAGTTAACATTAAACCAGTTGTTACAACTTCCCCCTTGAAAGTGAACACTGTCCTCGATGTTCCCATTCTGCTCTAGCAAACAATTTAGGATATGCTTCCCAAACAAAGCCTTCATCCTCCAAGGTAGCCTCATCCAGGCCAAAGTGCTTCCATTGCACTTTAACCTGGGTGATTTCTCACTTCCAGTGCATCATTTATCTCGATCGATTATATATTGAGGTTCGACTAGGAATTCGACCTTGATACCCTACCAGTGGATTATGTGCTTTGGATCGTGAATGTTTTGTCTCAATATCAATACATGAAAGACGTTGTGCACTCGGATATGACTGGGAAAAGCATATCGGTAAGACACAGGTCGTACCCTTTCCAATATTTGGAAGGGGTTGCAGAACTTGGGAGCCAACTTGGCACAAGAGGGCCACCTTAAAGTTCTTTTCTTTGTATTGATCCTTACGTACACATGGTCTCCTACCTCAAACTCATGATAAGTACTTTTCTTATATGCATGCAATTTTTCTCTATCCTGAGCTGCCTTAATATTTTTTTGGATCTTCCTTACTTTCGTCTCCATTTCAGCTAGCATTTTTAGTCCAAGCATCAACTTGGTTTCTGGGCTACTCCAATTAATAGGATTTCTGCATTGTTGCCCATATAAGGCTCAAACAGACTCATCTTAAGGGATTCCTGTTACCCGTTATTGTATGAAAACTCCATTAGGTGTAAATACTCTTCCCACCTAGTTGGTTGTTGCATTACATACATACGTAACATATCCTCCACGATCTGATTTACTCACTTCATTTGTCCATCCGTCTGCAAATGTTAGTCAGTGCTAAAATTTATTTAGTCCCCAATCCCGTGAACAATGTTTTCAAAAATGTTGATGTAAACTTCACATCCTTGTAAAATATGACAGTCTTAAAGATACCATGCAATCTAAATATCTCGCGCATAAATATGTTCGCTATTTGCACCATCTTATAAGTGGACTTCACTGGTATGAAATGTGTTGATTTGCTTAATCGATCCACCAGTACCATTATAGGGTCATTATGCTTCTTTAACCTTGGTAATTCAATGATAAAGTCTAAAGATATCACCTCCCACTTCCACTTAAGTACCGGTATAGGCTGCATCAGGCCAGCTAAGTGCCGCTACTCCACTTTCACTTGTTGGCTTTCTAAACACTTTTTTAGATATTCTATAATATCTCTCCTCATACTTGGCTAGAAGTGATTCTTCCTTATTGTTGTTAGTAGTAGTTACTTCGGTAATACTAGTTTAGAATCAGTTCCTTTAATTCCATTTGATTTGGAACAAAAATCCATTCTTTAAAAATTAACAACCCATCTTTATTAATTTCGTAATTAGTAGATTTTCCTTTCTTTTTGAGCACCTCTACTTGCCGCCACATAAACTGATATTCAGGATCTTTCTCAGATTTTTCTTTTATTTGCTCTAGAAATCTGTACTCGATCTGATTATAGTACAACTCATAGACACCATGCAATTTTCTACTTAACACATCAACTACTCTATTCTCCTTACCTTTTACATGCTGCATATCAATGTCAAACTCACTCAGGAAGGCATTCCCCTTTGCCTAGTGAGAATTAAAATCAACTTGCTGAAAATAGATGGTTAAGCTGCTACGATAAGTTTTGAGTACAAATCTTTTTCCAAGCAAGTAGTGCCTCCATATCGAGAGTCCATGCACTACTGCCATCAACTCCAAATCATAAGTTGAGTACCGATGCTCATGCTCCTTTAATTTTTGTGCTTCATAGGCTAATTCTTTACCTTATTGTGACAGACTCTCCCCAACTCCTTCTTTGCATGCATCTCTACAAACTTCAAACTCTTTATTAGGATCAACTATCCTTAATACCATAACTTTAGTCAATAATTGCTTCAGTTTTTCAAAATTGTCGTGAAATTATTTTGTTCATTTAAACATTTTTCATTTTCTTTGTAAGGAAGTAATTTGGAAAAGAAATTTTTGAAAAAACTTCAATAAATCACCAATAGTAACCGGCTATCCCCATAAAATATCGGATGTTTGCCATGTTTTGGGGTACTTTCCATTCCATAATCGTTTTGATTTTCTCTGGGTCAACTGCAATACCCTCAGTAGAAATTACGTGACTAAGGTACTGTATTTCTTCCTTGAAGATATCACACTTGCTGAACTTAGCATACAACTGATGCTTCCTTAATATTTCTAGCACTATCCGTAAGTGATATTTATGTTCTTCCACATTCTTGGAAAAAACTAAAATCTCATCAATAAATATTAATACAAAATTATCCAGAAAGGGGTGAAATATACCATGAATCACCCCCATAAATGTTATTGGTGCATTTTTCAGTCCAAAGGGTAGCACTACAAACTCATAATGTCCATACCTTGTACGAAAAGCAGTTTTATGTATGTCTTCGTCCTTTATCTAGATCTGATGGTATCTTGACCTTAGATATATATTTGAAAATATTGTTCCTCCCTTCACTTGATCAAACAGATCATCAATTTGTGGTAGAGGATATCTATGTTTAACAGTCATTTTATTAAGCTAGCTGTAATCCATGCACATTCGCATGGTTTCGTCTTTCATCTTCTCAAATATCACAGGTGCGCTCAAAGGGGATACATTTGGTCAG
The DNA here is from genome assembly GCA_034641835.2 of Pinus albicaulis. Taxonomy (NCBI): domain Eukaryota; kingdom Viridiplantae; phylum Streptophyta; class Pinopsida; order Pinales; family Pinaceae; genus Pinus; species Pinus albicaulis. The sequence goes on from CM076578.1 coordinate 1,626,809,168, forward strand.
ATGTACCCTTTATGTAATGATTCAGGTAAGTGCATCTTCAATTCAGTTGATTCGGCACATTCATTTGATAGGGTTCCCTTAAAATTGGTGATGCTATAGGTATCAATTCAATGGTAAAATCTATGTCTCTTCTAGGTTGTAAGCCCAGTATTTCCTCTAGAAATACATCCATAAACTCTTGCACTATCAGAATATTTTTTATAATATGGGCCTTTTATTTGGAATTAGTAAAGCGCACTTGAATGGCATACAAATGGAATCCTTTCCTTATGTAATCACCCATTTGAGATGTTGTAATTGGATGCAGCTGTAGAGGTTTCTTTATACCTTGAATTTCTTCGCGGGTTCAATATTGCATTCTATAGTATATAAACTTATATTTACAATATACCAACATCCAATGCTTCTCCAACAAGTTCATACCAAGTAGCACATCATAAGAACCCATAGGTAATATATTCAGACCCACAGTTAGCTATTGTTCACTAATTTCTAGTGCACAATTTAGAATTTTGGCACTAACTTTCCTGTTTTCTCCCGTGGCTAATTCTACCAGCCATGAGTTTTTGAATTTCTGAATCTGAAATTTACAAATTTCTAATACTTTGGGACTTATGTAGCTTAAAATTGCACCTGGGTCTACCAAAATAGAAACAGGTTTAGATACTAATTTACCTTCTAATTCTATCATTGTCGATTGGTAGTCTGCCTACAGATATTCCAGGGTTGCATTAATTCTGGGTATGTTTCTGGCTACATCTCCCACTGTTGAGGCTTCCTGTAAATTGGTAATTGCTTCACTCCTTCCACGGTGTGAGAAATTTCTGTAGTAGTGTGCCTCACCACACGCATAGCACTGTAAGGGTGGCTTCTGGTTCTGTGCTTGTTCGGGTTTTCTGGAAGCTTCAATGGGTTTATCTTTTGCAGGCCATCTTATTATTTGATGATTTCTGCCAAACTGTTTTCTAACTGAACTTCTGGTAGCACCCTTGAAATTACTGGTTCTATTTTTCTTGAAACCAGAACTGCCCTTATGCTCTTTCTTTGCCTACCAACATTTACCTTTTTCACTTTTTACTTTAGTTTATTGGTAACACATTCTCGCCTTCCAAATTGCGTCATCCATGTTTTTGGGATTCACAAACTCAATTCGTTTCTTCATATAAGTCGGAAAATTACTTAGGAGTCGTTGTACTTTCATTCTCATCCTTTAGATAAGGAACGTAACGAACTAAGGAAGTGAACTTAGTGATGTACTCATCCATCGTCAATTGTCCTAGATTTAAGTCATGCAACTCTTTAGATTTTTCGTCATAGAAGTGTTCAGTTAAGTATTTATCTTTAAAATAATGCTGAACTGAGTCCCAAGTAACATCTTGATCATCTATACTGCAGACATTTTTCACTTCCTCCCACCAAAGTGTGGCCTTCTCCCTCAACTGATAAATATCCAATCTGGCTTTAAGATTATTGTTGTATTTGTATACTTGAATACTTATTCATGTTTACCAGCCATGCCTCAACCACTTCCTCCTCCACTCCATCAAACGTAGGAGGTTTTATTTTTCAAAATTCACATTGTAGTTCCACTTTCTGTCTCTCAACTTCTTTCTATTCGGACACATTATCTGACTCAACCTCATGGTAATTTTTATTTCTATTACCCCACTGAGATTATATTTTTTCCATTCTGTCAGTGCCATGGTCTCTTGCTTGTTTTTCATTTCCTTCTTACAAAAAATATGTATCAGTGTTGGGTTGTTCAATCCCTTGATTATATTTTTCTAAGAGGCCTTTTAATATCCCCTCCTATTCTTGCATCAACCGTGCATTATAACTACGCACTCTTTCCATTTCCTCTTGTGACTTTTGTATTGTATTTAGTAGAATGCTAGTTTGGTGTTGTTTCTCTTCCACCAGCCTACTAGTTTGCTAGTGTGATCCACACTTGGCTGCACTCACATTTCTGGGTTAATTTTTGGTCAGGGTTGGGTTTCCCTGGTGTTCTGAGTAGGCTGTTGTATTTTCCACCTCCTCATATTGTCTCATGTTATATTTATTTTCTTTCTCTGTGCATCAGTATACACATAGCTTTAAAATGTTAGTTGACCCATAGGGTCCCAACGTACAAACGCTACTCTGATGCCACTTGTAACAAACATTCACTCATTCATAATTCTTTTTTACTTAACCTAGATATAGACTAATTACTTTTATATATACTTGTACCCTTGACTAAATACATGATTCACTTTACCATTTTGTGCAAACTATTTAATAACATTACTAACTTTGTGCTACCACTGTAGTATTAGCCATCTCACTTGTTAAATTTAAAACTACGGATTATCATGATATATTTATACAACATAGTATAGTTTGCAGTGTTTATATTTAATACAAAGAGCTATCACCAAAATAAATATTCACAATAATCCATTTATGTGCTTTTTAGGGAATACAACCATCAGTGTATATCAAGCTTTTACTACTCTCGTACTCTAATAGTCAATTCATTAAAGTTCAATATATATTTCCACACAACGTATCTTGTATGGCTGTTAATGAATTTATTACATCAGAATTGGAAATTCTCGTCTTCGAGTTTTCATTCATCCATGGGAAAGGTTGATATATTCTCTGCCCTTGATCTTCTTGCAGTATTCATGATGATGGATTTTAGGTTTAGGGTTAGAGGTAATGACCTCCCTCCCCTAACCGTTTTCCATGAATTTGACTCACTTGTCTCTTAGCTCTATCGGTGAAGTTTACCTCCGTAACATCAATCCAAAACTATTCCTGCAAAGCCTTAGATATTTTCCTCGCAAGTTCATGGAATAATGCCTAACAACACCGTGGCCTTCCTCATTGGTTTATTTCATTTGGAATTCTTTTATCAGTTGCAAAATTCTTTAAAAATTCCTATTCGTAGGAGTTTTCTTATTGTAACTTAGTTTTAATTTTTGTTTCTTTGTTAAATGTTTCCGCTAGGATTTCCATTTCCATTCTTGGGCTTCTTTTGTTGGACCTCACCTCCCGAATGCTCCACCACAGCTGCAAACCCTGGTGATATTCTCTGTTAGCTACACTTTATCACAGGTTTAAGCTCTTATGTTACTCTCAATTTCTTTTAAAGGGTCCTAACCCTAAGCTTTTCTTCATAGAACTCCGGTAGAAATCTATTTCAATGGCCAGAAATGAACCCATCAAAGGTAAGTTGTTGGTTCTTATGTGTTTTCCATCTTTTATAATTAGCTTCTTTGTTATCTTAGTTATCTTTTATTAACTTTTCTTCACTTTTCTTCAAAGGTAAGGCTTTTCGGTTAAGATGTCAGTGAAATATTTTTCATGAACTTTAAATGAGAGCTTACCCTAAATGTGTCTAGCCTCCTCTCTACCAAGTACCAATTCGGTTGTGGTGACCTGCTCACGATTCAACCAACCTACCAGTATTTCACTTCTTGATTGAAATTTTGCTAGCTTAGTTTGTCGTTCTCTTGAATGTCATCTTTTGTTCAAGTTCAGCATCGAAAATGTCTGGCTGGGTCGACTAAATAAAGATAGTTGTTCTTGTTCTTAAGTTTTATGTCAACCCTCTTCTTGTATAACATACATAGCCCTTAAGGCTTCAGATGTTTTGTTATAATTTTTCTATTTCTCTTTAAATTTAACTGTTGAAAATTTTACTATTTTAAGGGTTCTCTTCCCACAGGGAATTTTTATGGTCAAGTTACTTGCTTACCATTCAACTCTGGTTTTTGAGTACATTTTTGATTAAAAAAGAGTTTATACACAAATTTTCCAGAGATTTCTGCATGACTCTAAATCTGTTTTATTTCTTCTGAAATATTTGTAATTTATAATAGTTTATCTCCTTGTTAATACTAGGCTATAAAGTTTGGTTCTGAGAATTATGTACTCTTGAATTTCCAATATGATTCTTTTGATTGTATGCAATGAAATTCGGTATTTCTGTTCTAAAATTATAAATCCCAGATTTTGTTTTTATATAATAAGAGCTTCCTTTAGTTAGCAAGAAATTTTTCCATTTTGATATATTCAAGAGAATCCTGTAGTATTCCTTTTTCTTGCTCATTATAGACAGGAGTGGATATTGCGTACATGACGAGAATTTAATAATTTATACATGAAAGGATTAATATTGTGTACATGCAGTATTTTTTCTATGAAGCTTTGTATCCACATATAATAATATTGTTAGATACATTTATCGTTTATGATTTAAAACAATACTCTCATTTTTTGCTGTTTTACTTTCTGATCAGTTGCATGCTTATTTTCTTAACTAAGTTTTCTTTAATAGAAGTTTGGTTATCACCTAAAAATTTGCCATGCACTAATTTAAAGTTTTATTTAATTCTTTATAATGTGACCCGACCATTATGTCTGTAGTTTCTAAAGATATAGAGGGCAAGCAACTTAGAACCTTCTTTCGAGGGTTTCGAGTTAAAATTTCTCTGTGCTAACTATTCCGGAATTTAATTCTAAAATTTACGAACTCATTTTTTTTCTTTCTGATGATCAACAATGTACATACATGACTTATCATTAAAAAAATTTAGATTCTATAAATCCTATTATAATTATGTATAAAGAGAAGTTCTCCATTCATAAAAAAATTAAATGTTAAAAATTAGATACACTTATCTATTTCTCACTATCTGACTAATATTATTCCTCCCTACTTCGAGAGAGGAAATCACGTCCTTGTCTCTCCCCCGTGCTCCAAGTCTGAGCTATTCGAGTTGACAGAACAAAATTGGAAGAGAGCTTGGGACAATCCAGTCCAGTCTACTATTCCAATCCAATTTTAGGAATTCAGAGTATTCCACTGGTTATACCAGCTCAGGAATTATTCTCAGAATTTTCCTTCCTTAGTTACTGAACAGAACCCCCAAAGCTCCTTGGGATTAAACTTTTATCTGCAGAGGTTGGGTAACTATTTGAACTGATTCTTTCCAACTAATTCTCAGTTCTTAAATTATCCTTATCATCAATTTCATTATTCTTTTTTTATGAAATTCATTTCGATATATTTATTAAATCAAAATTAAATTATGTTCATAATGTAATATTTGAAATATAAATACTAGTAAATTCCTTAATGTCTTAACAACATTCTCAACCATTAGTTAACATTAAACCAATTTTTACATGACCCTTGTAACACACCTCTTAATACTTTCAATGCTTCAGAGATGTGCAGTTAATCCCAACCATTCTTCATAATCTAAGTCCATATTTTTCTTAACGTTGTTTCTGTGATGCAAAAATTTTGTTGTTTATCTATAGAAAATAGTGGTAGCCTCACCAGTTGTTTTGATAGGCTCACAAAATCTCATATTTACATTTTATTCCTAATGTAAACATTGAACTCTATAAATGTTCTCAGATTCTAGAAAATATATTTAAGAGTAATTCATAAAGAAATTAGATTCCATAAAATTGAAATTTAAGATAATTCATTATTATTTATTGATAGAATAACATTGTAAGCTATAGATGTCAATCTCAGTGTTCGAGTACACTCAATTTGTTCATTGCCTTGCAATTTGTGAGCAAACAAATATCAGTTGAAAAGTAGTCATTAAAGATCATAACGAAAATATGAATCCTTTCCCACTTACATAAATATATTTTCTCTTATCCAGATGGTATTTTCACAAGGAGAATGATGGTTAGATGTGTAAGGAGAATGCTGGTTAGATGTGTATTCTTTAAAGGATGATGTTCTGGATAATGAACATTTGATGCATCATTAGTTGTAAACTTTTAAATTATGTATATTAGTTTGCATATTGTTTGGTGTGAAGTAATTATATTTAATTATTAGAGGTTAGTTTCAATCGAAATATAGAAAAATAGAAATTTTATTATTAAAAATAATTATTAGAAATACTTATATAAGTTTTTAAGAGGCATTGTAAAGATCTTTAATGTAGAGACAAAAATTTCATTGTTGCATATATAACTTTCCTTTAAAATAAAATTGTTATGATGTCTTCTTAAGATTGGTGTTGTTTTTTTTTTGGTCTCTAAAACATCATGCATCTATTAGCTTTAACTTTAATCTTATGTTTGGCATATAAATAGAGTATTTTGAAATAAATTTCTATAATTGTAGATGATAAATAGTTCTTGTGTAATGATATTTTCTCATTATATATATATATATATATATATATATATATATATATATATATATATATATATATATATATATATATATATATATATATATATATATATATATATATAGTGATTCATTGAAAAATTTAGGATCAAGGGTATTATAGAGTCATAAAATTTTCAAAATAAGTTATATAGATAGAGTTTCTAATTGTCATTAGCAATGGATGTGTTGAGTATATATAGAAATATAGTTTAAGATAATAAAGTTATAAACATGGATGTATTTTTGTTTATGGAGCACACATAATTAGAAATAGGTGAACCTACAAATTATTTTGTTGAAATGAGCATGCATACTTATTTTACTAATTCTTTTGTTCTATTCATTTTTTCCTTCACGATCCCTAGAACTCTCTCTATAGTCTTTTATCCATCTCCCACCCTTTCTCTCTCTCCCCCCTCTTATTTCTCTCTCCTATTTCTTTCCTTCTTCCTATCTCTCTCCCTGTAATCCACCTGTCTATCTACTATCATCATCCCTTTCTATCTCTTCAATTCTTCATATATCTCTCTTCCTCTCCCTATTCCCTATTCCCCACGCCTCTCTCTATCTCTCTCTCTCTCTATTTCCTCTCATGCCTCACTCCTCTATCTCTCACTTTTCCTCTCTCCCTCTCTCTATATATCGTTCTATCTCTCTCTCCCATCAAAATATCCCTCTCTCTCTTTCTCTCTCTCTCTCTTACTCCTCCTATACACCACTTTTCCTAGACTTTAATATATCTCTCACTGTCATTATCCATATTTATTTCTCTCTCACCCTTCCCCACCCCCTTCGATTTTTCTTTCCTGATAAATCCCTATATCTACCATTTATTCCTCTCTTTATCCCTTTACCTAAGCATCCTTCCCTCTCTAGCCCCTATCCTACCACTTTATTTCTCTCCATGTCTCCCTTTAACTCTTATATCTCTCTCCATTTCCTTATAGCCCACCTCTCTCTTACTTTTCCCATAATTATCTCTCCCCTTGTTACTTTCTTTCACACACACCCTCTCTCTAACATCCCCCTCTTTTTACCTGTATCCCACTTCCTCTATAACTATATTCTCCCCCATCCCTCCCTCTCTTTATCCCTTCCTCTATCTTCCTCCATTTCTCTATCAACCTAACCTTTTTTCCCTCTCTTTTTATTTATCCCATCTCTATTCCTCTCTTTCATGTCTCTCCCTCTCTCACTCACTATGTTTCCATATTATCTCACCCCTCTAATCCCTTCTCTCTATCTCTCTCTCTAACTATATCTATCCTTTCCTTATTTGAATATTTCTCTCTCTTTACTTACCAACATTATATACCCCTCCCACTCTCCCTCTCTCTATACTTATATTATCCTTCAATTCTCTCTCTCTCTCTCTCTCTCTCTCTCAAACCCACCCTCTCCATCTACTCATTTCCAAATATATTTCTATCTCTCTCACTCTCCCATTCCATCATTCTATTTATTTCTCCATTCTATTGTATACCCACCCCCTCTTCATTCCCCCATCCTTCTCCCTATATATCCCTCACTCCCTCTATCACCCACCTTATCTCTTCATCCTCTCTCTCTCTCTCTCTCTCTCTCTCTCTCTCTCTCTCTCTCTCGGTAAACCCCCATCTCTCTACCCCTTTCCCTATCCATTTCTATGTATCCCCTTTTCCCCATAATTATTTTAATATCTCACTCCCTTTTCATGTCCCACCACTCTATTTTTTCCTTTCCTCATCACTCTATCAGACTCACCCTATCTCTCCACCTCTGTCTCCCTATTTCTTTCTCTCTCATTTTCCATGCTCCCCTACCTCTCACCCTCTCTTCCTTACCCATCTCTCTCTTACCCTATCATTATCCGTCTCTCCTAACTTCCCTATCCATTTATCTCTCTCACACACACACACACTCTATTCCTTTTCGTATCATTATCTCTCTCACTTAATATCACTCCATATGTATACCTCCTATCTCTCTATATATATTTCCTTAATCTTCACATTTCTATCTCTCCCCCACATCCTATCCCTATTTATATATGTTTCTCCATTTCCCTACTAACACCATCTCTCTATTACTTTTCCCATTATGCTCCATCTATATTTCTCCTCCAAATGTCAAGATCTCTATCTCTCTCTATCTCTCTCTCTCTTTCCATATGATTCTTCATTCCTCTCCATTTTCCCATATTTCTCTCCCACTATCCATTACCCTAATCCTTTCCTCCTTTAAACACCTCTCTCCCTCTCAAAAATTCCCTTTTTATCTCTATATTTTCATATCTCCATTTTATATCCCTACTTTCTCATTCCCTAAAAATCCCTCTCTCTCTACCCATTTCATTCTCACTTTCTATCTCTCCCACCTGCCTTGTACCTCTTTCTAACTCTCTCCCCAATTTCCTATTAACAAACTTTCTCTTTCCCCGCTTTCTTTGTACCTTTATCTCCCTTTTTATCTCCATATATCTCTCACCCTGCCTTTTCCATACCCACTTTCCACCTCCCTCCCTCTCTACTCTCTATCATTTTCTATCTTTTCCTATGTGTTTATCTCTCTTTATATTTACGTTTATGTTCCCCTGTTTCTATGTCCCTATAAATTACCCTTTTACCCTTTTTATTTGTATTTCTTTATCCATATCTCTTCCTCCTTCTCCCTTCCCAAATTACGTAATTGTCATCTCTTAATTTCACTATCTCTTTCCCCATATCCAAATTTTACTTTCTCTCTCTCTTGCCCTAAATATATCTCTCATATATACATCCCTCACTCTCTTTCCCTAAGACTCGCTCTCTCTCTCTCTCTACCTAATTCTCTATCCTTTCCTACCTCATCCCCAATCCTTTTATGTGATTCTATATCTATATCTCCTTTTTCATCTCTCTTGTGCCTTCCTTTCCCCATGATATCACTTCTTCTCTCTCTAACATATACCCTATCTCTAACACCTCTATCTACCATTCTCTCTTCCTATTTAGCCTTCCATCCCTCTTTACCTCCACTTATCTGTATCCCAATAAATTTTCATCTCACTCCTTATGTCTTCATCCTATCTTACTCTCTTTATTTTCTTCCCTAAGATCCCCTATCCTCCCTTGACCCCTCACTCCTAGTCTCCCTCCCTATTGCTTTATCTCTCTAACTCTACCTATTTTTCCCTCCCTCTATCCCTTCCTTATCCCCCCCTCTCTCTATGTATCCTTCTTTAACTTTGTATCCCTTTCCCTATTCATCCATAACTCTCTACCTTGGTTTTCTCACCTCTTTCTCGCTCCATCCCTACTAAATTTTTCTATTGCTTCCTCCCACTATATTTCTCTCCACCTTTCTCTAAACATCACTCTCTACCCCCCCACCCGCCACATTACTCCCTCTTATATCCCTCTCTCTCTCTCTGTTTCCCGAAGTCCCCCTCTCTATCTAACACTTTCTACATCCCTTTCTATCTCTTTCACTCCCCCTATCTTTAATTATAACTCTATCTCCGTTTCTCTACTCCCCCCTACTTTCCCTAGCATTATCTTCCTCTCTCCTTCTCTCTCTATGACCTTCCATTTGACTCCCCTCTCCCTCCCTCCCTCCCTCCCTCTCTCTCTCTCTATCCATCTATGTCTGCCACCTATACCTCTATATATCTCTCTCTTGCTAAACCTTTCCTCTCTCTCTACCCTTTTACCTATACTTTTATATCTATGCCCTTCTATCTGGCCCTCTTGTTATCTCTCCCTGCATTTGGCTACCCCCCCTTTTTATTTCACATATTTAACTCTCTCTATCACTTCCCATTTCCTTATCCCTTTCTCTTTATTTTTATTTATATCATGTTTATATCTCTCTCGTTATCAGCCATCTCTCTCTCTCTCTCTCTCTCTCTCTCTCTCCCCCTCTTCATCTTAATTTCCACATCCCTCCCGATTGTCTTCAATCAATGTAGATATCCTAATAGCAATAAGTGCACATTTTTTTCTGGGTAAATTAGGCTACTCTATATTAATTCAAAAAGAGAAACATTACATATGCTATAGGCTAGGTTGCTGAGCTACACTTAACCAATCCCAGCCTTAGATACTCAACTTTGGGGTTGCCTCTATGGAGGAAACTAGCCTAGAAAATACTTCAGAGAAGAAATTACAAAATGCACAACAACGCTCATGTATCCAGATTTTACAAAATGTGCAGAAGCATAAGTATAGCTTGAGATTCCTTGGTAGTAGTATGCATGAAAAAATCCAAGGAAGAACTGAGTAGATTCATAGTCCTTAGTCTTCTGCATCATCATTACTATTGTGTACTTCCTCCTCTATGGGGCAGGCGTACGCCTGCGAAGCCACTTCCTCTAAATCTGCTTCTAGAGATGTAGGTTTGGGTACCATTGCGCATAGGATTGGGGACTTCCAATACTCTGCATCAGGAATGCGCATCCAAATGCCTTCAAACTCCATAATCCATATATCAGTTTCATTATCTTCATCTGCTTGAGCTGGTAGGGGATCCGTCTTGCGAGGCAAGTGATGCGTGCTTAGTTGCCAGAGTAGGAGCCTTCAATATACTCCAAACAGTTCTCCATTCCATGATGGTAACATCCAAGGAGAGCCCCTCTCTAACCATCGTGGATGGTTCTTTGGAGCAATCTGGGATCCATTACCCGCAGAAGCTGAGGAATGGTTTCACTGCAAATATGTGCAACAAAGGGAAAGAACATCTTGGAGACTAGAGGACTAGAAGGACTAGGGCTAAGCTGTGTAGGCTAGATAGTCGCAAGCCAAAGGGTTCTGTACAGCGGGACTCTAGGAGGAGGGTTGCGCGATGCGTTGGTAGCGTAAGAAGGCAAGAAAAGAATCAGAAGGAAAGACCGAAGGAGCTTACTGTGAGTCTTTTTGGGTTTAGGGTCCATCCTTTTATAAGGTCTCGGACACATGCAAAGGGGAGGGTCATGAGTGATCTTAGCACATAGCTGTGTGCCATATCCAATTCCCTGAGCAGGCTCGAGGGAAGAGTTATGGATATTTGTCATATCATTCTTATTAATAATTAATGATGGTTTCTGCAGAGGGGTACCCTGGAGGGGGTAACGTTATACCAGACGTCTCTTCATCATGCCTCATCCCATTTATCTTATGTGGATGGTTAATGGTTTGAGGATCCACATCGGGTGAGGCTCTCTCTGTTATTCTCTGTCCTCGAGGGCGTGGGAGAGATGATTGTCATTTGTGCCACATCTGTCACCCGCATTTGAGGATAAGTGCACATTATATAATCACATACATAGATTATTGATGGACACACATTTTTAATTCATGCATGTAATTACCATGCATAATATATAGAAAAAAAAACATACCTTTCTACTAACCATCATTTTTTCTCCAAACAACATACACATATTAGCTCAAACATGTAAATTTTGAAAGAACTTATTCTAGTTGTTTTTTTTAACTGGTACCTTCACCATTTTTGAGATATTTTTGTTGTATCAAAACCTGTGATAAATAGGAACCTTACAAAATTGTTCATAAAATTATAGAAAGAAACAACTACCACCTAAATATTTCCAATATAAAAGAGAAAAGGAAATATTGGTTATGGATAAACATCAACATATAACCATCATCATATTTAATCGTTTCTCAATGGATATCATGATAGAATCTATTTTAGTTCCAAAAATGAAGCACAAATGTCTAATGGAGACTGTTTGAATTCTAATATTAGGTAAACTTCCAATCAATTTTCCATCAATAAGAAATGACATGATTAATGAATACATAATTTTTTTTTTGAGATGTATAATACCCATAGGTAATTATAAAATGAATTACTTGCAACATTTTGGTGAATAGGATCATCGTGTGCAAGATGAACTTGAAAAAATATATTTTCAACACACAAACTAGATAGTTTTCCATTGCAATCCCAATCTCAATCATTAGGTGAATTGAGTTCTAAAATATACTTATTAAGGAATCCATTCTTCTCTCTCTCTCTTTCTCTCTCTCTCAATGTCTCCAAACTATATCACTTTCCCTCTCCTTACCTATGCCCCCATCCCCTTATCTCTATCTGTACTTAACACCACCATTGACTCTCTCTCTCTCTCTTTTCCACTCTTACTATGTTTTCATCCTCTCTCGCCCATCTCAGCCCCTATCCTTATAATTTTTTTATCTATCTATCTATACTCATTTCCTTATTATCATCTATCTCTCTCTTCCTTTACACAGACTATCTCCCCCTCCCACTATCGCTCTCTCTCTATACTTGTATGTATCCCTCAATTATATATATATCTCTTTACCTAAGCCACCCTCTCTAACTACTCATTTCCTTATATATTTCTATCCCTATCACATTCTAATTCCCTCATTATATCTCTTTCTCCATTTTATTCTATACCCCCTCTCTCTTCCTTCCCACATACTTCTCTCTATATCTCCCTCACTCCTTATGCAACCCAAAATCTCTCTTCTCCCTTTCTCTCTCTCTTTCTCTCTTTCATGAACCACCATATTGCTACCCCCTTACCTATCCCTTTCAATGTCTACCCCTTTTCCCATAATGGTTTTAAAATTTAAATTCCTTTTGATGTTCCACCACTCTCTCTTTTCCCATCCATATCACATATTATATCTTTCTCACCCATTCATCACCCTACCTCTCCCTCTATATTTATCTATCCCCTTTTAGTTTTTCCGCTACCTCTCCCTCTCTCTTCTTTCACCATCTCTCTTTTGCCATGTATCTCTCCCTTTGTCCCCATTTCTCTCTCTCTCTCTCTCTCTCTCTCTCTCTATGTATGTATGTTTATTTATATCTCAGTCTCCCATTCCCTATTTCCATATCTCTCTCTATATATCTTTTCCTTTCCCCATATCTATCAGTCTCACATGTTCTCTCTCCATATGTATCCCTCCTATCTCTCTCTCTCTCCTTAATCCTCCCCTTTCTATATTTCCCGACTTCACATCCCTCTTTCTATACGTTTCTCCCTTTCCCTAGGAAAGTGATATATCTCTTAATTTCCTCATCATGCTCCCTTTATATCTCCACCATATGTCACGATCTCTTTCTCTCTATCCCCCCCCCCCCCCCCCCCCCAACCCAACCCTTTATTTCTCTCACCCTTTCCCTCCCTTTCTTTCTATCTTTCCCAAGTATGCCTTTGATTCCATATTTCTATCTCTTCCCCTTTCCATATTCTTTTGTATCCCTCTTCCTTTCCCCAGATATCACCCCACTATCCATTCCCTTATTCCCTCTCACTACAAGGAAAAAAACCTTTAGTGGAGGTTATAAAGGAGGTTTTTAGTGTTATAAAATTGGCAAATATTGTCAAAAAAAAATTTCTACAACATATATTTTCAATAACAGAGGTTTTGGTAGAGCTTCTAATAGAATTTCAACACAAATAAAAAAATTGTGCCTCCGAAGGTTGTTACAGATTTTTTTCTCATCAATGCACACATCATGTGTCAACGCACTGGTGCGTTGTACCATGAACACATTGGTACTGTAAACCTACCAAACACTGGGATGGTAAAAAAATTTTAGACGACCCAGGATGTTTGGCAATGGCCCAGTGCGTATCAGCAAGCTAGTCGCACCGGGACAATGGAACGTACATGCACCAGGTTGTTAAGGTGTAAAAACACATCGGGACCTGTAGGTGATAAAATGCACCAAAACATTAAGTTATATCAATGCACTAGAGCGCTAAAGTAAAACCTCACTGGTGCATGCAATGCCTATCGAGCCGCTTAGGTGGTAGTCATCGATAAAGTGTACCAGATGTTCTAATTGGTATTGGTATTTGTGTTGTGCCCATAGGTCCTATAAATGCACCTCTACGCATTATCATACAAACACATCGATGGGTAGTACCTAACACGCACCGATGTTCATTTTGTATTGTTTAGAAACATCGACCTATGACCGTGAAATTATCGTGATTTAATTATATTCATTATTCATCAAAATTCCATATGTATCTTATAAAAATATTCATATCAATTAAATTTTTATTAGTGCATTTGAATCTGATGTTTGGATTCACTTTTTATATCATATCATTAGATTTCACATCTCTTCATTATAATATTTAATCATCCATATATTTAATCACTAGAGTAACATTTCACAATGACAATGGAGAACGAAATAGAAAAATTAAATGTATATTACTATAAATATTTGAATAAAACACTCCTTGTCATAAAAAATGGGACAATTATTTGTATCCCTCTTTCTTTCAATTGGGACACTATGTCCATTACATTAAACAAAATGTTTGATTTCACAGACAAATATTTCAAAAAATACAATGCATTACTTTGATATCCAAACATATTGATCATAATTCTTCTCTGGAACTGTTGTCACTACTTGAGCTACTTCCATGACCTGGGTTATTTTGAAGAATGTTTTTTTTACTGTGTCAATTGTTTTCTTCTTATTCATGTTCCATCTACAAACAAAAAAATAAAGTCTAATGAGTGTATATAATTGGTGAGAATAATCAAAATTGTAATATTAAATAATATATGTCAATGTAAATAAAAAAATAAATGTACCATAGCAAGAGTTGACTCATGAGCTATACCCATTATTTCAAAACCAAATTTCATGCCATATTTCAACAATTCATTTGTTGGCGCAATTCCATATTTTGTTTCCTGCAAGTTTTATACCCCATAACAAATCATATATTTGATATAAAATATTATTATCTATTAATTATAGAGGAAGCTAAGTAAGAGAATGTAGATTTTTACAGATTCCACAATTAATTTATGATATGCCAACATATACTGACAACCCATATTTAACACAATGCCAATCAATTTGTGTGACGGTTCATCTTTGTATTTTAGCACCCGTTTGAAGACATTCAATGATGGTTGTTGTAAAACAACTTAAAATATACAAAACTTAAATCTAGTTAAGTTGTTAAAAGGAGGTAAGAATGACTCACAAACATAGATATCAACCCTTTTCTTCCTTGTCATCATGTTTTATATGCTGAATGGTTTCCATGTTCTTTTATTTTTGCAAGAAAATACTTGAAAATTAATATCTAATGCTAAATTGTTTATTTATTGTACCTAATCAAAAAATTCAATAATTACATATTATATTTGAAGCACGTTGTTGTTCTGATGGCTCCTCGTGCGATGTAATTATGTCCATTAATTTGACCGTCTCCTTGTACATATTTTTGGACATTCCTATTGGCATATTTATGATATGAGCTCGTCCATCCTTTGATATTTTCATAATCTTCATGAGAATGTAACATGAAAATAAACTATTTAATTTTTTTATTTATATATGAAAAGTAAATGTAAGCAAAGTGATATTTATAAAAGATTTATTTCTAGTAATATATACATATAATTCTAGAAAAACATTGAAAGGAATATTACTTTTTCATTCCTTTTTTTGTAGGTTTTTTTCTATTGAAAGTATGACATGTCTCATTGACCAATTCTCTAGAAACTCATCGTGTAACTTAAATAAAATTTGGCTCTTGGAATTATTGGATTCATTTTTTATTGTGAGTGGAAAAAACCTCTATACATTCATTCCATAGATCCCTAAAATTTTAGCAAAAAAAATTTCCCCCTTTCATTAACCTCCAAAACCACTCCAGATGAGCTAAGGCAAAATTCATTTTCATTTTCATGTTATATTTTTTTTCTTGTCTAAGAACAACATTTTTTTTCTTCGTTATTGGTCCCTGTAGAAAAATAAACACATTTGCATTAATATATTGTTTGAGACATATTATCTAATATATTTTTAAGTATATTATTAATGAAAATTCAAAAAAGAAACTCATATTAGATCCATATTATTTTTTCATTCACCTCATTCATCTTTCTGCAATTTTTCCATCATACTTTTACGTTGTTTTGGTATTAGATCATAAATAATCTTATTGAGCTTCATCATTTTGTGGCTCTGCATGATACACAGTAAACAATACATATTAGTTAAACTTACATATAGTTCAAAATACTAATTTTTGTAAATAATTTACAAAGAACTTGTATTTTTTCTTTTCTCGATGTGCTATTAGTATTTTTGTTACTTGATCGCCTGTCAACCATTTCTTTATCAATATGAAACCTGTACCATACCATTCATTAATATATATATATAGAAAAATCACAAAATTTTCAGGTAACAAAAAAAAACTCAATAAAACGGTGTGCCTTTCAAATAGTACGCACCGAAGGTGGTGCGCAATGTTCTTATAAATGCATTGCCAAAACAATAGAAACACCACACGGTGCTCTCTGTCAAAAAGGACACTTGGTGTGTGATATGTTAACTAGTGCATTGAATAACACAAACTTAAATTAATAAAAATTGTTTTTAGCAAACAGTACTCTCCTGGTGCATTATTTTACACATGGCACACCCATTAAAAAAATTCAGTTAAAAAAAAAATCATGCTAGGGTTGACATCCAATGCAATATGACTCTGCAAGTAGTCTTGCAGGTTAGATGCCATACACATATATATAAAAAAATACAAACCACATAAATATAAAATGAAAAGCCGTAATTTTGAAGACATAGAAACAAGAAGAAGCAAGGGTGGAAACAAGGAGATGCAAGGGTTTAACGTAAGAATGGATTTTCTTGTATTTTTTGGAAAATGCATGGTAGAACTTAAAGTTTTTACCATGCATGTATTAAATCCAATTGAAACTGTAAAAATAAAATATAACAGTAAATTATAAAATTTGTACTATACTACAGGGTTTTTGCGCAAATCACCAGATGTTTCAAATTATGATTCTCTAAATAGTGTTGTTGTTAGAAAGTATTTTGTTGTTACACAGTGCTCTCTTGCTCTGGGTATGTCTCTCATGAAAATCCCTCTGTGAAATTTTTTTCAAAACTAATGAAATAATAAATAGCTTTTACTATTTAAAGATTTTTTTTGTGAAATTAGATTTCTGAAAATAATTTTCCGCCCATTTTTCAATTTACCATTTTTTTTTCACTTAAAAAAATAAAGTTGCACTTTTTTTATTTCTGGATATTTGGTGCATTTGTTAACTAACTACACTAGTGCATTAATTAATACCATGACACCAGTGCGCAGTCACTAAAATGCACCGATGCGGTTAAATTCACATTAGCACCAATGAAAATAAGCATATATTTAAGGCACCAAAATTACTTTTAGGTATGTACACAAAAATTTATTGTTGATTTTTCTCAAATCCAGGGAGAAAATATTATAATTATATCAAATGGAAAATGCTTCAAAATCTAGCTCATTCCATAATATTTCTCAAATTCCATCACGAAGTTCTCCCTATCCATCTCTAGAAATAAAAGTTACTTCAGATTTTATTTATATTTTCATTATATAATTGAGTTTATTTTATTTATCCATGTAAATCAGATGAATAAAATTAATGTATACAAATTTGTTGGTTCATGCATATTTAGAATCAAGTTAATATTCATAAAATATTCAAACAACTCCAAAATGTCAGAAGTTCTTAACATAAGCGGCATACCACACGGCACATTTAGTAGATGAAAAGGGACAACTGCTTCAACCTTCCAGTTGTAACATTTCATCTTCTAGCCAAAATCCTAGGATAATGATGGTAATAATAATTTTTTGGTATATTTATAATGTAATTATTTCAACAACAAACCAATTAGTCATGCATTATCGATGTGCTTACTAATTTAAATCATTGATTTTTTTTCTAATCATGTTCAAATATATTTTTGAAATTATTACGATTTTAGTGATGATGAGCGACCTACCAACCATATTTCGTTGCACCCCTTGACAATGTAAAATCGAGATAAGGTGGAATTAAGAGAAAAAATAAGATAGGAACGATGCCGAGAATGATTGAATCAACCACCTATTCAGTTCCCACTATGTCTAGATTCAACAATTAGGAATATATACAACAATAGTATTTCTTCACAAGCTGGAAATAGAGGCAATCAAATAAACTTTGGTATGGATGATTACATAAGGGATATGACTACCACGGATACAATGTTGTTAGATGCATTCTAAGACGATGCTCAACTAGGGGATGATGCTCATATCACTCATAGCTTTTTCGAAAGCCTTAAATTTTCTTCCACCACCCCTCTCTGTGGACCTGTTGGTTAGTAAAATTATACCAAGTTGGGGACAACAATGTTACTATACAAGTTGAAACCAAATTTTGGCTTGTTTAATGCATGTTTCTCTAAATTTTTGAGGTGATTGACCATCAAGTCCTGCCTTATATTTTGAGAAATATAATCACAAAATTAACATTAAAAACCATCAATTTTATGAGCGGTAATAATTATATCGAAATTAATGTACATTTAATATTGTCCATGAAAAACTACATGTTTTTAAAAGATAAGGTTCTTCCGAGTGATAATGTCTTCTTGGTAGCTCCGAAGAGTCAGACAAATTGTTGAAAATGTTGGATGTTGAGTACATACTATATCATGCATGTCTAGATGATTGTATTCTATATAGAGGATAATATGTAGACAAAGAAATATTTCAGGAATGTGGGCATGAAAAGTATGATAAATGAAAAAAGAAGGCAAATCATATGGTCCTCCTTTTAAGATATTGAGGCACATGACTATAATATTAAGGACTCAAAGGCTCTTTCATTGCAAATAATTAGCTATGTTGCAGGGATTGCATGCCTCACACAGAACTCAGTTGGGATTTATGCGAATCCCAATAGATTCAATAGCCATGAAGCATATAGAGGATACATGGCTTGAGAAATTCGAGGATGAAGTACGAAGACTACGATTCAACATACCCATGAATGATGTCAACCCATATTCTCTCTTAAACACCAACTACTCTATTTTTCCTGTAGTAGTGATCATTAACAATATCCTCCCATGGTTTTCCCTAAAGAATGAACATATTATGTTGGCTCTCATAGTCCCTGGTAGAAGATAAGTGAAGAATATGGATTTCTACTTACAAACACTGCTAGATTAATTGAAGGGATTATGGGATGGGAGAAATGTATACGATGTATCAAGACCCATCGCAACAGAGAGAAGTTTTACGTTAGATGGCATATATGATTACACGACACATTATTATCTAGGCTTAGGAGTTTTCTATGATAAATTACATGTCTATTGAATTTTTTATATGTGTAACAATGTTCTTTCACATATTAGTTATTTAATTCGTTGTAATTTTCCTGATCTTCATGATATTATTTAACGTTCCATGCATATTGTACAAAATAATATTTTAGGTCTTTTAACAAAAGGGTATTTTGGATGTAAATGTTGTGGACCTTCTCTGAAAGGTATATGGTCCAACAACCTACGAAAGGTAGTGTATGACTACTCCAGGGTATTCCTCCCAAAAGAACACCCTTATAGAAGAGAAACATCTACTTTCAATGGTAAACGAGAGAGAACCCAAAGGCCTCCAATAAAAATGCTTGATTAATGGATTAGAGAATATGAGAGAGAGAAGGATAAGGATTCAATAGAAATGTTCGATTCAAATGGGGAGCCTATGTTCAATGATCCAAAATTCTTCAACGCCTATGTTAAAAAATTTCCCATTGGGATGAAAATGAAATATATCTTTTATAACCTCCCATATTGGGAACACCTTACCATTACCCAATTATTAGATCCCATGCATATATTTTAAAAAAAATCATATTCTTTATGGAGGCACATATCATAAAAAAAAGTGACACATTGTCTATTAGGAAAGATCTTATTACTTCAAAAACAATTTTTTTTTTGGCCAAGACGATTAGAAAGTACATGATTAGAGTCAGATGCTGGTCCCTCTAATTTGTATTTCAAAGACGGTGATCTCCCATGGATTTTAAAAAAATATTATATTTCTTCATACGGGTCTTCACTACGACGTTGCTTCACCGTGGATGACCATTTGTCGAGGTTGGAATCTCATGACCATTTGAATCTTCTAAGAGTACGTATAATGTCAAAAGAATGATTTTATTACTTTCTATATTAATCAATTTTATCTCATGTAGGGATCATAAAACATAACTAATTTTATATATTACCGCATGTGCTTATAACTTTGTAGTGTCATTATTCTTTGTTTGTGCATGGGTGTGTAAAACATGAATTTCTCCAAGACCTAGAACATGCCATATCTAAATTGTTTTCATTTGTATGTTGGATCATGTCAAAGGATATTCATGTGGCTAGCATTCCATGGTGGCGTCAAGAGATACTTGAGATTGTTTGTATGTTTGAGAAGGAACTGCTAACGAATTTCATGGACTTGTCGGTTCATCTTCTAATCCACCTAGTAGATGAGGTTGAATTATTTGCAGTGGTTTATTTTCATTGGATTTTCTTCTTAGAGAGGTACATAAATAAATTTAAGGGTTTTATTTGATAAAGGGAAAAACTTTTTAGAAAAATTGTATATTACAGAGCAATGAAAAACATAAAATATGCGGAAACACAAACACATAAAACATATAAAACCAGAGAGACACAAATATATGTGGTTCAACCAATCTGGACTACCTCCACCCTAAACAGCCAATCCATCCTTTATTTTATCCAGCAAAATAAAGAGACACAACCTATAGCAGAGTCATTGTAATATCCTTTGTTCTCTCTCACAGTATCGCTATCTGTTTCTTGCTCTGAGAATACACATACAATACACATATGCCCCACGTAACATTCAATTACGGGCAGCATTTCCACCCCATTAATAAAAAGGGGTCCAACTCTGTGATACAAAATAAATAAGATAATCACGCTCCATACCCAACAAAAATCGAGGGGTCTATGGAAAATGGGTACATATCATATGAGCCTTTATTTTATGCTAGTGACTACATTAAGCAGATCAACAACAAACCAGGTACGGTGATTTGGGATGATGAAAGGGATGAAGAAAAAAGATAAAGGGAGCTGCTCCAAATGAATGGAAAAACGTGCTTGATAAAGAGTAAGCGACTTATAATTTTTCAAATTTACACAAAGTAAATATTCATGATGAAATTCTATATAATGCATATTTTGATCTCATATGTACTATATGTTTGTTTGATTTCATCAGCGAATGTATAAATTTAAGTAATCAATAAATTCGTTCTTTCCAATTCTGAGGTGACACAACTATGAGTCGCATTGTACAAACAAAAGAGGATGAAATGGGATAGTGACAGGAAAGAATTCAGATGGTTGAATGGTAGAATTTTTCCTTATACCAATCATTTAAAATAAAATATGTCAATTATATGCCGCAATATTTGGGTTGTCAACCAAGTGAGATACAAATATGGTGCAACGAGTCGTTACCCATGTGCTAAAGAGGATGCACTAAACGTAGGAATTGGTTGCACCCGCTTGGTAATAATCTATTTATGTACATTTTAAACTTAATAATGCACCTTTGAAATGTAATTACATATATACTTCATATTTTAACAGTTGGGTTATTATAACACACATTACATTACAATTTTTTAAATTTTTTATAGGTGAATTTATTCCCATATACGTGGGGATATGGATAACATTTTCGTAGAGAAAATATCAATGATGGACACATGGCACATGACTGTGAAGTGGAAGTCAAGTTCAATCAATCTAGTCAAGCTATCCACTATGATCAAAACCTAGTACAAGGGACATTAGGTTACGTCAGAAAGATAGAAGAGATCATTGAAGATAATTTCTCTTCTTCCAATATGTATTTTTAGGTGCAAGTGGTGGGATGCCTGTGATCGGAATAATGTAAAGGAAGATCACAATAGTAAGATGATATGTATCAACTCTAGAAAGATGTGGGATGAATCTAAGGAGCCCTATATTTTTCCCAAACACTACAACTAGGTGTTTTTTTACCCAGATGTGTTGGATAGGGATTGGTGGTTCGTATTGAGACATGACCATAGATCAAAACATATATTTTAGAATAATAGTGTCATCATGCCAAGAAATTTAGAAGATAATGAGGGTGATCATGAGAACTGAGAGTGATATGGTACATTTTCTATTCCATAATTTATACTTTTTAAGATGGGTTTTAATAAAGAATAGGACTTAATTACCTTATAACTACGACCTTCTTTTTCGAAACATTATAATATGTATTTCAAATTAATTGGTTTGTAATGTGCTAATGTTAAAATAATTTCACTTGGTAATTTGCAATCATGTTGATCTCGAAAACAATGTCGTACTGTATAAAATTATTTTTTATAATGTCAATTCCTAAAATAATACAACTACTTGATTTCTTTAAATGTGTGTGAATGATATCTTCAAAAAGCATACTATTATTTTTGGTATGTGAGATCATATTAAAATAATGATAATTCTAAACATGGATTTATTTGCATTATTTTCTAAATTTTATTATGTTAAAATTTTTTATATTATTCTAGATTTATTATTTTACAATTATTTATATTCATACAATGTTACAAATTTACAGATATGGTAGTTTAAAAATATTTATGATATACATTTTATTTACAGTAGTTATGGTTAGAAATTGCCAATTAATTTACAAATTTAAAAATTTAATTTTTTTAATAAAATTGAATAGTTAAAATACATACAATTACTATTACAATTTTACAATTTCACAATACAATTATGATTTTACAAGTATTTTACATAAAATTACAATTACAATTTTACAATTTTACATACAATGACAATTACAATTACAATTACAATTTTACTATTTTACATACAATTACAATTAAAATTACACTTCCAATCATTGACAATACAATTACACTCACAATTAAAATTTTACAAATATTTTACATACAATTACAATTACAATTACAATGAGAATTACAATTACAATTTTATAATTTTATATACAATTACAATTATAATTACAATTTTACAATTTTACATACACTTAGAATTAAAAATACAATTACAATCATTTCACAATACAATTACAATCCCAATTAAAATTTTAGAATTTTTTACATACAATTCCAAATAATATTACAATTAAAATTACAATTACACAATCATGACATAATATTTAATAAATATCATGATTTAATATTAAAAATAAACATCACAATCAAGACCTAACAATATGCACATCATGATGAACACCAACATGTAAATTAAGTACATATGCAACATGAACATAAAATACATGGACCATATATATATAATGTCAAAAATATACAACTGTAATATAACTGCATATAAATGTCAAATATATGGTGGTCCATCAATACTGGTACTAGTTGAGGCATGCTCAGTCGATGGTGCGACCTCATGCTCAGATAGATGACCACGTGCCTGTTGATGAGTCGATGGTGTAGTCTTCTCAGGAACTGCCTACTCATGAATATTCGATGGTTTAGCCTGCTCAGTAGATGGTGCAACAACTTTCTGAGTCGATGGACCTGCCTCCTCAGATGGACCTGCTTGGTCAGGATCATGTGCCTGCTCATAACTAGGATGTGTCTCCTGAGATGGTGCAGACTTCTCAAACGATGCCTGTTGATCATCACTGGATGCTAGTTGCTAATTATGATCTTTGACAGGAGGTGGATGAGGAGGTGGAGTACTAGAATGATGATCACTCCCCCCATGATCATGATCATCAAATGAGGCATTGATTTTTCATGCATCTCTAAAACGCCTAGCCATCCTAGTGCACGTCAGTGCTTTGGAAGCTCCAATGATATGACGCATGAGGGCCAACATATTGCGGGGCCTGCCTCTCCAGACCTGTGTCGGCATATGATCAACCTCGATCTCTCTAATCATTGACGGTCAGACTCCCTCATCAACTATGAGTCTACAAAGTTGGTCACCCAAGTCCATCTTGAATTGGGTGTCTGGACTATGCCTCACCCGCGTGGGTGTCTGCACCCGATCAGGATTAGGTCTGTCACCCTAATCCTCCGCCTCTTCCATCTCCTCGTCAACATCTACACCAGGATAATTCGGTGGCAGTGGAATCTCATCCCTAACGAATGTCCCAATATCTAAAAAATATATATAATTACACAATAATAATTAGACATTTTCATAAAGAAATTTAATAAATTGAGTTAAATAACATGTTAGAATAAATTTTATAATACTAATTAATTAATTAAGACAATAAAATGGAAGTATGTTAATTTAAAGAAAACACTAATATTACCTCTCGCATTCGACGACTCATCTTGTCTGAAGAGGATGTTGGTCCACCCTTGCCAATCCAAACTAGTGTATGGACATGGCACCAAAACAGAGGAGTGATCATCAATACTGGATAGCAACTTGAGTGCATTAAGTGATATCTTAGTGGGAATGTCAGACTGGCCCCTTTTGTGCATCATCTGGTGCAACATATCCATTCGTACATGCAGCATCAACCTGCGAGGTTGAAAAAAAAAAGTATGTATCTTCTCTGGAAACCTCTCAAAAAATAAACAAAATAACTCTAAAGAAAAAGGGAAGGTCAACTTCCCACGGTCCTGACAACAACATACAAAATTGTTGCAAAAAAATTGCATACCATCTTATAATTCATGGCGCCCAGAATAAAAAATAAACATAAAATAAAAGCAGGAAAATAATGTGTTTCCTGTCACTAGTATGGTGTGCAATGGTCATTAGTAGTAGTGAGTGGCACATCACTTCCTCTACAGCAAACGAAGCAATACGTAACTGACCACTAGACACCTAAAAAATCTACAGGAGAAACTATATCATCCCTAATGTATCTCTGCGAGTATTCCAACTGACTCCCTGTTGCATAATTGATGGGGACATCTTGGAACTAGGGAAAATCCTGCCCTTTCCTGGATATGCCAGTAATAAAATATATTTCCTCCTTAGTGGGTACGAATCACTAGCCAGGATCAAATAAAAAGCCTGTCGATGGGCATCCCACCTGAAGATGAGTTGTCCCAATAACCCACTATGGGCCTTCACGGATGTAGCCTCATCATAGAACTTGAGGAGGCCTACCTCCCTTAGGAGCAAATTCATGGCTTCCGTAATAGGGCGAGGGTATATAAGTCTCTCCCTCTCTCATGTCCTCCATAGGTGAATCACGTTATACTTGTCCTCCATATGTTCCTGTTGTTCCCCTTGTTCTCTCTGTTCACGTCGCTGAATGATTCAAATATTAAAATACATTTTTTTATTAGATGACACACACACACACACACACACACACACACACACACACACACACATATATATAACAGTTGGTGTGCCTAAAATAACAGTCATGCTCAGGTACTGGTGCACATGTTTTTATCGTGCACTTCTCCCAGTGCCCACGAGAATTGTTTGTCCACCGCAAGACATAAATAACTCTTTTTCTGTGGTGTGTTAACGAATATCTCCACCTCGGGGTGGATATTTAGGTCAACACACCGCCCAACATTATACATGGTCAACAGTGTGGTACTGTAAACACCCGCACCATTGACCATGTACTGTTATTGGGTGTGCGGTGTGCTGACCAAAATATATGCCCCGGGGTGGATCATTTTGTCAATGCACCAGCCAACAACATTACATGGTCAATGGTGTGGTCCTTTAAATGACTGCAATGTTGACTATGTAATGGTGTGAGGTGGGTAGTGCACTGATCTAACTATCCGTCGTAGGGCATATAGTTTGGTCAACGCATCACCCTCCCGATACTAGTACATAGTCAATGGTGAAGTAGTTTAAATGACCACACCGCCATGTTAGTTTTAAAATTAATCACGGTGCACTTTTTTTGGATACCGCACCAGAACCCGGTGTGGTTTCTGTTAGCACTGTTCACACTGCAGCCTGTAAATTTATAGGTATCACCGCGAATAGTGCGAGCCTAACAGGCTCAAGCGTACTATGCATATATATATATATGCTGAGGAATTGGA
This sequence comes from Pinus albicaulis, assembly GCA_034641835.2. NCBI lineage: Eukaryota > Viridiplantae > Streptophyta > Pinopsida > Pinales > Pinaceae > Pinus > Pinus albicaulis. Next base: position 1,626,835,259 of record CM076578.1, read on the forward strand.
GAAACCAAATTTTTCCACTGCTTTCAAAAATTCGAACTCCACAAGGTGGGAATCGATGACATCAGTGTGTGCAATTGGAGCACTGATGGCAGGGCACCTCACACAAGACACATTCACATGGGTGCTTTAGAGGTCTGGAGCACTGAAGAAGTAAAAATGAGATTTTTACAATCGGTAATTTTTTTAACCCTGTTTCAGTGCGCAGGTTTTTGAGACACACCAGGAGGTATTATTTATGGTGCACCTCATGTCATTACAGTGTGCTAGATTACTGAGATGGATCGGGCCCATTTATGCACGGAACACTAGTTTTCTATAGTACTTAGATGCACTTAACGGGTTTGTACAAAGAGAACAATGTCTGGGTGTGCTAATTGTTAGTATGCACTAGTGCATTGAGAGTAAAACACACTGGTCCAGTTTTTGATGAGAAATGCAGCGAAAAAAAGACATCTGCAAAAACCTCCATCCACCAACCTACTCTAGATACCTTCGCTACAAATGGATATCTGGGCTATTTTTATCAAGGGTTCCTCAAAAGCATCAACTAAAGGGTCTTTTCCTTGTAGTGTTTATTCCTTTCTATATCTTTCTCCCTCTCACAGTTTCACTGTTTGTGTCTATATTTTCATATCTCCCTTCTATAACACCCCTTTCCCATTCCATAAAACTCCCTCTATTTAACCCCCATTTCTTTATACCTCTATTTTCCATTTTATCTTGATATATTTCTATATCTCCCTCACCCATACCCCCTCAACACCTCCCCCCCCACCAACTCCCCATCATTTTCTCTATTTTCCTATTCCTTTCTCTCTCTTCTACTTTACCCATATCTTCTCCTCTTTCTATGTCCCTCTTCAATTGTCCTATTCACATTCTCATCAGTATTCCTTTCATAATATATCTTCCTCTTTATCCCTTCCCAAGTTACCTATTTCCTCTCACTCCTACTTTTTCTATCTCTCTCCCCATATCCATTTCTTTCTCCCCCCTATTATATCCATCCTATATACCTTCCACCCTTTCTTTCCATAAGACTCCTATCTCTCTCTACCCATTTCGATATCCCTTTAAATATCAACCCCCCTCCCTATACATCATTTTATATATCTATCTCCTTTTTAATATTGGCGCCCTTGTTCCTTCATTTCTCCACAATCTATCTTATGTCTAATAAAAACTATTACTATAAATATAAACAACATAAAAAATAAAACCATATCATTAAAACTTTAATTTTTTCTTTGAAATTGGTTCCTATAGATAAATAAGAAAATTATGCATACTTCTAATTAAAAACGTGGAATATTCAAAAAAATAAAATAAAAAAAAGTAGTTAAATTTATTATTATTATTTAATTTATAATTTTTTTTTAACGATTAGTAAGATGGAAATTATGTGTAAATAAAAATTATTAAACATATGTTTAAATAATAATATGAATATCTACCTACTCCGTATAGTTTTAACACCACATATACACAGTCAACTTCTCTGTCTATCATCTAACATCTTCTATTCCCTTCACTGCTGAAGTATAAACACACTTCACTATGAAGCATCATATATGTTTATGTTTATAGGCATGTATATAAGTATTCTATAATTTTAATTAATTATGAATATTTACAAGATGGAAGTTAGAGATTTAATATTCATATAATATGCCATAATATTCATAATAGTATTTATAGATCAAGGGTTAATATTTATGACTTATTTATACTTTTTTAATTAATTTATCTCAATTTAATTAATTAAGGAAAGCACAATATCAACATGTGTTATATTAGGCATGTAATATTGAAAACCTCCCATATTGGTCCATGGTATTGTAACAAGGGTATTTAAAAGTTAATAATCTATATGCTAAAGTGAGAGAAAATCTCCACAATTAAGAATATTAGTTAACTTATATATTATTTTTTTTTATAAATAGTAATAATAATAATTTAAAATAAGGTTAATATGTACCATCAGGTAAGAGTTTTAATTCTTATAGAGGATAATATGGGATTTTCGTGGGAGGTACATAGCTCGATCCTCACATTCATGGAATTTCACAATGCCTTTACTATGAAACTCAATTATTTAAGGGAGAGTGGTGGCCTTTGGACTAGTGTGAGACATTGGTTCTTCGATCTCCCCATCTTAGGGAACCTCTTGAGCCTGCAATTTGTTGGAGTGAGGCTTGCACAATGATTCAACATGTCATGGATCACAATCAATGCCTATGGATTGCATGGTGAAGCTCGATTCTGAAATTTGTCTCTCGCCCTGGAAATGATGCTCTATTCAACTGAATTCAACACTTCAGTTGATTGTAAATCACACGATTGGGAATTTTATCACCTCAGTGGCAGGTCATATAAGAAACCTTTGCCTCATTTGGTTCCTGGTCTTCATGTGTTTAGCAGGATACAATTGGGTAAACTTTTGAAAAATTTCTCTCCTTTTTCTAATGCAACATATTTCAGTGTCGATTAGGAAATAGTCTATGCCCCTTTATATAAATCTCTCTCTTTATATTTCAATTAGTTCTTAACAATTGGATAAGCTTTACAGGTGCCAAAGCTTTGAATTTGTGGTCTCCGGGTTTCAAGGCTATAATAGAAAATTGTTGTAGAAATAAAGGGTGGGAGGGAACCTCGTATTCATGTACTCTCTGTCCTAACCCTCCCATCAGTGAGAAAATTGATTATCATTCTCTTTATCAACTCTTTCTTCAGCTCTTGCAAATGGTTTTGTAACAATTTGAAGGAATGCAGAGGCTTCAGGGTCATATGAACATGAATAAGGATGAAATAAACTCCCTTTCACAACCAATTAAAGGACCTCACTTCATCACACCATGCTACATGAAAACATAGCTAAGGAAGAAACATAGGTGAAGGCCAGGCTGAAGAAATGTAAGTAGATTATGTTGGAATTAATTCTTACCTCCTATATTTCAGATGTTGGTTTCTGATGGTTGAGAAATTCTCTCAACCTATCCTTCTAACTTAGGAATTCTCTCGACGTCTCCTTCTAACCTAGGAATAAGTTAGATCTGAGAAACTCTATATATTAGAGTAATTTGAACGTAAATAGTGTGTGTTACGCATACATCTTTGTGTGAAATATATGAGTGCTTTCACTCATTTTTTTAACATGCTATCAAAGCGTCTGACTCTTTTTTTTTTTTTGGAATAGGTGTGACAAAGAGTGAAGGGATATGCATATAACATGGAATTGGGCATACATCATGGAATTGTAGAAGTTGTGCCTATGATCTGTTAAAAGGGAAATAATAAACAAATATATCCATAGATGAATATCCATTGAATTCTGATGATGAATTTATTTAATAATTTGAACCTCTTAAACTATGTTAGAACAACTAGAGTTCAGACTCAATATGGACGGTTGTCTACATAGTATTGAAGTTGTGGATCTAGGGAAGGATCCCTCACTTGTTGAAGATATGGAGTGGTCTTATAATGAGGTTAAGCGATAGCTTTGAATGTTCTCTAGTAATTGAATTCGGGAGGTCCTTGATTTAGGAGTTCAGGATACGAAATCGAGAATCTAACTTTCCGGCTACACCTTTACGAGGGTTATGAGGCAACTTGATGGAGCCTATATTGATAAGTTATAAACGAGTTAAAGAATGATTGTGTATTTTGTTTTTTATGGGTGATTTCAATAAATTTATGGAGTGTAAGAATTAAGAGGGGATGTTGGAATTAATGCTTACATCTTATATTTGAGATGTTGGTTTGTATGGTCGAGAAATTCCCTCAACCTCTCCTTCTAACTTAGGAATAAGTTAGATATGAGAAACTCTATATATTAGAGTAATCTGAATGTAAACAATGTGTCTATTACACATACACCTTTGTGTGAAATATATGAGCGCTTCGAGTCATTTTTTTAACTTATTCATCCTTTTGTTGAATCACAAAGTACTGTAAAATTGTTCTTCAGTCTAGCCAATTTCGCTAGTTAGATAGTTGCAAATATGTTAGTAGTGTTTATGTGTTAGGTAGTCAGTGTGTAGATGTTGTTGAACTTATTAGTCTTTATTCCTACGATGAAGAATTAGATTTTAGAACTTGTTGTAAATCTCTATTTTTTTTTTAGTGTGTTTTGGCCACAAATTTTATAAAAAAAATTACTCATTATTATAAAAAAAGAAAAGGAAAATATTTTAATGCTAATGATATATTCACGCCTATTGAAATTAGAAACCATTTATTTTTTGTTTTCATTAATTTATATTTCAAAACATGTATTTCCAATATTTTTTTTGTTATTTTGTTATTGGTTGTAATATTCCAAATATTAAAATAAGAGTTGATTTTTTCCCAAAGTGATATCAATTATCACGAATCAGGTTTTAATTAAATCAAAATTTTAGTTTAAGATAGCATTATTCTTAATTGGAAAATGAGTTTCCTATATAACGTAAACTATGAACTTTTTTTTATCGAGTTATCATTGGGTTCTTAAGTAGTAAAAACAACAAATATTAAGTATTAAAAACAACAAAAACTTATGCTTTCCATACAGAAAACTAGTTGAAACAAGTTTATATAATCATAAATAGCATTAGAATTTTTTATAATCAATACTTATAAAAATCTTAAAAAAAATAAAATCTAAATTTGTCTCGAAATAATTCTACTAGATACCTATAAAAGTGAATCTGTACTCTCATTAGTGATATTTGTAGAATAGGTATATTTAGTAGCAAACGTTGTTACTAGATACATATAAAAGAGAATGTAAAGTTTTAGTAGTGATATTTAGTAGCAAGAAATGCTAATAGTTACTTGTAAAAATTAGAATGTATATTTGAAGTAGCGAAATTTAGAATGTGAGCATGTGACTAATCATGGTGCATGTTAAGATATTGTTAAAGTAGCAAGTTTTATTGTTACTATTAATTTTCTGTTCATATTTGGAATCACAACTATATAAATACATGGTTATTAAAAAGTGAGTAAGGATTAAAAAAAGTTATGTTATGATACAAGTTATATTAAAAAAGTTATAAAATTTAATCAATCATAAATTTATTTTAAATTATTATTATTAATTAAAATAATTAATATATGAGTTACACTTATAAAATATTTAAGAATATTTTTAACAAATAAATTCATATCAAATTTATCATGGAAATTCTATAAGACTAGTACTATGGTTTATGAATATTAATCAAACATTTTATATATAATTTAATTCAATTTCATTTTATAGCATTTTAAAAATTAAATTTATAAACAAAAACAACATATTTATTTTGAAATTAAATTTGAATCGTACTAAAAAATTTAGATAATAAAGTTAATAAAGTTAAATCCTTGGGATTCACCTATTGAATAAAAATTTGAAAAAACATATTTCAAAATAAACACACTTGTAAATATAAGTACTCTTATCCCACATGTGGGTATACATGACGATGAGCAAGCAAGGAACTTTTCACATGCTCATGTTGTATGAAAACCTTGGGGGGATGGTAGGGTGGTAGTCATTCGCTGGCCTCACCTCAAGCCACATTAAATGCAACCATGCGCTCTATTTATGACAAAGAATTTACACCCGACATGGGACATGGATTTGAAAATTCCTTTGGGTCTCCAGGTACTGAAAAGAATCAGTTGTTAGTTGCTTGGAGATGCTGTGAGACAAAAGCAACTTTAGAGATCTAGAGGGCATTGCATCTTTCTGATAATCATGGTGAGAGAGGGAGCCCGAGCCATACTGGGTGACATGGGACGACATTTCCAACCTCTTCCCCTTGGCATGATAAGGGGGAGGAGTAATTTGATGAGGATATTCTAGTGCACATTTGTGCATGGAAGCTGAGGAGCATCGTCACACCACCAACACTGTCTAAGCTATGAAAAATCTACTGGCGAGGAATTTCAGGGAGCACGAGGAAATTAAGAACAATTATAAAAGAAAAATGGAAAAGGGCAATACATTACTAGTTAATACACAAACGATACTCAGGAACTCGGCCAGGGTGATGCGAATCGCCCTTTTGCCTCCTCGAGCATCATCCAATTCACATGAAAAATCTGAAGCAAAGGGCTCCTCACACAAGGGACCTAAAAGCTCTTTGCACGATTGCTCAAAAACATAGACAAACAAGGAAAAGGTGGTAGCCTACCATAGCTCTTTGGTACTGGTGGAACAACCAATGGACATTCCCAGTCATACCAACATCGAAGAAACTTCAAAGGGAGAACCCTACAAGGAACTAAAGGACTCATACAAAGCATTCATTGAATGGGAGCATCCTCCCTAGCTTCCAGAGGGATACACCAACCCATTCATATTCCTACAGCTGCAGGAGCATGCCCAAAAGGAGAAAGGTCAACTTGGCAAGGTCTCGAGGAGCCAAATCAACCACCTTAGCCCAAATTTGACTAGGAAAGGTTCAAGGCCCAACCCCACGAGGTATGATGAATTTCCAAAAAAATTTACTGTCAACAAATTTCATTTACATGTAATTTTGCTACTCTAGATTATCTGGTTTCTTCCATTTTATTTCATTTTTGTTTTCATCTATTCAATGTCTTGCACTTAAATTCACCATGAAACCTTATTGTATACCTAGCATAAGAAAATGGCTATCCTCATAATCCTCTATTTTTTTGCGCTATTGTTCACACTAAAGCTCAAAGCTATGAGAGAGACCTTCTAGACTCCCATTCATGGGCAGGGTCCACAATTCGATCTAGAAGACAAACATCTTATACGATTATAAAGCGTCGGCTTCTTTGTGATTGGTTTTATGTTAATTAAGCGGAATTAAAAAATATCATACCCAGGATTTCAATAATTCTTGTACGTGTTAAATCCCGTAGCCACGAAGTAGCTCGTGTGCCACTACTTTTCCACAACCTTCTAGAAGACTTTATTTGTTCTTGCGGCGTGAGGGAGATCCAAAGCGGGTCACAGTATGTTTCCGCTTCGTCTCCCACGATCCAATGTTGTTATTTTCGAATCAAGTGTCGCTCTCGGGTATCAATGCTCCGATGGACAGCGTATCTTGATTCCTCCTCGTCAATGAGTATTTCGACGAACTGTTTTTTGAGCGTTAAAAATAAAATTCGGTCATAATGAGTGTAGTCAGACGGTCAGTTGGGTTTACTTCGTAGAAAATATTTTAGGAACTGCCAGTTGCGGATATTTTTAGTCGTTTGTTAAATATATTTATATTTTTGTTGCTGATCTGCTACCACTATTAGTGAATCACTGCGGCTATAAGCACCAAAAGTTTTCGCAGTCGTTGCTGTAGTAAACCGCCACTATAACAGCGCGACCGCCACCACTGTTACTGAACCACAACGGCTGCAACCACCAAAACCTGTCGCAGTCGTTGCTGTATTTCACGAATATTTTTCAGCTTTTAGTCAGATCTGCCCCGGCTGCTGAAGCATTATGGTTCAGGTTCAAAGATAGCTAAAGGAGTGAGTTTAACATTGTATAATTGGCATCCATAAGTAATGGGGCGCCATTTTTTTATGGGAAGAATCCCCTTAAATCCTTGTGACGTGGAAGATAAGTTTTTTGAAAGTAAAAAGTATTTAAAATATTTAGAGCACACATTATTTTAATGTTTTGGATCATTAAAAATAGATATATGGGCTGTATTTTCTAAGAAGATGTGATAAGTAGTGGGTGAATAGAAACTAAAAACGTTTTAATCTAAAAAAATCTAATACATAGGTGAAAAGGAATTCTACGACTTTTGTTTTGTTTAAATTAAAAAGTTTTTATTTTATTATTATTATTATTATTTTAAAACAAGGTTGTGATAGAGTAACAAGGTTGTGATTGCATGCATATTAAAGGGATAAAGGGAATATTTTAAAGGGATAAAGGGAATATTTTTAAGGTGTTAGGAAAAAGAAAATTAATTGTTTTTTATTATTGATGTTGGGGAGCTAGAAGGACTAGTTCTGGTTGATAAGAACTATGAGTTTTGATCTATAAAATTGAAAAACTTTTTATAGATACATGAATGTTTGGAAGTACTTGAGAATAGATTTACATAGATTAGGTAGTTCTACATGATATCAAATAGTCAGAAAGAAGAAGAAAAAAATAAAAAATAAAATAAAATAAAATAAAATAAAATAAAATAAAAATAAAAATAAAAAAAAATAAAAAATAAAAAAGAAGAAGAATAGAGTCCAATTTTCAATTCAATGTTAAGCAAATGAATCAATTTTTCACAAGATATTGGGAGTATCCAATGAAAAATTAGCTTAGGATACCATGGCATTGACATTTAGGGTATGATCCGGATTAATGGAGGAATGCAATAAAATACATAAATAAACATAGACACAGAGATGTAGTAGGAATAACACTTCATTTCATTAATATCAAATATTGAGAAATGCTTACAAACAGAATGGAAAATAATCTAGCTCGAGCGATGGTAGCTTATCTTTGAGAAGAGATGTGGTGGCTAGATGTCTCAGAACTGTGCTTCAATGAGGATTGAACACCTATTTATTATTTAGAAGCAATGGAAAACCCTAAACATCTAAAAACCTAACCCTAGGAGATTAAGCACCAAAATTACGAGACTTGTTTGGGTAAATTGGTATGTCAACTTCTCAGGGACGTATCTTTGGCATACAATCTTCGTTTGACATGTGCAATACCTCATTAGAAATATTTATTTGAGGACTACAACTTTCAAGGGACCAACATCATCCAATGACCAAAGTTGATCCCGGTTTCCCTAAAAAACGTTGTTTAGGGCTTTAGAAGGGCTTCGGATGTTCAGGACCCAAAAAACTACCAAAAATTGTAAATTGTGCTACAATTAAGTAAACCAAAAAGATGAAGGAAAAAATTGTGGGGATCCAATTCCAATAGGCGAGTGGCCACCAATATCCACTTAGATCAGTCCTCCCCCGTTAGGAAGCAATGGTCCCAATTGCATTGAGTTCCTCCAGAAGATGAGGAAACTTCTGTTGAAATTGGTCCCTAGTGAGCTACTTTCCTTTGTGAAGGAATTTTCCTGCTTTGACAAATCAATATAGATGGATCCTTTGTTGTCGGGTGTTATTGATCTCTATGTCGATGATCTAATCAGTTGTGGCTTGTTCCATGCATTTTGGGTTCAACTCGGTTCATGTGAGTTGTCCTGCAGTGTGGTAAGTGTCTAACATTGGTGGAAAGTAGGATCAAAGGTGGTCGATATTGAACACTGGGTGCAAACCAAAGAATGGTGGAATACTGAGCTCAAAGTAATTATCCCCTAATGCCTTGGTGATGTTGTATGACCCATATCGGAGCGGAAGAGGCTTGCAGTGGGGCCTACTGAGGCCCTCCTTCAATAAATGCCACTATTTTTTTTTTCCCACCTGAAACTTATGCGGCACTCGATGCTGATCATGCCACTACTTGTACTTAGCATTGGCTCTATCCAATAGGTCATGAAATTCTTGGTGGATGTGCTGAATGTGCTCAATGAAGTTGTTAACCTTGTGGACTTAGTTAAGTAGATGACTCATTTTTTTCCAATATATTGGGAGAATAAAATGCAAAGTTAGTTTCAGATACCATGGCATTAGCATTTTAGGGTATTGATAAATTCAACAGTGTGAGGATTCATACCCTCAAGAGAGGATGTCAATAATTGAAGATAATGGAGATAAATAATATTGACTAGTTTAGTGACTAAAATGGTAGAATTGTGAGCGAAATTATGACTCATGGAGAAACAACTAAAGATTAGAAATTTGTGGAAAATTTTCTTAGGAGTCTAACTAAGAAGTTCGAAGTGATTTCTATTTCCATAGATTCTGATGATTTGTCTAAAGTGGGAGTAAAAGAATTGATGGGATCTATATTTCCTAATGAATCAAGAATCATCATGGAAGATAAGTATTTAGAATATGTGTTCAATACTGAAGCCTCTCCATTAGCAAAGGTACAGGCACAAGAGGCACATCTATAGGTGAAAGAGGGAAAGGAATACAAGAGAAACATCTACACTACAATAGTCAAGACAATTATATCATCTTACACACTCTTCGAATTAGAAGGAGAGAGGTAGAATATCGGCTGAGAAGTCCAAGGTATAATGTTATTATCAAAATAAATATGAACATTATGAAAGTAAATGCATAAATAAGTAGCCGGATGTGAACAAGGGAAAAATGCATGTATTTAACATAAACGAATGTGTAGTTGAGCCATTTTCCATCTCATGTCCAATCACTAAAGAAGATCAAAATAAGGATTTTTGGTTCTTGGACCGTGGTTGCAATGATCACATGACAAGTAATAAACAATTGTTTTCCAGTATTAATAATTTTATTCAATGTGAAATTTAGTGGGAACATTCTATTTTTGTTCAATTGGAACATAGCAACAATTATTTTACTTTGTATTCTATATAAAAATTTTCATGTGATGTACCAAATCTCAAACATAAGTTACTAAGAATTTCTTAGTCGAGTTAGCAAGATTATGGTGGAATATTTAAGTACATCACATGAATATTTTTATATAACATACAGATTAAAATACTTGTTGCAAAGTTCCAAATGAACAAAAATAGAATGTTCCCACTGAATTTTAAAAGTGTAAATACGTCATAGTCATATACCAAAAATGTGTAAAAAATATATTAGAGTTGGTTGTGGCATCTCAGATATGTTCACCTGTCTTTTAGGAGTCTTAAGATATTGCAAAAATAGTTGATGGTCAGGAGTCTTAAGCTATTGAATGAGCAAGGTAGAAATTGTGAAAGTTGCATTCTAGGGAAGCATGAAACAATTCTTTTTCCAGAAGCCTATGTTAGAGAAAAGTAACATCTATAAATTTTCCACACAAAACTATGTGGACCCATACAAACTCAATATATTCATGGAAGATTTTGTTTTCTAACATTTATTATTCACTTTGGTAGGGAATTTAGTGTGTATTGTCTCATGAATATATCAAATATGCTTACAGAGTTAAAAGACTTTAAATTTCTTGTAGAAAAGAAAAGTGGAAAGATATGTCAAAGTGCTTAGATTAGAAGGAGAAGGAGAGTATGACTTAAAATATTTTTCACATTTTTTCAAACAATATGGAATTAAAATACAATTCACGACCAAATATACTCCACAGCAAAATGAAGTTGGTAAATGATAGAATTAGACCACTGTGAACATGGAAAGGATTATACTCAAAGATAGAAACTTTCATAATGATTTTTGGACTAAAGTTGTCATGTGTTTAGTCTTCAAATTGAACAAATATCCAACCAATAGGTAAATCTCCTTAAGAAACGTGGATTAATACAAGATTATCTTTCTTATTTTAGATTTTTTTTGTTGTATTACATATAAAAATGTTTTGGAAGAGCTAAGGAGGAAATTTGATAATAGAAGTGAAAAATGAATTCTCATTGGATACAATGAATAGTCGAAATTTTATAGGTTATATAGTATGGTGATTAAGAAATTTATGGTTAGAAAATATTTAAATTTTTTGGAGGAAAAATGTTTGGGTGATCAAGAGAATCAAGTAGGATATATGATGTCTATTTTCCCAATAGTTTAATAGGTGAAAATTTCAAGACAAGAATCACCTCTAGCATTATTTCTAAGGTTATAGGTGCTAAATAAGTATACAATTATTCTTCCAACATAGAGTCAACTAATTCAGCGATAAATCATTTTCACGTCATATGCTTGCTAACAAAACAAAGGAAAGGCTATCAAGACCCAAAAGCTCCTTCAACCAATAGTGATATGCATCCAATTTGTGAAGAAAATTGAACGGATTTTATTATAGGTTTACCAAATTCTAAATGAAAGAGTGTAATTATGGTAATCCTATTTTGAAAGAAAAAGTAACTTCTAATCTCTTTCTCATAATTTTAAGGAAATATTATGTCAAAATAATTCATGGAAATAATCGAAAAGATAAATGGAATACCCAATATTATTGTAAGTGAAAAAGATTCACTTTTTAGTAGAAAATGTTTACAGTGAATTATTTTCTTGTTTGGGTACTCAATTGACTTACAAATCATCTTAGCATCATGAATTGCATGGGAAAACTCAGACTGTGAACAAATTTTTGGAAGGATATATACATTTCACTATATTTGTTAAAGAGACACAATCGGTCAAATGGTTATCCTTGGGAGAGTGGCAGTACAAAAAATCCTTCCATAGTTTATCAAAAAATTTCACAATCGATCGAACTTTATGGTTATCATTATCCATCGATCACATCACCCTCGAAAGCGACTATAATGGCTTGACCAGTAGATAACCACATACAACACCAAGAAGAGGTTCTCAAGCTATTGAGTGATAGCTTGATTGTGGCACATAATAGGATGACGTAACAAACAAATAAACATGATAGTGCAAGGGAATTGGAAGTGGGGGATTTGGTAGTTGTGAAACAACCATATAAAAATATGCCCCCATGGAGAAAAAGAAGGAAAGTAAATTAGCTTTGAGGTATTATCGACCGTATAAGGTGTGGCATTTGATTGCAAGTATAACTTACAAATTGGAGTTTCTTTCATCTTCATGTGTGCATTAAATCTTCCATTTTTCGTTCTTAATGAAGGTAGTTGGTGACAAGATCCTAGTCTAATATATTTACGAGAGATTAGTGAAAAACATAAAAATAATAGTAGAACCCTAAACACTTTTGGAAATAATAACTAAGCAGATGAGAAATTTATCAATTTCTAAGTACCTCAGCAAATGGAGGAACCTATGAGTGGAAGCAATGACATGGGAAGATAATTTGTTCATGCATAGACACCCAAATATAATTTTTGAGTACAACCATTCTTTGAAGATGAGGGGCATGTTAAGCCCTATATCAACCTAATGTCAACCCAAAAACCACTTATTAAACCCTAGTTATTGTGTGATTAAATTTATATTATTATATTTTAATCTAGACTACAACCCCTCATGGTCCCATTTAAGTGTACCCTTTTTCTCCTATATACATACTAAATATGCCTAGTGTTGGGATGGTCCAATATTTTCTTGTAGATTTTATTCATTGCAAAATGAGTTTTCTCCTTGAAAAGGACTCTAAATATTGATTTCGTCAAATTTGAAGGCACAAGGATCCTAACATAATGGTTCTAGAATTGAAATTAAGGAATTAATTTCGTCACTCCAAACATAATCTCGAAAATTTTGAGGTGATGTCCATGAATAAATATCTCATTTGTCTTTGGAAACTTCAAGGAAACCATAACTCCATTGGGGAGAAAATCCTAGTGTTTATGTTCTCCTTCTCTTTTATATATCCCTTTCTATTGTTTATTTCTGAATGATTATATATTGATTGGCATTTATTTTCTATATTCCTTCCTTTCTTGAATTTCTAGATATATTAAATGCCCTGTGATATTTTAGATCAAATTTTGTTCTAAAACTTATTTAAAAAAAAAGGAAAAAAAATGATTCTTATTTTTTTTATCAAATTTTGTAAATTTTTGTACAAAATTTAAATAAGACAATTGCATATTTGAATTACCTGCAAAATTTTAGCTAAATTCACACACACAGACAAACACACATATAAGGACGTCTAGATGAGAAATATATGGGTGGTTGAAAATCAACTAAATTTCTGTTATATATGGATGATTTAAAATCAACTAAATTTCTGTTATATATGGGTGATTAAAAATCAACTAAATTTCTGTTTTTTCATGACATCTACGTAAATTTGTTTTGGTAGTACAATTTGATAAGGAACTTTGATTTACATTAAGAAAAAACCACTAGGAAAGGAATTTTCCTAACTTTCTTTCGATATATTGACATGTTTGTAAGATATATCCAATCCTCTATTGTTTTTAAAAATTTCTGCTATAATTTTTTATTTTATTTATTAATTTATTGTAATTTTATCCTAAATGTGCATTTTGATGTTTAAGATTTAGATCCGTTATTTTCTACATATGGGGAGTGATATTTAAATTAGACTTTACTTGGATCTTATTTCCTTCGCATCTTGTACCTTATTTTAATTTGTGTGAAATGTTTTTCGTTGGTTACCTAGTTTTGTGATAGATTTCTTGATCATGCCTATGAGATTGTGATCTTGATCTAAGCTAGTTAGGTTGTATTTGTGCTATTATCATTTGGATTATCGCAAATCACACCAAGTTGTATGAAATTTTATGTCATGATCTCTTGTATCATAGTTGGGACTATTTTCCCCTGTAGACCATTGTAGGTGTATTTTTCTGGTCATTTACATTGACACACGAATTGAAACTTTCTTTTTGTTGTGTGTTATCTTGTTCTTTCACTAATTTTAATAAGCATAGTTCATATATGTACCTTTTAAACTCGTAGTTTTGGGCATTTGAGTTTTTTTTTCTGCTTTTGCAGTTGCATCTTAAGAGTGATTTATTTGATTTATAAGTTTTTCAATGAATTGATTTGCTATGAGAAATTTTTGAATATCGAGAGATTATTGAGATAGGTTATGATTTTTCTAGTTTTTTCTTCGAAAAACAAAGAACTATGTACTCTTCTTTTAGCTAGTTTTCGTCAAAGTGGAAAATAAATTGCACTCTAAATTTATATTTCATTTTGGTCTATTATTAATTCTCTTTACACACCATCTGAATTTCACTCTATATCCTTAGTAATCAATAGGCTAAATATAAAGTGTTAATAAAATCAATTATATGTTTTTTGTGATAACACAACAACCATAGCCAACGGTTGTAGAGTCTTGAAGAAGGAATGGGAAGGACACTCTTCAAGGTTGCAAAATTGAAACTAGCTTCACTAGTGAATGTAAATATATTTCCACATCATATTCTTTCTATAAATCTCCTCTTACATAGGATTTAAGCACCTGGTAACATCAATAACTTGTGGCGCGAAATCCCTACTCCCTCCCAACTATTGTTCATTCGATTATGCTATTTAATGTGGATCTCTTTCGAAGATGTAGGACTCACTTTCAGAAATCTCTTCGGAGACCTTGAGCTTAGATTCCCTACCTATGTGTATGATACACTCTGATGCAGGGATTCTTCTAGAAAGAAGAATCGTAGCATATAAAACTCACTACTTCACCCAATTATGAAAATTCTCAAATTCTCTTCAAATAAAACCATGAAAACATTCAACTCAAAACTTACATGAAGGAGAAAGAGCTATTCAAAACAACTACAGATATAAAATATAGAATTTCTCTGGCCAAATATTACATTGAGCGGACTCTTGGCTCTCAACCTTCAACCCATATTTCCAATTCTCTGCACTCCTCACCTCACACTCTCTCTGTTTTCTCATCCTCATAAGCTACAAATTTATACATAAAAATAATTTGTTTCACTCCTTAATTTTTTCCTCATAAATCTCAACTTAAAATATAATTTAGATTAATCTTATTTTGGACCCAACTAAGTCTTGTTTATGTAATTTCTCATCCCTAAATAATCTTCCTAAATCAACTCCACTCATATCCTTATTTATTTAAGAGATATTTACAAAAAATCCTCACATTTATAATTTCTCTCCTAATTTATTAAAATTAAGCAATTTAATTAATAAAATAATTAAATTTTCTCACCCCCCTTATTACATAATTTAATAATGCAAATTTGGCTTGGATGCTCCTGCATCAGACTCCCCAAGTAGAGAATTTTTCATAGACTCCTGTCTATGAGGTCCATCACTTTTCTGTAATACTGCGATAACCACATGTCCTGATGGCTTGCTCCCTCCAGGATTCCATACTCTATTCTTCCATTTCTCCTTCGGAGTATCAACTTGATTTGATAACTTATCATTCACTTTATCGAGTGGATTCCATCGGCTTCTCCAACACTTTCTTTTGCCAATTCCTCGGAGTAATTCTTCTTTGTAAAAATCTGTCATCTCCAACTGAGCTAAGCACTCAAATTCATGCAATAGAAAATAATCAAGAACTCCTTCTTGATTAGAAATATAGTCTTGGATTGCTTTTATAGAAACAACCCTCTCGTCCGGTACTGTACCTGCATTCACCAACAAACTGTTAGTTTTAAAAAGGTAATACCTGTCAGTCTCTTTTGATGCTTCAGGCATCAATCTCTCAGCATCGACTTTCAGGACTTCAATAGATTTTGTTCCGAATTGTTGGCTTCTTCCATCTTCATCCTGTTGATTCATTGTTTCCTTTATGTCCCTACAGGCATAAATCCCTCACTGCTTCTGATCTTCCATCGTAATGCCAAATAATTTATGCTCGATTTCTATCATTTCGACATCATATCTGTCAATGTCATTTTCTATACCTACAATTACATCATTATTTGAAAATTTATAACATTCATTCAACTCCATAAATGTTAAAAATATTTCATCTCTATCATGCATAGTAACTGTAATTTCTTCTCGATCAGGTTCTGCAAGTTTTACTTCGCCATCAGGTTCCTTCAGCCACCGTTCCAAAAAATTGATTTGCATATGAAATATTTTTAGCACTTCATCACTACCTTCACTCTTCCTATGGAAATATTCCTGAGTTGTCCTGATTTCAACATCATTAAATTGTAAGCTTTCGTCAACAATTTCATTAAAAAAATACATTTGTTTACCTCCTTGGAATTTTTCCTCGGCATTTCCATTTTTCTCCTGCTCCATAACATCTTCGACTTGTTGTCTTACCCCAAACAAGAATTCATCTATGAGTTGTTCATGTTGTAACAATCAATACCTTCCTTTGCTAAAAGGAATTCTCTACCAGAATTTACCTCAAGAGTTTCATTCTCCTTTGTGAGAGTTCCATCGGACTACTCACAATCTTTTGCACATCCTCCAAACATACATAAAATGTGAGAAAAAATGTAAGGCTTCATGGCCTCATTTGTTTCTCTTGCCAACACATCTTCAGATGATTATGAACTATCCCAATAGGTCATGAGATCTTCCTCACTGATCTCTTCACCCATAATTTCACCCTGTTCTAGGCCACAAATGGAAACATCCATTTTTAACTCAGCCTCTCTGAGTTCTTCACAACTCAACATCTGCTCGAACTTCCTTAGCTCTTCTGCCAACTGTATGTTTACCTGCTCTTCCCTTTTTGCATGTAGCTTATGGCACTTTACCTTTTTTCTCATGGTCCAACCATGTGTCTGGTTTTTCACATTTTCCTGCAACAACTTCATTAACAATTCAAGGTGATTTTTTATCTCAACCTTCTCCTTATCGTACTCTTCATCCGTCAACTGTTCACATATGCCACTTAACTTGGAATTTTCCCTCTTCTCCCCTCTATTTTGGTCTTCATCAGATCTTTGGAAATGACTATCAACAGTCATCGTCTCCTTCTTTGTGAACTGCATCTGTTCACGTGTGGACTTCATTTAATCCACTTCTGAGAAATCCTTCACACTTTCCATTCATAAAAATGCAAGTTCTCCTCCTGCGCTTGGCTTCTCTTGGTTCTCTATCTTGGAACCAATCTCTGGTAACTCTCTTGCTTCACTTTGATGTAAACAACACTTTAGTAATGCCTGTGTTAGAATAACCAATTCTTTTGGTGTTGGGCTCCGTCGATCATGCACCCCATTACATTCATACTCTTGACTTTAGCTTACGATTCTTTGACTTCAGACTTACACTAATTTTTCATCTTGGATGAGAAAACTCAAACTATCCAAACTTTCATTTGACTCTAACATCTGTTTTCACTTAAAGACTCGACCCAATACTTATGGAAATGGATGTTTTGGATTAATTCAAGTTATACAATCCTCCAAAAACATACACCCCTAATACATTTTTAAGATGTAAAATCTTCACTCTCTTTCATACTTCATTGTTATGAAAAATCATCAATTTTCCCTTATCATTTCACATGATACTGAAGTCTTTATTTGAATTGCAATTCAGGTTTTCTGAGATTTATTTTAAGGTGAAAATAAATAAACCATTCAATGTTAAATGTTCAAAAATATCTTCCTGAAGTATCATACCTCATGCTCCTGTTAAGGTTATTAATAAACCTTTCTTTCTGCAAACTCAACCCTCTGGTTTCCATTCTTCTGTGCCATCATTATCACTGTCAATACTTTCATGCTCACCAGTTCGCCATCATAATGTAAAAAATTCCTTGCACTTATATACACCATGCAACATCAATTCACATCTCTTTACCTGTGTGCAGAGAACAAGCAACCTCTTCAATGTACAACCCATACATTGTATTCATCCTGAATATCACATCCTTAAATGTCATCACATGATGGTAAAACAAAGGTTTTACAACATCAAATAACTATGGTTTGTTTTTGTTTTCAATTATAAACACAAATCACAAAAGTCCTCCCATTTCCAACTACAAACTTTGATCTCAAAATGATGCAACCAAAATTGCGAAGAATCCACCTTATGCATAAAAATGCATGTTTCAAGATTTCAATACACTTTAGTGTCGTGAAAATCCACATCACTTAAAAAAATAAAAGTTTGCACAACTTTACTGGAATCTCATTAACACCATCACTGTGTTATCCTCCATGAAATAACAGTAAACATTATGATTTACCTTTTGCACCCATAGCACATTTACCGTTGCTCTCTTTAGTTTCAAATATCCACCATGTTGAGACCTTTTGAAAATGAAACCCTTCTTTTCAAAGACCCATCCATCAATCTAATGATTTCATGATCAACGGGCCACATATATTTCGATGCTCTTCTTCCAATATCCAAGGTTGTGTGGAAAACCTTGTTTGGTTTTCAAAACCGTCTCTTCACTTGTTCACGTTGATTGCACAATCTTGAACAACATGTGAGAGAAAAAAAAACTCAATAGTACAAAGATATAATTAAATTTATTTTCTCACCAAACTTCGAAACAATAATGCTCCTAGCACTGCAATTCTCTTCACACGATCTCTTTCTCACTTTGACACCAAATGATGTAGATCTACAACAACTCCTACTTTGGAAAATTCTTTTCTCAATTAATTTAAAAATACCCACTCTATGAATGCCCAAATTATTTTTTTTCATAAAGAAATTTATTCAATTTTCACTTTGACATCGCAAATTCAACCCAACCATTTTCACAATACTATGGTTATGAGATCCATAAGGAATCATTACAACTATGCACCACCATATAATTTCCATTTAATCCCATAACTCACTTGCATTTTTAATGGACGTTTTCGCATCCAAATTTCATGTCGATTTCATTGTAACAAACCAAACAAACCTTTCATACTTACCAACATAGCAACTCAAGTAAACGTTCCTCTGTTGGGTACATTCAATACTCAAATAGGTGTGCCACCATTCAACGCAATTGTTTTGAGAGGATTTAATCCTATATGATGTCACCACATTGGAATGCAGACTTTTAACTTACCTTAATGGCAATGTTGCCATTCGATTTTTTTATGCAGGCACTTATGCATCAACAGCTTGTATGTTGATTTAGGTCACTGGTAGGCATTAGTGTTGGCTACAACTCAGCCTTAGGATGCAGATTTGACTCTCGAATTCATACGAATTCCTTTTCTATTGAAGTCACCACGTTTCCAAATTCTATGTGGATTTTGTTTTTTGTAGAGTGCACTGCTTACACCACTCTTGTCACTGTGATGAAACACAAATGGTTTACTCTATGGCTAGTGTAAAGAGGCCTCTGCTACGATGGATATCACACCCTTCTCTGATGAATATTATTCCTGCATCCATAACTACTAACAAACTACTAGCACATATAATGAATTCGATGTTCTGGTGGCACTTGGTAGTACACAAGTCGTTTGGACAGTGGAGTAGTCATAGTAATACTCTGTTTAGCAATATAAAATCTAGCCCAAACAATACACAGATTATATGCACACAAAGGCTCGGCCCAGTTTTCCTATTGCACAGGAGCATCAACGCATTGATACATTCACAATTAAACAAGTAAAAACCATCTAGGCTCTGATCCTTGCATATATTCCCTTGATAGTGCGGCTCCAAACAAACCTTTCGGTTCCCACGACTTCGACCTAGGTGAATAGAGATGCAATTAGTGGACAATTGACTCCACTGCAATTCTTCCAAATTAGTATTTACCCATGATCAGTTGGTTTGGATATTCGAAATGACAGCTCGCAGAGTCACCACAATCAATTCGACGTTGCATATCGACTTCAGGTTGGACTTCGATGTCGATCCTAGCTCTTGACACTTGAAAATTTATGTAACTCGACTCCTTTGTTCTAATGAACAACTCTCGCCCTTCACTCAGAATATGGTCACAGCTTCCAAAGAAAAATAGGCTCATAGCTTCTAAGAGATCAAGCTCTCGACTTCTAGATCAATGGAACTCCAACTCGGTGGCGTTCAAAGAAACAGTATTTGGTTTTCCTACAATAATCTCAGGGTCCTGGCAAGACTGGAACCTCTAATATGTAAACTCAGCCCTCATAGTAATAGTCTCGACTATCAAAGAATAATATTTTGTTTCCTCAAAGATGATGGGAAATCGACTTGGCTTTAGTGAAGTTGTCCTATGCTAATGATAAACCAAGCTTCCATGGATCAATTCGATTTCATCAAATAGAATTCGGCCTTCAAAGCAACTCGTCCTTGGCAAAATAATACAGCTTCAATAGCTACAATTGTCTCAAAAAAAATCCTTGAATCTTTGCCCTTCATAATGATACACATCTTTGATACCAAAAGATGCAGGGATTATTCTAGAAAGCATAATCCTAGCATATAAAACTGACTGCTTCACCCAATAATGAAAATGCTCAAATTTTCTTCAAATAAAACCATGAAAACATTCAGCTCAAAACTTACATGAGGGAGAAAGAGCTATTCAAAACAACTACAGATATAAAATATAAAATTTCTCTGGCCAAATCTTACATTGAGTGGCCTCTTGGCTCTCAGCCCTTCAACCCATCTTTCAAATTCTCTGCGCTCCTCACCTCGTACTCTCTCTGTTTTCTCACCCTCATAAGCTACATATTTATACATAAAAATAATTTGTTTCACTCCATATTTTTCTCCTCATAAATCTCAACTTAAAATCTAATTTAGATTAATCTTATTTTGGACCCAACTAAGTCTAGTTTAGGGAATTTCTCATCCCTAAATTATCTTCCTAAATCAACTCCACTCATATCCTTATTTATTTAAGGGATATTTACAAAAAATCCTCACATTTATAATTTATCTCCTAATTTATTAAAATTAAACAATTTAATTAATAAAATAATTAAAATGTCTCACCCCCCTTATTACATAATTGAATAATGAAAATTTGGCTTGGATGCTCCTGCATCACACTCTCATCACACATATCCCATTGATATTTTGATTGTGATGTAATACCCATAGTAGTTTCTCATATAAGGATCTTGCCTTGGGGACTATGGGCAGAAAGCCCCCATGGACTTGAGGTAAACTTCAATAACCACAATAGTGTTCTTGGAGGGTTATGCTCAGCTCCATTGACATGATTTTACTCATTAAGGCTAGTATATGGATTTGAGGTAACTTATTCTCCAATCCTTCATTAGTCCAATATCCTTGGAGGATTCACCACCAAAAGTTTTGTAGCTTTTAGGAGGCACCTATTTAAATGGTTTTCTTCTTGGATTTCCGAGTTAAGTTGGCCATAGTAGTCTCTAAATTAATTAATTAAATATATATTCAGTCTCGTTAACCAAATTACTTATCATCTGATTAATTACATAATATTTTTTCTAAAGAGAACGGTCATGATGACAAAGATGTAGGATAACTCTCCTATGATAGTGCTTAGAGGAAACCAGAGAAGGGAGGGTTACATTTTCATCACAAGGGGAAGACAAAAGTTGTAGATGAAACTATACCACCACACGTAAACCAAAATTTTACTAATCCTCTTGATCTTGTACTTGTATAGATGAGTTCCTATTTCATACATCATTTTTCTTGTTTTCTTATCAATTTTTTAGTGAGAGTGGTATTCTACCATGGGAAAAATGGGTCCCTCATTACCATCTACATTGGGAGTTTAATCTATGATGTCCTTATTACGAGTGAGAAATCATAGAAGTCCCACTTTTTAGTTTTTATCAACTCCTCTTACTTCACTCTAGGCGTCCCAATAGTTTCTTCTACAACCACTAGTAGTTTCCCTATCTTATCTACATACATAAATCCATCCAACTTTGTGTTTTCTATGGAAACAAGCCCATGTCATGTAAAGGAGTTGTGTGGTTTCCACCTAGTCTGTATATCCCTATTGCTATAATCTCTAGCATGGCTAAACCGTTTTTAGGGAATCTGCTCAAAGATTCTACATTTTTTCGTGGTTAGTTTTGGAGCAACAATGTTTTCTAAGCAATTTATGATCCATGGGGTATTTATGTGTTAGGAGGAGTGCACTTCTCTAGAGTTTTTAATGTCTTTCGAGGGGCTAGTTTACTAGGGGGAAATATTCACGCTAGTAACACTATGTACACGAGTGTTTCCTCTTATGATGGTGTTTCTTCACTAGCACATCATCTTTGTTGTACTAGGTACAATCCCATTAGTAGTCATTATTTTGGGAGTTCCTTTCTCCTTGAGGGAGTCCTCTTGGCGGCCATAATCCTTTCATTACTATGAATGGTCTCGTCTAATGGTCTCGTCTAAGGTTCCAAAAGCTTAGGTCTAGCAATCACTTTGCTTAACTCTTATTTCCAAAAACAATGCTATGGGGAACGACACTGTCCGTGTGCAGGTTCATCTCCACCTGTAAACCCATTGAATCAACATTAGCTTCCTTTTAGAAAATCTCTTGACCTTCCGAATTTGGACAAACTAACCCATAATCGCATATGGACGATCCATTCTCTAGTAAAGCCATGTATAAGATGAAATTTGCCCCATTTTGTTTTTTACCCCTAAATCATTGATGACTTTCACGCTTTGATTTAAATACATAGTTTCTCCATGATAACGTCTCACTATGGATCGCTTAGTTATCATATGGCAGATTGGGGTGACTTTGCAGCAAACATACTTACATATCAGTACATTAGTTGGGAAAATGGATCCCTTAGTTATAATATTGCAGATTCTGGTGACTTTGCAGCAAACATACTTACACATCAGTGCATTAGCTGGGAAAATGTTAGAGTGCACGTCTTTTTACATGTCGTTCCGCGTGAAGATTTAGACAGTTACAATGGTCTTGCCGCGTTCCGGTTTGTCCATTAATAAAAAAACCAGGAAGTCTTTTACCTTGGTTCGTCTGCTACCAGCTAACCAACCATCTTCTGCCACCGTCGACAGACTCAGATATGTAGCCAATTAGTGAGCTAAAATTATGAATAAACAATGATATCGTCATGTCCTTGCGTTAGAATTAAGAGAAACATTATGTTAATAAATATGAATTAACTGCCGGAAGGATCAGTACATTGTCGTTCTCTCAATTCTATTCCGTAAAATCCGACTACAGTGTTTTGGGAAAAGCCAGCCGGTCTTAACCATCAAAAAAACAACTGGCCCTAATACACGCTTCTTCGACTTACCTATCAATAACAACATTGCCAGACCTCATCCGAATTAAGAGCCGATAACATTCAAGTCTAATTCATGGAGTTTCCATTAGATTCGACTGAAAGGTATTTCCACAGGATTCGACTCAGGTCGGTCGGGAACAACCGCGGAGCCAAACATAGAAAAATAAATCATCAGAGGGTTCGTTGAGAATGTCATCAGGTGAGGCAGGGAATTTAGTTAATCAGCATTGTGTATTGAAATACATGTCGCCTGTCTTACAATCCTCACATACAATCATTGAGTACATTGAAACTTATAAATATAACAATGCCAAGGACAAGAAGTTTGACTTTGTTATCGCTAGTGCGTTCGAGGCCTGTCCGGCGGTTCTTGATATTGTTTTTAATTTTGGTATCGATTCAAAAAAATATAATTATATATTATATTGCATATATCCACAAACTTATGGAATAGGCATGAACGCCTAGAGTAGTTTTTGGGACAAGATATGGTCACCATAATTTAGGAATGAAGTTGGGCTAGTTTTTGGGAGAAGATGCGATTACCATAATTTATGAATGAAATTTGGTTAGTTTTTGGGAGAAGATATGGTCACCATAATTTAGAAATGAAATTTGGTTTTTTTATAATTGTATATGTTTTTTTAATGTAAAATAGATTTTTGAATGTATAAATGAAGTTAAGGTTAATATTTTTTTAATTAAAATTAAAAATTATAATTTTAATAATTTTTTATTAAAATTAAAAAGAAATTATACCAAAACATTTAAAATATATTAACTTTAAATTAAATTAAAACATATTTTAATATTCGAGATGTACATTATAATTTAAAATGAATTTCGAAGACTTGGGAAAGAAAGCTGGAGAATTTTATATGGTGAATATAGTTATTTATTTAATTCGAATTTTGGATATTTCTAATTATATATTATATTGTTGGGTCAAGAGGCCCTTAATATGTAAGAGATGTTATATCTTATTGAGTTATGTAAACATTTTAAGTCATTCAAAATAAAACCAGCCTAGATCCATCTTAACTCTGGATCTATCAAGCGCCGAGAGGGATCAAATCTCTCGAGGTGCAAACCTCTTTTTTGAGTGCAAAACTTGAGGAAAGGTTTACACCTCGAGAGATTTGATCCCTCTCGGCGCTTGATAGATCCAGAGTTAAGATGGATCTAGGCTGGTTTCAGTAGTGTGCGGCCAAGGAAAATCTATCGAAAATATGATTAATTTTATCAATAATATGCAAACACAGATAATATAAATATAATAATTTTATATATGCTAAATATGTCTGATATTTATCTGGTCATTTTAATTTTAAAATTTTCTTAGTTACCTCAGTTTTGATAAATATTGTTAATAAATTTAATGACGAAATAATTTTTTTGAATGCAAAGTGACAATGTAATAGTGTTGAATGATAGAAAATAAAAATAATAAGAATGTAGTCAATTACAAATACTCTTCACTGCGATCAATCTCAAATTATTTTCTTTTACTATTCTTATTGTCACCCTTGTTATTTTTGTCATCTTTTCATATCGATTATATGAAAAAGACAATTGAAATAATAAACCATTTAAATATTTAGCTTCAAATATTGTACTAAACATCATACATTGTCTCTCTTGCTCTTCAATATTAATAGGTTGATTTACTATAACACAAATATTAATGTACATTGTTAATAATTTTGTGTGCTTACACTAAAATCAATGCACAATATTAATCCAATCACTTTAAAATTAATGTACCATCAATGTACATCCAATTACATCTACACTGAAATTAATGCATCTAGTGCAAGCAATCAAATAGGATTATAAATCACCATCTACTTCCCTATCTCCCCCCACAAACTACATCTCTCTTTCCCTCCATCTCTCCACTTTCTCACATCCTCCCTCTTCCTTCCTCTCTCTCCATTTCTTTCCCACATATATATCTCCCTCTCTCTTCACCCTCCAACTATGTTACTATATCCCTCCCTCTCTCCTTCTCTCCATATCTCCTTCTTTATCTCTTTATCTCACCCCAAAACATATACAAACTCTCTCCATATCGTCGTTATCACTTCATCTCTATATTACCCTTCTTCCCTCCCTTTCTCCATATCGCCCTTCTTCCCTCCCTCTCTCCCCCTCCAACTCCATCTCTCCGTCCTTCCATCTCTCCTTCTATCTCCCTCCCTCTCTCCTCCTCTCTCTCGTCCTTCCTCTCTCTCCCCCCCTCTCTCTCTCTCTCTTTATTTGCCCTCCAATTTTCTCTCTTCCCCCATAACTCTCTTCCTCTCTCTCATGTCCTCTCTCTTGTCCTTCCTCTCCTACCTTCCTCTATCTTTTCATCTCTCTCTCTCTCTTTTCAATCCAATTATCTCTCTCTCTCTCTCTATCTCACTCTCTCTCTCTATCTCTCTCTCTATCGCTCTCTCTCTCTTTGCCTTCCAATCCTCTTTCCTCTCCCAACACACACACACACTCTCTCTCTCTCTCTCAACATCTACAATAAAATAAATGCATATAGTGCAAGAAAAATAGGATTAGAAATCACCATCCACACTGAAATCAATGCATCGAGTGCAAGAAATCATCTTCCCTCTCTCCCCCCTCCAACTCCATCTCTCTTTCCCTCCCTCTCTCCACTCTCTCATATCCTCTCTCTCTTCCTTCCCCTCTATCCCTTTCTCTCCCACATCTATCTCTCTCTATATCTTCCTATATCTCCCTCTCTTCACCCTCCAACTATGTTACTATATCCCTCCCTCTCTCATTCTCCCCCCATTCCCTCCATCTCTCCTTATTTTTCTCTTTATCTCACCCCCAAACATACACATACTCCTTTATTTCTCCCTTGTCACTCCCTCTCTCTCTCCACTTCTCACTCCCTATGTAAATACATTACTCTGGATCCAAAGTTTGATATTATCTGTATTTACACTGAAATCAATGCACAATCTTAATCCAGTCACTTTAAAATTAATGTACCATCAATGTACATGCAATTACATCAAATGAGAAATCAACGCCTACACTGAAATCAATGCGCCTAATGCAAACAATCAAATAAGATTACAAAACAACATCTACATTGAGATCAATGCATCGAGTGCAAGAAATCATCTTCCCTCTCTCCCCCCTCCAACTCCATATCTCTTTCCCTCCCTCTCTCCACTCTCTCACATGCTCTCTCTCTTCCTTCCCCTCTATCCCTTTCTCTCCCACATCTATCTCTCTCTATATCTCCTTCTCTCTCCCTCTCTTCATCCTCCAACTATGTTACTATATCCCTGCCTCTCTCCTTCTCCCCCCATTCCCTACATCTCTCCTTATTTTTCTATTTATCTCACCCCCAAACATACACATACTCCTCTATTTATCCCTTGTCACTCCCTTTCTCTCTCCACTTCTCACTCTCTCTATGTATTTCTTCTTCCCTCCCTCTCTCACCCTCCAACTCCATCTCTATATCCCTCCCTCTCTTCTCCTATCTCCCTCCCTCTCTCCTCCTCTCTTTCTTCCTTCCTTTCTTTCCCTTCCTCTCCCGCCTCCCTCTCTCTTCCCCCATCTCTCTTCTCTCTCCCTCTTTCTCTTTTCCCTCCAATATAAAATGCAAGAGAAATAGAAAAATATGGTATTTGGCCCACTATGTTAAATTTATATATGTAGGGAGAGAAGTGATTTTTCATTAGGGCCCACATTAGATTAATTAGATTAAATTTTAAATGTTAAATATTAAACATTATTTTTACATTTATGTTGACATGTTTATTGTTACCTGAGATAGGCAATGCATGTAGTGTACTTTAATTTGGCCCATGGTATTTAGCTGAGGATTCACCTAAATAAAACCACTTTTGAGTGTTCCTAAATATAAATAGGATTATGGAGTAAATATAAAAAGACGTTTTATTTATTTACCATACCTATGCAGGAGCAATAGAAATGAAACCTGAAAATCAATTGCAGCTCCTCTTCCCGCAAATATTATTTTCCAAATCAATCGAAATAAGTCAATTGATGGTGAAATCCTTTCCCACAAATATTATTACTACCACTTTAGAACAACTCCCAAAATCCTTTCTCACAAATATTATTTCATTGTTCGCAAAATCACAGAGATGCTTCCTCAAAAATAAAATTTGAGACTTTGTGTTAAATTTATATATGTATGAAGAGAAGTGATTTTTCATTAGGGCCAACATTAGATTAAATTTTAAATGTTAAATATTAAACATTATTTTTACATTTACATTTATATGTTTATTGTACTGAAATACCCACCTACGTGATCCAAATTTATTAAATTAAATAATATTACTATTATAATATAATAATGTGAATATTAGAATTAATAATAATATTAATATTAATATTACGGTCAATAATGTTAATCCAATCACTTTAAAATTAATGTACCATCAATGTACATCCAATTACATCAAATGAGAAATCAACATCTACACTGAAATAAACATCTACACTGAAATTAATGCATCTAGTGCAAGCAATCAAATAGGATTATAAATCACCATCTACTTCCCTATCTCCCCCGACAAACTACATCTCTCTTTCCCTCCATCTCTCCACTTTCTCACATCCTCCCTCTTCCTTCCTCTCTCTCCATTTATTTCCCACATATATATCTCCCTCTCTCTTCACCCTCCAACTATGTTAATATATCCCTCCCTCTCTCCTTCTCTCCATATCTCCTTCTTTATCTCTTTATCTCACCCCAAAACATATACAAACTCTCTCCATATCGTCGTTGTCACTTCATCTCTATATCACCGTTCTTCCCTCCCTCTCTCCATATCGCCCTTCTTCCCTCCCTCTCTCCCCCTCCAACTCCATCTCTCCGTCCTTCCATTTATCCTTCTATCTCCCTCCCTCTCTCCTCCTCTCTCTCGTCCTTCCTCTCTCTCCCCCCCCCTCTCTCTCTCTCTCTCTTTCTTTGCCCTCCAATTTTCTCTCTTCCCCCATAACTCTCTTCCTCTCTCTCATGTCCTCTCTCTTGTCCTTCCTCTCCTACCTTCCTCTATATTTTCATCTCTCTCTCTCTCTCTATCTCACTCTCTCTCTCTATCTCTCTCTCTCTATCGCTCTCTCTCTCTATCTCTCTCTATTTGCCTTCCAATCCTCTTTCCTCTCCCAACACACACACACACACTCTCTCTCTCTCTCAACATCTACACTAAAATCAATGCATATAGTGCAAGAAAAATAGGATTAGAAATCACCATCCACACTGAAATCAATGCATCGAGTGCAAGAAATCATCTTCCCTCTCTCCCCCCTCCAACTCCATCTCTCTTTCCCTCCCTATGTCCACTCTCTCACATCCTCTCTCTCTTCCTTCCCCTCTATCCATTTCTCTCCCACATCTATCTATCTCTATATCTCCCTCTCTCTCCCTCTCTTCACCCTCCAACTATGATACTATATCCCTCCCTCTCTCGTTCTCCCCCCATTCCCTCCATCTCTCCTTATTTTTCTCTTTATCTCACCCCCAAACATACACATACTCCTCTATTTCTCCCTTTTCACTCCCCCTCTCTCTCCACTTCTCACTCCCTATGTAAAAACATTACTCTGGATCCAAATTTTGATATTATCTGTATTTACACTGAAATCAATGCATCTAGTACAAGTAAGAAAATAATATTAGAAACAAACATCTACACTGATATCAATGCATCTAGTGCAATAAATCAAATAGGATTATAAATCACCATATTAATGTACATTGTTAATAATTTCGTGTGCTTACACTGAAATCAATGCACAATCTTAATCCAATCACTTTAAAATTAATGTACCATCAATGTACATGCAATTACATCAAATGAGAAATAAACGTCTACACTGAAATCAATGCACCTAATGCAAACAATCAAATAAGATTACAAAACAACATCTACACTGAGATCAATGCATCGAGTGCAAGAAATCATCTTCCCTCTCTCCCCCCTCCAACTCCATCTCTCTTGCCCTCCCTCTCTCCACTCTCTCACATGCTCTCTCTCTTCCTTCCCCTCTATCCCTTTCTCTCCCACATCTATCTCTCTCTATATCTCCCTCTCTCTCCCTCTTTTCACCCTCCAACTATGTTACTATATCCCTGCCTCTCTCCTTCTCCCCCCATTCCCTACATCTCTCCTTATTTTTCTCTTTATCTCACCCCCAAACATACACATACTCCTCTATTTATCCCTTGTCAGTCCCTTTATCTCTCCACTTCTCACTCTCTCTATATATTTCTTCTTCCCTCCCTCTCTCACCCTCCAACTCCATCTCTATATCCCTCCCTCTCTTCTCCTATCTCCCTCCCTCTCTCCTCGTCTCTCTCCTCCTTCCTTCCTTTCCCTTCCTCTCCTGCCTCCCTCTCTCTTCCTTTCTTTCCCTTCCTTTTATGTAACGAGACTTCGTTACATAAAGTACTCTAAATTTTATAACTAGAACTTCTAAATTATTAGGACATATGACCCTTATAGCATACCTCTTAATACTTTTGATGCTGCAGAGATGTGCAGTTAAAGTCCATATTTTTGGTAACGTTGTTTCTGTGATGCAGAACTTTACCTCCTTATCTTTAGAAAATGGTGGTAGCCGCACCAGTGGTTTTGATTGGCCCACAAAATCTTATCTTTACATTTTCTTCCTAACGTAAACATTGAACTCCATAAATATTCTCAAATTAGGAGAAAACATATTTAAGAGTAATTCATGAAGAACTTATAGTATATAAAATCTAAATTTAAGATAATTCTTTATTATTTGTTAATATAATAACATTGTAAGCTAAATAATGTGAGTGTTCGAGTATTGTTGGTGTACATGCACATAGATTAGATTTAGTTCAACTTTAGATAGTGCATGTGATATACATTTTTCATTAGATAGTTAACTCAAGTGCTTTACATGTACAGAGTTAGCCTTAATTAACTTTAGTTCAATTCTAGAAATTGCATGCCATGTGCACTTGTCTTTAGCTAGTTAACTCTAGTGCTTACATGTCATGAACACTTGACTTAGTTAGTTCAATCTAATGCTTGCATGTGGTGCATGTGCACATTAGCTGAACATAAAACACACATAGCTTCAGTTAGATTTAACTATCCATAGTTATTGCATGTACAACTAAGCTTAACTCTTGTTTTTATATATAGATTATGAATTGATGAATCAATTCTAATTGTTTTTGTTTTTCAACTTGGCAAGTTTGTGCAATTATTCCTCAACTAGATCCATATTTGTGCTCTAATAATTTTACATGGTATCAGAGCCTGGACCGAGGTTCGATTCCCCTAAGCTGCATTTGACGGGGGATGTTGATTCCCCCAAGTTTCCTTTGGGGGAGGGGGGGCAGGGGAGGGGGGTGGCGTTTGGAGTAATCACCGCACTTCTATGGAATCTATAATTCCCACCCTCGGGATCCTAGTTACCGGTTTGGAATTTTACCACTACTTGCAGGTTTTGGTGTAATAGAAAACCTCTTCATGGTATCAGAGCATGGACTCAGGTCTGATTCCCCTGAGCTACGTTTGAGGGGGGTGTTGATTCCCCCAAGCTATGTTTGACTAGGGGTGTTGGAGTAATCACCACCTCTATGGAATTCATAATTACCACCCTTGGGATTCTAGTTACCGGTTTGGAAATTTGCCAATACATGCGGGTTTTGGGGTAACGACAAAAAAATCTCACAAAAAAAATGAAGAGATTTGTTGTTACACTGAAATCCATAGATGTTGGTAAACTTGCAAACAAGTAACTAGGATCCTCAGGGTGGGAATTATAGATTCCATAGAGGTGCAGTGATTACTCCAACAGCCCCCCCTCAAACGCAGCTTGGGGGAATCGAACTTGGGTACAAGCTCTGATACCATGAAGAGGTTTGTTGTTACACCAAAATCCGCAGATGTTGGTAAAATTAGAAATAGGTAATTAAGAACCCCAGAGTAAGAATTATGAATTCCATAGAAGTGCGGTGATTACTACAACCAATACACTCCATTTGATATTTACCTTGATCTCTGCCAACAAACAAACATTTCAATAAAATAGATACAAGTTGAAAAGTAGCCATTAGAGATCATAACAAAAATCTGAATCCTTTTCCACTTACATAAATATATTTTATATGATCTACATGGTATTTTCACGAGGAGAATGATGGTTAGATGTGTAAGGAGAATGATAGTTAGATGTGTCTTCTTTAGAGGACGAGGTTCTAGATAATCAACATTTGATGGATCATGTTTGGAGATAGTAGAAATACTCACAAAGAGGAAAATAACAAAAATAGTTGTAAATTTTTTAATTATGTAGATTATTTTCCATATTGTTTGGTGTGAAGTAATTCTATTTAATTATTAGAGGTTATCTGCAATCGAAATCTATAACAATAACATAAATTCTATTACTAAAAAGAATTATTAGAAATTCTTATACAAGTTTTTAAGAGGCATTGTAAATGTGCAAAAGAAAATTTCTGTGTCGAATATATAACTTTTTTAAAAGAAAATTGGAATAATATCTTCTTAAGATTGGCGTTGTGTTTTTATTGGGTGTCTAAAACATAATTCATTATTAGCCATAATCTCATGTTTGGTATATAAATAGAGTATTTTGAAATAATTTTATTATTGTAGATGATAGATAGTTCTTGTGAAATGTTATATTTTTATAATTTTTAATTTTATATATATAGCAAGTTGGTGAAGCTGTGAAAAAATTAGGATAGAGAGTCTTATATAATCATAAAATTTTCAATTTTTTCAATGTGTCATTTTTCATTTAAAAATAGGTGAAGCTTAGCACAAATAAAATAACTATTCATTTTAAAATTTTGATATATGTCTAAACTAAAAAAAAAAAAAATCATATATATATATATATATATATATATATATATATATATATAGATATATATATATATATATATATTAGTTTTCATTAGAAATGGATGTGTTGAGTAAATAGAGAAATATAGTTGAAGATCCTGAAGTTATAAACATGGATGTGTTTTTGCTTATGAAGCACACATAATTAGAAATAGGTAAACCAACAAATTATTTTAGTGAAATGGCCATGCACACATGTTTTAGTCATTATTTTGTTCTATTGACTCTTTATTTCACGATCCCTACAACTCTCTCTATAGTCTTGTATCCATCTCCCACCATTTCTCTCTTTATCCCCTCTTCTGTCTCCGCCCTATTTCTTTCCTTCCCTTCCTATCTCTCTTCCCCTAATCCCCTTGTCTATCTACTTTCAATATCATTTTTCTATCTCTTCAACTCTCCCTATTTTTCTTCGCATATCTCTCTTCCTCTCCTTATTCCTCTTCACTGTCCCTCTCTCATCTCTCTCGCTATTTCCTCTTACGCCTCACTCCTCTATCTCTCACTTTTCCTCCCTACCCCTCTATCTCTATCATCTTATCTCTCTCTCCCATCCATATATCCCTCTCTCTCTCTCTCTCTCTCTCTCTCTCTCTCATTCCTCCTATCCACCACGTCTCCTAGAATTTACTATATCTCTCACTATCATTATCCATATTGATATCTCTCTCCCGATTCCCCACCCTCCTCTCTTTTTCTTTCCCAATAACTCCCTCTATCTCCCATGTATTCATCCCTTTGTCCCTTTACGTAAGGCTCCTTTCCTCTCGAGCCCCTATCTTAACACTTTTTATTTCTCCATATCTCCTTCTCCCTCTTATATATCTCTCTATTTCCTTGTAGCCCATCTCTCTCTTCCTTTTCCCATAATTATCTCTCTCATGTCTCTTTCTTTGACAAAAACCCTCTCTCTAACATCTTCCTCTTTTTTCCTGTATGCCACTTCCTCTCTATCTATATTTTCCTAGATCCCTCCCTCTCTTTGTCCCTTCCCCCCTCTTCCTCCATTTATATATCAACCTAATTTTTTTTGTCTCTCTTTTCATTCATCCCATCTCTATTCCTCTCTCTCTCGTCTCTCCCTCTCTCACTCACTATGTTTCCATCTTATATCGTCCCTCTCATCCCTTCTCTCTATCCCTTTAAATCTATCTATCTCTATCCATTTCCTTATTTAAATATTTATCTCTCTCTTCTTACCCATATCCTCTCCCGCTCCCACTCTCCCTCTCTCTATATATGTATATATCCCTCAATTCTCTCTCTCTCTCTCTCTCTCTCTATAATCCACCCTCTCTATCTACTCATTTCCATATATATTTCTATCTATCCCACTCTCCCATTCCCTCATTCTATCTCTTTCTTGATTCTATTGTATACCCTCCCCGCTCTTCTTTCCCCCATCCTTCTCCCTATGTCTCCCTTACCCTTTCTACATCCCTCCTTCTATTGTCTTCCTTTCTCTATCACTTTCTCTCTCTCTCTCTCTCTCTTTCCTTAATCCCCCATATCTCTACCCCTTTCCCTATCCCTTTATATGTCTCCACTTTTCCCCATACCTATTTTAATATCTCCGTCCCTTTACAAGTCCCAATACTCTCTTTTTTCCTATCCCAATCACTTATTCTATCTTATTCAACCTTTATCTCCACCTATGTCCCCCTATTTCTTCATTTCTACTTTTCCATGTTCCCATATCTCTCCCCTTCTATTCCCTACCCATCTCTCTCTGTCCCCGTTGTTACACCATTTTTTGGTCATCTAACTCATTATCATTAGATGGACCCAAGTACACCATGTAAGACCAATTTTACCCTAAGTAAAATTGCTTTCACCATATAAAATAACATTTATCTATATTTCCTGGTCAAATTTAGCCCAAAACAAGGAAATTAATTAAATAAATCGTTATTTATTTAATTATATTCCCATCATGTCCCTAAAATAGTAAATAAATCATTTATTTATTTATTTTTTATAAATAAAAGAATTGACACAAGTAAAAATACCTTTTCCCTCCAACAAATATAATAAAATATTCGTAAAGGGTGATTCTAGAATTTTGATTAATAATATTTTATTCATCCACCGAGTTCTAGAACACCCCAATATTTTGTTATAAATAGAAGGGTTTTCCCCATTCATTAGTCACCTTAATTGCATTAGATCACTCTGGATCTACTCGTGGTCACCATTTTCCATTTTTCTTTATGAACTCCCATTGAGTTCCATGTTTGTTTTTCTACACCAATAAGAGAGAGGAATTTTAGATTTGAAACACTGAGGACTTCCAAGAACCCATCCCACTGAGGAGAACTCGAAAACACCTTTCTTGTTTTCCTCTTAGGTGCCCCATTCTTTAATATAATACAAATCATTCTTTTAAACACTTTGTTCTTGTCTAGTCTATTGGATGCATGGAGCCATATTATATTTTATCTACTTAATGTATTTTTCTTCTTAGATCTGAATTTGTGTAGCAAACTTAAAGATATTTTCCAGCCATAATCGATGTTAGGGCTATTTTTTATGTGTAGCTAAAGTGGTCTTTTACGACGAAAGATTCATACTAACAATTGGCGACTCCACACGGGTTTTCTTTTGAGACCGTTGTCCTTTTATATATTCTTGCATATCCAGTTGTTTCAGACCCTATTGTTTCTCCTCTATTTTCTGTTTTTCCTATTTTTATGGTATTTTTCACCCCTAAAACCCTCAAAAAGTCAAATTTTTAACTTCCGTGTGTTTCTGGCCTTATTTCGCAGGTAACAGACATCAGCTGCAGCTGAGACGACAATTTTTTCTGAAATCTTCCGTCGAACGAGCCGGATCTGCAGGTCGCACTTATCGGCCCAAAAAGTGCGACCTGAGCTTGAGGGAACACTTTTCTGCCCCAAAACTGTGACCTGACCTGAAAACAAGTCAGAACCTGCCAGCTGCACTTTTTCTGCAAAATTTTCAGCACTTTTTCTGGGTTTGTCTGAAACTTCTGTTAGGGTTTTCCAGCCGCCATCTCTATCCGTTTAGACCTGTTTCTGATCTTCTTTACTCAAATCAGAGGGAATATTTCCCCTTAGGGCTCTAGTACCCTCCACTTTTATTGGGAGAGTCTTTGCTATTTCAGAAGTCTGAATTTTCCGAGTTTCAGCCTTATTTTTCTCAGATATGATCCCTCCTTTTCAGATCCCTTTAGATCAGATATTCTCCCTCTCAAATCACCTCATATCATTTTTTTTGGGTTCCTTTCCACGGCCACCGCCTTGTCTCTTCTATTTTTAGCTGATCTCCCCCTTTTTAGTAGCAACCTTGCCTCTGCCTCTTTGCTGTCCTCTGCACCACTCTTCAGCAGATTTCACCTTTAGATCTTAGTCCCCCTTGACATTAGATCTATTGGCCTCCTTTTTGCGTGCTTGGCTTAGCTTTTTCCCTCTTATAGACTAGTTTTGAGAGACCCGCCTCCTTGGCTTACATTTATGCATTAGTAGCTGTTAATTTTCTATTCTTTTCATTTTATTTACTGCAGATTTCTTTTCAGTATCACAACACACCTTTTCTTTTACTCTGAAAACGTCTAGGTTTAAAAAATTAAAATTAACGCATGCCACACACTGACCCTAAGTGAAGAAGCGCTTGGTTAACATCGTCTGGAAAAGACTTTAAAATCAATTGTCACTGTACCTCTTTTCCCTTCACCTCACTTGATTTTGTCTCTCCCTGCCCTTGTCAGTTTTTCTTCTTTCCGTCATAATTGCGCCTCCAAGGCACCTCTCTCAGAGAATTATTGGCCTTCACCCTCAGTTTCTGCTTGGTCGACTTCCGCCTTCCCGTCGCCATCGAGAAATTCCTCCCCCGAGTCCGCACTCCGACTCTTCCTCTGATTGTTCAGGTTCTCCCCCTCCTCTTGGTTCCCCCCCTGTTACCTTCACCATGTCTAGATCCAGACCTAGCCTTATCCCCAGTTCTACTGCTAGGTTTGTGTCTATTGGAACCCCTACGGGACCTACTTCAACTGCCCCATTACTCCCTTATATGGCTGGCCTCAGTCTCCCTGATTTCAATCAGCTAATTAATGATCCTATTTTCCATGATGTTAGTTGGCTTGCTATGCCAACCAAGCTCCCCTTCGACATTCCCAAGTTCGAAGGCCTCGCTAGTGAAGATCCCTCTAACCATATCCAATCTTTCCACATGTAGTGTTCTTCCAATTCCATCACCGATGACTCCATCCATCTTCGTTTATTCCAGCGCACACTTATCGGCGAAGCTTCCAAATGGTATGTTGATCAAGCCACCTCTTCCCATACCACCTTTGCGACCATTTCCTAAGTCTTTTTATACTATTTCTAGCTCCCTCTCCGATATGACACTGACACTGAACTCGTAAATTATTTCCATCAATCCTCTTCGACCCGCATTTCTTCTCATGTCTAGGAATGGCGGCGAAGACGGAGCCTCTGTTGCGCTCCCCCCTTTGAAGATAGGGTTTACATCGACTGGTTCCTTCGCTCTCTCTTACCTCCCATTGGCAAAGATGTTGCATCCCATTTTCCCCAAACCAAAGAAGCTGCCCTCCAAATAACCTTGAAATATGACCTTATCTACACCCAATCTGGTTATGTTTATACCGTCCTTCATGAACTTCCCAAGCCCGGTGGCTCTAATGCCCCGGGGGCATCTCACTCTGCTGACGGTATCGTTGGAGCCCTGTCATATACCTCTTCCCAACCTCTTCTAGGACATGGTTTCCCTCTAGGGGCTTACCGCTCCGGCACTTTTTCCCCTCCAGGTAGCATGTATTCAGGATATGGCCTACCTCCTCCCTTTGCCCACCCTCTTGTTTACCTTACTGCTGCCCCCCATACCCCTTATCCATATCTGCAACCTGGTGTCCCAACTCCTCCAGCATTTGGACCTCCCACTCCCTTTCCCTTTCCACCCCCGCAACCGCACTTACTACCCCCTCCAGGGAAAGTATTTGCACAGCAGAGGGCACCTAATTTTCCTCCTTCTCAAAGAAGGAGAAGAGGCAATCAATCCTCTCCTGGTAATCGTGGATCCAATCCTTCCAGTATTGACTCTACCACTTCTAATTAGCCACAGGGCCCTCAGCCTAAGCCCGACAGGCCACTTCGCACCAATAAGCCTTGTTCTTGTTGTTGTGTTTATGGTCACTACACTCACGATTATACTTTATTACCAAAAATGAGGCAGATGTGTGAATCTCAGGCCACCGTGAGAGGGCAACAATCCTCCCCTACTATCCCTCCCACTCCAACTACTTCCCAACCCGCTTTGTTTACCGATCCTTTCCCCCAACAAGGATTCGTGGCCAGTCAACCTCCTCATGCCCTGGTAACCACTCAACCTTCCCCTTCTGTTTCCTCTGATTACCAGATTATCATGATGACATCTGACCCCTTCTCACCGTCGACCTCAACCTTCAAACTCAGTCCCATCAGTATTCCACACCTCCCGTTCCATCTGTCCCCGAGTCTCCATCGTTCGGTCCTACAAAGCCTCTATCGACACCCAATGGTCCCTTGCAACTCCCTTTTCCCAAAGCCGAGCTTCATCCCAAGCCTCCTAAGGGACCATTACGCCGAAATGTTGCCTCTGGTCAGGTTCCCCATTCATACAACATAGTAGATGATCTAGCCCAATCTCCTTCTGCCATTTCAACAATGGAAATCCTCCAGTCATGTCCTTCTCAAAATATGGATCTACTATCTTCCATGGGTGCTGTAGATCCTACTGATGACCCATGGATTGTTTTCGATGCCCGTCAGTCAGACCATCCCCCTCTTCCTCCTTCAGTTGCTTTCCAAATCCCAGTCAAAATCGTAAACGCCAATGTTTCTTGGTGTATTATTGATGAGGTGGCATCTACCTGCGTAATGTCTGCTTCAGTTTGGAAACAACTCGGATCCCCTGAGCTAGCCCCTTCCACCATCACCCTTCATGCGTGGGATGGCCATGCCTCCCAGCCCATTGGCCTTTTCCGTAACTATCCTATCACCCTTGCTGGCACGAATGTTTATGTCGACATTGATGTTATCAACGCCCCTCTTGACTACAACATCCTTTTGGGGCGTAGTTACACCTATGCCATGTCCGCCGTCCCATCCCCAGTCCACGGTAAGATGTTTTTCCCTCATAATGGCAAGATTGTCACCATTGACCAATTGACCTACCATGAACCAAAATCTCATACCTCCCCTAAGTCCACCATCTCTATTGTCACTAATAAACCAACTGTTGATTCTTTGACCAGTGTTTCCCCTGCCATCTACAAATATTCCTCGTTTCTTGGAAATTTTCCTGGTCCTCCCCCTCCTCCTATCTTTGACCCCATCTTAGCGAATGTTTGCATGATGCAATCGTGCCAGGCTGGCCTTCCACAGCCTACTCCGGCTAGTCAGCAACCTCAATCTCGCGCCCCAACTCCTGCTCCTAGCCCTTTGCTTTAGTCCACTGAACCTTTTTTACCTGACCCTTCCCATCACACTCAGGAGCCTCCCTACCCTCCTGAGTCATTTCCCTCAGGTCTCCACCATATGGGAGCCGTCCCCCCTGGTCATTACCCTGCCGGTGAAATACCTTTCCTTGCCCCCCCCAGCGTCTATTCGGTCCTCATCATGGCCACCCTTTCCCTCTCTAATTTAACCTTAGGAATTACAATATGGTATCTTACTCCTCCAACCGAGACCCCACCAGGCCACCCCAAACCATACATAGTCGTGACACCAGTGCAACCGATTCCCTTCGCTCCTTCCACCACCCCTATACCTCAACTGATTCTAGTTGCTCCTTCCACTGCTACAGTACCCCTAGCCCCTCCGCATGACCCTCCCCATGCGGCGAAAGCTACGGGCAAGAAAAGAGAAACTCGCAAGGGGGCATCCAAAGACAAGGCCACTACACCCGCCCCTACTCCCCCTCCACCCGCCAAGCCTTGTGCCTTATGTGATGGTGTCGGTCACGCCACCCATACTTGTCCGGAATTGCCCCGTATTCAACCCATGGTTAAAGTCGCGTTCCCTGAATCTACGGTCCCTAAAACCTCTGTTTCTTCCTCATTCGTAGCTAAGAACCCAAAGACTCTTCATAAAAACCACCCCTGTGCTCTATGTAGTGTCCATGGCCATTATTCCCACCATTGCCCTCACCTCACACATTACCGAGCCTCTTTAGAGGTCACTCGCGAGTACGAAGTTGAACAAAATCAATCTGCCTCGCCCATCCTTGCTCAGTATGCGTCAAGTTTACTTGAGGATCCCCCAACTACCATTGACATCCCTCCCCCTGATGTTGAGATGTCTGAATCTGCTACTTCTCTCTTATACCTACCATCATCCACACACCCCTCCGAGTACATCCCCTCTGAATCCACCCGTCTGTTTCGCTTGATCCCCCTTCTGCCAATTTTTCGGGCTCTTCATGTTTCGACCAACTTTTTACTTGTTCCGCTGTCATTTCCCCTAATGACCCATATGCGCACCTTTCTTCCTCTACTAATGATCTAGGTAGCTTTGCAGCCTCTTGTGGTTTCCACCACCTTTCCCTACCTTCCCATCATCCCAATCCTCCCATCCATATCTATGATGTACTTTGCAACATGAGTCTCCGCTTTTCCTCCCTTTTCTTGTCTTGTGATGATATTCCCTCGACCCTCTCGCCCACTCATTACCTTGGTTATGTCGATGGCGGCAGTCGCTATTCTCGAAATCTGGCCTCAACCGCCTGGGCCATCTTTACCCCCTTGCATACCCTTGTTCTTGCAAATGGTATCTGCATTGGTACTGCCACCAATAATCAAGTCGAATATGATGCAGTTCGTGGTCTCCTAGCTGGCGCTCTCTCCCATCACATCCTCCATCTGCACGTTTATTTATATTCCCTGCTTATTTTCTTACAAATTAATGGCATCTACCGTGTGCATAATCCTGTCCTGTTTAGACAATATTTATGGATCAAGATTTTGATACGTGAATTTCGATTCATTACATTCAACCACATACCTAGAAGTCAAAATGACTATGTCCATCATATCGAAAATCATGTTCTAGACTAGCATTTATCACACACAAGACATAACATTTAACACCATCAACAAAAGGCATATAAATCATCTATATCATATAACATGTGTTTTAAGAGTCCACTACTTTGAAACATATGACATGCCCATAGCATGTTACAAAAACATAACTACAAAACTGGGGGGCACCACTTGCCCCTACAAAAACATTGGGGGGCACCACCTGCCCTACACCTAATCACTCCCTGGAGGATCTCAAGCCAACGGCTCTGCTCCCGTAGCTCGTAGATCATGCACAGTCTCATTGGCCATCGCCATGTGTCGCATGATACCTCGCCATTCCGAGGGTAGCCCAATACACAACTCTATGTATCGGTCGTCTAAATCCTACCATCCATGCTCTGAAAAATCGGTCGGCAGTCCCTCACATCTACGACGGATGTCCTCCACCAGTGTGGCCATCTCCTCATTCTATCCTGTCCTCGATCCACTTGCACTTGTAGCTCCTCCTACTGCAGGACGTCCCATATATCTGGCCGGTTTGACCAGAGCAATATCTGCATTCTAAAAAATTATAGGGATTAGCACCATGCATACTAGTCACAAACTTTAAAATGCACATAACAAATTAGTTGCTTGTCACTTACCATCGGGTCCCCATACTTGACTAGGTGGAAGCGGAAATTCCGGATCTCCCCAGTAACTCATCCCACTATAGGGATAGTCATCTATGTATAACGAAATCTAATCCCAATGGGTGAAGAACGCTGGTTGGAACACCCATTCGACCGCCCCTCCCCCTCCTCTACTCAGTAGCCATCCCCACCGATGCATCTGGGGTTCTCTCGAGCCCCCATCAAGGAACTGTATATGAGGTCATAAGGTCAGGATCTTCTCAAAGAAGAAAGAGCACAATACCATCCCATATG
Organism: Pinus albicaulis; assembly: GCA_034641835.2. Classification (NCBI taxonomy): domain Eukaryota; kingdom Viridiplantae; phylum Streptophyta; class Pinopsida; order Pinales; family Pinaceae; genus Pinus; species Pinus albicaulis. The sequence continues at coordinate 1,626,876,669 of CM076578.1, forward strand.
CACAATCGTGATTCACTTGCCACTTACATAGCGACAGCTGTCGTTTCAATGACACCAACATCATCTGGGCCCACCCATAGTAGGTCACGCCCAACACACTCTCTACAATCATCATCTACCCTCCGGTGATGTAATGGAATGCCTGGCTGCCCAAAGTCCACAACACTACTGTTGCCACTGCCTGAGTCTCCAACATCTCCAGATCCCTAATCGTTATCCGATTCCCTTTGACTCGGATTCCTGGCCGACAATGTTGCTCAAAAACTCCATAATGTTACATCACCATAGTAACATGGGCTACGTATTCCCCACCATCCCCAATGGTGGGAGACCAGTCAAGAAATAAAGATCCTAGACCGTCAACTCAATCCTGTGCCCCTGCACTATAAACGCCTCATGATCTGGATCCCAATAGCTGATAATTCGGGCCAACAAGGGCTCCCTAGCTCTCATCAATGGGTTCTCCAAGAATTTTAGAACCCCAAATCTAGCTAGTGCACAACGGATACCCTGATCCGCTTGGATCTCCGTCCGCAATGTACCTAAGTCTCTCTCTCTCCATTTGATCAGTATATCTGCCATATCTGCACAAAAACATCATTTTTTTCAGTCTACAGATCAAAAAAACTGCATCTATTCACACCAAAACTGAATCTCCACCGAAAACAGCACTAAAAATACCTCCCTCTCACAGGTCACACTTTTCAGCAAAAACGTGGGCCAAGTCGCACCTTTCAGGCCCAAACCTGTGTCCCAAGTCACAGTTTTTGCCCCAAAAAGTGCGACCCGGTCGTGAGGAAGAAGTAGGGGCATTTACTGAGATTTCAGGCCCTAATCTAAACTTTGAATCCATCAAAAACAGAGAGTAGGATTAGACCTCTTACCTGCAACTGATGAATCACGATTCCAACGGCCGGTTTGTCTGCTACGATCACCGCAAGATTTAGGGCCTTCTCTCCTCTCCACATTTACCAGAGCTACATAATAAAATGAATGATTTTGGGGGCAGAAAGCCTTATTAGAAGAAAAACCCATGTTTTTTCTTTCTCTAGCTGCGACCAAACTGTAGCCCTGTTTGACAAACTGTCTGCACCGTTGGAAAGCTCTCACCGAGAACTCAAATGGGTGTTTGTTAGTTTTTCGTGTTTTGATACTTCACCATGACACATTTTTTCCATGAAGGATCTTTTCATCTCTTCTCAAAATCAAATTTCTTCACTTACAACACTTACACCTAGGGCACCTCTTTTCCTCCTTACTTGTCTTTGTTCATGTTGATTTTCGTCATGCATTACCCTATTGTACTCATGCTTTTATGGTCCCCCATTGTACCTTCACTGCGTGGCAGCACCAACGAGTCGCCCTTATTTAGAGCATCCGAGTCGTGTCCTCATCTGTCATAAGTCTATATCAGATCCCCTTGTATCCCTAGATAGCCCCCCATCCTCCCCCATTCGGTTCCCCTCTCATGTCGCACATTATGGCCTATAGTACCATCGTCACTTATCCCCATTGATATTGTGTCACCTACCACCAAGCCATTCATGCCCTTTATGCTCTAACAAGGGAAATCGTCCAACTGCTCATCCATATCCCTCATTTCATCATCATCATTATTGACTATCAGTTCGTCACTGTACTCTTTTCCCTCGTGCCTTAGTTGCGGTATCTTTATTGCCTCACCTATGGCGGACCTACTTTTGTCGACATCAACCCATTCACTCCAAAAGCCAGGTCTAGGGGGAAGTGTACCTTGGTTCAACCTCTTCTTAGCATGATCATGATCTATACACTTGATGTTCAAGTGATGCAGCAGTAGCTATTGGTGATTCCCGGGCGTGTGTGAGATGTATCAACCCTCATGAGGGGGTGGCCCTGCATGTAGCCCCCCACATGCCCGGATAACTTCTTCATTCCAGCCCTTGATGTAACTCCTCTTATTTGATGATATCGGCCTCCACAGCTCACAACGTCTCTTCGGTTTGCATGTATCAGTCGGATTTCACGAGCCCTTCTCCGTGTGTAGGGAAAATTTGGGTGTATTTGTATCTCATGTACTCAAATATTATTGTATAAGTCCCGACGGTTATTCCAGGCATTGATTGTATGTGGGATTCATCATCTAGCTCATGTTTAGGCCAGCATATACTTCATCCTTGCGTTCCGTGGTATTTTGGGCACCTTATTCTTTGTACTATTGTATAGATGGGCATAGGTATGCCTCCCCCGCCGCCTTTCACACTGGTACTACTCCATCACCTAGATACTTGTTTCACCTGTAAGTCTCGTCTACTCAGGGTCTAGTCCTTTAGCACATTCGACTACCTTACATTCCTCTCTCTCACTTCCCTCTTGATGCCTAGTGATTGTGTTCTTACAATGTACTTTGGTCATACGATTTACTCCTAACACTCGTACGTTTGGGGGCAATCTATTACACCATCTTTTTGGTCATTTAACTCATTATCATTAGATGAACGCAAGTACACCATGTAAGACCAATTTTACCCTAAGTAAAATTGCTTTCACCATATAAAATAAATTTATCTATATTTCCTGGTCATATTTAACCCAAAACAAGGAAATTAATTAAATAAATCATTATTTATTTAAGTATTTCCAAGGAATAAGTTATTCAAATCATTATTTAAATAATATTCCTGGTTAAATTTGACTAAATCATTTTTAAATAATTAAATAAATCATTATTTATTTAATTATATTCCCATCATGTCCCTAAAATAATAAATAAATCATTTATTTATTTATTGTTTATAAATAAAGGAATTGACCCAAGTCAAAAGACCTTTTCCCTCCAACAAATATAATAAAATATTCCTAAAGGGTGATTCTAGAATTTTGATTAATAATATTTTATTCATGCACCGAGTTCTAGAACACCCCAATATTTTTTTATAAATAGAAGGGTTTTCCCCATTCATTAGTCACCTTCATCGCATTAGATCACTCTGGATCTACTCTTGGTCACCATTTTCCATTTTTCTTTATGAACTCCCATTGAGTTCCATGTTCGTTTTTCTACACCAATAAGAGAGACGAATTTTAGGTCTGAAACACTGAGGACTTCCAAGAACCCATCCCACTGAGGAGAACCAGAAAACACCTTTCTTGTTTTCCTCTCAGGTGCCCCATTCCTTAATATAATACAAATCATTCTTTTAAACACTTTGTTCTTGTCTTGTATATTGGATGTATGGAGCCATATTATATTTTATCTATTTAATGTATTTTTGTGCTTAGATCTGAATTTGTGCAGTAGAATTAAAGATATTTTGCAGCCATAATCGATGTTAGGGCTATTTGTTATGCGTAGCTAAAGTGATCTTTTACGATGAAAGATTCATACTAACAACTGTCATTATCCCTCTCTCCTCATTTCCCTATCCCTTTATCTTTGTCTATCTCTCTATACATATCCTCATTTATATCTACATCTCTCTCTCTCTCTCTCTCTCTCTCTCGCTCTCTTACCCTGTCTCTATCTCTCTCTCTCTTTATTTCTTTCCTTGTCTCTATCTCTCTCACCTAATATCACTCCATATGTCTACCTCCTCTCTCTCTCTATATATATGTTTCCTTAATCTTCCCATTTCTATCTCTCCCCCACATCCTATCCATGTTTCTATATGTTTCTCCCTTTCCATACTAACACCACCTTTCTATTAATTTCCCCATCATGCTCCCTCTCTCTCTCTATATATATTCATCCATTTCTTTCTCTCACCCTTTACCTCCCTTTCTTTTTCTCTCTCCCCCACTATTCCTCTATTTCCCTCTTTCTATCTCTCTCTCCTTCCCTATTAGTTTATATTCCTCTCCCTTTGCCCATATTTATATCCCCCTATCGATCACCCTATTCCTTATCCTCCTTTAAACACCTATCTCTCTCTAAAAATTTCACTTTTTGTCTTTATGTTTTCATATCTTCATTTTATACCACTACTTATCATTCCCTAAAACTCCCTCTCTCTATACCCATTTCAATATCTCTTTCTATCTCTCCTACTCACCTTGACCTCTTTCTATATCTCTACCACATTTCCTAATAACACCCTCTCTCTTACCGTGCTTTTTTTTGTACCTCTATCTCCCTTTTTCTCTCCATATCTCTCCCACCCTCCCTCTCCCGTACCAACTCTCCACCTCACTCCCTCTCTACTCTCTATCATTTTCTCTCTTTTCCTATTTTTTTCTCTCTTCCTCTTTAGATTTATGCTACCCCCTTTATATGTCCCTCCCAATTACCCTATTTCATTTTTTCTTTGTATTCGTTTCACCATATCTCTTCCCCATTCTCCCTTCTTAGAATACCTAATTTGTGTCTCTTACTTTCACTATCTCTCTCCCCATATCCAATTTTTTCCTTTCCCTCTCTCTCTTGCCATAAATATATCTCTCATATATACCTCACCCACTCTCTTTCTCTAAGACTTTTTATCCCTCTCTCTCTCTCTACTCATTTATATATCATGTTCTATCACATCCCCACTCCTTGTATGTCATTCTATATCTCTATCTAATTTTTCATATTCCCCCTTGCCTTCCTTTCCCCATGATCTCACTTATTCTCTCTCTAACATATACCTTGGCTCTAACACCTCTATTTACCCTTCTCTCTATCACCCATATCTCTCTCTCTCTCTCTCTCTCTCTCTCTCTCTTTCTACAGTCTCGCCATCTTTCTCTTGATTTCCACATCCCTCCATATCCTCTTCAATCCATGTGCATTTCGTAACAAAAATAGTTCACATTATATAAAAACATGCATGAATTATTAATGGACATACGTTTTTAATTCACACATGTAACTACCATGAATAATATATATACAAAATAAATAGAAAACACAACTTTCTACTTACCGTCATTTTGTCTCCAAACAATATGCACATATTAGCTTAAACATGTAAATCTAGAAAGTAATTATTATAGGTGTTTTTTTTTTAATTGGAACCTTGACCATTTTTGACATATTATTGTTGTATCAAAACCTTTTATAAGTAGGAAACTTACAAAGCTATTAGTAAAATTATAGAGATAAACAACTACGCCCTAAAAGTTTCCAATATATAAGAGAAAAGGAAATATTGGTTATTGATAAAGATCGATATTTAACCATCACGATATCGAATCGTTTCTGAATGGATATCATGGTGGACTCTATTTTAGTTCCACCAATGGAGCACATATGTCTAATCAAGAGTGTTTAAATTCAAATATTAGGGAAAATTCAAACCAATCTTCTATTAACAAGAAATGGCATGATTAATGGATACATAATTGTTTTTCGAGACGTAGAATACCCATAGGTAATTATAAAATGAATAACTTGAAACATTTTGGTGAACAATATTATAATGTGCAAGTTGAACTTAAAAAATTATATTTTCAACATACAAACTGTTTTCTACAATCTACTTATTAACGGATCCATAGTTCTCTCTCTCTCTCTCTCAGACACACACACACACACACACAATGTTTCCATCCTCTGTTGCCCCTCTTACCCCCTCTCATTAGTCATTTTTCTCTCTCTACCTCTATTCATTTAAGTATATATATATATATATATATATATATATATATATATATATATATTCCTTTACGCACACTATCTCCCCCTCCTACTATCACTCTCTCTCTATACTTGTATGTATCCATCAACTCCCTATCTCTCTCTTTACCTAAGCCACCCTCTCTATTAAATATATATTTCTATCTCTGTCTATCTCTAATTGCCTTATTATATTTCTTTCTCCATTGTATTGCATACCCCTTCTCTCTTCCTTCCCACATCCTTCTCTCTATATCTCCCTCACTCCCTGTACAATCCAACTTCTCTCTTCTCCCTTTCTCTATCCCTTTCTCTCGATATCTTTCATAAACCCCCACATCTCTATCCCTTTACCTATCAATTTCAATGTCTCCCCATTTTACCATATTTATTTTAATATGTCATTCCCTTTTGATGTCCCACTACTCTCTCTTTTCCCATCCCCATCACATATTCTATATTTCTCACCCATTCTTCATGTTATTTCTCCCTATATCTTTATCTATCCCCTTTTATTTGTTCCCCTACCTCTGCCTCTCTCTTACTTCACCATCTCTCTCTCTCTCTCTCTCTCTCTCTCTCTCTCTCTCTCTCTCTCTTCCTTTCCCATATCTATCAGTCTCACATATTCTCTCTCCACATTTATTTCTCCTATCTCTTTCTCTCTCTCTATCTTTCATTAATCCTTACCTTTCTATACCCCCCCCACTTCATATCCCTCTTTCTTTATGTTTATCCCTTTCCCTAATCAAACCATATGTCTATTACGTTTCCCATAATTCTCCCTCTATATCTCTACACCCTATGTCACCATCTCTTTCTCTCTCTCCTGCCCACCCCAACCATTTATTTCTCTCACCCTTTCCCTCCCTTTATTTGTATATTTCCCAAATATGACTTTGATTCCATATTTCTATCTCTCCCCCTTTACCTATTGATTTTGTATCCCTCTTCCTTTCCACAGCTTTCTACCTCTCATAGTTTCACTCTTTGTCTCTATATTTTCATATCTCCCTTCTATAATCTACGTTTATCATTCCATAAAACTCCCTCCCTCTAACCCCAATTTATTAGTACATCTATATTCCCTTTTATCTCGACATATCTCTCTATATACCTCACCCGTACCCCGTCTCCACCTCCCCCCTACCTACTCTCGCTCATTTTCTCTATTTTCCTATTCCTTTCGCTCTCTTCCACTTGCTCGTATGTTCCCCTCTTTCTATGGCCCTATCAATTTTTCTATTCCCTTTCTCATCAGTATTACTTTCATAATATTTCTTCCTCTTTATCCCTTCCCAAGTTACCTTCCTTCCCAAGTTACCTAATTCCTTTCACTCTTAATTTTTGTATCTCTCACCCCCTCTCCCCTATTATATCCCTCCTATATACCTCCCCCACATTATTTCCATAAGAATCCCTATCCCTCTATACCCATTTCGATATCTGTTTCAATATCAACCCCCGTCAATATACATCATTCTATATATTTATCTAATTTTTAATATTATCCCTTGTTCATTCCTTTCTCCATCATATATCTTCTTATTTCTAGTTAAAACTATTACATTAAATATGAACAACATAACAAATAAAACCATATCATAAAAAAATAAATTTGGTCTTTGCAACTGGTTCCTATAGATAATTAAGAAAATTACACATACTTGTAATAAAAAATGGGGAATATTCAAAAATATAAATAAAAAATGCTTAAATTTATTATTATTATTTTTAATTTATAAATTTTATTTTAACCACTAGTAGGATCGAAAATATATTTAAATAATAATATGAGTAACTAAATTATTAATATTTTTAATATATATATATATATATATATATATATATATATATATATATATATATATATATATATATATATATATATATATATATATATATATATCATAGGGAAGTATGATTTATGAAAATATGGCTTCTCCTATTCCCTATAGTTTTAACTCGACCTATACACTATCAATTTCTATGTCTATCATCTCCCATATTTTATTCCATTCAGTGCTAGTTTTTTTTATTCTACTCAGAAATGATGATGTATAAACACACTTAACTATGAAACATAATTTATGTTTAGGTTTATAGGCATGTATATATGTATTCTAGAATTTTAATTTAATTATCAATAATTACTAGATGGAAGTTAGACATTTGATATTCAAGGAATATTCCATAATATTCATAATAGTATTTAGAAATTAAGGGTTAAGATTTATGAATTATTTATCCTTTTTTAATTAATTTATCTCAATTTAATTAATTAAGAAAAATTCCATATCAAAATGTGCTATGTTGGTAATGTAGTATTGAGGACCTACAATATTGGTCCATGGTATTGTAACAAGGGTATTTACAAATTGATAATTTATATGGTGAAGTGAGAGTAAATATCAACGATTAAGAATATTATTTAACACATATATTAATTCTTTTTATAATTAGTAATAATAAAAATTTAATATAAGGTTAATATGTCTGATCGGGTAAGATTTTTAATGTTTATAGATGATAGTATGGGATTTTCCTGGGAGGTACATAGCTTGATCCTCACATTCATGGGAATTCACAATGCCTTACTATGAAATTCAATAATTTAAGGGAGTGTGGTGGCCTTTGGAATAATGTGAGACATTGGTTCTGACATCTCCATGTCTTGAGGAGCCCCTTTGAGCCTGCAAATTATCGGGATGAGGCTTGCACAATGATTCAACATATCATGGATCACAATCGATTACTAGGGATTGCACTCTAAAGTTGGGTCCTGCAATTGGTCTCTCACCCAATAAAGGAAGTTCTATTCAAGTGAGTTCAAGACTTGGGTTAATTCTGAAGCATATGATTGAGAACGTTAAAGCCTTGGTGGCAGGTCGTAGAAGAAAGCTTTACCTCAGTTGGTTCCTTTCACATCCAATTGGATTACCTCAGCTCATCACATCATGCTACATGAAAACAGAGGTAAGGAAGAAATACATTTGAACGCTAGGCTTAAGAAATGTCAGTAGATTCATCATTTTGTTGAATGACAAAGAAATGTAAAATTGTACTTTAGTCTAGCCAATTTTACTAGTTATAGAGTTGCAAACATGTTAGTAGTGTGTAGGTGTTAAGCAGTCAATGTGTAGATGTTGAACTTTGTTGTAAATCTCTTAGTTTCTTGGCTGTGTTTTGGACACAAATTTTGTTAAAACTTTAATCATTATTATTAAAAATAAATAAATAAAATGTTTTAACCCTTATCATCGGTTCATGCCTATTAACATTCACAAACAATTTATTTTATTTGTTTTCATTCATTTATATTTCAAAACATTTGTTTCCAATAATTTTTCTTTTTTATTTGGTTGTAATATTCCAAATATTAAAATAAGAGTTGATTTTTTTTTCATAGTTATATCATTATCAAAATTATGGTTTTAATTAAATGATGATTTTAATATATATAACTTAAAACTCTGATTTTTTTTTGTTTATAAAGTTATCATTGGGTTATTAAGTAGTAAAAACATCAAATATTAAGTACTAAAAACAAAACAAAAAACTTATGCTTTGGATAAAAAAATCTAGTTCAGACAACTTTATATAATCGTAAATATCATTAAGAAAATGGATAGTCAAAACTTATAAGAATATTAAAAAACAAAAAACAAAATTTGTCTTGAAATAATGCTACTAGATACATATAACTGTAATAATGCGTACTAGTAATGATAACTAAATACATATACATGTAAGAATGTATAGTAGTAGTGATATTCAGTAGAAAACAATGCTATATAATCAAAACTTATAAGAATATTAAAAACCAAAAAACTAAATTTGTCCTGAAATAATGCTACTAGATACCTGTAAATATAAGAATGTATACTAGTAGTAGTGATATTTAGTAGCAAAAAATGCTACTAGATACCTATAAACGAGACATATAAAAGTGAATATATGCTCTCATTAGTGATATTTAGTAACATACAATGTTGCTAGATACTTGTACTGGATACCTATAAAACGGAATGTATAATTTTAGTAGCGATATTTAGTAGCAAGAAATGCTACTATATACCTATACAAGTTAGAATGGTTTGATGTATATTTGAAGTAGTGAAATTTAGAATGGCTAATTCCATGTGACTACTCATAGTGTGTGTTAAGATATTGTTAGAACTAGAAATTTGTATTGTTATCATTAATTTTATTTCATATTTATAAATACATTTATATAAATAAATGGTTATTAAAAGTTAATATTGATAAAACAGATTTAACATGTTATATTAAAAAAATCATAAAAATAAATTAAATGGTAAATTTGTTTTAAATTATTATTATTATTAATTAAAAAAATTAATATTTGAGTTAAAATTTTTGTACACTTCAAAAATATCTAAGAATATTTTTAATAAATAAATTCATACTTGATTTACCATTGAAATTACATAAGGCAAATACCATTGCTTATTAATATTAATCAAATATTTTATATATAATTTAATTTAATTTTGTTTTATAATGATTTTTAAAATAGATTTATAACCAAAAACAACATATTTTTTTTCAAATTAAATTTGAATCTTATTAACAAAAATTTAGATAATAAAGTTAAATCCTTGGGATTCACATGTTGAATTAAAATTTTAGAAAACATATTTCAAAATAAACACACTTGCAAATATAAGTACTCTTATCCCACATGTGGGTATACATGACAATGAGGAGGTTGGGAACATGTCACATGCTCATGTTGTTTGAAAAATTTAGGGGAATGGAGGGTGGTAGTCATTCTCTGAGCTTACCTCAAGCCACATTCAGTGCAACCAAGCTCTCTTTTGATGAGAAATAATTTACACCCGATGCATGAAATGCTCTCAGGAATTCATTTCGGTCTCCTCATGATGAGAAGAATTAGTTGTTGGTGCTTGTAGATGTTGTTATACACATGTAACTTTAGAGATCTAGAGGGCATTTCAAATTTTTCATAACCATGGTGAGAGAGGGTGCCTGAGTCATACATGGTGACATTGGACGATGTTGTCAACCTCTTCCCTTGGCATGCTCAGGGGGAGGAGTATATTGATGAGGATATTCTAGTCCACATTCATAGAATCACAGCAACATGGAGTTTGAGGAGAATTGTGTCACCAAAAATAGTCTCTAAGCTATGAGAAATATACTAGCTAGTAATTTCATGGAACAGGAGGAAATTAAGCAAAATTATGAAATAAAAATGGAAAAGGCCAATACATTTATAGTTCATACATGAACAATGCTGAGGAATAGGGCCAGGTGATGAGGATTGCCCTTCCACCTCCTCCAACATCATCCAAATTGCATGACAAATATCTAGCAGAGGGATGCTCCTGTTAGCCCTCTGTAATTTGTAAAATTGGCAAGAACAGGTAGTAGAGGACAACATCAAACCACTTTGGAGTCTAGGACCTAGCCTTCCTAAGCTTAGAGAGGGCTGTCTATATATCTTTATAATTTAGGATTTAACTTGATGATTTATAATTGTCGATATTAGGCTAGTTATAGAAATTGTGAGGGTTGTTCGTTTTAATTTGGTTGGATGGTTGGACAGATAGAACTTATGGATCTTAATCAATTGGGCTATGGAGTAATAAAAGGGCTGAGTTATACATTAATTTTTTAAGGGCCTTCACAGGGCAAGCTAACTATGCAGACCAGATATTACTTGCAGTGTGAATATGATGTGACAGGAGGTAGTGAAGTTTAGTAATAGATAAAGAGCAGTTAGGAATTATTTAACTAAAATTTATAAGGGAAACTTTCAAGGTATCAGTTTTGCTAAAGCTAAAGAGCAGTTAAGAATTATTTAACTATACTTCAGAGGAAAAAATTAAGAGAACAGTTCAATAAAGCTAATGAGAAATCAAGAGTTCTTTAGCTATACTTCAACATAAATGCAGAGCAAAAATTCACAAGATTCTGCATCCAAGTCTCAGGGGAAAACATTAAGATTACAGTAAAAGACATAATTAAGGTTCTCTCTCAGTAAATCTTAATCTAAAAATTATGTTTTGCAATCAAATAAATTGATGCAAAAAATGAAAAGATAGAAGAGAACATTAACAGGGAGGAAAGAACATCACCATTAACATAGCTCAAGGATCCTTTGAACAAGCTTTTATTATTGACACCCAGTTAAAAACAGTTACAGTGCTCCAATCCATTGATATTTTACAACATAGAGCCTATTAGGGTTCCAATTTCCAAACCTTGATAATGATAATACATGCAGTATTTAAGTGCAATAGAGGTGGTTGCCCTAATCTAGGCCAGTAGTCTGTATTTACTACAGATTAAATGAAGGTTTGAAAATTACGACCATGCAAGGCCTTCAAAAAATATTCCTAACAAACCTAATGCAACCTTAATTTCTAACATAACTTATGGACTAACATTAAAATATCTTTGAAAAACCACATATAGTATTAACTTCTATAATGACTTCTGAGCTAGTATTTGAAATATCTCTCACTGTAACATTAATTTCGACAACCTTTAGTAAATCAAAAGTAAATTGAAGGTGGCAGAGGCGGTCCCGAAGAATCAAGGAACATGGCTTTTCGACAAGTGGCTCTCCTTTTGGACTGCTTTATCTAGATCATAAATTATGATGCGGAGCTTGTTATTGTCATTGATTAGTGATCGTGCCGCTACTTCTTTAGTTTTTGATGTCATATCGCAAATGAACCTTTTTGCCCGGCTTGACCCTACTAACCCCTTCTCTATTCATATCAGTTTTTTCTCCTAGTGGCTTTGGTGGATTCTCAGAACATGGACCCTTTTTTGTTCTTTTGGCAGGAATTCCCTTCCCTGGGACAAATGGCGGTTAGTGGCTTTGACAGAGCATAAATGGTATTTCAAACCCCCCCTCCCCCCCCCTAAAGTGATAAGTGGTAATGAAAACGAGGGGGTGTGTGAGCTCATGAGAGGACGAAATGTCACTGATTTGGGCGGCCATGAATACCGGGTTTGGGACCCCCTCTCCTGTGTTAACAAAAAACTGTCCGGGTGGGGTGCAAAGAAAATGTCTGCTCTAAATCTAAGGCGGGCTCCAAATCCACTGTTACAATTTACACGCACTTTGTCCCATTAATTTTACTTTTTTTTTCTTAGTGATTGTGATCGAGTCCCACTTAGCATTGCACCTTGTACCTAGTGTTCCCTAAGTTTCCCGTTGTAATCTCTTTTTCCTCCCCGATGTGATTTTAACAGAGGAAAGGCTTGGCATACGGATTTTAAATTATTTGAATTACGCCTTTGAAAACACATCGCATCAAGGCCTCCATCTCATTTCACATGACGCAACACTTAACTTCTCCTTAGCACTTTAAACTATAAAACTTGCGACATGCAATCTGTGCTTGGGTCCCACCGCATCGCACATTGCACTTTGGTGATTTTAACATTTAACTCTTGTGGTTATCCTTTATTATTTTCAATCTTCTAACTGTGATCGGGTCCCACTACATAGCACATCACACTTCGACGATTTTAGCATTTACCTCTAGCGGTTGTCCTTTATTATTTGCAATCTGCGAAGTATGATCGGGTCCCACCACATCACATATCACACTTCAATGATTTTAACATTTACCTCCCACGGTTATCATTTATTATTTGTGATCTCCGAAGTGCCATGGGGTCCCACTGCATCGCACATTGCACTTCGGTGATTTTAACATTTACCTCTCGCAGTTACCTTTGAAACTTACGATCTGCGATATGTGCTAAAAGTTTTCAAGTTTGAAAAGGGTAGATGATGAGGAAAAATTCCTTCTGAAGGCTTATTTGTGGATGTTGGAAATTTATAAAGGTTTAGGCGGGTACTACCATATCACATTGGAAAATTTTTCAAAGTTCGACAGTGATTTGCAAAGAGTAGTTGGAAACTTGCATGTAAGGCTTAGATTTTTTAAGATTTTATCAACAGAAGTGGATCTTATGAACAGGTAAGTCCTAAAGGATCTTAGGGTTTTAAACGCGATTTCAGATTATTGGAGTTCATAGTTAGGTAAAAGGAAAGGTAGGAAGGGTGTAGATGAAAATAAATGAATGTGGTATCGATTTCGCTTCACCATCATACTTAATCAACAACATTTTCCTCTTTAAACTAAAATTAAAGGAATATATATTCATTTGATGGTCTTGTGAGTGAGGATCTCCCTTTCCTTTCTAAAAATAAATAATATTTATGGAATATTATTTTCAGTATGAAAAATATAAGAAATAATCATTCACCTTGTGATACTGTGAAATACAATAGTCTAATAGTGGCTCCAGCTAGGGATGGCATCTCCCTCACGATGTGTCAATAACATCATTGAATAATAGCCTAATCCATTATTTTGATCCCACTCTGCAACCTGTTTTGCTAAAATATCTGTGGCTGAAAAAATCTTTAAGCTGAAATCAACACTTCGTTCAATCTGTAGCCTCGGACATACTTGAACCGAAATCTAGAAATATCACTAAAACAAGAAATTGAAAGATTCTTAGAGTGATGAGATTATTTTCACACCTAACTACCCTAATCTAACTTGGAGATATATATACACTAAATGAAATCCTTTCTCCAATGCAACCAATCAAGTAAATGACCACATGATTGATTCTTGTTCAACTTTTTTAGTATGTTGTAAAAACAAAAGGGTCACTTTCATTTTATTGTCTTTTGAATAGAAGTGCTCAAAATTTTCCTTAAAATCTGCAACAAACCATTCCAGGCATATAATACTCCTTTTTCTTATGATTCTGAGAAACCAAAAAAAGGATCTTGGAACAATACTTGGCCTCGAGGATTCAAATAAAAAGTTTCATCTACGACCTGTCCTTGTTCCACTTTTTTGTGCTCAAGATTCTTTTGAAAGAGAACCTATACCCCTTGTTCATGGTCATCTGACATGGCATCCTCATAATAAATCACTATGATGTCCTCAATCAAACCTGACATGTCTTGACCAGGTTGGTTGAATTCTGTCTGAAGGCCATAATTTTAATGAATGGGAGTGCTTTATGGAAATAGGCCTTCTTGAGAAGGTAGAACATCATCAGTATCAATATTTTCTTTTGTTTCTTCATGAGGAAATGCTTTAGTACATAAATGAATAGTAGAAAAAACAAAAATAATCTCTTCATTACATAAAAATTTAGAGGCTAGCGACATGCTTAGAATCTGATTGGTTTCTTCTTCAGTTAATGGAGGAGGGAATATTTGTTTTCCTTGGATTGAAACAAAGTGGTTTTATTTCTTTGGTCAAGACTGATCATGAGGCTAAATGTATTCTTTAGCCTCACACAAAAGATAATATGAATGATCATTTGTCTCCACTGAGAGGTCCTATGGATATTCTTTCACTTCCTGATTACATTCATTTTCAACTAACTTCTCTTGGTTATTATGATATTTAACTTGAGAATGAAATTCATGAATTGCTTCTAATAGATCCTTAGGATTCCAATTTCCTATATCTTCATCAATATTTACGAGGTATTATATGATATTTTCAGATTGATAACAATAATTCTCAACTAATGATAAAGATGTATAATTTTCTTTATAATACTCATAAAACACCTTGTGAAAATCCTTTAAAGAAAAAAAAATGCCAGGGTTCAGACCTTCATACCATTCCCTTGCATTCCCTTCTAATTTCACCATGAAAATTTTCATGAGGAAATCCTCATGCCATTCGACTCTCAACCTCCATGAGTGTATATAAAATTTAATGAGGTGCAACAAAGCATCATCAACATTCTCATCTTGAAAAATAGGAACATTTATGTTTCAATTTACCTGAGGCATTTTGTGTGGGAATCCAGGAATGTGATCCTTGTTCATTGGAGCATACATTCGTTGTATTCTTGGATCCATCTTGTTAATCAGTCAGAGGAAGGGGTCATTGTATCTTCACAACCAATTTGGACTCTTCTACCAATGGAGTCTTTAGGTCAATTGAAAATTGTAGATTCGCCAACTGTATGATTTCAACTTTCTTGTGTCTGACTCTTGTCCACCATCAACAACCAGATAAAAATTTTGGAACATACTTGAATCATACGATATTTTGACTGGGGTTTCTGAGTTCTGATGAAATATTAATCCTTTTCAATAACTCACTTCCCCATTATGGTCTCCATATTGTTAGCCCTCTGTAATTTGTAAGATTGGCAAGAACAAGTAGCAGAGGACAACATCAAACCACTTCGGATTCCAGGACCTAGCCTTCCTGAGCTCATAGAAGGCTATCTCTGTATCTTTATGATTTAGGATTTAGCTTGATGATTTATAATTGTTGATATTAGGCTAGTAATAGAAATTTTGAGGGTTGCTCGTTTTAATTTGGTTGGATGGTTGGATGAAAATAACTTGTGAAGCTTAATCAATTGGGATATGGAGTCATAAAAGGGTTGAATTGTGCATTAAATTTTTAAGGGCCTTCACATGGCAAGCTCAAAATTTAGACTGGATCATACTGGATGTGTGAGTATGATATGACAGGAGGTAGTGAAGTTAAATAATAGCTAAAGAGAGGTTAAGAATTCTTTAACTAAACTTCACAAGGAAAAATTTCGAGGTATCAGTTTTGGTAAGGCTAAAAAGGCTAAAGAGCAATGACCAATTCTTTAACTATACCTCAAAATAAAACCTTTAAGACAACAATCTCAGTACAGCTAAAGAGAAGTTAAGAATTCTTTAACTATACCTCAGAGGAAAACATTAAGAGAATAGTTTGCTACAGCTAAAGAGAAATTAAGAATTCTTTAACTATACTTCAACATAAAAGAAAAGAAGAAAGCCTCCAAATTTTTCATCCATGTCTCAGGGAAAACATTAATATTACATAAACAAACAGAATTAAGGTGCTCTCTCAGAGAATCTTAATCTAAAATTTATGTTTTGCAATCACAGAAATCGATGTACAACATGAAAAGATAGAAGAGAACATTAACACAAAGGAAAGAACATCACCATTAACATAGCTGAAGGATACTGCGAACATGATTTTATTATTGATGCCCAACCTGAAACAATTACAGTGCTCCAATGCAATGATCTTTTACAACAGAGCCTATCAGGGTTCTAATATCCAACCCTTGATAATGAGAATACATGCAGTATTTAAGTGCAACAGAGGTGGTTGTTGTAATCCAGGTCGATAATCTGTATTTACTACAGAGTAAATGAATGTTTGACAATTGCGACCATGCAAGGCCCAAGCCAAAATATCTCTAACAAAGGTAATCCAACCTTAATTTCTAACTTAACTCCTGAGCTAACATAAAATTATCTCTGGGCAACCGCCTACTGTTATCTTCTACAATGACTTCTGAGCTAATATTTGAAATATGTCCAGCCATAGCATTAATTTCAGTAATATTTAGTAAATCAAAAGTAAATTGACGGTGGCTGAGGTGGTCCAAAAGAAGAAAGGACCATGAATTTTTGTCATCTAGCTCTCCTTTAGGACTACTTTATTTGGATCATAAATTCTGATGTGGCTCTTGTTACTCTCATTGATTACTGGTCTTTGGATTGCTTCCTCTCTTTCTATTTTCATGTCGCGAATGCCCCTTTTTTCTTGACTTGACCCTCCTGACCCGTTCTATGTTCATATGAGTATTTACTCTCGATGGCTTTGGCGGATTCTCATAACACAGACCCTTCTTTTTTATTTTGGCAGGAATTCCCTTCCCCTGGACAAATGGTGGTGAGTGGCTTTGACGGAGTGCGAATGGTATCTCGTACCCCACCTGAAGTGGTAAGTGGTAATAAAATGGTGGGGGGGGGAGGGGGGAGGGAGGGGGGTGGGGAAGTGGTGCTAACTCATGAGAGAATGACATGTCACAGATTTGGGTGACCACAAATACCAGTTTTTAGACCCCCACTCTCGTGTTAACAGGAAAATGTTAGGGGTGGGGGGGTGCAAAGTGAATTGCCGATGTATATCTGAGGCGAGCTCGAAATCCAGCATTGCAATTTACATGTGCTTTGTCCTGCTGATTTGACTTTTTGTCACTTAGCGGTTGCGATTGGTTCCCACCCGACATTGCAGCTTCTACTTGGCGTTCCCTAGATTTCTCATTATAATCTCTTTTTCCTCCCTCATGTGATTTTAACACAGGAAAGGCTTTGCATACAGATTTGAAATTCTTTGAATTACGCCTTTGAAAAAACATCGGATCCTCGCCTCCAACGCATTTCGCATGATGCAACACTTAACTTCTCCTTAGCACTTTAAACTTTAAAACTTTCGACATACGATCTGCACTCGGGTCCCACCACATAGCACAGCGCACTTCAACGATTTTAATATTTACCTCGCGCGATTATACTTTATTATTTGGAATATACGAAGTGAGATCGGGTCCCATCGCATCGCACAGATCATACTTCAACGATTTTAACATTTACCTCCCATGGTTATCCTTTATAATTTGCGATCTGTAAGTGCGATCAGGTCCCACCGCATCGCGCATCGCAGTTCGGCGATTTTAACATTTACCTCCCACGGTTACCTTTGAAACTTGAGACTTGCAATATGTGCTAAAAGTTAACAAGTGCGAAAAGGGCGGAAGGTGAGGAAAATGCCTTATGAAGGCTTATTTGTGGATGTTGGCCATTTATAGAGGTTTAGGCGGGTCCTACCATATCACATCGGCAATGTTTTCTAAGTTTGACAATGATTTGCAAAGAGAGGTTGGAAACTTGGGGGTAAAGCTTAGATTTTTTCAGATTTTCTCAACAAAAGTGGGTCTTATGAAGTGGTAAGTCCTAAAGGGTCTAATGGTTTTAAAGAGGATTTCGGAGTATTGGAGTTCAGAGTTAGGTAAAATGAAAGGTAAGAAAGGGGTAGATGAAAATAGATGAAGGTGGTATGGATTTCGCTTCACCATCATACTTAGTGAACAATATTTTCCTCTTTAAATTGAATTTAAATGCAGATAGATTCGTTTGATGCTCTTGTGAGTCAGGATATCCCTTTCCTTTCTAAAAATAAATTATAGTTATAGAATATTATTTTCAGTATGAAAAACATAAGAAATAATTAGTCACCTTGTGATACTATGAAATACAGGAGTCTAACACCTCCCACTAGGGACATAAACACTCTCTGTAGGGTCGCTCAAAAATGTAGACAAAGAAGGCAAAGGTGGAAACCAACCATAGCTCTCTAGTATTGTTGGAAAAACCAATGGACATTCCCAAGCATTGAGGGAACTTCAAAGGGTGAAACCTCCAAGGAACTAAAGGACTCATACAAAGCATTCATTGAATGGGAGCGTTGTCCCTAGCTTCCAGAGGGATACAACTACCCATTCATATTCCTAGACCTACAGGAGCATGCCCAAAAGGTGAAAGGTCAACTTGGCAAGGTCTCGGGGGAGTGAAGCCAACCACCTCAGCCCAAATCTGATTAGGATAACTTCCAACCAAGCACAACCCCACCAGATATGATGAATTTCCAAGAAATTTTACTCTCAACGACATTCATTTACATGTCATTTTTCTACTCTAGATTATCTCATTTCTGCCATGTTCTTTTCCATTTTGTTATCATATAGTCAATGTATTGCACTTAAGTCACCATAAAATCCTATGGTATGCCTCGCACAGGAATATGCCTCTCCTCAAAATCCTCTATTTTTTCGCGCTATTGTTGAGACTAAATCTCAAAGCTCTCGTAGAGACCTTCTAGTCTCCCTTTCATGGGAAGGGTCCACAATTCGCTCAAGGAGATAAACATTTGATACGATTATAAAGCGTCGGCTTATTCGTGACTGGTTTTAGGTCAATTAAACAAAATTAAAAAATATCATAGCCAGGATTTCAATAATTCTTGTACGTGTTGAATCCCGTAGCCACGAACTCGCTTGTGTACCACTACATTTCCACAACCTTCTAGAAAAATTTATTTGTTGTTGCGGTGCGATTGAGATCGAAAGTTGGTCACATTATGTTTTCGAAGCCTCTGCCACGATCTAATGTTGCTATTTTAGAATCGGGTGTCCCTCTCAAGTATCAATGCTCCGATGGACAGCGTATCTTATTTCGATGAAGTGTTTTTGGAGTATTTAAAATAAATTTTCATTATAATGAGTGTAGTAAGACTGTATGTAGTCAGTTCGGGTTAGTTTGGATAAAATATTTCGAATTTTTTTTAGTGCGATTTTTTGAAAGTTTTTTTAGATTTTTCTGGTCTATGTGACAAGTATTCATTGAAAACTGAAATTTCATATATAACCTTACCCAATCAAAATATAGCTTAGAAATTTTTTACGATATTAAATTTATCCTTCGAGATTTTAGTTTTTTTTGTTAAATACCTTTATATTTTTGTTGCTCAGCTACAACAACTCTTACTGAATCACAGCGGCTATACCCAACAAAAGTTGTGGCAGTCGCTGATGTATCGTAGGAACCGCCACAAATGTTAGTGAACTACAGTCACTGCAACAACCGAGAGTTGTCGATGTCGTTGTTGTATCCTACTAAATTTTTTCAGCTTTTAGTCATATATTCCCCGACGGCTGAAGCATGATGGTTCAGGTTTAGAGATAGCTAAAGAATTGAGTTTAACATTGTATAATTGCAAACCATAATTAACGGGGCACCATTTTTTATAGGAAGAATCCCCTTAAATCCTTCGGACGTGGAAGATAAGTATTTTTAAAGTAAAAAGTATTTGGAGCACACAAAGTATTTTAATGTTTTGGATCATTAAAAATAGACATATGGGATCTATTTTCTAAGAAGACGTGATAAGTAGTGGGTGAATAGAAACTAAATTTTTTTTAATCTAAAACAATTCTAATACATAGGTGAAAAGGAATTCTATGACTTTTGTTTTGCTTAAATTGATTGTTTTTTTTTTTTTAAAACAAGGTTGTGATTGCAATATTATTAAGAGATAAAGGGAATATTTAAAGAAAATGTAATACATAGGTGAAAAGGAATTATATGATTCTTATTTTGTTTAAATTGAAAAGTTTTTTATTTTATTTTTATTTAAAAAAAATAAACTAGGTTGCAATAAAAGAGCAAGGTTGTGATTGCAAGCTTATTAAATAGATAAAGGGAATAGTTTTAAGTAATAGAAGAATTTTTTTAATGGGTTTTTATAATCAATTGTGGGTAGTTAGAGGGACTTGTTTTAGTTTTTGTTGGTAAGAACTATGAGGTTTGTTTCATAAAAATGAAGAGATTTTTGTAGTTATATGAATGTTTGGAAGCATTTGAGATAGATTTACATAGCCAAATTAAACAATTTTACATGATGTCAAATAGTGATAAAAA
Source organism: Pinus albicaulis (assembly GCA_034641835.2). Taxonomy (NCBI): domain Eukaryota; kingdom Viridiplantae; phylum Streptophyta; class Pinopsida; order Pinales; family Pinaceae; genus Pinus; species Pinus albicaulis. The sequence goes on from CM076578.1 coordinate 1,626,897,581, forward strand.
ATAAATTAAAAAAAGGGAAAAATAAGAATAGGGTCCAACTTTGAATGCAATGTTATGTAGATGAATCAATTTGTCGTAAGATATTGGGAGCATCCAATGCAAAGTTATATTAGGATACCATGAAATTAACATTTTAGGTTATGATCCGGATTTATGCAGGAACACAATAAAATAAAGAAATAAACATAAACGTAGAGATGCAACTAGAATAACAATTCATTTCATTAATATCAAATACCGAAAAATTCTTAGAGCGAAAATGGAATTTAAACTACCTCGGGGGATTTTATCTTATCTTTGAGAAGGGATATGCCAGATACATGCCTCTAAACTATGTTACAATGAGACACAAAGGCCTAGTTATTATTGAGAAACAATGGAAAACCCTAAACATCCAAAAACCTAACCCTAGGAGATGAAGCACCAAAACTATGGGTCATGTTTGGGTAATTGGTACATCAACTTCTCGAGGACGTAGCTTTGGCATACAATCTCAATTTTACATGAACAATACATGATTAGAAATATCTATCTGAGGTCTACAAATTTCAAGTGGCCAACATTGTGCAACGACTCGTGTTAGTCGCGTTTCTCCCGAAAAAAGTCATTTAGGTCCTGAAAATGACTCCAAAATTTCAGGACCCGAAGAACTACCAAAAATAGTAAATTGTGTTACAATTAAGGAAGCTAAAAATATGAAAGAAACAATGGTGTGGGTCCATGTGGAATGGCGGGGGCCCATGGTGGGGGTCCATATGGTTATGAAACCAACTTAAAAAATAGAAGAAAAGAGAGATCAATTCCTTATAAATTAGCCACTTCGAGGGGGGAACCTCCAATACATTACATAAATGAACAATTATTTCATGATTGAAATGAAAAAACCTCCTTTCTATATATAGGAGTTAGTGGGGTCACAATATAATCCTAGCCAACCTAACAATAATAATGTAAGGGCATAGCAATAATAATAATGGGTTTATGGGGCACAATAATAACAATATGGGGGCTACAGGGGTACAACGATAACATAAGGGGGCTACACTAGTAATATAGGGACCTAGCATGTCCCTCTCCTTCAAAAAAGTGTTGTCCTCAATGCTTGAGTAGCTCATGAGATACTTCGAAATTGATCGATTTTGTAGCTGTCGAGTTCTTGTTTCTGTGATTGCATCAGGTTCCAATATGATTTTTCCTTCCTCATCAAGTTATGGAAATATTGTTTGAACTACAAATTTGTCACCTATAACCTTATTTAAGCATGAAACATGGAAAATTGGATTTACTTGTGTAGAAGCATGAAGCTCCAATTTGTATGCCATAGTAATAATCTTTTGCAACACTTTGTAAAGACCATAGTACTTTGGTGATAATTTATTATCCTTCTTAGCTTGCTTGAGGGAAATTTTTTTGTATGGTTGTAGCCCTAGAAATACACAGTCTCCTACATCAAAAATTCTCTCCTTGCAATGTTGATCTACCTATTATTTCATTCAATTTTGCACCAAATCTAGGTTATCCTTTAAGAGTTTTAGAACTTGTTGTTGATGATGGATATGATCTTCCACTGCTTGAACCTTAAAAATTTCTCTTAAAGATGATGTGATTGATGGTGGATGATATCCATAAAGTGCCATAAATAGGGTCATTTTTGCTGCAATATGGAAATAAGATTTATACCAGCATTCAGTGAGACGTAACCACTTAAACCATTATGCTTTTTTATCAGATACAAAACAGTGAAGATATCCTTCCAAACATTTGTTCACTATCTCAGTTTGACCAACAGATTGAGGATGATAAGATGAGCTATGAGCTACTTGAGTCCCCAAACAAGAAAATAATTTCGTCCAAAAATTTCCAGTAAAAATTGGATCTCTGTTGTTTACAATAATCTTTGGGTTTCCATGTAGCTTTTGAATTGTTTCCATTAATGAGGTAGAAAGTGTACTTTCTTTAAATGGATGAGATAATGCACAAAAGTGTGCATACTTGTTAAGTCTATTAACTACCACCATGATGACACTCGTTCCTTCGTACTTAGGTAGACCTGTGGTAAAATCCATTGAAATCTCCTCTCAACGTTGACTTGGAATCGATAAAGGTTATAGAAGACCTACGGTCTTAATTGTCTCAATTTTATTTTTCTGGCAAACCAAACATTCCGTTACAAACTTTTTAATGTCATATTTAAGGCCATCCCAAAAAAAATCTTTCTTTACCTTGTGGTATGTTTTTAAAAATCTTGAGTGTCCTCCTAAAGGAGAAGTGTGCAGCTCCAAAATAATATTTTGTTTTAGTTGGGAATTGTTACAAAGATATAAGTGATCTTTCTACCATAAAGAATAATTTTTCCAACTAAATGTATGATATGTACTAGGATCTTACTGCAACTTTTGAATGAGTGTCCACACTTTTTTGTCATTCTTCCATTCATCCCTTGCTTCAGTTATCCAATCTGTTTGGATAATAGAAATTACACAAAGAAATGCTTCCACCTCTTCATCCTTTCTTGAGAGTGCATCTGCAACAACATTTAGCTTCTCTTTTTTGTAGATGATTTATAATTCATAACTCAATATCTTTGTGACCCATTTTTGCTACACTTCTAAATATAGTATTTTTTCCAAAAAGTGCTTAAGACTATCATGATTAGTTTTTACCTTGAAGTGTATTCCCATTACGTAAGGTGGTCATTTCTTTAGTACATTTAGTATTGCAAACATTTCCTTCTCATAAATAGCTTTTTGTAAATATTTTCCTTTTATTGAACGACTTTCAAAATAAATGGGTCTTCCTTCTTGCATTAAAACAACACCAATTACATTTATTAAGGCATCAAATTACATAATAAAGGTTTTTGTGAAGTCTGGCATAGCTAAGACTGGTGCTAGGCACATTGACTCTTTAATATGTTCAAAGGCCTTATTTTCTTCAGGAGTCCATGAAAATGCATCTTTCTTCAATAATGTTGTTAGAGGTGTTGCTATTCTCACATAATTCTTAACCAACATGTGATAATACCTTGTTATCCTTAGAAATCCTTGCAACTGCTTTATGGTTGTGGGGACTTTCCATTCCTTAATGGCTTTAATTTTGTTATGGTCTACCTTAACACCCTCGAGAGATACAATATGACCCAGATATTCCACTCCTTGTACTCCAAAGAAACATTTGGAGCTCTTTTCATATAATTGTTTCTTGTCCAATAGTTTGAGCACATTGTCAACATGTTGAACATGATACTTCCAAGACCTATTGTAGATTAGTATATCATCAAAAAATACTAACACAAATTTCCTAAAGAAGTGTTTGAAAATGGAATTCATCAACCTTTGAAATGTAGAAGGTGCATTGTTAAGGCCAAAAGGAATTTCCAAAAATTCATAATGACCCGCATGATTTTGAATTATTTTTTTTAAATATCTTCAGTCTTCATTATAATTTGATGATATCCTGAACGAAGGTCCAACTTGGTAAAATAAATTGCTGCATGTAGTTCATTCAATAATTCATCAATCATAGGAATGAGAGATGTATCTTTAATAGTGAGCTTATTAACCTCCTTACCAGACACATGCAAAATGATCCATCCTTCTTATGCACCAATAGTACTGGAGGAAAGAAATAACTTTGACTAGGTTTAATTATACCAACCTCTAACATTTCTGCAGTCATACATTCAATTTCACTCTTTTGGACATAAGGATATCTATAAGGCCTGATGTTTGGATGAGCACTTGTGTAATCAAATGAATAGAATGATCATGATCATGAATAGGTGGGAGTCCTTTGGGAGTTTCAAACACCTTAGAGTGTTTGTTAAATAAATTTTGGAGATATGGAGAAATAGATGATTTTGATGTTGGAACTTCTAGTGAGCATAATTGTGCAATTACGCCTCATTGTTATTTCTTCAAAATATTTGACATGACATTAGAGCTTATTATCTTTCCTGACTTCCCTGCGATACCTTGTAATTCGACTTCCTGTCCTTCTGAAAAAAAATTCAAGAAATTTTTTCGAAAATTAAAAGCTATCGTCCCCAAATATTGTAACCATTGTACTCCTAGTACAAAATCAACAACTCCCATTGGAATGGAAAGCATTGTACTATTAAATATGTATTCCCCAATGGTTAGCTTGATATTATGGAATTTTCAAGAGCAATTTATAGTTCCTCCATTTGCAACCATCACTTGAAATTTCAGTGCTGGGTATAGGAAACAATTAAATTCGTTGGCTACCTTACAATGAATAAAATTATCGATACTATCTGAATCAATCAACACTATTACATTTTTCTTCTTGATATTTCCTTCTATATTGAGAGTTTGAGGAGTGGTAATTCCTTTCAATGCATTACAGGATATGGCCAGACTCATTTCTTCTTCATATAAGGTTGGTTCCTGGTGTATATCCTCTTCTTTTGAAGTTTCTTGTTCATTTTCTTCCTCCTCTTCACAATTTATGTAAAATAATTTCTTCTCAACACAATTATGACCTTTACTATATTTTCTATCACATCTATAGCAAAGCCATTTTTCTATTTTTTCTTCCAATTGTTGTGGTCTCAATCTTGTAGGTTGTGGAGTTCTAGGAGTAGAAACACTTCCATCTTTATAGATGTGAGTGGAAGGCTTCCTTGTCAACATAGTTTTACCTTAAATTTTTCTTGGCAACCTAAATGCCTTCTCTAATGAATCAGGTTCCCAAACACGAACCTCATGTTGGATGTTATCCTTTAAAGTCCCTATGAAGACATCAATCCTGTGTTCCTCTGGAATGTCAATTACCATTATATTCAATTTTTGGAAGTCCTCAATGTGCTCCACCACTGAACCCTTTTGTTTGAGATTTATCAATTGGCTCAAAAAGGTGTTTCCATTTGTATCCTCATAATGTGCTATCATTTCCTTCGTAAAAATTAACCAAGTGAAAATTTTATTTACGGGAGAAAAACCACCGATACCATACAAATGTATTCTATTTTTAATATAAAGTTTCAATGCATACCTTTTGTGTGTTTTGCACATTATTGAGATCAAAATATTGCTCCATATGTAGTGTCCATGTGACAGGATCCTTGCCATCAAACTTCCTCATATAGATCTTCGGAATATGGTGGGTCTTCAATCCAATATTAGATTTTATGAAATCACGATTAACATTTTTTTTCTCATCATGGGTTTCCTCTACTATATTTCCACCAGTAGGAATCATTTGTTGTGTCAACCTTGTCATCAACTTTTCCATGTCTTCTTTTAGATAAATCTTTATGTCTTCCATGTTGTCTTTCAATTTTTCATCGATCTTAGCTTCCATGCCATTCTTCAAACCATCCATATTAGATTCCATGACTTTCTCCAAACCATCCATCTTAGCTTCCATGCCTTTCTTCAAACCATCCATCTTAGCTTCCATGCCTTTCTTCAAAAATTCCATTTTATTTTTTGTTGATCTTTGCGAAAGCGAAATTTGGTGCACTTGCTTTTGTAATTTTGATATGCCATGTTTTTCTTCTTCCTCTTCATGAGTCATAGTAGAGACCTCTGAAGGACTAATGGGTGTTGAATTATTTTTAGGTGGCATTTTAGAACCTAGTACTGATATCTATGTTTCAATATTCCATTGGAATGACTTCAAACTAATTTTTCTTACTTTTAAGGAGATCGATATTGAAATTGAATCATATCTGTGATTTAGGATCTTCAGTATCTAAAAACTGGTCTTGTAGTAGTCCTCTGAAACTTATTTAGAATGCCATAGGTATGATCTTATTTGGATTCTTCAAGGAAAAATTATTCCCAACCTCCTAAAATGACTTAATTATGGAGTGGTTCAGTAGAGAGAACTTGTATTACCTGCCACATGTCACTCTTTCCTTCTTTGGCTCTAAAATTGATACAAAAGAACTACAGTCCGTGTACTTGAGGCCGCGTTTTACAGAATTCCAATACGATGCTCAGAGAGAAAGAGTTATGACGATTTTCCCAAGGTCACTTATTTTAGATGAAATTTTGGGTCCTTCCAATACCGTAAATTCCAAAGATCATATCTCCGAAAATATTATGAACCAAGAACTGAAATTTTTACATGAAGTTTCTGATCATTTCGTCTTCAAGCGATAAAAATTGCAACTTCTGCACCTTCGTAGAAAAAACGTTATAGTGAAAATTCCATGATGCCATTTTTTAGATGAAATTTAGGAGCCTAAAAAAACCCTATCTTCCACAGATCATATGTCCACAAATATTGTGAACCAAGATCAAATATTTTTACATGAATTTCCTTGTGACTTAGAATTCACGTGGTAAAATTTTTAACTTCTGAATAAAATTTAGAGTGAAAATTCCACGATGACCTATTTCGAGTAGCAAAACCCTAGAATCCAAAGCTTTGATACCAAATGTTATGAAACCAGCTTCCAAAATAGAAGAAAAGAGAGATCAATTCCTTAGAAATCAACCAATTCAAGGGGGAAACCTCCAATACATTACATAGATGAACAATTCTTTAATGATTCAAATGAAAAAACCTTCTTTCGATATATAGGAGTCCATGGGGTCACAATATAATCCTAGCCAACTTAATAATAATAATGTAAGGGCACAACAATAACAATAATGGGGTTCTTGGGGAATAATAATAACAACATAGGGCCTACAGGGGTACAACAATAAAAATAAAGGGGCTACACTACCAGCAATAAAAGGCTAAACTAGTAATATAGGGACCTAACAAATATGCACAATACCTGATTAGAAATATCTATCTAAAGTCCAAAAATTTCAAGTGACCAAAAAATGACTCCCAAAAAATGTCGTTTAGGTCCTAAAAATAGCTCTGGAAGTCTAGGACCCAAAAAACTACCAAAAATAGTAAATTATGCTACAGTTAAGGAAGCTAAAATTATGAAAGAAACAATGGTGGGGGTCCATGTGGAATAGGCATCTGGCCACCAATATGCACCTGGATGAGTCCTCCCCCCTAGGAAGAAATGGTCCCAATTTCGTTGAGTTCCTCCATAAGATGATGAAACTTCTGTTGGACTTGCTCCCTCGTCAGCCACTTACCCTAGTGAAGAAATTTTCCTACTTTGACCACTCAATATAGATGGATCGTTTGTTGGCAGGTGTTATTTATGCATGTGTCCATGATCCAATTAGTTGTGGGTTGTTCCATGCAATCTGTTTTTAACTTTTTTGGGATGAATTGTTCTACAACGTCAGATGTGTCCAAAAATGGTGGAAATTAGGGACGAATGTGGTCCATATTGAAAAATGGGTGCAAACCAAAGAATGGTGGAATACCAAGCTCAAATACATTATCCCCTACTACCTTGGTAATGTTATATGGCCCATATTAGAGTGGGTGAAGCTTGTAATGGGGCTTAGTGAGGTGTTCCGTCAGCACATGTAGCCAAAATTTGTTGCCCACCTAGAACTTGTGTGGCACCCGATGTTGATCATGCCACTGGTTGTACTTAGAATTGACTTTGTCTAATATGTCATGGAATTGTTGGCGAATATCTTGAATGTGATCAATGCATTTGTTCACCTTGTCGGCTTCAAATTAGACATTAGTCAAGTCTGTCAGAGTAGTTGCAAATGGTATGTCCACATCAATGGGACATGGTGGTTGGAATTCCAAGCCCACCTGAAAGGGGTTGTGGCTAGTCGAGTTGTGTAGAGCCCGATTATAGTTGTGTTTGACATATGGGAGGCTTTCATCCCATGTGTGTGGGTGCTTCAAGTTGTACATGCACAAAATATGTATGATCATAATCTTAATGACCTATTTTTTGCCATCATTTTGGGGGTGGAAAGATGTGGACTTACTGAGTTTTGCGTCCAATATTCTCTAGAGAATCACCCAAAAATTATTAAGAAACCTACTATCCTGATCTCAAAGAATAGACTGTGGGATATCAAAGTCTACCCACACTCGTTCAAATAAGAGTTTAGAAGTGGCTTATGGTGTGATATTATTCTTCCAGAAAACCATAATGGTCATTTTAGAGAATCTATCGATGACCACAAAAACACAGTTGTTTCCATGCTTGGTATAAGGAAGGCCTGACATGTAATCCATGGAGATGGATTCCCAAGTTCGACTACGGATAGGAAACTGAGTATCTAGGCCTTACTTCTTGATGGTCGTTTTAAAAATGACACAAGAAATGCAATATCTGATGTACTTCCCAAAATTATGTCGAAGGTTCGGCCAATAGAAATAATTTTGCAGTACTGCCACTTTTTTTTCCATCCTATAATTTCCAGCAACCCAACTCTGGTGCACTTCCCAAATCATCTTGGCATGCTCGCTTGCATGAACACATAGGTGTCCCAAGTGGCATAACAATTAATTCTGAAGGTGAAAATTTGGAACTTTCTTACCCTCCAGGATCGTCTGGTATGTCTTGTCGAATTATGGATCACCTGACGTCTCATTCCCACAAGATTCGAGCACAATGGTTAGTGCCATGATCGGCGGTCGACTAAGGCAATCTACAATATCATTGGTGCTTTTCTTCTTGTACTTGATGTTAAAATTGAACTATTATAGGTATGTGGACCATTTCTGATTGCGATTGTTCTGTAACTTTCCATGTATTTGTATGAACTGTAGGGGTCGATGATCTGTGTGGCTGACCATTTCCTTCCATAAAATGTAATAATTACATCATCAACAAGCCTGAATAATGTAATACATTTATTTTTCATAGGTGGGATTATTTTGGACTGTGTCTTAAACTTTCTTACTATGATATGCCACTGAATTCTCATGCTGAGTAAGTACTACCCCGATAGTATAGTCAAAGGAATTTTTCTCGATCTCAATTGCTTGCTACAAGTTGGGTAATGTGAGCATTCATGTAGAGCAGAGTTGATGATTCAACTCTATGAAAGCCTTCTTTTGAGATTTAGACAAAAATAATTTTTCTTTTGCTCCTCCCTTGGTGACTTGAGTCAAACACCAAGTGATATGAGAGAACCCCAACATGAACCTGTGATAGAAATTAGAAAGAACCAAAAAGTTGTAGAGCTCTATTAGAGTGGTTGGGGTTTGTTAATGCCGAATGACCTGGATCTTCGTTGGGTCCACATGCACCCCTTTGTTCATTAATAATGTAGCTGATATATTGAACTTGGGTCACGCAAAAAGTTCATTTCTCCAAATTGGTACACAACTTCTATTACTGGAGTGTGATGCAGGGGAAACCCTACAATACCCAGAATCTTTCCCAATACGATGCATATAAATGGAAATTCCTGTTTCATTTCAAGAAAGTCCACTTTCTTGCAATTTCATAAAATTTTGTGGAAGCTCCAAAATTAATCTTTGAATAGATTACTCTTACCTTGAAGAAATTCCATAAATACTAACTTCATTGTATGAAATTACTAATCCGGCCTTTAACTAGCACCCATTGGTCTCATTTTTAAAACTCAGACTTTATAACCAAGCCCCAAGGCTTATCATAATATTGAGCCATGCTAGCATTCAATTCAACAAACTTCAATTTCACATACCTTCTAACCTCTGCGCCTTTCATCAAGGTTTCCTTGCAAATTTTCATCGCTCTCTGAATGTTGTTCATCAATCAAACCATCGCTACATGATTTGAACTCCTCTGCATTCTAACTTAACCCATTCGATTGGTGAAACTACTGCAATTTGCAAACATTCCAACTATCCACTTCAATTCGGAGTTCCTCTCCTTCAGCATTCAATTGACAATGCTTCAACAGATCCAGCATCTCGCACTTCTGAATCGGATGAACCTTCAATCCACATTTCTCCGACAATTAACTATGCTGCAACATCTTCCATTCTACAATCGAATTGACCCTTCGATTGATATTTCTTCTGCGCGAATACTATATCATAGTCTATCGACTCTGCTCTTGGTATGAATCTTCAACCAGACTCAACCCAGTCTTGTGTTTAACATCCTTCACTTTTCAGAAATTTCAGTGGAAATTGCGTTATTTCAAAATGCTGCAAACACTGAACTGATAGAACTGCAATTTCTGAAATGTTGAACTTTAATATGCCAGAGCCCTGCGTTTGTTGGCTGTAAAACTGTTTTTTCAAGGCTTAAATTTATGATTTCTTTGAATTTGAATCACACAGACTTTAATTCGATTCACCCAGAAATTCATCGCTCTGCATCAAAGCTTGAAATCGGCTTATACATCGATTATTAAACTATACATAAACAGAAATTGCTTCCAGCAATCAAAATGAATTGATTCCTTTCAAACATACTTCTCTCTATGCTGAAGATTGTGTTTCAGCAACATTAACAAAAAAAATGAATTGCTCCCTATGCTGAAGATTGTGTTTCAGCAACATCACATATTCTTCATTGGTAACTTTCAAAGTCAGAATCACATTGATTCTTTCCAATCGAACCAGAATGCTTATATAATGGTTTTAAACACAAAAATGACCTTCCAATATTGTCTATCTCCGCTTTACTTGATGCTACAGATCTTTTCAATCCGATGCCAATTCACAACAACATTTACTTGGAATTCATATATTTGTTAACAAAACTGTGAAGTATTTATCCAGCCCCAGTAAAACATTCGATTGCATTCAATTTAAAACCGAACCATATAACTCAACAATCCAAAAGGATTCAAAAACCCTTTTTATACCATAAACACATGATTCACTCAATGTATTAAACAAAATTCTCCCTCTATCAGAATCGATTTATTTTGATGCTAAATTACCCAATCAATTCTACACAAACTCAATAATGGAACATGAACTTCAGAATTCTAAATTCTGCATTAATAAACAACACTTACATCAACATGCTTCTTCTTTGGCCTGATTTTCAATCGTTGGCCCTTTACAATTGTCCGCAGGCTTACAAGAAAAAGCCCTGCTTCTACTCTATTTTTCTACTCACACTCTCTCACTGATTTTCAATGCCTTTGAGGCTTAATAATTTATACAATTTTAAAATGATCTAATTTAAGCTCAATCCCTTCAACTTCTCAAAAAAATCCTAAAATCACTCTTGAATCCCTAAGGAGCCTCTCTCAACCATAATTAATGAAACTAATTTCTAAATTAATATTTAGAAAAATCTCTCATCCCTTTACATCCTCAACTGCTCAAATTCTCTCATATTCTCAATTATTTACAATATTTAATTAAAAATACATAAAACCCACTCAAATCATTCCTAAAAATCTAGCTCTTTTAAAAACTTAAAAACCCCTAAGGTTTAATAAATAAAAAGTATTTCTCTTTGCCTAATGCTCCTACATCAGACTCCTAAGTTTGAAAATGATCATGATCTCCTGATCATGCGTTTTAAGTCTTTCTCCTTGTTTTCCTCGATCCCACACTTTGTTCTGCAAGTCATCATCTGTTGTTGCTTGCTGCTTTTCTCCAGGTTTCCATATCTTGTTCTGCATCCTGCCTCCAGCTATGCTTTCATATTTTGTGTTTGTCTTTCCCTTGCTTAAATTCCTCTTCTTTCTTGCTTTTTTATGTTGCCTCTGAGACACCTTCATCATCAGTCTTCTAATTCTTTCAACCTCTATGTCCAGCTTACTGCTGCTGTCTCCATTTTCTGGTAATTCAGCTGTTGTAGCTTCTTTTGCTGTTATTGCTCTTCTTACTACCAACATTGATGTTGTTGTTGTCAATGTTACCTTAGTTGCCTCAGGTTTTACTCCTGCAGATGTCACCCTACATGTTTCTAACATTGGTTTTACTCCTGCAAGTGCTACCCCACATGTTGCTGCCTCCCATACTTCTTGTCCCTCTGCAACATTCTTTTGCTCATCACCTGCAAATTTATCTTCAGAAAATAAATTATCATTTAATTCTCTTCATGCAGTAACATATCCATTTATCTATGTTTGTATACTAGTAAGAAAAATCAATTTTAACAAACTAGTATCTGCTCCTTTCACAACTTCAAGCAAATTTACTTCAGTGCCTGCAACTTCTTTCTCTGGTTCAAATGTCTCCAGCAAACATTTCATCCATTTCTTTTCAAGTATTTCATCAACATGCTGCAAATTAGTTCCAGCATAACCTTTGTTTTCCCTTTCAACAATCTTTAGTAATTGTCCATCATCACCTTGATTGATTCTGGCAAACAAATCAAGTTCTTCAAACACTGTAGCCTCATCTTCTATCACTGTAGAAGTTCCAAAATTCTTCCCCGCAGTCTTCTCTTGGCTATACAGACAAGCCAACTCTTTTTTGTCACCCATGGTAACAAGCCTCTGCATATGAGACATGGCTGTCTCACCTTCTTTTTGCAACAATTCTTCTTCTTCCAAGACAATTCCAAATGATGGATTGTCTTCTGTATCACCTGTAAACACAATTTAATTGTCAGCCTCAAAATCAAAAGATCTATTGCTCTCACTTGTTGATTCAGTCACCAATTTTTTCCTCTGTAGCTCCAAGTCTTCTTCAGGACTCGAAAAATCTTTACTAGCTTTCTCCTCAACTTTCTCTGTCAATACTTCAGTATGTTGCTCTAAGTTCATTTCCAACTCCTTTGTTAGCACATCAGTATGATGATTTGCATTCACCATGAGACTGTCAACTAGTCTCTTCTTCTTTCCATCCTTTGCTTCATAACTTTCATTCATGAAAAATTTCTTATCTTGCTTCTTCAGCAAATTATCCTGTGTGTAAGTCCTCTGCCTCTCCAATTCTCTTCTCTGAAGATCCAATTTTCTATAAAATTCAACAATTTCATTAGGAGTGGAACTTGGAAACCTCACAAAATTTTCCATACCTTCACCAGTTCTCGACTCATCATCAGATGGTATTCCTTCTTCTGCTTTAATAATCTGATTAGACTTCCTTTTATTCATTTCGTCATGAGATCTTGCTATCTCAGCATTGATCTGAACAGACTTCAGATTCAATTCTCTCCCCTGATCTTTAACAAAATTTAAAGCTTGTTCATCTCCCTGTACTGTACCTGTAAACATACACAAATTATTAGTTTTAAAACCACAAGACTTTTCAGTCTTGACTACTTCCTCAAGCACTTCCCTTTGAACAGATCTGCGTGTGGAATCTTCAAATTCCATCTCTAACTCAATAACTCTAAGTTCCTCCTTCAATAAGGAAATCTCATTTTTCCTCAACTTCATCTGCAATGGTTTCCAAATCACTCTCTTTCCCTTTAGTGGGAAGATCCATCCTCCTTTCTAGTTTTTCTTCTCTTGCAGCCATTCTTGTAGTACCTGCAATTGTACCTTCATCACTGCAATCTCTCTTCCTCTGACTTTATCAGTCATCTCACCTCTGTGGAATTATTCTGAACCTCTTCTCTGATCCTCCATGACCATCTTCTCTATGAGTTTCTCACTCACCATGAGTTGCACTAGCCTCTGCAACAACAAGCTCTCCTGCTGCCACTTACCTCACCAAACCACTTCACTAGACCCAGTCTTTTGGTAAGTACTGGTTCACTGCCTCTGGAACCTCTTGAGCACTCTCCTCTACTCTCTCTAGGCTATCTCTTCAACTCACCTTTTCTTCAGAACACTTCAGCTATCCTCCTTATCCAACCTTTAGCTGGATTTCAAGTTCACTGCCATCATCTTGTCTGCAACCATAAACTTTAATCACAAATTTCAAATCAAAAAATTATGTCACCTTTAAGATCTTGCATTATCTTGTCCTCCATTTATTTGTGCAATCCTGTTCACTACAATTGTGTACCTTTGCATATCATATTTAGAAAACATTCAAATAAAACACACTTCAGTTCTCAAAAAAACCTTCTTGCACTCATTCAGAAAAACAATTATCTTCAACAGAGCCTTCCTTCTCTGATACCACTTGATGCAGGGGCAACCCTGCAATACCCAAAATCTTTCCCAATACCACGCATATAAATGGCAATTCCTGTTTCATGTCAAGAAAGTCCACTTTCTTGCAATTTGATAAACTTTTGCGGAAGCTCAAAAATTAAATCTTTGAATAGATTACTCTTACCTTGAAGAAATTACATAAATACTAACTTCATTGTATGGAATTACTAATCTAGCCTTTAACTAACACCCATTGGTCTCATTTCTAAAACTCAGATTTTATAACCAAGCCCCAAGGCTTATCATAATATTGAGCCATGCTAGCATTCAATTCAACAAACTTAAATTTCACATACCTTGTAACCCCTGCACCTTTCATCGAGGTTTCCTTGCAAATTTTCATCGCTCTCTGAATGTTGTTCATCAATCAAACCATCGCTGCATTATTTGAACTCCTCTGCATTCTAACTTAACCCATTCGATTGGTTGAACTACTACAATTTGCAAACATTCCAACTTTCCACTTCAATTCGGAGTTCTGCTCCTTTAGCATTCGATTGCCAACGCTTCAACAGATCTAGCATCTCACACTTTTGAATCGGATGAACCTTCAATCCACATTTCTCTGGCAATTAACTATGCTGCAACATCTTCCATTCTGCAATCGAATTGATCCTTTGATTGATATTTCTTCTACAATAATACTCTATCACAGTCTATCGACTCTGCTCTTGGTTTGAATCTTCGACCAGACTCAACCCAGTCTTGCATTTAGCATCCTTCACTTTTCATAACTTTCACTAGAAATTGTGTTATTTCAAAATGCTGCAAACACTGAACTTATAGAACTGCAATTTCTGAAACACTGAACTTTAATATGCGAGAGCCTTGCATTTGTTGGCTGTAAAACTGTTTTTTCAAGGCTTAAATTTCTGATTTCTTTGAGGTCGAATCACGCAGACTTTAATTCGATTCACCCAGAAATTCATCGCTCTGCATCAAAGCTTGAAATCGACTTCTATACATTTATCATCAAACTATACATAAACAGAATTTGCTTCCAGCAATCAAAATGAATGGCTTCCTTTAAAACATACTTCTCTCTATGCTGAAGATTTTGTTTCAGCAACATTAACAAAAAAAATGAATTTCTCCCTATGCTGAAGATTGTGTTTCAGCAACATCATAGATTCTTCATTGGTAACTTTCAAAGTCAGAATCACATTGATTCTTGCCAATCGAACCAAAACGCTTATATAATGGTTTTGAACACAAAACCGACCTTCCAGTCTTGTTTATATCTGCTTTAATTGATGCTACAGATCTTCTCAATCTGATGCCAATTCACAACAACATTTACTTGGACTTCATATATTTGTTAACAGAACTATGAAGTATTTATCCAGCCCCAGTAAAAAATTCGATTGCATTCAATTTAAAACAGAACCATATAACTCAACAATCCAAAAGGATTCACAAACCCTTTTTATACCATAAACACGTGATTCACTCAATGTCTTAAACAAAATTCTCCCTCTATCAGAATTGATTCATTTTGATGCTAAATTACCCAATCAATTCTACACAAACTCAATAATGGAACATGAAATTTAGAAATTTAAATTTTTCATTAATAAACAACACTTGCATCAACATGCTTCTTCGTTGGCCTGATTTTCAATCGTTGGCCCTTTACAATTGCTCGCAGGCTTACAAGCAAAAGCCCTGCTTCTACTCTATTTTTCTACTCACACTCTCTCACTGATTTTCAATGCCTTTGAGGCTTAATAATTTATACAATTTTAAAATGATCTAATTTAAGCTCAATCCCTTCAACTTCTCAACAAAATCCTAAAATCACTCTTGAATCCCTAAGGATCCTCTCTCAACCATAATTAATGAAACTAATTTCTAAATTAATATTTAGAAAAATCTCTCATCCCTTTACATCCTCAATTGCTCAAATTCTCTCATATTCTCAATTATTTACAATATTTAATTAAAAATACATAAAACCCACTCAAATCATTCCTAAAAATCTAACTCTTTTAAAAACTTAAAAACCCCTAAGGTTTAATCAATACAAAGTATTTCTCTTTGCCTAATGCTCATGCATTAGAGTGTTTCCAGGACTTATCGAATGTGGTGGAGGCGCTCTCCGTAAATATGGCTAAATATCAGGATGTCATCCAAATACACCACCATAAATGAGTTGGTGAATAGTCACAATATATCATCCATTAGCCTCATGAAGGTTGCTGGAGAATTCTTCAACCTAAAAGGCATGACCAACCATTTGAGGAGGCCCTCCTTGGATTTGAAGGCGGTCTTCGAGACATAAGAGGGTTTGATTTGTACCTGATGGTACCCATACTTTAAGTTTATCTTGATCAAATATTTACTCCCCTTGAGTTGATATAGAAGGTCATCAATCAGCGGGATCAGATACCTATTCTAGACAGTGCTTTTTTTCCGCACTCGATAATGAATACAAAGTCTCCAACTCCCATATTTCTTCCGCACCAACATGATTGAGATATCACAGGGTGATGAACTCGGCCAGATGTGATATTTCTACACCAGCTCCTAAATCTAGCTCTTGATTTCATCATTCTCTAGAACAGAGCACCGATAGATCGATCCATTATGTAGTGACATGCATGGGATCAGATCGATGGAGTGCTTGACTTGATAATGTAGATGTACCCCTCTGAGTGAGCTGAATATGTCCCCATACTCCTCCACAACCTTTTCCACTTGTTTTTTTCATGTGGAGGAGCCATGTCTGAAGGTCCTGGCAACAATATTATTCATGCCTTGAGGGTGGATCATCAAGAAAAAAAAATTCCCAGTTTTGGAAATGATATTACTACATTTTTTTGCAGTGATCAAGGAGATGGTAGGAGGAAGTGCTAGCTTCGGTATCCTGTACAACTTATTTGCCAAAGTAGCAATAACGTTGAGGGGCCTATACTCATACACAAAATGTCGCTCCCAAAAGTATGGTTTTCCTAATTATACATCAGAAAAATAAAGAGGAGAAATATCAAATCATACCTCATCTATGAAGGGCTTTATGTCTTAGGGAGAGAGACACTACTCGATGCCGCAAAGATCTTGTCCTTGGTGAAGCCACTCGATGTTGTACAATTGAGGGTGTGCTTTGGTCAGTAGGCCTAGCTGCTTCACAACCTCTACTAAAATCAAGATACTTATACCCCTCATGTCAACAATGCACCATAATGGGGAACCACTCACCCACATCTAGGAATGGAAGAGGTGCTTTGCCTCCTCTAGATATTCGGGATCCTCCTTCTAGATATTGGTGGTGGTAATAGTGGCATCAGGCTCTGCATCGATAATTCGTGTCCCCTTGTCACTCCCCTTGTCAGGTTCTAACTCAGAATTGGAAAGTTCATTTGATTCAGAAGACTTCAGCTTAGCCACCAGTGTCTTCTTGGCCCGACACTCACTTTTTTTGTTACTGTAGCTCTTATAGAAATCACGCCACTTTCTCGTGTCCTTATTCAGATTTGCAGTGTTGTTCTTAACTTGTGGATTTGGAGGGTTGTCATGGGCCACCCCACCTTGGATTTGTCCTTTTTTCTGTGGTTTGGGGACACCTTTCCCTTGCTTCTGTTTCGCATATCCAAACTCTCACTCCTTCTATTTAAATTTCTACTCAATCTTAGTAGCATACCATTATGATGCACCAAGCGAGGAGATGTTGAGGAAATCCATTCCCTCCTAAATGTATATGTGCGGAAAGTTACGGTACTTAAAAACCAAATACTTCTCTGAATATTGGATACCCTACCTTGTTGGGAGGGTATGGAAGAGATTCATTATCTCATGCACATCCTTATCCCTTTGTTTTCACAACGTATTCCATTGTATGTACATGTCCTCATAGCTCGACATGGGATAATATATTTCCTTGATGGCATCTCAAAAAGAAGTCCAAGTCGTTCCAGCCAAGAACAGGGAGGATTCCCTCTTGTCTTTCTCTTAGCAGTAGGTTTCCCACTAGTTATTGACATGTGGGCAGCTTTCAGGAGTGAAAAAGTAATATTTTCATAATTGGAAAAATCATGAACCGAGAAATATCATTATTATATATTAAACCATATATCTACAATGTTTGCATGTATTGGGCCATCGAATATAGGAATGTCAAAGTTTACATGTACCTTAAAAGGAGTGATTCCTCCAAAGTGGCTGCTGGATGAAGATGTGCTGCCGGTGGGTAGCCGTTAAAGAATATTGGTAAATTTATCCATCATTATGTTCCTTTGTTTCTTGAGGGTCTCGTGGAGTAATATTTTCATAGTATCTCCTGCTCCCTCATCTTAATTTTCTTCCCCCATGGGAGTTTGTTAGTGTTTGTGAGGATGATTTTGCAAAGGTTCAACTAGATAGAGCCCTAACTCCTTATACCCTATGCTAGTTGGAGACATGCAAAGAGAGATAGAGAAAATGTAGACTTTCTTTGATACCAATAATTCAGATTTTTGCAGGAAAACAAAAAATTAAAAAAATAAACATAAACTCTGAGATGTAGGAGGAATAACACAGCATTTCATTAATATCAAATATTAAAAAATGCTTATATATAGAATGAAAAATAGACTAGCTTGGGAGATGGTAGTTTTTCTATGATAAGAGATGTGGCACCTACATGCCTTTAAACCATGTTACAATAAGGTTTTAAGGCCTATTTATTATTAATAATCAATGGAAAAACCTAAACATCAAAAAATATATCCCTAGGAGATGAAGTGCCAAAAATATGGGCCCCATTTTGGTAAATTTGTACATCAACTTCTAGGGGGTGTAACTTTGGCACCATACCTCCTTAGAAATATATATCCGAGGACTAAAAATTTCAACTAACAAAAATATAGAAAATACCCATTTTGGTCCCAAATTTCCCAAAAGAATGCCATTTAGGGCCTCAAAACTTCTCTGGATGTTCAGGACCTGAAAATTTGCCAAAAATAGTAAATTGTGCTACAATTAAGGAAACTGGAAGAATGAAAGAAACAATGGTGGGTTGCAAGTGGAATAGGTGGGTGGCCACCAATATCCACCTGGATTAGGGTATTGATAAAGTCAACATTTTTAAGCTTCAAACCCTCAAGAGAGGGTTTCAATAATTGAAGATAAAGGAGATAAAGAATATTGACTAGTTCAATGAGTAAAAGTATGAAAGTCAAGAAACAAGTTAGGACTCATGGAGAAACGATTAAGGATTATAAAATTCTGGAAAATTTTGTTAGGAGTGTACCTAAGAAGTTATAAGTGATTTTATTTTCCATAGATTCCAATTATTTGTCTAAAGTGGGAGTAAAAGAATTGATAGGATCTCTCTTTCCTGAAGAATCAAGAATCAACATGGAAGAGAAGTGCTTAGAATATGTGTTCAAGAATCAAGTCGCTTCACTAGCAAAGGTAGAGGAAGAGGAACCACAACTATAGGTCAAAGAGGCCAATGAATACAAGATAAATATGTACACTACAATATTAAATACAATAATATCAACTTACATACTTTTATAATTAAAAGGAGAGGGATAGAAGATGAGATGAGAAGTACAAGGTATAATGTTAATATCACAAGAAATGTAGACATCATGGAAGTGAATGAAGAAAGAATAAGTCAAATGCAAACAGGGGAAATCACATGCCTTTAACATAAAATAATGGGTAGTTGATCCAATGTCCATCTCATGTCCAATCGCTAAACAAAACCAAAACAATGACCTTTGGTTGTTGGAGAGTGGCTGAAAAAATCCCATGGCAACTAATAAAACCTTGTTTTCAAGAATTAATATTTTTTTTCAATTTGAAATTACTATAGGAGAAGCTCATAATGTGAACGCCATAGGAAAAGGTGTTTCCATTTATCCCAAGTAAGAAAAATTAGAGGAAATGCATTCATTATTTTTTCCATGTACCAAATTGCAAAAATAAGTTGTGAACCATTGGTTAGTCGAGTTAGAAATGTTATGATGAAGTATTTAAGGACTTCCATGCATAGTGTTATATAATTCACCTAGAAAAATACTTGTTGCAAAGGTCCAAATGAACAAGAATAAAACGTTCCCATTGAATTTGATAAGTGTAAATATGTTATAGTCATGTACAAAAAATGTCTGAAAAATATATGAGAGTTGGTTGTGGCATCTCAGATATGTTCACCTGTCTTTTAAGACTCTTAACATATTGCAAAAATAGCTGATGGTTAAAATATTTCCCATATTGAATAAAGAAGGTAGAAATTGTCAAATTTGCATTCTATGGAACCATCAATCAAACATTTTTCTAGAAGCCTATTTTAGAGCAAAGGGGCATCTATAAATTTTCTACATAGAACTATGTGGACCCGTACACAATCAATAAATTGTTTTCAAAAATTTATTGATGATTTTGGAAGGAAATTTTGTGTCTATTGTCTCATGAAAATATAAAATATGCTAACAAATTTCAAGGAGTCGAAAGTCATTGTAGAAAAGAAAAGTGGAAATATATGTTAAAGTGCTTAAATCAAATGGAGAAGGAGAGTATGACTCAAAGGAGTTTGCACAATTTTGAAAAAAATATGGAATTAAATGACAATTCACGACCAAACATACTCCACAGCAAAATGAGGTCGTTAAATGAAAGAATTGGAGCAATATGAACATGGAAAGGACTATGCTAAAAGCTAGAACCTTTCATAATGATTTTTGGACTAGATTTTTCATTTGTGTAGTCTTCATATTGAATAGATATCCAACACATATAATGAAATGTAAATGTCCTTAAGAAACATGGTTTAGTACAAGTTTATGTTTCTCATTTTAAATTTTTTTGTTGTATTACTTATGCACATGTTCTTGAAGAGCTAAGGAGGAAACTTGGAAATAGAAGAGAAAAATACATTCTCATTGGATACAATGTATAGCCCAAAGCCTGTAGGTTATATAATCTAGTCGTTCAGAAATTTATGGTGAGAAAATATGTAAAATTTTTGGAGGAAAAATGTTAGAGTGATAAAGAGAATGAAGCAAGGGATATATGATATCCATTTTTCCAATAGTTGAATAGGTGAAAAGTTCAGAACAATAATCCCCTCTCGCAATATTTCTAAGTTTATATGTGTAAATAAAAGTAGATAGTTATTCTTCCAATATATATTCAACAAATTTAGTGATAAATCCATTTTCACATCATATGATTGTGAACAAAACAAAGGAAATACTATCACGATCCCAAAGCTGCTGCAATAGTTAGTGATACCAAGCCAACATTGGGAATACAATTCAATGGATTTTATTATAGGTTTAACAAAATCTAAATCAAACATTGTGATTATGGTAATCATAGTTAAAATGACAAATTATTCCGACTTCCACTCTCTATATAATAATTTTAAGAAAATATTGTGTTAAAAGGATTCATGGAAATAATCCAAAAGGTACATGGAATACCAAATATTATTGTAAGTGAAAAAGATTCATTTTTCACTAGGATTTTTTAGTCTGAATTATTTTCTTGTTTGGGTGATCAATTGACTTAAAACTCACTTTAGCATCCTCAAATTCATGGGAGAATCAATAATACAAATAACTTTTTAGAAGGATATCTACCTTGCATTTCATTTGATAAAAAAACACAATCGGTCAAGTTGTTACCCTTAGCAGAGTGGCAGTATAACACATCCTTCCATACTTTATCAAAAAAAGTCACAATCTATTGAACATTATGGATATCATCCTCCATCCCCCACATCCCCTTTTAAAGGGACAATAAAAGCTCAAGAAGTAGATGACCACATACAAGACGAAGAAGAGGTTCTTAAACTATTGATTGAAAACTTAATTGTGGAACATAATGGGATGAAACAAGTATCAATTAAACATCATATTGAAAGGGAATTTGAATTGAAGAATTTGTTATTTATGAAACAACCATATAATAATATCCCCGAAAGGAACAAAAGAAAAATTATAAATTAGCTCTGAGGTATTATTGACCCTATAATTTTTTGCAGAGGATTGGAAATATAATTTACAAATTGGAGTTTCTTCCATATTCATATGTACATTTAATATTCGATGTTTCTTCCTTAATGAAGGAAATCAGTGACAAGATCTCAGTCCAATCTATTGTACCAGATATTAGTGAAAAAAGAAAAAAATTAGGAGAACCATAATTTTTTTTGGAAATAATAACTAAAAAAATGATAAATTTAGAAATTACTAAGTACCTCAGCAAACAGAGGAAACTACTAGTGGAAGACATGACATGGGAAGATAAGTTTTTCATGCATATACACCCAAAAATAAGTTTTATGTACAACCATTATTTTAAGATGAGGTACATGTTAAGCCCTATATCGGCCTAATATTAACCCAAAAACCAATTATTAATCCATAGTCACTGTGCGATTACATTCTATTATTATATTTTTATGTGGGCTAGAACGCCTCATGGTGCCATTTTATTATAATTGTACCCTTTGTATCCTACATACAAACTAAAGAGATCTAGTCTTGGGATGGTGAAATATTGTATTATATATTTTATTCATTGTAAAAGGAGTTTTATGCTTCGAGAAGACCCTAAATATCAATTGCACTAGATGTTGCAAAGGAAATACCATAAGGAAGTAGTACAGGAAAGAGTAGTGTTAAATTGTTACTCTTCCATGATGAAATTGAAATTGCTAGCAGATGTTTCCAAAGGGTCTGAATGGAATTTTGAATCTTAGTTAAATAGGGGGGTCTTAAGAATTGCATCATTGACATGAGAGGAGTATCCTCGGTATAAATTTCTCTGCTTTTGGTTATTTAGTGTAGTTTTCAAAGAACAAACTGTATAGATAACAAATATCTCTATTCTTAACTATTATTGACCAAAAGACTTTGATTTCATATTTTGGTTATACATACATATGTATTTTCACTAGAAACACTTATGTTTGAAGTATTAGCCTACTTGAATGGTTGGAATTTATCTACGTCCTATTTGTATATGCCAACATTATTTGGGATTCAAGAATGCTTGCAATTGATATAACTCTCTTGGATTTCATCTAAATCCATTTACATTGTCCCCCAAATTAAAACTCGAGCAAACATTTGTATAGGCCTTTTATTAGTATGTGGACCGGATCATAGTGACATGCATTAAATCCTTTTGGATAAATTATAAGAAGATCAAGTTGAAGCCAAAATATGAATATTTTTAAATCGATGATGTTAAAAACCTCAAATTACCATACTCCACCACAAGTATGGTAAATTTCAATAATGAAGACCAACAAATTTGGTCTTTGAATTGTAGAGACTATGAGCCTAGATTACGAGACCAAATACCTTTTAATTGATGATATCAACAACCCAAATCATTATTAACCAAAACATCATTATTAACAAAAAATCATTATTAGGATTTGATCTTCCAAAATAAGTTTTTTCCTAGCTAGTGATGTACCCAAGGTTTCCACTAAAGGAATGTTTGATCAAAAGTGTGTTTCTGAATGGCCTTTTCATTGTATGTTGTTGGTTGGAGACTATGAAACATATCTTCTAAGAATCTTGGTTTGCCCAATTGTTGGGAATTTTGGTAGAATCTGTATTGAGAGCTTCTTCAAGGACACATTCATTGGACTGACACATTATTTGAAGACTGTTGATATCTTTTCCATTCTTCATTTTCAAGAATAAATAATTGCTTCAAGATTTCTTTCTTATCATTGGATGATCCGTTGTATATCTATTTTTGAGAATCAAGTTTTTCCATCATCTTAGATCTGTCCCTCATGTTATGATGAATAATTCCATCATATTTTGCATAAGAGAACTTCATTGATCAAAGAAAATGAGGTTTTTAAGCCCATGCCATACTTTGATTTCATTTATGTTCTAGTTTCTCTATGGAAGAAGATACGATCTTCATTGTATATACCATTCCACTTTTAGTTATTCTATTTGTAAATACTTCTCTAGATTATAAGAGACATTTTTCAAAAATAAAAATCCAGCACAGATCCATATTAACCTAGAATGTTCTAAGAACCAAGAAAATTAACTCTTTGTTTCCTTTGATCCCTCTCAGGGAATGTTGGTGAGAGAGGAAGAAGCAAGGCATATAACACTTTTCTATGTCAGTGAAAATTGAAGGAATATAATGTATCCTTCTTGTCTTTCTGCACATATTATTCATATGTGTATGTACATTTTATTTAAGAAACACCATGAATTTAAAGGAAAACAAATTTTGGAGTGAAGGTAAAGGGAGGACAAAGGAATAATCTCTCTCTCATATGAACTTTTTCTCTATCATCTTCCCTCCCCCCACAAGCGTTAGTGGGCTTGGCATGTATCGTAATCACTCTGAGGTGGAGTCCAACATTTTCCTTTAGTTCTGGAAGTATCTCTTACATTTTATAAATAATCTTGATGAGTTGTTAAAGCTATAATATTTCGAGAACTTTATCCTATTGATGGATGCTCCTCCTATAATTTTTCATATTTTCACTAGTTGTTGGTTTCCCAAAGAAGAGCCTAGCTAACCGTGTTTCCATTTATAGGCTTGGGTTTTCTAATGTGGGAATTGCTGGCATGGAGAATCTACATATGAATTGGCTTCCTCCACTAAAATTAGTGCTTTTGTTAATTACTACTTAATAATTTCTTTCTAATAGCTTCTAATCTTTCCCTTGAGTTGTATAACCATATTTCTTTCTAGGTGTGGTAAGGCATAAATACTATAAGGGAGAGGACAACCACAAAGCATCCTTGTTGTTCATTCCGCAACATAGGGGCATAACGATAATGTTAGTGGTTTGAACTCCAAGAGGAAAACAATCAAAAAGTGGGATAAGGAGGTGGATTTGAAAGGAAATACTTACAATATGGATCATATTTTATCTATGGAGGTCCCTTTGGATCAATTCATCTCCTGAGCCATCCCAATTTCCTGATATTTATTGGTATTTTTGGTCTCTACCCTTTGATTACCCCCCTATGGCTCATTTGATACACATGGACTTATAACAGTTTACATGGCATATAATAAAGAAGAAACATCAGTTCCAATCGAAGAAAGAAATATTTCAATTAATAGAGTGTCAGTAGAGGTTTCATGGATCAAAGGTATGATTACATAGGATGAAATGGGTTATTAACCGTGGATGGCAAGGAAAGCTGGAAATACTTTATAAAACATGATGAGTAGGAGAGTGCAATTGTGGAACTAACTCGTTATCTTGATTGATCAGTGAGTTAAGTAGCTAACAAGAGTTTTATTGGTTCCCCATGATTAAAAATAGAATCAATGACAATTGAGAAACCCCAATTGAATGAATTCCTCAATTCTAGGAAAGTCGTCGATTGAATTGAACCTATAAAATTGGCCAGATGCAAGACGATATTCGACGAGGTGGAATCACCACATTTTGATTTTATCAAAAGCCTCTATTTTGGAAATATTTTTTGTTCACTTAGAGTTAAACAATGTCTATGGGAAAGTAGATTTGAGTTAGTTATTTTTATGACGATAAATTAGATGTTCAAGGAATGTCATGTAAATGGATCACAATCTCTCTCTATTTTTTCCCTGCTAGCAGTCCCTTGCTACATTTCCAATCTATTTTAAAAACAAAAATCCCTCAACTATGCTCATGAACTTATTCTCCATCCAAGGCATCTCATACACAAATAAGTATGGTAGAACTTGAGTCCAATAATGGCCAACATTTTTTTTGGACCATTTCAATTCATATCTCACATTTTATATAGGGACTCAGAGCGTAGAATTAATAAACTATCAATATAATACAATTTTTAAAAGGAAATTATTTACCCATGGAATAATGAAAACAAAAATTATTACAAAATTTATGCTTTATTCCTAAATTATGTATTTTTTTACGGTGTCTTATTCATCGAAATTCAGTTCCCCACTGTTAGGTCTCTGTAATTTTAAAGATTGGCAAATACAAACTACAAAGCCTAAATATGAACCACTTTGGGATTCTAGGATCTAGCTCTCCTGAATCTAGAGAGGGATCTTTCTATAAGTGCAAATATTGATTTATCTTTTAAGGCTTGGGATGTGATACTAGGCTAGTTATGAGGAACTAGGTTTTGTTTATTTTCGTTGGGAAAAGATAAATGAAGGGTGAAGGTGTATGAAACTGAAGGAATGATTTAGCTAATAATATAGGTAAGGAGCAACTTCAATCCATTGGACTATGGAGTCATAATAGGATTTAATTGAAACAACAAGGTTCAATAGTGGTCCATGGGGTAAGTCATCTATGTCAAAGGATCTCTTTAACTTGATTTTATGAAATGGAATGAAACAATAAGAAGGGGAATCAAAAAAATGAAGAAAAAAGAGCAGCCTAAGATCAAGTAAGTAATTTGAAACTATCTTGCTTTTGGCATACACTTAAGAAAGACATAAAAGTTATCTAAGATCAAGTAAGTACCTTGAAACTAGCCTGCTTTCGATGCCCTTTCAATAGAAAACATTTAAAACACATAGAATAGCTTAAGATCAAGTAAGGACTTTGAACCTATCCTGCTTTCATCATATTCAAAGGAAAAACATTCAAGACAAACAATAAAATTAGTCTAAGATCAAGTAAGGACTTTGAACCTATCCTGCTTTCAACATAATTTAAGGGAAACTCTCAGACAACCTTTGGAGATAAAACTAGAGGACAGGGCTAACCATAGACTTCCCTAGTTCAACTTTACTTAGCATAAACTGAAAATAACATTCAAGAACAATGTTTAAAGTTTAGACAGTAAGAGATGGGAACACGAACACTCGTAAACTGCTTGGACTGTATTAAATCATTCCTAAATACAGAATTGGAAGAAAAAATGGAGATAAAGATTATCAGTGAGAGTACGGTACCTTTGACAGTAAATCCTAACTCTATAATTGTTGTTCTTTATCAGAGAATATGGATAGAATGGAAACAAAAATAAAATAACAATTTATGATGAGAAAAACATCACTATTGACATAGAACAGGATCCCATAAATCAACTTGTATTTGATGTTTCAAACCAGTTACAATCATCAAGTCCAGTGGGTCTCTACAGCTTCAAACTTCTCATCTCAACTTAGGTATATTCAATTAAAAATAGAGCTTACATCAACTTCAGAAAACTATTTACATGCAACATATATTCGGAGACCAACCATTGCCTCATCTTCTACAGAGGTATTTATAGAAGAAAAGAGGAGGTGGGAGGAAAGAAAATATCTCTAGGTTCAATTAATACAGTTTAATGCTTCTCATTATTTGAGGGGCTCAATGGAGAATTTCCTGATGTTTCCTCTGTATTAATTGATTTTCATTAAGTTATTAGCTACTTGGGAGAGATTATTTTGACTTTAAAGTTATTTCTTATCTTTGTAATAACTTTGCTGACAGTTGTAATAAGTTCCTTTGATTTGAAATAATTTTTCAGCTCTCTTTAGGCAAATATCTTTTGTTCTGGCAATAACTAGGTTTTCTTTGATTGCTTTGAGGCTGCAAGTGGCTTTTGGTATATGGAGAGGATTCAATTAGCCTCTGATGTGGCGAAGGAGGCTTCTTGGATTGATAGATCTGCTCGTTTTTACTTGAAACACCTTTAATGTGCTTTTGATCTATGTTTTAGGCCTGATGAGGCTTAATTTCTATCTTCTGGTCTTCATACTATCTTTAATTGTGTGGATTAGGCCTTTGATAGTTGAATTCATGCCTTAGTCCTTCAAAAATGTGTTTAAACCTTTAATCATTTATTTCTTCTTTGATTTTATGCCTTCAAACATATACTCTTTGTTTGTGGTGCTTGTTGTGTTTTTGTTGTTCTTGTAGGCGTGGAGAGGGTTGCATAATGTCATGAGTGCTCATGAGGCATAGATAAATCATGATGTGAAACCCTGCATAATGATCTCCTTGATGAATAAATGTCTGGGGGATCGGCATCCCCGACCCTTGATTTCCTTTTAAAACAATGGAAAACCTTTAAAACTTGCACAAACAAGAAAAAATTATAAAAATCTTGCGTGGATGGTTTAAACTGCTCCGAAGGTTTAGGCTAGATCGTGGTCGTTCGATGAAGACTTCCAATGGTGAGGATTTCTTGCTGGGTTGAAATGGGGAGGTGGTTGGATAAATGGTGGGGAGAATAAGTCTGGGACGTTGATCTAGATTGATCAACGGCGGAGATCAATCAGGAAGTTTATAATGTGTAGGGGTAACATTATAGTAAAGGGGAAGAAAATGTAATGAAAACGGGAAAAAAAACATTGGCATAAGTGATGAGGGGTTAAAATGAAGTTTGGATGCGGAATACATAAGATCCATTGATCTAAAACGATGGACGGCTATGATTAAAAGGAGGAAAATCAATGTAATGGAGAAGGGTGGTAAGTGGAAAACCGACAACAGTTTTCACTTGGCGTTGAAGGAGCTAAATGGTTTTGGGTCTTGGAACGCGATATAGGTCAATGTTTGACATGTGTCCCCTCCAAAACCACTTTTATAGTGTAATTTTTTGGTGTTAAACTTCATACGCAGAAAAAACGTGAAAAGGTATTTTGACCGTTGGATGAAAGGCGGAGAGATCCGATGGTGGGAGTGAGAGCGCGATGGGATAAGATGCGTGGGTGAAAAATGGTGGGCACTGTCAAGGCGGTTTAGATCCTGACCGTTGGATCTCAGGAATGGGTGGTCGAGATATTTTGATGGGGGAGGTAGGTCCCAAAGGAGTTGGGCCTATTGGGTTTAATAAGGACCGTGGGAATTCAATGATGGATAGTCCAGATTAATTTTCAGGGTGAATGAAAGGAATGTGAGACGGGGGTTTGGGCAGAGATCAGGTGCAATGTGGACCGTTTATCTTCAAATATCAACGATGGATCTTCACCGAAGGATTACACTGACGGGCTTATGAAATAATCAAAGGGAAGTCAGGTTTGATCTAGACCGTAAGATCTACGAAATAGACGGCCCATATTTTATCGCAGGGTTGCAAATCGGAGGAAAAAAGGGGAAGAAAACAATGAAATGCACTGATGTGATTAAGCGTAGGCCGTTAGATATAGGAGATATCAACGATGGAGATTCAATCGACGGGTGCAATGGTAAGGGCTCTCGAGCGGAGCGCGATTAAATCTGAGCCATTAGTTCTTGTGGATTCGATGGTTCAGATTAAATCGTGGGATTGAAATCGGAGGAGGGAAAGGGAATGGACAAAAGAAATTTTGTGATGCGATGGAGTGAGGACCGTTGATATAAAAACTAGATCTATGGTTAGGATTTAATCGTGAATGCCAAAGGCTGAAGGGCGGGTTTTGAATGGGGAGCAATATGGCTCGTCAGATTTGGGGGTAGTAAGGAAGATCAATGGTGGAGAAATGATCGCAAGATCGCATCAGAGGGAGGGAAATAAAAAAGGGTAAAATGAATATTTGCAATGCAATTAGCTGATGATTGTTTATTGGTTTTTAGATCGATGGTCAACATTCATTTAAAGTTTGAACTGTCAGGTTTATCAGAAAAACAAGGTAAAGTTGGTTTTTACAAAATACAAAGGAGAAAAAGGTTTTAAATGGGTTTGGAGAGGAGTTTAGGCCCTTAAAGCACCTGGTTTCGGGGCTTAAGGTCCTATGAAGCAGATTTTATGAAATTTAAGCCCTCGGGGGCTAAAAAATTTTATATTAAAAAATATTGTTATTTGGCTTAAAAACAGAGCTTTTAAGGGAAATTGAGGGTTCCGATAGAGGAAAAAGGATTTTTAAAACCAATGGAAGGAGAAAAAATCATTTTAAAAGGGACTTGAAGTGAATTTTAAGGTTATATGAGGCTATATGGAGGGATTTTATAGAGGAAAAAGGGATGAAAATGGGGTTTACTTGTGAGTGAAAAAGAGGGGTGAAAAATGATGAAGAATGGGGCTTTTTAGTAGTCTTCTCTAAGCAAACAGTAGATTGTTCTCAAGATTAATGAGGGAAATAATAGTGAAGGTTTTCTGAAGGAAAAGAGACATCATTAAGACTTCAAGAACTCAAAATTTGGAAATGAATTGTTTCTTTAAGGCTAGAAAAGATCTAGCCACCATTTGATATGAAATTTTTTTATAGGTGGCTAACAGTGGCTCCACATGGGGATGATGCCTTCTTGAAGGTATCAAGAATTTTAGACCTGTCTTATCTGGAAGCTGATCAATGCCTCATCCATTGGGCTGGAACTTGCTTTCTTTGTTGATCTTCTTTTGCTCTGACAGTGTTAGCAGCCATTAACACCAATGTGATTCTATCAAAACAAGCTTTCTACCTACCCAATCCTAATGATCTAATATTTTTTCTTCTTTTCAGAGTGCATTTGGATTGGCTAAATATTTTTACAACATTTTATTCTTTTGAGGAAACATAAACCTATTATATTTCTACACTTATTTCTCCATGAACTCAGATTAAGCAGTTGATTTCATAAGCTTCTCTACCTAACTACTATCTATTAGGATTAGACTGTCTGACAGATTTTTTTTCTCTACATTCTAAGATAAGAAATTTAAAAGAAAACAAGCTAGGATTAAACAATCTAACTTGTTGCTAATATATGGCATAAAAAAAGCTGCACATAGACAAAAATTTACAGAAAAATAAAGCAAAATGGTGAAGGCTTAAGATCTAAAAACTAAATAGCATCCTTCACTTTTCTCTAGCTCTGTTTTAGGCTTGTTTGAGATGTTTTTCTCTTTGTTCACTGGTTCAATTTTTTGGCATATTAGAACCAGTCCCTTTATTCTTGGCTCAATATTTTATCAAGTTAGAGCCACACATCTTTTTGTAACTCATAGGTTCAGATTTTGAGATTTTTTGAACCCTTTTTCTTCTACTCTATTCTACCTAATTGATAATCCAAGATTAAGATATTTGGAAAATCTATTCCACTAACCTATGAACAGTAAATTGAAAACTAATTAGTCATGGTTAGGCTGTATGCCTAACTAGGAGTTCGTTTATTAGGATTGGAATTTGAGCTTGCACACTTTAAGATTTGTTTCTTTTTTTGGTACGGGCTTGTACCTTTATTTTTTTTTACAATCTGCCCTCTTTTCTCTTTCTATTTTTTTTGTATTTTTTATTTTTCTAACTTTGAATGCAATGATGGCTGTAATTTTTACAATGAGAAAAAATAAAAAGGCTTCCAAATTGATATGGTCAAGAAAAATAATGTTTTAGCATCCTGCGATTGACAAGACCCCCAAACATTTCATCTCCACTTAACTCTTGTAGAAAATAGGCATTTTTACCAGCAGTAGAATGAATGAGATAAGGGCGAAGCCATAAGTTATCAAATTTCCCATGCTTACCCTTATCTTCTCTCCTTGAATCCCACTTTAACACTTTGTCACCAATGTTGAAATTACTAGCCTTTGTCATTGTATCAAAAATTTTCTTGATGCTTTGTTGATTTTTTAATGCTCTGTTGTAGACCTCCTCTCTGGTTTGCTAAAGATGTATGGTATGATTTATTCTTCTGATCATGTCATTTTCTTCATACTGCACTTCTTGGATCAGCTTCATGACTGGCACTCCTAGGCTGGTTGGAAAAACTGCATCTACTCCATATACAAGCTGGTAGGGTGACATCCTAATTGATTTTTTAAGTGTTAATATGTCAGCCCAAAGTGCATGTACAAGCTTTGTGTGCCATGATTTCTTATTTTCCTCCAGGAAATTCTTGATTATGTTCACCAAACTTTTGTTTAAGGATTCTGCTAGCCCATTTCCTTGAGGTTAATAAGAAGTAGAATGGCCCAATGTAATCTGATATTTGTGACAGAATTCAACTATCGTTTTGGATCCAAATGCAACAGCATTGTCAGTGATAATCTTCCTAGGACAACCAAATCTTGAGAGGATATGATTTTCAAGGAATTTTATGATGACGGAGTCATTGGCTTGCCTAGAAGTGATGGCTTCTATCCATTTGGTAAAGTAGTATGTTGTAGTGAGAATCCATCTATGTTGGGCAGATGAGGGTGGATGGATTTCTCCTATGAAGTCTAGACCCCACTGTTGAAAAGGAGCTTCAATAATTATTGGATGCAAAGGTAAAGGAAGCAATTTTCTTTTTCCTTCAAAGAGTTGACATTTATTCCAGGAAATAATCATTTTATGGACATCTTGGAAGAGGGTGGGCCAATAGTAACCAGTTCTAAGGATTTTGTTGGCAGTTTTCTTCCAATAGAGTTGGCCTCCACATTCTCCTTCGTGGAACTCATGCTTGATTTTCTCTACATCATTCTCAAGAAAACATTTAAGCAATAACCCACTAGAATTTTTCCAATAATGACATTTATCTAAAATGCAGTAGTTAACATATTTTAACTTTAAAAGCCTTGCGTTTGTCTTTGTAAAACTAGGAGGTGTATTCAGATTGAGAAAAACATACACAAGATCATCATACCAAGAAGAATTCATAAAATGGTCTTCAACAATGGGATATGGCAATTCTTCTTGTTCATCTAATGCATTTATCATGATTATATCAAGAGCTTCAAAATTAGACTCAGCCATTAATCTTGCTAGTGCTTGGCCTTTTATTAGTTTAGTGGGCTTGATTTCTAAATCATATTCAAGTATCACAACTATCCACTTTCCTCTCTTGCCATTTGGGTCCTGTGCTAGAATGTATTTTACCACTTACTTTAGCACAAATGCTATTATGTGGGAGTGTAAAATGTAAACTCTAAAGCCTTTTAAGGCTTTTACTAAAGCAAAGACTTGTTTTTCCATGATGTTGTACTTCAGAGGAGCATCTCTCAATGCCTTACTAAAGAATGCAATTGGCTTCTCTTGTCCCTGTGGATTTTTCTGCAATAGGACAGCAGCCACTGTGTGTTCTGATGCAAATGAGAAAATGAAAAAATATTTTGAAGAATCAGGATTTATAAGAACTGGTGTTTTGGTTAATGCTTGTTTCACCAGCTCAAAATATTTCTTTGCTTCCAAGGTCCATTTAAATCCTTCACCCTTCTTCAGCATGTTTGTTATGTTTCTAACGAGTTCAGCCAAGGTGGGTATGAACCTTCTCAAGAAATTAATATTTCCAATGAAATATTGAAGTTCCTTGATGTTTCTAGGACGAGTGATTTGCAATATATGCTCAATCCTTTTTGGGTCTATCTTTATCCCCTCTTCTGATATGATGTGTCCAAGTAGTTTACCTTCTTAGAGTCCAAACATTGTCTTCTTAGGATTTAAAGATAACCCAAATTTTTTGCATTTCTCAAAGACTATTCTCAATTTCTCTAGGTGTTCTTCATTTTTTTTGGAAAAAGTAGTGATATCATCAAGGTAAATAATGATGAAGTAGCCTAATTCTTCCGAGAATGCAATATCCATGGCTCTTTGAAATGTAGCACCAGCATTCATTAAACCAAAGGGCATTTTCACATACATTAAAGTACCCCAAGGTGTAGTAAAAAATGTCTTTAGTTGATCATCGGGATGTACTAATATCTGATTGTATCCTGAGAAGCCATCTAATGAAGAAATTCTTTTAGAACCAACTACCCTTTGTAGAATATGATCCATCTTGGGTAAAGGGTAGTTGTATTTTAACGAGGCTTTGTTTAAATTCCTAAAGTCAATACAAAGCCTTATCTCTCCTGTTTTCTTCCTAACAGAAACTAGATTAGACATCCACTCTGAATATCTAATAGGGACAATAATTCCAGCTTCATACATTTGCTTGATTTCTTTCTCAACCGAAGGTAATTGAACAGGGTTGATTATGTGCAATTTTTGTTTAGAGGTCTTTTGGTTTTATTTTAGGGGTATCTCGTGCTAAATTATCTCAGTGTCATAGGATTTTAAATCCTCATAAATCCACACAAAAACATCAAAAAATTATTTAAACAGCTCTATGTATTTTGGCTTGATGTGAGCTAGCAAAGTTTTAGACAGTTTGATCATTTTTTGTTTTAGTTCACTGCCTATGTTACACTCTTCAACTTTAGTTTCAACAGACTCTAGCTTTGGTTTCTTGGCAACATCATTGAAATAAAACAACTCCTCTAAGGGGACCAGACCTTTTGGAAAACTTTGGGTGTTAGATTGCAGCGTTTCTAAGTCTTCTTTTCCTAGATCTACACTAATTTCTGTGTTATGTTCAGATTTATTAGCTAACAGATTTATAACAGAAATATTTTGAGACTTTACTTCTTCCTTAAGTAAATTTTCTTCAGTAGAACAATCATTGGCATAGTCTGAATCCGAACTTGGCAGCTCAAATTCATTTCTGGACTATAAGAAGTCTTTTATTTGTTTTTCTCCATCAAACACTTGCCGATATTTTTCATTGTTAGGGATAGCTGGTCAAAATTTGATTTGGGTAGTGCATATTTTGGTTTGAAAAGGTGCAAGGCATATTCTAGCAACAAAAGCTAAACCATTAGCTTGGACATTTTGGTCTCTTGGGACAAAGATTAGTTGGAATTCCTCAAATGTTTTCAATAAATCCATGACATCATTCCTATATGCTCTAATTCTAGGGTGTTTGGCACTATATTCCCCATTCAATTTCTTGATAATCAGTTCAGAATCACCATGCACCTTAATTCTTTTGGTCCCTAATTTCTTCAATAAGTGCAGGCCTAAAAGGAGGGCTTCGTACTCAGCTATGTTATTGGTGCATCGAAAGTTTAATTTGCAGGAATGCCCTTCAGTATGATTTTTCATTGTATCGTTAAGCCACACTCCTACACCTACATCACTCTTAGTGCAAGATCTATCAAAGTGCATACTCCAAAGAGTACTAGTTTCAGAGTCACTAGTTTGATTACTATCCTCTTCATCTAGAGTGCTTTTGGATTGTTCTTGTACGTAAGCACTATGTTGAATTTGATATAACTCCTCATGTTCTTAATTATGTTGAGGAGTATTATTTTGACTCTCAATGTTGAGAAGCAATGGATGAATGATTTGTAGCTCAAGACCTGTGATTGGTTTGCTGTGACTTTCTGTTTTAGCAAACTATTTTGAAGTTTCTGTCTTGTCTTCCTCTTTTCCTATATCTGCCCCTAGTTCAGTTAAGGTTTCTTTCTCAATGAATGTTTCATCATTGAAAAGGATAAATGAGTCTAGGTCTGTGTGAAAAGAATAAAGAGGAGATTTTTCTGGTCTCTCTTGGCTAGTAACCATGTACTGCATGTGAGTTTCCCTGTAAAGTCTCCTAGTCTGATTGAAGACAGGGATGGTTGCATATTTCATATCCATCTGCATTGTTCATTGTAACTTAGCTCCCCAAGATCTTGATAATAGCATACCATACTTAAGGGGTACATCAGCCACTACAATATCCATTACTAAACATTTGGCTGGAATCTAGGCTAAGTTCACACAAAGGTCTTTGATTAATCATGATCATTTCACTCTGCTTGAGTCAAAGTAGTAAAGATATTTGTAAGGTTGAGTGATTTGAAGGCCTAGACTCTGCATTACAACTTTGGGCATTAAATTGTGAGAGGCACCTGAGTCATGCATGGCATTGTGTAAAATATTGTCATGAATATTCAAAATAACATAGAATGGAGGAACTGGCCCTTCTTGGTATCTACATTGAATCTTTGGACCAAATAAAAGCTCTCTTTGGTCATCATTAAGATTGACAGTGTCATTATTCTCTTCTAATTTAAAATCCTTCAAAATTTGGGATCTATATACATCTTGGGTGGCTAATTTAGTAAGAGGAACAAAGATTTTGATTTTGTCAATTTCTTGTTCCAAAATAAGAGGCATCTGATTTTTTAACATGTTTGTTTCAGCCTTATTAACCACTACTTTATCAACAAAATCAGTTTGCCTTTTTCCTCTGTTTACATTGGTTAAAATTGTTTTAATAGGAGCACTAGTTGAGGTAATAGTGCTGCTAAGATTTACACTCTGTTTTTCATTGATTTAAGTGCCTTGTTCTTTTTTATATCAAAATTTGCAGCCACTCTTTTGTCTTTCTGTTTTGCAGTCTTGGGTTTGTTTATAGGGCCAGTTTTTGAAGATTTATCAGAGGTTTTGGTTTTTGGAGTTTCCTGATTGCTTTTACTCCTAAGATCATACTCTTTTGGAGTCTCTATGATGACATCTTCCATCTCTTGATAATAACTTTCATCCTCTGCTCTTTTATCATCATAGGGTGTGTATCGACCTTGTTTCCTATTGTAATGAACTTCAAAATAATCATTGTCTACTCCCAACATGTTTATATCATCTTCCTCTGTTTGTTCTATTGTTTCTTCGACCTCACTTACATAGTTTTGATGAAAAGGAGGCATAATCTCCTGATCAGGGTCTCTTGGTTTGTTTTGAGGCTGATTTCTCCTGAAATTCTGATTTTGGTTTTGATTTCTATTTTGAGGAGCTGATTGATTTTGATTGTATTGTGGTCTCTCAAGTATGCTAATATTTTTCATCATCTCCTCCATCATTCTTTCCATCTTAGAGCTAGATGTGGAAGGTGCAGACTCCTCTCTAAATGACACTTCCTTCTCACTCTTCATTCTTGCTCTTTTCACCATTAGATTAACTTCCATAACTAAGGCTCCTTTCTGCATATCTTCTAAAGTCATAGGATCTCTTTCTCTAAGTTGATAAGCCATTTCAGGATCAAATCCTTTAGGAAACTTCTTTAAAGCCGAACCTTGTGGAGGTTTTAGATCTGGGGGAAGTGCATTATACACACTATTGAACCTAGTGCAATAAGCTTGAACACTTTCCTCGGTGTTTCTTCGGAGATTCTTATAGTCCGAAAGTACTTGGAGAGGGTTTTTTTTTAACTTCCCATTAGTTTAATAATAACTAATGGAAGGCTTGAAGATCATTTATAAAGTGAGGGGTTAAGCATTTGAACCATTTTCTTGCTTCTCCCCCTAAACTTTGAGCAAACAATCTAATTTTGATGGTTTCATCATCAATCTCATTTCTGTCAAAATAGTCATTCATCTTATCGACATGTTGTGAAGCAGAAGTAGCACCACTAGCATCATACAATGGTATCTTGGATTGATAGTCCTGTGGAAGATTGACTAAGGGTAAAGGAAGGAATAGAGGGGCATACCATTTTGCCATAATAGGAGGTTGTGGAAAAAGTGGGGGGTTTATAGGTGGACGATGTAAAATGAGAGGGGTTTGATGGAATGGTGTGGTTTGGATAGTGGATGTATGGATAACAGAGGTGGATGGACCAACAAGAGATTGTTGAGAAGATCTGGGATGAGAGAAACCAAAATTATGAAGGAAATGTAAATCAGGTGGTGTAGTTTCTCTACTACCAGGATGTTCACCTCTATCTTGGGATGAAAGTGAATGCTCAAAATCTATTTGATCTAAATCCTCAAGTGTGAATGGATTTCTTACGTCAACTTGTGATTGTTGTAGAGCTGTAAGATTGTCTGGGACAGAATTATCTCTATGGAGTGATCTGACAATAGTTGAAGATTTGGCCTTAGGAGACTTCCTAAGTATTCTTCCAGGGTTTTCAACTACCTCAGGGGGGTTTGGATCAGGATAGGCTCTAGTATGAATCCTTCTAGGAGCCACTATGCTATTTTTTTCAGACCCAACTTACAAGAAAATTTTGACCAAATATGACAATCTTTAGGAGGATAAGTGGTCTTTAAAACAAGAAAAATTTAATACTTAAAGTCTTCTGACTGAGTTTGTATGATGTTAAGTGAGTAATGGTTTTACCAGTGGAGTCTTAAGGTTTGTGCAGGATTGTGGAGTCACCAGGTGGAAATTTTTAGCTCTTTTGGAGGTAAAATGTTTTATGGTCCACCACCATGTTTATTTGGATACCAATCTGAATTTTTTTTTGGTTTTCTGAGTTTTTCCAGTCCTATGGGTTCTAAGAGTGTCCTAAATCTGTTTCAACACTTAGCTACAGTCATGAGATAAAGAAATTTTACTCTTATGGCTAAGCTAGCTGATTCCTTCAAGGTTTGATAAGCTCTTATGAGAATGCTAAGGGATCCTTAGTTTGTCACTGATTCAAATATGTTCTCTCATGATTACCATTTCTTTGGCAGTGCTTGAAGAGAGCTTCTTGATACCTCAAATGTTCTTGAATCAAGGGATTTCCTGAGGTCATAAGGGTGTTTAAGATGAAATTGACTCAGTCCCTGGTGGAGTCACCAGAATGTTAGGTCTCTGTAATTTGCAAGATTGGAAAATACAGACTGCAAAGCCTACATATGAACCACTTTGGGATTCTAGGATCTAGCCCTCCTGAATCAAGAGAGGGATATATCTATAAGTGCAAATATTGTTTTATCTTTTAATGCTTGGGATGTGATATTAGGCTAGTTATGAGGAACAAGGTTTTGTTTGTTTTGGTTGGGCAAAGATAAATGAAGGTGATGGAAGTCTAAATGAAGGGTGAAGGTGTATGAAAGTGAAGGAATGATTAAGCTAATAAGATAGGCAAGGAGCAGCTTCAATCCATTGGGCTATGGAGTCATAATAGGATTTAATTGAAATAGAAAGGTTCAAGAGTGGTCCATGGGGAAAGTCATCTATGTCAAAGGATCTCTTTAAGTTGATTTTATGGAATGGAATGAAACAATAAGAAGGGGAATCAAAAAAATGAAGAACAAAGAGAAGCCTAAGATCAAATAAGTACTTTGAAACTATCCTGCTTTTGGCATACACTTAAGAAAGACACAAAAGTTATCTAAGATCAGGTAAGTACTTTGAAACTAGCCTGCTTTCAATGGAATTTCAATAGAAAACATTTTAAAAAGATATAATAGCTTAAGATCAAGTAAGGTATTTGAACCTATCCTGCTTTTAGAATATTCAAAGGAAAAACATTCAAGAAAAACAATAAAAGTAGTCTAAGATCAAGTAAGGACTTTGAACCTATCCTGCTTTCAACACACTTTAAGGGAAAGTTTCAGACAACCTTTAGAGATAGAACTAGAGGACAGGGCTAACCATAGACTTCCGTAGTTCAATTTTCCTTAGCATAAACCGAAAATAACATTGAAGAACAATGTTTGAAGTTTATAAAATAAGAGATGGGAACACCAACACTCCTAAATTGCTTCGACTGTACTAGATCATTCCTAAATACACAATTGGAAGAAAACATGAAGATAAATCTTACCATTGAGAGTAGGGTACCTTTGACAGTAAATCCTAACTCTATAATTGTTGTTCTTTATCAAAGAAGATGGAAAGAATGGAAACAAAAAGAAAATAACAATTTATGATGAGAAAAACATAACCATTGACATAGACCAGGATACCATAAATCAGCTTGTATTTGATGCTTCAAACCAATTACAATCATCAAGTCCAGTGGGTCTCTACAGCTTCAAAATTCTCATCTCAACTTGGGTATCTTCAATTAAGAATAGATCTTACAGCAGCTTCAGAAAACTATTTACATGAAAGAGATATTCAGAGACCAACCTTCGTCTCATCTTCTACAGAGGTATTTATAGAAGAAAAGAGGAGGTGGGATGAAAGAAAATATCTCTAGGCTCAATTAATATAGCTTAGTGCTTCTCAGCCTTTGAGGGGCTCAATGGAGAATTTCCTGATGTTTCCTTTGTATTAATTGATTTTCATTAAGTTATTAGCTACTTGGGAGAGATTTTTTTGACTTTAAATTTATTTCTTATCTTTGTAATAACTTTGCTGACAGTTGTAATAAGTTCCTTTGATTTGAAATAACTGTTCAACTGTCTTTAGGAAAAAATCTTCTGTTCTGGACATAACTAGGCCTTCTTTGATTTCTTTGAGGCTACAGGTGGCTTTTGGTAGCTGGAGAGGATTCAATTAGCCTCTTATGTGGTAGTGGAGGCTTCTTGGATTTATAGATCTACTCGTTTTTACCTAAAACACCTTTAATGTGCTTTTGATCTGTGTTTTAGGCCTGATTAGGCTTAATTTTTGTCTTCTAGTCTTCATACTATCTTTAAATCTATGGATTAGGCCTTTGATAGTTGAACTCATTCCTTAATCCCTCAAAAACTGTGTTTAAACCTTTAATCATTTATTTATGTTTTGATTTTATGCCTTCAAAATGATATTATCAATCTGTGGTGTTTGTTGTGTTTTTGTTGTTCCTGTAGGCACGCAGAGGGTTGTATAATGTCATTAGTGCTCATGAGGCATAGATAAATCATGATGTGAAACCTTTCATAAGGATCTCCTTGATGAATAAAGGTCTATGGGATCGTCATCCCTGACCCTTGATTTCCTGTTAAAACAATGGAAAACCTTTAAAACCTGCATAAACAAGAAAAAAATATTAAAATCCTACGTGGATGGGTTTAAACTACTTCAGAGGTTTAGGTTAGATCGTGGCCGTTAGATGAAAACATCCAATAGTGAGGATTGCTTGCTGGGGTGAAATGGGGAGGCAGTTGGATAAAGGGTGGGGAGATTAAGTCCGGGTTGTTGATCTAGATTGATCAATGGTGAAGATCAGTCAGGAAGTCTATAATGCGGAGGGGTAACATTATAGTAAAAGGGAAGAAAATGTAATGAAAATGGGCAAAAAAACTTTTGCAGAAGCGATTAGGGGTTAAAACGAAGTTTGGATGTGGAATAGATAAGAGCCATTGATCTGAAACAATGGATGGCTATGACTAAAAGGAGGAAAATCAATGTAACGGATAAGGGTGGTAAGTGGAAAACCGGCAATGGTTTTCACGTTAAGTTGAGGGTGGTAAATGGTTTTGGTTCTTGGAACACGATATACGTCATCGTTTGACACGTGTCCCCTCCAAAAACACTTTTATCGCGTATTTTTTTGGTGTTAAACTTCATACGCAAAAAAAAAAAGCGAAAAGGTATTCTGACCGTCGCATGAAAGCCAGAGAGATCCGACGGTGGGAGTGAGAGCGCGATGGGATAATATGCGTGGGTGAAAAATGGTGGGCAGTTTGAAGGTAGTTTAGATTCCGACCGTTGGATTTCAGGACTGGGCGGTCGAAATCTTTTGATGGGGGAGGTAGGTCCCAAAGGAGTTGGGCCTATAGAGTTCAATAAGGACCGTGGGATTTGAATTATGGACGGTCCAGATTACTTCTCGAGGTGCATGAAATCAATGTGAGATGGGGGTTTGGGCAGAGATCAGGTGCAATGTGGACCATTGATCTGAAAAGATCAACGGTCGATCTTCGTCGAAGGATTACACTGACGATTTTATGAAATAATCAAAGGGAAGTCAGGTTTGATCTGGACTGTAAGATCTATGAAATGGACGGCCCAAATTTGATCACAGGGTCGCAAATAGGAGGAAAAAAGGGGAAGACAAC
This sequence comes from Pinus albicaulis, assembly GCA_034641835.2. NCBI lineage: Eukaryota > Viridiplantae > Streptophyta > Pinopsida > Pinales > Pinaceae > Pinus > Pinus albicaulis. Next base: position 1,626,938,739 of record CM076578.1, read on the forward strand.
AATGAAATCCATCGATGCGATTAAGCACGGGCCGTTAGATCTAGGAGAGATCAACGATGGAGATTCAATCAGCGGGTGAAATGGTAAGGGCTCTTGAGCAGAGTGCGATTAAATCCAAGCCATTGGTTCTTGTGGATTGAATGGTTCAGATTAAATAGTGGGATTCCAATCGGAGCAGGGGGAATGGAAAAAATAATTTTTGCGATGCGATGGAGTGAGGACCATCGATCTAAGAACTAAATCGATGGTCAAGATTTAATCGTGAAGGCCAAAGGTGGAAGGGCGGGTTTTTAGCGGGGAGCAATATGGCCCGTTAGATCTAGGGGTATTAATGAAGATCAACGGTGGAGAAATGATCGCAGGATCGCATCGGAGAGAGGGAAATAACAAAGGGTAAAATGAATATTTGCGATGTCATTAGTTGTTGATTGTTGATCAGTTTTTAGGTCGACGGTCAACATTCATTTAAAGTTTGAAGTGCTGGGTTTATCGAAAAAACAAAGGAAAGTCGGGTTTTACAAAATACGAAGGAGAAAAAGGCTTTGAATGGGTTCGGAGAGGATTTTAGGCCCTTTAAACGCCTGGTTGCAGGGCTTAAGGTCCTGTGAAGTATAAGTTTATGAAAGTTAAGCCCTCGGGGGCTAAAAACGTTTATATTGAAAGAGACTATTATTTGGCTTAAAAACAGAATTTTTAAGCGAAATTGAGGGTTCCGGTAGAGGAAATAGGCTTTTTAAAACTAATGAAAGGAGACGAAATTATTTGAAAATGGAATTGAAGTGAATTTGAAGGTTAAATGAGGCTTTATGGAGGGATTTAATAGAGAAAAAAGGGATGAAAATGGGGTTTACTTGTGAGTGAAAAAGAGGGGTGAAAAATGATGAAGAATGGGGCTTTTTAGTAGTCTTCTTTAGGAAAACAGTAGATTGTTTTCAGGATTAATGAGGGAAATAGCAGTGAAGGTTTTTTGAAGGAAAAGAGACATCATTAAGACTTCAAGAACTCACAATTTGGAAATGAATTGTTTCTTGAAGGCTAGAAAAGATCTATCTTCCATTTGATATGAACATTTTTTATAGGTGGCTAACACCCACTAAAATGTCCGCAGAAACATCTACGATGGCCCAAACACCTACACCAAGTTGCTGATAGAAGCTTATGAAATAGAATTCTCTAACTCGAACAAGAGGCAAGAGAACATGGAGCTCCATATGAATCTGTTAAGATAAAATATCAGCATTCCAGAGGCCATCTATAATCTTTAGAAAATCTTATAATTCAAAACTAAAATAATTACAAGGTTATAGACTAATGGCCTAAAACATTTCAATCTGATGGTGCAGACATGTACACCATCGTAGCTAGGGGAGTTGTTTTCAAATAAGAAAACCTTACTGCTTAAATATTTCAATTTGAGTGTATATATATTATATAAAATAATTTAAAAAAATTATACTTCAAATTGTTTATTAGTATTTAAAAAAAAGAAAGATATATAATTCATTTTATATATATATATATATAATCAGCTAAAATACATTTTAATATTGAATTTATCAAAAACATATGGCTAATAAAAAAATATTCTTCTCATTAGAAAATGTTTCCTTCTCAGTCATATATAATTCTTAATAGCGTTTCTTCTCAGAGGTGGAGTCCGAAGAGAACATGACCTGTTGTTTGCACTCACTATTGTGGAACGCCTACCATATTTTTATGCCCTCATACTCATCTCCAGATCTTTTGGATACCTGATCTAACCAGAGAGACGAAATTGCGCTAATGAGAGGTATCATCTTCTAGTGAGAGTGTAGGTTGGGAAGAGACATTCGTAGAGGTTAGAGAGTTAGTTATTAGGTATTTAGCTTAAATTAAGGAGGTTGTAGATGAATGTCCTAAAACATTTCAATCACGTCACATTTGATCTGATGGTGTAGACATGTACACCATGGCACCTAAGCAAGTTGTTTTCAAAGAGGAACACCTTACGACACAAATCTTGTTTTGTTGCAATTTTAAGACACAAGGATCATAATCGAATGGTTCTAGCATTGAATTAAGGAATTAATTTGGTCACTCTACACATTATCTTGAAAATATTGAGGCGATATACATGAATAAATAGCTCTTTTTTATTTGTAAGCTTGAGGGAAAACATAACTCGTGTAGGGATAAAACCCTAGTGTTTGTGTTATCTTTCACTTTTATCCCTTGTTTTTGTTTATTTATGAATGATTCTATATCGATTGGTATTTATTTTCTATATTCCTTGTTTTTATTCATTTCTAAATTGAATGCATGCCCCCGATATTTTAGATTAAAGTCTATTCTAAAACTTATTTAAAAATTAAATAACCTAAAAAAAAGTCATTTTGTTTTGTATAAAATTTTAAATTTTTGTACAAAATTTACATAATTGAATTCTATGCAAAAATTTAGCTAAATTATTATATATATAGCATTTAGATGAAGAATATATGGCTGATTGAAAATTAACTAATCTGCGTAAATTCCTTTCTGTAATACATTTAGATATGGACCTTTGATATATATTAGGAAAAAACTACTCACTCAATAATTCTCCTAAATTTATTTATATATATTGACATGTTTTTAAGTTATATTCAATCATGTATGGTTTTTGAAAATTTATGCTGTAATTTTCTATTTTATTATATTATTATTTATTTGTTTGTTTCAGTTTTCTCCTACCTGTGTTCTTTTTGTTGAGACTTGATTTTGATTATGATGTTTAAAATTTATATATGTTATTTTCTGTCTATGGGGGCTTCAAGAGATTTGATTGCTTCTTGTAACTTATGCTAGTTTGTGTGAAACGTTTTTCTTCGGTTTCCTTGTTTGGTGATAGATTCCTATATCATTTTTATGACGGTGTGAGTTTGATATAATTTCTCTGGGGTTGTATTTGTGTTCTTATTATTTGTATTATTGCAAAGAAACCCAAGTTGTATAACATTTTAGGTCATGATCACTTATATCAGATTTAATATTTTTTCCCTCGTGGAGCATTGTAGGTGTATTTTCCGGTTACTTACAAAGACTCACAAATTGAAATTTTCTTTGTGTAGCTTCTGATTTTCGTTGTTTGTCTAATTTTTATAAGCATAATTCACATATAAACTCTTTAAAGTCCTTTGTTTTGGGCTTTTGAGTTTTTTTTTTTCTTTTACATTTGTATATTAAGAGTGATTTATTTGATTTATACGTTTTCCAGTGAATCGATTTACTATGAGTGTTTTTTTGAATATAGAGAGATTAATTGAGATAGTTTACGATGATTTTAAACTTTTCTTGGAAAAATAAATAACTATGTACTTTGATTTTATCGATTTTTCATCGAATTGGAAAATAAATTGCACTCTAAATTTAGATTGCATTTTGGAATCGCATTACGTCTTTTTACACACCACTTGAGTTGCACTTTTTATTTCTACGTAAACAACATGCTCGAAATAGCATTAATAAAATAAATTATATGTTTTTGGTGATAGCATAACAACCATAGCGAGCACTTGTAGAGCCTTAAGGTAGGATTGGAGAGGACACTCTTCAAGGTTGCAAAACCAAAAGTAGTTGGACTCGTGTGTGTAAATCCATTTACACATCATAGGCTTTCTAGAAATCTCCTCTTACATAGAAATTAAGCACATGGTAAAATTAGGAACTTGTGGAGTGAAATCCCTACTCCCTCACTACTAGTGTTTATTGGATTGTTTTATTTAACATGGATCTTTTTGGGAGATGTGGAACTCAGTTTGAGCAATATTTTTGGAGACTTCGATCTTAGATACCCTACCAACGCGTATCACTCTAATCACACATATCCCATTGATCGTTTGATTGTGAGGTAACAAACATAATAGTTTCTCATTTACGACTCCTACCCTAGTGACTATGGGTGGGAAGTCCCCATGGACCTGAGGTAAACTTGAATCACCACAATAGTCTTCCTAGAGGGTGATTCTCATCTCCATTGAAGTTATTTCAACTCATTAAAGCTAGTATAGGGAGTCAAGGTAACTTCTTCTCTAATCTTTCTTTCGTCCAATGTCCTTTTGGATTGATCACCAAAAGTTTGTTGGCTTTTAAGAGGTGCCTATTTAATTTGTTTCCTTTTTGGATCTCCTAATAAGTTTTATAGTGCATGTTGTTTGGTGCGAGTCTACTTGGTCATAAGAGTATCTAAATGAATTAATTAAATATAAAATAACTATCATCGACCAAACTATTAGTCATCTCATTGATTACATAATATTTCTTCTAAAGAGAAGGGTCAAGATGACAAAGATGTAAGATAGCTCTCCTATCAGAGTGCTTAGAGAAAGCCAAAGTAGGGAGTGTTACCGTTGCTTCACAAGGTGAACATCAATGTTGTAGATGAAATTATACCACCACAATTCAACCCAAATTTTACTAATCCTATTGATCTTGTACTTGTATAGCTCAGCGCCTATTTCATAAATCATTTTTCCTTATTTTATTATCAATTTTTTGGTGAGAGTGGTATTCTACCATGGGTAAAGTGCATCCCTTAGCACCATCTACATCACGAGTTTCAACGTTGATGTCTTAATTACCACCGAACAATGTGAAAAGACCCACATTTTCTTAACAACTCCTCTACTTCACTCTAGGGAATTCCAACAGTTGCTTCTATAATCACTAGTAGTTTCATAAGCTTATTTGTATTCATACATCCATCCAAATTTGTGTTTCGCATGGGAACAAATGAAATTCAACCTATAGAAGTTGTGTGGTTTCGACCTAGTTTGTCTATCCCTATGGATACGATCTTTAGCATGGGTCAACAATTTTCAAGGAATCTATTGGGAGGTTCTACATTTTTCGTAGTAATTTTCAGAGCAACAATATTTTCTAAGCAACTTATGTTTCATGAGGAAGTTTTGTGTTAGGAGGAATGTCATTCTCTAGAGGTTTTAATGCCTTTCGAGGGACTAGTTTACTAGGGGTGAATATCCCTGCTAGTACCACTATGTCCACGAGTGTTTCCTCTTGTGATGGTGTTTTTGCACTGGTTGATCATCTTTGTCGTGCTAGGTACAATCCCATTAGTAGTCATGCTTTTCAGAGTTCCTTTCACCTTGGGGAAATCCTCTTGGGGCCATAAGTCTTTCACTACTACCAATGGTCTAGTGCAAGGTTCCAATACCTTAAATCTAGCCATCACTTTGTTGAACTCCTAGTTTCCAAAAACAGTGCTAGGTATAATCCCATTAGTTGTCATGCTTTTCGGAGTTCCTATCTCCTTGGGGAAATCCTTTTGGGGCCATAATCCTTTCACTACTATCAATGGTCTATTCCAATGTTCCAATACCTTAATTCTAGCCAACACTTTTCTAAGCTCCGAGTTTCCAAAATCAATGCTATGGGGGAACCACAATGTTTGTGTGCAGGTTTATTTCTACCTGTAAACCCATTCAATCTACGGTAGCTTTGTTTTCTAGTATCCCTTAACCTGCTAAATTTGGAAAAACTAACCAATAATCCCATATGGATTATCCATTCTCTAGTAAAGTCATCTATAAGATGAAACTTTCCCCATATTCTTTTTACCCCTAAATCATTGATGACTTTCATGTGGGTGTAACAAGGTTTGATTTAAATGCATAGTCTCTCCATGATAACGTCTCATGATCGATCCCTTAATTTTGATATGGAAGATTAGGGTGACTTTGCAGTAAACATACTTACACATCAGTGCATTAGTTGGGAAAATGTTAGAGTGCATGTCTATTTACATAGGATTCCTGCCCAATTGTCTTTTCGCGTGAGGGTTTACCCTGTTACAATTGTCTTGTCGTGTTAGGGTTTGGCCAACTAATAGTAACGACAAAGGTTTTTAGTTGTGGTTTATCTGCTAGCAGGTAACCGACCATCTTCTGCCACCGTCTAGATATTCAGATGTCTAGCCAATTAGTGAGCCAAATTTACGAATAAACAATGATATCGTAATGCCCTTGTGTTACAATTAAGAGAAACATTATGTTAATGAAAATGAATTAACTGCTCCACCCGATCGCTGTGTACAAATGGCAGAGAGGCAATCCGACTTGTGGCAAGCAGGCGACAAATCGGCCTTCATGCATTTAAGACAATAATGAGGTATTGTCAAGCCACCTCATTGAAGTGTGCGATCATCCAGAGTTTTATTATGCTGCAGTATGGATAGGCTATGGTGTCAGAGTATCGGAGGAAAGTTGCTATTAAGGTAGGTGGTTTTCCTCCCACACTTCATTCTTTTGTGCATTTCTTTCTGCATGCAATCATCTGGAGCCTGTAGTGGAGGAAGCCAAACGACAATCATTTTGTCAAATTTGCAATTTCGGTGGGGTATGTATCTATTCTCCTCTCTATTTTTACAGTGCTAATAGCCATGGTTGTGGTTAGTTTCAAGTCTGTAATGAAAGTTGCCTTTACTAGTTTTGTTACCCCCAAACTTCAACCGGTTCCCCCCCGCTTTAGAGATCCTTGTATAATTCTTCCCAACCCGGTTTATATTAATCGCCTCACATTGATAGAGCGAATCATCAAGGGCTCTTTCGGTTTGAAGGTTGTTAAAGATGTTTCGGGTCGGTTAATTCTCCCTTGCTGTGTTAATCCTTTACTGAAATTGATTCATCTATGCGTTTTGCCCCGTTTACTGTCAGTTTTTTTCGGTAATTCCTGTGATAGACGGAGAGGGGGTTGCATTTGTTTTTGCATGGTGCTGCTCCGTAGAGCTTCAGTTGACCTTAGTAAATGCTGGGATAGTCGGAGAATGGGTTGCAATTGTTTTCGCATGGTTCGGCTCTGTAGAGTTTCTAATTGGGTCAAGTTTCATAAGGGTAAGGTTCCCCATGTCGCTCTGGTCAATGCATTCAGACCCTCAGTTCCCCGAGACTGTTTTAAGAAGTGGCGAATAGCGTTTCTGCTTCTCTGCATTTTAGTCATCCACACTGTTCCCCAGCTCAACTTACAAGGTGTCCATGCTCTTTCTATTGTCAACTTGGATATTTCTTATTTAGAATGCGCGACCAGTCCCTCTTGTAGGAGAACAATTACGTTTACAGTTATTAGGACCATCCTTTTTTCGGGTTGTTTCTTAGAAAGAGATAAGCGGTCCGTAGCCCTTTATTATCTATATGGATTTCTTGGCTTTCTACAAAGGCTACAGAACTGGCTCCGAAGGTTTAGTTTTCATTATTTTTATGCTGCAATTGTTCTCTCAACTCAAAAGGGGTTGTGCACAGACCGTCTTTATACAGTTCCTCATATCCTTGCTGCCCCTACCTGCCGGTTTCTATTATTGAATAGGACTTGGTCAGCTATGGAGAAGAAATGTACCAAGTCCGAGTCTGCCAAAGGAAAACAGCAAGTCCAGTACGAGTCTGTCCCAAAAAAACGAGGTCGTAAAACTAATCAGGAGCATCTCAAAACCTTACCAGCAAATTACGTGATGGGCAATTCTCCAACAGTTCGTCAAGAAATCCGTTATTGGGAGAGAGAAATACAGACTGATCCGTAAGACAATGAAGCAGAAGCAGATATTTTAGATTTCATTACTGACCCAGGGAACACCCATGGCCGTATTACCTTATTCAATCAGACAATTGACACTTATTGGATACTTAAATGTCTTATAGCCAAAGCTATTCAAAGTCTCCCGCCTGTCCGTATTAAGACAGATCCGGCAAAGAAGGAGCATAGGTTATAGGACTTGCTGGAGGACATGAAAAACTAGTTGCACCACATCAGGATAACACAGTACCAGGCAACAGATCGAATCAGTCGATTGGATGTTCAGGTAGGAAAAATGGAGAAGTTACTTTAGCAACTTCAGCAAGCAGACATGCATGGGTCTACTGTGAAAGACCCAGCGCTAGTCTCCTCTTCAGATGGATAGCAGCTTTACGTATAGTGTTTTTTGATGCACTTTTTAGTTTTATATGAACTGTCTTTATGTCATAAGTATGGTCAATCTGCAGTAGTAGGACAGCTAGCTAATGAGACTTACAGACGGATGAAACAATTTCAATTTTGGTATGCTTTTCATGCCTACAGGTGGCCAACAGACCTGGTTTCCTGCGGGCAGGTTGAGGTCATACCTAAGTTTTATATGTTGTAGCCTGTCATTCAAATATAAATAGAAAATAGTGTGGTCCCACATAATTAAAATAAAATAAAATGAATCAACTGCTGGAATGATCATTACATTGTCGTTCTATGAAATTTATTCCCTAAAATCTAGGCAGTCTTAGCCATCAAAAACAACTGGTCCCAATACACGGTTCTTGAACTTACCTATCAATGACAAGATTGCGTGACCTCATCCGAATTAAGAGCCGATAACATTCAAGAAAAAGTGTAACTCATGGACTTGCCATTAGATTGGACTAAAAGTCTTAGTGCAGTTCTTAGATACAGCACATCTCCTTTGACATCAGACTGAGGAGATTTGAATGCCGTGGAGACGGTTGGTTGAGAATGTCATCACGTAAGGCAGGGAATTTAGTTAATCAATATTATGTATTGAAATATATGTCTCGTGTGGCCTATCTTACAGTCCTCACATACAAACAAAGCAATCCCAAAGACACGCAGTTTGACTTTGTTATCGCTTGTGCGTTCTAGGCCTGTACGACATTTCTTGATATTGTTTTTAATTTTGGTATCAAATAAAAAAATATAATTATATTGCATATTGCATATATCCACAAACTTATGGAATAGGCATGAACGCGTAGAGTAGTTTTGGGAGAAGAATTCATGAATGAAATTTGTGTTTTGTATGTGTAAGAATTTATGAATGAAATTTGTTTTTTTATAAATTTGGAGTTTTTTATTATTATTTAAAATACATTATGGAATGCATAAACTAATTCAGTGTTTTTAATGGTTTATTTAATTAAAATTTTAAATTTTGGTTTGAATCATTTTTTATCAAAATTAATAAAAAATTATACCAAAATATTCAAAATACATGAAATTTTTAACTAAACTAAAACATATTTTAAGATTCATAGTGGACATTACAATTTAAAATGATCCTTTGGAGGCATGAGAAACAAATTTGGACAATTTTATATAATGAGTATAGTTATTTATTTAATTAGAGTTTTGGATTTTTCTAATTATATATTATATTGTTGGGTTAGGAATTATAGAATTTACTATATAAGAGATGTTATTATGTTATGTAAACATATTGACTCAGTTACAATATAATAAAATAAAAGTAACTCTATGTTAAAATAAAAATTCTACATAATTAATTTTTTTATTAATTTTTCATTATTACTTAAAGTAAATTAGAAATAAAAATAAAAATAACCCTTGTTAAAATAAAATTTCTAAGCTATTATTATTTTTAATTAGTTTTTGTTAGGTAGTTAAGGTATATATGACTTGGTGAAGTTATCATGGTTTCTGAGCTTTAGGGTTATGAGAACCTTTGGTATTCATGTGAAATATGACAAGAATCATCCCAACCTAGATCCATCTTAACTCTATATCTACTAAGAGCAAATAGGTATCAAATCTCATGCAAGATGCAAAAAGATTTGTCCGTCTTGGGGTAGATCTAGAGTTAACATGGATGTACGATAGTATATATTTAAATTAAATTCAAAGAGAAGTGCTTATTTCAATTTGAAGAATTAAATTAAATCTACTTATCTTAGATATAATTTTGGTATGAAGTATTACCTAAACCATGAGATTTAAGGTTCTAATTCCGAGTTAGCCAAACCAAAAAAAAAAAAAGTCAACAATTCATTTGATATGAAGATAACAAATAGTTTAAAATTGCATGCATATTTTACACATTAGACCTTCTATCATGCTTTGAGTTGTATACAAGCCTAGAACTAAAACTCTTATCCTAAAAAGAGAAGATCAAGCCAGTAAGAACACATAGGGAACATTGGTTCACTATTATAGCCTCTATAGGAATGTTATGGAGGAAATTCAATAAGAGTATTTACTCTTTCATCCCTTGAATTCCAAACAATGAATCTATCCAATTGTTTAAATCATTACAATTTTTTTTATAAGGCAATTACTCCAGTTGTTCAAATAATTGCAATGAATTTTTTAAAGATAATCAAAATATGATATTATTTTGCAAATATCACGTTTAATAAAAATTAATCAAAACCTAAAATAAAATGAATATGATGAGTGGTGCACATATGATTTATGATGTAGAACATTATTATGAGAAAATTTGGTATATGCATGAGAATACTCATAATATATGTTATATGTAAATATTTATTATACAATAGTACTATTTATATAAGATTATACAAAAGATATGAGATATGATATAACGATTTGAGTACAACTGAGGATTCCGTTAATATAACTAGGTAGGTACCCATTCATGAATGGTCATGTCCTTTGAGAGATGACACTTCCATATTAATTGTTAGTTAATTAATCATTATGTATGGTTATAAATAACCTATCTTCCGTGGAACCTTGTAGCTACTAGAAAATTTTGCTGAATTCTTATCATAAGATTGGAGTTTGCAAACTTCAGTATTATTTGGAACTTAAGTTATTTATGTTTTGAGTGATACAAAGACACAAATAGATTGAGATGTTTTCTCTTGTGATTCAGATTTCGATAAAGCGTTATCATTATTTGATCTCCCCTTAACCTATTTGCTACAATTTCTTGGTTTATTGTAGGTATATGATTCCCATCAAGTACATACATCATTTTTTTAATTACTAGATCTTCATATGACATTTCTGTTGTTTGAACTCAACATTTCAATATGTCTTCACTTCAATTAGCTTTGGATTTGTTGGAATTGTGAGATTAATGGGATCTATGTTGATTTCTCCTTCTTCGACTTGGATGGCTATGTCTAAGGACTTTCATGCTTATCATTTTTTTTTAATTTGAGTAAGTAGACTTTGATTATGGTTTATGAGACATAAAATATCTTCAGTTTTGGTTCATAAATCTTATTTTGAATGCTTTGGTGTTCAACTTTCTCATATTTTAAATCTCTAATTTGTTCTAATAACTTTTTATTAAGGGTTTTTAAACTCAAATTATCTTCTTCCGTTCTTAATAGATTATTTTTGAAATTATTCTCAAAACATTCATTTTCTTCTAATTTTTTCCTTATATTTTTCGACTTCATGACCTTTAATGGTCCCTTGGATGCAGAATTTCCTCGTTTATTGTAAAATATATCTTTGATATATTTGTATTTGTTTTCTGATATATATATATTTTAAGCTCTACGAGTTCTTCATTTAATATTTTTATTTTTTAAATATCATTTTTGGGATTCAACTACGTTAGGTAAGTCATTCAACTATGACCATTTACATGTGAGGTAGTCTTAATTGACTAATGTCTCATAATTTTTGAATACTCCACTTAGCACTCATTGCATAAGTAATTCATTCAACTATGACCATTTCCATGTGAGGTAGCCGTAACTAATTAATGTCTCATAATTTGTGAATGGTCCACTAAGCGCTCATTGCAACGGGTGATGCTCCTAGATGTGAAGAAGTGGGATTGAAACCAGTGAAATGAATCACATAGCATCAGTCATCATTTTTTAGGCTTGCACCTGGTAACCAGGACTTCCTAGGAGGTCACCCATCCTAGAACTCCTTTGGCCCAAGCACGCTTAACTGTGGAGTTTTCCCAACAATCAAGCCCACTTAGCTTGCTACCCCATTTGAAAATCCTTAGCAAGTATTGTGCCTCATGAACCATTCAAGTAGAGCCCCCATTACACTCTGAATTTAAGTATGATGGGTTTTCCGAGTGCATTATATTAGATTTTTATTTTTGTCTATGTATTACCTTGACATTCTTTGACACTGAATAATCACCCAAATGTTAGACAACATAATTTCCAATATATATATGTGTGTGTGTGTGTGTTAAACAAAAAACATAAAAATTCATTTGATTTGAATTTTTCCTTAAATACCTTTTGTTTCTTAGATATTTCTTGCTATCACACACATACACACACACACACACACACACACACACATAAATTTCCAAATTATATTGGGTGTATTTTTCAATAAAGTTTTTTTTATTTTCAATTAACTTTTTATAATTTTAATATTACTTTATACATGTAAAAACAATATTTTCTCTTTATAAATATATTTTGGGTTTTAATGGCCTAATCGTTAAGAGCATGTGCTTTCTCCTAAAAAGTTACAACTTCAAAGCGGAATAGAATATCTATACCTTTACATATTTAACATTCCAATCACAATAAAATCACTAAATAGAAATAGACCCCTTATCCCACAAACAAAGAAATCTGACTTAAAAAAATTAGAAAATATTAAAAAATATTAAAATATAAAAAATTTCATTTTATTTCCTTATTAATTTTAAACCCCTTCGACCCTTTAATAACTGCCTCTTTTCTTTTTTCTTTTTTTGCATTGAATGGGTGGGTGCGACCGTATGATTACATTTTTTGAATTGTAAGGTTCTCATCTGTTGGAATTTAATTAATCCAACACAAATTTTCATTACACAACACCCACACTAGAATTGTTGTACATCACGGAGAAAAATATTAATTTCTCTGTTGGAAAGGTGTAGGTTGTTGGAATGCAATCACTAACTACACAAAAAAGGAATTCTACCACATGTCCATTCTTTACAATGAATTTAGTTTTGTCCACAACAATTCGACCCGATTTTGATATGGTAGTAAGGCAGCGACAGACATGATGTTTGCAATGGCTACTATAATGGATAAACATAAACATGCTGACATGATTTTTGAAACTGTAGCTGTGCTGCAGGACCAGGTGTGTCAGCAGTCGGAAAATATAAGAGGCAACAGTGGCTACAACACTTGCTCAGACCTCTTACTGCATCACGATTCGTGGGTGCTACCCCTTTTTTATTCTCAATTTTATAATATAACTTATTTTATTTTATTTAATTTTCTATGATTTTTTTTTTTTTTTTTTTTTTTTTTATAAATTTTGTTTTTAATTTTTAATTTTTTTTATAAAATTTTCAACTTTATTTTATTTATTTTTAATAAAAAATTTTATTTTGTTTTTTTTAATAATTTATATATAATATTATTATTCAATCATCGAAATCTTGAAAAATGAAATGCAAAATGTAAAACTCCAAACTATTATTGTTTATCATTTGTTGACTGAGGGTTGATGATCAAAGGTCTCATCACATTCCCTTTGTAAAACAGTTGAGTGGGCAAACAATCAAACAACTCTGATATAAATGTTACGAACAAACTTCGTATAAGTAGCAGAATACTCAAAAGATCTAGTATATCTAAATATCCATTATAGGAATATAATATTTATATAAAAATGTACAGAGGATATGAAATATGATGTGGTGATTTGAATACAATTGACGGTCATGTTTATATACCCATGTTTGGTACCGGAATAATGATGTCGACACAGAACTTTTCAATAATTATTATTAATTAATTAGTAAGATTTTTCTGGTTATAAAAGATTTTTTTGAATTAAATATTACTCATGTTGTGTTTAGTTACCCATAATAACCAATTGAACCATTATTAAAAATATTGTATTAAATTGATTTTGATCCTTGGTGCATGCAAGAGACTATAGGTTGAGCCACTCAACAATAGTAGATATTCTTCATAAATCTAAGTGGGAAGAGGAAATGCAGTCAATTAGAATTGCAATTGGCATTATTTTTGTGTGGGATAATAAAGAGTATTCACCATTACCAAAGTATTTGATTTCTAACTGTTATTATGAAAAAGTAATTTTATTTTTGTGTGTTAAAAAAAAAAATATTCACCATAATCAATGTATTTGATTTCTAACCATTATTATTAAAAACTAATTTAAATAAATTTGTGAAACATTTATACATCAATTTCATGAGAATAATATTTTATAATATAGATATTATACTTTTTTTTTTAAGTATCATGATAATTTTTTTTTTAAGATTTTCTTTCTTAAATTCCAGTGATACATATCAAAGATATTGATAAAGAAAAATAAAATAAAATAATAACAACAAGCATAATATATTGGGAGAAATTCCTTTACTTTTCAATTAAATTTTTTGAAATAATTTGAAATATTTAGAAAATCATTAAAATACATTTACAAATTATTTCTCCATTAATTATAGTATATATTGTATTTTAATTATTCTCCATTAATTATAATATATATTGTATTTTAATTATTATTTTGTAATATTTCAGATGCGGATGGAAGTTTTGGTTGATGGGACGTCAGTCTCTGGGCGATTCCCGATAGAGCTCGCGTGGGGTCGCCATATGGCCCCCTGCAGATCCATTAACGCTGCCTTAACTCTGCTAGCTTGCATGGAATTAATTCCTCTTGCTCAACTTTTACATCACCTTGATCTGCTCGTCTGGTCTGCGATGGCTTTTGTCTTTGGTTTCTCGGCTTGCTACTATGACGACTGCAGCTCCCCGCCTCCTCTGCGTGGAGCCTGCCCTCTTACATGTGCTTAGCCTAGTGCTCGCACACAAACAGGGCAATGCTTCTCACTTGGAAGCCTGGAGACGCTATTGGGCCACCACTTCACCCAGAGTGTTTTTTGATGTGCTAATTCCTTTAACCGTGCTCAATTTGGTGATTTTTGTCGGTCACATTCGCCCTCTGCCTGCTCTCCCTGCCAAAGGCATTACCACCCCGCCTCTGCATCCATGTCGCGACTTTGCCACAGGATAAGATGCCGGTGTGGCACTAGCAGAGGCCGCGTGACCCGCTCTTGACCCTCAGCCAGCTCTGATTATGATTCCTCCTCTGAGGATGTCGTGTGGGGTCATTACCCGAAAACGCGTAGCATGAGGGGCCGACCCAACCAAATGGGGAATGTGCATTCTACTCAACCAATCCCGCCTCTCTCTGTTGACCCTCCTAGACCTGTCGTTTCCCCTATCGCTCATCCTTCTACAAGTCTTCCCCTTCGTCAAACCTCTCAGAGGGAGAAATTCTGCTTCAAATGCTCTCTCGACAGGCCCGTTTTAACTTCTTTTGTCACTGTGACCCTAAGAGAAGAGTATGTTAGCCATGTCCCTTCCCCTGTGCCTTGCCCCCATCCCACTCTAGTCAAGAACGATGCTTTAAGCTCAGAGACGCCTGCGGGTATCATGCAATCAGCCCAGTGCAAGGAGCACAAGCAGGAAGACGCTACCAACAAGGACGATGCACCCAATGAAGACAAGGAAGACAGTAGGGACGAGTATTGGTGTAGAATCATGGAGGAGCCACCATCCCCAGCGCATGATTAGTGAACCCCGCGGCCTTCGGCTTACTTTCGTACTGTTGTTCAATCATCTCCGGAAAATTCTTGTTTCTTTGTATTTCTCCTCAGCTGAAAATTTTTAATTCTATTATAGTACATCTTTTTCTACTATGCTAAATTGCATGGATTATGGGCTGGTTTCCCTTCCAAGGGTGGCTAAACTGCTTCTTAAACGAATGGTTTCCCACTCAGGGCAGTCTAGATTTTTTGAAAACCATGACTATCAAGCCTAGCGTTCGGGCTCTCACAGCTAAAGCTGAGGCAGTTTTGTACCAATATATTTTATAAATAGAATTAGCATTATTCAAAAAGAAAAGAAAAAAAAAAAAAATATATATATATATATATATATATATATATATATATATATATATATATATATATATATTATTTTGTAATAGAATTACAAATCTTCTCAACAACAAAATAATGTAAAAATAAAATTTGAGTACATCACAAAATAAAAAATTATTTATTTATTATTATATATTAAAATATAATTAATACAAAGTCAATGATTAAAATAATTTCAATAATCATGACCTTTTGAATAATAATAAATGATAATAATTGATATGATTATGCTATCTAACCAGATATTTTATTTTAAATTGACCATAATCTTGTGAATAATAATAAATGATAATAATTGATATGACTATTTTCTCTAGCGAGATACTTTATTTTAAAAAAACCTTAAATAATAATACGTAGCATAATATATTGGGAAAGTTCCTTTACTTTTCAATTAAAAATTTTGAAATAATTTGAAATCTTTACAAAATCATTAAAATACATTTACAAATGCATTCTCCATTAATTATCGTATATATTGTATTTTAATTATTATTTTATAACAAAATTACAAGTTTTCTCAACAAAAAAAATAATGTAAAAATAAAATTTGAATATATCACAAAATAAAAAATTATTTATTTAATATTATATATTAAATATAACAAATTGTAATTAATACAAATTCAATAACTAAAATAATTTCTATAATCATAATCTTCGAATAATAATAAATGATATGATTATTCTGCCTAGGCACATATTTTATTTTAAATTGACTTAATTTTTTACTAAATTTCAATTTTTTTTTTAATAAATAGTAATTTTTTATATTTTTCTAATTTACTAATTCAATTATAAATAATTTTTTTTATTTTACATTTACATATTTGAAAATGGCATTCCTTAATTTCAAAATGGTATTATTTAATTCAAGGAAAATGTTAGAATAATTGTATAATTAATGTATAAAATTCTAAAATATATAAATAAATAATTTTTTTCCCTATTTATTAGCTTAAAATTATAGTTTTATAAAATTTGGATTATTATACTAACTTAGATTCATCTAAATCCTTTTGAAAGGGATCAAATATTTTTTCATTTTAAAAAAGGTTTGTATTTCAAGAGATTTTACCCCTTGGTAAATAGAGAATTATTTTTAAAATAACACCATTTATAGTTTTTATTTTAGATAAAAAAATATATCAAGTATTAGTGGTTTTTCTTTTAGCTAAAAAAAAATTGATAAA
This sequence comes from Pinus albicaulis, assembly GCA_034641835.2. Classification (NCBI taxonomy): domain Eukaryota; kingdom Viridiplantae; phylum Streptophyta; class Pinopsida; order Pinales; family Pinaceae; genus Pinus; species Pinus albicaulis. The sequence goes on from CM076578.1 coordinate 1,626,955,623, forward strand.
TAAATACAAATTATAATATATTAATAGTAATTTATGTAAAATTATAAAAGAATACATATAACAAATATTTATTTCAGATCAAAAATATATTAAATATTAGTGGCTTTTTTTAGCTAAAAAAATATTTTGATAAATAAATACAGATTATAATATATTAATACTAATTTATATAAAATTATTAAAAAAACATATAAAAAAATATTTATTTATTATTTTATAAATTATAATTTTTTTTTTTTTTTAAATTGAAAATTGTAAAATAATAAAAATTAATTATTATGTTAAACATAATTTTGAATGCAATTTCTAGTAAGATTTTGATTTCTTGTTATTTAAAATACACTTTTAAATGTATAAATGGATTATTTATTCAACAAATATCAAGATTGACCAAAAAAATAGCTTCGAGTATAATCATTTGGTCTGTTAATTAGACTACACGAACTTAGTTCATAATCTTGATAAAAAAAGTGTCATAACAATTAATTATTCATCCATTTATATATAATTCTGTTTAATTATTGATTTATTTTTTATAATTTTGAATTTTACTTATAAATTGAGATGGAAATTTTCATTTCTATAATTAGCTATAATTATTGTTAAAATATTTAACGAATCTCGCATATAAAATTTTTTGTGTTTATTAAATCATTAATATATAGTTATGTTTTATATTAATTATTTTAATGGAAAAGACACATAATTTGCACAATAAATTTATTACTATATTAAATTTTAAACATAAACAGTAGTTATTTTAAACATATTATTAAATAATCAAATTTTTTAGTTTATATTAAATTAAATATAATTAGAAATCATGAGAGCAGAGATTCACAGGAATAACACACAATAATTAATTTCTATATTACAATAAGCAGAGATACATCAAATATATATAGTTGGAGTGAGATCCAACTTATTCCATTATTGGAGAGAGAGGTTGAGAGAATCTCTCAACATCCTCCAACAAACCAAACCAATCCCTAATCCTTAGTATGCATCATAAATGAGGCATTATCTCAAACACCTCCCCTTAATGCCTACATTACACAAAACTTCCAATACTGAAATCACAATTACAACACTTTGAACTTTCGTCTCTTTGTCTGATCTGGTCTTCATCAGCAAATCTACCCACTCTGCAGTTTTTTGGATCCCGCTCTTTATTTCTCCACATCTTCGAGCTTACCTTTCAACCCATTCAAAACACACCTGCTTCTGACCATCAATGTTGAATTTGTAAGATTAAATATTCTTGACACCCCCGAAGAAGAGTTTCGACACTGAACTACCCTATGGAAATATTTCCATCTGTGAAATAACCCCGAAGAATAAATTTCAATAGTCTACAGGAAAATATTCTAGGTACAGGATATGATCAGCGATCAATCCTACAAAGTGACCTTTACACACTTACAAACTCACAAAAAATAACTTGTAATTGTCAATCTTGGAGCACCGAAGTACAACAAGAGTCTACAACATATGACAGATTCTCACAATAAAATTAGCGATACATTCACTTGGCACCAAAGAACGTCGAGAACCACTAATTTAAATTATGTAAATCTATTCAATAATTGGTTCTTTATTATAAAAGTTTACAAACCAATAAAGCACTACTCTCACCAATAAAACCAATAGCATGACCAGTGACAACTGTATTCCGATATTTTACACATTAATTAATATAGCTATCATGCTTATTCTCCTTCCAACATCAACAACTTCAATTTCTATATCAGTATAGTCTCTAGCGATTACAGCATTTGTCTTTTGCAAATTATTATTCTTCTGTCCTAAACTCAAAATTATATTTGAATGAAGTTTTTTTGAAATGAATCCCAAGGAGACCGTCACCACCATAAAGTCATTTTGGCATCATGGTGTTGATGTCACGCATTGAAAAAAAAGTGGAAGGATATGAAGTACGGACACGACAACCTTTTCACCGGACACAAATATACCCAACCTTTTCAACCTTTTCATGACCCGCATTAGTGCTTCAATCGCAGCATTCAATACCCACATTAAATATGCAATGAAATTTCCATATTACAAGACAACATCCTCTAACAAAACTATCAACCGTAACGGTGAAGGAAATAAAGGCGAATTCTATGATACAGAAAATAAAAGAGAACTCCAACTGAAACTGGAAAGGCCCGTAATAGAGGCTGTTCGAGTAGCTGGAACGACATTGACAGTCTGTAACATTTTTAATTTTCTGACATGATGATCAAGTACCGATGGAATTGGGACATTGAAGCCTGCAGCTAATTTTATGTATTCAACCATGCCTTCAAGCAGACCAAGAGGAGCCTTTCTACCTTCGTCCCAGAGCCATAAATGTGGAAGCCTTGAATTAAGCAGCGAACGGAATAGGGATAATTATATCAACTCGGCCTGGGGATAATATTGAAAGGTTCAGAATCTTCACATCTGGCTCTAGGCGTTCTCCTTTCCCATCTTCGTTAGATCCGTGTGGTATATAGTCAGTTACTATCGAAGCTTCCCACGGCTCCAACGTAGAGTACCAGATAATGCAGAAAACAGTGAATTGGAACTTCGATTAGATTTGTGGCGGCCTTCAAAAAATTATTCAAATAAAACTTCACACAACAAACACTAGAACAAATATTTTATTTACAGAGAATCAACAACACAACTCTCACATCTTCCTGGGTACTCTTGTGAGGGATTAAGCCCAACTAGGCTTTGATACCAAATTAGAAATCATGAGAGTAGAGATTCACAGGAATAACACACAACAATTAATTTCTATATTACAATAAACAGAGATACATCAAATATATATAGTTGGAGTGAGATCCAACTTATTCCATTCTTGGAGAGAGAGGTTCAGAGAATCTCTCAACATCCTCCAACAAACCAAACCAATCCGTAATCCTTAGTATGCATCATAAATGAGTTATTATCTCAAACAAATATAATATACGAATATGGCTTGAATGTATAGCTTAAAAAAAAACATTTAGGGTGTAATCTAAATTATACACTAAATGACTTTTCTACTTTCCAGTCAATTTTAACCAAAATCTCAAATAATTTTTAAAAAAATTGAGTTTAAGTAGTTTAATCTTCAAGATTAAGGTGACCAAAATCCGACAGAGATTTTAAAAACTTGATTTTGAGTTGTTTAATCTTCAATATTTTGGTGAAAAAAGTATATTTTCTCTATAAGTTAGATCGTGACTATTTTTAATTGTTGGATTTAATTGTGTTAAAATAGCTAGTCTATTTTATCTATAAATTAGAGTATACCTTTTTTTAGTTGTTAGATTCAATTGTGTTAAAATAGCTTTTCAAAAAATTGTTATGGCTCATAGTTCTGTTACAACCAATAATTTTGTACCTTATATTTATTTAATCTAATAATTTTTTCTCATAATTTTGTTAAAGCCTATAATTTTGTACTTCAATTTATTAATTTATTAATTTTATGAGAAAGATCGTTATAAAATAATATTCTTTAAAAATTGATTTACATTTTATACATATATGTTTTAATTTATATATTAATTAAAACTATATATATAGGCTTCATTTAAAACTTTTTAAAATTACACAGTAAAATAAAACCCACAACAATGAAGTTCATATATATATATATATATATATATATATATATATATATATATATATATATTCCCTTCATTTAACTTTTTTTTAAGTTACACAATAAAATAAAACCCACAAAACAATGGAAGTTCATAATTAAATTTCAAAACACTTTTTATTATATTTATTCATACTCGAACTGTGAGGGTTGAAATTCGATCTAATTTGAACAGGCTGCCTGCCAAATGGCAGACTCTCTGCATATACATTTCAGAACTCGCAAATATATTTCTATCTATGCCGTACACCACATTATCTTCAAACCTATTGTGCATTGTGCCACTGCTCGTATTAACCCAGCGCAGCATAACCATTTTCATGCCTGCATTCGGGCGTATTTGTTGAAAATTTTCAACTTTGCCTGTTTGTCGGCCACAATGAAAACATCTATGTGGAAAGGATAATCGTTCCATATTTTATATCCATGAACATTGAATTGATTGTAAATGAGTATATTGTTAAAGCATCTCTAATAAAAACTTAAAAGTAGAGAAGCAAACCTATCTCATTACTCTTTCCTTTTTACACACTAGTCGATGAAACTATCGACACTCTAAATTTGCGAAATTTCATAACAAGTTCGAGCCTAAGAATTTCCCATGGTTTTCTCATTTCTGTAACGAGACTTCATTACATAAAGTACTAAAAAGTTTATAACTAGAACTCCTAAATTATTAGGAGATATGACTCTCATAACATACCTGTTAATACTTTGGAAGCTGCAGAGATGTGCAGTAACTCCCGGCCGTTTTTCATAATCTAAGTCCATATTTTTCTTAAGGTTGTTTCTATGATGCAGAACTTTTGTTGGTTATCTTTAGCAAATAGTGGTAGTGTCACCATTCGTTTCGATAGGCTCACAAAATCTTATCTCTACATTTTCTTCCTAATGTAAAATTGAACTCCATAAATGTTCTCGAATTACCAGAAAATATATTTAAGAGTAATTCATGATGAATTTAGAGTCCATAAGATCGAAATTTAAGATAATTCATTATTGTTTTTTTAATAGGATAACATTGTAAATTATGGATCTCGATCTCAGTGTTCGAGTACACTCCATTTAATCTTTGCCTTAAACTCTGCGAGCAAACGAACATTTCAATAAAACGAATACCAGTTGAAAAGTAGCCATTAGAGATCACAACGAAAATCCGAATCCTTTCCCACGTTTATAAACATATTTTCTCCGATCTAGATGGTATTTCCACAACGAGAATGATGGTGATTGTGGATAATGAACATTTGATGGATATTTTCTGGACATTGAAAAAGAGAAAAAGGAAAAAAAAAATGTTGTAAAATTTGTAATTATGTAGATTAGTTTGTATATGGTTTGGTGTAAGGTAATTCTACTTAGAAGTTGGTTGCAATTTAAATTTTGAAAAATAGAAATTATGTTATTAAAATTTTTTTTAAAAACACATATATAAATTTTTAAGAGCCATTGTAAAGAGTTTTAATATACCCAGCAAATTTCCTTCTTGAACATATAATTTTTATTTAAAGAAAATTTGTATAATGTTTTTACTAAGATTGATTTGCTATGTTTTTTTTCTAAAACATAATGCATTTATTAGCTTTAATCTTATGTCTGGTATGTAAATAGAGTATTTTGAAATATATTTGTACAATTGTAGATGATAGATAGTTCTCTCTTAATGTTATATATAAAGAAAGTTAGTGAAACCCTAAAAAAAATTAGGTTCGAGGATATTACATAATCATAAAATTTTCAAAATTTTCACTGTTTGTTTAAAAATAGGTTAAACAATCAAATGCCATATCACAAATGAAAAAACATTTTTTTTAAAATTTTGATATGTGTCCAGTTTTTATTAGCAATGGATGTGTTGAGTATATACAAAAAATATAGTTGAAGATCATAATGTTATAAACATGGATGTTTTGGTTTATGGAGCACACATAATTAGAAATAGCTGAACCTACAAATTATTTTATTGAAATGAGCATGCACAATTGTTTTACTCACTCCTTTGTTACACTCACTCTTTATTCCTCTCTATAGTCATCTATCCTTCTGCCACCCTTTCTCTCTCTCCCCCCGCTTATGTCTCCCTCCTATTTATTTCCTTTCTTCCTATCTCTCTCCCTCTAAGCCCCTTGTCTATCTACTACTTTCAATAACCCTTTCTATATGTTACACTCTCCTGATTATTCTTCATATCTCTCCCTTCCTATCCCTTTTCTGCATTCCCTATTCATCATCCCTCTCTCTATCTATCTCTCTCTATTTCCTCTTATTACTCACTCCTCTATCTCTCACTTATCCTCCTTCACTCTCTATCTATATCTTTGTATCTTTCTCTCCCCTCCTATCGACCACTTTTCATATCCTTTACTATCTCTCCCACTATCATTATCCCTATTTCTATCACTCTCCCCCTTCACCACCCCACTCTCTTTTTCTTTTGGCATAAATCCCTCTATCTCGCATGTATACCTCTCTCTGTCCCTTTACCTACGCCTCCTTCACTCTATAGCCCCTACCCTATCACTTTATATCGCTTCCCTTTCTCTCTATCCCTCTTATATATCTCTCCATTTCTTTGTATCCCCATCTCTCTTCCTTTCCCTATAATTCTCTCTCCATGTCTCTTTCTTGAGACAAACTCTCTCTCCAACACCCCCCTCCTTTTCCCTTCATTCCCCCCCCCCCCTCCATTTATCCCTTCCTACCTCTTCCTCCATTTCTCTATCAACCTAGATTTTTCTTCTCTCTCTTTTTATTTATACCATCTACATCCCTCTCTATCTCTCTCTCTTTTCTCTCCCTCCCTCGCTGACTATTTTTTCATCCTATATTGCCCTTCTGATCCTTTCTCCCTATCCCTTTCTCTCTCTATCTCTATCCATTTCCTTATTCAAATATTTCACTCACTTCTGACTCACTCTCTCTCCCCCTCCCACTATCCATCTCTCTATAGTTGTATGTATCCATCAAGTCTCTCTCTCTCTCTCTCTCTCTCTCTCTCTGTAATCCATTGCCTCTGGAGGAAAATTTTTAGGGGCTAATATTCGCACGTGGTGTGATTTTCCATGCTTTTCCCAAGAAAAAAATTCTCTAATTTCCACTTTTTCTAAAAATGATGCACCCAAATTTTATAGTATAAAATTATTTCACCTTAAAAATTGCCATAATTTTTATATAGAAATTTTATAAAATTATTAGAAATTTGAATATTTTTACAAAAATATTGTCAAACATATTATAGATTGCATATGCTGGACTACTAGATTCGGCAAGGTTTCTAAACTTCAATACAAATTTCCATCCTTAAAATTTTCCTTCTCTCTCTCTCTCTCTCTCTCTCTCTCCATAATCCACCCTCTCTATCTACCCATTTTGATATAGATTTATATCTCTCCCACTCTCTTATTCCCTCATTCTATCTCTTTCTCCATTCTATTTTACACCCCTCCCTCTTCCTTTCCCCCATCCTTCTCCCTAGATCTCTTTCACTCCCTCTATAACCCAACTTCTCTCTTCCTCATTTCTCTATCCACTTCTCTCTCTCTCTCTCTCTCTCTCATGTTAATCCCCCATATCTACACCATTTTATCTATCCCTTTCTATGTCTCCCATTTTTCACCATACCTGTTTTAACATCTCACTCTATTTCCTTGGTCTCTCTCTATGTATCATTATTTATATATCTATCTCCCTTTATCTATGATTCTCTCACCTAATATCACTCCATATGTCTACATCCTCTCTCTCTCTCTCTCTCTCTCTCTCTCTCTCTCTCTCTCTGTATATATATATATCTTTGTCCCTTTCCTTAATCTTCACTTTTCTATCTCTCCCTCAAATCATATCCCTATTTCTATATGTTTCTCTATTTCCCTAATAACACAATCTCTCTCTTCCGTTCCCCATCATTCTACCTGTATATTTAGCCTCCCAATGGAAACATATCTCTCTCTCCCCCCCAATATCCCTCTATTTCCCTCTTTCTATCTCTCTATATTTCCCTATTATTTTGCATCCATCTCCCTTTCCCCATATCTTTCTCTCGATATCAATTTCCCTATTCCCTCTCCTCCTTTAAAATTTTCTCACAATTTACCATTTTTGTCTCTATATTTTCATATCTCCCTTTTATATCCATCATTTAAAATTCCTTAATTCTCCCTCTCTCTCTATCCATTTCACTATCCATTTCTATCTCTCCCACTCGCCTTATCCCTCTTTCCATGTCTTTCCCCGTTTTCCTATTAACACCCTCTCTTTTACCCCGATTTATTTGTACCTTTATCTCTATTTTTATCTCCATATCTCTCCCACACTACCTCCCCCAAACCCACTCTCCGCCTCCCTCCCTCCCCACTTTCTATCATTTTCTCTCTTTTCCTATTGCTTTCACTCACTTCCTATTTAATTTTATGTTTTGATCTTTCTATATATCTCTCAGTTCTCCTATTATATTTTTTATTTGTATTCATTTCACCATATCTATTCCTCATTCTCCCTTCCTAAATTAACTAATTTATGTCTCTTACTTTCGTTGTCTCTCTCCCCATATCCAGCTTTTTCCTTTGTTTCTCTCTCTCTCTCTCTGTCCATTGCGATACCTCTTCTATCTCATCCCCACTCCCCATACGCCATTTTATATCTCTATCTTAGTTTTGATATTCCCCTCCCCCATGCTTTCCTTTCCCTTTGATCTCACTTATTTTCTATCTAACATATACCCTGTCTCTAACACCTCTACATATCCTTCTCTCTCCTTATTTATCCATCCCTCCTCTTTCCCCCCTCTTACCCCTCTCCCAATAAATTTTTGTCTCAGTCATTATGTATTATTCCTATATTCCTCTTGTTGTTTTCTTCCCTACGCTCCCTTATCCTCGCCTCACCCCTCATTCCTTTTTTCCCTCACTATTTCTTTATCTCTCTCACTCTACCAAGGTTTCCTTCCCTCTACCCCTTCCTTATCTCCCTCTCTCTTTGTTCCTCCTTATTTAACTTCTTATATTTTTCCCTATTTAACCATAACTCTCTACCTTGGTTTTTCCATCTCTCTCTCTCTCCCCCTCCCTCCTAAATTTATCTATCCCTTCCTCCCTCTATATTTCTCTTCACCTTTCCCTATGAATCACTCCCAAACCCACATGACCCTCCTATATACCTCACTCTCTCTCTTTCTATAAGTCCCCCTCTTTATCTACTCCTTTATACATCCTTTTCTATCTCTTTCACATTCCTTAACTCTCATTCTAACTATATCTCACTTTCTCTATTCCCCCCCCTCCCCCTCCTTTCCCTAGAATTATATTTCTATATCCCTCTCTCTATACCACCTTCCCTTTGACTCTCTCTCTCTCTCTCTCTATGTCTTCTTCTGATACCCCCATCTATCTCTCTCTTGCTAAATCATTACTCTATATCCACCCCTTTCCCTATCATTTTCTACATCTCCCCTTCTCTTTGTTACTATTGTTATCTCTCTTTTCCTTTCCCTACCCCCCCTTCTCTATTTTTATTTCCCATCATTAACTCTATTTATCGCTTCCCATTTTCCTATCTCTTTCTCTTTATTTTTCCTTATATCATGTTTTCTATCTCTCTCTTTCTCTCTCTATCTCTCTCTCTATCTCTCTCTCCCCCCTCTTTCTCTTCATTTCCACATTCCTCCCTATCCTCTTCCATCAATGTAGATATCGTAACACAAATGAGTGCACATCGTAAAATCACATTTATGCATTATTAATGGACACACATTATTAATTCACACATGTAATTACCATGCATATTACATATACAAAACAAAAAAAAAAACCTTTCCACTAATCATCATTGTTTCTACAAACACTACACACATATTAGCTCAAACATGTAAATATGACAAGCACTTATTCATTTTTTTATTTAAATTAGTACCTTGACTATTTTTGACATATTCATGTTGTATCAAAACCATTTATAGATAGGAAACTTGTAAACCGGTTCATAAAATTCTAGAAAGAAACAACTATGCCCAAAAAATTTCCAATGTATAAGAGAAAATTAAATATTGATTATGGATAAATATCGACATCTAACCATCAAAAGATTGAATCCTTTCTCAATGGATATCATGGTGGACTCTATTTTAGCTCCACCAGTGAAGCACATATGTCCAATGGAGACTATTTGAATTTCAATATTAGAGAAACTTCCAATCAATCTTCCTTCAACAATAAATGCCATGATTAATGAAGACACAATTTTTGTTGAGATTTCAAATACCCATAATTAGTTATAAAATGAATGAGTTGAAAATTTTTGGTGAACAGGATCACCATGTGCAATTTGAACTTCAAAAATTAGATTTTCAACATATAAACTAGATAACTTTCCGTTGCAATATAAATTTTCATGTTTGGACCCCTTCATCTTGATTTTCTACTTATTAAGGGATCCATACTTCTCTCTCTCTCTCTCTCACTTTATGTCTCCCAACTATATCCCTCTATATTTTCTTCACTATGATCCCATCCCTCTTATATCTATCTCTACTTAACACCCCGACTAGATTTCTCTCTCTCTCTTCTCACACACACTCTCACTATGATTCCATCCTCTCTCGCCCCTCTCACCCTCTCTTCCTATCCCATTTTCTCTCTCTATCTCTATCCATTTATTTATTCCCATCTTAGTCTCTCTCTTCCTTTATCCACAATATCTCCCACTCCCACTATCCCTCTCTCACTATACTTGTATTTATACATCAAATCTCTCTCTCTCTCTCTCTCTCTCTGTTTCCCTAAGCCACCCTATCTATCTACTCATTTCCATATAGATTTATATATCTCTCACTATATTATTCCCTCATTCTATGTCTTTCTCCATTGTATTGTATACCCCCTTTGTCTGACTTCCCACATCCTTCTCTCTACATCTCCCTCACTACCTATATAACCCACCTTCTATCTTCTCCATTTCTCTATCCATTTCTCTCTCTCTCTCTCTCTCTTTCATGAACCACCATTTCTCCACCCCTTTAACTATCCCTTTCGGTCTCCCATTTTTCTGATACTTATTTTAATATCTCACTCCATTTTTCTGTCCCACCACTCCCTTTTTCCCTATCCCCATCACATATTCTATCTTTATCACCCAATAATCACCTTATATCTCCCTCTATATTTCTCTCTCCCCTTTCCCATATTCCCCTACCTCTCCCTCTCTCCCCATTTATCTAACCCTTTATATTGATATCACTCTCTCTCTCTCTCTCTCTCTCTCTCTCTCTCTCTCTCTCTCTATATATATATATATATATATATATATATATAAAGAGAGAGAGAGAGAGAGAGAGAGAGAGAGAGAGAGAGAGAGATGGAAATATGGAATGGGATATATATATATATATGTGTGTGTGTGTGTGTGTGTGTGTATCCCATTCCATATTTCCATATCTCTCTCTCTCTCTCTCTCTCTCTTTCTTTTCCTTTTCCCATCTCTATCTCTCTCAATTACTATCTCTCCATATATATTCCTCTTATATCTTTCTTTCTCTCTATCCTTCCTTAATCTTCCCATTTCTATCTCTCCCCCTTTTCATATCCCTATTTCTATATGTTTCCCCCTTTCCCTACTCAAACCATCTCTCTCTTACTTTTCCCATCACATTACCTCTATATCTCTACACCCTATGTCAGTCTGTCCCTCTATCTCCATCCCACCCCACCCTTTCTTTCTATCACCCTTTCCATCCTTTTCTTTGTCTCTTTCACCCACTATTACTTTGATTCCCTCTTAATATCTCCACCCCTTTGCCTAATATTTTGTATACATCTTCCCTTCACCATCTCTCCCACTCCCCTCCCCCCCATCCATTTAACTATTCTCTCTCTTCCTCTCACAATTTCCCTCTCTGTTTCTATATTTTCATATCTCCATTCTATAAGCCCCCTTTTTCATTCCATAAAAATACCTATCTGTAGCCCCCCTTTCTTTGTACCTCTACCTCCCTCTTTCTCTCAACATATCTCACTTTCTCCCTCCCCCATACCCCTTCTCCACCTCACTCCCTACCCACTCCCCATAATTTTCTCTCTTCTCATATTCCTTTCTCTCTCTTCCACTTGACCCTTACTTACCCCTCATTCTATGTCCCTCTAAATTATCCTATTCCCTTTCTCATTAGTACTCATTTCACAATATGTCTTCCTTTTTATATGTTGCCAAGTTACCTAATTTCTCTCACTCTTACTTTCTCTATATCTATCCCCATATCCACCTCTCTCTCTCTCTCTCTCTCTCTCTCTCTCTCTCTCTATGACATCCCTCTTGTATAACTCTTGCACTTTCTTTCCCTAAGAATCCATATCCCTCTCTATCCATTTCGATATCCCTTTCTATATAAACCTCACTTTCTATACATATTTATCTGTGTGTGTGTGTGTGTGTGTGTGTGTGTGTGCGTGTGTGTGTGTGTTTGTATGTATATATATATATATATATATATATATATATATATATATATATATTCATATCCTTACTTGTTCCCCATCATCTATTTTATTCTCTCTCTAACATACACACTATTTCTAACACCTCCATCTACCCTTCTCTCTCTCTATTTATCCCTCCCTCGCTCGAATCTCCTCTTTACCTCCTCTTATCTCTCTCCTAATCACTTTCCTCTCCCTCCTTATGTATGCTTCCCTAATATCCCCTCTCTCGGCTGGAAAAAATCAGCAAACTCTTCTAAAAGCGAAAAAAAGTGTTGGCCTTTCCAAGATTATTTTTGGGTTCATCTTTCCAACTCTTTCTGACCCTCTGCACTATTTGGGAGTCTCCTCATGATTTTGTTACACTTTTAAAGAGAATATTCTCCCTTCTCCTCCCTCATGCAACCACTCCAATCCTAGTATTGGGTTATTAAAAATATTTGGCTTTATAAAAAAAATTGCAGAAGGATTGGTATGAGAATTTAAAGCTCTTATAGGAAATTTTCTAGTCTCACACATTCTCAATGATTTTCTTATTAATTAATGAAATATTTAAAATTACATAAATTATGTTGAGATCCTTGAGGATAGGATATGAGGACCAATTTTGTGAAAATTAAACAAACCACAACAAATTGTATAATTTTAATGAAATACATGGAAATTATGAATAACTCCTACTCTAACAAACCTTACTTTGAGGAAACAACTCTTCAGATAAATTATTTTTACCTCTTGTTTAAAGAGAATTATGGATGCCCCTACATTATACTCCTAAGCGCAAAGATTTCATAGGCTCCTTCCGATGATTTCTTCAATGGATTTACACCTTTTCTATATAAATGTGGCAATAATCTAGGTTGCATCTAACACTGGAAGGTATTTCCAGTGTCATAGGTTTTTCATAGGTTGTGTACTTTCTTATGTTCTGATTCAACATATTATTATAATAGGTTATAGTTTTTCTCTCCTAGCTAAGCACTACTCCAATTGCATTATTGCTATCATCATTATTTACTTGAAAGGGTTTATCAAAATTTTGTACTGCAAGCACTGGTTGCTTTGTTATCTCCGTATGAAACATCTAAAACCTATTTTTATCTTCATCGTTTCATCTAAGTGTTTTTTATTCTTCTTTATACCTCACAGTTGATGTACTCATCTTGTTAAAATTTCTAATAAAATTCCTGTAAAAAATAGAAAAGCCATCAAAACTTCTAACTTCAAAAACACTTTTGGGAGAGGGCCATTCAAGGATATATTTCACCTTACCTGGGTCCATCTTCAATCCTTCCATTGAAATTACAAATATCAGATATATCAACTTTGACTTCAAAAAGGAACACTTATTCAAATTTACAAGCAACTTATTTTGTTGCAACTTCTCTAACACATACATCGAATGCCTCAAATGCTCCTCCTTTGCTTAGTTGTATAATAAAATATCATCCAGGTAAAAATCACAAATTTTCCTATGAAACCCTTCAATATTTCATTCACCAACCTCGTGAATGTATTTGGTGCATTAGATGGTCCAAATGGAATAACCATCCATTCATACAAACCTTCACTAGTCTTAAGTGGAGTCTTCCACTCATCTCCTTCTCTGATTCTGATTTCATGGTATCCACTTTTCAAATCAATTTTAGAAAACCAACCAGCACCACTCAAACAATCCAATAAATCATCAATATGTGGTAGGGGAAAATGATACATTATTATAATTTTGTTCAAATATCTGGAGTTCGTATACATGCTCCATTCTCCATCATTGTTTAGAGTTAACACTGTCGGTACTACACATGGACTAAGATTCTCTGTAATAGTTCCCTTATCCAGCAACTCCCCGAATTGTTTTATGACTTCTTAATTCTACTTAGGTCTCATGCGAAAAACAATTTTTTTAGGAAAAATAGCTCTTGGTATCAATTAAATGTGATGGCTAATACTCCTTAGTGGTGGGAAATCACTTGCTAGATCATCCACCACAATATCATGATACTCCTCTAGAATCTCTTGATCATCTACAGGAAAATCATAGGTAGTATTATAAGTAATAATTAATCTATGATTACAAACAATAAAAAAATTTACTTCTTTCGGCTTCATCTTGTGTATACACTCCTTTCGAGTCAGAAATAATGCCTTAGAATCACTACATTGAGAATACCCTTCTTTCTGCAATGGAAAAAAAAATATTCTTGATGACATCCTTATCAAAAATATAAGTGTTCATCTTGCCATCATGCATAATGTTATCACCCAATCTGAACCCCGGGTTGAAAAAGGCAAATCAGGGTAACAACTAAACCATGCTCAGCCTTGTAGCTAGCCCTACAAAGATAGGAGAGGGCTCTCTCCATAGAATAGATATTCAATAAAATGGTAATGAAACTGATTTTAGGCTACGTATATAAATGGGAAAAAGAGTTTTGATGAATTACTGAAATTTTAGGGATATATGGGACAAGAGGACAGTATGAACTGAGGAATTAAATCGGGATACAGAATGTTTCATAGGGCAAGATAGGCAGGAGGTTTAGCAATCAAGTCTAAATAAGATGAAATGGAAAGACTGTTGAGAAGTTGAAAAGGGCATAATAAATGAATCCTTTTCAAACAGAAGAAAATACAAAGAGTATGAATGATTCCCCAAAGTAGAGCATATAAAATGGATTCTACCTTTCTAACTTGAAAACATTCAACTGAAGATGTTAATGAATGAATGGTGTAACATAACAATGTACATATGAAGCATAAAGGAGAAACATATGCTAAAACTCATACCACATGAATCCCATAAATCAGAGCTGCATCACTTTATTTAATTCCCTGCCAAACTGTACAATGGAGCCCAGAGCTCACTGCCACACTATTCCCCTAATTCTGAGTTTTTAGACCTCAGAATTTCCAGCCTTTACAAAATATTAGCATTTACAATAAATAGACAGATTTTGCAGGAATACAAATCGATGGGAAGAGGAGAAATCACAACTGAAGATGGAAGGCCAAAAGCCAATGGTCTCTCAGCGAAGGGAGAGCTACATTACATAATTTCATTTGAAATTCTCTGATACCAAATGAAAAGGCGAAACCTGTAGCGTGAATCATCTCTATAATGTAGCCGAAAATGTGACTGTTACAACCTAGGTTCTCAGCCTCTGACTGTTCGCTTTCCATTATTTCTTTAAATAAAACTGCCTTTCCTTATAGAACGCTCATAAAATGAACTTATGCCTTTCGTGAAGGGAATTGTAATTTAAATGGGAAGAGGGAAAGGAAATGGAGGCGGGACCCACATAAATCACAATCAGAAATTGAGTGGAGGAGGGATATATAATATATAGTGGATAAATGAAACCACAATCGGGATCAAAGGAGAGTGGAGAGATATATATAATGCAGTAATTGCAATCGCAATCGGAGCGGAGGGCATGGCAGAGTGACGTATTACAGATATGCGATGCGATGGGAGGAAGGCCTTTGTAATATACGAGTATGACCAAAGTTTCAGATTAAAAAAGGACTGGGCCTTTTATATGTGAATTGGGCGGAAGTTTTATGGTGGGCCCGAGGGATTAATCACAGTCGGAAATCGGAAGGGGAAGGTAATCGCGATCAGAACAATTGGGAGGGGAGTTACGATTGAAAAGTTCCGATTGGCAGAGGACCGTTGGATTTGGACGAGGAGATCAACGGTGGAGGGATGATCGGGGGGTTGATCGGAGGGGGACTTATGGAAGCACCGATTACAATGGTGCGATTGGATACAAGCTATCCGATCGGCCGAGAAGATTGACAGTGGGGAGTTCAATCGGAGGCTTCAATCGGAGGCGGGATTTAAATGATGCTATCAGTGGATCGGAGGATAGTGCAATTGAGTAATCGGAAGGAGATGCGATTGGAAATTTCTGATTTAACAGAGGACCGTTGGATTGAATGAGGAAATCAACGGTGGAGGGGTGATCGGGAGTTGGCGATCAGGAGATCGGAGATATGTTTGCGATTGGGGTAATCAGAACATATTGCATATTGCGATTGCGATTAAAGAGCGACGTGGTTTATCATATATATGACATAAAATTTATTTCTAAAGTTTACAGGGTGAAAAGGGGAAGTGGTTAAGGGGTGGGGCTTTATAATAGGAAGTTCTTTATTATAAATTCCTAAGGGTCATGGAGGGGAAGTGGTTTTATAATCAAATCGCATATGTATTAAAACAATTTATGATGCGATTTTGTAATCGGAAAGGGGTAAGAAAGGGGTTTTTTTTTAAGGGGGTATGAAACTTTAATAGAAAAAAGTTTAAAGGAAAAATGGGAAATAGGGGGTATAGGGAATTTTACTTCACTTAAGCATAAAATTCAATCCAGAAGTCAGTTTTGAGAGTGTAGTATACCGTTGGAAATCTCTTTCTGGGCTCTTTCTGATGGATCTGCTTTGAAGATGATTTGGCACTGAACATACTGTAGAAAAATTCTCTCTAGGCAGAGACATCACTTTGTGGAGATTGTTAGACACGGTCTTGTCAGTCCTTCGTCATTGGTCTTCAAACATGTCGAAAAATGCCTATAGGCTAGAATAAGGTTCAGTAAGTTTTTATTTTTATGTCATCGTCAATAATGCGAGATTGATTCTTCTTCAAAACATTGTTTTGAAGAAGAAATCATCAGATGTATCTTTTCACCATGTAGTTCCTCAGTTGCAGATGCTGGTTCTCCTTGCCAAAGTTCGATGTTAATTATCCCTGCAAGCAGACAAAGGAGCCATCATTTAAATTCAAGAAATCAGAGAAGCAAAAATTCATGAATAGAATAACCACTAAATTTGGAGGCCAAGCTTGTTTAGCAACATCAAGCCAAGGGAGCATAGGTCGTCATAATCGAGCACCACAACATTGTATACGGGTGTTCAGAATAAAGATATTAGCAACTTTAATGGCATATTTCCTCTTCATATGTGGAAAAGTGTTATAGACTGTAGTATACAGACCACAAAATGAATTGGCAATGTAGTCAATGGAAGCCTTGACAACAAGCAGTTGGAAAGAATCATCCAAATACCGATCCATTCTTTATTGACCACGCTAAGTATCACAAATAAAGCAATAATTGGTAAGGTTACAAGTGATACCAAACACGATTCATGGATAAGGTTATAATCGATACCAAGAAAAAATTCATTCTGGAAGCTTAGTTCAAAGATAAGCAGCAAGTCTTCCTGCATGGTGTAGGGAGGTAATAATTGATACCAAATATTATTACAATATTAAATCTTAGGTGAAGGGATTGTAAGTTGACAAAGAAGGCTCCACGTAAAGAGTGAGTGGCTCTTGTTTTTGGATCTCGTTGTGTAAAAGCAGATTATCAGTGAGCAAATTTTAGAATTAGGAGAAGCCACCACTGCTCTGTAATAATGCAGGTCAAATCCAAGGTAAATTTTCCATCAGCCTGATCGTGGAATGAAGAAAGCAATGGTTATTGAAAAGTTATTGGAGGGAGAAGCCATGTCTGATCGGACCCATCTCTGCGGCTACCTTCTTTTCTTAAGAACAGGATACGTATTGACGACTCACTCTGAGTATCTATCATCAGGTGTGAGCGCTCTGAGTACAGTCACAGTAGATATTACTATTACAATTGGAGCTGGCAGAGGAGGCGCGCTACGCACAGAGGAGGCGCGCTACGCACAAGGGGTGCGCTACGCATTAGGCTTCACCGGCCTGTGAAAAATAGCACGTGCGCTACGCACATGCTACGCGCAGCGCACTGTGTAAGCGCGCTACGCGTATAATCTCAAGACCACAAAATTTCTCTCCGTCGCTCAGATCCGTGCCAAGTTACTTCATTTTCCTGCAATGTGTTCAATTCATTGCTTGATGACTTGCCTCTACCGGCAAATGAGGTGTCGTCATCAGTATTGGTTGCAACATATTCTCCTCCTGCTCCACAAAATGCTAAAACTCTGCTTGGAAGCTCAAAATCAAGTATGCCTTACGAGATGGAGAAAAGATTGTTAGTTCTCATTGCTTCTGACAACCCTGGTCTTCAAGTTTGTGATCCAAATGGTCGTTGTTATCTCGCAGATAATGGATTTGGGGATATTTTTTTGTTAACAGGTAGGGCATTTGGCCATGCCACTGCTGGTCTTCGTCATGCTGCTTCATTTCGAGTAATTCCTGATTTACCTTTAGGTGCTGGGATGGGTGGAAGGATGTCGTTGGCTTTTAGGCTTATGCTGCAAAACAATGCAATATTAAATTGTTCTCCAATAGCAGAAGTCGGCCATGTTATACCTCAAAGCTATGTGCCAATCACTGTGAGCCAGTTTATGGATGATTTGACAGCTGAAGAGACTAGAATGAGCAATGGTTCAGACAGCACTTTGGAAAATAGGAGTCGTGCCATCATTACGGAGTGGTTTGTCAGATCCTTTGTTTGGTGCTTATCTGGAGGATGCTCTTATTTCTCGGTGTGGACATTCATTTGGTGGTGCCATGCTGAGGAAAATTTATGAAACATCAAGATGTACAACATGTGGGACAAACGTAGAGGTGACATCGTTGGTTCCTAAATGATAGTGAGCTTTCTAAATTGAATGAAACTGCAGCTGTGAAAAATGGAAGGAACCACCTAAAGCTAAGACAGTGAACAGAGTGATGGATTTGGTTGATTAGCAATTTGGCCAAAATCTTCACTTTTTCTGGGGAATCCTTGCAACAAAGAGGATGTAGAGGAGGTTTTCTTTTTTTTTTGGGCCAAAGTCGATGTTGTTTGTTGGATTGAAGGTTGTTGGTGAAAGTCAACAACCGCAAGGTTAAAATTAAACAAAGATATCGACTACAACAGAAGAATAGGATTCGATTTCCTATTTATGACTTCAGATTTCCTAATTCAAATGGTCTAAGCTCCAGATGTTGCCTATTCATCAGTCATCAAGCAGATTCAAGTAGAAAAAGGAGTGCTTTTCTATCTTCAGAAAAGTGGATTGGATTTTAGTCTTGTTTGTTTAATGATGATAAAACAAATCCCTTATTTTGATCGATTGGTTTTTTCAGAGTTGGGTTTTATTTATTGTATTGTAAATCAATTGTAAGGGGTTGAAAAAGTTCTGAAAGCTGTGGAAGAAAAAACCCAGCACTCTCACTTCATAGTTTGACGGAGGAATAATTAAATGGTGTAGCTCTGATTTATCAGATTCTTGTGGTGTGAAGTTTAACATATGTTTTTCTTCTGTTTCATATGTCTTTTGTAATGTTTCATAGCTCATTCATAATCGTTTCCAACTGAATACTTTACAGTAAGTAAGGTAGAATTCAGTCATTGCTCTGCCTTGAGGTGTTCAGATGTTCTATGTTTTCTTCTGTCTGTAAAGGACTCATTGATTAATCCCTTTTTCAGCTTTTTAAACAGTCTTTCACCCCATATTATTTCAAGTTTTATTGTTAAACTTCATTCCTATCTTGCCTTATGAAATACCCTGTGCCTTTGATTAAATCTCCGTTTCATGTTGTTTCTTGATCCCACGCTGCCCAGAAAACCCCGTCATTTATTAAAAACCTCATTCATATCTATTTACTAGCCTAAAATATGTTCCCCTTTTTAAGTCATCTCGCACCCTATTGCTCATTTTATCAAGATTGACTGGAGAGAGCCGTCTCCTGTCCTCATAGGGCTAGCTATGAGGCTGAGCTTGGTTTGATGTTGCCTCGAGTTTTGCCTTCTTCAGCCTGAGGCATATTCGAGCGCTAACATAGTGGAGACCATACTGGGGAAGAAATTGGTTTGCTGGTTAGTGTTATTTGATTTATAGCTACAGACGGAGCCTGAAGTCACGCCAGGTAGCTTTCGAACTGCTCTTGCTCTGTGAGTGCATAGTAGATAAACGTTGGCTCAGTCGATCTCCGGTCTAGCTTGTAATCGTAACACTTAACTTATAAATTTCCCTAGTACGTGTATCAAGTTCAGATCTGATGGTTGATGGTGAACAACGGTCAGACATTAGAAGGCTGAAAACATTCACCTGGAAACTTCATTCACTAAACAATCCAGAAATCGATGCTTCATGGTGACTTCATTGCAGGGAGATCAATAGCTATCAGATTTTCAAGATGGAACGAATCACAAGAAGATACGCTCCCATGAGCCGAGATCACATTCCAGGTTTTCTGAATAAGATTCCCAAGGTAGATTGGTCAAGGAATCTACCTACATTTAACAATGATGGTAAGAAAGATGCTGCTTTACATCTGGTTAGATTTCATATGCATATTCGCAAGTTGAAAGTGGATTTTCCTGAAGATTGCTTGATAAAGATATTCCTGGCCACTCTGGAAGGTGAATCCCAATCTTGGTATGAAAATTTGCCGCTGGCCTGTATTTATTGTTTAAAGGATTTTCATGCCTTGTTCATTGAAAGATATCAAGCATCTTATCCATCATTAAATTTAGTTCATGACTGTTGCAAACATGCTTCTACTTTTATTGAAAGCATTGAGCAATATTATGAAGATGATAATTTCATGGATGATGAGATCATGGAGGCTCTGTATGAGAATCCATTTCGGCAATATGAAGAGAACCTAGAGGATACCCATCAAGATGATCAGGAAATTTTGCAGCAGGATCAAGATCTTAGTACGGTGGAAAATGAAGCCATTTTGCATCTTGACAGTCAACAGGAATTGCATGAAATAGATCAGTAGGTTGAAGATGTCTATATGGCTGAAAATGATGAAAGGGAGAATATCATTTCAGATCTGCCCACAGAAGAAGACAACATGCAGGGAAGTCAAGTTTCAATTGCAGTTTGGGATAATGTCAAGTCAGCTGTCTCAGATTCAGATTCAGATCGTAATGACCAAGCCTACCTTGTCCTGAATCCCGAAGAGGAGAGCTCTGCTATTGAGATCATAGACAGAGTTTTGGATTCATATGTTCATAAAAAATAGAACGAGATCTTTGTGCAAGTAAGTGATAAATCTCCTTTCGATAACTCAGTAATAAATGATAGTTTGAATGCCCTGTCATATGAAGATAATTACTGTTTAAGCAGAAGAAAACAAAAAGCATTGTCTCCTTTGTCTGAAGATGATATAGATCTACTTTTGAAAGGTCTTGTTACAGCCCAAGCTACAGCAGATTTGCAGTGCACACATAGTCAGGAAAGTGTTGGTGAAACTTCTTCCTCTTTTGAAAAAAATGACTGTCTTGTAATCAGTTTTGTAGATCAGCAAACAGATAATTTTTTCCTTCACAAAGATGATAAGGCTGTCATGTTTGATAATCTTGAAGATTGTTTTTTGTTCAAGAATGACCTAGATCATGAAGTTGAGGACTATATGCCAAAATTTCTCATGGTCAAGGAACCTACAACTAACACTCAGATGGCAGATACCTCTCTGTGCATTTCTATCCCTCAGAAATCAATTGTCCTTTCAGATCAGAATGGAGTGAATACTTGTATTTTTACAGCTGGATCTCCAGATAAGCCAGTGCTTTAGGATTTTCAAGACCCCTTCAGCATTTTTCTGCAAACATTAGAAAGGATAAATATTGCCTGCTTCATTATCATAAGCTTTGGTTTCAGGGGTTATTTTGAGTTGCCTACAGGTTCATCATTCCGCTTGCTCAAGGAGAGTAAGAGCAGAAATTTGGGGTGTAGCCATCTGCTGGATTGGTTACATTGGAAGGCACACTACACATGATTGTATATATCACATCAATATGCAGGTGGTTGCCATCATGATTTTAAAGCTTGATGGACTACTGCCCTTTTCAAAAAGTTTTTTTTTTTAATTCATTTTGCATCGAGTCAGTTTGAGTCGATTTTCCAGTTAATAAGTTGAGTCATCAGTCTTTTGTCGTTTCTTCGAAATAATGATTCCATCGCCCAATGGATGGAGGCACTATCTACTCTCCCAAATATCTACAGATTCTTGTCACCTCCAAGAAGCGGCAGCTGCCATCCCCATTGGAGCCAATGTTAGACACGGTCCTGTCAGTCCTTCATCATTGGTCTTCAAACATGTCGAAAAATGCCTGCAGGCTAGAGGAAGGTTCAGTAAGTTTTTGTTTTTATGTCATCGCCAATAATGCGAGATTGATTCTTCTTCAAAACATTGTTTTGAAGAAGAAATCATCAGATGTATCTTTTCACCATGTAGTTCCTCAGTTGCAGATGCTGGTTCTCCTTGCCAAAGTTCGATGTTAATTATCCCTGCAAGCAGACAAAGGAGCCATCATTTAAATTCAGGAAATCAGAGAAGCATAAATTCATGAATAGAATAACCACTAAATTTGGAGGCCAAGCTTGTTTAGTAACATCAAGCTGAGGGAGCATAGGTCGTCATAATCTAGCACCACAGCATTGTATACGGGTGTTCAGAATAAAGATATTAGCAACTTTAATGGCATATTTCCTTTTCATACGTGGACAAGCGTTATAGACTGTAGTATACAGACCACAAAATGAATTGGCAATGCAGTCAATGGAAGCCTTGACAGCAAGCAGTTGGAAAGAGTCATCCAAATACCGATCCATTCTTTATTGACCACGCTAAGTATCACAAATCAAGCAATAATTGGTAAGGTTACAAGTGATACCAAACACGATTCATGGATAAGGTTATAATCAATACCAAGAAAAAATTCATTCTGGAAGCTTAGTTCAAAGATAAGCAGCAAGTCTTCCTGCATGGTGTAGGGAGGTAATAATTGATACCAAAGATTAATACAATCTTAAAGCTTAGGTGACGGGATTGTAAGTTGACAAAGAAGGCTCCACGTAAAGAGTGAGTGGCTCTCGTTCTTGGATCTTGTTGTGTAAAAGCAGATTATCAGTGAGCAAATTTTAGAATTAGGAGAAGCCACCACTGCTCTGTAATAATGCGGGTCAAATCCAAGGTAAATTTGCCATCAGCCTGATCGTGGAATGAAGAAAGAAATGGTTATTGAAAAGTTATTGGAGGGAGAAGCCATGTGTGATCAGACCCATATCTGCGGCTACCTTCTTTTCTTAAGAACAGGATATGTATTGATGACTCGCTCTGAGTATCTATCATCATGTGTGATCGTTCTGAGTACAGTCACAGTAGATATTACTACTATAACTGGAACTGGCAAAGGAGGCGCGCTACACACAGAGGAGGCGTGCTACGCACAAGGGGCACGCTACGCATTAGGCTTCACCGACCTGTGCAAAATAGCACACGTGCTACGCACATGCTGCGCGCAGCACACTGGGTAAGTGCACTATGCGTATAATCTCAGGGCCATAAAATTTCTCTCCTTCACTCAGATCCATGCCAAGTTACTTCATTTGCCTGCAATGTGTTCAGTTCATTGCTTGATGACTTGCCTCTACCAGCAAATGAGGTGTCGTCATCAGTATTGGTTGCAACATATTCTCCTCCTGCTCCACAAAATGCTAAAACTCTGCTTGGAAGCTCCAAGTCAAGTATGCCTTACGAGATGGAGAAAATATTGTTAATTCTCATTGCTTCTGACAACCCTCGTCTCCAGGTTTGTGATCCAAATGGTCATTGGTATCTCTCAGATAATGGATTTGGGGATATTTTGTTGTTAACAGGTAGGGCACTTGGCCATGCCACTGCTGGTCTTCGTCATGCTGCTTCATTTCGAGTAATTCCTGATTTATCTTCAGGTGATGGGATGGGTGGAAGGACGTCGTTGGATTTTAGGCTTATGCTGCAAAACAATGCAATATTAAATTGTTCTCCAATAGCAGAATTCGGCCATGTTATACCTCAGAGCTATGTGCCAATCACAGTGATCCAGTTTATGGATGATTTGACAGTTGAAGAGACTAGAATGAGCAATGGTTCGGACAACACTTTGGAAAATAGGAGTCATGCCATCATTATGGAGTGTTTTGTCAGATACTTTGTTTGGTGCTTATCTGGAGAATGCTCTTGTTTCTCGGTGTGGAAATTCATCTAGTGGTGCCATGCTAAGGAAAATTTATGAAACATCAAGATGTACAACATGTGGGACAAACGTAGAGGTGACATCGTTGGTTCCTAAATGATAGTGAGCTTTCTAAATTGAATGAAACTGCAGCTGTGAAAAATGGAAGGAACCACCTAAAGCTAAGACAGTGAACAGAGTGAGGGATTTGGTTGATCAGCAATTTGGCCAAAATCTTCACTTTTTCTAGGGAATCTTTGCAACAAAGAGGATGTAGAGGAGGTTTTATTTTTTTTTTTGGACAAAGTCAATGCTGTTTGCTGGATTGAAGGCTGTTGGTGAAAGTCAACAACCGCAAAGCTAAAATTAAACAAAGATATCAACTACAACAGAAGAATAGGATTCGATTTCCTATTTATGACTTCAGATTTCCTAATTCAAATGGTCTAAGCTCCGGATGTTGCCTATTCATAGGTCATCAAGCAGATTCAAGTAGAAAAAGGAGCGCTTTTCTATCTTTAGAAAAGCGGATTGGCTTTTAGTCTTGTTTGTTTAATGATGATAAAACAAATCCCTTATTTTGATCGATTGGTTTTTTCAGAGTTTGGTTTTATTTATTGTATTGTAAATCAATTGTAAGGGGTTGAAAAAGTTCTGAAAGCTGTGGAAGAAAAAACCTAGCGCTCTCACTGTACAGTTTGACGGAGGAATAATTAAATGGTGTAGCTCTGATTCATCATATTCTTGTGGTGTGAAGTTCAACATATGTTTTTCTTCTATTTCATATGTCTTTTGTAATGTTTCATAGCTCATTCATAATCGTTTCCAACTGAATACTTTACAGTAAGTAAGGTAGAATTCAGTCATTGCTCTGTCATGAGGTGTTCAGATATTCTATGTTTTCTTATGTCTGTAAAGGACTCATTGATTAATGCCCTTTTCAGCTTTTTAAACAGTCTTTCACCCCATATTATTTCAAGTTTGATTGTTAAACTTCATTCCTATCTCGCCTTATGAAGTACCCTGTGCCTTTGATTAAATCTCCGTTTCATGCTGTTTCTTGATCCCACGCTGCCCAGAAAACCCCGTGATTTATTAAAAACCTCATTCATATCTATTTACTAGCCTAAAATCCATTCCCCTTTTTAATTCATCTCGCACCCTATTGCTCATTTTATCGAGATTGGTATTTGGAGAGAGCCCTCTCCTATCCTCGTAGGGCTAGCTACGAAGCTAAACTAGTTTGATGTTGCCTCGAGTTTGCCTTTCGGCTGAGCGGATTCGAGCGCTAACACACAGTATACTTGAAACTTGTGCATATAAGTCTTACGACCCCGAATTGATAAATTAATGTTGGAATTATAACACATATAATTTCCCCAAAATTACTTCAGTTAAATTCATACAAGTATTTTACTGAAATTGAAATTCAATTTTCTCCTAATTTAATTAAGGAAAAAATAAATTAGGAATTTATTGCTTCATTTTAAACACTCCCTCTCAACAAGAAATGGATTATCTGATACCCTGATCCTTCCTCTAGGGAACTCAAATTTACCTCTTGAAAATGCCTTTGTCAAAATATCTGCATCCTATTCCTCTTAGGAATGTATTCCAGCAACATGATCCTCCTCTGTATGCAATATCATAGATGGTGATACTGGATGTCGATATCCTTGGAATGATCATGAAAAACATGGATTCTCAGAGAGTTTGATACAACAGTAATTGTCACAGTAAATCACTGTAGGATTCATCTCCTGACCAAATAACCCAACAAGAATATTTCTCATCCATATATCCTCACATGTTGCTTTATTTGTAGCCATGTACTATTCTTGTCTGAGCTGAGTGCAATAGATATCTGGCTCCTAATGTACCAAGAAACTGCTACTAACCCATCACTGAAAATATTTCCTAATGGGTTATTATTTTTTGATGGAATCTTTTCCCAATATACATCTGTGAAGCCTTGTATCTTCACTCCCTTTATCTTCCAGTACCAAAGCTCAAATTGAGTAGTTCCTATGAGGTATCCCAACACATGCTTTGTTTCCTTCCAATATAATTTGGTTGGATTAATTTTTTCTTGACTAAGCAGGTTAATTGTATAACACATGTACAGCCGTATGTTCACCAAATACATAAGTGAACCCACAAGCTACCTATAAATGGTAGCCTCTACTACCTCTCCTAAAGTAGCATCTTCCTTCCTCCAATTCCATGCTAGAGGAGTCTCCATGGGTTTGCTACTCTCCATGTGAGACTTCTTCAATATTGCATTGGAATACTTTCCCTGAGAGACAAATAGTTCCCCATGTCCTTTCCAATTTTCCAAGCTAGGGAATTAATGAATGAGCCCCATGTCCTTTATCTTTAATTCTCTTGATAGACCCTCTTTGCAATATTTTATCAACTTCTCATCGCCGGTTAAAACTAAATCATCGACATATAATACTATAATCAACAATTTACCTTCAACAACAATATGGTAAAGGTTTGCATCTGCTTCAATTTTGGTGAAGCCCAACCTGGTGAAATATATGTCGATCCTGGTGTACCAAGCGTGGAGTGCTTGTTTCAATCCATACAACGATTTATTGATTATGCACACATGTGACTCTCTATCAAAGGTCTGAAATCCTTGTATTTTCTCATTGTACACCTCTTTCTAAATCACACCATTAAGGAATGTTGTATTCACATACATCTAATGTATCTTCCATCCCATCTGCATTAAAAGTGCTAGAATTGATATGATTGAAGATTACCTTGCTATTGGAGCAAGGGACTCCTCATAGTCAATTCCCTCCACTTGAGAGAAACCCTTCGCCAAAAATCTGGTCTTGTGTTTCCCGATACTTTTCATTTACTTCTTTCTTCACCTTGTAGATCCACCTGAAACCTACCACTGACTTGTCCTCCAGTCTTGGGACAAATTACCAAGCATTGTTTCTGATAATGGAATCATATTCCTCTACCGTGGAATTAACCCATACTGGTTGTTGCACTCCTTCCTCAAATGAGGATGGCTCACTCTCTACAAGCTCGCTCATCAAAGCCATGTAGTCAGTGTACCTATCTGGTGACCTCCTATTGTTGTACTGTGATGTGGGTTCTCCCACATTCTCTTTGGCATCATGCAATAATTTTCCATCTTCTCTGGAGTGCTTCCTTCCATATTTGGATGTCTCTACTTTAGTGTGTGTCTCCACTCTCTGTTCCTCTGTTTTTGGCTACTCCACAACTTCTTGATGTTCTTCCTTTGGAGCTAAAAGATCTTGATCTGAATGCAACTGAAGCTCCCTCTTAACAGAAAACCACATTCCTTCTCCTCATCAAAATTCACATCTCTCCTAACAACTGTCATCCTGAGAGATGGCATGTACCCCTGATAATTGTGAGGTTTTTATCTTTACCCCACAAATATACTCAACACAGTTGTAGGCTCTAAAATTTTCCTTGTATCCTTGGAAACATGAAATTAAATTGATTATCCAAGATCCTGAAGTGTGACACATCTAGTTTCTTCACTGAAAATGCTTCCTCTAGTGTACTCATCCCTAGAATCTGATGAGGACTCTTGTTCTGCAAATAAGAATTTGTGTTGCATGCTTCAGCCCACAAGTGTAATGATAGGCTCTAGTCATGCAACATGGCCCATGAAAATCCCATATACTTATTTTTTCCTCTCAGTTGCTCCATTATACCATGGGTTATTGGGTGCTATTAACTCCCATTAAATTCCTTCCTTTGCACAAACGTTATTAAACTCATTCACCACATATTCTCCACGGTTATCACTCTTGAGAGCCTTCACTTTCCTGCTACTCTCTTTCTCAACAAGTGATTCAAATTCAACAAATTTAGAGAATGGATGGTATTTATTCTACATGAAGAAGATCCAACACTTTCGTGAGAAATCATATCTAAATATAACATAATAATTTTTCTTGGTCATGGAAGTTGTCGAGAAAGGTCCACACACATTCGAGTGAACTCTTTCGAGGACAGCTTTTGCTCTACTGTCCCAATCATGAAAGGTGGCTTTGGTGTACTTCCTAAGTGTATACGCTTTGCATGTATCTCGTTGCTCTAGTGCACCTTTGGGAAGTCCTCTAAAAATCTACTGCATGATTTTCAAATATCCATGGTGAAAATGGACAATTCTCCTATGCCATAACTCACCCATGTCTCGTCTATGCACCTTCTCTGCTTTCGTGCTCAATGATGCATACTATTCTACATCCAATTTATAAAAGTTCTTCACTCGAACCTTGATCCGCTTCACTTTTTACCTAGCGATGTGTCTAAGGAAATATTTTCCTTTGCTAAATATCACATCGTAGGCATGGTCTTCCAACATACCAAATGAAACTAAATTATTCTTCAGACTGGAAACATAAATGTCATATTTTAATTTGAAAGGGGAGCCAAAATCCCTATGAAAAGTAACTTTACCAACTAATCTCACTATACCTTCCATCATCTCCCATCTCGATGTTCATCTAGAGGTCCTTTTCCTCAAAGTCACTAAAAAATTATTTGTTGCAAATCATATGGAACGTGGATCCATTATCAGGATACCATACACTACCCATCACCGAGCTCACCATACAAGTGATGAGGGTGAAATAAAGTTCGAAATATGGAGCCAAATATTCACCTCATGCTCCTCCCGAGGGCTTCATACATGCCTTATTGTGTGGACACTTCATGGCACAATGCCACAATTTATGATAATGAAAGCACTTGATTTTCGACAAGTCTTTCTTCTTTCCCGCCTGACAAAATTTTTCTTTGGATTGGGATTTCTTAATTTTCCCTTTCTTTTTCTTTCTAGATAAGGAAAAAATATCCTCATCATTACACTTGGATGAGGTTCCAAGTTTGGTGTTCCTCCTTATCTCTTCTTGCACGAAGTCAAACCATAATCACCCCCAATTCGGTAGGTTCTCCCTCACATTTCCTAAATCCTGGAAGTTGTGCCAGCTCTTGGGAAGGCCTAGAAGTGTTAGGCTTACCAGATCCTATTCTACAAACGTAATCCCAACACTCCCAAGATCATCGCAACATTAGGTGAACTTTCTCCAGTACTATATTATTGTTTCTTCCTTTTCCATCTTTATCTTCCGAAGCTTGTCCTTCAGTGCCAACTTCCTATGGTCACTGTTGTTTTGAAACATGTCTATCAAGGCTTCAAAAATTTCATATGGAGTATCCTTCTGTTGGAGGTTCGAGACAATATTATCTTGAAATCCCTCCAATATGATCCTCCTTGTCTTTTCAACACACTTCTTCAATTCTGCTAGATCTTGAGCATCAATGATGGAGGATTATGAATATACTTATCTAAAAATTCCTTCAACCCATTATCTTCCAACACTACCTCCATCCTTTCCTTCTAGGAAATATAGTTCGAACTACCCTCACGAGCATATTTGAGTCTCACTCCATAGAAAGCCATACTACTAGCTCTGAAGAATTGATCCTCCAAATTTGATTCACCTGAAAGAAAACTTTGAATTTTCTCTTCTATTGTGATTTAAGCTCTAATACCATGTAAGAATTCCTTGTATATTCAAAATTCTTATGAAATTTATCTAAACAAAAATACTTGAATCTACTCTACCAACTTCGGAAAACAATTAATGATCATGAAATCATAACACATACATGAGACAAGATTCAATCACACATTAAAAAATGATTTTCTGGGGGAAAGAAATAACTCAAATCCCCTTCCTATCTTTATTGCATTAGTTAGAAAATAGAGAATAAATACAATGGTTCCTTAATCTCGAGCAACCTCTGTACTAGTGTGATCTATCTCACTACTTCACAGACTAGCACTAGTCAATACTTAACCAAATACAAGCCTTCCCAAGTACCTATTACCTTATGTTGTTTCTCAAGGAGTTACCCCCCTATTAATTAGGGAAATCCAAATTCTGAATTGCGTAATCCATCTAGACCCTTCTCTGACTGCATGCACCACCTGTATAATTTGGAATTGTCTATAACTGGTATTACACTGCCATTGAACTCCAATCTCAACTGGGTAACTCAATTTATTTGCATGCATCAATTATTATGGGCTAATTTCTAAGCTAACTGGTTGATCACAAAGTGATGCACCCCACTACTGGATCTTCCACTAGTTCTTAATCAGTTAGAACTAGTTTAAGTCACAATAACTCATATTAATTTAAACATATTACTAGAAATTAGCAATCAATCATAAATAAACATAACTCAAGTGTATCCTACTTGAATGAGCTTATTTAACTGAATGATAAGTTCCATATCACTTCAGTTAAATTCCTCTAAGTATTTTACTTAAATTGAAATTCATTTTTTGCCTAATTTAATTAAGGAAAAATCAAATTAGGAATTTATTGCTGCATTTTCAACAACCACCAAAGCAATATGCTCAATAATTTGCAAGGTTTATGGAACGGGAAGTAAGGGCTCAAAGGATTCTCGTAGAATCCATTGAGGATCCCCTCATTCCATATGTATCAAAACTTGAAACTTCAAAAGAAATATATGACAAATTTGTAGAGTTGTTTTCCGTATGCACTGTAGGAGAAGTTATCTCATTAAGGAAAGAAATCTACAAGCTAAGGATATCAAAGGAAGAAGGAATAGCCTCATACTTTATGAGGATATCTGAGATCAGGGATCAACTTTAAGATCTGGGAGAAATAATGTCTGACAAGTAGATGACCATCGTAGTACTAAATGCACTACCAGAGGAGTGGAGTAACTTTACTTCAAGAATTTATGGGAAGAAAGAAGCTAGTCCATTCAAGGATCTATTGTCTCTATGCAAGATTGAAGAAACCAGACTGAAGGCAGAGGCTGATGTGGGATCAAGTGAACAAAATCAAGCATATGCTACAATGACAAGAAGAAGGGGAAAATTTGGTCCCCAGAAAAAGAAGAACATGCTTAAGGTTCAATGCTATGGATGTCAAGAATATGGGCATTACAATAGAGATTTTCTTATGCTCAAGACAGACAATAACAAAAGAGGAAGAGAAGATGCCCATATCAACGAATAATTGGAGGAGCTGAAAGGAAGAATTCCAAGAAAGAGGAAGTAAAATATCTCTACTATGATTGAGATAGTCTTCCTCATCAAGTTCTTTTCAAGTTTCTGTATTTCTATTCTAATATATGTCCATCATAAGTCTCCAAGTAGCATGAAAGGATGCATCATGGCATCATAGAAGCATTAAAAGCAAGAGCTCGTGACATCATCATAGAGAAGCATAGAAGTCTATGGCAGTCAGCTATGGAAGGATATATCTCTTGGTAACCTCATTATAAGCATAAGTGGTACTTATGGGAAAAATGAAAAATTCATCTAGTACAAATCTCATCATACATCAGTCAAAAGGAAACATTTTTTGAATAATGATACTCAAGATCCTTTGTTGGAATATTCATTGGAAAGCTCATCGATTAATAGGAAGCAAGTGTTTCATCAAGGATCCAACTCGTAGGAATTTATGGGATGATGGTATGATGACAAAAGAAGTGAAGCAGGTCAAGGAATTGATGTCATTTCAATCGAGGAAGTTGTTGAAGGAATTCTAGATGACCTAAAGGAAAATGAGGTATGTATGCTTTTAGTTGATAATATAAGTCATGTCGTTATGGTTGTAGGAAACATGGATAAATATCCATATCGAGAGCATGATCAAAATAAAGGATATCCTCCTTTGAAAAGATACAGTAAGGCATGGGTTACACATTGGCTAAATGAAATCAAAATAATATTTCCTCATATGAAATATGAGATGGTTGAAAATAGTTGTAGTAACTCTGACTGGAAGTTCCTAGAAAAGGAAATGGGTGAAAAAGGAAAGGAAGATATCATAAAATTTGCAACTATAATAGCAATCAACATCAAAGGACTTGAATATTTGACTATGATATCTCCATGAAAGTTATAAAGACTTGACGAATTCTGAAAAAGAAAGATACCCTTGACAGTATATATCATTTGGAGATGTGTCAATATGTATGCAGGATGTTGATGCAAACAAGAAGATGTCATGATGAAAAACCATCAAAAAGGTAATTTTGATTAAATGTTCATTGCTTAGTTTTTTATCTGCATGGCCTTATGCAGGGTTGGAAATGGAAGAGTTGTATATGTCTTCCATAATGTATGCCCATGTATTAGGATGAAAGGACCTTAAGGAAACATGGCATGAAGGAGGGCCATATATGAACTAATGGATCACTTTCCAATGAAAGTAATTATGACATGATTGACATGACTCATGGATGAAATTTATGGATGGTTTTTACTCTACAAAGAAGTGATGAAAGATGTAGACTCTATAAAATATAAGAAATTCATGACATCTAAGGAAATATAGTTCGAAATACCCTCACGGGGCATATTTGAGTCTCCTCCCATAGAAGCCATACTACTACTAGCTCTGAAGAATTGATCCTCCAAATTTGATTCACTGAAAAGAAAACTTTGAATTCTCTCTTCTATTGTGATTTAAGCTGCGATACCATAAAAATTCCTTGTAGATTCAAAATTCTTATGAAATTTATCTAAAAAAAAATACTTGAATCCTACTCTACTGACTTCGGAAAACAATTAATGATCATGGAAATCATAACACATACATGAGACAAGATTCAATCACACATTACAAAATGATTTTGTAGGAAAGAAAGAACTCAAATCCTTCCTATATTTATTGCATTAGTTAGAAAATAGAGAATAAATATCCTGATAGTTTCCTCAAGCTCGAGCAACCTCTGTACTAGTATAGAAATCTATCTCACTACTTCACAGGACTAGCACTAGTAAATACTTAACCAAATACAAGTCTTCCCAAGTACCTATTACCTTAGGTTTTCTCAAGGAGTTACCCCCCTATTAATTAGGGAAATCCAAATTATGAGCACACGCAATCCATGTAGACCCTTCTCTGTTGCATACCCTGTATAATTTGGAATGTCTATCAGCAGTATTACTGCACATGTTGAACTCCAATCTCAGCCAGGTAACTCAAGTTATTTGCATGCATCAATTATTATGGGTTGATTTCTAAGCTAATTGGTTGATCACAAAGTGATGCACCCCTCTTGGATCTTCCACTAGTTCTTAATCGAGTTAGAACTAGTTTAACTCCTGATAACTCATATTAAATGAAACATATTACTAGAAATTAGCAATCAATCATAAATAAACATAAATCAAGTGTATCCTACTTGAATGAAATTATTTAAATGAATGATAAGTTCCATATCAGTTAGAGTTAAATTCCTCCAAAGTATTTTACTTAAATTGAAATTCATTTTTCACCTAATTTAATTAAGAAAAAATCAAATTAGGAATTTATTCTTTGCATTTTCAACAACCACCAAGGAATATGCTCAATAATTTTCAAGGTTTATGAAAAGAGATAGGGGCTCAAAGGATTCTCATAGAGATCCATCGAGGATCCCCTCATTCCATATGTATATAAACTAGAAACTTTAAAGGAAATATACGACAAACAAGTAAAGTTGGCAAAACAATGCCTATAGGAGGACTATCTCATTAACGAAAGAACTCTAAAAAATAAGGATTTCAAAATAATAATGAATAGCACGATACCTAATGAGGAGATATACGAAATAAGGATCAACTTCAGATCTAGAGATAATGTCGACAAAGAGATGACCATAGTATTATTTGCATTACTAGAGGTATGGGACAAATTCACGTCAAGCATTTATGGGAAGAAACAAGCCACTACATTCAGGATCATGGTCAATATGTAATGTTTAAGAAACTAGAGTAAATGAAAAAAATGACGAGGGATCAAATGAGAAATATCGAGCATATGCTACAAAAAAATAAGAAGGAAAATTTAGAAAAATTGGTTCTCAAAAAAAAAGAAGAAGAATATGGCTAAAATTAAATTTTATGGATGTCGAGAATATGGGCATTAAAGAGATTGTCCTAAGCTTAAGAAGAAAATAAAAAAATTGGAAGAAGAAGCCCTTATCAGCATTTGTAGAAGTGGAGGAAGCTAAAAGAATAAATCCCAAGACAAAGGAAATAAAACATATCTACTATGATTGAGATAGTCTTCCTCAACTTTTTCTTTTCGAGTTTTTATTTCAAGTCTCAAAAGACACGATAGGATGAATTCTGTGAAATAATATAAGGATTGAGAAAGCAAGATATCATGACATCGTCATTACGAATCATGGAAAATAGCTGAAATAAAAGTCTATGGCAGTCACCTATGGAAGTATATAGCTCTTGGTAATCTCATTATAAGCATAAGTGGTACTTATGGGAAAAATGAAAAATTCATCTAGTACAAATCTCATCATACATCGAGTCAAAAGGAAACATTTTTGAATAATGATACTCGAGATCCTTTGTTGGAATATTCATTGGAAAGTTCATCGATTAATAGAGAGCCAGTGTTTCATCAAGGATCAACTCGTAGGAATTTATGGGATGATGGTATGATGACAAAAGAAGTGAAGAAGGTCAAGGAATTGATGTTATTTCCAATCGAGGAAGTTGTTGAAGGAATTCTAGATTACACAAAGGAATATGAGGCATGTATGCTTTTATTTGATAATATAAGCCATCTTAGTTATGGTTGTAGGAAACATGGATAAATATCTATATCGAGAGCATGACCAAAATAAAGGATATCCTCCTTTGAAAAAGATACGGGAAGGCATAGGATTTTACACATTGGCTAAATGAAATCAAAATAATATTTCCTCATATGAAATATGAGATCGTTGAAAATAATTGTAGTAACTACGTGGAAGTTCCTAGAAAAAGAAATGGGTGAAAAAGGGAAAGGAGAAGATATCATAAAATTTGCAACTCTAATAGCAATCAACATCAAAGGATTTGAATACGACTATGATATCTCCATGAAAGATATAAAGACTTGACGAAGTTTGAAAAAGAAAGATACCCTTGACGGTATATATCATTTGGAGATGTGTCGATATGTATGTAGGAAGTTGATGCAAACAAGAAGATGTCATGATGAAAAACCATCAAAAAGGTAATTTTGATTTAATTTTCATTGCTTAGTTTTTTTATACGCATGGCATTATGCGGGGTTGGAAAGGGAAGAGTTGTATATGTCTTCCATAATGTATGCCCATGTATTAGGATGAAAGGACCTTAAGGAAACATGGCATGAAGGAAGGCCATATATGAACTAATGGATCACTTTCCAATGAAATTAATTATGACATGATTGACATGACTCATGGATGAAATTTATGGATGGTTTGTACTCTACAAAGAAGTGATGAAAGATGTAGACTCTATAAAATATAAGAAATTCATGACATCTAAGGAAGGAGTTATCTGAAAGTTGGTTATCCCATGATCTCCACTTGAAGAGTTGTTGGAAGCAATTCCTTGGATAGGAGAAGTTTGTTCAAATCCCTAGTTAAGGAGCTTGGGTACATTCCTTAGGTGGAATGGGTATGTTGTTCTCCCTAAGTTGAGAGACATAGATAGAAACATAATTGTTGTTTTCACTTGGGGAGGTAAAAATGGAGGATTGGGTAAACAATTAGAACACGATACTTTTTAAGGATGAGTTAGAAATCCAAGATAAAGAGTAAAGAGTAGTCATAGAGGACCGATATTCTTTAAGGGCAGGGAATCCAAGATAAGAGGCTTGATCTGGTAGAACACCATGAGATCATGGGTGGGGTATGTTCCAAGAGAGACAATGATGAGATTGTCTATACATAACTTGTCTAGCACGGCATTGAGCTCTAATGTTGTGGAGATATAGAGATTTTAGTCAAGGCCTTTCTATGTGAAAATGTTGGATGATATGATTCTAAACATATGGGCTGCAATTTGACTCTTATTATTAGAATTTTCGGTTTGAGAATGCCCAAGTACCTCATGTAGATTATGAATATCTCTAGTTAAGAGAATTGCTGAAATATGTAACTAGGTTCGGTGTTTATCTTAGAGCATGTGTAATCCATATTTTTGTAATTAATGTAAAGATGAAAACAAAATTGTTTTGTAATGCTTGAGTCATGATTTTCATGCTCAAGGAATTTTATTTTATAGCTAAATCTTCCATTGTGAGTTTTTAGGGTGGGTCATAAAGTCATAAAGTGTATTGAGTCAATGTCAAGATTGGGAGCCCATTTGGGCATATTACACATTATAAAAGAGATTTTGTTTGAGTCATTAAACCTCCAAGGCCATTTCTGAGAACTCCTTGAAGTCGTCCTAAAAAAAGGAATAAAGATGATTCTGGAATGGCATGTCGGCCTAGGCACAAGGTCAAGTCTCCACACTATATCACATGGATAATCCACTATATAAAGAGAAACTCAACATCACTTGAAGGATAATTTGGCCAAGCATTTGAAACAATAGAAGAAGCATGAGAATCACAAGGAGAGAAACCATATAACCATTGAGAAGGAATGGACGAAGAGCAAATAATTTGATACTTTTTTTGGGTCATCTTCCTCACACATGTGACATACACTAGGGTTTCTATAGTAGGGTTACACTAGCCCTTATAAAAACCCGAGTAAGGGTCATGAGACCATCAATCTTGGCGAACGAGGTTACAAGGAGGTCACCCGGCTCAAGTGAAAGAGGAACACATCATAAAGGCCCATAATTCATCTAAAAAATGTGATTTTGTAGATGTTTTAGAAGCGAGAATTGTATATCTATGGAGGAGGGCTAAAACAACGGAATAACTGAAGTTACTTGGAGTGTTAGAGGTTAGTTTGACTAGTTTTGACTTTGTCAATAAGGAGAAGAAAGGTAGAAAAAGGGTATTGTGACTTGGTATTGGAGATGTTGTTGTGTCGAGGTCTTGATTTTGGTCTTGGTATTCGTCAATTGAAATCTCTATAAAATATAATTCGTTTTGGTTTTCCTCTCAAATTCGAAAGGTTTTGGCCCTGGATGGTCACCCACATTACATTGTCACCTTAATTTTTATGATTTAGTTTGTTGCTTAGTGAAAAATAACACCATAATAACCTAAGTCAAGTAAAAACCTAATCTAAATAATTACAAATCTTTCACAAGAAGTTATCATTAAAAGATAAATCACCTAAGAGCTAATGCCTTAGATTTTCAACATCGACCAAATCTAGTTTTGGCCTTTACGGTAAAAATGACTTGACACGCATGAAAAATATTAGTTAGGCAAAAGATTACAAGCTTTATTGATAAACACTTCAAAGCCTACATCAAGTGGGCAAAAATAGGAAACAAATGGAATTCTCACACATACGACTTAGAAGAGAAATATGTAATTTGTGACATTATTGGTGCCCCTATAGTCTTAGTCCTTCGAGGGATGAAAGAGGATGTAGCTAAATACCTCATCATCATGTGCCACAATGGAAATATTTGTCTAGATCATCCACATTCCATTTCTGGAACTAACATACATTGGATAAACATGCTTCCTTACAAAGGAACCAAGGTGGCCTACCACTACATATGTAAATGACTGGCATAAAGCTCGCCGGAGAGCACTTCGAAGAATTCCGTGGTTTGGTAATTGGACAAATCCAAGACCGTTGGCTACTATGGGTATGCATGATTGTTACTATATTTCTTACTTGAGTAAAATTCGAGCCTCGGATGTCAAGCTTACAATTCTTGAATCTATCAGAAAATTTTCAAATTTGAATTCAAACAATTGGGTTGACTGTGTGTGACCAATCTTTTGTAAATATACTTCCATGATTTCTAGAATTTTGGTAAGGTTATTCACATTTTCCCTCTTTGTTAATATGGATTTCCATGAAGTAAAACCCACTAGTTGGGGAAGAAAAATTCACAAGGAAAGACACACCCTTTGATGAACCAATTTTTAAAAAATTTTCAGAAGTAAGCTTGGTTGAGAAACTCGAGTCCCAAGGACCTGTGAAAATTTTAGGAATTACTTATTGAACATTAAAAATAGTTCTAATAAATGGAGGGTGCACCATCATATCCGTCGAGACCTTATTCATGTTCTCATATTCAAATTTGGTCTTGATTATATAAAAACTTGGTACAATAATTCATCATAGGTCGATCAAGAGGAACTCTATCATCCCACTATTGACGAAATATTTGACGAATTACGTCATCCATAAAATACCAACTATGTTATCCCAATCCACAGTCTTTAACCCTCCCATGACATTATCACTCCTTTAAGGGATGGTGAAATCTAAGAAAAGTACTAGGGCACCCTATATATGTAACCCTTCAAGGTTTATCTTGTCCACACCCTTACTTGAGTCTTACAAGTCTTCCCGGAGAGAGGCTACCAACCCAAAAGCCAAGCCACCACATTGGAAAAAAGTTCTTAAATAAATAAATTTTAATAACCATGAGCAACAACAACAATTAAATGATATGATCAAAGTGCATCACGAAGATAATTCAACAAAGAAGCCTTGCAATCCAAGTGTCCCATATATCAAAACACGGATTCATGACACCTTAGAGAATGGCAAAAACATTCTTTACGAAGGCATCCAACACAAAATAAGTAAGGGTATGTAAAAATCATAAGCATGATAATAGTTCTTCTTCATAAATGCACTAGCTTAATGGTACAACGAGATAAACCACGGTGTCAAATAGGAAAATATCCTCTGATCCTGAGAGATCGACTTAACAATTTATTCTCCCATCCACTCTCAACCCAGGTCCTAGAAAGAAAGAAAATAGTGAGATGATCAACATCCTCGGAAAGGAACACTGCGAAGAAGAATATATGAAATATAAAAATTTAACAAGTAGAAGTATGATAAACAACATTAAGGTAAAGAGTAGTCATACAAGGAGAAGATGAAAAATGACCGAGTTAGATAAAAGAGAAGTCGAACGGGATGAGGGACACCATTCGGAAGAAAAACGGTCGGAGCACGCCCATTCGAGAAGATAATTTGTCGAGATTGAATCAATGAGATATAAAAAATAATTCGAAGATTAACTACAAATATAATTCATCGGAAGAGGACCCAATTTGATGAAATAATCGAGAGATTACCATAAACACTCTATCATAACTTCAACCAAGCATCAACGAAGAAACAAATGAAGTTCTTGTAGTTAATGCATCAAGCGCAGAACAAACTTAGTGTACTAAATATGTCTGAATATTCCAACGATGACGGGCGGCTTCAACGAGGCAAAGATGAAAAGAAGCCTATCGATATCACTACAAAATATTCCGACATTAAACTCTCAATGACAAGGAAATCTTCCCAAGTCATTGACTAATCAATTAAAGTTTCAAAAAGTAGCTACAAAGAGGAATAAGGATACGAAAAGTTTCAACACCTACATGAATGAGAACGAGAGGCTTGGATGGTGTGTGAATCGGTACAACGAGAAAAATTGAATATACCAACTCCATCCAAGATTGAATATCATCTCGTTGTTGTTCAGATGGTAGACCAAATCATCGATCGGAATGTTGAGCTTTTTGGTGGAAGTGTCCAAGATGTAGAGCGACCCACAATGGTTGCAAATCCTAGCTTTCACGAAGCTATGAAAAAATATCATGATGAGTTTCTAACAAAAAAAATAACTACGAGGGGCTACGTTGGATAGAGTAGAATACCATTTCTATGACACTAAATAATTGGCCCACCTATCTAGCCTCTTTTCATTCAAAGATAGGAGCTCAAGAGATGCTCATTAGAGATTTATCAACCAAACATACATTAGATATTATAGCTCAACAAACCATTCGAGACTCAACTAGAACAAGAAGGAAAACCTACTTATAGCTCCTACAACAATATTGGTAATGGTTTCACGAAGGAAATAAGTGTCAACAAGAATAATCAAACGCATCCCGAATTCTTTGCGATAGATTCTTCAACAAGTTATAAGAATTAGAACCAAACCTTTTTAGCCATCGGATAACGAGATGACTCATCTATAGAAGATAATGTACCACATATGAATGACCTTATATATTATAGTGTGAAGACGAGTCATAGTCTTAGAATGGTCAATATGCGATGAGCACTTGTATATGCTTACTCCATTTATTTATCGAGACTACTTTCCCGAGTTTCGGTTCACCTTCGAGCTCGTTGCAGCTACCACATCCCCAATGGCATACCCATAATTTTTATGCACCTATTGTTTCAACGATTGTTGCTACTTCAGAAAAACATTATCGAGAAGAAGAATTTGACCAAGTAATCAATTAGTCGGCTCAACTTGGCACCTAGAGAACACGAATGCAAAAATAGCTAGGAATATGGCACAAATATAGTAGTTATCTTACCTTGAATTTTTTCTATATTTCTTGTTTATTTTTGTCTACTAAATATGTAAAAAGTATTTTGTGTTTTTTAATTTTGTTTTGCACCAACTCTCCCCTTCTTTGAGATGAAGATAGATTTGAGGGTGGGGGAGATGTTGGAGGAGCTATTAGACTTGACCAACTAGTTGGATAGAAGAGGATATCGACTTTGTTGACTAGATCAAGTCACTAGACCACATTGTAATGTAATATTAAGCGATGGTAGTTAAACACCATTATTAGTTAGATAGTTAGACATGCATAACCATTCCACTAGTCTATATATATCCATATTTATAGAAATGTAATTTCCATCTTTGACACATAATAAGAATATATTTGTGTTTGACTTGGATCTCTCTCCATTAATATTTTCTCGTATCATTATATGCTTACTATATAATTACTTGTAGTATATCTGGTAACCATGTTCAATATTCACTAGATTACAGAAACATTGCAATTCGATTTGAGGCATCATCCCAAAACAAAGATAAGTATTCATTAGGGTATATCATACTCTAAATTGTTTGCTGCATTCCCTAAACAAGTCATCACATTAATGATCTTCCTTCATGAAAGTTTCACTACATAGATGCCGGTTTAAGTGCCCCATTGATCCATGACTCACCTAGGCAGTACATGCTTGCTTTTTAGAATCTAATCCCATGCAAGGATGCATTGTAGAGGATCTAGGCCCATACTTTAGAGTGCATTGGTTAATTTGCGGGAGTGGATTTTTCATTGGATTCCGGGAATATTCCTACTTAGTGACTTCTAGAAGTTGTTCTAGCTTTCACCTCCATCTAATAGCCTTGAATTTGGAACCCATGAAGTCATTAAACCTCTTTTTCACTCATATTCCCATGAACAAGGAAATCTCTTCATCCATTTTTTAGGGAAATCCATTCAAAGATTCATTTATGTCAAACTACCTTCATCTACATATAAATAGAGCAAGCGAGCATAAATACGAGGAGAAAGAATTTGTGTTAAGTAGAGTTATGTTGGTGAGATATCGAGATCTTGAAGGTATTGTGCATTGTACTATGATGCGGGTGGATGTGATGAGGATGGGGCTCAATTTTGGATGAGTGAAAACAAATCGATCAACCGGTTGTACTCTTCCTTCTACTTCACATAATAAAGACATTTGTTCCTTTCCTAATGCACGTTTCAATGATTTTATATGTGTATTAATGAGTTTAATTGATTCAATTTTTTTGATTTGAATAGATCGTATTGCCTTTTATGTTGTTTTTTGTCTTCGTTTACCATGGTAGGTATCAATAAAGTGAGTTAAGTTGGATTGGGAGTGACTAAGCGATGGAGGGAGGCGAGTGAAAGAGAACATATTACAAGTAGGTTTCTCTCCCTTTATCTATTCATTTTAAGGAAAAGGTCATATATCTTTCATTATGTTGTTCTAAGTGTAACACCCACTTAGGGAAAACATACTTATCCATAGGTTTGTATTTTCATAAAACAAATTAGTGACCATCACAGGAACGAGAAGGATCGTACACAGTGGTTTTGTCCTTGTCCATCAACATCTAGTATACTTTACCTCATTATTTTTCGGTCATTTGAATGTGTTTTAGCAGAAATCTTTGTGATTTCTTGCTTTTCAAAGAGTCCTCTTGCACCAACGCACTGGTCTTGACACGGTGCTCTACATATGTCTTTGGCTTAGGGACGAGTGCTCTACAACTTCCGCGTATCCCACTCGGGGGTGTGTTGCCTATGTGACCAACCAATCTGCTCATTTTCCTTTTGCCAACTCATTCGGTGTTTTGTGCTGAATTTTTGAGTGACTAAATACCTCTAGAGACCAGTTTTCCTTTACTCTTCTTGCCTCCAATTTGGATTTGTTTAATCGGCGTTTCTTTGTGTTTTCTTTATCATTTTTTAATAGTTCCAAGTTAAATTTTACATTTAATCAATTCAATATTTTCGAAAGAGGAATTATCATTTCATTCTTCGTTTCTCTTGAAAGTTTTTAGTGATTGTTTGTGCATTAGTTTCCTTTTCGTTCATCTAAACTTAAAAGGGAAAGCTGAGAAAAAAAAACATGCATTTGCATTTAGGGATTGTGAGTGCTACTTGAGGAATAGTTTGGGGAAAATTTGCATTTAGATGTGCTCATTGGTGATTGAAAATAATATGATTGCTCTCTCCACCTTTAAGCTATTTTTTCATTGTAAAAATCCATTCGAGACGAATACTTATCATTATAATTTCATTCTAGGAATGTTACGTACATCTCGCGGTGAGCTTGAAAGACAGCGTGTCAAGATCAACTTGAAATTTATATGAATTTATCTAAGGAAGCATTGTAACGTTAATGATAACACTTATAGGTCTAGGTTAGAAGACATGTTTCGAGCGTCGTGAAACATAATAGCTGTCATTAATTGTGCGATACATTCCAAGTGTTGAGTACCTCCTTCCATGTACGTAAGTATGTCGGAGCTTGTCCACGTACTTTGGGTATATCGGGTGGTGTTCTAGCATGAAAAGTATAAGGGGATGATCTCACCATGCGGTTTCGCATTAGACAACGCTAATATGGATTGGGCCTCCACGTACCTTCACGTATATTTGGGAGGAAAACTTTGGGTTGCTTACCATCCATAGGTAAGCGAGTCAATCGCATTGTGCACATGATACCCCACTCAACACAACATTCGGAGATTATGCACGTATAATAAGTCCTTGGTTTTGCGAAACGTTAATATTGCGGTTCACCGGTTGCTTGGTAAAGATTTTGCCTAGTATCACCCTCCTTTTGTTTATTTGTTTTTGTATAAAATCAATTAGAAATCGTGAAAGAAAGTCAACCCCTTCCCCATTGTTTGCGTAGGACAACGAATAAACCTCTGTTACCACCGAAGCTGTAAAAGACGAAGGCGTGCTCTCCCTACCAATTTTGGTACCTGGAACTCTTGGTGCTACATCATATGATATAACGAGAGACATCAATCCTTTGATGCGAGTCTCGAGTCATTTCGGCCCCGATCCGGTTTATGCACTCTTGTCGAGACGAAAATGTCAGAGTTACCCAAGGACAACACCGAAATCAATCAGTCGAAATAGTGAATCTTGAACAAGGCTTGATCAATTGGAGATTTTGAAGTCGAACAACAAGAAGTTGTTTCGGTGCAAATATCGATCCCCAAACATCCCTAACTTAGTCGTCTTCCTTTTACAACATAGTTTACCACTTGAAATTGATCTCGGGCACGACGGTGAAGTGCTTCCATACGGTTTGATTTCGATGGGGACGAAATTTAGGAAGAGACAACCCTTTAGAGCTCCCACTCATTTTGGGTGGGGGCTTCATTTATATCAGTATTTTCCTCGTTTGACCTACTCTTGCTTCTATTGATCCTTTTGACTCTCAAGTTCTAGTAAATTCATTAGAGTATTTATTGGGTTATTTAACCATGATAGAGATAACATCTGAGACTATACCATACGGTATGGTTTGTGGCATCATTCTTATCACTTTGTATTTGATGATTGAGCATTTTGAGGAACATCTTTATGGTGATATCATCCCACTAAGGTTACCAAGCTTTAAATGGAACCTACTATGGTGTCTCTCTATTCCATGGACTTTACCCATGTCATAGTTTGGAATTATATTTGGTTCATCTATTACAAGTCTTGGATGGATTGACCCTTAATATTAGGATGGATATCTAATTACCGTCCATCTTATCTAGTATATCTTGGATACCTATTATATGAAAGTCCATATGTACAATATCCTATACTCCATATGTTGGGGGGCCATAAATGTTCGGTTCTTAGCGTGCTACTGTCTTATTTTGAGTCCATCATGTCTTTTGGAAGCAGCTTGTTTTCCAATGGAAGCCTATTTTTACGTTAGGTTGTAAATGATTGTGTATCAATATCAACCCAGTTCAACTTTGTCGCCTTGTCTGTACTACTATGCCTATCATTTCTTCTATGTTTGTTGGTCAGTCACAAAAAAGCATGTCCTTCCACCCCTAACCCTCAAGTTTCGGGTCTACGGACTTAGTCTTCCCGGAGCTACTATTCAAAAACCATATGCTGTCGATTTCGCAACCGCGAGCCTAGTTTACCTTTGTCACGAGTACATGGCCCAAAATCTATTCTGGCCCAAGGTCCGAATTATCCTAGAGGGAAACCATTTTATCGAGGTCTTGACGTAGCAACCATTCCCATAGTATCGGAGACATCCGGGACACAGTCGGCAAACCTACCCCTATCTAAGTTACCAAAAACATAATCCATTTTGTTGGTAATCAAAAATACACTCGGACGATTCCCATCTTATCCTGGTTAGCTCAACCGGAAATTAATCAACGAGTTTCCATTTTTTGTAACATTAGAATTCTTAGGATTTAAATGTTACCAATGATCTAATTCATTATTACCTTGGTGGCAGGTGATTAGACACCAATTAC
Source organism: Pinus albicaulis (assembly GCA_034641835.2). Classification (NCBI taxonomy): domain Eukaryota; kingdom Viridiplantae; phylum Streptophyta; class Pinopsida; order Pinales; family Pinaceae; genus Pinus; species Pinus albicaulis. Next base: position 1,627,000,452 of record CM076578.1, read on the forward strand.
CCTCAAACATTCCAAAATTAGATGGAAATTCTAGAGAATACCCCTTTACACATATTAATACTTGAATTATCATTTATGGTGTTCATCAAACTCCTTAAATGATAATTTTGTTGGGTGCGTCTTTTCCAACGAATGCTTGCGGATCCAGCGTAGCGAGTGGTACATTGAATTACCACGAGCTTTGTTTGAAAACTTCACGGCTTTTGCCACTAATTTTTAAACCCACTTTTTTAGTTACCCATCGGATATGAAACTAGAGCCGGAACTTTTGACCAACTTTCGACAAACCCTTGCTACCCAGATATCGAATAATATACATGAGTGGCATCATCATCGTCGAATGGTTAAAACATTTGTTCCCGATCGGATTTTGGTTGGGTGGTTTATTAAGTCCCTTGTTGCCATCTATCACGAGGATGTGGCCAAAAGCAGTGTTTTCCTTTGAGAAAAGTCATTGTGCCGTGCCTAGTATCTAGATTTGATTTACACTCGATTTGTCACGCTTGTGTGTGTGTGTGTGTGTTTGGAGCATGAATGTACCAAATCACACATGCTTAGAAGGAGTGTTTTTCCCTCTTAAGTTCTTGGTCATAGGAAGAAAATAAGGAGTCAAGCAAGTTAGGGAGCATTCTAATACATAAACATACTAAATAGTGAAATAACGCCATATTCAAACACAAAAACCGAACTAGAACAAATAATACAAAAGCTCTAAATAGAGTCAAACAAATTCAATAATCAAACGGTGGTGCTTATGTCCCCTCTTATTGAATGTGGTAGGAATGAAGGATGAAAATTTTACCCACTTGCTAAGGGCCCTTAGAACTAGGAAGTTATAAGTATCGATGCAAGGATGTGCTACTTCCAAGCTACCTTGGTGCAAAGTATCCCTCTCTCTACTGCGAGAATTGGGCTTGGAGTTGTTGGATGGCCGACAAGCTGAGTCCCCTCTATCACCCTTTCTGGATCACTGCTATTTGGATTGCTTGGGGCAATTATAACCAAGATAACGATGTGTTCTCATTTTCATCTCTTGACCTTTTATAGGGAATTCGGACTCTCCTTCCCTCTCTAGGTACATTGATGGTTGGTGACCCAAGAGGGAGGGTGATTCGTGTGTGCTCCCTTGAGGTCATAAGGAGGGCTTGGCGGCTATCCTTGGGTGGCCTCAAGTGTGGTATCAATGTCTGGAGTGTGCCTTGTGGTCTGAAGAGGGTACCACCCTCTCGGGGCTTGCGCAAATTTTGAGGGAAAGCCACGCAAAGGCACACTTATTGAAGAAAAGTACGTGTAAAGGCACATTTCTTGGTTCCTTCGGTGCACAATTTGATTTTCCTCTTAGACCTTAGAGATTTTTAAATACTTTAGATTCTAATTTTTCTTAGCCACATGGGAATTCTTAATTTTAATAATGTCATCTTTGCTTGTACGATTTTCCGGTGTCACCCCGTAATGTGTGAGGTCTAGGAAGAATTGTATAAATGAAATACATTATAGTTTCTTTTTTGTGTCTTATGTGTTAGGGTCACATAATAATAGGAATCATAATTTTATTTGTTTATTTCTTACATTTATTGTTGAAAATAATATTCCATGACTATCATTTATTTTTAGAAAGGAAAGGAGTCCCTAGGTGACACGGAGGTCAAATAGCCCATCTACCACTTGGTTCGGTCAAAGAGGAGAATTTTTCTTTATAAAGTGCGATGGAAAACCAAATGTCAACGCCTTCATATCTTTCATTTACCCTCTCCATTATCTTTCATTTTGCCTTTCGACACTCCCCACGATGCAATCCCATTTAGCCCTTAATCCCCTCATTCTCATCCTTTTCCCTTCCTAAACCCCTTTCCTAGCAAAAATCCCCATTCCCATTACTAATATCCTTTCCTTGCACTCATTCCCCATTTTTCATTAAAAACGATGTAAAACCCACTTTTACATTGTTTTTAAATAAATTAACCTATCGGGACCCACTTTTAATAAATCTGTTTGTTAAAAAACTTGGGCCACTTTATATTTAAAAAAAACCTCGCTACAAACCCCTTACCCCTCCACTTAAAGATATCCGGGCCTTATACATTACTACACACTTAAAATATTTAACCCCACGTTAAATAAAACCCCCTCACTACATTTATCCCTTTGGGCCGAAAACTTTTGTTAAACACCTTACGTTATTTAAACCACGACCCCACCCTCGTCGACCCGAACTCTATCCACGGAACCACCATTCGATCTCCATCCCCACCGTCCAACGGCCCACGCTCGTTCAGAGCCTCCAACCATCTAGATGTTTAAAACCGCCGGAGGGTTGCGAAATAAGCGGTTTGCAACCTCCCCGAGTCTTGCACGCATCATCCCCACTCTCTATCGCATCCCTCCAACCAAAACCACAAACCATCCTTGCAGGTGCGATAAATTGTAAACCACCTCTCCATTAGAGCGCAGTCCCCACCTCATACCATCCTCAAAACTTTGACGTATACGAGTCTCCCCATATGATCGAACGACCTACATGCCTTTTCATTCCTAGCCTATTTGCCTCCTTTTGCAAAGACTTACATGTTATGGATTCAAATGGTTTTCCACAAAAAAAGTTATGAAGCGGAGAAGAATAGAAAAAGAAGTTGGAAAGGAGTGGTCGGATCTCTGGAACAAAAAGGGATAGAAAACATAGTTAAAGGACATAGAAAAAATAAAAACGAGGATAAGAAGGAAGTGAAAGGTAAAAGATTCAACGTGACGGTGAGAGTAAAAGGCGAGTAATAAAGTAAGGTAAAGAAATTTACGGTGACAACAAGGCGGATAAATTCGAGGTTAAAGCTAAAGGACGAGTTAAGGCAAAGGCGATAAAGAGATATACGGATAACGACGGTTAAAGGTTTAAAGACAAATCGAGAGGACAAATCAACAAGGAAGAAAAATCCAAATGTAGCCCACCTACAACTTAATTTTATTTAACAAAAGCTACCACGATTGATATTACGAGTCGAAGTCTTTGGCATAAATTTAGGAGTTATTATAAAATTTAAATATTGACTGATTAGTCAAAGGTATTTTAAGGTTAGCTCGGCGATTAAGTTGAAAGTTAATACTACAACAAGTTTGTTAGAGATATTTTTGGCTTGGGCCTTGCATGGTCTCAATGTCAACATTTAATTTACTCTATAATCATCTGATTGTCACCCTAGATTAGGGGAAACCTCCTCCATTGCGATTCTAAATACTCCATGTATTTTCATTATCGATTTTTGGTTGTTGGGTTGGACTTTGTTTAGACTGCGAGTTGCAAAGATCATTGTAGTGGAGCATTTGTAATACATTTTGAAATTTGGACATTAGTAATACCAAGCACTTTCATAGGATCCTTGAGCTATATTAATGGTGATGTTATCCCTTTATTGTTAATGTTTCCTTTTGTTTTTTTCATAATGCACATCAGATTTATCTGATAGCAAAAAAAAAAATCTTAGATTAAGATATCTTGCATGAGAACCTTAATTATGTTTGTTACTCTTATCTAAAGTAACACCTGCAAATTTTAAGCCGAAGAATTCTTATTTGCTCTTTAGTTTTACACACCATTATCTTAAGGTTTTTCTTTTGATTTAACTAAATAATTCTTAACTACTCTTTGAGTTTCTCTGAAACTTTATCTTGAGTTTTTCTTGTGAAGTTGAGTTAAATAATTCTTAATTGCTACCTCCTTCATTATATTCAATGTTTTCCTCTAAGAAACCTGAATGCGAATTCAAAGGAAGCCCATCTGCTCTTCTTTTATGTTGAAGTATAGTTAAATAATTCTTAATTTCTCTTTAGCTTTATTTAACTCACTATCATCTCATATTCATGTTACCATATAGATCCATTTGATATAGTTAGCGCCTATGAAAACCCTTGAAATTTTTTACAATTTAACCCTTCTATGACTCCATAGCCCAATGGATCAAGCTTCACAAAATATATCTATCCAACCAAACAAACAACGCCAATCTCTATAACTAGCATAAAATCAGAAAATATAATCATAAAGCTAAATCGAGTTAATCATAAATACGAAGAGAGTCCTCTCTAAGCCCGGGAAGGCTAGATGCTTTGGACTCCAAAGTGTTTTGATGTGGTTCTTTATAAGAGCTTATTCTTTCCAATCTTACAAATTACGAAGAGCTAACCTTTTGTGAGGAGAGAGAGAGAGGGACCTCCATGTAGTACGAGGTTGGAGACACCACACTTACCAAGGTTGTTCACACATGGTGAGCGACAAATCCCTATGGTAACCATAGCAAATGGTATAATACAATATATAGAAATTTTTATCACAATTGAGCATGTTCCATGCTCGTGATGCTTTAGCTAGCTAAACAAATCTATTTGACGGATACAAATTAAATACATGTCTAAAAATAGTGACTGATCATGATGGTTATTATTAAATAAATTCTTTGACGCCCTCAAAGAGCGTTTTGCTTCCAACAATATGTGGAATGTGGTACCCATATTTATGTGCTTGGTATAGCATATAATTGCGCATTGCACACATAGGTGTATGGATGGGACCTTCTCAAATTGTAAGAAATTCTTTGAAAGAGGCCGCATAAGGGACGGGTCTTGACGAACTTGGTAGTCTTGATAGTTTGTAAGGTATGATACCATCTTAACATGAAAGGCAGTGTTGTAGTCGAATGCAAAGAATATCAATGACATTTGTGGGCAATGATGTCTCCCATAGTGTCATCCAAGGATGTCTCTAATGTGGAGAGGGTGATCCAAGGTATCGCTTCCTTTTTGGAAAATAGGTATTGATGTCAAAAAAAGGAAGCCTCGATCGAACGAGAGAGTCAACGTACTAGGGATCAAAATCATGGATAGATGGGTTTAACATAAGCATGATGTGAGAATTGTTGAAAAGCGATGATGGGGGTTAGTGGCCCAAGTTTAGAGTATAAAAACCGGCAACGCTTGATCATAACTATTTTTAATGGGGAAATGCACAAAATTCATTAGGAAGTCCCGAAGTGGGTATATGTGCCCATGAATGTCATGGTAGCTTATGCGTGAGGGGTGTGATGTTTTCAGGCCAAGGGTGACGGGGGCCACTACCATGGGAGAAAAAATGAATGGGTGGGTGGGGGACATGATTATATAGTTTGTGGTCTTTACACACTTACCAAAATAATAAAATAATGGGGTTTGGTTTGTCTCGAAACATAGGAAGCGGGTGCCCCAAAACATGAAAGTGTTAGCTCACTGATTATGTGAGGAAGGTGTTTTTCTTTGAGGTGGGGCCCCATTTGGTTGGTCTCGTGTGTGAGGTTGATAGACGAGATGGAAAATGTTGCAGATGGGATATGATGATGGAGGTATGGTAGGCCAAATGTGAGCACGGTGGTACCGCTTTAGATCTACTTGCAAAGCACGGTAGGTACGGGAAGGGGTTTTATTTTGATATGGTAAAACTTGACATGATGCATGGCGAGGGTAGATAGGTATGGTGCTTACGAACTAAAGTGGCATGGCCATGACGTCACTATTTTTTGTGATATATAGTCTACTTTGGGTGATGGGCGCCATGTGGGTGAGGATCTACGAGCCTACGAAGGTCTTTATCATGTACAAAAGTGGGTTGATGATCAACATGGTTGGGTGTTTGGAACCTATATGGGTAATTTTGATGGAAAGTAATGTCGGGATATGCGAGTTTTAAGGACTCTATCATGATGAGAGTAGATGATACTTTCTCTAGAACTTTTGGTGGATGGAGTGATGGATGGTTTGCATGATACTGAAAAAAATACCCCAATTGAAAGCATCTTATTTATTCAAATATCATCAAACGACATGTGCTAAAAGAATGAGGAGAGGGCATACCTATCGACCTTGAAAATTTATTTTTTCGGAGGTGTGAATGTGTAGTACCTCCAGATTGGGCGTTTACTATCAGTGCGATCACAATGTTACAAATTCTGCTTTGCCTAGGTGACCATGGGCTAAATCCTTGATCAAGCTAGTTTTGCGGTAATCGCTTGTGGCAGTGGTGGCGAAGAGGATGAGGAAACGGTTCCCCGATTCTGGTAGGTGTATGGTGGCTTCGGGGGAAGAGGGTCATCATTTGTCTTTCTGGTGATTTCTCTTCCCCTTGAAGGTATAATATGGCCCAAGGTTTATCTCGAATAGTGGGTGGAGGGATGCTCTTGATAGGATTGCTCGATGGTGTGTAATTGCGTCCCTATATGGTGGGATCTCACGGGAAATGTTGGGTAAAGTTTCCATAATTGCTATAGATAGCACATGCATGATTTTTTTATGCAATGGTTGCCTTGAATTTTGGTGGCGGAGTTCCTCTTTACGGGAACTTGTTGCCAGTAATGCGAAGAGCTAAGGTGGTTTAATTCGTCCAACTCTAGGAAGATGTGGGTAGGGTGGCCTACTACATCAAATATGGTGCAACGTGGTGATTCAGGTGGTGTGGTGGGATTATCCACCTTCTTTCCTCTTCTATTTGTTTTCTTGGTCATAACCATCGGCTTTGCGATGGGAATTTCCTTCGCGGGTATGTTTGTGACGAGTCTTACGCACGGGGTGGGGCTCCTCGGGATTGCGGGGGATTAACCCTATAGAGGTGATGTACGGCTCTAGTCCTACAGCCCAGGTGGGATGAGGTACCAAGTTGGTGTGCAAATGATAAGTTTGGTGGATACCGTGGCCATGACTTTGTTGCGACAAAAATAGGCGGGAAGAGGAAAGGAGTTTGGGAGGCGGTGTAGGCTAGAGGCTACGTAGTAGAGACTCGGTGTCATTGCACTCATCTTCATGTCTTGACTAGCTTCAATTCTTGATGAGGACATCATGAACATAGGGGCCCTTGTGGCATCGGAGTGATCACTTAGGTATGACGGGGGGATCTCCTAGGAATGACTGGGAGCGGATGGCGAGTTTGAAGGCGGCCGGGGCCATATTCCTGGTACTCTTTAAGCATCTCGATAGACATGTCTACATAGGGTAGAATGACATCGTTATTTTTTTAGGGAGCCGCTTTTCTTGTGTGTCAATTGGTTGATAGTAACGATGTGGTCCTCATGGGGGAACATCATAGTTCGGAAGAAAAGTCTTATGGGCGACATGGCGTACATATAACTCCATCCCGAAATTATATTATAATCTAGGCGAGCATCCAAGAATTATATGTCTATAAGGGTAGTCTTGCCGGCTAAACGGACTAGAACGTTTTGGTAGAGGTGACGAGAGCTGAGGCGTCCATCGTATGCTCTAAGCGTGATGTCCCGATGGCTTTAGTTCGGGGAGACCCCTAAATTCTGCCAAATGTTCTTTGACATGATGCATGTTGATGAAACCTTGTCAATTATACATTAGTGGATGGTGATGTTTTGAGCGATACCGGTATACGAGGTGACGAGTCGAGGGGAAGCCTAGGGGTGGATTTATCTAAATCAAAAGCCATCATGCATGAATCGGCGGGGAGTTGATGGCGCCTAATGAAAGTAAGGCTTTCCTTTTCTTTAGACATGATTGTAATACCTCAAAATATGACATAGCGACGGGAGATTGAGCTAGATCATCCACAGTAAGTTATGGGCTAATTTGGAATGGTTTTCCTACACAGCCTAGTTGGGCCTTAGCCATTTTTGGAAAGGTTTCAATAGGAATATTTGATATGGTCAAAGGTGCTTTGTTGGTGCACTTGTACTAGACCTTGACGAATTGGTGTCTAGTGGGGTATCATAATTTTGGTTCAGGTGTCTGAAATAAATTTATTTTCCGGTCATGTAGATTTACGTGGCTATTTTTTCCGGAAATCGTTGGGAGTTTTTTCTTTGCGTACTGCTTGTCCCTTGATGGGGGAAAGGCACACGCAAACTATTGTCTGCGGGAGGGATCCCCCCTTGTCTACGGATTGCACAAAAACTTCTTCATCTCGGGAGGTTGGGACGAGTGGTGAGCGCCAATGGTCGTACTCACCATAGATCGAACAAGAGTGGTTCGTCGAAGGCTTACCCTCGCATTACTTGCCTTTGAGGTTGCTTCACTCCTGGTTTTGATTTCGGTTGGAGTTGCCTCTACTTTGAGATCGTAGAGAGCGTTAGCGATTGTTGCCCAACATCCCGAGATTTCCTTCGGGATTGTTTTTTTCCTTTTTTTATTAGCCACGTTGGGAGGATAATTTGGATTCTCGATTGTATGATTGGCGCGGTTGGGCTTGGGAGAAGGTTGCACAAAGTTCACTGTGAATTATTCTACATGGGTGAGTTTGTCTTGAGGCCAGACATATTGCGGTCCTTGTCCTTGGTTATAAATGATTAAACGGGGGAGCTCTTTTGTCAGCATGTCTAGTACGTACTAGGTACACGAGGTCGGAGGATAGGGTCCTCCTTGCGATGGTGACACGATGACACCCTACACGTCAAATTTTGCGGAGGCGCGGGATGAATTTGGTAGGCCCAGGTTACGGTATGTTCTAGAAAGTAGGAATCATGCTCCGTAACCCCCGGGGGTATGGAAAGCTCTTGCTTAGGTGATTTTGGAGTCAATGAACCAATTAAACCATGCAGTAAGGTTCGACGTGCTGGAAATTCTTTGTAAGTTTGCGGGCGTGGGGCATTAGAGGCGAGGATATTGTAAATATACCTACGATTGCGTATAAATCAACTCGAGTTGTTGGGCCTTACTAATGGAATCCTCTTCGGATATGGGCTTTTGTTGCACCACATCCTTTGAAATATTTGCGGTGAGAGTTTTGAGAATAGGTATAAAAAAACATGATCGCCGAGTTTGGATTTGCACAAACTGCGATCACCGTAACGCCATTCGTAGAGATGGTCGAGGTTATTGATGACAGGTGTTTGCCTAAAGTGGGCCGGTAATTCCATTCAGAAATCATGGTAGATGGGTGACTAAAAATAGGTAGGGAACACGGTAGTGAGAGCACTAAAGGTTCCATGTGTGGCAGAGGAGCTGCTCCACGGACCATTTTGCGGCTATTCGGTTGGGTGCATTGAAATAGTCATTCGAATCATATCATCAACGATGTTGTTTGACAAACACCATAGGTGGAAAGTCATAACATGATTTCCGAAGTCTTATGATTGCTTCCCTTCAAACTTTGGAATGTCCAAAGGGAGCTTCGTGGGCATGGGGGGTCATGTGGGGTTGCAATGGGGTTGTTTGTCGACTTGGTTAGAAATATGGTAGATTTAACGAAAATGAAAGGCGGCGGGAGTTTGTAGTCATTGCAATTTTTGAAAACACAATGTTTGGTTAGGAATAGGGTTTTTGTGGCGTACCTGGCATTGCATTCCCTGGCTTCCCGAATGGGTAGCACTCCTCGCCGCTAGGGGAGTTGTGGGAGGAGTGGTGTGTGGTGACCTTGTGGGGGTGTTCACTAGTGTGGCATTGGGAAGCCGACTAGGGTTTCCCAGCGTGATGCTCCAATAAGGGATGAATAATAAGGGTGGCAATGTTAAATGTTTTGATGCCTAAAGGGTGAAAAGACACGGAACCCCTCCCGTGTGGGGGGAAGTCAAGAACGTCTAGATCGACGAGGTCCCATTGGAGTTCGTTCTAGCATCGACTAGGTATGGTTTTGGAAGTATTTGAGAGGATATATATTGTAGTAAAAAGAAAAAAATCCTATCACATACATAAAACAAAGAAAATAAAGAATAAATTTTCCTTTTATATTAGTCCTATGTGATCAATTAATAAAAAAGGTAGGTTTTTTGTTGTTTGCATATGATACTCAAATCCTAGAAGACCTAATCATCCTCACATGCTCAAATGTAATTGGGCATTGAGAATATATCTTACGAAGATCTTTGGCACAACATCCGCTTGGCGACGCCGATCCAAGGCGAAAATCAACAAAGGTAAGGGTAGAGGGATCTAGTGTTTCACATCGTCACATAGGGAAGGATGCCATAATTTTGGCCACTAGGCTTAGTCGTCCCATGTAGTATTCGAGTCCACGGGCTTCTTGGTAGTTTAGATACTAGTACGAGAGTATTAGATGTGTCGGTTACTTTGAATATTACTACACACACTGGGATAGCTAAGCCCCTGCGAGATCGGGTCTCTTGCGCTCGGAGTTTTAACTGCAGGTGGGAGGATAGACGGGTTTGAAAGTTCCGTCATGATCAACTTCGATGTAGAATGACTAAGGCTGATTATTGGATGCTTACCTTAATATCCCCAGGCTACTGACAATTTATAAACGAGTTATGCAAACAAATAACACGGATCATCTAAGTAAGAGCGGGAGGCCAATATGGAGACCCTTCTTTAACATTTATAACAAAAAATCAGATGTAAAATGAGGCCCATAAGATGTACGAGAGGAAATGGAAGTCTCTAATGAAGAAAAATCCTCAAAAAGAGGTGCAACAACAATGCAAATGGAAAGAAGCGCGCGAAAACGTTTTTTATTGAAGTGCAACATATGTTGATTGCGGCTTAGATATAAAACAAAAAAATGCATGAAAATTCAGATCTATGACAGATCTATACACTATAAAAGACTCTTCTTCAAAATCCCCTTGGGGTTTTGAAAATCATGAAGCACATGGAGTGATCACGAGAAGGATGCAAGGCTACTTGAATCTGAGAAATATTGAATATTCGAATATTTAGATCTAATTTGATGTATACAACAAGATGATGCTCTTCGGTGGATCTCAAAGGTGAAAGGCGGATCCCCAACACATGAAAATCACTCCTCCAAATGTTATGCCAAAATTCTGCAATATCACCTACGGAAAAACATAGATCTGGAAGTAAAGCGCATAGGGTTTAAGATATGTTGGCCACATGCAGACATCTGAATATGATGCTCAAATGATTCAATGCTACGGTTTCCAATGGAATTTAAGTCTTCCCCCTTTGAAAAGGAGGCAGGTAGAATGGTCTAGATTTAATTAGATCTAGCATCCCGCTAGCTGCGGCTTACAAAGACAACCAAACCCTCAATAGGATACGTATTTGTAGTTGGAAGTAGAAGCTTGGCCTTTGGGGCGATAGTGGACAAGAAATGCAAATCTCTTCCAAGAGGCCTCTCAAGGAAAGAGATGGGATTCCTAAACGAGGGAAATCCTTGTGCTAAAAAACACTATTATCTGCTAAACAACAAGGAGAGATAAATATGTATAAATAGACAATATACCCTAGAAAAATTTAATCACATCAAAAACCTTCTCATCTTTATTTATCCTCTTCCTTTTATAAGGTGAGAGCTTGCAAAACCCTAAACCACCTCAATGAAATAGCTCCTTTCACATGAGCCATCTCCACTCCCAAGCTTGTCTTTGCGCCTCATTGATGGCCACCCTCAAGACAACATTGTAGATTTGGTCAAGGTTGACCCAGTCAAATGTCCGGCCCCTTTCACACCTAAGAGTGCTTGCTTACATATCAAGATTTAACCTTTTTCACATTTGGCATTGATTTATTTCTTCATTTTTAGAGTTTATGATCCTCCCTTTACATTTTAATTCATGAATAGAAAAATAAAAAAAAAAAATTGAATATTCCAATGAGCTTAGGACTAATTAGGAATGTTACGGTCCTCCCTCCCAAATGTTCTTGTCCCAAAGAAACTATAGAAGTCTGAGCGGAAGCCTTAGGAGCTTCATTCCCATATGGAGCTCCAATCTCCAAGATATCATCCATACAAAATGAATCGGCATCAGTTGGTAATTCATAGAAAAACTCCTCCCATGTGAGAGGCACCTCCCAAGTTCTCAAGTTATCCAAATGGCTCACATCCCATAAAAAAACAAGAGGCTCAAATACGGCAATCATTGGATGGTCAATGCTTTCACAAACATATGAAACATAAGTTCCATGGAGAATCTCTCTCCCGAGGACACATCCATTCCTTTCATCCTCACCCAATCATCCCATAAAAAAGTACTAGCACATCATCAAGGTAGGGGACCAAAACAACATGGATACTGACAAATTTTTGTGCATGTGAGTGAGTCATAATCCCACATGTGGAACTAGCAGCTGCATCTCATGTTACATTAGATGAACATGGTAAGTGGTTTCCCCACCACTTACTTGCTGCCCATATCATATCACCATGGTGAAGGCGTGAGATATGTTGGTGCCTTAGGAATGCACCCATTATAGGCCACAAAATCTCCCTTTGTCCACCAAGGGAGTGGCCATGTTCGAGAAATAGTTACATGCCAAAGTTGGCCATGAATTTTAAAGGTACAACACTCCTCCTTGGAGTCATGGCTTGCATATACATGGTACAATAACACATAAAGTCGAAGAAAATAAAACATGATTTACATAAGTATGCTCTTCACCAATAATCCTTCTCAAACAAATGGAGTGGTGCATAGATCTGTCTCCTCTTTCAAAAGTAGAAAGATAAGGTTGAATTAACACTCTCCTTAGAGTTGTATTTGTTGCTCCCCTCTCACAAAGAATTGCATGCATCTTTGAAAATGCTGATATATTTCTCCTTCAAAGCCCTCCTAATAGTAAGCTCCTCAAGATGATGTTGTTGAGCTTCATGGAATATTCCCCAGGTGACACATAACTCTTCATAGGCCCTTTGTAGCCCAACTTCTCCTTAATCTTGGAGGCTCTAGACAAGAAGATCTACCATGATCATAGAAAAATCCATCTTGGATTGAATAAACATCATCATGTATTAATTTATCAAGAATCATGCATGTGTGAAGATCCTTGGAGTATTCCACCAACGGTTAGAGTTTCAATATGGATATAATCTGCCCAACAATGTGTTGTTGATAATGTGTCAATGGAAATGTACGCCGCATTTCTGCTCTTCTCCTTGGCATATCTCATGCAAAGGTGTATGTTGGAAAGGCCATGCCTCCCATTTGTCTCCTCCTTGACATCTCCCATGCCAAGGTGTAATATGGGTTGCTATTCCTTCCTTGCTTCCCTGCTTACCGCATATGCACATGCTCAACAAAAAATGGAAGTTCTTGGAAGTTAGTCTCACATGGAAGGCTATCATCTATACAAAATATCCTTGGCCTTGCCAAATTATGCATGTGTGACCACCATCTCCTATCATGTATGGAAGCTTGCTCTCAAATGAAATTATCTTACGATTCTTCACGGCTAAGGATTGCCTTCCTTGCTCATGATGGTGTCATTCTTATTTCTTGCGAGAATATTTTCTCGGTGCGATATGAGATGAGAGAATGGATAATGGTGATAAGGAAAAATATTTCCCCTCTCCTTGAGCTTCCCCAATACTCTCGGCGCGCTAGTATGGTCTTCTAATGCTCCCTTCCTTCTTGGATCTATGAAAGGGAGCATTAGTGCATGAAACATATTTCACCAAATTTGAATCGGGTGGTCTCTCGGGTGGTTTACCACAAGATAATAATGTCTCATGGCTCATTTCCATGTGCATAACATATGGGATCATCATATCATTTCTTCCCACTTGCATAAATCCATCTGCGATTTTTGTGTGGAGATCTCATGATAATGGGGGTATCTTAAGGATGCAAGAGTGCTTCTAGTTGGAGAAATTTCCCATATTTTCCATGCTTAATGATGGATCACCTCCTATCATGTGGCGTTGTGATCCTTTCTATTTTCTTCTTCTCCTACCTTCTACAAGATTTCACAGGTCTAGGTGCTTCCTTTAGATATAGTTAACTCATGAACGCCCAACTTCTCCTTGGTGTCAAGAGTCTTGGTCACAAAGGAATGATCTATCATAGTGTGTGTTCCCAAGCCCAGCATACAATTTTGGAACACATTCCTTCATTGTTTTTGTCTCATTGTTTATCATCATAGACACATGCTTTAACTCATTCTCTTCATGTGTAAGATCCTTGGGAGATTATTGCAAAGATCTGAGAGCTCTCCTAGTGGAAGCAAGTGCTTCACCTCCATCTCCTAATAAAAGTAGATCTCCTCCTATTGTCACAACGTTGGAGGATCCTTCTAGCTCTTCATCGTCCTTCTTCTCATCCATGGGGAGTGCCTCATCATTAAGAGATCCTTTCTCTTGATATCCTCTTGAAAAAGGAACCCTCATGTCTTCTTCTTGAGAAAGATATTCTTCTTCAGAAGTGGGTCCTTTGCCCTTGGAAAATCATGTAGCGAATCTTTAACCCCCTCAACGATGTTCTTAAATGGGGTTATCTTCATGGATCCTTCCATCTCATACGAAAGGTTTTGACTTCTTGGGCTTGGGTGGCTCTCCCAAAGAAGTTTCGAATGGCTTAACATCAAATCTTTTCACCTAACCTCCTAGTGAACTTTGCATAAGTAGAGATATTTACATTTTTCAATGAGAAGATTCAAATAACCACCGGACATAAGCCTTACCTTGGAGATCTTGTGCCTGCTACTGCGATGGCTTCTTCTTCTGAAACTTGATGCGCATTTGGAAATAAGTGTCTAGCTTCTTTACCAAGTCTTAGGTGAAAATCTTGGGTGATCCATCAAAGTAGGTAGAAATATCCTACCCAAAGTGTGTTGCATGCACCCTCTTCTTCCCTTGTATATGTTTTGGATCTTCTTCTTTTAAGTTGACAAAAACCTAGGAAGCTTAGATTCTCTTTGAATCTTTTAGATTAAGATTCATATTCTTGGAGATAATCACCAAGAGTCTCCTCTTTTGGTGTCTATCCTTTTGCTTCTTCTCTTGCTAGAAATGTAGGCATGCTACAATGTTGCGAGATTTGATTATGTGGTGAATGCTCACACACACATAATATGAAGAGCTGGGCTTTATTCATGTGCAATTCTTCTTGAGGGATCTTCATGTATTTCCCTCTTCATTCCCCCGATTTCACTTTTCGGATCATGCATAGTTTGGAACAAAAGTTTTTTGAGAACTCTCTCCCTTTCATTCTTCTAGATAAAGGGGTTTACCCTTGTATTCTTTGTCTTCTGTGTAATCAATATTATTCTTGTATTTTATTTTCTTGAAAATACATGGTAACTATAAATAAGCACAAGATATGCCAAGATTATTGCTGCGATACCCTTTGTAATATCCCCAAAAGGGTACGGCAATTTATGAGTTATGCGAAGAAATAATGCGGATCATCTAAGTAAGAGCAAGAGGCCAATATGGATACCCTTATTTAGCATTTATAACAGAAAATCAAATGTACAATGAGTCATATAATATGTATGAAAAATAAAGAAGTCTCTCAATGAAGAAAAATCCTCAAGAGTGCAACAACCATGCAAATGGATAAAACTTCCTTGACAACGTTATTTTTATTAGAGTACATAAAAAATGTTAGTTACAAATTAGATATAGAGCAAAATAATGCATGAAAAGATGAATCCATGACATATATATACACTATAAAGACTCTTATTCAAAATCCCTTGGGGTTTTCGGCAAATCATGAAGCACATGGAGTAGATATGAGATCTAAAGCCGCGGTCTGCACCAAAAATATTAAGATATTTCGAGGAATATTCAGATCTAATCGATGTATACAACAATAGAGTCCTCTTTAGTGGATCTCAAAAGGTGAAGAGAAGATCCCCAACGCATGAAAATCACTCCTCCAAAATGTTATGCCAAAGTCACTGCCAGCATCACTGTAGAAAAACGTAGATGCGGAAGTAAAGCGTAACGTAGGGTTTAAGATATCTTTTGGCCACATGCCAAGATCTGAATCTGATGCTCAATGATCCAATACTCTCTTTCCAATGGGATATAAGTCTTCCCCACGAAAGAGCAGAATGTTCCTGAATACGGAAGTAGCTCTAGCCTCCACTTGCTACAACTTACAAAGACAACCAAACCCTCAACGGGATGCGTATGGTTGGAAGTAGAAGCTTGGCCTTCGACGATAGTGGAAAAGAAATGCAAAGCTCTTCACAGAGGCCTCTCTCAAAGGAAAGAGATGGGATTCTAAATAGGAAATCCTTGTGCTAAAAAAAACTATTCTACGCACAAAAAACAAGGAGAATGAGATATGTATAAACGAGAAAATATACTCTGAAAAATGTAATCACATCAAAAAAATCCTCATTCTGCCATCCCTCTTCCTTTTATAAGTTGAGATCTTGCAAAACCTAAACCACCTCAATGAAATAGCCTAGTTCACATGAGCCATCTCCATCGAGAGCTGTGTTGTGCCTCATTGATGGCCACCCCTCGAAGACAACATTGTAGATTTGGTCGGTTGACCTAGTCAAAATTTCTGGCAGATTTCACACCTAAGGAGTGCTTGCTTACATAGCCAAGATTTAACCTTTTCACATTTGGCATTGATTTATTTTGTTTTAGGAGTTTATGATCCTCCCTTTACATTTTTTATTCATGAATAGAAAATAAACGAAATTGAATATTCAATTAGATTATGACTAATTAGGAATATTACATTACCCCCTTTTCCTAACTTAGACTATAAATTCTCTTGTGGCCTTTATGGTGTAATATTCCAAATACGGGAATAGCACATGAAGCACAACGAAATAACATACGGGATATTGATGTACATAGATAGATTTATAGCCCTTCAGATCACTTATATCGTGAGATCTAGAGTCTAGATCCAAAAATGGAGCAAAAACAAATCAAACTAGGTGGGGTAACGGATCTCCACCACCTAGTCTAGGCAGAAAAACACCCTACAGAGGGGATGCGGTATGCACAACAAAATACTTGAAATAACGCGGTCTTGGAAAGTATGAGAAGGAGGCCATAAAATATCATTAATTTATGAATATAAAAAAACAAATTAAGAATTAAAATGAGCTCTTTCAATACACGGTAGAATACATGAGACAATAGAGCAAGAAATCTTCGAAGAAGTGCAACACATATATAGGCGTAGAAATGGCTCAACGACGTTATTTTAAGGAGCTACGATAGATGAATATTACAACTCGGATCTAGGACAAATCTGTGGACAAAACATCGAGATCCATTTCGGATGCGGAAGCAAATAGTCTTATTTACAAGATCCCCTTGGGGTTTGACCAAATCATGCATAAAGAGTAGATGCGAGTTTTAAGTTGCGGATTTGTGAAATGCTACTTGTAATTTACGAGATATGACTTTAAATTACAATAGACGGATCTAAACGGAACATGGATCAGCAAGCTAATCCATGGTTCACCAAAGTGAAAGGCAAAGCCCGGCACCATAGATCATCGAAAATTGGGATAAAAAAACCACACGAAGAATCTCTTGTAAATAACGTAGTCCCTTAATGAAAACTGTATTTTGTAGCTTGAATAACATAGATGGCAGTGTTGCAGATATAGATACGAAGCACAAACATGAGAGGAACTCTTCCGGGAGGTTAAAAGGCACTCCATGAGAAGAGGCTCCCAAAACAAGTTAGATCTACGCGGATCTAGAATACCACTTGTGCCGGCTTGCAAAAGAAGACAAATATTCACTTGGATGCGCATTGCAATTGGAAACAGATCTTTCCTCAAGCTGATAGTAAATCAAATCGGCAAATATACCTCGAAGAATCCTCAAAGGAAAGGGGTGAAATCTGCATAGGAACTCCAAGTGCTAAGAAGCACATTTCTCCTAAAACGATAGAGAATAGTATTTGTCTAAGAAGACGAATGCTCGAAATATAATCAATCAACAACCTTTATTCTTGCCTTCCCCTTACTTTTATAAGATGAAAGCCTTTTCAAACCCTAAACCGCATGATGAGTTAGCTCCTTTCACATGAGGGCCTCCTTCTAGGCTTCTTGTTGTCCTTCATGAGATACATTGAACCTAGACAACGACGTAGATTTCAGTCAAGGTTGACCGGTCTCACAACTCAAACCCCTTTCACACTGAAGTAATTTATTTACATGGCCCTAATTTATACGTGTTCACATGGGCATTGATTTATTCGGTCTTTTCGGGGAGTTTTACATGTCCTCCTTTATTCATTTATTCATGCAACAAAAAGTAAAACAAAAATGAATATTCCTCTTAGCTTAGGCTAAGTAGGAATATTACATATGAGAGAGTTTAGTGAGTTTGGTCAAGTTAGTTTTGGGTGTCTTTTAATTTACTTATGGTGTGAATGTGTGTGAATAAAGGTGGTAAACGAGATAGTTTGAACGTGTGCATATGCGGCAGTCCTTTTCAAAATCCTATTTAAACTATGTTTGGTTGTTCCTTGCTCAAATTAAAACATGTGCGGATGTGGGCCACTTCCAATTTTTCCTAGTTAATATAAATGATCAAATATAGGGATATGGTGAGTTATCAATAGAGAGTGTTCATATGCTTTCCTAGGATCTGAGAGTGCAATAGCGGTGCTATATACGGACAATTTGATCCACAGTCCCGAATCCTAGTGTAAGAGAGATTGAACTAAAATAATGAATTTTACACTAAAAGAATGAAAAATATTTAGCTAAGCATGCGTGGAAATTGGGCCACTTAATTTGGCTAATTATCTAGGTGTTTTTTTACGGTGCCTAAATTTTAAAACATAAATCCTTGAGAATGCAAGTTAATTTGCTTCTACTTAAACTATGTGTTATCTTTGTGAAAATCAACTTGAAATAAAACGAATACCTATACTACTAAAACACATCTAAAAGTGAGATTTAACAAGTTGCGGTACACTTCAACCGGTGCTAGCATATTTATTGTAAGGCTTCAGCCACTTTACAAGCAGAAATAAAGGGAAGCAGTAGAAAAATACTACTTTTGGTTCTTTGTAGCATGAGATAAGGCAGTGTGAAGGTTGCGCACATGTCACCTTCGAATGTGCACGGTGAGTGCGTCGCCAAAAATCCGCGCAATTTTCTGCAAAGTGATTTTTTGGGAGCTCTTCAGCTTCAACCTTTGTCATGAGGGTGAATCGGGCGGTGAAGGAGAGAAAGGGGAGTAGTTCAAGCCCAACTCCACAACAAAGAAATAGGTCTCTTGCAAAAAGGCACAACCATATAAACTTGGAATTAAACGTTAGTTGATGCAGTAGTAGCTGCAATTTAACATATACTTGTGGAATTGTGGTTATACACGGCGGATTATAAAATTGATTATTAACATACATACACTAGCGATCAAACATCGCTTCACTTTATAACGGACTCACATATAACTCAAATCACTTGCATACATGCGAACGGGGTTCGAGGTCCCACCACCTGTGTAGACTAATCACGGTATTGTCACGTTTGGAGAAAAATTACCAATGACATACTTAGGTGAAATTATCCTTGGCCCAGGTGCGAAGTCGTCTTTATGATCTCCACCATAGACCTTCACGAGATCTAGCAGCCTTCGTCTCATACTTAGAATCACTTTCCCACAAATTTAAGGCTATCTTGAATTCAGAGTTAAACTTTAAAACATGTGATGTGTGCTCATGCGTTGTGCCAACACACAGCCTTCCCCTCACCACATCACACATTGAAACCTTGCGCATCACGTTGCGGACAAATTACCTTGCGAACTCTTTAACGATATCCTCTATAATTTGGGAAGTGCACTATTATAGCAAAACCAACGCGTGGCTCCCTCTCGTCACATCACATCACTCTCATTCTTACTCTGTCCGCATCGCAATTTTATCTTGTTTAACTTGCGAAATCTCTTAACTCGTAAATACTTCAATTAGATGTGAAATTGTGCCTTGCCAAAATGCATCTGTGCTTGCTTCCTCAACTCACCTAAACCATTCATCTCTTGTCTTCGGATTTGCGATTTAATCACAACTTTCCATTCACCTTCTCATGGCTACCTTCGCCTCTTTTTCAAACACTAATCTCTGTCATCAATCCTTAAACCCACGAAGATACGCGATTCAATCCTCGACGTCGATTCCTATCGCGGAATTCTTGAGTATTCTATTATTTATTCGATCTTTCCTCTTCATTCATCGGCTACTCTGCATCTTGATTCCTCCGGGCTAATCCTTCGTTATCCCTCCTAAGATTTGTGCGGTCTACAAACACACGAGATTCCCTACTTAGCTAGTTCTTCTTCTCGTCATCCCTTAGTCTACTGCCATAGTTTTGTCTAGACGAAGTTCACGAAACTTCGTCTTCTAACTTCACTCCGGTTGTCTATTCATTAATAGAAAAAACGCACATATAATAACACATGAATGCAATGCTTGATTTCAACGAAATAAAAAAACCGAGTTAAAGCAAAGAGCCGATAAAAATTCAAAACACTTGGAATTAATTTAAAAATGAAAATAAACGAACCCAAGCCATGGGATGAGCTGGTTTACATTTATTCCTTCTCTTTGTTAGAAAAATATTTCACACCTATTTCTCTTGTTCTCTCTCTTTTTCTCTATGGAAGGCGAGAACCCCACAATGATGGATTTGGTTTGTTTTATGCCTTTCCCAAAATCCCCATATGGATTTGAGAAATACAATTATTCGGTTTAAAACAATTTATTCAACTAAATGCCTAACTAATCCTAATCTAACTATTATTTTAACCTACATATTACAATGGCTATGTTAGCCAAGATTAACTTTAAACAAAATAATTTAAACTAAAGTCTCAAATTATTAGGACTACTATTCCTCTTCCCAAGCCACAACATATGACCAGCTTGTCACATTGTTGGCTCTACCTTAATATCTGCATCGGACTCCCAAGGTAAAAGAATTCATGAGCTCTGGTCATGTGCCTTCAAGGCAGATCTTCTAGGATCCCAAACTCTGTTCTTTTGTTGTCCATAAGTACATTGTCTTCCTCATTCTTAATACAATCTTCTAGGCTTCCATACTTTGTCTTTGTAGTGCTCTTCTTCTACCTACTCTGCTTATTTACAGTCCTCTGTTGTGAGGTCCCTATATTACTAGTATAGTCCCATATTGTTGTTAGTGTAAACCCCTTATTGTTATTTTTGTACCACAACACATTTTGTTTATTATTGTACCTTTACATTTTTATTGTTAGGTTAGCTAGGATTATATTGTGGCCCCATGGACTCCTATATATAGAAAGGAGCTATTGTTATTTGTATCATACAAAAATTGTTCATTTATGTAATGTATTGAGTTACCCCCTCCAAGTGGCTTATTTCTAAAGGCATTGATCTCTCTTTTCTTCTATTTTTGGAGTTGGTTTCATAACATTTGGTATCGGAGCTTTGGATTTTGGTTTGTTTTCTCCAAACGGAGTTAGCGTGGTACTTTAGCTATAAATTTTTATATACAAAGTTTTAGAAGCTAAAATTTTTACGAAGCGAAAAACTGAAAATGCGAGAACATCGTGTAAAAAATTTCATTTGTTAGTTCACAATATTTTCGGAGATATGATACTGTGGAAGTTAGGGTTTTGTCGGGCTCTGAATTTAACCGGCGGGTCATCGCCAAATTTGCATTATAAATTTTGTTTCTAAGAAGTTCCATAAGCTAAAATATTTACACGAGCCAAAATACGGAGGAACTTCTTGCGAAAAAATTCGGTTACGGTTTTACTTATTTTCGGATATATGATCTATGGAAATTAGGGTTTTTTAGGCTCCAATTTCTCAAAAGAGGTAGCCATGGAAATATCATCATAACTCTCTCTACGAGCGTCGGATTGGAATTACGTAAAAAGTGGCCATAAGTACATGAACACGGTTTCTTGTATATCAAGTTCACGGCGAAGGAGAAACGGTGACACGTGGCACATTGTACAAGTTCACTTTCTTGGGACAGTCCATAATTAGGCCATTGTGGGAGATTGGGCCGTAACTTTTCCTTGAAGATTCCATTAAATCAGGCTTGTGGCATAGAAATAAGATTAGAGGGCTACTACGGGGCTAAATTTTAGATATTTCGTCAGAAATCATAGAATAATTCGGTTTTCAATATCGAGCTCCTCAAAATCAAGAAAAGGTGTGTATTTTTTTTTGGTGCATAAGTTTTGGTGAAAAATCGGTTTGAAGTGATTCCAAGGGCATATTGAAGCATGAATATCAGGTATTGGGTTTAAAATTCCACCTAAAAATAATTCAACACCCATTAATACTTAAAAAGGCTCTACTATGACTCATGAAGAGGAAGAAGCGCAACATGACATATCAAAATTACAAGAGCAAGTGCACCAAATTTTGCTTTCTTGCAAGGAGCAAAAAAAAAAATGAAATGAAAGTTTTGAAGAAAGGCATGGAAGCTAAGATGGATGGTTTGAAGAAAGGCATGGATGGTTTGAAGAATGGAAAGGATGGCATGGAAGAAAATTTAAGGATGGAAGCTAAGATGGATGACATGGAAATAAGATCGATGATGAAAGACAACATGGAAGACATGAAGAATGATCTAAACGGAGACATGGAAGGTTTGAAGACAAGGTTAATACAATAAATGATTCCTAATGGCGGAAAGATAGTAAGGGGACACTCATGATGAAGGCTGAAAACTCTGAAATAATAATCACTGATTTCATAGAATTCTAATGTTTAGTTGAAGAACCACCATATTCCAAAGATGGATATGAGGAAGTTTGATGGCAAGGATCCCGTAACATGGATACTATAGATGGAGCGATATTTTGATCTCAATAATGTGCAAAACACACAAAAAGGTAGCATTGCAACTTTACATTTAGAACAAAATACATTTGTATGGTATTGATGGCTTTGCTCTAGTAAAAAAATGTCATTTGGTCAATTTTTATGGAGGAAATGATAGCACATTCTTTAGCCAATTGATAAATCTCAAACAAAAGGGTTCGGTGGTGGAGCACATTGAGGACTTCCAAAAATTGAATATAAGGGTAAGCGATATTACGAGAGGAAACGGGATTGATGTCTTCATAGGGACTTTAAAGGATAACATCCAACATGAAGTTCACGTTTGGGAACACGATTAATTGGAAAATGCATTTAGGTTGGCGAGAAAAATTGAATGTAAAATTATGGCAACAAGGAAGCTTCCCACTCACATCTAATAAATATGGAAGTGTTGCTACTCCTAGACTTGCACAACCTACAAGGTTGACACCACAACAATTGGAAGAAAAAAGAGAAAAGGGGATTTGCTACAATTGTGAAAGAAAATACACTAAAGGTCATAAGTGTGCTGAGAAGAAATTATTTTACATATATTGTGAAGAGGAGGAAGAAAATGAACAAGAAACTTCAAAAGAAGAGGATATACACCAGGAACCAACCCTAGAAGAAGAATAAATGAGTCCAACCATATCATGTAATGCATTGGCAGGAATTACCACTCCTCAAACTCTAAGGATAGAAGGACATATTAGGAAGAGAAATTAATAGTGATGATTTGTTCAGGTAGTACCCATAATTTTATTCATTGTAAGGTAGCCAAGGAATTGAATTGTTTCCTATACCCAGCACCAGAATGTCAAGTGATGGTTTCAAATGGAGGAACTATAAATTTCTCTATAAAATGTCATAATAGCAAGATAACCATGGGGGAATATGCATTGAATAGTACAATTCTTTCCATTCCAATGGGAGGTGTTGATTTTGTACTAGCAGTACAATGGTTACAATCTTTGGGGATGGTAGATTTTAATTTTCAAGAATTTTTCAAGAATTTTTTTTCAGAAGGAAAGGAAGTCAAATTACAGGGTATCGCAGGGAAGCCGGGAAAGATAATAAGATCTAATTTCATGACCAGGCTTCTGAAGAAATAGCAACGAGGCATAATTGCATAATTATTCTCACTAGAAGTTCCAACATCAAAATCATCTATTTCTCGAGATCTCCAAAAAGTATTGGACAGTCATTCCAAGGTGTTTGAAACTCCCAAAGGACTCCCACCTATTCATGATCATGATCATGCTATTCATTTGATTCTAGGAAGTGTTCCTCCAAACATCATGACTTATAGATATCCTTATGTCCAAAAGAGCGAAATTGAATGTATGATTGCAGAAATGTTAGAGGTTGGTATAATTAAACCTAGTCAAAGTTCTTTCTCTGCTCAAGTAGTATTGGTGCAAAAGAAGGATGGATCATGGCACATGTGTCCTGATTATAGGAAGCTCAATAATCTCACTATTAAAGATAAATTTCCTATTCCTGTTATTGATGAATTATTGGATGAATTACATGGAGAAATTTATTTTACCAAGTTGGATCTTTGTTCATGATATCATCAAATTAGAAGGAAGACTGAAGATATTCCGAAAACAACATTTAGAATACCTCGATATATTCGAGGTACATTTCAGTTTTGGATTCATTACAGTGCAGGAGCATCTCCCTTGTTGATTGGTTTCACTGATTCTGATTGGGCTGGTGATCTTGATGATCGGAAGTCCACTGCAGGATATGTATTCATTCATGGTTCAGGACCTATTACTTGGTCTTGTAAGAAACAAAGTGCCATCTCCCTTTCTTCAGCAAAAGCAGAGTATCGTGGTGCAATTGAAGCTAGCAAGGAAGCCATGTGGCTTCGTCATATCCTGTCTGAATTTGGTCTTCATCAACAGCATCCAACTACACTTTGGTGTGGTAATCAGAGTGCCATTCAGTTATGTAAAGATCCAGTTCATCATCAGTGTATGAAACACATTTAACTCCACATACACTTCATGAGAAAGCTCATTCATGATCATGTTCTTGAAGTGTAGTATTGTCTGACCAATGATCAAGTAGCTGATATCTTTACGAAGGCTCTCACAGAAGCGAAGTTTACCAAACTTCGATCCATGCTTGGAGTTTAGGAAAGTTTTCATTAAGGGGGGATAGGCTCTAATGCCTCCTTCCTTCTCCTATTGTGTCACTTTTGTAAATCCTTCTATCCTATCCCAATTTTTTCTTAAGGGAGGATGTTAGGATATTCCGACACATAGGAAATAGGCTCCTTTTGTGTCACCTTTGTAAATCCTTCAATCCTATCCCAAGTTGTTCTTAAGGGGGGATGTTAGGATATTCTGACACATAGGAAATAGTTAAGAATAACTTAGTCTAGTGTAGAGTTAGGTAAAGTGTGTCTCTTTACCATGTACATTTGTAACTTATAAACCGACGGTCACGATTTGTATTGATCTAATGGTTATCTCTCACCTCGGTATTAATGACACTTGATTCATGGCTTAACACCCGATTGGTCCATGATCTCTATTTAAAGAGCATGGAGGGTCATTTGTCTAGTAACCGTTTATGAGAGAAACATATGTAACTTTTCTTTTATATTAATAAATTCCATGAAGTGGCCGCGTTGGCTCAGGGCGTGGACCGTTTCCCTCTTTGAGGGTTTTAACCATGTGATTATACTGTTGTACTGATTTGTGATCTGTTTGTGAGCGGTGACCTTTGGTTCTTGATCTAAAAAACTTACCCTGTAAATTCCTACATGGTATCAGAGCTATTTTCAGGGCCGTGTCCATTGTAGATCAAAATCCGAAGCCGGTTTGACTGCGTGCAAATTTCGTTTTGTAGTTCTACTATTTTTGAACATTTTTGGGCTTGGAGAACTGCTCGGTTGTGCCCAGAGTGTCAGTGACAGTGAGTAACACCTTTCGTTTCATGAAAAAAGGTTTTCGGCTGCCCAAGTCATGTTAGTTTAGTTCTGGAGGTATAAAGCATCTATTTTGCAGTTATATTTGTTAATAGTTTTGCTTGTTTTTTTTTTTTTCCGTATTATGGTTTTATTTATTTTCCGGAACTATACCCTCTTCTCTGTGTAAGCTCTTTGCTATGTGCTCTGTGCAATCTCGGCAAATCAGAAATAGGAAAAATGGATTTTTTTTGCTACGTATGCTCTTTCCCTGCGTCTTTGTGCGATCTCAGGAAATCATAAATAGTGAAAAAGGTGATAGTTTCCGGTAAGGCTAACTGAGAATCTAACATTCTGTCGTAAGGCTTTGCATTTCATTTTTTTTGCTCATTTTTTGTGTTTTTTTGTGAAAGAAAAGGCACGCACACCGAATAATAATAATAATAATAATAATAATAATAATAATAATAATAATAATAATAATAATAATAATAATAATAATAATAATAATAATAATAATAATAATAATAATAATAATAATAATAATAATAATAATAATAATAATAATCCCTCCTTCCTCCTTTCTAAAATAACATGATCCTTTTACTTTCTCACTTGGTGAGGGGTTAGTTTATGAGAATAGAGGTCTTGGGTTCAAGCCTTCTCCTCAAGCTTCTTTTGTAAAAAAAATTGTTCAAAAGGGCAGAATTTTTTTTTTAAATCTGCACTTCATCCTGTTCCCGTAACTATTCGGCATCTACAACTCAGTTTTTTCAAAAGGCATAACTTCTTCATCCGGAAGCCGTTTTTCGAGCCGTTTTTTTTTAAACAGCCTAATTTTTCGAGATATTTCCATTGGAGTAGTTAGTTTCAGCTTTTATCAGCTTCATGTTTTTTTTTTTAAATGGAAAGTGCATGCCCGATTATTCTTAACAGCACCAATTATTTCCAATGGCTACCTCATATGGTAGATATTCTTAGAAGTAAAGGGCTTTATAGAATACCCATGGGAAAAGAAACTAAACCTTATGATGATGATAAAGTTTCCAAATGGGAAAATAAACAAGATCAAGCACGAGGGTTGATAGGAATGTCCATTGCTCAAGATCTTCGATTTCATATCCTTGACATTGACACCCCTGATGAAGCCCTGGAAAAGATAAAAACTGTTTTTGACATTCAAAATCAAATTAGGGCCCACCAGCTTGAAATGAGTTGCTTACTTTGGACCCCAATAATTTCTCCTCCATTGAAGATTTTTTGTCCAAATTTAAGACCCTCAGAATTCTTTTAGAAGGTTGTAAGATAAAAAAGGATGATGGTAGCCTCATCTATTGCATTCTTACAAAGCTTGGCCCTGCATACTTTGTATTTGTTTCCGCCTTCCATTACACCAGAGAAGCCATCATTTCTTCAGAAACCACCTAGAAGAATCCCTCTTTTGATGTCGTTTGTGATTATTTGATAAGAGAACAAGAAAAAATTTTACACCTTGGTCTTATCACTGTTGGAAACGCTACTAATAAAGCCTTAGCAGTGCAACAATAACCATATCAAAAGAATCCCAAGAAGCAGTATCCTAAAAAATATGGTCCTAAACCAAACAAGGGCCCTAAGCAATTTCAGCCACAAACTGAAAAATCAAATCACCAAAATAATAAGGCAAATCAAAACAAAGGGAAGAAGACAAATAGACATTGCAACTTTTGCAATCGGGATGGCCATATAGAGTCCAAATGCTTTAAGAAGATGGAAGCCTTAGAAGCAGCAATGAAGAAGCACAACATCAATTTGGAGCACTCTTCACCTTCATCTTCAGGCATGGCACTTTCTGCTTGTGGTTGTCAAGCATCAAGATCTAGTTATGAATTAAATGTATCTTCTTCTTCTCCTTCTCATGAGTGGCTCATTGATTATGGAGCTTCTTACCACATGGCTAAAAATAAATCCATGTTTTCTTCTTTAAATGATTGTAACACCAAACATATTTATGTTGGTGATGATAGATCTCTTAGTTTTGTAGGATCTAGAACCATTCATCTAGATAATGGTCAGTTTAATGATGTACTATGTGTTCCTACCTTTTCATGCAACCTTCTATCTGTTTATCAGATAACTCATTCAGGTGAAGGGAAAATAGTAGAATTCTCACCTCATGATGTTGTAATCAAGGACCTCAAATATCCTAAACATATTTTAGCTACTAGCATTACTGATGATTCCACAAGGTTGTATAAGTTTGGAAAAATTTGGGTCATCGTATCTTCCTACATTTTTTTTTTCTCATAATAATGAAGTGAACAAACTTTGGCATGAGCGAATTGGTCACTTAGGCTTATCGCTCTCTTTAAACTCTATGTAAAGAAAATATGGTGACGAGGCCTTCCTATGGTATCTTTCTAAGATGGTGTTTGCTCAGGATGTGTATTCGGAATACATCATGGAGATAGTTTGAAAAATGTGCCTCTTGGCATGCTTCAACCCCCTTTGCGACTTGTGCACAATGATTTATGTGGTCACTTCTGTTGTTTGTTTCTCTGGTTGCAAGTAATTCTTAAATTTCATTGATGATTTTTTCAGTTCATGCAGGTATACTTCTTAAAAATCAAGAGTGAATTTTTTGAATGTTCTTGGCCTTTAAGGCCTTTGTTGAGAAACAATGCAGGCACTTAAAATTCTCAAGTTAAGAATGCAGACAATGGAGGAGAATGTGTTAACAAAGAATTTATCAACATTTGCTGAGCATGGCGTTCAATTGAAACATCTTGACTGCTATATACTCCACAACAAAATGGTGTAAATTTGAAAGGAAGAATCACACCTTAAAAGAAATGGCTAATTGTATGCTTCAATCTAGACTTGGTCTCAATTTTTGGGCGGAAGCAAATAAATGTGCAAATTACATAGTAAATCACACTCCTACTAAGGTTTTAAAGAATATAACTCCGGAAAAACTTGGAGCTCAATCCAAACCGGATGTAAGTCTTTTGTGTTTTTGGAAGTGATGCTTGGGCCATAATTCTAGATGTGAAACATAGCTTATTAGAACCTAAAATTGAAAAATGAATTTTGTTGGATATTCTAAATATTTCAAAGGATATAGACAACTTCAACCAAAAAATCTAAAATATAATCATTATAAGAGATGCGAGCCTAGTTCGGCGGGTGTGCCACCTTTGGCATGTGGGCTTTGATTCGACATATGTGCCACCTCTCTCTCTCTCTCTCTTATATTTTTAATAGCATTATTTCTAGTTCGGACAGTGACGATTGAGGATGAAAAGAAATCCTCCTCGCCTCTTGAAATTATTCCTTTTACTCCACATCTTTCAAAGATGGGTCCGCTCTACTCGGGATCGCGTGAGGGTTCTCTTGCGGGTGACCTTGTAGATCGCCGACGTACACGTTCTCAGTTCAAAAGAGCCTCTTCCTTATTGGCTCAAGTTCGAGAAAATCCTAATCCAAAAACCTTTGAAGAAGCTTAGGTCATCAGTTGGGATGAAGCTATGAAGTTTGAAGAATCCACACCAGTTCCTTATTGGAAAATGATACTTGGGATCTTGTTCCTCTTGCAAAAAGGAAGAAAACTTGTTAGATACGAGATGGGTTTACAAATCAAAGTTTGGACAGAGATGAAAAAGTGGATAGACATAAACCCTCGCCTTGTCGCTAAAGGATTCTCACAAGTTGAAGGCATTGAATATCTGAAACCTTCTCCCCTGACTGAAATTAATTCTATCAGCCTTGTCCTTTCCTTACTTTGCCTCCTTTAAATGGGAATTCCATTAGATGGATGTTAAATCCACCTTCTTACATGGAGATTTGCATGAAGAAATCTACATGGAGCAGCCCACAGTTTATCCAAAATGAATCCGACCTTGTTTGGCAACCTTGAAATCTCTATAATTCTCAAACAGCTCCTCGGAGCTTGGTATGCTAAAATGGATAGATTTTTATTAGATAATGGCTTTTCTGGGTGCCATTCCGACAGCAACATCACAGAAAATTGGGTAAGTCCTTCACCATCCTTGTTATTTATGTTGATTATCTTATCCTTGCAGTAGTGATCCTAACCATATAAACCATGTGAAGTCTAGCCTCAAAAAAGTTTGAAATGAAAAACTTAGGACACTTGCATTATTTCCTCGGTCTTCAAGTATTGCAATCCAAAGAAGGTATTACCCTTTCCTCGGTCCAAGTATGCATGTGATACTTCTCGCCACTTTCACATGGAATATTGTAAAGCCGACCCCTTTTCCCTTTCGGTACGGGAGTCAAGCTTTCGAGTCACTTATACTACCCCCAAGAAGTTGATGCTACCTTATACATTCAACTTGTTGGTAAACTTCTATATCTAACCCTTACTGCCTAGTCACGACCTTTCCTTTTCCTTTGGTCTTGTTGCTCGATTTGTACCCAACCTCATGAGAATCCTTTGAAGCGACTAAAATACTACTTAGATATATTTGAGGTACAGGTTCGAGTTCGGGATTCATTACGGTCTGAGGAGCATCTCCATTGTTGATTAGTTTCAGCGATTCTAATTAGGATGGTGACCACTGATGATCGAAAGTCTACTACAAGGGATATGTATTCACTCTTGGTTCGGGGACCTATTACATGGTATTGTAAGAAAAAAGTGCCATCTCTCTTTCTTTAGTAGAAGCGAGTATCGTGGTGTAGTTGAAGCCAACAACGTCATGTGGCTTCGTCGGATCTGTCTAAATTTGGTCTTCATCGGCAACATCCAACTACACTTTGGTGTGATAATTAGAGTGCCATTATTATATAAATATCTAGTTCAACATCAGCGTATGAAACAAATTGAGCTCCACATACACTTCATCGGAAAGCTCATTCATAGTCATGTTGCTTGAAGTGCGGTATTGTCCAACCAATGATCAAGTAGGCGTATCTTTACAAAGGCTCTCATAGACGTGAAGTTTACCAGCAGTCCATGCTTGGAGTTCGGGAAAGTTATCATTAAGGAGGATAGGCTCTAATGCCTCCTTCCTGCTCTATTGTGTTACCTTTGCAAATCCTTCAATCCTATCCCAATTTTTTTCTTAAGGGGGATGTTAGGATATTTTGACACATAGGAAATAGGTTCCTTTTGTGTCACCTTTGTAAATCCTTAAATCCTATCAAGTTGTTCTTAAGGGGTATGTTAGGATATTCGACACATAGGAAACAATTAAGGCTCCTTTAGTCTAGTGTAGAGTTAAGGTAAAAGTGTCTTTATTTACTATGTACATTTGTAACTTATAATCCAAGCCGGTCACGATTTGTAGTGATCCGAAGGTTCTCTCTCTCCTCGGTATTAATGACACTTGATGCGCTTGGCTTAACATGAATGGTCCATGATCTCTATTTAAAGATAATGGAGGGTCATTTTTATGGTAGCTTGTTTATGGGAAAACCTATGTAACTTTTCCTTTTATATTAATAAATGTAATGAAGTGGTCGCGTTGGCTCGGGCTTGGACTATTTTCCTCTTCGAGGGTTTTAACCACGTGATAATACTAGTTTACTAATTTGTGATCGGTTTGTGAGTGGTGAAATTGGTTTTTGATATAAGGAACTTACTGTAAATTCCTACAAGCCTTACAAATATCCTTATGTTCAAAAGAGCGAAATTGAACGTATGATTGCGAAAATGTTAGAGGTGGTATAATTCAACCTAGTCAAAATTCTTTCTTTGCTCTATATTTTTGGTGTCACAAAGAGAAGTATGGATGATGGAACATGTGTCCAAATTATAGGGAGCTCAGCAGCTCACTATTAAAGATAAATTTCTCATTCCTATGATTAATGAATTATTGGATGAATTACATGGAGAAATTTCTTTTACCAAGATGAATCTTCGTTCGGGATATCATCAAATTAGAATGAAAGGCGAAGATATTCCAAAAACAACATTTCAAACTCATGAGGGTCATTATGAATTTTTGCTCATGCCTTTTGGCCTTACCAATGCCGATCTACATTTCAAGGGTTGATGAATTCCATTTTCAAACCCTTCCTTAGAAAATTTGTGCTAGTATTTTTTGATGACATACTAATCTCTGATAGGTCTTGGAAGGATCATGTTCAACATGTTGATAGAGGTGCTCAAACTATTGGAGGACAAACAATTATATGAAAAAAAATCCAAATGTCTCTTTGGAGTACAAAAGGTGGAATATCTGGGGAGGGTGTTAAGGTAAACCCTAACAAAATTAAAGCCATCAAGGAATGGAAAATCCCCACAACCATAAAGAGGTTGCGAGGATTTCTCGAGTTAACAAGGTATTATCAAAAGTTTTTTAAGAATTATGGGAGAATAGAAACACCTCTAACAACATTATTGAAGAAATGTGCATTTTCATGGACTCCTGAAGCAACTAAGGCCTTGAACATCTTAAGAGGCAATGTGCCTAACACCGAGTCTTAGCTACACCGGACTTCACAAAAACCTTTATTATGGAATGTGATGCCTCGAAATGGAATTGGTGTTGTTTTAATGCAAGAAGGAAGACCCATTTCTTTTGAAATTTGTCAATCAAAGGAAAGTATTTACAGAAAGCTATTTATGAGAAGGAAATGTTGGCAATACTACATGCACTAAAGAAATGGCGACCTTACCTAATGGGAAGACACTTCAGGTAAAGCGGTATGATAGTCTAAAACAATTTTTTGGAACAAAGACTATCTTTAGAAGAGATAAACAAAAATGGGTCACAAAGATGTTGAGTTATGACTTTGAAATCACCTACAAAAAGGAAGCTAAATGTTGTTGCGAGATGCACTCTCAAGAAGGATGAAGAGGTGGAAGCATTGATTTGTGCCATTTCTATTATCCAACGGTGGATCTGCTTGGAAAGCGAGGCTAAATGGAAGAAGGATGAAGAGAACGTGTGGACACTCATTCAAAAGTTGTAGCAAGATCTAGTACATATGATACATTTAGTTGAAAAAATGATTCCTTATGGTACAAAGACCACTTATATATTTGCAAGAATTCCCAAATAAAACAAAATATTCTTTTGGAATTGCACACTTCTCCTTTAGGAGGACACACTCGGGGATTTTAAAAAACTTACCACGGGGGTGAAGAAAGAATTTTTGTTATGGCCTTAAATCTAATATTCAAATTTTGTGGTAGAATGTTTGGTTTTCCAACAAAAATAAAGTTGAGACAATTAAGACCACGGGTCTTCTACAACCTTTATCCATTCCAAGTCAACAATGGGGGGAGATTTCAATGGATTTTATCACGAGTTTTTCAGTAGAAGGAAAGAGTGTCATGGTGGTAGTTGATAGAATTACTAAGTATGCACACTTTTGTGCATTATCTCATCCATTTAAAGCAAGTACAATTTCTACTGCATTTATGGAAACAATTCAAAAGATACACATGGAAACCCAAAGATTATTGTAAGTATGGAGATCCTGACACTATTTGAAATATTTGGGTGAAATTATTTTCTTGTTTGGGTACTCAAGTAGCTCATAGATCACCTTATCATCCTCAATGCGAGGTGAAGCGTATAGTGAATAAATGTTTGGAAGGATATCTTCGTTGTTTTTTATTTGATAAGCAAACACAATGGGTCAAGTGGTTACCTCTCCTTTGAATGGTGGTATAACACTTCCTTCCATGTTTCAGAAATAAAAAATGACCCTATTTATGGCACTTTATGGATATCATCACTTGTCCATCACATCTTATTTAAAGAGAAAAATCTAATGTTCAAGAAGTGGAAGATCACATCGAAGTCAACGAAATAAGTTCTCCAAATATTAAAGGATAAACTAAATTTGGCACAAAATCAAATGAAACAGCAGATCAACATTGTAGCGAGAGATGTTTTGATGTAGGAGGTAGTGTTTCACATTCACAAACATACAAACAAATTTCCCTCGAAGCAAGCTAAGAAGGAAAATAAATTATCACCAAAGTACTATGGTCCTTACAAGATGTTGCAAAATATTAGTACTATGGCATACAAATTGGAGCTTCCTACACTCTTCGCGAGTGCATCCCGGTTTTCAATGTTTCATGCTTAAAGAAGGTTATGAGGGACAAACTTCTAGTGTAAGCAATATTTATGAAAATTTATGAGGAAGGAAAAATCATTGGAACTGGAAAGCGATCATGGAAACAAGTACTCAACAACTACGAAATTGATCAATTTTAGAGTATCTCATCAAATGGAAGAACTTATCCCTTTAAGAAGAATTCTACATGGGAGGATGATAATTTTATACGAAGCTTGTCAGAAGCTACTCAAGTGTTGAGGACAACACATTTTTTGAGAGGGCATGTGAGGTCCCTATATTACTAGTATATTCCCTTATTGTTGTTAGTGTAACCCCCTTATTGTTATTGTTGTACTCCTGTAACCCCATTATTGTTATTATTGTGCCCTTACATTTTTATTGTTAGGTTAGCTAGGATTATATTATGGCCCCATGGACTCCTATATATAGAAAGGAGGTATTGTCATTTGTATCATCCAATCATTGTTCATTTATGTAATGTATTGGAGGTTTCCCCTCAGTAGCTTATTTATAAGGCGCTGATCTCTCTTTTCTTCTATTTTGGAGCTAGTTTAATAACATACGCAACACATTATATTGTAATATGTCCCGAGATATTTCTGAAAATGTTACTCCAGAACATTCTTGCCACCCAAAATTCACGAATATCTCTGAAGATATCTCCCTCTGCAACATCCCTCTTCTTTTCCTTGTTTACAAATTTACTGTCGAAGGTAAATTTTCTTCTAATTATCTGTTGTAGTAATATATTTATTCACCCTTTCCTGTATACTAGTTAACACAATTAAATTTTGGAAACTAGTATCTATCTGTTCAACTACGGTTGAAAGGGTCCATCTGTATACTGCAATCTCTTTCTCTTGCTCAAATGCTTTCAGAAAACTAATCCATTCACTAATTACTTGATTCCCTTCAAGTACCTCTTAAGTATGTTGTATTATAGTTTCAACACAACTCTTGCCTCTTTCTTGACAACATTTCATTGTTGTCCTTCTACTTCTTGACTAGTCCTAATAGTCAATTAGGGCTTTCACTTCTGGGAGGCTGAATTTCCTTTAGCTTGGTTTCCTCATAGAAGCTCAAATTAATATTTATGGCTTTCTTCTTCCTTTTACTAAGCAAACCTCTTTGTGACACTACTCGCAATCTTTAACCGAGAATAAAATTATGATTCTCTATTTCTATGACGAGTCCTAAATTTCCATCCAATAATCTTCCTTTAGCTATTTAAGAAAGCCAATTCCTCTTTGTCCTCATCAAGAAAAAATTTCATCTCATGAGGTATTTATACTTCATCTCCTTAAAGTTACTCCCTTCATTAAATAAGGAACTTATGAATTGCTCTATTTCGCAACAACTTAACTTGGTTCTCATCGAAAGACACGCTTCATCATACCTTGCTTGAAAATTTTCTTCTTCATTATGCTTTGCTAAGTATCCTTCTGACTTTTGTAGAACACTTCCAAGAGATGGATTGTCTTCTACACAACTTTGCACACACATTCAAATTGTCGAGGATTAAAATCACAAGACCCGGTGGTCTTATTTGATGACTCAATCACCAAATCTTTCTCTTCTTGTTCTAAGTCTCTTTCGGACTAAAGAAAGTCTTCGCCGGTCTTCTTTTCGGCTTTCTCAATCGTAACATATGAATGCTTGATATCATAATTTGCCTCTTTCACTTTTCTTGGCCATCATCATTAGCTGGTATTCCTTGCTTTTAGCTTTCACGGTAGAATTTGGAAATCATTGCCTTCACTTAGCTATGCATGTGCATGCATATGAGACTTAGAGTTTGTCTCATTTTCTTCTTGAACCTAATTGATTATTTCCTCCCCGTTCATCCTTTATGACAACATCATCAAATTGTCTTTCTTTACGGAACTACTGCCAAACATACGATAATCATTTGTTTCAAAACCATAAGGATCCATAGAATCTCTTGTTGTCTCAAACATGAGCTCTTTTCTGTGGTTCCCATCCTTCAAGGATCCATGAAACCATCAATTGGTCTCATGTCTTCATCTTCATTACCACTATAACCAAGAATAGACCCTTGCTCGGGTTCACATAAGTAAACCTCACCTTGCTTTACATCCTATCTTTCGCCTTTCGGCTCCTGCGATTCTTCTTCTAGATGAATTCTTGTATCGGATCTCAACCTCCTCTACAAAGCGGCTCCACTTGACTCTTTTTCTTCCATAGAACCCAATCATGCCTTTGGTGTTCCATACTCCCTTGTATGAATCCTCTCAACACTTCTACTTACTTTTATCTCAACTAATTCTACATCAAATCTATTCTTACTTGATCTTCCTTAATATCCTTAGAACCTTTACTATAAATACATCTCGGTAAGCCATAGTACTCTTTCCTTTATGAAATCCTCTTTGTTCATCATGGAATACAAACAATCCATCTATACAAGCTGACTTCCATCAACCTGTACGTAGATACCACACCAAGATTTTCCATGCTTAGTCTTTTGCGGCATCTCTACGGACTTCTTTCTTTTGATTGTGACTCTTCGACGACCCTTTCGGATAACCATCCGTGGTCATCTCTTCTTCTTCCCTCTATGGAATCATTTGATCCACCTTGTGAACTGCAACAAACCTCTTTCATCTTTGAAACAAAGTGTAGTACTTGTCCCAGGTCTGATCATCTCTTGGTGAATCTTATTCTTCTTGACTCTTGAAACAAAACCTTTCCTTTCTTGCTATGCTTCTACCACAGTAATGCTTATTCCTTCTTGAGCATTCAACCTATGATCTCTCTTCATATGTAGCCATGCCATTTCAATTTCTTCCTTGTAATCCATCCACACCTTTGGTCTTATCCTCCTTGTGCTGTAACTCCATCAATAGATCAAGATGTGTTCTCATCTCGGCCTATTTCTCTATTACATTATTCATTGTCAATTTGCTTCCTTAATGCCATTGTCTTGGAATCTTCCTTCTTCAATTTATGGTTGCCTCTGAACCTCTCTTATGACTTTCAATAGTCATCTTCTTGAGTTCTTTCACCCTCTATGAGTTGCACTAGCCTCTGTAGTCAAAATCCCTCCTGCTACAACTTACCTCACCAAAATTCCTTTGTGCTTGGTCTTTTAGTAGAAATCTTGGTCCTCAATCTAGAACCCTCCTTGAGCGTTCCTCTGATCCTTCTAGGCTCACCCTCAAAAATATTCTGCACTTGAGAACACTATTGTCCTCTTATATTTCAGCCTCGAGTGAAATATTAGGTTACGACCACACTTCTTTTTCTTCCTAAAGAAAACCTTGCTAGATTCCTTCATCACTTTGCCATTCAAAGGCCCCGTAATCTTCTTCTTAGGGATGTTTTCACTTCTGCTCCCTACCTCTATTAAACTCTTATGCTCCTCTTCTGAGTGTGAGCATCTCACTTGTCAGTTCTATAATCCAAAATAAAATTGAAACAAAACATTCTTATGATGCGTAGCTCTTATGTTTTTTCATAATACTTGATCCATTGTCTTACCTCTTAAGGTTCGGTCGATTAGAATCAATCGCAATATTTTCTAACTTTTCTTATTTCAAAAGTCCTTCTTTACCACCTCATTTATCATGTTGTTATGATACCAATTGATGTAGCCGTAAGTACGCAATTTGAAATATACTCGTCGAATTGTGGGTTAGGACCCACATAAACTATATATACATAGCCGGATTATAAGAATTCGAGGTTATTAACATACATACACTAGCGATCAAACAACACTTCACTTTATAACAGACCCGAAGTATAACTCAAATCACTTGCATAAATGCGAATGAGGTTCCGGAGGGTCCCACCATACATAGACCAATCAAAATGCATCACGTTTTGGAAAAATTACCAGCGACCTTAATAGTAGACTTATCCTTCCACTGATGTGAAGTCGTCTTGTGATCTCCGCCACTGGAGCCTTCACCGAATCTAACGGCCTTCGTCTCATCACAAATCACTTTCCCGCAACTTTAAGGCTATACCGTTAAGAGTTAAAATTTAAAACATGTGATGTGTGCTCGTCGTCATGCAACACGTGGCCTTCCCTCACTACATCGCATTTAAAACCTTACCGCATCACGTCGCGGACAACTTACCCTTGCAAACTCCTTAACGATACTCTGCTTTATAATTTGCGAAGTGTGCTATTGTAAAATCAACACGTGGCTCCCTCTCATCACATCACATCCTCCCATTATTACTCCATCGCATCATAAGTTATGTCTTTTAACTTGCGAAATCTATTAACTCATAAATATACCTTAATCATCGATGTGAAATTGCGCCATGTCGACACACATCCATTTCGCACTTCCTCAACTCACCTCAACCATTCATCTCTTGTATTTGGATTTACAATTTAATTGCGATCATCCATTCACATTCTCGCGGCTACCTTCGCCTCTTTCTGCTCTAATCTCCATTGTTAGTCCTTAAACCCTCAACTTTGAAGTTCAATCCTCGTCATTGATTCCTCTTGCGAGAATTGACAGAGTATTATGTTATTTATTTGATCTTTCATCTTTAGTTGTCAACTTTATGAATTGCGGATTCCTCCACACTACTTCTTGGCTATCCCTCCTAAGCTTTGTGTGATGCGAAAGTGCGTAGATTCCCTCTTGAGATTGTTCTTCTTCTGGTATCCCTTGGTCTCTTGCCATAGTTTTGTCTACATGAAGTTCACGAAACTTCGTCTTCTCGCTCATTACGTATATTAATTAACATAAAAAAATGCACATATAATAGCACATGAATGCGATGGCAATTTCAGGGGAAATAAAACAACGAGGTTGAAATAGAGAGCTTAGATAAAAATCCAAAACACTTGGAATTAATTTAAAAATGAAAATATACAAAACCCAATCCCCAGGATGGTTGGTTTTACATTTATTCCTACTCTCCCTTCAACCCTGCTAACACGTATTTCCCTCTCGTTCTCTCTCTCTTTGTATCTATGGAAGCGAACTCCACAATGGTGGATTTAGTTTTGTTTTATGCCTTTCCCAAAAAGCCCCATGTAGTTTGAAAATTTTATTCAATTTTAGAACGGTTTATTCAACTAAATGCCTAAATAATCCTAATCTAACTATTCTTTTAACCACAGTTACAATGGCTATGTTAGCCCAAATTAAATTTGAACAAAATACTTTAAAACTAAAGTCTCCAAATTATTAGGACAGCTAGTCCTCTTCCCAAGCCAAAACATATGACCAACATATCACATTGTTGGCTCTACCACAATGCTCTGCGCATCGTGAGTGGGTAGCGATCCTGTGTGTGTGTGTGTTGCCCAGAATGTAATAATCACACAGCAAGAGGAGTGGTTTTCCTCTTAAAGTTCTTGGTCACGGAAAAAAATAAAGGTAGTCAAGCAATTTAGGGAGCAGTAAGACATAAACATACTAAATGTTGAAATATCATGCATATTCAAACATAAAAAACTAAACTAAAACAAATAATACAAAAGCTCTAAATAGAGTCAAACAACTTCAATAATCCAAATGGCGGTTTTCAAGTTCTTGTGGTTATTGTTTATTGAAAGTTTGCCGGATTATCCACAGTCTTATGAAACATTTGTCCCCTCTTATTGAGTGCTAGTAGGAATGAAGGATGAAAAATTACACCCACTTTATGAGGGGCCCTTGAGGCAGGAGTTCTAAGTCCAGGTGCAAGGATGTATTTAGTCCCAGGCTACCTTAGTGCAAAGTATCCCTCTCTATACTCTGGTGGGTACAGTTTTGGATGACCAACAGGCGAGTCCCCTCTATATTTGCTCCGGATCTTTGCTTCTTTGGATGGAACAAGACAAATTAAACCCAACATAAATGTGTTCTCATGCTATTCATCTCTTGGTGGCATTTTATAGGAGAATTCAAACTCTCCTTCCCTCTCTTTATACATTGATGGATGGTGACACAAGAGAGGAGGTTAATTCCATTGTGCCACATTTGTTGCATTGTGTGCTCCCTTGAGGTCCTAAGGAGGCTTGGGCATGCGGTTTATAGGCGGCCTCAAGTGTGGGATAAATGCGGAGTGTGGCCTTGTGGTCTCGGAAAGTGACTTCCGCCACTCTCGGTTCCTCATATTATTTTGAAGGAAAGCCATGCAAGGCGTGCTTATCGAAGAAAAGTGCACGCAAAGGTGCATTTTTTGTTCCCTTGATGCATAATTTTATTTCCTCTTAGACCTTAGATATTTTAAATACGCCCAGTTATCTAATGTGACTTAGCCACATGGAAATATACATCGACATGTAATACCATGATATTTTCTTGTCAATTTTCCGGTAAATGTCGCTCTACAAAGATTCCAAATGCGCCACAACCAAATTTTACTGTTCCTCTGTTGGATTTGGTCGGGACATTCATTCGGCGATAGTGTGATTGGTTCTACTAGCGCTTAAGCAACAAGTCAACTATAAAATTCCCTACACTTCTTGTTTCAAATCAAAAACCCTACGCATTTGATCTGTGTCTTATTGCGAAATCCATGTCGTGTCATATGACAAAGGAAAAAGTGATAAGCAACTAGGAAATATGAAGAAGGGGAAAAGACAAAAGAAATAAAATTCACCCCGTCAGAAAAATCATCGATTCTTTTAGGAAACCTCATTACCCACGATTGATATGTCTTGAGGAGAATTTTACGCGAATTCTCCTCATCGCTCGAAAGTCCCAAAGTTTCATGCCGGAACTTTGTTGCATACGCAATGTTAACAAATCCTTTTAGAGACACGAAACACATTGAGTTGTGACGAATCCTACTTCTAGTTCACAAGTTCTTATGATATCCTCCACGAAGCCAAAAAGTGATGGTTTTGTGTCGACATGAAAGTAAATATTACGGTAATCCATTGTCGTCATCGAATGGTTAGGTTCTGGTCCTTTCTACACTTCGACAAACGTCATCGAAACACCTCTACCACCTATCCTTTCGAGTTAACAATAAAACCATAGATGGGAGTAATTCAAAATCAAAATTCAATCTGGAAACTTAATTACAACTAAAATTTATAATGTAGTAGAAGACACAGCTCGGTCACATTCTATTATGTCAACACTTGAGGTTCTTTAGAATTGTCCCTCCTAGGCAGACTTTGTTGTCCTCGATCGGTGGAATTGATCAGACGGATTAAAATTTTGTAGTATTTAATAATGGTCTACATGCCAAAATTACCGGCATAGTTAGCATTCTATATTCAAGTACATGCCACTTTGAATCGCCTCATTCATTGCCTTTATAATTGATGAAGGAGAAATCTACTTGTATCATGTCAATGAGTTCTTGGAAGTCACTTGGCTCACCAACTTTCTCCTGATCATCTACGACGTTGAAATATTTTGGCCAGGTCATACATATAATCCTTGTGGAATTCTTAGTAGCTGAGAGTAGAACTAGGGGGAAATAAATTCTTACATTGAATGCGAGGTGGACAGACGGACCCCTCGACTAAAACATATTACTTGGAAGACCATGGGTTTACAATATGCCGAGGTAGTATCTACTTATTTTTATATGATCTTCTTCCCACATAAAGGAAGTATCGCGACCATTGATGGAATTCTCGTTCTTCGCCTGCGGTTCCCGGGGAAGCCCAGAAGTGTTCCATTAGTTCCACGAACCCCATCTTCTCTTGTGTTTCATTGGTGTTAGGAATATTTAAGGATCCTTCCCTAATGGGAACATTTTTGATTCTCGTCGCCTTTGCGACATCGGCGAAATCGCCTATATAGAACACTGCAACATGATATCTTCCCCTTCATATGACTTAAGGAAGATACCCGATGATTACGAAGTAGGTAGGTTGGGCAACATCATGCCACTAAGTCGAATTGAGCTAGCATAACTATCAATTTCTTGGTTTTATGCGGTCAATCCAAATCCGTATAAGCTAGCAGATTTCGGTTAATCATTCTTTGGATTTTCACACATATTCTCGGCGATGAGAGCACTATGGAATCCATGATCTTTGGAATAAAGTATAGAATAATCACATCAACGATCCTATATTCCATATTATAGTGAAGATAATCCGTACGAACTATATCACCCTCTTGTCATTGTTTTCTTGACGGAGAATTATATTCCTATCCTATTTGTCGATTCCAAGAAAAGCCATTGAATATCGAAGCAATGATTTCTATTGATATTTCGACCAAAGCTGGTATTATAGAAAACATTCATGTCGAAGTGCGTCTTGTTCTCCACCATCTAAACTTGACACTTACCACTCTCTTTTTTAGTGAATTACGAGATGTATTCATGGTCATATAAGGAGATTCCGGGTATCGAATCCAACATTTGTGAACATGAGATTAAAATATATCATGATGTTAATCTCGATGACAGCTAACATCATATTCACCCAAATAAAGATGTTGCGATTAAAGCGAGAGGTTGAATTTTTTGCGTGCGGAGAGGAATCATTTAACATGTTTCGCTTCTTAGATTGGTATCTAACATTGTTCATCATGAAGAAATAGGGAAAATTAGAGTGTCATCGATTATTGGGATGTTAATCATGTATCAGAAATGTTAACTATCCAACTCCTTTATCGACCGATTTATTGATGAATGTGTTGGATGTGAGATATTTTCTTTTTCTTGGATGGATTCTCTTGGTTACAATTAGATTAATATTTTCCCGAGAGGATCGATATAAAATGACTTGTCTGTACCTAGGGCACATTCGCTTATCATAAGCTCCCTTTTGGTTTAAATAACATTGGGGCCACATTCTGAGGGAAATGAAATATGATTTTCATGACATCAAGCACATAATTCAACCAAAGATACGGATGACTTACCTACACATTCACGGAAACGAGAATTTGAACACCCACTACATTTGGAAGCGATATTTTTATGATGTTGTCAACATAAAATACTCCTCAATCTACACAAATGTGTGTTTGGTGTTGATTCTGGTCATTTGGTTGGATTTGTCATGTCGAAAAGAAGAATTAGACTTTATCCATTGAAGGTCCAAGCTATGTTTGATTTTCTTCTATAAATTCATCTCATTGGTCTGAGACTCCAAGGGAAGGCTAACTGCAAGGATGTTTATTCCTAGCACCAAAATGGATAAAGGATTTACTCGACTCTTGAAAAGGTGCCCTTCCATTGGGATGAGGTTCCTATTACTTTGGTTTCTTAAATATTCCCTCATCGAGCATCATTAGTCTATTCCTAAATTATCGAGTGAATATTTCACGTATTTCGCCCTTGCAGATACAATACATCACTATGGTTTTAGTCAAGAAAATATAGGATTGAACATCTAATATATTATTTGAGTAGTAATCTCAATGAAATCTGAGAAGTTAATTACTACCTTATTGAAGCTCACTTTGGAAACGTTCAATCTGTACAAATATTTCACCATTATATCCTACTTTGAAAGACCATTGTCATTTTGGATTGGAACCCTATGACATGAATTTTGTCACGTCAATTGTTGGGGTGAAAATATTCAAAATGGATCATCTGCCGAGTTTTATTTTGGAATACATAAAATCCAAGTCAAAGAAGTCTTTGGTGTTTGCGAGCTTATTTGTGACCTTCCTTTGAGTAGTACGAATCCTACTATGGAACCATCAATTGAATGGATCTTTGTTTTTGATCGAGTCATCGACTGTGGTATGGAGATTCATCATCATCCCCCGGACCCAGAATTTTCGGTCTCATACCTCTCTCTCGCAACCGACATGTTCGATACCAAGACAAAGATTATCGATCGTTGAAAATACAATTTATCATCGTGGTGTTGATACGATTTTACGTAGGTGCCTCATGCATGAGGAAGTCGAAAAGTTATAAATGATTATCATTCTAGTGCATGTGGTTGAAATTTGTACGGCTATGCTCTAATTGCATAAGTTCTTTCGCCTTTGGTTACTACGTCCTAGTATACTTTACGATTGCATTATCACGGTTAGAAGTTGTCATGCTTACTAGATATTTGATCGTAAAACCGGCACACCCTCCATCACCAATGCATCCTGTCATATTTGTTGGACCATTTGCAAAATGGGGCATTGACTTCATGACATTTAACCCCCGCTCGGTCGGGGGTCATGGGTATATTATTGTCGCCAGTTGACTATTTTACCATGTGGGCCGAGGTGATGCTACATTCATTAACGAGACAAACAAACGCATTGTTCTTTTTTAACCATGTGGTTTCATGGTTTGGTGTACCACAAGGTATAATGTGAGATCATGGAAAACATTTCACAATCACATGATGGATGGAGTTAAGCGCCGGAGTTGGTTGTCACATGATAGTTCTACTATTATCTGAAAGCTAATGGACAAGTTAGGCTATCAACAAGATTCTTAGCGTATACTTCAACGCATGATTGTGAGTTCTATCGCAGCTGGTATTTGATATTGTACTCTATTTTTGGGCATATTGATGCGGCAGAAGTATTCACTCCCTTTCGGTTGGTTTATGGTACGGAAGCTATCTTGCGATACGATGTGAAATACCATTGTTAGAAACTCATGATTGACCTACTACATGCTTTTTGAAGAAGATGCACGTATTTTAGATCTCATCCATCTAGATTAAACACATCATGAAGCCACATTGGCCAACGAGCGCATAAGAGACGAATCAAGGAACAATATGACCGCAATTTCAAGCCTCACTCCTTCTTGGAAGGAGACACAGTCTTGATTATGATCGGGGAAGGCGATAAGATAGGAGCAAAGGAAATTTGAACCATTATAGCACGCCCCTACATTTCCAAAGCACATTCTCGCTAAGGGTGCCTACGAGTTGGTAGATTATGATAGGATTCCATTATCGCAACCAAAATTGGATTTTGTACCTTAAATGCTACTATGCTTGATTTGTGTAGTAAACAACATGTATTATATGCTTTGATTACGTGTGTGTATGAGTGTGCATTTTAGATTTTTTTTCATGTGGTTGTGTCAAGCTTTGCATTTTGCGAGATGTCGAATCTTCGGAACCATTTGTTGGATAT
Source organism: Pinus albicaulis (assembly GCA_034641835.2). Taxonomy (NCBI): domain Eukaryota; kingdom Viridiplantae; phylum Streptophyta; class Pinopsida; order Pinales; family Pinaceae; genus Pinus; species Pinus albicaulis. The sequence goes on from CM076578.1 coordinate 1,627,044,890, forward strand.
GTCGATGGTGCTAGTTGTGGTACTCATAATTTATTCTATGGCATGGGCCATATTTTCTCCGGGTGGCGAGTTAGTGAGCTTCCAAAGGATAGTATTGGTTGATCAGCCAAAAATATCGGCCAGTATAGATGGGTTGATTGAACTTCTCTATTTAATGCCCTTTCACTTGGCATTCATCATCATCGGGGTGGAATCACAACTTGTCGTACTACATCTTATTGGCGTCTATATTATCAGAAATCTAGCAATTCATTGCACATCTTCCTTAGAGTTCATCTTTTGGAAAGACATTTTGATTACGTTCAATATCAAAATATTTCCAGGAAAACTTTATTTCTCTGGTTGATTCAACTGGATAATTATGTGTTAAATAGACATTTGCAACATATGCGATGATAGATATTCAATTCACATCATACAATTGAATAGGATTGCATAATCTAGGAAAAAAATGAAAGTAAATAGTTTTATATCGAGGTTTTACAAAATTGTGTCCGATACACGTTGGTCATCCGACCTCAAAATGATATAGACATAGCATAATCTAAGTAAACCTATTGATGCTCATGATAGCAGGTCACTACATGGGCTATCATTACTGTGCTGATCAACGAATAGGCACACACCAATGATATGTCACTACGGCCTCATAGGTAACTCCTCAATCCGGACATTCATTATCCCAAGAGTCGATCCTTACATGTTGCCACAACTCAACAAGAGTCTCGACTAAATCCAATTCCTGTGGGATTCTCTTCAATGGTCCTCTTTCATGGTTCTCACAGCAGCAGCCTTTTGCTGTGAACCTGGTCGGAACAATACTTATATCTAAATATATAAAACATTTCTTGGTTAGTATTAGGAAACATCAAAAGACACAAAAATATGTAAAAAACCACCAAAAAATAAAAAACATGGTCAAAATTTTACTAGCAACCCATTGAGCGCGGTACAGAGGCAAAATAAAGTGCGGATCTCCATGGAAATCCATCCACATATATAGATGCTCCTTGATGAAGATATTAAATGTGGAATTAGTAAAAATGCATTCTAAAAAATGAGATCGATTATTGACCAAAATGTCTAGCCATAATCTCAACCCCATGCTCCATTCCATGGGTCTCTGGACCAACTAATCTGTCGTCTCCATGCGTAGGCTTCTTTTATCGATGGAACTCGCTCCAAAACAAAGTAGTCAAATTGACCCATAAACCCCAAAAAATTTTGGTCTTACCACTTTTTACCTCGGTCAATTGTTATTTCATACGAAGGAGTACTATTTCAACTTGATTGAACACGGACAGCTTGAGACACTAAAGAACTATACACGCTGTATGATCTATTCATGAAATGTAGTGTCATGTTTCTAGCTAGATTTGCGATAGTGACTAGTAGAGTTTGTTAAGGCATATCACACACATATTTGATGTTATATTTCCATATTTACTGGCTCAGGATTCATGGATTACAGAAAAAAATATCAGATCTTAAGTCCATGCTATTTCACCTCACAACATAGAGCCACCAGCGGAAATAGGGGCACCACGTCTCGGCGAAACTGTTAGAAAAGTAAATATTATTATTAATGTTCACAGGCACTTTGTCCCCAAATGTTAAATACGTATTTTCGAGGTCCCTTAATTGAATTCGAAGCTGCAATAGTTCCATGTGTTCCTCATTCTTGAAAATCGAAGTACTTGACAACCACTAGTGTATCTTTAGTTACAACTAGCACAAGCAAGGTTTAACTCACTTAAGCGAGTTAAACTAAATAACAACTCCCATAACTACTCTTCCAACTACCAGTAATTACAAGCCCATTGTTACCTTTGATTTACAATGAAGTCCATCATGCATGAGTCACCAACCAACCTTGCAACTTAATTCGTATTATTCTTGGTTTTCCACATTAGTGCTTGAAATCAAGTGCTCGAGAGAATAAGTTATGATTTGGTAATACAGTTATCTTTAAGTACATTAATAATCGACGTACATTCTATTTTTAGATATGCGATCTATAAATAGACACGCCCATGTTCTAAAAATAGAAACTCATATAAAATCGGAGTTTTCTCAACCATCTAGAATCATCATGCTAATTTTGAAATATTCTCCTGTTCTAAAAGACGGAGCATACACCTAAAAATAACCTGCGGGGCCATTTAGTGAAGATGCTTAATTTTCACTGAGATCATCATCTTATTGAATCTCAACACTCACTATAAATAAAGAAAGGGATTATCCTTCACCTCGATCCTATCTCTATGGTATTCGAATTTGATCTTGGTGAGCGCCTTCGTCGAATATGTATCCTAATCTTCCATAGGAATGTCTTGAAAACAACATGATCTTATAACGCACAATCTATGATATGATGATACCGGATACCTATATGTGATCTATGTGAAACATCATATTGTTGAGAGTTTAGTGCAACTTTTATTATCACAATGAATCATTGTAGGATCTAAACGAGAAGCCAGAACAAACCAACCATGATCTTCCTCATCCAGATAGCCTCACATGCAACTTGAATTACTTATGTATTAGCTTCCACTAAAATGGAAATTTTAAATGTCTGTTCTGCTTTACCGAAAATAGCTATAGATCCGACACGAAAACCCCTCCTAATGTGATCTTTCTCTGCTTGGGTTGCACCTTTTAATCTGCATCAGTGAAGCCATACCTTCACCTCATCCACCTATACGGCACTGCAGACATACTCGGATGTGCCCCACCGAGATATCTCGAGACATGCTTAGCAGCCTTCGAAAAGAGCTTGGTAGGCTTAACCATCGCTTGATTAAATTTGGTTCATCGCATAGAATATGTCCGGTCTTGTCAATTAACTAAATACATGAGTGAAACCACCAATTGTCGATAGACGACATCCACTACCTTTGCTGGGTATAACATCCTCTTTCCTCCAATTTCTTGGAAGAGGAGTATCCATGGGTTTGCAGGTCCTCCATGTGAAACTTACCAAGTATCTCAAAGGCATACTTGCAGGGCTAAACAATTCACCTTCTGTTTGCCATATTAGCCTTTGTCCAAGGAAATAATGAAGGAGAACCCATATCCTTCATCTCGAACTCCTTTGCAAGATCCTTCTTGCATGGAGTGTATCAGTACTCATCACAGTCGATATTAAATCATCAACATAAAGAAAAATGATTAAAATCTTGCCCTCCTACGAAATCTAGTATAGGTTTGCATCCGCCTCCTCTTGGTGAAGCCAGGAGTCTTGTGAAGCAAGTTTGCTCACGATCAGTGTACCAAGCATGGGGTTCTTGCTTCAGCCCATACAATGCTCTTTTGAGTGTCACACACCTTGCGATAGCTCTTTGAAGATCTCAAATCTTGAAATTTGCTCAATGTGCACTTCTTCCTCAATGATCTATTAAGAAACATAGTCTTCATCCATCGATGAATGTATGTCTGTGTTGAGAGAGCAAGGGTAGGTCCTTATGGAAGAATATGATGCGACAGGTAGAAATGTTTTCTTCATAATTAGTCCCCTCTATCTTGTGAAGCACTCGAACTGACAAATATTTCCTTATACTTCTCAACACTCCCTTCGATAGCTTTCTTTACCTTGTGATCCATCCAGACTACACTGATTTATCAACGGACTTGGAACAATTTCCCAAACCTTTATTTCGGCAAGTGGAGTCATACTCCTCCGCTGCATCTACCCATCGCGGGCTCTTCTTTGCGTCTGAAAAAGAAGATGGCTTGTCACAATACATTTTCTCATGAGAGCCGTGTATCCGGTGAATCGGTAAGGATCTTTGTCTTTTTACGTAGTGGGCGGGGGCTCCCACCATTGCATTGCCGCATCAAGCTTCAGCCTCTAAGCTTCTATGTGTTCCTTCTGCCAATTATGATGTTTGGCTTTGCATGGTGATCCTCCTCCATGATCCTCCTCATCATGCAGTCACATGAAACTCATTTTTGGGAACAAGCAATTCCTCCTCCATGCAAGTGTATAGCTCCTCTCTGACATAGCTCATGCAAGCACACGTTGTTCTAATATAACACTCTCAGTGACCCTATTCTCATGGGTTATGAGCCACTATGAGTTTTCTTTGAATTCCTTCTTTGCTACGGAAATCTTCAGATTCATTGAGATATTCACCACCATTGCTCCTTTCTGCAAAGCCTTCACTTGCTTCCTCGACTCTTTCTCTGTGCTTTAAACTCATAACTTTGAGAATGTTGATCCTTCTTACGTATGAAGAAGATCTAGCATCTACGAGAATAGTCATAAAAAAAAATAACATAATACTGTGTTTTCCGTTGAAGCAACGAGAATGGCCCACACGTTTGTGTGAATTCTCTCCCGGGATCCACAGAAAGCATGGTTCTCCTTTTCATGAAAGGTGGTATTCAAACACCCATAGCATCCCTTGCATTGATATATCTACAAGTGTACCCTTGGGAAGTCCACTAGAAATCTCTTGCAAAATATTCGAGGCTCATGAGTGAAGATGGCCCAATATGGTGCCATAATTCGCCTTCATCACGGCTCACCACTCTTCTTCTTTTCCCACCATTGCAGCACAACCATCTACCTCCTGCTTCTAGGGTTACTTAACCGAATCCCTATCCTCTTGGTTTGACCGTTGTTTGATGTCACAAAGCTTTCCATTCTTGAAAACAACGTCACAACATTTTTTCCTCCAACATCGTAGTGATACCAAGTTATTCTTTAGACCGAACATGCATAACATCTTTCAACGAAATGGTTTATGACTCCCTCTCAAAGGTAATGGTACCAATGGGTTTACCTTTGTATCATCCATCGTTGCCCATCTTTATATGCATTTGGAGATCTTTCTCCTCCAAGTCAGCTCCGCATATCTCCCGTCATGTGGAAGGAAGAACCCTTCCTTGAGGAATGCCACGGTGATCCCATTGTGCTTGAAACCAAGCATGAGATCGAAATAAATCAAGTTGAAATTGCGAGGAAAGGGCCTCACTAGCTACAACTCTAGCAGCCTTCTCGTTCTTTCTTTTACGTAGGAGATTAATGGTGATATCCCCATGTTCGTGATAGTGAAAAAACTTCACCTTGGACAAATCTAGCTTCTTGCCACTGGCCTCCAGTTTTGAATGGAATTTATTCCCCTTCCCTTTCACGATTTGGCGGTAAGAAAAATCCTCTTCATCATCATGCTTTGATGAAGAAGCCACCCTGGTACTCGCGCCTTATCTCCTCCTACCGTCAGGCCAAAGTCGCTCCCAATCAAGCCAGTTTCTCCCGCCCATTGACGGGGTATTGATAACTATGCTAACTCTTGGTCATCATCGACCAAGCTCCACGAGTCATCACATCTAGCCCCGCCAATTCCACTCCCCCGAGCTCATCCATACATTGGAAAAAACTTTGTGAGATACTTTAGAATACGTCGCCCTTCTCCATTTTGATTTTTCGAGTTTATCTTTAGTGCCAACTTCCTATGGTCATTGTTACTTTCGAAAATATCTGTCGAGCTTCCACATTGCAAATGGAGTGGCTTTCATTGAAGGCTTGATACAATATGGTCTTTCACACCTTCCAACGGAAATTCTTCTCGTCTTCGCTACTTTCTTTTGCCGGGCATCAAGTAATGCAACATCTAGTTGAAGTGGGCTTAGGAACATCGCTATCAATGAACTCCTTGAAGCCATTATCTTCAAAGAACCACCTCGATCTTATCCTTCCGGGGATATGTAGTTAAATATTCCATCGAGTGCATACTCTAACCACAACCCATTGAAATCCATTTCAATGTTTACTCAAACTTGTCTAGCAAAGAGAAATTCTTATGACAAATTCCAATTTTTCCACCAACACAACTCAACTTTCTTCTTCAATATTGCAATCTCCGGTGATTAACAATGATTCGATACCATGTAGAAATTATATACAATATGCATGTATGTGCGAAATCCCACGATCTAAAAATTTAATCACTGACCATCTGAGAATCCTTCTCAATTCTTTGCGGAAATTAAATCGCGGGTGCAAACATATGTAGAAAATCAATCGCACACATAACAAGATGTTTCACAGGAAAGCTTAAAGCTAAAAAACCCAACTATCATATATTATGTATACAATCGGAATCATGAAACAATATCATACAAATATCAACTCATAGAGCTCTCGAGTACAAAACACAATCATCTCCTGTCATACAAAAATTGGTTCACACATGCACCGATTGCCTCTTGAAAGCACTGCCTCCACTACCTTGATCTTTGCTTTAGAAGATCCCTAAATGAATTCGATCTTGGCTTGCTTGAACGCATTCTCATTGGAAAATCCAATGTGTGTGTAGATACGTGAATGCATCACTATAGTCACAGCGGTAGTCAAACACACCCTTTCCTGTATCTCTCCGGTGGGTCTCCACTGAATCAGTATGCAAGTAGTTAACTGCTGTATTTTTTCGGTTGCAAGTAAGACAATACTTGTGAATTAATTAAATAATTCAATTCACTCATCTTTCACTGATGTATCTTTAGTTACAATACTTTCTTCGTTTAACTCACTTCTTGCTTGAGTTAAACTAAATAACAACTCCCTGCTACTCTTTAACTGCGGTACAAATTTGTTACACTCGGTTACAATGAAGTCCATCATGCATGAGCCACCAAAAAACCTTGCAACTCGTAATTCAGCAAATGCTTGGTTTCCAAATCAATTAACCCAAAATCACGCCCCCGCTCTAAGGGAGTAAGTTATTATTTGTGCTCGATTATCATTAAGGGCTAATAATAATCGACATGCATTATATTTTTAGATATGCGATCTATAAATAGACTTCACCCATGTTCTAAAAATAGAAACTCATCTAAAGATATAATTTTCTCAACCATCTAGAATCATCATCCTACTAATTTTAGAACATGCTCACCATTCTAAAAATAGACATACACCTAAAAAAGCACCTGGGCCCCACCTAGTGAAGGTGCTTAATTTTCACTAGGATCATCATCTTGTTGAATCTCAAAACTCTTTCTCGCCATGTAATCAACATTGTAGTCAGTTCAAAGTCTAAAATCATGCCATAGGCTTAGTTAGGATCCATTCTATTATCACACTCAAAATTTTGCAAAAAATTGCTTAGATAGGGTCTTCTAGTTTTGATGTTATGTCAATTTGGATCATGAAAATTGGTAAAAGGGTGTGTAAATCATGCTTATCCTAAATCCCTAAAATCATTATAGACCAGGTATTGTCGATTTATTTTTCATCATATATCATCTCAAGGCTCATTTTTAACCTTACTCTTAACTTTGCCTATTTTTTACATTTCGTAGCGTACATAGTTATGGATTGATAGTTTGCGCTACCGAATCATCAAAATTTTTCGTAGAAAAACTACCAAAATTATAACTGAAGCTAATACAAAAAAAATGTTTTTTCTATGTGAAAAGAGAAATGGTGAAATGTCAATTTTCTATAGGTCTAGAGTTAATCGAAAGTCACATGATTAGTTGTTTGAGTCATGAATCACATATTCATAAACTCATGCCATCATCACACCTTCATTCCTCATTTTTTGTCATGATCCCTCTCGAATTTAAATTTCATTCCTTAAATAAATCCATAGCTCCTCTCTGTCATTAAATTTTCAGCCTTTGCATGTGTCAGTCGGTTGTCACCTTTGAAAAGTTTAGCTTTGGCAAGCGGCACTGGCATCGAATTTGTTTTTTACGGGTGTCACATTTTGCAAGAGGAAGCTTGGATTATAAGGATATGGCCATGAAGGGAAAGCATAAAAAGGAGGCTCTATGGTTATATAGGATCCCATTAACCTTAACATTATCATGGAAGACCTCAGTTAAAATTTTTCATCCGGACGGGGTTACATGCATTTTACTTGAGAACTACAAGGGGATTTGTTGTGTTTTTGAAGCTATTTGAAATTTTGTTAGTTTCAAAAGAAATTTATGAGGCAGAAGATGTTTTTTAAAAAATATGAATGAGTGTTTTCTAAAGACATGTAAGGAACAATAACCTCTTTCATTTTTTCTCTCAAGTGCTACCAATTTGGATGTCAGAAGATGTCTTTGAGACCTATTTTCAAAATTTAGAATTTCTTTGTTTTATACATGTTTTCCTAATACAAATTTTGGACGGTACGGAGATTCTTTTCAAAAATACAAAGAGGGTTTTTCTTTTAGAAAATTATTATTTACAAAAAATCCTCCCATTTTCAACAACTATCAAGGATGGGGAGATAGGAGCTCTGTCCCCCATGAACCTATGTTTTGAGAAAAACAATCATTTTTATTGGTAAATGAACTTGCTAAAGGTGAAAATGATGATTTTTGAGAAGGGTAAGAGGCATTATGAACCAAGTTTGATTTATCATCCTTCATCATATCAATTTTTAGACCCATTGGTGAAATTTGAAGAAACGAGAATTTTGAATTTTCTACACTTTAGGCGTTTTCGTAAGCTAGCCGGCTTGAAGCCAGCGCTACGAAATTTACGAAGATGATTTTTTGATAAAAAGGACGATTAAAATTGAAATTAAAGCTTGGTAAAATTTTGTATTAGCTCTTTTAACCTATAAAATAGATCCATGAGAGAATAAAGAGTTAATAGATGAAAAAAGTTGGTGGGGTAAATTTGCTACGGAGAAGTTGCAACAAAGGTACCTTGTTTTCCCTGTTTTGGCGACAGATTAGAATTTTGGAAATGGCCAGAAGGATAAAGAGTTTTTTCAAGGTTATTTTTTGTATGGAATGTCAAAGAGTATCATAGGAAAGGTTTTTGGTGGAAAAACTCATCACGAGGGTGATTTGGAGATGGAAACTCATCATGTTGCCACATCATCAACATGACATCTTATAATCGAGTCAGGAAAACGGTTCTAAATTACGGCTATGATGTTTTATTGTTAAATCATGCCTTCGGCCACCTCATAGTGCTCTTTCGATAATACTTTTTTATGTATGGATTTTTAATAGTTATTTAAAGAGTCCTATTAGGTTCTAATTCTTGAAAACATACTTCTCTACTTTTCCTCCTTGTAATCAATTGTTAGTTAGATTAGGTGTCCTTGAAGATATTTGGTGGTCTATCCTAGTTGGAAGACACGAGGTAAAGGTGGATAATTCTATAAATAGGGAGAAGAAAGAGTTTGAGGAGGTTGGGAGATGGTTACTTGACACTACCTTTATTTGTAATATTTTGATATCGGTAATATATAGTTACCATGACCTATTTCGGACGATATTCTTCTATGTATTCTTATGTATGTTTGTTCTATTAGTATTTTACTTTATCTCTTGTATTTTAGTTGTATAATCACTTGGAATTAATTGTTACATGCTCCAAATTCATGTATACTCCTAGTCTACTATAAATGTCAAGATTTATTAGTTTTCTTATGTATAATCACTTGGAATTCATGGTGACATGCTCCAACTTCATTTTGTATGCATATAGCTTGCTATTTTTTCCTTCATGTGTGAACATAAGAATACAATTACCTCAACTTCCATGAGATAAGTTGACTTGTGACTTAGTTTTCATATTGACTCCATAAGCCCAATGTTAGTTATTGGTTTACATCTTTCACTACAAAAAAAAAAAAAACATTCAATCCAATTTAGAGTTAGCCATACGCACCAAGTTTTTCATTGAATATCCTTTATCCTTTTGAGAGAGCCCTCTCAGACTGGATAGGCTAATTTCTAGCTGCAAGTGGTATGAAATAGTTACTCCAAGTTGACCATTGAAGCAGCCCAACAGGACACAATTTAGTGATAACATTTTGGTGTCATTTCAAAGGAGAGCGAAGGTGTAAATTTTCTCTGGGAAGAGCAAGGTTTAGATTTGACTTGATGGTGAACATAAGCCAAACAACGGAAGGTACATCACCATTCACACAGTGACTCCATTATTCAAGATTTCGAGCTTCAAAGTTGAGAGGCGACTTCGGTGGGGAAGAATCCATATTTCATAACATTGATGGTGATCAAGATGATAGGGTATGTGGGAAAACCACATTTACCATAGATAAAATGTTACAAAGTGTAAGGGATGAGTTGCTTGAATTTTAGATAGATGAACATTTCTCAACAATAGTATTATGTTTTTTTTAATCCATTTGACTCACACACGGAATTTTTTTTTTCTTGGTTTAGTTGCTAAAGATTAGAAAATTAATTTGAAATCTTGGATGTTTATATTGAATAATATGATTTCAAACATCCTAACTTCGAGTTCTTAAGAAGAGTCTTCCTCCTCCAAAAAATGAGGCAATTGTTATACCATTTGACTTGCATATAAAGGAAAGAATATGGTTATGCGCTTGATATTGTAGAGTTGGAATGAGGTTCGACCTTGATGAAGAAAATGAAAAGGATATCCAAGATCAATTTGTCATTGATACCTTAAAAGGGATACCAATAAATTATGTGGCCTATGCTCCCATAGCGATTACATGGAAGAGTTCTATAGTCCAACTTTTCAATTATTTGTTCCTTTAGCCCAACAGAGACCCATGTTCTGTTACCTTTATCATTTTAGAACATAATTTGATTTTGGTTTAAGCACAATCAAAGGGTTCGGAGTATCGGATCAACTCTTTGACTAACGCTTTTATTGGAGGTTTCATGGCCTTTAGAATCAAACGTGAAGATTGCAGCTATTAGGCTAGGTAGGAGTGTGTGTGAATAAGCTCAAGTAGTCGACATATTTTCGGTATGTACATATTTGGTTTTCGGTAGTAATCATCAAGCTTGAGCTTGAGGATAAGGTCATAAGAGTTTGAAGAAGGGTTGGTGAATTTTAGAAGTTTTATGTTAAAGGATGGCATTGGAACTACATGTTCTTTGTTGTAACATAGGGGCACACCATCCCCGGTGGGTACTTTATTATCACACTCAAATTTTACGAAATTGCTTAGATAGAAGTCTTCTAGTTTTGATGTTATGTCAATTTGGATCATGAAAATTGGTAAAAAGGGGTGTAAATCATGGTTATCCTAAATCCTAAAATCATTATAGACCATGTCTTGTCAGTTATTTTTCATCATATATCATCTCAAGGCTCATTTTTAACCTTACTCTTAACCTATGTTTGTTTTACCTATTTTGTAGGGCACATAGTTATGAATTGAAAGTTTGTACCAAATCACCTAAGCTTTTCATAGCAAATGCTGCTAAAATTATAACTCAAGCTGCTACGATTTTTTTTTTTTTTTTTTTTTGTGTGAAAAAGAGAAATGGTGAAATGTCGAGTTTCTAGAATTAGGGTTAATCCAAAGTCACATGGTTGGTTGTTTTAGTCATGCATCACACATAGTCATAAACTCATGGCATCATCACACTTCATTCCTCATTTTTTGTTATGATCCCTCTCGAATTTAAATTTCATTCCTTAAAAAAATCACCCAAGCTCCTCTGTCATTAACTTTTCGGCCTTTGCATGTATCGATCAGTTGTCACCTTTAAAAGTTTTAGCTTTGTGGCAAGCGACTTGCTATCAATTTGTTTTTTACGGAGTGTCACATTTTTAAGAGGGAATATTGGGTTATAAAGGAGAATGGCCATGAAGGAAAGCGTAAAAAGGAGGCTACGTAGTTAGATAGGGACCCCATGGACCTTAAAATAATCATGTAAGACCTTAGCTTCACATAAGTTTTCATCAGACGAGGTTACATGCATTTATGGCGGGAGAGCTGCAAGGGGACATTAGGGGAATTTTGAGGTCTAAGCAATGAAGGACCTCCTAAGGAAATTATAAAATAACGAGTGGAAATAATAAGATAAGATTTGATGACATCATCAAATTTTAGAGCGAAAAATGAAAAAACTATTTTTTTCAACACATATTTCAACTTATCTCCCAAAGTTTTTACTTAAATTTTGAGGCGAGTACTCGTTGGATGAAAAATTTAATTCCTCATCCAAGGAATTATCCATGTTATACTTTCGATGAGTCTTGCTACACGAAAAATGAGAAATACATGAAAAACGTGATTGTAATAACGTTTTTATGTATTTCTCATTTTTTGTATAGTAGGGTCCATCAAAAGTATGAAACATGGTACTCCTTGGATGAGGAATTAAATTTTGCATCCAACGGTACTCCCACTCTAAATTTGAGGTAAAATTTGGAATAAAATGAAAATAAGTTGAAAAGTAGTTTTATTATTTTGTTATTTTTTAACATTTTTACCCTTTTACTTCAAAAAATGGTGAATCATCCCCCATGGTTGAAATCATCATCTTGAATCGTATTGGTTCTTATAAATTTTATTTTTGTTGTACATTTTTCTTAGGAGGCCCATTTTAGAGCTCAAAATTCCCCCTAATAAGTTTGTTGTGTTTTTTGGAATGTTTGAGTTGTTGGTTTCTCAGAAAGAAATTTGTAGGAAATTGAAGATGAGTTTCAAAAATATGAATGAGGTTTTTTCTAATCACAAAATAAACAGTAACCTCTTTCCGCTTTTCTCTTAGGTGCTACCAATTTGGATATTTGAAGATGTCTTTGAGACCTGTTTTCGAGAATTCACAATTTTCCTGTTTTATACATGTTTTTCTAATAGAGATTACGGATAAGTTTGGAGATGGTTTTCAAAAACAAAGAAAGTTTTCTTGGAGACATTCTTATTTAAAAATCCTACTCCATTTTTCCAGCATCTATCAAGGATAGGGAGATAGGAGCTCATCTATGAACCTTATTTTTTCATAAAAACAAAGTCATTTTTATTGGTAAATGAACTTGCTAAAAGGTGAAAATGATGATTTTTGAGGAGGTAAGAGGAATTATGAATTAAGTTTGATTTATTATCCTTCACTATCAATTTTCAGGCCTATTGTTGAAATTTGAAGAAAAATTTTGAATTTTCTATACTTTGGGTGTTTTCGTAGCACCGCGGGCTTGAAGCCCAAAAACGCTACGAAATTTACGAAGATGAATTTTTGATAAAAAGGGTAGTTAAAATTGAAATTAAAGCTTGGGAAAATTTTGTATTATCTCTTTTAACCTATAAAATAGATCCATGATATAAGATAGAGTTAATAGATGATAGAAGTTGGTGAATTAAATTTGCTACCAAAAGTTGCTACGAAATTGCCTTCGCATACTGTTTGGCAACAAGTTAAATTTTTGGAAAAGACCAAGGAAGAAAATAAAGAGAATTTTCAAGGTTATTTGCCATATGGAAATGTTAAATAGTATCGGAGAAGGTTTTTTGAATGGAAACACTCATCACGAGGGTGGTTTGGAGATGCCAACTCATCATGCGCACATACATCATCAACATGGCAACTTATAATCAGAATCAAGAAACCGAGTTCCTAAATTCATTTATGATGTTTTATTTTTAAATAATGCCTTCTACCACCTCATAAGGCTTCTCTTTCGATAAGCCTTTTTTATGTATGGATTTTTAATATTTAGTTAAGGTATTAATGAGTGAAAAGAGTCCTATTAGGTTTCTAATTCTTGAAAACAAAATTATCTCTACTTTTCCTCCTTGTAATCAATTGTTAGGTAGATTAGGTGTCCTTGAAGATATTCGATGGTTTGGCAAAGATGGCATATATGAGGTAAAGGTTCCTAATTATATAAATGGGGAGAAGAAAGAGTTTGAGGAGGTTGGGATGGTTACTTGACACTACTGCTTGTTGTAATATTTTGATATCGGTAATATATAGTCGCGTGACCCTATTTATTTGAGATTCTTCTACGTATTCTTATGTACGTTTGTTCTATCGGTATTTTACTTTATCTCCGGTATTATAGTTTTATAATCACTTGGAATTCATGATTACATGCTCCAACTTCATGTACACTCCTAATACACTTCCGTAGCAGAGATTTATTAGTTTTTTTTTATGTATAATCACTTGGAATTCATGGTGACATGCTCCAACTTCTGTGTCATATAGCTTTCCTTTTCCTTCATGTGTGGTTTTATAAGAATACAATTGCCTCAACTTCCATGATATAAGTTTACTTGTGACTTAGTTTTCATATTGACTCCATAAGCCTAATGGTAGTTATTGGTTTACATCTTTCACCTACACAAAAACAACAACATTCAATCCAATTCGGAGTTAGCCATCTCCTTTAAAGTTTATCCATTGAATATCCTTTATCCTTTTGAGAGAGATCTCTTAGACTAGATAGGCTAATTTCCGGTTGCAAGTGGTCTTAAATAGTTACTCCAACTTGACCATTGAAGCGACCCAACATGACTCCAATTTGGTGATAACACGTTCCCGTACAAAAAATTGGGAAATTTTGGAAAAAATTAAAGATGTAACTTTACGTATTATAGCACTTTGTGATTGAGAGACGAGCATTGAGAAAAAGGCTGGGCCTCTTTCTAGCCTCTGCAGTACACTTTCGACATTCGAGTCATGACGGCCCTAGGGCATTGTATATTAACCCGGGGGCCAAAAACCTAAAAAATGTAAATGAAATTGAAAAATAATGAATTCGATAGAGAAAGAGGATGGTAAGATCTTATCTGGTCAGGAGCCGACACAAGAAATGATCCTGAGAATCTATACATAATCAGCTGCTTAAAGTTCTAGGGTAATATAGGCTTAGAGCAACGAAATTGAAATGGTAAGGTGGAAATGGTAAACATGACTTGGTAATTTCTTAATTTAATAGTATTTTTGATTAATTTATGTATATTTAATAAACGAATATGGATTTTTATTTTTACTATTTTAAATAGGTATTTTAATCCATTTGATGTTTCTTTAGCGAGGTTTGCAACTAATTATAGTGAGTTAGTCTGCATGATCGTGAAATGCGATATTGACCACAAAGAATAGTTTTATTCTCTTTTTCAAGCTTTTTTAAACATGAAAAAGGAATTCAAAACATCTTTGTTATCCTCTTTTTTTGAGCTTTGTTAAACATGAAAAGGAATTCAAAGCGCACTTTTATCTCTTTTTTGAGCTTTGTTAAATGTGAAAAGGGAATCCCCACAGGTTCTCTTTCGGCTCTTTTCGAGACTCTCAAAATATGAAAATATTGCGAGCACTTGCCCTTTTCAGAGCTCATTAAAGGAATTAAACGTGATCTACTCATTACTAAGTTTAACCCTTTTCGAATGAGATAGATTATGATTATGAAAAGGAAAACACATATTCAAAGTTCTAGGAGGTTCGCTCGGTGTTATTTTATGCTTTTAGATTTGGGACACTATTATACAAAAGAGAACTTGTGGAGTTTTATTTTCATCCCTTTTTCAAACTCTCTAAACATGAAAAAGGGATAGAGTTCTCATTGCCTTTATACTTGTTAAAGCATCAAATAGCGACGGAGACTTGTGCATCATGACAAGATTGAGTTTCACCTTCGCTAGACTCGTTAAAGCATCAAATTGCGATGGATTCACCTGAAGGGTGGAATTATACATCAAGCATGTGTTATCCTCCTCGATCTTGTTAAAAAATAAAAGTGCTAGTTGGTAATGATTGGGGAAAATTAGAAAGGGATAAAACACTTTATGGTAGCAAGTCGCTCTTGAACATGACATATTCACTTCATTTGTGTGATTTTTGGGTCGAGGTAATCTGCTTGATGATATATCATTTCTACGGTCTATCACCATCCATCACTTTGATTTTGGGTCAAATGCTGCCAATTCATTTAGTGTCACCAATATGTTCAGAAAGTCACTCACTTGTTCCTTATCCTTTGCAATACTCATAAACCTTCATTTTGTGCCATCACGACATTGATTCATCGGTCAAATTCGTCTCCAAAATCATTACTCTTTGTTTCGTGTCGTTCTTTGAGGGGAAGAATAAACACCCTCTTTGTGGCCAGTCGTTTTCTAATCGACATCAACTCATCATCCGGGGAAGTTGACTTGAAAACAAACTTTCGGTACCTTGGAGCTTGCTTACATCAATAGCAAGTTTCTCACTTTCGGTGACAGTTGACATCATAGGCCTTCGGCAAAATAATTTTTATGGTGTTCGACATCAAATCATCTTATTCACACCATGCGCAAAATGTCTTTGCAATACCTTGAGAGCCATTATCATCAACGATGGTTTCTCTTGCGTTTGTTAATGACTCACATGATTGTTTGGTAATTAAACGATGTATTCCCATCGACATCGGATCATATATTCACATGGTTAGAATTGTGCTAGCGATCGAGTGAACGAGATAGAAGACCCCAAATCTAGTTTCATCCTTAGGGCTACGATTTTTAGGAAAGTACCAAATCATCCAAATCGATGGTAATTATTAAGAGAGGCCATCCTATCATGGGTCTATATATGTAGAAAGTCTATATTTGTATATGACTTTTACGATGTTATGATAGTTTATGTCTTGAGTATAGGATATGCCTCCCTCGGCAATTCATATGCAAGATGAACATATATCATGATGTAATGTATTGTAATTGATGCAGGTCACTATGCACAACAAGTTCCTCCTCATCACATTGTAAATCAAATCACTCAACATTATCATTTTTGACTTCATGCTTTAGGGGCATTTATTTACGAGGTCAATTTTGGCATCATCCAAAAAAAAATATCGATATTCATTAGGGTCTATAATACTCCAAATTGGTTGCTACATGCCCTAAAAAAGTCACCACATTGATGGTATTCCTTCATGAAAGTTTCACTTCTTAGGTGCCGAGTTGAAGTGTTACATTGAGCCATCACCTACCCTAGACAAGCTGTAACTTCTTCCCGAAGAGCATACAATCCAATGCATGGGCTGGCGTTACGGAGGATCGAGGCCCACTTTAGAGTTCCTTGGTGTTGCGAGAAAAATTTTCATTGGATTTTGGAATCTTCCCTACTTCTAGTGACTTATACTAGAAGTTGTTCCACTTTTCACCTCATCGTATTAGCCTTGAATTTGGAACCCAAGAAGTCATTAAACCTCTTATCCTCATATTACCATGTGAAAACCTCTTCATACATTTTAGGAAATCCATTCAATTATTCATTTATGTCAAACTACCTCCATCTACTTATAAATAGATCAACGAACATAGTACACAAGGAGAAAGAATTTGAGGTTAAGTAGAGTTATCTTTAAGTGAGATATCGGTTCTTGAAGGTATTGTGCATGTCTTGTGATCTTGTTGGATTGTTGATTCTAGATGTGATGAGGATGGGAATCGAAGCTAGATGAGAAACAACGAATCGATCAAATGGTTACTCTTCCTTCCCACTTCATAATAAATAAAATTTGTTCCTTTCCTAATGCACGTGTCAATGATGTTATGTGTATTAATAAGTTTAATTGATTTAATTTGTTCGATTTGAATAGATCTTATTTCATTTATGTTGTTTTTTGTCCTTGACTGTTTACCATGGAAAGTATCAATAAAGAGAGTTAAGTTGGATTGAGAGCGATGAAAGCGACGGAGGAGGCGAGGGGAAAGAGAACATATTACAAGTGGGTTTCTCTCCCTATCTATTCATTTTAAGGAAAAGGTCGGATATCTTTCTTTACATTGTTCTAAGTGAACCACCCACTTAGGGAAGCATTCTTATGCATAACGGAGTTTGTATTTCCATAAAACAAAAAAATATTCCCATATTTGATCAGCAACATGGATTGGTACCTTGGTGCCTTGGTTTCATTAAATGGTATGAGCACTTGCTTAATTATAGAGCATTTTGTTAGGAAAAAAGAATTCACATTGATGCAATATGTCCCTCCTATGGTCCATGTCATAATATTCCATGCTTCACGGGACCTTCTAAAAGTAATGAATTTGTAGTATATGCACTTTAAATCTTATTAGATCATATGGTTTTACCATATTTGAGATGTGTCAAGGCCTATGTCAAAGGAGAATGCAATCCTATAATGGGTAATTCTATGATGTAATGCTAATATCAACTAATTTATGTCTCTTTGGACCACAAACCATTTTGTTAGATCTCCTTAACGAGTCAGAATTTATCTTGTGTAAACCCATTGATATTGATAGTAGCCAGGTTAATAGCTTGCTCCACCATATTATGGAATATTATTTATGTTTCTTCGTGCTGAGAATTTTGGAGGGTTGGTGATTAATGCAAATTATCTTAATGATAATTACTTGTGAGCTTACTTATTTTACTTATGTATTCTCTTGTTAGCTTATTATGTCTTCCATCAATTACCAAAAACACAAGAGACACATATTTAAGATTTTCAAGCCAAGGCCAAAGAAAACCTCTCCCTCTTGGAGAAGGAAAACCCCTGAGAATTATTCTTACGGACTTTCAATTGACAAGTACCATGACCATGAATCGGACCCTTGAACTACATGTGCCTCCAAGATATTGTCTTCCCTTTCTTCTTGGCTTCCTTTTGGTTGATCCTCTCTTCTTGCTTTCTGGACCAATACTAAGAAACTTTGTTCTTAGTAAATTCCTTTAGTCCTCCTAGAAATTATTCAACACCTTGTAGTATATTCTTCTAGTCTCGATATTCTATATATACTCTAGCACACTGTATTATCTTTTGTCCTTCCTTTATGCCTTGATCTATACTTGCCTATTTAGAGAAACTTGGTCTCTATATAACAATCCATAACTCGATTGTTACGCATTATGTCGTATTCTGTTGGAGCTTCTATTTTGGACTTGCACAAGCAACACCGAGACTAGAGAACGAGTTTGTCGGACTCCTTTGTATTCACAAGTAATGTATCAAAAATTTTTACTTCGAAATTAAAATGACTAATCTCGCATTTACTCTAAGTAATTGACTTCACTTTATTCCACCGTAATTTATATATGTGATCCGCACTATAATTACATACTTGTTCTCCTTATCAAACATAATCCCTTATTCGCTTTATATCTTCTCTGGCACAACCTTAACTTGTTGTTCATACGATCAAATATATTTGAATACCTTCTTGTGCCTGCCCATCGTCCTAGGACTCATTGTTTCTTTCTTCTGTCCTTCCAGTAGCAATATATATAGGGGTATATATAGTTACCCCTATATATTAATAAGCTGATCTATCATATTGTTATAGGGCTGCCTTGATCACTATTTTATAGGATAACATGAAGGTTGTCTAGAGGATGATATCAATGCTAATATGAGGCATCATTATGAGCTTATATCACAAGGTCTTGGGGCATATTATTGTTACACCATTTTTTTGGTCATCTAACCCATTATCGTTAGATGAACCCAAGTACACCATGTAAGACCAATTTTACCCCAAGTAAAATTTCTTTCACCACATTTGTTTACGTTTCTTGGTCATATTTAACCCAAAACAAGGTAATCGTTAAATAAATCATTATTTATTTAATTATTTCCTAAGAATAAGTTATTTAAATAATATTCTTGAACAATTTGACTAAATCACATATAAATAATTAAATAAACCATTATTTATTTAATTATATTCCCCCTCATCTCCCTTAAAATAATAAATAAATCATTTTATTTATTTGTTATTTATAAATAAAGGAATTGAACCAAGTCGAAAATACTTTCCCTCAGCAAATATAATAAAATACTCCTAAAGGGTGATTCACAGAATTTGATTAATAATATTCCATTGTAGGAGTTCTAGAACACCCCAGCAGACTACATTTAAAAATAGGAGGTTTCCCCATTCATTAATCCTCCATTGCATTAGATCACACTAGATCTCTATCTTGGTCACCATTTCCATTTGTTTGAATTTTGAACTCCCATTGAGTTCCATGTTTGTTAGGGTTTTCCACATTAACCAAAGAGAGGAATTTTAGATGGAAACAGCGAGGACTTCGAAACCCATCCTGCCAGAGGCCAAGGAAAACACCTTTCTTGTTTTCCTCTCGGAGTGCCCCATTCTTTAATATAATATAAGATTCTTTTTATACATTGTTCTTGTCTTGTTCATTGGATGCATGGAGCCATTTTATATACTATCTTCTTAATATATTTTATGCTTAGATCTAATTTTATGAAGAAAACTTGAAGATATTGTGCAGCCATACTTGATGTTAAGGGCTACTTGATATGCATAGCTAAAGTGATCTTTTACCGACGAAAGAATCATACTAACAATTGGTGACTCCACTAGGGATCGAACCTAGAATCTGCGGTTTCGCAGAGACTCCACACGGGTTTTCTTTTCGACCGATATCGTTTTCTATCTTCTGCATATCCGAGTGTTGGACCCCTGGAGTTTCTCTTCCATTTTTTATTTTTCCTATTTTTCCCATTTTTATGCTAGTTTTCCCCTCTGCGACCTCAAACATAAAAATTTCTAACTTCCGTGTGTTTACGGCCTTTTTGCGCGAGGTGACAGAGCATCGGCCGTTGTGAGACGACAAAATTTTTCGAAATCTCGCCGCTAGACACGGATACGCGAGGTCGCACTTATTGGCCCAAAAGTGCAACCTGGCCTTCAATTAGCACTTTTACTGCCTAAATGCAGTCTTGTGGCACGAAAATAGGCCCAAATACGTGACTTGCAATTTTTTCTACAATCTGCTAGCACTTTTAGGTTCTTGAGAAGCTTGTCAAGGTTTTCCGGCCTACTGTCTCCACCTGATGAGACCTATTGCTGAAATATTTCACTCACCTAAGTGGAACTCTTGCCCCTTGGACTTTAGTTCCCCTCCACTTTTTGTGGGAGGTTGTCCCATTTTGTTTTCGACATGCGAATTTCCGGAGAAGTTTCATCCTTATTTTCGGATACGATACCTCCTGGTCGAGATCCTCATGTCGACTTTTATTCCTTTTTACATGCAACGCCTTTCGCTTTGTTTGGGTTCATCTCTAGGGCCACCTCTTTGACCCCCCCCCCTCTTTTTAGGCCGATCTCCCTGCACCTCTCGCGTAGCCTTTCCCTGCCTCTTTCTTGCTTTACGCACCACTTTCAACGATTTCTCCGTAGATCCCGGTCCTGGGACCTTAGATCTATTGATCTCTTGTTAGCGTGCTTTCTGCCCCTTCTAGACTATTTTGAGAGACCCACCTTCTTGGGTTTGATTGCTGCCTTTTTAGTTTCTAATTTTGTTCTTTCAATCTTATTTACGCATATTTCTTTTCCGGTATGCAACACACTTTTTATTTACTCTCAAAACGTACGGGTTTAATCAATTAAAATTAACGCCGCCACACGCGACCTAAGTGAAGAAGAGCCTGAAAAAGTTAACACCACCTGGAAAAGACTCTAAAATTAATCGATATTTGCCACCTCCTTACCCTTGTCGCGTCTTGCTTTTGCACCTTGTTGCCCTTGTTGGTATTTCTTCTTCCCGTCATCATTTCGCCTCCAAGGCGTTTATCCCGGCGACTTCTTGGCCTTCACCCTCGATTTTGGTTGGTTGACTTCCTCCTTCCGTCGTCATCGAGTAAGTCCTCCCAAGTGCGCTTCATCGACTCTTCCTATGATTGTTCGGGTTCTCCCGCGTCCTTCCCTGATTCTCCCCCCTTTACCTCCACCATGTCTAGTTAAGGACCTAGCCTAACCGGTTCTACTCTTTGGTCCGCTTCCGATGGAACCCTTCTGAGGACCTACCTCGGTGCCCCATTACTTCGTATATGGCCGACCTCGATCTCCACGGAAGCTTCAATAAGCTTACTCCAATGATCCTACTCTCCAGCCATGATGTCGGTTGGCACCTTTATGCCAACCAAGCTCCCTCAGAGCATTCCCAGAAGTTCAAAGGCCTTGCTAGTAGAAGATCCCTCCGATCATATACGATCTTTCCACATGTGGTGCTCCTCTAATTCCATCACGGAAGTGACTCCATTCGTCTTCGTTTATTCCAGCTCACCCTTATTGGCGAAGCGTCCAAATGGTATGTTGATCAGCCACCTCTTCCCACCACCAATTTTGCAACCATTTCCCAAGCCTTTTTGTCTTATTTCTAGCTCCCTCTCAGGTACGACAACGGCATTTGAGCTGATGACACTCCTTTCATCAATCTTCTTGATATTGTCTCTGCGCTCATGTCCGGGGAGTGGTGACGATGATGAAGCTTATCATAGTGATCCCCCCTTTTGAAGATCAAGTTTACATGGATTGGTTCCTTGACTCTCTCTTACCTCCCATTGCTTAAAGATATCGCCTCCCATTTCCCCCAAGCCCAGAAGAAGTCGCCCTTCAAATCGCCTTAAAATATGACCCTATCTATGCCCGGTACGGTTATGTTTATCTTGTCCTTCCCCGATCTCCCCAAGCCTGGGGGGCACTAACACCTTCGGGACCTCTCACTCTCACAGAACGGTATCTATTTGAGGAGCCATGTCTCATACCTCGCTCAACCTCTTATTTTTATGGTTTTCCTCCCCGTGGGGCCCGGCACCTCCGGCCCCTTCCCCCCCCATTAACATGTATCCGGGATTTGGCATACCTCCCCTTTTACCCACTTTCTGCTTACCTCAATGTTGCCCATTCTCTGCCCTTACCCTTATCCGCAACCTGGTGTCCCGGCTCCTCTAGCATTTGGACCTCCGCTCCCTTGCCTTCTCCACCCCCACCCGGCCCAGCACCGCCCCCTCCCGGGGCACGTATTTGCGTAGCCGGGGTCCGGCTCCTCCTCTTCCTTCGCAACGAAGAGGAAAGGCACTCCCTCGCTTCCGTGTCGTCGACCCAATCCTTCCCGTCTTGATTCTTGCTGACCCGGCCCTCGAGCTCTCGGCCCAAGCAAGACGGGCCACTTCGCACGATAAGCCACTGTTCATGTTGCGGTGTTCCTGAGTCATTACACTCATGATTGTCCCCAGGTTACCACAAATGTGGCACATGTGGGAATCTCGGTGCTTGTGCGGGGACAACACTCTTCTCCTTCTATCCCTTCCCATACGGCTACCTCTCAACTCTTTATGTTTCCCGGTCCTTTCCCTCAACGAGGACTCGTGGCCCACCCGATCACCTCATGGCCGGAACCCCTCCAACCTTCTCATACCGGTTCCTGCGGTGCAGGATCCTCATGATGGCCTCGGACCAATCTCTCACCAACAACCCTTCCCTTCAAACTCGGTCTCCGTTCCTTCTACCCCGAGGGATTCCCATCCTGGAGCCCTACTAAGCCTCCTCCCGACCACCAAATGGTCCTTGCCAATTCCTCCACCCAACGCAGATTCATACCCAAATTCCTAAGGGCCCATTCACCTTTGAAAATTACGCCTACGATAAGATTTCCACGGATGCTTTGTCGACCCTACGGAAGTGACCAATTAATTATTTTCGATCCTCGTCAGCTTGACCATCCCCCTCTTCTGGTCTGTTGCTTTCCAAATCTTGGTCCAAATCCAAAATGCCACTATTGCTCGACGCGTCATTGATGAGGGGCATCTACACGTGTCATGTCCTCTTCGGTTTGGAAACAACTCGGATCCTCTGCGTTGACCCCTTCCCGCAGTCACCCTTCGTGCGTGGGATGGCCATGCTTCCCGGCCGTCGGCCTCTTCCACCTTGTCCTACGTCCCCCCCGAGGGGCGGTGCGACATTGAAGTGATCGACGCCCCTCTCGACTACAACATCCTCTTGGGGCATAGTTAAACCTATGCCATGTACGCCATCCCATCCGCGGTTTAACGGAATGTTATTCCCACATAAGCGACAAAATCGTCACCATCGACCGGTTATCGTATCGTACGCCAAATCTCGAGATTTCCCCCGAGCCCTCTATTTCCTTTAGCCACTACGTCTTGGCCGGTGTCCTCCTCTGGCCTCTTTAAAGACTCCTCCTTGCTCGGCACCTTCCTTGACCCACCTACTCTCTACGACCCTAGCACGGCAAGCGTTTGCATGATGCAATCATCTTGGGGCGACCTGACCACTTTGGCTAGTCGGCAACCTCAACTTTCCCCAACTCCTGCGGCTCCCTGGCCCTTCGCCCCCACTAGCCGGTCTTTTTCCTTGAGAATCTCCCCTCCCTACTGGATCAATTCTGCTGATTTCAATCCCCTCGACCCCGTCCACTCCTAGCCATTTTCCTTAAGTCGATTCTTTCCTCGCTCCCATCACGGAGCTTCTTCGAGTCCCTATATTGGCTACCTCTCTCCCTACCCAACTTCACCTTGGAGTATACCGTCTAGTATCTAAGCCCCTTGCCCCTACCTTTTAGTCGGCCAAAGCGTATCTCGCTTTGACTCACAGGTTCTTAATACCATGACCTCTTAGCTGCTCCAACACCTGGATCTCCTCACCCGGCCTCCTCTTTGTTACAACCATGTACGGTAACAATAAAAAATCTCGCGAGGGCAAGAGGACACGGTAGCATTGACAACAC
Source organism: Pinus albicaulis (assembly GCA_034641835.2). Taxonomy (NCBI): domain Eukaryota; kingdom Viridiplantae; phylum Streptophyta; class Pinopsida; order Pinales; family Pinaceae; genus Pinus; species Pinus albicaulis. The sequence continues at coordinate 1,627,069,103 of CM076578.1, forward strand.
CCCTCCTCGCCTTCCAAAACATCCCATCCGGTGCGCCTTGTGCGACGTTGTCGGCCACGCCACCCATACTGTCCTAAATTATCACACCTCGAAAGTTGTGGTCAATGAAACGTTTCCCGAGAATGCGGTGTTCCCATGGTCCATGTCACCCTCCACGGTTCCCTTCCCAAACTTAAACTTGCGCACCAATCACCCTTGTTATTTATGCGACTTCCATGGGAATTATACCCACCTTTGCCCTCGTCTTGACGAGTATCGTGCTCTTTGGCCGCTTACGCCAATTCGAAGGCACGCTTGCCCGTCCTCCTTTTTAAACCCCCGACCACGCGTCCACCCAAATTACCATTTCTCATCCTACAAATCTTGACATGGCCAAAACTTTCTGCCACTGTTCCTACCTTGCCTCATCACGCTTTCCCCGACGCATCCAACCCCTTAGCCCGAGTCTATGTTTCGCCTACCCACTCATCTATTGACCCAGTTTGTCACTTCTCATATCGACACAAACATAAGCCTTTCCCCTCAACATCAGATATCTCATATTTCTACCTCTTCGGGTCATCTATGTCATCACTATTCCCCTCTTCCATTCCGATGAAGACATCATGGAAGCCATATTTGAACGACTTTTCATGGGACGATATGCACCATCGTGCATACTTCCTACCACATCAATCACATGACCAATATGCTCTCGAATCCAAAAGAATTCATTCCCAATAAAGTTGATTGGTTCAAACATCCTTGCCCTTGGCCTTTCGATGAAGGCAATATGGCTAACATCTCCCCTACCATCAAAATAGACATTTTACGCTCAAACTAGGTATCGAGAAGAACACATCACCATGGGCGCCTTGCACTCTTTGGAAGAAATTGAAGCCTACACCAAACTCTTCAAAGAATTCTGTGATGTTTCGCACAGTCTGCTTTCCGGAAATGCCGGGACTCACGATCTAGGCCATTGTCGAACACCACATCGACACATGGCACCGGCCTTGATAGGTCGAGTCAAAAGTTAAGACCCATTCATCCATCTAGACGATGACCATCAAAGCTAAAATTGATAATCTTTGGCAAGCTCGTTTTATTTACCCCATTGAGTACACCACTTGGGTGTCAACCCGATTCTGTTCTCAAAAAACAAGGCACCATTCGTGTTGTAACGACTTCGCCCCGTCTAGACAAAGCTTGTCCCAAAGACAACTTCCCCATAATTTATTGACCAAATCATTGATGAGTGTGCGGGAGCTGGAATTATCCTTTATGGATGGCTTCTCGGGATACAACCAAATCATTATCCATCGTCTTGATCGACTTATTGCGTTCATTGGTCGTGGGGCACTTTTGCATACGGAGTCATGCCATTTGGTCTCTTAAAAACGGTGCCACTTTTCAACGAGCCATGTCTTATTGTTTCCATGACTTAGCTCATATTATCCTCGCCTATTTAGGCCCGAAGCCTTCTTTGCCCGCGTTCTCGACATCGGGCCTGACACCTGTGATGCGTGCCATTTTCCTCATTGTCGCAAAGTATAACATCCTTCTTAACCCTTTGAAATGTGTCTTCTATGTTCCCGCGGTCGTCTCCTTGGCTTCATCGTATCTAACGACGGGATAACTCTTGACCTTTGAAAGTTCAAGCCATTATTGAGCTGCCTATCCCTCGAACCTTACGACAACTCCAAAGCCACCAAGGCAAAGCTAATTTCTTCGCCGATTCATTCAGACTATGCGACCACAGCGCATGGTTCCTTCGTACTTCGCTCCACCTTCTTTTGTAGGATACCTACCCTCACTGTCATTTTGACCCACCCTCAAACATGCTCTCACCTGCCGCCCCCCTTGATCAGTCATCTTGACTTTGGCCAAAGTTCATCCTTTACATCTCGCTTCCACCCATTCGAGTTCTTGGTGTCCTTATTTAAAGAAGATGATAATGACCTCGAGCATGTGATCTATTATGTCGATAAAAACCTTGCTGGCCCATTTTGTGTCCTACTCACATGAAGAAAAGTTAGCACTAATTTTGTTGTGTTCTGGGTCAAAAAACTACGTCATTATATCCTCCAGCGTTCCACCAAGGTTGTGAGCGATTCCAACCCCATGGCTTTCTGTTGGTCGGCCATCCTCGTCTGGGAAGCTGTACTCGTTGGTCGTTATTCTCCAAGAATTTGACCTTGAATTTGTCACCCAAAAAGTAAGAAAGGTTTAGCCCTCGGCAAATATTCAGGTTACCTGCGGGGCCCGCGAACACTCCTATTAATGATGCTTTGCCGGAAGTATGAAAATTTGTTGCCATCACCAACGATGATCCTTGGTACGGTGATATCCTTAATTACCTACGAACCCAAAGTTCTCCCTTCATCTTGATGTTATTTGTCGACGATGCATCCCGACACCAAGCCTCTCGACACCTTCTAATCGGCGACGACCTTTATCGTCATGGGGTAGATATTGTCTTTCATCATTTCCTCACACACGGCGAAGGCCAAGACGAGTCCTCAACGCACCGCCGCAAGCGGTGCTTGTGGGGGCCACCTTTCCGGCCTTGCCCGCGCCCCGAAAAATCATGCGTAGGGTATTTTTGGCCTTCTCTCTTCGGTGATTGCCTTGAGGCGGTCAAACAACGTTCCAATTGCCAACATTTCGCCCCCAAGGCGCGAGCTCCTCTGCTCCCCACCATTACTGTCATCATAGGCGGCCCTTTGTGCAAATGGGCCATTGAATTGCTGGAATGTCGACCTCCCCTCACTTAGAGTGACTTAAATACATCATCGTGGTAGTTGAATATTTCACCAAATGGGTTGAATCTATCTTTGACAGGTCAACGATACGACGTACTGGCATACATTTCTTTAACCATGTCATAACTCGATTCGGAGTTCCAAAACAATTAGTCTCGACCATGGCCGACATTCGAAGATGAATCCGGCATGAGCTATCCTCACTCTTGGGTTTTGAGCACCAATATTCATCTTCCTATTACCCCCAAGGTAATGGCCAAGTTGAAAGCGATTGACAAAATTCTTAAGACCATGTGAAAGAACGGTGAATAAGCACAAAAACAATTGTACCTTATGCTCTTCCACCTTTTATTGGGCTTATCGGACAGGTTAAAATCGTAACTGGTTCACTCCTTTCCACCTTGTCTTTGGTGAAGGCGAGTCCACCAATCGAGTGTGAAATCCCTTCCCTTCCTGGCCGTTGAACTCCTCCCCGATACCCAACCTCTAGAACAACGACTTATCATGCTCGACGCGCCTCGAAGGCCGTCATGTTGCATTGCAAACTCTTGAAGCGGCGACAGCGCACCAAAGCTCGGTATGATAGAAAAATACACCCTGCGCCAATTTCCACGAAGGTGACCTTGTTCTCGTCCCCGCATGACCATGCCCATGATACCCTTGGTAATGGGAAGTTCGACTCTTTGTGGCTCGGTCCTTACATTATCGGTAAAGACAGCAGGAAGAGAGGCCACTATCTTTTAGAGGGCTTTGAGAGCCACCCCTTCCTAATCCTCGCAATGCACTCTATCTCAAAAAATATTACCCCTAGCATTTCCCACTCGAAATGCACGTTTTATTTTCTTGTAGATGACGACATATATTTCTTTTCACATTTCGCTACTTCACCGGGACACCGTGTCCATGAAGTCTTCCTCCACATCCCCTTACAATCGATTTTCTCACTTACCACGGTTCGGTGGGGGCACCACTTTGCCCACACACACTCATCTCAGATTAAATCAATTTACGAGTCATGAGTTACAATTTGTACTCATGATTTTTATGGTCCCCATTGGCACCATCCCTCATTTAATCATCTCATCCTTAGTTACGTCTGTGCGTTGCTCCACTATTTTCTCTAGTGAATTAATTGATATTCCCTTACTACCTCACCTATGGCGGACCTAATTTTGTCGACATCGGCCCATTTACTCAGTCGAGGTCTGGGCGGTGTACCTTGGTTCGAGTTCTTTTCAACGATCGCGATCTACACACTTGATGGTTCGGTGATGCGACCGCCGGTATTGATGCCGGGTGTGTGTAGATGTCTCGGCCCTCATTAGGGGGGTGGCTACGGTAGCCCCATACCCCGGTTGACTTCTTCATTCGAGCCCTTGATGCGGCTCCTCTCCTTTGATGATATCGGCCCCTCGGTCACTTGCAGCACCTCTTCGATTTGCACGTGTCGGTCCGATTTCGCGAGCCCTTCCGTGTGTGAGGGGCATTTGGGTGTATTTATATCTCATGTACTACAAAAACCATTTTACAAGTCACGACGATTGTTGAGCATAGCATAAATGTGGGATTCATCCTTCTTGTTTTGTCTCATGTTTAGGCAGTAGCGGCGCTGTTGTGCGTTCGGTGGTTTTCGGGGCGCCTTATCCTTTGTACTATTGTCTCGGCGGGCATGGTATGCATTCCCCGCCACCTTTCCTGATGACGGTACAACATCATACACTTGAGACTTGTTGCACTGTAAGTATCGTCTCCTCCTGAGTCTAGTCCTCCACCACTTTAGATTACCTTACATTCCTCTCTTTCATTTCTATCTTCTTTTGTCTAATGCTTAAGTTCTTACAACGTACTTCGGTCATACGATTTGCTCCTAACACTCGTCGTTGGGAGACAATATGTTACACCATTTTTTGGTCATCTAACCCCGTATCGTTAGATGAACCCAAGTACACCATGTAAGACCAATTTTACCCCAAGTAAAATTGCTTTCACCACATTTGTTTACGTTTCTTGGTCATATTTAACCCAAAACAAGGTAATCAATTAAATAAATCATTATTTATTTAATTATTTCCTAAGAATAAGTTATTTAAATAATATTCTTAGTTAAATTTGACTAAATCACATATAAATAATTAAATAAACCATTATTTATTTAATTATATTCCCTCATCTCCCTTAAAATAATAAATAAATTATTTATTTATTTGTTATTTATAAATAAAGGAATTGACCCAAATTAAAGCCCTTTTCTCAAGCAAATATAATAAAATACTCTAAAGGGTGATTCTAGAATTTGATTAATAATATTTTATTCATGCAGGAGTTAGAACACCCCAATAGTTTGTTATAAATAGGAGGGTTTTCCCCATTCTCATTAGTCACCTCCATTGCATTAGATCACACTCGATCTACTCTTGGTCACCATTTCCATTTGTTTGCATTTTGAACTCCCATTGAGTTCCATGTTTGTTAGGGTTTTCCACATTAACCAAAGAAAGGAATTTTAGATCTGAAACAGGGACTTCAACGAGAACCCATCCCAGGGAGAAGGCGGGAAAACACCTTTCTTTTTTCCTCTCGGGTTCCCATTCTTTAATATAATATAAGATTCTTTTTATACATTGTTCTTTGTCTTGTTCATTGGATGCATGGAGCCATTTTATATCTTATGCAGCAATATCTTTTATGCTTTGATCTAATTTTATACGTAAACTTGAATATTGTGCGGCCATACTTGATGTTAGGGCTACTTGATATGCATAGCTAAAGTGATCTTTTACGACGAAAAGAATCATACTAACAATTATATTGACTTGAATCTTCATATACATTACTATTTAAATAATGCATTGATGACCAAAAAGTAATCCTAAAAGGACATCAAGAAAGTCCTTTGACTTATAATAAAGCCTTGCTCATGAAACCATGAAAGAGAAAGCATGCCAAAAATACATATTATTATCTTTGTCTTCATTACATAAATACATAATTACATAGTCAATAGCAGAACCAATCAGGAATTCCCCAATTTCCAACACTCCCTCTTAACTAGGGAGGTATTCATAAGAGTACATGGTCACTTCCAAACTAGTCTCATAAGAATAATCGGATTGGTAATCACATGCGCGTATAGCATCATATCAGCAAGAATTATGTAGTGCAAGGCCTCGACTAACAACCCCATCTCTGTGAGACAATGAGCTGTCTTTGGTGAGACACATGACTTATAGACACCATAGTCATTATATCTCGAGTACATAGTAACCGAGTGTTCTCAAAGTATGACCTTATTAGACTAATCTCTTCTCTTGGGTAGCTAGCCCTCAAAGACTACCAATCCACAACTACTCTTATATTGAATGCCCTATCTCATTCTTAAAGAGTATCAAGTTACAATCTCCATTCTATCTTCCCGAGTTGAAGACCAGAATGAGGTATGTCTATCTCTCCCTCTCGACGAGGAGGACCTATTCCACAAGGGAATGCACTCATTCCTATAAGAATGTACCTAAGCTCATTCTTAATTACCAAGTTTCACGAAGTAAGAAACTTGCACGGGCTCCCTCTCAACCGGGGGACTGTGTGCAACAACAATGGTGAGACATAGTTTATCCTGGAAAGAGTCTCCTCCCCTCGATGTCATGGATTTTGATATTGAAAATCTTTAATCTTTGGCTTCATAGGTTTTTAGTCAATTTAATTGTCTTAAAATTGATTACATAGAGAGAATGTCATTAGGAATTGGTAAACTTGTGAAGTGTAAGTGCACAATATATACTTCAAAGCCTCTTTTATTAATTTAGTTTATTGGTGTGATGATTGGATTTGTAGAGATTACTTCTAAGGATGCTTTTATTCTTATGTTACTAATGAAATTAATAAATTTAAATTACAACTAAGTTCTAAAAATAAACATGGTTTCTACTTTGTAAAAGCGGGAAACAAAATTTCTCTATTTTATGAAGAAATATTAACTAATTTATTGTTAGTCTCTAAAAATTCTTATTCACTAACATTCTTGTGCATGAAGTTAAAATCGAATTCTAGAAAAGGGAATTTATACATTTTTATGTTTTGAAATGAAATTTTATGGCAATGAAACTTGTAAATAAATCAACATGGCTCTTGAAAAGAAATCACTTATGAACGGGGAAAAGAACACACTCATATGTTTGAAAATCACTCAATCACTATTGTTTCAAAAAGAAATCACTCATGCTATTAGAAATAAACCACTCATGAACTTGTAAAACTACTCTAAAATAAATCCTCACACTACAAAGTAAAACTATGAATCTTATGCAATTTGAAAATTTGAAAATATTGATGAATCTACATCAAATGATAAAATAAGACTTAGCAAGCATATACATCAAATAAATGAATTTGGAAACAACCACAACAAATGAAAAATTGGAATTAAAGAAACAACTACGACAAATGATAAAATGAAAACATGAAAACAACATTAAAAACATAAAATGAAAAACCTTCTTGTTTGCGAGGGCCCTCCACAAAGAAGGCGGTCTCGAAGCTTCACACGGACGATCCAACTCACCGCATCAAATATTCAAGGAAATTCTTCATTAGAAAGGAATGAGAAAACGAGTTTTTAAAACTTCACAATATGCTTGAGAAAATTAAGCTCTCCTCTTTGTTTCGTGGAGTGTTTATATAGGGGTTGCAATGTAAGATTGGAGATTCATATGGGTAAATATCGAGAATTGAATGGACACCTATTTTCCACAAATTTGATGAATCAAAGTCCATTCAACCTCTTGTTTTCTTGATTGGGCGTTTATTGACACATGCACGTAATGTTTTCTCACACAACTACAAAATAAGGCTCCAAAGAACCTGAAATATCTCCCAAATGGTAATGAATTTGGGAACAATATTCATGGAGAACTTGATTGGTTCAGGTTATGAACAAAACCCATGTTTTTGTTTTGCAAGATTCACTTGATTTGGCTTCGAAAATGCGTTTGAATTTATTTGGTAAAAAAATGATGCCGATTTTCCCTTGATCTTTTGCCAGTCCCATGTGTGAGATGGGTGGTATTTTACCAACAAAATCCATATTGAAGCTTCTAGAAATAATGTACATGTGTTTTATTTTATTCTAGAGTGGTGCTACTACACGAACCATGGAGATATTTCTGAGAAACTATAGAAATTTGAACAATCAAACTATCATTAGTAAACCATACCGTTCTCTTAATTCATATTTAAAAATAATAGAAATAATAATAAAAAACCATGTAAACATGTATCAGGGAATTTGGTGCGTTTATGAGAAATATGGTTAAAAATGATGAAAGCAAATGGGTGAATGGAATGATGCGAAAATGGATGGTTTCATCAACAAAATTATTACAAATTTGAGGCTCAACAATAGGGCATGGATCATTCATCACTTTCATCCATGAGTCATGTTAGCTACCGAGAGAAAGTGATTTATCGACTTCCTTTTACGGTCCACCTTTTATGCCATGCTTTTTGTTGAATCATCACCAAGGATCTTAAACCCTTTCACATGATTACCATCACTGTAATTCATCCAGATAAACATATACATATGAACTTTTAAAATCAAAGTCACCTTAGTGATGATATTTCACCATGACATCTTGTTGTAGGAATCGACATCCTTTATTGATTAGGCACCTCTCCTAATGATATGTTTTGTTAAGGTCTTATTCTTTGAGACTTCTATCAAAATGTATATCCTCCCAGGAGATATTCTCATCACATCTTCTTGGCTTCTGGATGATAATTGCCGCTTGACATGTTTTCTCTTCATGATATATTCACTTCTGCTGAGATATTCATACCCAAGAACTTCCAATTTAGTTACTTGTTCATATACAACCACTCGATATTCTATCTTTGTGATATATTATGTTTATTTCATCTGTGAATTTTATGTCTGAAGGTCTCCCCATAAATCATGCCTAAATATAGAGATATTCCTATGACCATATGACTTCACCTCATCCGGTGTGACATATAAATATATACCTCATACATTTTTTCCTTTGAGTCATATTGTAGTAGTTTTACTAAATGAGGAACTGTTTCATTAGTATACTATGATATGTCATCACATCCTAATCCGGAAATTGTATGTAGCATATAATTCTTTGAGAAACATTTTCTTCTTTCTTTCTAACAGAGTGAATTCATAGAAAATTCCATTAGAAAATTTTATACCTATTTCCATGATGACCACTTGATCTTTGATGACTACCTTCCATTAATATTGTTATCGGTGAGGTTTTCTAGGAGGTGATTCACCAGAGTTCCTACCATGCTTCTATCATGATGCTATTAATGTGCATTTCTTCCTATCATACTATTTTACAACCAACAAAAATCACTTAAAGAGGAAGATGATATCAATCATAATCTCTATCTCTTGCTTCTTCTTTCTTCGTTTTCTTTGCATCCAAGTTCTTCCCTTATATACGTGACATGAAGTTCTTTCTTTCCTCTTGTCCTTTTTCAAATTTAAATACATACCATATTTTAAGTTGACGTATCCAAAGCATCGTACTTTGTCCATATTTCTTCTTTTATTACGGGGACCAAATATTTTGAATCTTCCTTTCTTCCTAGATAATAGTTTACAAGGCTTGATTCCCTTCACTTGATCATGTCGGCTTTGGCTTTCAATATTGTTTCCTCTATTTTTGCCAAGACCATAAATCATGGAATGGTGTTACTTCTTTCTTCTTGTATAAAATTGAAGTGAAGTTTCCCCATTCTTACGCTAAGTATTCATTTACTTTGTAGTCATCTGCTAATAGGACATTCGCCACTGCCGGTTCACCATAGGTTGGTCTCTTATTTGAGAAATCCTCATAAAGTATAGAAGTGATTCCTTATTATCTTGACAATTTAATTTTGTATAGTTCTTGTCTCGGAGAGAGATTGCTTCTCCTACGGTACTCATAGAGAATAGCTCCACCGAGTTTCTCATACATTTTCTTTTTCGGACTTCGGTTTTGATACATAGGGAATGAGTGAGTCCTTAATATGATTTTATTAGTCCCGGGCTCTAATTTCTCCTTTAATAGCACGCGTTGAGGTAGGAGCCTATTATTCGAAGGTTTAATTGTAGATCCTTTGATGTAGTCCATAGCCGTCTTGATTAAATTCAAATCAGTCCTCTTCTTCCATGCACCTAAAGTTTGACCCAACAATTTTTCTCTCTCTTTACAATAGTCATCTTGAAAAATTTAAGTAAGGTCATAGATACTTACTTGAGTAAGTGTTTTCTGCTTCCTTGATGATGAAGGATATCTTGAAAAAATGATTTTTTCTTCCAACGATACTTGAATGTAAATATTTTATGGGAAAATATTATTTCTCTAATGAGTTGATCCTTTAAATGCAGAATTAAGCTTGAAAATATTCCTTGTAAGCGGTTGACTTTTCAACGCAAACTTTGATCTTTGCTTCCTGTGGTGTCTTCTTGTCAAGTAGCCCTTGTGTTCAACATCTTAGCTCTGATATCATGTTGAGAATTAGGTAGGGCTCTTTATTAATACCGATTATCTTCTTGATAATTACTTGTAAACTTATTAACATTATGTCTTCTCTTAGCTTATTATGCCTTTCATCAAGTCATTACCAAAAACACAAGGCCTACAGATTTAGGTTTTGAAACCGGGGCCAAAACCTCTCCCTCTTCAGGAGAGGAAAACCCACGAATGAATTGTTCTTATAGACTTTCAATTGAAAAGTACCATGACCATGACTTAGACCCTTGACCTCTACATGTGCACTCAAGACCTTGTCTTGCTTTCTTCTTGACTTCCTTTTGGTCGATCCTCTCTTAAACATTGCTCTAAACCAGCACTAAGAAAGTGAGGTTCTTGATGAATTCCTTTAGTCCTCATAGAAATTCTTGACACCTGTAGTATCTTCTTCTAGTATGAATCTTCTAGATATAGTTCAACACACTATCTTGTACTTTCATCCTTCCTTTATACGATGATTTCCTTACATTTAGAAGGCAGTATCTGTCTCAATAATCCATTACTCGATTATTTACGAATTAGGTACTCCTTGTTCTAACTTCTATTTTTCACTTGCAGCAGGCAACACCATACTAGAAAATTTCTGGACTCCTTTGTATTCATAGGTAATGTATCACAAATTTTACTTAAGAATTCTGATGACCTATCTCGTATTTTAATCTAGTAAGTGACTTCACTTTATTCACACGTAATTTATATCGTGACATACACTATAATTACATACATGTTCTCCTTATCAAGTATAATCCCTTCTTTTCTTTTATATCTTCTTTGACACTAACTATGCTTATTCTTCATATAATCAAATATGTCAGAATACCTTCTTGTACCCTTATACATAAATATTAGATTCAACCATTGTTTTCTTATTTTGTCCTTTCTACATAGCATATATGGGTGTATATATAGTTTCCCATGTATATTAATAGTATGACTGTCATATTGTTATAGGGCAAACTTGATCACTATTTTATAGAAGTGACGTGAAGGCTATCTAAGGAAAATTTCAATGCTCATATCAAGCATCATTACGAGCTTATGTCACAAGGTCTTGAGGCATATTAGTTTGAATTGACCCTTTCATATCATGACTCTTTAAATAGTACATTTATGACCGAGAAGACAAATCCCTAAAGGACATCAGAAAAGTCCTTTGACCTATAATAAATGTATATGAAACCTTGGAAAGCTGCCAAAAATATATATTATTATCTTTGTCTTCTTCATTACATATTCTGTATTACATAGGCAATGTAAGAGAAGTTTGCTCCTAGTTACTTTCAACCTCCCTCCATAACAAATCTCATTTCCTTTATTGACAACAAAAATCCCCCCATCATATATATAATATCTCGATTTTGAACCCTTGTATGTTTTATGTTGAATTATATGCAAATTATAAATAAGGGATTAAAATGATGAAGGCCAATCCATATGAACTTAGATAAAATGATTCCATGTGTAAATGATTTAAATAAATTTTATGAATTCCTAGGGAAAAGATCAAGGTGGAAAATTGATAAATGAATAACTAGGCATATAATCATGAAACTATTTTTAAAATTTGAAATGATATAGACTTACAATTATGAAGATGATATGTGAATGTTATTTTAAAATTAGTAGGAAAGTTCAAAACTAGTTACCAAAGAGAACAATGGTACTAGTTCCTAACTTTTACTTTCTCTAGATTACCATATGAGTTGTTGAAACTTCAACCACCAATCATTAAATGCATATGGTTGTTAGATTAGAAATTCAACCGTCGTGATTATGAGGACATGGGGGTTAAGTACAACTATGAGGAGTGCGAGAGATTCTATCCCCATAGGAATTCAAGCATCATGGAAGTTTGAACCTATTAGTATCCTATAGTCACGATGATGAAAGGAAATAAAATTTCTCTTTTAAATTATTTGTTAAATGTATAAAGGTTTGGCTATGATCTTTGTCAAACATCAAGCTATGGGTATTATTTCAAAATAATTTTTTCATTTATTCATTTTAATTATGCAAGTGTATGCAAGTCATGAAAATATCCATTGATGTCTTAAGAGGTTGGTTAAGTAGGTCTAGGGTCAAGTTGCATCAAAAGATCATGAGCAAAGTTATGTTGTCATGTCTTGTCATAATAGAATCTTTTTGTAAAATATCTTGATTCGAGTTAGAGTGTGACATATTAATTAGTCATGAAATCATCAATGTTATAATGGAATAGAGGGCAGGTGTTTAGCTTCATCTACAATGCTACACTTCTCACAATGTGTTGCACATTCATTATTTTGATTTCAAATTGCAATTATCGTCCATCAAATATGCACTCATCCACCTTGGGAGTTTGAATGCATGGTTTATCTTCAGAAAAAAAAGTCACATATTTTAATTTCTTCATCAAAACCTGGTTATATGGTGTTTTCAAGTCAATTGCATAAAAGTGGGAGTGTTGCTGCACTAGAAAGAGAGTCGTTGTGCTCACACATAGGCACTGCATTTATTTCAAAACGATGGTCAAAGTGTCTATATAGGTGAAAATTCTTGTTTAGTTCGATGTCATGTTTTTAAAATTTCATATTGCATGCATGTGCTCAAAGAATATGTAGGAACCATAAAAATTCCTAAAATCTTATGCTCGTCTCGATTTCTGCACACTCACTACACTTTCTCCAATTTCGTTGCATTTTACCTCTCCACTACTGTGTTATGTTTTTTTCCTTGTCAAACAACCAAGTTTTTGTTTTCATCCTTCATATGTAAAGTGTACTATGTCACTAAAGTAAATTGAAGCCTCTCACCTAGTCTTCGCCTTCCTTAGAAGTCGAGAAGTTTGTATTTTTCATGCATTGCGTTTTTGGTGTTGTGCCCGTGTTTTTTTTTTAAATTTTTTCCATTAGGACCAAGTAGATGATTTGTGTTGATTGAATTGTTTCATACGGTTTTCCATTATAAATTTTTACAAAGCCCTACGCCCAAACTCATTTTCACCATTACCATTAGACTTCTTGCACAAAATAAAAATACGGAATTGCATGTTTTTGAAGCCTTAGAATATACCTTCACTACAAAAAACCATTTCAACTCTAGAGGGAAGGAGACATAAGGGAGGTTAAGTTTGTCGAAGTTCAAGCCCAATACCTCACATTCATCAGTAGGACAACTATCGAGTTTCTTTTGAGCAAATTTGGATGCATCGGGTTATGTGAAAAAAATACAAGGATCTGATATGAAACACATAAGGAGTTTTGATAGATTTCAATGGGTTGAGTAAAAATTTGAAATATCACCTTTACATTTTCATATGTCACTATATCGGTTTCAACATAGATTCCCCTCCATGTAGGCGGGTACAGGAGCATACCTCTTGAAATTTACAATTATAAGTATTTTTTAACCCCAAACACGAGAGATCAAGGGTATGGAGTCATTGTCCCTAAGGAGTACTTATTAGAGCCCTCTGACAGATTTTTCCGGTAATTCAAAATATTTTACATGCGAGGGAAGAGTTTGTGAGGATCTACAAGTACCATTTTAGACTTTGATGCACTTTACAAGGAATATTCCCTTGGTCACATTGCTACTATATATTTAGAAGTCTTAGCAAAATGGTAGACAAAGTATAGGGAAAATAGAGCCAAGTGGAACCTAATTTTTTCCCACTTTTCTTTGATCGATTTACTAGTATTGGAGGAATTGAATAAAAGGAACCAAACATGGCAATCTTTCCTAGAATCATGAAGATAACAATTGACCCACCAACCGGCTCTTGTAGCAAGGACAAACCCTCATAAGTAGAAAGATACATGCAATCACAGTTTGGAAGTTTTGTGAGGTCACACAGTACACCCAATTTAGTCTTTAGAAAAGAAGAAAGGAAAGAAGTTGCATTTCTCTCTTGAAGTGGTGGATGCCCCCAAAAATCCCCTTACTAGATGCTGCTTTGCAAAAGAATTTTCCCTTGGAGAAAACAATTGAACCCATGAAAAATATGCAGAAGATGATGCTATTGATGATAAGGATAAAGATATTTCACGGTTGTAAGAGCAACTAAAGAGGGCCCATATGGTTATTGAAAAATTGCAACGAGAAAATATGGAATTAAAAGAAAGTTGCTCTAGAAAAGACAACTAGACTTAGTGAATATGATCCGGTGGCTAAGATGTTGAAAATGGAAACAAGAAAAGGATTCTAATTTAATTTTTTCCTTGAATTAACTTAGAATATAATTGTAATTCCACATCACAGAATATTTGTACTGATTAAAACTAAGTTAGGAAGGCTTAGTTGGTTCGGTTAATTAGAGTTGAGGTCAAAGTAGAGGCATGTAGAGAATCTCCTACATCATAGGAGCCCCGATTTATTTTATTTTGAGTTGTAATTAATTAACTCAATTTATACGAGTTAAGGATTATTTTTAACTAGTTCTAACTAATGGAGGAACTCGAGAGAGGTCGAAGTGTGAAAAATTAGATTTAATTCACATGCATCTATTAATGATATAAGCGATAATTCACTCATAAATAACTCATACATCATCGAGTTTCGGGAAAGATCCATTTGAGATTGGAGTTCAACGAGCGGTGTACTATCGGTTATATAATCATCCAATTCTATATGGTGCATGGAGTTAGAGAAAAGCCTTGATGTATTACACAATCCTTATTGGGGAATTTCCTTGTTAATAGGGCACGATTGCAAAGGAAACAACAAAGCGAAATAGGGATTCACGAGGCCAAGAAATTGGTTAATTATTGAACTAAGCTTGCACAAGGAATCAATAAGGCAGAATAGAGATAGTGCGAAAGAGTTAAAGCTTGAGAAAGGCATTGTATCTTCTCATGAATTTTGACTTATGCAATATATATATATATATATATAGTGGGGTTTAGTGAGGCTTTCCTCGGATAAATATTTGTGTTGTGTGATTGAAATTATATCTCTTTCCTTGTTCATGTGATTTTTCGATCGTAATTGGTTTCCACAATTTGTAGAAGGTAGAATCAAGTATTTTGTTCTAGCATATTAAAAATATCGAGTTTGAATCTACATGGATTTTATACATAATATTGCACCAAATATTACCAAATCCAAAGGAAAAGAAAATATAAATGAAAAGAGGATATAAAGGAGGCATAAACTCTAGTAGCTAGAGTCACTAAATCCTCGGCCACAAAAACTACATATTCGATGAAGGCAATGAAGAAAGATTGATGAGGGAAACCATACTTTTAACAAGTTGAGAATGAGATTGAAGAGGGCCCAAAAGGAGTTTTCAAAGCTAAAAAATAAAGATGAGAAGGCTAAGAAAATGTTGTTTTATCATTTGAACCTATGCCAGGCCAATACATGGAAAATTCCAAATATATGTTGAAGAGGTCCCCTCCCACTACATAGGAAGTTGAAAAATATGTAGGAAAAATATTGCCATCATGATATAATTAAAGGGGCCACCAAGCAACAATGAAAGGAAATATGAGGAGAAGGATAGAGGCAATTTATGGACACATTGGTTGAGGCAACAAAAAGTTTGAATCTTTGGAAAAGGTGAAGCAGAAAATTTTTTATTTTGGTTTTCTGCCTAAGTATGCTTGTTAGATGGAGTTGAGGTGTCATATTTTGCATCAAAGTCTCTCTTGAAAACATAGTTTACTATAATATTCAAGTCACTTTTGAAAGAAGCAACTCACACAACAATTTTGTATCATAGCGAAGCATTAGGGTTAGGGTTTTTGATGTGAAGGTGGAAGTTTTGAATTTTTGGTGAAAGGAGTCTAAAAGTAGGATCAAAATTGTGTCAACATCGTCACCAAAATGTGCATATTGTTTAGGGACATCACTATTTCTCAAAATCATAAAAAAAACTAGCATTGTTCTTTCTCAGTAGCCTTGCATTTTTGGTATGATGAACTTGTCAAGTTGGGTGGTATATATGATGGAAGAAATATTCTAAGGAGGAATATGTTCATGTACGATTTTGTTCACGCGTTAAGTCATCAATAAACACAAATATGGAAGCCTAAGGTACTTTAACCATGGATCATTGCGCTTTTACGCTGCATTTTGTCTTTAAGATGATTTAGGAGGTTGGGCGGTGCGGGCACTACGCTTCTTGATAGTCTTCATTTGATCGAGTTATCTAAGTCAAAATATTTTTTATTTTTATTTTGTTTGGTCTTGGTAAATGTAATGAAGTATATAATGGCTCATAGGCTCAATTTTCACAAAATATTTAATTTAAATAAGCTTTAAAAAAATTTAGTTAAAGAGTCCTAGTTTTAGAAATCGGTTATATTTTCATTGCATTAGGTATAAAATGAAATCCTATTGAGGAATTAGATCCTATGGGTAGAGTAATTTTATTTAGTCTGTTGCTCAGTGTAATTGTAATTGATTAAAGAGGTGGGCGGGTTTGAGAAGGAGAATGTTTTGTGTGCATTGTATTTTCTTGATTTTACGGTGAATGAAGAAATGGGCCAAATTTCTGATTCTTGTGTTAGTTATTTTGGAGATGTTTTACTTGGTTTTGTGTGTTCCTCATGTTATCTATCATGCTTTGAAATGTGTCTTATTTTATTTAAACAAAAATATTGACTCATAATTCATTTTAAATGGTTTTGTGTTTTTCGAGTTTGCTAAACATATATGTTTATGCTAAATGATATTCAAAATTTATCTTGTTTTTTGATGCTATGAAAGTCATTATAAATTTATCTTTTGAACACCCTTCTACGATCATTTTTGATTAAAAACTCCAAAAATTCTAGCTACCTTGCAAAAAGTCTAAGTGATCATAAAGAAGGCCTCTCTTAATCTAGAAGGGATAGATTCTGGTTTACGAAGTGGTTGTGGTTACCTCGAGTTTTCTTTTCGGCCTAGGGAAATTACGAGTGCTAACGGAACCATAGCTTCTGTGCCTTTATTCATGCAGACATTCGAAGGGAGTTATATATTCATCTATCCCACGATGAGTGACACTATTAATTTCACTTTAACTCTCATTCTCACTCTCAACCTTCGATTGTTCCATTACCATTCAAACTCTATGTAACACACACGTATTTTAAGTTTTGGAGTGGTGATCTCATACATGGGATTGAGTTATCAGGCTTGCAATAGAAGAGTATATAAAGTTGTAGAAGAAAAGGTATGGACCTTTGAGGAAAGATGGATATTTTTAGAGGACTATAGAGGCTAGGTTGCTAGGATACTACCCATTTCCCTATATGTTGTTGCAAAGAGAGTGCTAAAGCAATAAGCATAAAAATGTTAAGCTATTCCTAAAGGAAGATAACATATTATTTTCTATCCACACACACTAAATCACACTAGAGGAAAAGAAGATCGCAGGAACTATTGAGTAGAGTAGGAAATAACTTTCTTTTTTAATGTGATGGGTGATTGAAGAAGAATACAAAGTTTTTGTAAAACACTTGAGCCCCTATGCCTTCAAGTGGTTGGGGTGACAAAATTGTTCATATTCATAACTAGAGCTCACTAGAGGTCTAATCTACAATCATCATCATCTAATATGTAGCAAATAGCATTCCTCGTATCAGGTGGATGTTAGGTATTTCTATGATATGGAATTCCATAATGATATTGAGTTAACATTTAAATGCTTTCACTCATTTAAGGACATTACAACATCTCCCTCCTAGCTCCTAGAGAGCCTCTTGTGGGGGAATATGAATATGTTATTTAATATTCATAGTGGTCATCATAAGAAAACATATTTCTAGTGTCCCCATTCAAAAACTCCAAATCCTTGGAAGTTTTGAAAAGAAGAATTTTTTAGCCCATATATGCAATTAAATGAGAAATATTAACATCCCTTGAAGCTACTTGTCTAGAAAACTTCATGTGTACTTTGTGTACTAGTAAATGTAGAATTTTTTAAAGAAAACTGATTAACCAAGATGAACAAGAATCCTATCAAATGAAACAAAATAGTAGCCAAGGAACAAGACAAAAAGACTAAATCCTTTGTATATATGTTTCCTAAAGAGAGCACCCTTATATATAATATAATAATTAAGAAAAAAAATAAAGAGAAGAACACGACTAAAAATTTAAATATATTATATATGATTTTTAATTACACGAAATGCATCCTTACATATAATTTAATAAATTGAAAAAAACGAGGCTATCGAAGCAATAAAAAATCAAATATATACCCATATTATATTATATTGGTAAGATAAGAATTTTTAAAAGCTATAAGAGTTTATGCTAATTTTCAATTCCATATAGATAAAACAAAGAATAAATATATTCTATATGTATTGTTTAATTATAAAGAAAACTACTACAAGATAATGAATAAATCTATTGTATTGTGCGGCAGGGTCTTGGTATGGCATTGGTTATAGGTTGGTGATTTGGTGATGTATCTAGACATGTTGATGAAGATGTAAAAATATGTAGTCCTACCAAACTTACAAAAAAAAAAGGAAGGAATAAATCTATTGTATATGTATGGTTTAATTATAAGGAAACACACTTAGGTTGGTGATGTCTTGGACATGTTGATGAAAATGTAAAAAGATATAGTCCTACCAAACTTACAAAAAAAAGAATAAATCTATTGTATATGTATGGTTTAATTATAAGGAAACACACTTAGGTTGATGATGTCTGTACATGTTGATGAAGATGTAAAAAGATGTAGTCCTACCAAACTTACAAAAAAAAAAGAATAAATCTATTGTATATGTATGATTTAATTATAAGGAAACACACTTATATTTAATAAAGTAAGGTGAAAAGGTACAGACATTAATTTATAAAGACGGCTACTAATTCAATTTATCGAGGCAATAAAAAGTAAAATATACATTTTGATTAGATAGCTAAGTAAATAACTTATTCATAATGTATGTATACTACTTAAAACATTTTAAAAAATAGAAAACCACCTTCCTTGAAAAATGGCGAGTGTGCATGCATAACTAATGAAAATTTCTTTAATATATTCACATGTTAAAGATCATATAATTTAATTAAAATCCTAATTGTAGCCTTAATCTCCTTTTCTTATGAGTTTAGAAAAGTGAACAATAATTCAATGTAGTAAAGAAATTATCCAAGAACTTTTCAGATATTTACTTGAACTTTCAGATTATCTTTATCTTTCACACTTACCAATATTGTAAAAGAATTTATACATATAAATACATGAATAAATATATTAGTTATGAAACGTCCTATTTTTAATACTCAAACAACAAAAATGTTTGAAACTAAACATGCTTAATGCAAAAAGAAGACCTAATATCCAACTTCTTTAAAAAAATTTGGAAAAAAAAATAAAACAAATAAGATTAAATTATAGTTTTTATTTTGTTTGTAGATTTCCACACAATATCTAAGCAAAAGAAAGAAGATCTCACGAGTGGAAAGTGTGAGATCATATTAGATATCTATTTTCTTTGTAATTTTGTATACAACATTTGAATGTTAAGAAAAAGAAAATAATATGGAGGTGAGATGAGTAACTCTAAAGTATTTGCAAATATTTATTGAGAGTCGGGAAGTTATTTATTTATACAATTACAAAACAAACAATTTATACAGTAAATAGTTATTAATAATTTGTTTTTGTTTTTAGATTTATCATTAATAATAAATTTTATATTAAATTTATATTGATTACATATTTTTATGTTGAATTTATAATCAAAATTAATTCATATTAAAATGGAGAGAAAGAAGTTAATAAATAACAATTAAATTTTATTCTCTATCAATTGAATACACAAAATACATATGAAATAATCTCTTAATGTATCTTACTAATTGGTACATCAGTTCAATATCTCGAAAAGAGTTCTATACCAATTGAATACACAAAACACATATCAAATTATCTCTTAATGTTTCTTATTAATTGGTACACATCAATTCCAACACCTCAAGAAAGGAGTTCTATACAATAGAATACAAAGTATACATATGAAATGATCTCTTGATGTTTCTTACTAATTAGTACATATCAATTCCAACATCCCAAGAAGGAGTTCAATGGAAAAAAAATATAGCAGTTTTTGAAATTTTCCAGTTTTTGGAATTTCAGTAAATTTCTCCTCAAAACTTGAAAATCAATTTGTGTTTAAATTAGTTTTTTTTAACTATTCAATAATTTTTGAGACAATTGGATTTTACCTGTAAAACTTGTAATTGTAATTTCAATTCAAGACAAATTAAATTAGAAATTATCCCAAACACTTCTGAAAATAATAACATTTAAAAATTATTGGGAAAAAAAAGAGAGGAGCGGAGTGATTTCAATTTAGACAAATTAAATTAGAAATAAACCAAAAACTTCAAAAAATAATAACATTTAAAATTATTAGAAAAAAATAAGGCGAGTATATTTGCAGCTGTACTCTGAGATGGGTTGGTGGCGTAAGACTCAAGGGTTCTTTAAGAGAATAGAATCTCCCAAATTATCATGAGGATACACAAGCAAATTCCAGGTACCTGGAACTCCAAGAATAAATTAGTGGGATTTCACCACCCTTACCTAAACCCAAACAAATCTTGAGATTTCTGCAAACTCATTTAAGGGCCAGACAAGGCTTCAAGTAACTTTCAGATCGGGTCTAGGTGTAAAGGCCATCACACCCGGATACCCTCCAAATCCAGTTAAAGACGTTGACCAATATGTTCGCTTAAATTGTACAGCTACATCATTACTAAACTGGCAAGATGCAAAGACACCTTGCAATCCCCACTCCTACGCACTCAAACGAATCAAAATACGAGTTCCTCTGGAAAATTTCGCACATTGATAGAGGCATCCTTGCGATCTCCTTCCAACAAGAAGACTTCAAATCCTCTGGAACTCCACAAATGAAACAATAGTCCTTCATCGCACTTAGCTCCCCTATTTTGGTATGCGCCCACAACGAGTAGAATCCGCGAGCCGTAGGTCAGCAGCCTAGGGTATATGCTATGGCCATTACTGAGTAATTCTGGCAACGGTGTAATAATGGAAGTACCCTCTCCCATGCGGAAACCCAAAACACCCATCCCCACAGCACGATCAAGCGTTGTACAGTAGAAGAAATCGTCACAGAAAACAGGTGTCCAGAAATCGTCCAGAAAACGGTGTCCAGAAATATTCTATCTATATTTTCCGGCAGGTGTCAGAAATTGCCCATCTCTTTTGCGAGGAGTCGTAGATTTCCACTGTCATCACAACACTCCTGAGGATGAGACAATCCCACAGCCACCACTTTGTAGGTCTCTTGATTGGAAGCCACAATGCCTATACCCTAACTTTCTTTATGGATGACATGGGTGGCAGTTCCAAGAACGTTTGGTTGAAGTTGCAGACCTTAATTATCGTACGAAAAAGTCGTGCCACAAGAACAGCCTTGGGCAGATCCAAAGTGATAATAAAAACCGCCCATACTTCAATTCTCGTCTTCCCGCTTGAAGAGGAGAACGCCAAAGGAGACTTCTTCCATTTTCCCGTGAAGCTCGTCGCCGTGAAATTCTTGCACAGAAATAACCATGGCCTTTTATTTGGAGGCACGCCTCAGACCATGTAGTTATAAATTTAGTAGATGACAAGAGCGCATTCTCCTTGCAAACGCTACGACATCTCTGAGACATTCAAGTGGCAACAACCTAATATCGTTTCTCTCATATTTTCAGGCAATTCATACCACTCTTTTGAGGCTGAGCACTTCTCTTCCATCTTTACAACTCATACCATTTCTAATACACTTATGAAGTTCGGTTCCTACACTAAACCTTGATATATAAATATTGTGGTAGAATATTTTAGTATAATTAGTTTTGTTTTATTATTATTATTTAATTTTATCCCATACTAAATATACTAAATTTTTGTATAAGACTTTGTGGCACGTCACAATCTAGTTATTTGACTTCCCGTCACCTAGTTTATTGGAATAATTGAATTTATTATATTCGACTTCCGTGTACCTATTTTATTGGAATAATTGAGTTTATTATATTTGTATTTTATTTGTTGATATATTTTTTATTTTAGTTTTTTATAATTAACTTTTTCCTCTTTGAAAACAACTTGTTTAGATGACACCCTGTACTTGTTTTCACCGTTGAATAAAATTGATAAAATGTTAAAGGATTGAAAGAATTTTAAACCTAAGATTAATAGTTAATAAATAAACTAGAACAAATAATGAGAAAGTTTAAAAACTAATCAAATAAACGGTTCTTGTTTAACATGTTCTAGATGAATTAACTTTCAAAACTTATTCCTTCTCCTTTTTTTACCCTCTAGGTAGAGTAGGTCCTTTTTTAATGGAAACTACATCCCACTTTGGGCTTTGCAATACCACCAACAATCGAAACATATTGAAAGTGAATTTGTGCTTTGTTATTGCTTAGTAGATTAAACTTCTTGCTACAACGGACTCAAGATTGTGAATCCATTCTCTTATTATACTATATTTATATTTTATTTTGATATTCAAACGAATGTACTCTTTCAATTTCAAACACATCGTGAATCCATTCTCTTCTTATTACATCTTACATTTATATTTTATTTTGATATTCGAAAATAGACACTTTCGGTTTCAAACATATTTATAACGGGTTTAGATGTTTCTTTTGCCAAAATTTATGCATTTCACCTAGAATCGATGTTTGAGTATTTGCTAAATTAAAGACAACTTAAAATCTACCCGAAATAATTACATGATTAACTTAGGAAAATCCATCCAATAAGTGCTAGCTCTCGAATAGTGGAAATAAATATTTATAGTCATGGGACAACGGTATGAATTTTGTGCGGATAGTAAAGCAAGTTTCAAGGATTCATGGAAATTTATTTCGGGTGTTTCCATCAAATTTTTCATGCGAGGAAGGAACCCTAATTTCAATCAAATCTTTTGGATACCATACAAAGGTAAGGTTCCCATGAATTTTATGCGGATCTTGACGAAGTTCAAGGATTCATGATTATGGAATCTTTAGGTTTTGCATGAGCCCATTTGCTTTAAGTTTATTAGTTATTATGTTTTCTTCATAATAGGGAGAGATACCTAATATTGTGTATGGACGAGTAATTGTTATAGTATTAGTCCCATCAACCCATCAAAAACGAACATATATACAACCAATAATTAAACGAAAATAAATAACTTGAAGTCCAAATATATATTAAATTATGTCAAAATTTCCCAAGTCGGACCCACATTTGTCCATAAATAGTTTAATAAGTATTAAGAGTACGAATCCTATTATCTCAACTAGAAAACTCATAAAACCATTTATCCTTCCAAAATGGTCAATTCAGAAATGCTATGTATCCTGAGTAAATATCATACTGCACATAAATAAAGAAATGTATGTCAACCATAAATTCTTTGTGTTATTCAACATTTAAGCCCAGGTGTGTTCAATAAATGACACCCACCTAATAACAACATTTAAACGACTTTGTACAATAAATGGCACCCACCCAATAAATTCAATAAATGACATTCGACCTATTATATTTCCCATTAAAGCAGTCAAAACACATGGATCAATAAAAAAAAATTCCCAGCCATTGGATCACATCAAATTCAATTGTAAAAAATGAAGCCATTGCAATCCATGTCCATCATTGTCACCAATTAAATTCAATTGTAAAAAACTATAAAAGAAGTTCAACCATTGCGAAAGTTACATGTTTCACATGACAAGCCATCACAAAACACACCACATAACATTTCAATATATTCATGTTAGTTTTTTTTTCAATTACAACACAATTTTTCGTATAATTTTGTTTTAATTTATGAGTCTTATTTCAATTTTTTGACTATTTTATTTTCATTTATGAGTCTTTATTTCGGTGTTCTTATTTTCATTTCTAAGTATTTATTTCATTTCTTACGGTTCTCTCCTTTGATTTGAGTTGAGGAGATGAACTGTATTAGTTCTAGGCGGTGCACTTTCAACTAGGTCCAAGAGCAAAGATAAGACAACTTCTATTCATAAACATCAACGACTCAATTCTCTATAAGTTTGAATATATACAACAACAAAATTAACAAACAAAATGTATAACAAAATTCATACATGACAAAATTAACAAAAAATGTAGTTTAATGTAGAGCTAAAGACAACATAGACCCAAAAGATACTCCAGAAGATATTTAGTTATACCATAGATTATAAATTAAAGAACCATCTGTGGGTGCAACGAAATAGTTGATTGAATGCATAGAAAGGATTCAAGAGAAACGATGTCATAGATTATAAATTAAAGGGGCATCTATGGGTGCAACGAAAATAAGAGATAGTAGATTTACGCATGTGAAAAGTTCAAGAGAACAATGTCATAGATTAGAAATTAAAGACTTAGGTTTAAAACCTACTTGCGAAAGAAACATGGGCTTCTTGTTTCTACACACTTACAATAATCATGTGTTTGATTGCACCGGCGGCCAAGTCTTCTTTAAAGTAGCTCGATCTCTAAAATGTTAAAGCGATGTGAAATTGGTGGCAGTATGTAAAACTCATCACTTAATCGAAGTATGGAAGATATTAAAAACGGGAGGGATATATATATGTTAATTACGGGAGGAATATAGATGTATGCTATATAGTTAGCATAGAATCATAATAACCTCCACGGGGATTTTAAGATAAACATATATGTGAAGTTATGAAATCTTTTATATAGTTACGTTTCGGGTTCAATAGTTTTAATTGGCACCTCACGAGAAGAACAAAAAAACATTATTTTTAAAGTTTTGATTCCATTAATAGCAATGCTTCCATTTTAGGAAGGCGGTGAATAGCTTGCAAATTAATGTCTCTGAACTTTAGGTGAAGAAAATGCTCATCCAAATCCATAATCACCAAAACCATTTAAGATGCAACACGACTAATGAATCCACGAGATAATTAGCCTTCCAAATCCTTAAACTTAAAACTTCAAGGAAATTTGGGAGATTTAGAATACCACCATTTTATGACGAATGCAAAGGAAGACCGTAGGTCATGTTAGCTAGGGAAGGAAGGGTACAAAATGACTTCAAATGACAAAAAAAGCTATTGCTATTTGGAATTCATTTCAAGCTTAGTAATCCAAAAGGCTAAATCCTTCGATTAAAAAATCAAATCAAACTCTCGTAGGCAAAGTAAAATGAGTGACAAACTTGGGTAGTAGTACAACGGTAGGAAAAGCATTTTGAACAAATAGTATAACATGCACTTTATGGTCTATTTTCTCAACGAGAGGTGTGTTGTCACTCGAGATTGAACCTCGGGGCTGAAAAAGGCAATTCGAGGTAACCTCGAGAATAATGCTTAGCCAAGTAGCTGGCCCTACTAGGCCGGGGAGAGGGCTATCTTCGTATAGATCACAGTCTAGATGACTAAGGAATAAATATTTTAGGCTAGGCATAGTAGCGTAGGGTTTTTTGATTTTGATTATGTAGGGTTTTCTTTGGATCGAAGGAGTCGAGCAACTAGGGCAGGAAATTAGGTCAAAATTTGCGGGGGTTTTAAGGGGAAAGGTAGGTAGAAGGTTTGACATTCAAAGGATGATTATGGTGAGGCAAAGACGGGTGAGGATTTAGGAAGAGCATTTGAAATGAATTCTCCCTAAGGCTTGAAAAATAAACAAACTATGCAAAATTTCCAAAAAACGAGCATGAAACATGAATTCGCCTTTCACCTTGAAATTAAGCATATCATAGACATGAAAATGGTTTATGAGCTAATAATACATTCATAAAAAGATAAAAAATAAGAAAACATGCCAAACACGCATACGACATGGATCCCAAAATAGCTACAGAATTTATCATTATTATCCCGAAGCCAAATTGATACAAATATGTCTCTTGAGATGCCAAAGCTGTTGAATCCAAGCTATTACAATGGCGAGAAATACATCATATAGAGCTCAAAACAATCTTCCTAGCCTCGGTGAGTCGAATCTATGAGATAGGGATCGATTTCACCTACTCCCAAACAAGAATTTGAAGAGTAGGAAGACCCGACAATTTGCCTCTAAAGAGAGAGCGATTCATTTACCTCACAGAAGATTATCTAATTTATCTATCCTAGATAACAGAAATAAAAACATGACATTTACATTTATCTTGACATTTTACATCGGTAATTTCTCATTTCCCAAGATAAAAAGTCAGGCGAATTGAAAATCAAAAAAATTGTGAAGACTATAGAAAATTGCAATTTTCCTTATGACGCTGACGCCATGACAAAAAAAATAGCTGTCTTGTAGGTAACTTTTGGATGTCTTCCCCGGTGTCCAAATCGGCTCTATGATAACTCATTGGAAAGATACATTTGAATCTAGTTTCTAAATATGCCTCCATCTTTCAAAATGGTGCTGATATGCCCGATCAAAGAGTGAATCTCCCAAAATTTGGTAAACCTACAAACACCCGAGTAAAAAAATATAGGCGAAACATGAAAAATTGGTGGTTTTTCTTTTGAGGACCATTTCTCCTCCAAATTTTCTGAAACTTTATAGGGATTTGATGTATTCATCATTACGGAACATAATTGTGGTGGCCATTTAGCATTTGGATGCCCCAAAAGAGCGCAAAGCTAGTGGCATTTGCGCATTTTAGCTGAGAATTTTTGTGTGCCAAAATTGCTCAAAAAAACCAAAAATGAACTAAAGTGCCAAATGTGCCAAAAAATTTCCAAAATTGTAAAGTTTAATTGTTGATCAAAGGGCTTGAGGCATGAAGAAGACACCTCAACGGGTATTTCTAACCTCTCCTTCTCCTTTTCACAGTCAGATCTTGAATTTTTTCATGGGCTCGTTTGGTTTAGCCCTTGCAATTTTGTTCCTCATGGAAAAATGCTTTGCCATCTTTCTCTAAATATCATTTTCTTTTGAGGCTTGACTGGCTTGCTCAAGTGTTGGTTGACTCTCTCAAGCCATGCTTCTATGTGATTTTATGCATCTTACCTCATCAATAATGTGCTTGATCTTCGATTCTTTGATTCTTGTTTGAGAAAATTAATGACAAACTTGGACCTTTCAAGATTAGTTTGGGAGGTTTCTAATATTTTTCTTCTTTCTCTCGAACGATCAAGTAAAGATCATCATCGGTGTGTCTAAGTTTACAAGTTTCAAAATCTTGCCTCTTTCTCATGGATGCCTTCCTCTTCATGTATGTTAAGCTCTTCCATCTTTTCCTTGCCTTTGTGTACTTTGCTTTTGGTGAAGAAAACGGGGCCCCTCCCACATTCTACGGGAAAAACACCTGCCTATAACCTCTCTTATAAGTATGTTCCAGCTCAACCTCAACCATAATTTAAGTAGAAACCCTAGGGTGATGGAATGTAATGGAGGAAATGTGAAGTGGAAGGAAGTGTTTTGGAAAACGGAAGAAGGAATGTGAAGAGGAACCTAGGTTAGTGAAAACCCTAGGATTGAGAGATATTAGGAAATGGTATTGTTTTTAGGGAATGAGGATATGGGAAAATATAACATTGTGCGAATTAGGTTTGAAATGAGAACGATGTTTCTTCTTTAGGAAAGTTTCAAATGATTATAAGGCACAAAATAAATTAATGAGATGATGCTAGGGTTTACTCACTAATAAATGGAGCTTTGAAGAAAACCTCCACAAAGATTGAACCTTAATTTATGGAGTGGGAGGCTGTAGAGAGTTTTGAACTTTACGGGCAAGCACAATGCCTGTGCAAATGCGCGATGCCCTCTCTTCCAAACATGCAACACCATTCACGAACGTACGGCTGTATTGCAACGCCTTTTTGTAGACCATATTTGGAGGCCTTCTCGGTGTCCCAATTAGGCCTAGGATAGCTCGTTGGTAAGTGTATCCTATCTAATTTCCAAATATACCTTTTTTTTTTAAATTTGAAGTTCATTTTCCTTGTCAAAAGTTTATTGTCCCAAGAATGGTCAAAAAGTGGTGAATGAGGGTGCAAAAATGCATAGTATTTGGTGCGAAACTTTTGGAGGCATTCATCAACTCCAAATTGATCTCATGATAGCTCATTGGAAAAATATCTTTTTCTAGTTATCATTTGAATCATCTATGGTAATTTGGACACTCTGACTATGAGAAAACGTTATTTTCCCAGGTCACTCTAGGAGTGCAACAACTCTCTAGTGGCTTTTGTATTTTTGACATTGCTAAAAAAAAATGGTACCCATGTAAAAAATGAAGGAGGGGTTTATTTATTGACATATGAGAAAAAAAACCTCTCTCACTTTGTAAATTCATCTCTATGTGGTCAGAAACATAGTTTAAAGAGAAACTAGCCCTATGAGTGGCAAATGGCTTGGTAATTAGATGATTTGCTAGAAATGATGGAGACTTGATGTTTATGAGCTGAAATGACCTCATAATTACTGATATGACCTAACTTATTCCTTCTCTACTCATATGTCTCGATTCCATAACAAACCCTAGCTTAGTGGGGAGATGAAATTAGGGATTAATGTTTGTGGAAAATGATGACTTAAGCACCCTTGGAAAAAGACAACTCCCTTTGAAATTTGATCAATTGTTGAAGTAGACACTTTTTGGCATGTTATACTTGATGTGTTGGCATGTGGAGCTTAGGTTAGTAGCCTTGGGAGACTAAGTACTTATTAGATGTGAATTGACATAAAATTACATGAACAAATAAACATTACATCTTGGAATGAAACTCACACTTGAAATCAAAAAATACAACTTTGGAAACCATTTTGGAATCATCTTTAAATGGTAAAGAGACATTATTGGGATCACTCTCATACTTTGTGACCTTATGTAAATGAAATGGTGCATTTTTGGACCTTGAAAGATAAAACCTAATGACCTAATGAGACTTTGAATAACTTTGACTTCCATGAGCAGAGATTTTGAATTTAAATACTTCTGGTGAAAAGAGACTTCCATATGCATTATTATGCTAAAGGCTGAGAATGAAGTCAAAAATGTGAATCTCGAGGATATTAAGGAAGTTTATTGACAAGTACAATCACGGTGGAACAATTTTATATCATGACCTAATGGAATGATTGAAAATTTCTTTAGAGTGGGACACCTAAGATGCACATGCGAATGTGTTTTGATCCCTAGTGGAAGTATGCAAAATGCGGCACTGGTACATCCTTATAAGAGGAAAAATAAGTGATCCTCTAGAGATTCTAGAATGTAGTGGGTTTTATGTTGAATGGAAGCGCAAGTAGAAATATGCGAAGGGGTTTGGACATCTCGAGAGAAAATTAGATTTCTAAATGCTTGTCTGCATGTCGACCATATTATTTACACTTGATATTACAAAGTTGCGAAGACATAATTCTAAATCAAAGAAACTACTCAAAAACAAAATATAAGAAAACCATTCACAATATTTAAGGAACATCATTTGTGTAAACGGTATCAATAAGTCGACATGTGGAAAATATATGAGTAGGCGAGCATAGAAGCTTATCATTTTGAACTTGAAGTAAAATTATCTTTACGAATTAGGCGGGCATAGGAAACAAAGATGATAAGACGAAAAATAGGAAAAGGGTAATAAAATGGAAGGCATTCGAAACGTTGAGGCGTGAACACACTAATCTAAGCTTAAAATAATGTTATTTCTTCCTTATAAAACTTTATATATTTTTTAACCATATTGATTCTAGATGCTTTGATATCCTTAGTTGTGCACAAGTAAGACCTGCGAAAACGATTATTGTTATAAAATGTTATAAATGGGAGAAGATATGATGTTACCGGATTGAACATTATTTTCAATCTTAGAAAGTTGCAAAGAAATAATTCTAAATCGGAAAACCTACCAAAATAATCAAAAGGTGTCATGAGGCTATCTTACAAATGGTTTTGCATGTATTCTGCGAAAATGAAACATGTCCCTATTTTTGTAAATCCAAACAACGAGGAAACAATAGTAGCTTTTATAAACAAGTTATCAAAGCAATCATTGTATTTTAAGTGTAAAAACAAGTTATCAAAACGAGTCATTGTATTTTAAGTGTAAAAACAAGTTATCAAAATAGACATTGTATTTTAAGTGTAAAAACAAAGTTATCAAAACAATAATCATTGATATATTTGAGGACATACAACTAATTCCATGTTTGTAGATTTTTTTTTTAAGGATACGTAAAAGGCATATATATATGAAAATCTCTTGAGGTACAACAACATACATGTTGATGACTCCTCTAATAAAGAAGAGATGTGTTTGGCTTGTATGAAAATATTCTTTTCTATTATTCTTAATTAAATTCATGCAATAATTACGCGAGGTAGTTGCATCCATGGAAAGAGTTAGTTGTAGCTCGTACAAGGAGAAGTGGCGGAAGAGTGACCGAAGTGCGCAATTGCGATGGAATTCATTGAATGAAGAAAGGACATGTGATGTCGATATCAATGCTCCACAACAATGTTGTTGAGGATGACCATGTGGTTGAAGTTGATGTTGTCACACCACCACTCACTGAGCCACCATCGAAGCTAGAGTCAAGGGTAGCTTCAACTAAAAATGTGCTTATTTATAGAGGTTGGGCCAAAGAAAAGTATTGCATTGCAATTGACGACATAGAGTTCAATGGATATTCTTTACGGGAATGTTGCAAAGAAACACTTGTAGTATTACTCCCTTAGCAATTCATTATTGGATAAATGGGCTCACATCACACCAAACGTAGAGGGCTTGTTATAGTTATGACCAAAGAGGAGGAGGTGAGGTGGTTGAGTGAGGTGTGAAAATAGCCCAATTTGGGACATGGGCTAGAAGTTATACAACTCAAATCTGATTGCTCAAATGTCTGTCAAGGGAGGCCAAACCCATTCAAGTATGGGTTTCTGGTAAATATTGGTTGTTTGGGTTTTAAAAAGGCATCTATACCTTGTATTGTGTACATGCGAGGGCCTTGACGGAGACGAACATTAAATTTGTGCCTTGTATTGCCCATGTAAGTTCTATGACCTCTTTATAGTGCATACGATAAACATTATTATGGTGCAAACCATATATGTGCTTGTGATGAAATAGGTTTACGGGCGGAAGGGTAGTACAGCGATTGCACGGGGAACGACGTGCCAAATATTTTCCTAAGAGAAATGAGTATATAACCATTTTATGTTGTGTCGTACGATTAGTGCTTCAATCCCAAAATTTTATCTATTCAAAGGTAAAAATCGGTTGAAAAACTATATACAAAGCTGTGAACCGAGGAGCATGCATGGATGCACACCCCCATGCATGGATGACTAAAGAATTTTTAAAATTGGCTTTTTGCACTTTGTTTCATACGGCACGGTGGTGTCTCACCTAATGGCATACACCTCTTGATATTAGATGGCCATGGAAGCCACATGGCGGTACAAACAAATGAGAAAGAAAACAATTTGGGCATTGACCTTTTAACATTGTCGCTCATACCACTCATCGATTTAAAATTGATAATGTTAATGTGTTTGGTCCTTAGAGAACTATTTCAAGTCGGGAGTGTGCTACATGGATGGCAAAGAATCTAGGGGTTGAGGTGAAGGTTCGAGCTAGTAAATCTTGCAAGTAAGGCTTTTGAAAGGGCTTTTTTGAAACCATTAAATATCAATGTTGGCTTTAGGAGGACATGAATGTGGCCCTTTGAATTGTGATGCTCTTATGCATGATGCGTGTAGCCAGGCCTTTCATGTGGATGGTCGAAAGGAGGCGCCATCTGAAGAACGGATGTTGAAGTGAAAGAAGAAGTACATGGACATCTTGATTTAGTTGCGGCTCGTAATACAATTTCCCTCTCTCAAGGGAAAATTATATCTTGATGATGATGATCGAGGGTATGTGAAACACAATATATTCATGAACAAATTTATAGCAACATAAGGTTATTCTACCAACTCAGAAAAATGAACTTTTCTTTGCTCATATTGTTAATGACATTGTTGAACATGCGATTAACTTAATGCAAATGTATTTGAAAATGAAATTGTTGATATTGTTAATGACATTGAAAATGACCAATTGATATTGTCAAGCAGTAAACCCACCATCATGGCTGGAAGAAGCCATAATTAATTTGAACAAACAAAATGTCTCAAGAAAAAATAAACAAGTCATGAACATGCCTTCTGGCCCGACTAAATTGAACGTTAAGCTTGTTCCATTTTTTTGTGGACAATAGATCAATGGAAGAAGATGAAGCACATAATGAGGCAGTATGAAGATAAAAAGAAAATATAGTTCAATAAATTTCGAGAATCTTGAAAGCGAGTGCCAAGATGACATGTACATGGGGAGGAGTGGAGAAGTTACTTGGGTGGTTCTTAAAGCCAACGGTAGAAAGAGTGTCAATGAAAAATAAGCAAGGAACACTCGATAGTCTTCGTTTGAGTTGAAGTTCATAGTTACTCACCTCGAAGATTATATAAATCTCTTAGTTAGTCACGAAAAGAAAAAGGTTGAAATTATGGAATTAGAATAGAAAAAAAGGATTAAGCCAGAAGAAGAAGGTAGCAAGGGCTATTCCAACACAACGTCGAGAAATGAAAGGCTTGAAAGAGAGAGAGCAAGGCAAGAGAAGGAGAAACAAAAACAAATGGCAAGAAAATAAAAGGAGGCAAAGAAGAAGACAACTAAATGCTTGAAAAGGAACAAGGGATCAACGATATGGTTGACATAAATGCAAGCACAATTGATGAAAACGGGGACATGTGCAACACATTGGACAATATTGCAAATAATACACCATTATTCCAAGACCTCCTTAAACATTCAAGTGCCTCACTATCAAAATTAGGGTTTACCCACTTGCTTTATTCTTACCATAGGAGGTGTGAATTCAATGTATGCTCATCACACACCTCCACTTAACGCAAAGTGTGAGGTATAGGTCTCAATTCATCCATGCTTGGAAGGGAGAAATTGGTCTCAATTATATGGAAACAATCAACCACAACCTAATCAAACCTTCTTAGGAAGGTCAACCTGTAGCTCCAATCATGCAACTCGGGGTTTGGCAGAGATTCTCGAGGCCATAAAGAATAAGGGGTGCTATATTTTTTGGTTGTAACCACATTATGATGTGGATTTTGGATGGAATATATGTTTGGACTTTTATATCTTAATAGATCTCATATTTCCTTTCTACTACACTAAGTAGAATTCAAATGTTTTCATCATACTTCACAAACCATATCTCACATATCTATCCACACAAAACATCTTGCACATCATACCTCTTTATACTAGTTCGGTAGTTATTCTTAGCTGACATCTTTGTTAGTTTTTCCCGAACACATAGGATGACATCACTACACACTACATAACTCAGCCTAACAACACATAACATATAGTGAATAGTTTTAATTACCCCAACAATAACTTGAACATCTTTAAAAGTTTAAACATGAAAATAAACATGGCTGAAATTTGTAACTTTAAAACTAATGGAAAAAGCACACAAAACCCATAGAAGTAGAGTGGAATGAAACCTATTATGAATGAAAAGTATGTATATAGCTCTTTGTTACATGTAACACTATGCCATAACTTTTTGCAAAATAAATAATGTACGTATACAAAATGGCAACATATAACCTAGAATAAACTACGGTAATTAAATATTCCATACTCTACCACATTGTCCCTCAATTCTGTTAAAATCATATCATATCAATTCGGACTAATGTCGAATAAGACTTTAAAATTGAAGGCTAAAATAAATAAATAGCATGACCTTGAAGATCAATTCACCAATAGACACGAGGTTACTCCCACTCACCAACTCATCGAAATCTAAGATTGCAAACTAAATAAATAATCAAAAGTCTTGAAAAAACACAAGCCTTGATCCAACAATTTTAAAGTGCTTAAATAAATTTCACATAGGTCATCAAAACATTCTTTCACTATCTCAACTCTCACTCTCTTGTCATTTCAAATTCCTACTACTCACCGCTCTCATGCCTTTAACTCTTGCACTACTCACTCTCATTCTATGCATTCAAAGTGTAAATATGGGTGTCTTTGATCAAATGTATAACTCACATAATAAAAAAATAAACCTTACTCTATTAAATAAAAAAGCATCCTAGGTAAATTTCTAAAGTTGTGTTTAAAGAAAATAATGCAGAAAACAAATGGAAATGGAAAAACAATAAATAATCTAAGATTCCAAACTAGATAAATAATCAAAGTCTCGAAAGAACACAAGCCTCAATCCAACAATTAGAAAGGTTCTTAAATAAATTTCACACGGGTCATCAAAACATTCTGCACTATCTCAACTCTCTTGTCTTTTCATTTCCAATTCTACTGCACTACTCACCCTCTCATGCTATTAACTCTTGCACTACTCTCTCTCATTTTATGGATTCAAAATGTGGAAATACGGGTGTGTTGATCAAATGTAAATCACAATATATTGATATTAGTATCCATTTGAGGATTTATTAGAGTGGTTTGTGACCGAGTTGCATCATGTGAATGCGAATAATTGTTAAAAATTGCGCATGTTGTTATTGATAACTCGAGGGTTACTCTCTACATTGTGATCAAAATGTAGCTATGTTTAACTACTAAACCAAATCTATTGAATGGATTAGATTCGAGTTTTTTACACTTATAAGTGTTGACGATTCATAGGTCATTGAATATTACGGATTGATTATTTACCAAGGCATGTTCAAGCCTAAATAAATTGAATTTGTTTTCTATAAATCATTCTTTGATAATCCACATTGTAACGCATGATTTCTCTACGATAAAGTTATGGTAATTCTCTATGTTAACAAAGGTATTCGAGCATGGAAATTTGATAATTGTGTGCTTAACTCATAGGGAGGATTCATAGTAGTGGGAATCTACATTTTGTATTTGTTGATTTCCAACTGAAGGGGAATTTCTCTATTAAAATTGAAATCCTAACAAGAGACACCACGTTGAACACGATGGATAAGATTGCTATTCAAGGTTTTAAAAAATAAGTTACAAGTGTTCTTGTGGAATGTAATTTTAGATGCAATTGGTTTCTTTGAAAATAATTAATTTCTTATAAAGTTAAACATTGTTGAGGAAATCACCATAGAAAGTTGTCGTGGGATGGGAATAACCATTGGACATGCATTAGAGACTAGAGAAACCCTTTTCACACTAATTTGTTTGAAACACCGAGAGAAATACATAACAAAAATACACCCATAAAATACATCCATTGTTTAGTCACCACGCATTCAAAGATAACTTGTTAAATCAACTAATAGTTAATAACCATGTTGTGCGAATTTTACCCCCGGTATGGATATGATTTTAACTTACGAAACCAAAGTTTAAACAAGTCTCAAGCAAGTCGATATTTCATAACAAGAGAAACACGAAAACTAGAGAAACCCATAACGAGAAATAAATATTTTACCCCCGAGTATGAATATATGATTTTAACCGAAACCAAAGTTCGAGAACAAGTCTCGGGGAAAGTCAATATTTCATAACAAGAGAAACACCGAAAACCGAGAGAAACCCATAACGAAGCAGATTTTACCCTAGTATGGATATTCTTTTAACCCAAAACCAAAGTTCAAACAAGAAGTCTGAGGGCAAGTCGATATTTCATAACAAGAGAAACCCGAAAACCGGAAGAAACCCATAATAGAAATCAAGCTTTTACCCCGGTGGTACACTTTTAACTCAAAGCCAAAGTTCAAACAAGTGTTAGGAAAGTCAATATTTCCTAACAATAGAAACCCCGAAACCGAGAGAAACCCATAACGAGAAAAAAACCCATAGAAAACCCATAACATAAAACCATTAACCCATTACCCATTAACCATTACCCATTACCCATTAACCTTTCCATTTGACATAGAAAACTATCTTGTATGCATGACTGGTTAAGACATAGAACAACTAATTAAAACATAGAAAAAAAAATGTAAAAATCATCTTAAATTCCACCAAAATAAATTGAACATGTTAAAAACAACGAGAACTAAATTCCATCGAAGAAGCCAGTAAAAGTGTTAAAAACCACAGGAAAAATGTTAACAAACCTGTGAAAGCATGGTTGTTAGGATTGTGAATCCTACTAGAGTCCATGAAAGAGAACTACAAATGTTGTAGAAGCCACCACAATGCAGAAACCTATTCAACGCAAACCATGGAAGATACTGCGAAAAATCAAGCAAAATTAAATTTTTGTAAACCAAATTTGCAAAACACTAAAAAATGAATGAAATCGAAGCCAAGTCCGACCATTTGAATCAATCGAGAAACGAGACCCAAACTCTCGCGGAAAACAATGACGGACATGGAAGAGCAACATTAGAACAATGGAGGATGTGGAAAGCAAGTTTGGGAATGAGGCCGCGACCATGAGCCTTCACGGAGCTAACAACAGTAGAAAACCGAGATGGTAGTTTAATTGCGGCGACGAACGGAAGAACGTCTGGTTGATATAATCAATAAACACGGCGGGAAATAAATCAAGTTAACACATGAAAAAATGACGGATAGAGGCGCGAGGTTAGGAATTGACATCAACCATCACTTAGATGAAGCGGAATGCCCACACTGCGGGCGAGCAACATTACGGAAGTGCATCATTGTCCATGTGATTAACCATCTCGATTAAACCCTAAATTCGTGTCAAACCCAACATTTAATCATCTCACCAACCACAACGGTGGCTCGTATTTAGCAGGCGGTGTCGTGCGAGTCGACGCGGAGCCGGACACATGGTAAATGAGGTGGAACGGAGGGCACACGGCATATGGCGTCCCTCCCTAGATGTAGTTGTGATTGAACTTTTGTGTGAGATTTCTTTTTTCGATAATCAAGCTTTGAATGTCCCATCTGCAGCCATTGGCCACTTATTATTATAATGTTCCTGATGAAGTGTATTATTTAGATTTAATTATATCTGAAAGTATGAAGTAACTACGACATGATCGTCAATAAATTCGTGGGTGACTAGCTCATATATAGAAAATTTTGATCAACTTCTATATATTTTAGATCAAAGATAATTTTGTGAATGAGCCAGTCTATATTTTAGGTCAAACAACGAGGTTTTGATTATGATGTGAATAAGATCTCAATATTTTAGGTGGAATAGAAAGTGGTGAATGAGCCAATTTTATTTATGAATGAAGGGTATTTTATGCCAAATTGTTGATTTTAAATATCTACTTTATGGATATAGAAATCTACCATCCACAAAAACTAATAAGCTCAAGCGTAAATGATCCACCTCTATATTTATATCCAAGCATGAGGTGGTGAATGAGCCATATTTATGTTATATCCAAGCGTGAGGTGGTGGATGAGCCATTTGTGTCATGTTCTCTCATTACTATCTATTTCATCATAATAGATGGTGTTTTGCAACATTTTTGCCTTCGATTTTACCTCCGTCATTGTCACTTGCTATTGTAAATTTCCTGATGGAGATGGTACTCACGAACTTTTACCATGGATCTCCTTTGAGAGATTCACCTTGAAACTCACCATCTATCTCTTGCAAATTATTCAAATTATTTAAGAATATTAAAATATATAAAACAAAGTAGGGTCCTAAAACTTAATTTCTAATTAATTGTCTTGATTGAATATTCTTGCGGAACACCATTGTGCATATTGAGGACCATGGGATTCTAAAATAAGTGGTAACAAGGCTATGGGCCCTTATGATATTTCATCTCGGTGGCCAAAGATAAAATCAAAAATGAGGGAAATTTTTAGAGATTATCAATTTTGTAAACATTAATATATGTTATAAAAGTCATTTGTTAGTGAACTTGAATTAGTTTTATTATATTAATAACATATTTTGTTTTAAGTGAACATTAATATAGAAATGATGTGATCTATATAAATTTGGTTGGGTTGGAACTCTATTCCTACATTTCTTTATAACCTAGATTGTTAAGAGCAAAGCCCTTTTCCTACTTGTTGGTTAAGTGGAGAGAAAGTTGTCACATGTTGAGTTTTGTAAAATAATACGGTTATATAAACTAGAAAGTTGTCACATTAAATTAAATAAATTGCAAAAAAATTATATAAATTAAATTTTAACCAATGCAATATGTGCTTGTTCCTCATTCAATGCCAGAGCTTGATGCAAAACTCATTTCGCAAGGCTCGGTGCTCTCTTGCTGCGAGATAAATTTTGAAAGTATCATCCAAGCATCCCGGCGAATCACAACGGATCATCGACATGGTGTCAAAAACCACGGCATTTCTCTGCTCTTAAGATGTTTCTTGCAAGTTGAAACATGTCAGGAATTTTTATGAAAATATTTATGAATATGACCATTGCGTTCCAACTAGTGAATGACCTTAACACGATACTCGTAATAAGTATCTAAAGAACCACTTAAGTCCGGTGAGAGACCAATTTTGAACAACATTAGGAATATTCCTATCACAATCATGGACACCGTGCAAATTTGTTAAAATTTTCTTTATGGGCTAACGCAAAACTCCATTCATGCGGGTACACAAATCATTAAACTTTTGACATTGAATTTACACCCTATTTTGGAATCCTCTTCATCGATAAAATATATAAAAATGCATATTGTACCCATGAAGTCGATCCAACAATTTCAATGCAAAATTACTCATGTCATATTCCCAAAAGAAAAAACCATGCGAGCTGTCATACAACATTTAGAAAATTAATCAACTCATAAAAAACTCATAAAAAAATACTGCAGGACACGAGAAAATTATACATGGCGGAAAATTCTTGGGAAGCCTTCTTGCATTCCTCACATATTATTCATTATTAAAATAATGTTATAATACAAATAAATAGATGGGGAGTTTTTTCTCAAGATAGTGTGTCTATCTTGGACAACTTCGTTGAGAAAATGTCCCAACCACACACTATTATAGGAGCCAACTTAGGCGAGGGCCTAAACTAACTCCTAATTAAGAGGAATTAACTTAATCACAGTGGGCATAAATCCCTAATTTTCAAGATTAGTGAATTTAATTATATTTTTGGATTTATAATTGTTTTTCTCACATGGGAGTGAGCCTAACACTTTTAAATTTTCTATATTTCCATTTGCATTAAATTTTGTTTATAAATCCATTTTCAACTTTATGGGTATTTTCCTTGAGGAAATTAAACTATTACCAAGTATTGTTATAATAATAGATTCAAATTCTTCGATCATTTAGTCCTCCACTCATGATATTGACCTTAAGCTTCTTTATAATTTGTGGGCTCTATAACATTTAAAATGATTAACTTTAAAGCATAGTCTTTCAATCTAGGCCAGTGATTAAATTACGCCTACCTAATCTTCTCGGTAAAAGGACTCACATCAAATCTATGCGCGGGCCTTAGAAGGCTTGAATTACTAACTACATCACCTTCCTCTTCCTCTTTCCTCTTGTTGTTGTTGTTTTGGTTTCCCTCATTGCTTTCTTCCTTGACAATGGAATGTGTCATTCTACGATATTGTTTTTCGTATTTCCTTCATCAACCTACTCATGAAATATTACATGTCAACTTGCAAATACTTTATATATCGAAAAGTTAAACAACTTATAAGCTTCAAACTTAGTGTAATATCCTACAAAGATGCATTTCACGGCCTTGATCTAACTTTTTCCTATCTTCCTTGTGTATATGTGATCGAAGTGATCATGTCCAAGTGAAAAAAAAATGCTCAAAAATGGAAATGTAGAAATGGTTGCGAGTTTGAATAGCGGAAAGGCATCATCTAGCTGCGGTCAGTGCAGTAACGGGACTCAAATCCGATGTCGTATGTGAAAGTTACTTAAGTTTTAAATCGCCCCGATGACCTTCAAAACATGATTTTTGACCAAAAAAATTGTCATTTTCAAAATTTTTATGACAAAAATTTCATTTTTTATAATGTTTTATATGGTTCTATTACGGGGTGTCACGTGGCACCGCATTGCCACGTGGCCTAAACTAATGGTTAAAAAATATGTTGAAATGGTTGGAGGTCATGAGGGTTGAACCCTTGATGCTACTCTCGGGCGGTCGACGACCATTCGCCTCGTGTAGAGATGAAACGTGCGGTCGGGTGGCATGTAAACGTGTGGGGTCATTTAAAGTTTATTGCGAGTTAAGGGATTAGCCACGAGGAATAAGTTGCGAGCCATACGACTTTGAAGCGGAGGACCATGGTCTAAACCATTTCAAACGAGAAAAATAATAAAAGCTTTAGCACCTTGGTGATAGCTCCCTCACGTACGACCTACGGGTTGTGTTGTAGGCATGGAAAGTTTAATGTTAACCCCGGCCTGAAACGATTTTACGGATTTTCGACGTGGGGTTTGTCATCGATTTAATAAATGTCACCACGAAAATAGGCGTCATTTCGCCAACCTTATTTATGCGTCTTTTGGTGGAGTTAGCAGGTTCCTCCCGGTTTTGGAGGAGGTTTCTAGTGCCCTTTGGGCAAAAAATTGTTTGCGTCATAGCTTTCTCAATTTTCGACCAAATGAGATATGAAATTTTAGTCAATTTTGGCTTTCTTCAACATTCTAGAGTGTTTGGGATAGTTTTAAAAAAGAACATAGGTGCTATTCAACCATTTTTTCTTCAGGAAGAGGAAAGAGCCAGGGCCATCGGGGAAATGGAGTTGTGTTGGGTTGTACTTCACTGTTTAAGGTGGAAACAAAAGCCATTTTTGAGCTTATTTATGTCTTTTGGGAAATTCACTGACTTATTTTCTGTTTAGGCATATTTTTACTATGTACCCATTTTAGTCAATTTAATAGAGCAAGAAGGACACACCATTGGGGAGCCTTGGGCTAGGTAGATGTATCCCGGGAGGGTGAAGCTTGCCTCATCATTTTATTGTGTTATAATATGGTGAGGATTTATTTACTATGTATTTGATAGGTCCTATATCACTAGTATAGTCCCTTATTATTGTTAGTGTAAACCCCTTATTGTTATTATTGTACCCTTGTAACGCCCATTTTGTTATTATTGTGTCCTAAAATTATTATTGTTAGGTCGGCTAGGATTACATTGTGGCCCACTAGGATTCCATTGTATTTATATACCTCTTATATATAGAAAGAAGGTTTTGTAAATTGAATCATCCAAGAATTGTTCATTCATGTAATGTATTGGAGGTTTCCCCCCTCGAAGTGGCTTATTTCTAAGGTGTGGATGTCTCTTTCTTCTCTTTTTGGAAATTTTGGTTACACAACATTTGGTATCGGAGCTTTGGATTCTAGGGTTTCGCTGCTCCAAACGATTACATCATGGAATTTTCGCTATAGCTGTGTTTATACGAGTTTGAGGCTTCAGAAATTTTTAGGGTACAGCGAAATCTGAGGAAGATTTTCCACAGAATTTCAGAGCTTGGTTAGCAATATTTTCGGAGATATGATCTATGGAAGTTAGGTCTTTTTTTAGGCTCCTAAACGGGTCATCATGGAACTTGCGCTGTAATTTGTTTCTACGAAGGTTGGAATCTGAAATTCGTATGGTGCCAAAAGCTGAAATCTGAGAAATTCTTTAAAATTCGGAAACTGGTTCACAATATTTGTGGAGATATGATCTGTGGAAGGTAATGTTTTTTCAGGCTCCTGAATTTCATCTCGAAAGAGGTGATGCAGGAAAAGTTCAATAACTCTCTCTACGAGGCGGTGGATTTGAGTCATAGTAAAATTGGTCGCAAGTACATAGATTGTAGTTTCTTGTTATCAATTTTAGAGACAAAATGATGGAAACAATGACACGTGGTAGGTCCTACAAGTTTGCTCTACTCTTGAACAGTCCAAAATTAGGTCATTGTGGGAGATTGGACACAACTTTGTCTTGGAGAATCCAAATTAGATCAGAACTGTGGCATTTGAAAGAAGCTTCGAGAGGATACTACGGGGCTGAGTTTCAGATATTGAAGATTTTCAGTTACAGAGATAATTAAATTTCAATATCGAGCTCCCTCAAAGCAAGTTAAAGGTGTGTATTTTTTTTAAATTGCATAAGTCTTGTTTGAAGAATCAAGTTGAATTGATTCCAAGGGAATATTGTGTAGAATAGGTATCAATATTGGATTATAAAATGGCACCTAAAAATAATTTGCTGCCATTAAGCCTTGGAAGGCTCTACCATGACTCATGAAGATGAAGAATTGCAACATTATCTCCAATTAAAGAGCAAGTGCAACAAATTTCACTCTACTTAAAAAGCAACAAAAAATGAAATGGAAGTTTGAAAGAAAGGCGTGGAAGTGAAGATGGACAGTTTGAAGAAAGGCATGGAAGCTAAGATGGATGGCGTGGAAGTGAAGATGGACGGTTTGAAGAAAGGCGTGGAAGCTAAGATGGATGGGATGGAGGCTGGCATGGAATCTAAGATGGATGACATGGAAGCTAAGATCGATGAGAAAATGGAAAACATGAAGAATTTTCTAAAAGAAGACATGGAAGGTTTGACAAAGTTGATACAAGAAGGTTTCCTAATGGTGAAAAGATAGTAGAGAACCTCACGATGAGAAAAAAAATAAATGTTAATTGTGATTTTATAAACTCTAATGTTGGCGGGAAGAACCATATTCCAAAGATGGATATGAGGAAGTTTGATGGAAAGGATCTTGTAACATGGATACTACGAGATGGGTAAATATTTTGATCTCCATATGCAAAACACACAAAAGGTACGCATTGCAACTTTACATTTAGAAAAAAATACATTTGTATGGTATCAGCTGGCTTTGCTCTAGTAAAAAATTGTCACTTGGTCAATTTTTACGGAGGAAATGATAGCACATTATGAGGATACAAAAGCCAAACACCTTCTTTGGCAATTGATAAATCTCAAACAAAATGGTTTAGTGGGGTGGCATTGAGGACTTCCAAAAATTGAATATAAGGGGTAGCGATATTCCCGAGAGGAACAAGGAGATTGATCTCTTCATAGGCACTTTAAAGGATAACATCCAACATGAAGTTCGTGTTCTGGAACCGATTCATTGGAGAAGGCATTCGGGTTGGCAAGAAAAGTTGAATGTAAAATTATGGCGACAAGGAAGCCTACCACTCAATTCTATAAAGAAGGAAGTATTGCTACGTCTAGATTTCCACAACCTACAAGGTTGACACCACAGATTGGAAGAAAAAAGAAGCCCAAAGGGCTTTGCTACAGTTGTGATAGAAAATACACTAAAGGTCATAAGTGTCTTTCGAAGAAATTATTTTACATAGATTGTGAAGAGGAAGAAGAAAATGAACAAGGATATACACCGAGAACCAACCCT
Organism: Pinus albicaulis; assembly: GCA_034641835.2. NCBI lineage: Eukaryota > Viridiplantae > Streptophyta > Pinopsida > Pinales > Pinaceae > Pinus > Pinus albicaulis. The sequence goes on from CM076578.1 coordinate 1,627,112,606, forward strand.
AAAAGAGGAAGAAATGAATCAGGCCATATCGTGTAATGCCTTGCTTGAGAATTGCCACTCCTCGAACTCATAAGATAGTAGGACAAATCAAGAGAAGAAAAAGGTAATGAGTGTTGATTGATTCGGGTAGCACCTGAATTTTATTCATTGTAAGGTAGCCAAGGAATTAAATTGTTTCCTATACCCGGCACCAAAATGTCAAGTGATGGTTGCATATGGAGGAACTATAAATTGCTCTAGAAAATGCCATAATATCAAGCTAACCATGGGGGAATATGTATTGACTAGTCCAATGCTTTCCATTCCTATGGGAGGTGCTAATGTAGTACTAGGAGTACAATGGTTACGATCTTTGGGGATGGTAGCTTTTAATTTTCAGAACTTTTCTTGAAATTTTTTTCGAAGGAAAGGAAGTCGAATTACGGGGTATTGAAGGAAGGCGGGAAGGATAATAAGCTCTAATGTCATGAAAAAGCTTCTAAAGAAAGAACAACGAGGCGTAATTGCACAATTATGCTCTAGAAGTTAGGCATCAAAATCATCTATTGAGATCTCCAACAAGTCTTGGAAAATGCATTCAAGGTGTTTGAAACTCCCAAAGGACTCCCGTTGTTCGTGATCATGATCATGCTATTCATTTGATTCCGAAGTGTTCCTCCAAGCATCAGGCCTTATAGATATCCTTACTTCCAAATAAAGCGAGGTATGCAGCATGATTGCAGAAATTTTAGAGGCGGAGTATAATTCAACCTAGTCAAAGTTCTTTCTACGCAATACGTAGTATTGGTACACAAGAAGGATGGATCGTAGCGAATGTGTCCGGATTATAGGGAGCTAAATAAACTCACCATTAAAGACAAATTTCCCATCAACGTGATCCCAGATGAATTATTGGATGAATTACATAGAACGAATTTATTTTACCAAGTTGGATCTTCGTTTAGGATGTCATCAAATTAGAATGAAGGCGAAGATATTCCAAAAACAACATTTCGAACTCATGAGGGTCATTATGAATTTTTGGTCATGCCTTTTGGCCTTACCAATGCCTTCTACATTTCAAGGGTTGATGAATTCCATTTTCAAACCCTTCCTTAGAAAAATTTGTGCTAGTTTTTTGATGATATACTAATCTGATGGGTCTTGGAAGGATCATGTTGAACATGTTAATGAGGTGCTCAAACTAATATGGGAAAGCAATTATATCATGAAAAAAATCCAATCATTTCTTTGAATCCTGAGAGGTGGAATATCTGGGTCATGTTATCTGGGGGTGTTAAAAGCCAGACCCTAACAAAATTAGAGCCATTCGAATGGAAAGTCTCCACAACCATAAAGCGATTCTTGAGGATTTCTCGGGTTAACGAGGGTATTATCACAAGTTTGTGCTAAGAATTATGGAAGAATAGCGACTCTAACAAAGGTATTGAGAGAAAGATGCATTTTCATGGACTCTGAAGCAGCTAATGCCTTTGAATGTCTTAAAGAAACCAAACCATGCCCTGCTTAGGTCTTAAAACTGCCTTGAGACTTCACAAAAGGCAGCTATTGTGGAATGTGATGCCTCAGGAAATGGAATTCTTCTTGGGATTTTTAATGCAAGAAGGAAGACCCATTGCTTTTGAAAGTCGTCGATCAAAGGGAAAGTATTTACGAAACCTATTTATGAGAAGGAAATGTTAGCAATCTTGCATGCACTAAAGAAATGGCAAACTTACCTAATGGGAAGACACTTCAAAATTAAAGCGGTAAACAATCAGTCTTAAACACTTTTGGAAAAAGACTATCATCGAAGAAACGACAAAAATGGGTCAAAAATATGTTGGGTTATGACTTTGAAATAATCTACAAGAAGCTTAATGTTGTTGCGAGATGCACTCTCAAGAAAGAATGAAGAGGTGGAAGCATTGCTTTGTGCCATTTCTATTATCCAACTTGATTGGATAAGCGAAACAGAGATGAATGGAAGAAGGACAAAGATGTATGGACACTCATTCAAAGTTGCAGCAAGATCCTAGTACATCTAATACATTTAGTTGGAAAAATGACTCCTTATGGTACAAAGATTGCTTATATCTTTGTAGAATTCCCAACTAAAACAAAAGATTTATACAGGAATTGCACACTTCTCCTTTAGGAGGACATCCATATTTTTAAAAACTTACCACGGAGATTGAGAAGAAAGAATTTTTTTGGGATGGCCTTAAATCTGATATTCAAAATTTTGTGGCGAATGTGTGGTTTGCCGAGCGGAATAAAGTGGAAACAATTAAGACCTAGGGACTTCTACAACCTTTATCCATTCCAAGTCAACGTTGGGAGGAGATTTCAATGGATTTTATCACGAGTTTACCTAAGTCACGAAGGGAAGAGTGTCATCATGGTGGTAGTCGATAGACTTACCAAGTATGCACACTTTTGTGCATTATCTCATCATTTAAAGAAAATCTGAGTTGCTACTACCTTTATGGATAAATTCCAGCTACATGGAATCCCAAGGATTATTGTGAGCAGCCAGAGATCCCATTTTCTTGGAAATTTTTGGACGGAGTTATTTTCTTGTTTGGGTACTCAATTAGCTCATAGCTCATCTTATCATCCTCGGATCGATGGTATTTGAGATAGTAAATAAATGTTTGGAAGGATATCTTCGTTGTTTTTTGTATACGATAAACAAACACGATGGGTCAAGCGGTTACACTCTTCCTTTGAATGGTGGTATAACACTTCCTTTAATACGCGGCAAATAACCCCATTTATGGAACTTTATGGATATCATCCACCATCCATCACATCATCTTTAAGAGAAAATTCGAAGGTTCAAGCGATTGGAAGATCACATTGAGCATCGTAGAGAAGTTCTCCAACTCTTAAAGGATAACACGAATTTGGCACAAAATCGAATGAAACAACGAGCGGATCAGCATCGCGGCGAGAGAAGTTTTGATGTAGGAGATTGGGTATTTTTACGGCTACAACCATACAAACAAATGTCCCTCAAACAAGCTAAGAAGGATAATAAATTATCACCAAAGTACTATGGTCCTTACAAGGTGTTGCAAAAGATTGGTACTATGGCATACAAATTGGAGCTTCCTGCTTCTTCGCGAGTACATCCGAGTTTCACATGTTTCATGCTTAAAGAAAGGTTATAGGTGAAAATCTTCCGGTTAGACAATATTGCCGGAGACTTGTGTTGGGAAGGAAAAATCATATTGAGACACGAAGCGATCATGGGGAAACAAGAACTCGACGACGGCTACGGAATCGATCAATTGAGAGTATCTCATCAAATTGGAAGAACTTACCTTTGAAGATTCTACATGAGAGGATGAAGATTTTATACGAAGCACTCGGAGCTACTCAAGTGTTGAGGACAACGCTTTTTTGAAGGAAGGGGCATGATAGGTCCCTATATCACTAGTATAGTCCCTTATTATTGTTAGTGTAAACCCCTTATTGTTATTATTGTACCCTTGTAACCCCCATTTTGTTATTATTGTGTCCTAAAATTATTATTGTTAGGTCGGCTAGGATTACATTGTGGCCCACTAGGATTACATTATGGCCCCATGTACTCCTATATATAGAAAGGAGGTTTTGTAAATTGTATCATCCAAGAATTGTTCATTCATGTAATGTTTTGGAGGTTGTCTAGAGTAGCTTATTTCTAGTGGATATCTCTCTTTTCTTCTCTTTTTGGAAATTTGGTTACACAACGGTATTTATGTTTGTGATGTATTAAACAATAAATTTAAATAACAATCATCTACATAAACTAAAACATTACCAAACCTACTTTTTTGCTTGTAAGACAGATTCGGTTAGCCTCTTTGAGAATGGAGGAGCAACATTGGTATGGTGGAAGCAAGACCAAGAATGAAATTAAAAAACATGGTAAGATCACTTTATCATGGGCTGAATTTATTTCCGCAATTAAGAAGTAATCTTATCCATTAGCTCATTTACAAAAGGCTATCATGAATTGGAAAAGTTTTAGACAACTTAAGGGACAAAGTGTTTGAAGATTACACCCAAGAGTTTAGACGAAGGGCTTTATTACTTGGAATTGATTTGCATAGCCAAGAGACTTTGCTGGAAATATATAATTAGTTTACCGGCTATACTATACATACTATCCTTGTGTTCAATCTCTTAGTCTAAACGAGGTTTGTGCACAAGCCAGCATTTAGATACTGAAGGTAAAAAATATTTTGATGGGAATGAGGGTAGTGAATTTAAAGGCGAAAGGGAGGAAAACAAATGCAAACTCTATGAAAAGAAAAAGGAAATTTTTTTTTTTTAAAATTTGTTCCAAAACAAACACGATGAAGACCATTCTTTGAAACTTCATGCAGGGTGGAAAACGAGAAAAATTTAAAACCAAAGATAAGACGAAAGAAAAGGGAAAAGCAGTTGCAATAAGCGAACAAGACTTAGGAGTCTGAATCAAGAGATGCAACTAAAAACATAGCTTGTACCTAAAAGAAGATAAAGGGAAATATATTGTAAATGAAACAAATCCCGAGTTCTAGCACTTTAAAAATTAAATACATAGAAGCTCAAATAAAGAGAGGAGGATAGAGTCGTTTCATGTCGGGATAATTTCCAAACACATAAAGATAGACACACTATTTGACAATGGGTCTCAATAAAAACTCATCTTAGAAGACTTAGTCAGAAGGCTGAAGCATAAAACCATTCCACATCAGAAAACCATATCCACTTCTTGGATGGATTTGAAAGGATGCTAATTTACAAGTTTCAAGGAAGTGCATGTGCGCTTCGCCACAACAACTCATTATGTTGACTTGGTTGAATTGGATGTGGTATCGCTTGACATTACGAGTGTATGTGGTGTTGGGTGAGTAGTACTTATATGACGGAAAAGCTATCTTCCATTTCCATGAGAATAAGTATCATCTATTCGAGGATGGCAAGAAAGTTTATTGTGAGAGCACATCGGAAGAAGCTAGAATCTTCTTTGGTGAGTGCGGGGACAATTGAAAAGAACTTGTCCAATGCTGAAGTCAAAATTTGAATTTGTTGATGATTAAGCAAAATATTTTTTACATAATCCTTTTCATGTTAATGGCGATGTAAATGATGAAATGTTTTGAGTCGGCACGCCATCTTTGGAAAGAAGATGATAAGATGTTGCGAAGGTTTCTTTGGTGTTGATCGGTGCGAGAGAACAAAGTGTCGGTGCAAAGTGGTGAAATTTCCAAGAGAGGGAAAAGGAATGCAAGCAAAGAGGGCACAAAGTTCGTGAGGTCATTGTTAGTTTCGGAATGGCGGGATACTATTGTGAGAAAAACTTGGTCGGGAATCAACACAAATGCATGGCTCATTCGGAAAAAATTCGCCATAAGGATAGTTGGCAAGGTGAATCTCAATTTCGAGTTTCCTTTAAGGTAGACCATTGTAGGAGTAGTATGTTTTCTACAAATTATAGTTTGTTTTTTGCAAATTTCAAAAATTTGCACATCATGGCTTCAGTCAAGGTTAACAATAGTTGGTTAGCGATTCAAGGAAAAATTTGTCTTTTTATGAAGCTCAATTTGATGAAGTTAGGAAGATTTCAATGGTTCAAGGTTGGAAGAGGTGGAGAACCGGTCTCCTCTTCAATTTACGCGAATTCGGAGAGATTTTTGGGTCCAAAAGCTTCCCATTGGGGGAGGTTGTGATCGGTGATCATGTCCAGAGTAAGAAAACGATGCTCAAAAATAGAAATGCTGCGAAATGTTTGTGATACGAGCATTTAGAAAGGCTTTGTCATTGTGGTTTTGGTGTCGATGAACGTGACTCAAATCCAACATCGTATGTGAAAGTTGCGAAGTTTGAAATTTCGTAATGACCTTCAAACCAAGACTTTTTGACCAAAAAAAGTTTGTCATTTTCAAAAATTTTATATGACCAAAGAATTTCTTTTTATAATGTTTTATATGGGCCTATTATAGGGTGCCACGTGGCCTTCCCGGAGGTTGCCACATGGCCTAGGCCAATGGTTAAAAAATAAGTTGAAATGGTTGGAAGTCATGAGGGTCGAAACCTCGACCGGAGCTCCTCGGGAAGGGTGCGGCTGACATTATGCCTCGTGCATAGATGAAACAAACGATCGAGCGTCATGTAAATGAGTCGAAGTCACATTTAAAGTTTATGGCGAGAGTTAGTGATTAGCCCTCGGGGCTAAGCTGCGAGGCCATACAACCTAAAGCAAAGGACCATGGTCTAAACCCTTTCAAGCTGGAGGAATAAAATTTAGCACCTTGGTGCTAGCCCCTCTTGCATATGATGCGGCACGAGGTTGTCGTGGGCGTGGAGGTTTGCGTTAGCCGGCCTGAAACAATTTTCTGGATTTTTAGCATGTGAACGCACTTAAGGCGGGAGTTACAATAAATTTCACCTTGAAAATAGTGGCGCGGTTTTGCCAACCTTATATGTCCGCCTCTTTTGGTGGATTTGATTGGAGTTCCTCTAGTTTTGGAGGAGGTTTTCTGGTGCCACCGGGGAAAAAATGTATTTGGGTCATAACTTTCTCAATGTTCGACCAAATGAGATGAAATTTTAGTCGGTTTTGGATTTCTTCAACTTGTTGGAGTGTTTGGGATAGGTTGCAAAGCCTTGAACGGAGGTCTTCTTCAACGATTTTTCTTCGGGGAAGAGGAAAGAGCCAGGGGCCATCGAGGAGATGGAGTTGTATTGGGTTGTACTTCACTATTTGAGGTGAAACAAAAGCCATTTTTAGCTTGTTACGTATTTTTTTAAGTCAATTCTGACTTGTTTTTCTTGTTTAGGCATATTTTTCACTATGCCAACCATTTTCGAAATTTAATAGAGAGAGGACACACCTTTATTAGGGAGCCTTGGATCGGCGGATGTAGCGAGGAGGGTGAGCGCCTCATAATTTTTGGCTGTGTTATGATATGGTGAAGTTTATTTGTTTTGTGTATTTTCTTTTGTGATGTATTAAACAATAAATTTAAATAACAAATCCTCATAAAACTCGGAAACATTACCAAAACTACTTTGTTTAACTTGCGAGAAATGGAGAATACTTTGCACACTTAATTATATGGAAATGGATACTTTGCATAGCATTAAAAATAGTTCCATTTTGAGATCAATATCTTGTAAAGGATTTTTACCCAAAAACTCTTAAATGATTCAACAATAAACATATCCATAAAGTTCTTTCAAAAGGAGTTTTAAAATTAAGACATTTAGTTGGACTCCTATTTCTTAAGTAAGCTATGACATTGATTGCTTCAACCCAAGGCCATTGGATAGGCCCTTACCTTGAAGCATACTTCATGTGAAATCCACAAGGGTTCTATTATTACGTTCTGCTGACTCCATTTTTCTGCGAGGCCATGAGGTATTGTGAGCTATTGAATAATCCCATGATTTCTACAAAATTTTATGAACTCTCACAACTTGTATTCTCCACCTTGATCTAAGCGAGAGAATCTTAATGAATTTCCTTGCTGCTTCTCCACCATATTCTTAAATTATTTAAAGCATTGAAATGTAAATACTCTTTTTCTGTTAAAATATATCTAGAGAATCTAGTGCGATCATGAGTAAAAAAGTAAAAAGTAATACACACCACCTAGCGACCTAGTCTCCATAGGTCCTATATATGTGTATCCACAAGCTCTGAATTATCTCTTTTCTTCCTATCAACGTCCAAGAGAAACTCTTCCTTGTGCATTTTCCATAATGCACATATCACATCACAATCTAACTAAACATTATGAAAAGCGAGGAATTCCATCAACCATACCTTTCCTTTAATGACATGAGATATTTTAAGGATTAAGATGAATAGAATCTCTTATGCAAAGGTCTACGGCTATCAATATTGTTGAAACCATAGCTTGGTGTGGAATGATATTAACATTCAACCTATATAGGCTTCCCACATGCACTCTAATGCAAGTTTGGTTCCTTCTTGCCTTCCTTTATGACACGAAGTATGTTTTGAAAAATTCAACTTGCGGGTCGTGATCTATTATTATTGACATAGATGTTAAATTCTTCTTGATCGGGGATACATACATTACATTTTTAATGTATTTGACATTACCACCAAACATCATCTTTGGAATATCACGATACCCCTTAATATTATAACTTTATGTCATAACCTAGAAAATTTAGATCAAAAAGTAGTTTCTTTAAAATTATCGAACCAAATTCTATTACATCATATGTGATGACGCGCTGAATCAACGAACCATGTTTCGGCCTCATCCTCCTCGAGAAGCTGAAAACACGATCGGCTACAAATAATCGAGGATCATGATGGTGACCTTCATCGACAAAGTGTTTTGTGTGATTTCTCTGTTGTTGTAGCCTCATCGATTGTATCTTAAAAAAAAACTTAGATAGATAGTGGTTTTCCACGGTAAACATTTAATGCAAGAAATGTTACCAATATTACTTGCAAACATACCTCCTAAATTGTCTTTTCTAAAAAAATTCCACCTCTAATGCTGTCCCTATGGTTGTATCCCTTTTATGGCTTCTTTTTTCCCCATGAAGAAAGATAGGCACTGTGGTCTCAAATTCTGCCACGCTCTTCTTCTGTAACAAAGATTCTATAAGCTCTTCGAATGTAGGATTTATCCCATGCAGAGACAAGCTGTGATGAACATTTGGTATTCATTCGTCATCCCGTTCAAAGTAATAGTGACAAGATTACAATTAGACACTAACCACAACGTCACCCAATTTTTCCTTCGGGTCCTTAACCCTTGAAATAGATCCAACAGATTCATTCTCCTCCATCCTTGTGGAAAACAACTTTCCTTTGAGCGACAAAATGCAATTGGGCTACCGTATGCAGTATGGATTCTTGAGTGTCGTCGATATAATTGGATGAATTACCATCTTTCATATGTGGGATAATATTGTGTTCAATAGACATATTCAATAACGCTTTCGCCTTATTCTCCCTTTTATCCCAATATTTTATAGTGCGGCCACACTTTTTGAAATGTTCGGATTCTTCTCATCCGTGGCAATCAACCATGCAATCAATCCCTCAAGAAACATCTCTAGCTTGAATTTCAAATTGGTGTAATTGGTCCCATTGCATTTCTAGTCTTGTTGAGATACATTTACGCAGCAAAATTATTCATTTTGGATGGCCAAGTTCCATAATCTCATAGATGTGTTGATTCTAACCAAGAAAAAATTATAAGCTACACAGAAATTAACACATATGAACCTAAGCACATATGTTGCCACCAATCTAGCACGATCTCTGTGTCTTGACACGGATCTACCACAGAATCTGGAGAAATCTCATGCGCGAGAACCAAAGACAAGATCAACACGCCTTTTAGCTTAAAAACCATCTTGATCAAAAATCGAGCTATGTAAATGGACATTAGCACTAGAATGACCCCAATATCCATGTTGATAAACTCTCTTGTAGCTACACAATCAATGCGACCTCTTTGTGCCCAGTTTATTAAGGCTTGTGAGAAACTAATTTTCTCTTGTGAGTTAGGTATTTCTCCCCGACCACCTAAACTCTAAAAAATGTGAGCTCTTGAGGCTCTTGCGTTACCACTAAGTGCGCTGTACGAAGCCTTTGTAGCCCTTTAAGGCTTGTGGGTAAAACAAGCTCACCGGATCTGAGGCTCTCATAACATGATAAAAACTAGAAAGAAAGGAATGAATTGAATTACCAACAACTCACTAGTGAGAAAGCTACACATGAGTCTACACAAACTAGAGCATACATTGTCTTTCAATTAATCAAAAAGATACATCAATAAATACATTTCAAAATAATAGGGGTAGGGAACAAATCTATAGCACAAGGAACTAATCCTAAATTAAGGAGTTACATTACGGCCATGTAACCATTTCTCCATTAATAAAATATACCATTAATTATTTTCAACTTCTTGATTGCCTACAAATTTCTTTATGGATGAAACGGGTGGTAGTCTCATGAATGTTTGGTTGGGGATTCTGAAACACTTAATTGATCACACCCATTAAGATTCCTATCAACTCTTAGAATGCAGGCTTTATCACATGTAGACAAGCTTGTGATGAACATATGGTATTCATCTTTGTCCACTTGGTTAATTAATAGTGATAGGATTAGAATCAAACACCTTCTCCCAATGTACCCAATTTTTCCTTGAGGTCCTTGACCTTACACAATGAATCCAACAGCATATTCATTCTCCTCCATCCTCATGGAAAAAAAATTTCCTTTGAGTGACAATTTGCGATTGTTGTTATGTATCTGGTATAGATTCTTGAGTGTCGTCGAGATATCATTGGACGGTTACCATCTCTTGATAAGTGGAATAATATTGTCTTTACTAGACATACGCAATAATACTTTTGCCTTATTCCCTTTTTATTCCAATATTTTATGAGTGTAGCCGCACTTGTCGCAATGTTGATTCTACTCATCATATTTGACGATTGACCATGCACACTCCTCCCTCGAGAAATGTTTGTAGTTTGAATTTCAAATTGGTATAATTGGTCCCATTGAATTTTATAGCCTTGTTGAGATAAGTTTCGTAAAATTACGCATTTTGGACTAATCAGTTCACATAATCTTTGATATTCGATTGATTCTAACCATGTGAAAAATTGTAAGCCACCTTTACAAAAAAAACAACACATGCTAGAATACGATCACATGTCTACCACCAATCTAGCACGATACGTATTAATACCATGACTCGGGTCTGCCACCGATCTGGAAAATCTCATAAGCGGAGACCATAAAGACAAGATCAACACACCTTTTTTGGCAAAACTGGTGTGACCAAAATTGAGCTATGTAAATGGACATAGATTGAGATGACCCCGAAATCCCATGTTGATCGGCTCTACGCTGGCTCCCTGATCAATGAATGCTTTGTGCTCCAAGCGGCACAAGGCTTGTGAGAAGTTAAGTTTCTCTGTGGGTTAGGTTTTCTCCCAACCACCTAAGCTCTAAAAATATGAACAACGAGGCTCATGTGTTGCCATTGAAGTCTTGTAGTCATGAAGGATTTACAGCAGCCCTTCAAGGCTTTGTAAGTTAAAAAAATCTCGGCGAGATGTGAGCTCTAATGCCATGATAAAAACTAGAAATAAAAGGAATGAATTAAATAACCAACAACTCACGGGTGAGCAAGCTACACATAGATGCACAAAATAGAGTGTACAGCATATTTCAATTAATCAAAGATACATCAATAAATACATCTCAAAATAATAGGGAGTTGGGAACAAACTCTACGGCCTAAAGGAACTAATCCTAAATTATTGAGTTACGTTACAAACATGTAACTGTTATCCATTAATACAATATGCCATTAATTATTTTCAACTTCTTCATTGCCCACAAATTTCTTTATGGATGACATGGGTGGAAGTCTCAAGAATGTTTGGTTGAGGGGATTACGGACACTTATTTATCGTACCAATAAGTCATACCCACCAAGAACAACCCTTGGGCTAATCCAAAGTGATAATAAAAATCACTTGAATTCACTTTTGTATTCCCTTGATAGGAAGGAGAACGAAAAGGAGAGTTCTTCCATTTCCTTGTGAAGAAACAATATCGTAAGAATTCTTGCACGAAACAACCACGGCCTTTTTATTTAGAGGTTTAAGCCCATGTAGTAGTTATAAATATAGTATATGATAGGAGGACATTCCCTCCTTCTGATAGTATGACATATGCAAATAAATTCAAGTGGAAACCATGCTCATATATATTTTCTCTCGTATCTTCGGGCAATTCATACCACCCTTTGAAATTTGAGTACTTCTCTTACACACTCTTAGGAAGTTCTTTTTCTACACTAAACCTAGGTTGTTTTGAATATAAATGGTGTTATAGAATATCTTAGTGACGATTGGTTTTTCTTCTCTAAATTATTATTATTATCTAATTTTATGGTCACTCTCAAGACAAACACCAAATTGGTGTATCGGACCCCTTGTTTGTGGGACAAGGGGTCCACTTTAGTGTATGGTTGGCTTCTAAGTATATAAAAGCATATATACTATACTGTCTAGTTTTGAATATAAATATTGTGATATAATATCTTAGTCATAATTAGTGCGGAATATAAACATTATGTTAATAATATTTCAGCAATATTCTCCATATTAAAGGTTTTGTATGGAATCATGATTTCCACACATAATATCACCTTCCATTACCTAAAATTAAAATTCTGAAATCTCTTTTATTAATTTGGATCATGCCTAGCTTAACATCCATTAGCACCTGGATTTTGACGTGTCGTGACATATTGGAGAACTTGGAAGATGGTGTCCAATTCATCTAGTTTTACTTTGGAGAACGTGAAAAAGATTTTTTTTTTTTTGGATTTTTTTTAGGAATACAACATATTTATTATTGAAAAGGATTATACAAGGTAGTTATTATCTAAGTTATTATATTTTACGGTGAATTTTTAATTTCAACTCTTTTGAGATTTGATGGGACTATATCTTTTTAGGATTACACACAACCATGATTATTATAGATGACTTTCCATTTAAATTCTCTCTTTGACATTTTGATGGGTCTAAATTTTCTCAAAGAAATATTACAAATGAGAGTTATTGTGTGGAAAGAAAAGGAGTATATATATATATATATATATATATATATATATATATATATATATATATATATATATATATATATCCAACTTTGTTTGAGATTTGATGTGCTAAATTATCTAGATTTTATGACTCATCTTTATACAATATAATCTTTAAAATTTATTAGTAAATTCAAATTTATTGGGATACGTGAGTTTATTAACTTTGCATTTGTTTGTTGATATAATTTTTATTATAGTTTTTATAAATTTAAATATTATGATATTAATGTGAGTTAATTTTCAAATTCTTAAATATTTTATAAATCTTATCATCATGGGTGGTAAATGGTGGACTTCACACATGTCTATTAGGTATGAGCATAAACATAGCTTATTTTTTGTGCTTCCTTTTTGTGCATAACAATATTGATGAAAGCTTGTTTTATCGTATGACACAAATTTTGGTTTTTTAAGAGCTCTCCTATCCATTACCCATGCTTATTTAAATGACATGGTTTTACTTGAATAAAAAGATGACTCAAAAACCTACCAAGTTTAATCACCACCACCAAATTATTTTAGATGCTATCATTGTCCTAAATAAAAATGACAAGTCAAAAACTCATTTATTTAAATAACAATTATGGTGTCTATAAACTGATTGATAACTTAGTTACCATATATATTTGATCACTTTATTTAAAAAAATAAAAATGATAATAACCAAGAAAAACTATAAAGATGAAAATAAATAGCTAATATAGTTGTATGCTATATTATTATGAAATATAAATTTTAAAAAATAATCTATTGAGTTCTTCAATATTCTAGTACAACATCAAGTTATCTTATAACATATCATTCATATATCATTATTCAAATAAATACTCATATCTCTATTACACTATAATGTTATATTGGTGTTGTGATGGAGTTCCCCTCTTTCCCACTGTGGTTTCTAGCTTATTCATGGAAGATTTTGAAACTAAGGCCTTGTATAGCTCAAATTTTCCCTAAAAATTGAAAGATTTTTATGGATGACCTTGTGTCATATGGCCCCATGGTCGTGAGAAGTTAGATATGTTACCTGTGCCACCTAAATTCATGTCGATTCCATCATGTTTACCATGGAAGTGGAGGTAGACAAGTGTCTTCCTTTAGTGGATATCCTCGTGTCTAGAAGGGATGATGGTTCCATTTCTCGCCAAATGTTTCGTAAGAAAAATCACATGAAACACAATATCTTCATGCTCGTTCTCATCATTTTCGGCCCAAAAATTTGGTGTTCTTTGCACTCTTTCTATGAGGCTGCGAGAATATTCGATGACAACCACCCGAGTTAGAGAAATCACATCTTCGTGGTGTCTTTGAAAATAATGAGTACGATGAAGCCTAGGGTCTTAAAGCCTTTAAAATAAATTATAAAGGTTAAGTGGCAAAATGCTCATGTGGACCTATTTCTAAGTTTAACCTCCCATTCACCCGAGGGACTGAGACAAGATTGCACATGTCCTTAGGATAAATAGTGTCTCCTCCTCATTCAAACCTCTTTGTACCATTATAAATTCTCTTGGTTACTGACATTGGGACACAAACTGACCTTAACGACAACAAAGGTGTATACTGTTTCCTTGTTCTTGTGGTGTTCTCTATATTGGAGAAAAAGTTGATCCATTAAGAAAAGAATCCAAGGGCATGATGCGGACATTAGGCACGGCTATTCACTTTGGCTTTAGCGAACATGTGGAAGAATATTTTCACCATGTACGTATTGAGGACTCTAGGGTCATTGCTAAGGTCGATCTTTTCCCTTTCTGCTTAAAATTAGAGAGGCTATTGAGATTCGGAGGCCGCTAAGAATCTCAACACACAAGTCTGATTGTAAATTGAGTAAGAGATGGACTCCAACTCTCTCGGTGTCATTCTATCCCATCTCCTTTGGATTCTTATTGCGGTCTAGATCTAAGTCTCCTTGGGGTGCCCTTTCTTTGTGTTAGTTTTTATTTTATTTTATTTTTAAAATTACCCCCTTCCTTTCGTTGATTTTACTTTAATTTTACCCCTTTTATTATATTTATTAGATCCTTCTTACCCTTATTTATGGTTAAATAATCCTTGTTATGGTTAAATAATTTATTTTTCATACAACAAATGTTTTTAATGTACTTAGAATATATATGGTATGGATAATAAAATAATATTTTTTTATAATTTATTAATAAAGTTTGAAAATTATTTAACATTAATTAAATTAAATTTATTTTATTTTTTAACTAATTACTTAATTTTCTAACTACTAGTTTTAATGCCTATAATTGGGTAATGATCCATCCATAGTATTTATTCAATGAGATCAGTTAATTTCTTCATCTTGTCTGAGGATGGTCACATTAGTTAGTTCGAAACGTTTACAAATCTTGACGATGTAATTATTTGGAGGAAATTTGTCTATATCTTATCTAATATGAATTTAAAACCTTACCTTATAATAAACAAGCAAACACATGAATTATATATAAATAATTTATAAAATAATATTTTTACATATTATAATTATTCAGCTAACCAACAAATTATATCTTTTTTTGTTTAATATGAATTATAATTTTCACCAACATAGATCTATCTCTTTTACCTCTAAATCTACCACCTAAAGGGATCAAACCTGCAGAAGATGGATATCTTTTTTTAGTGCAAAAGTCAGAAAAAAATTTCACTTCAAGAGATTTGATTCTTCTTAGCTCTTGGGAGATCTAGAGTTAAAATGAATCTATCTTGATTTTGTACAAAACCATAATAAAAAATTTTAACTACAATTTTTTTTTTGAATTTTCACTTATGAAAATATAAGAAAATTAATAAATAGATTATGATATATTTTCTTATTTAAAAACAAAATAATCGGAGGAGATATTATATATAATAACTAAATTCAATATTTTATTAATAATTAATATATTGAATTCTTCTATATTATAAAATTTAAAACTTCAAATTATCTTATAATATATCATGGTTCACATGAATAAACATACCTATTGCATTATCCCTTTATATTATTATTAAAACAAACATATTTTGTTAATTTAACATTATAAAAGTAATACGGCATGAAAAAACAAATATATAAATTTTAGCATTATATTAATTGAACACACATTTATTCAATATGAATCATAACTCTACCTAAAGTATAATTATATAAATTATATATATAAAATAATATATATAAGAATTGTAATGGTTTAAGCCATATATTCAACATGAACTATAATTCTATTTTAGTCAATCAAAATATATTAGTAATCTATTTTTTATTCTATTAAATTTTACTTATTATTAATTTTCAAATAATAATCAAAATATTATAATTATATTTATAAATTTTGACAGTGTTTTATTTTTGTAATATTTTTATGTATAATAATTTTTTTATTTTAGTTCATAAATTTAAAGAATAAGGTTAATAAATTAAAAATGCTCTGATAAAACATCTTTATTATATAATTTGCCCAATAATTTAAGTTGTTTATATAACTTCATTCAATAATATAAATTTATTTTTATATTTTATATATTTTTATATTTAATAATATATGTTTGTAATTTTTAAAATTATCTATGTTGATTATAACTAAATTCAATAATATATATTTCTATTAACATTTATTTTATTATTTTTATATTTTGTTTCATATTTATAGACATTTTATTTCTCATTTTATTATATTTTCATATTTCACCTTCACTTTTAATAAGGTGATATTAAAAATATGGATCATTACTAAAATCAATGTAATTCGTAATTTAATTATACTATCACAAAAAAAAATGTTGGATGCTAAAATTAATAACAACTCATTAATGGTTACTTAAAGTCTTCTTCATTGTATGAGGCAGTCATTTTAGAGACTTTGACAATGTTTATTCTTTAAAAGGGAATTTTCAATATATTCTAAATATGGATTAGACATACAAATGATATGAAAGGGGAATTCGAAGCTCAATTCTTTTATGGACTTCTAGTTAAATTTTTATTTCATTTGAATACACCAAAAGTACCGATTTAACTTCTTGTTTTCTCTTCTTTTTGTGATTGTATAGAAATTGATGTGACACCCACAAGTATACTTGTCAATATGGTGTCCATTTTTTGAAGTGATTTGGTTCAAATGTGTCAATTTGTCATGGTCCCTTCCTATAAAGTGAAATGGCTCCCATCATGAGATATAACAAAATTTCTAGATGGCTAACATATCAATTGCAAAAAAAAATTATATAAAATAAATTTTAACCAATGCAATATGTGCTTGTTCCTCATTCAATGCCAGAGCTTGATGCCAAACTCATTTCGCAAGACCGGTGCCCTCGTGCGGATAAATTTTGAAAAAGTATCATCGAAGTGTCCAGCAAAGCGAGCCGGATCATTTGACATGGTGTAAACAAAAACCCCCAATTCACCGCTCTTCGGAGTCATTTCTTGCAAGTTGAAACATGTCAGGAATTTTTACGAAAATATTTATGAATATGAACATTGCGTTTAACTAGCAGAATGACAGCAACACAATAATCGTAATTAGTATCCAAATATCCACTTAAGTCCAGTGAGGACATCTGAACACCATTAGGCAGATTCCTATCACAATGGAAACCATGCAAATTTGGCCAGAATTTTCTTTATGGGCTAGCACAAAACTCATTCATACGGAAATTTTTGAAATCATTAAACTTTTGACATTGACTTTACACCCTATTTTGGAATCCACTCTTCAGAAAAAAAAAAAATATATAACAATGCATATTACCTTGTACCCATGAAGTCGATCCAACAATTTCAATGCAAAAATACTTATGTCATATCCCCAAGAACAAACCATGCAGTTCTCATACAACATGTAGAAAATTAATCAATTCATAAAACACTCATAAAAAATACAGAATGAGAGAAAATTATACACAGCGGAAAATTCATAGAGCCTTATTTTTGCATTCTATCACATATTCTTCATTATTAAAATAATGTTATAATACAAATAAATAGATGAGAAGTTTTTCTCAAGATAATTCGTCTATCTTGGACAACTTTGTTGAGAAAATGTCCCAACCCCACACTATTATAGGAGCCAACTTAGGCAGGCCTAAACTAACTCTAATTAAAGGAGGAATTAACTTAATCTAGAAAATTAGGCATAAATCCCTAATTTTCAAGATTAATTAATTTTAATTATATTTTTTGGATTTATAATTGTTTTTCTCATGGGAGTGAGCCTAACACTTTTAACTTTTCTATATTTCCATTTTCATTAAATTTTTGTTTGTAAATCCACTTTCAACCTATGGGTATTTTCCTTCGGAAATTAAACTATTCCCAAGTATTCTTTCTAATAATAGATTCAAGTTATTTCATTCATTTTATTCCTCCCATAATAAAGTTGAGATAAACTTCTTTACAATTTGTGGGCTCTATAACATTTAAAATGATAGAATTTAAAGCTTAGTATTTCAATCACAAGTGATGGATTGAGTTTGCCTACACGATTTTTTCTCGATAAAGGACTCACATCAAATCTATCTACTTCGGACGCAGAAGGCTTGAATTACTCACACATCACCTTCCTCTTCCTCTTTGTTGTTGTTGTTGTTGGTTTTCGTCTCACTACCTTCTTCCATCAACAATGGAATGTCTGTTCTTGATATTGTTTTCTATATATTTCCTTCGTCGACCTATAAAATATCACATCTCGACTTGCAAAGACTTTATAAGTCAAAGTTAAACAACTTATAAAAACAAAAATTAGTGCAATATCCTACGAAGATGCATTTCATGGCCTTGTGATCTCACTTCTTCCTATCTTCTTTGCATATATGTGATCGGGTGATCATGTCCAAGTGCCAAAAATGCTTAAAAATGGAAATTCTTAGAAATGGTTGTAGTTTGAATGACGAGAAAGGTGTCATCGCTATGATTATGGTGCCGCGAATGGGACTCAAATCCGACATCGTATGTGAACATTACTTAAGTTTGAAATCATGATGACCTTGAAAACAAGACTTTTTGAACAAATTTTTTTTTTTGTCATTTTTCAAAAGTTTTATATGACAAAAATTTCATTTTTTATAATGTTTTATATGGCCCTATTATAGGGTGTCACATAGCACCTTAGGCTGCCACGTGGCCCTAGGCCAATGGTTAAAAAATATGTTGAAATGGTTGGAGGTCATGAGGGTCGGACACTTGATGCGAATCCTCGAGTGAGTCGACTCGACCATTATGCCTCATGCGAGAGATGGGGGAAACATGCGGTCGGGCGGCATGTAAACGAGACGGGTCATTTAAAGTTTATGGCGAGTTAGGATTAGCCCTAAGGGCTAAGCTCGAGGCCATACGACATAAACGGACCGTGGTCTAAACCCTTTGATACGGCCCGAATAAAAGCTTTAGCACCAGCGGGAATTTGCCTAAACGCTCCCTCCCCATCATTTTGTGGTGCCCATTTGTGGGCATGGAAGTTTAACGTTAGCGCTAGCACAAATGGTTTTCTAGATTTTCAGCATATGAATGCACGCTTAAATTGGAATTTACAATAAATGTCACCACGAAAATAGTGACGTGGATTGCACTTAACCATGTCATGCCTCTTTTTGGTGGAGTTAAGCGGAGTTCCTCCGGTTTTGGAGGAGGATTTTCTAGTGCCACTGAGCAAAAATTGTTTGGGTCATAACTGCAATTTTCAACAAAATGAGATGAAATTTTAGTCAATTTTGGCTTTCTTCAACATTCTAGAGTTAGAGATGGAGATGGAGTTGTATTGGGTTGTACTTCATTGTTTGATGTGAAACAGAAGCCATTTTGAGCTTATTTATGTCTTCGAAGTCAAATTCAGAAGCTTTCTTTTTCATTTCGTTGTATTTTTTACTGTATTATTGATTTTGAGCAATTTGGCAGAGCGAGGACACACCATTTGGGGAGCCTTGGACCCATTAGATGTAGCCCGGGAGGGGTGAAATGCCTCATCATTTTGATGTGTTATAATATGGTGAAGTTTATTTGCTATGTATTTATCTTGTGATGTATTAAAAAATAAATTTAAATACGCGATATACACATAAAACTCGGAAACATTACCAAAAACTTATTTGTTTTAACACCTTAAGACATGGATAATACTTTGCACACTTAATTATATGGAAATGGATACTTTGCATAGCATTAAAAATAGTTCCATTTTCAGATAAGATGGTATCAAAGCTCGAGTTGCTTTGAGCATTAGGAGCTGAGTTTTACTGCATTTGTTCTTGTGCAAAGATATAGTTTATTGTTTGCAAGTTTTGATGCTTACTAAACGAAAGCTCAAGAGAAGGACACTTTGTTAGAGCTCAAAGTAATCCTCAACCAAGGAGGGCCGAGAGGAGAGCTACCTCCAAGAGGCATAGAAGAAGCCTCAAGCATGTCTTCAAGAGAAGGAGAAGCTCCACGAAGACATTGAGTCAAAGAAGATGAACGAATTGATGAAAGGCTTTCTTGGACATGAAAGAGATGGTGGGGATAATCTACCAAGAAAGGAATGATAGGCTTGTGAAAAAAGGTTCTAGACACCAAAGAAGAAGGGGTTCTTCGGAGGAAAGAAAAGGAATGACAAGTCAAATAAAGGACATGGAAGTGTCGGTGATCCTGTCCCTTCCTCATCCTCTTCCTCTACATCATCATCCTCCAACTTCGATTGAATCAATCTCACAAGTCTAAAACCTCTGGTTAAAAGTCCATTTTTAAAGCTTGATGTTAAATTTGAGTTGCCTATGTTTAATGGTGAAATTGATACGGAGAAACTTGACAATTGGATAAGGCAGGTTGGAAGTTTATTTGAGGATACAAAAACTTCATGAATATGACACCAAGGTCGAGTTAGCCTCTTTGAGAATGGTGGGAGCAACATTGGTATGTGGTGGGGAAGCCAAGACCAAGGATAAAAATTAAAAAGCATGGTAAAGATCACTTTATCATGGGCTGGATTTATTTCCATGATTAAGCATTAATCTATCTAGTTAGCTCATTTACAAAAGGCTATCATGAATTGGCAATGTTTTAGACAACTTAAGGGATAAAATTGTTCAAGATTACCAGAGTTTAGACGAAGGGCTTTATTACTTGGAATTGATTTGCATAGCCAAGGGAACTTCAACTGAAATATATAGGTGGTTTACGCGGCTATCTTATACATATTTATCCTTATGTTCGATCCTACTAGTCTAGACGAGTTTGTGTACAAGCCACACATTTAGAGCTATAGGTAAAAATCTTGATGGGAATGAGGGTTGTGAATTTAAAGGCAAAGGAAAATAAATGAAAACTCTAGGAAGAAAAAGGAAAAGATTCGTTTTGTAAAAATTTGTTCCAAAACAAGCCACGATGAAGACCATTACGGAAACTTCATTCGGAATTGAAACTTGAAAGAATTAACACCCAAAGATAAGGCCAAAGAAAAGGGCAAAACGGTTGCAATAGCCCAGACAAGACTTAGGGTATTTGAATCGGGAGATGAAACCCAAAAGCATAGCTTTGGCACTAAAAAGAACATAAAGGGGAAAGATATTGTAAATGAAAAAATCCAGAGTTCTAGCACTTTAAAGTGTCACATAGAAGCTCCAAATGAAGAGGAGGATAGAGTCGTTTCATGTGAGGATAATTTCTCCAAACACACAAAGATAGACATGCTTGTTTGTGAGTGGGTCTCAAGAAAACCTCATCTTGAAAGAATGAAAATTGAATACTGAAACTTGAAACCATTCCACATCAAAAGCCATACACTTGGATGGATTTTAAGGATGCTAATTTACAAGTTTCAAGAAAGTGCATGTTGCTTCCTTGATAACAACTCATTATGTTGACTTGGTTGAATTAGATGTGAGTACGTTGACATTACATGTGTGGTGTTGGGTAATTAGTACTTATATGACGAAAAGAGATCTTCCATTGCCATGAGAATAAGTATAATCTATTCAAGGATGACAAAGAGTTTATTGTGAGCACATCTCGGACGGCTAGAATCTTCTTTAGTGAATGCGAAGTTGAAAAGACTTGTTAATGCAAGTCAAATTTGACTTTGTCGATGATTAAGAAAAAATATTTTGCTTTTTAATCCTTTGCATGTTATTTACGAAGTTTAAATGATGAAATGTTTCGGTCGAAATCACGTCATCTTTGGAAGAAGATGACGAAGATGTTGCGGAGAAGGTGTCTTTGAGTGTCGATCGATGCGAGAGAACAAAAGTGTCGGTGCAAAGTGGTGAAAAAAATCCAAGAGAGGAAAAAGTACAACCAAAGAGGGCACAAGAGATTTGTAGGGTCTGCATTTTTAGTTTTAGAATGGTAGGATACTATGGTGAGAAAACTTGGTCGGGAATCAACACAAGTACATGGCTCATTCTGACAAAAATTCTCCATAAGGACGGTTGGCAAGGTGAATCTCAATTTTCGGTTTCCTTTGAAGGTAACCATTGTAGGAGAAATATTTTTTTCTACAAATTATAGTTGTTGTTATGAAAATTTCAAAAATTTGCATCATGACTCGATCAAGGTTAGCAACTTGATCGGTTAGCGATTCGAAGAATTTGTCTTTTTATGAGAAGCTCAATTTGATGAAGTTAGGAATATTTCGGTGGTTGAGGTTGGAAGAGTGGAGAATCGGTCTCCTCATCTTCAATTTCTGTAATTTAGAGAGCTTTTGGGGGTCCAAAGCTTCCCCATTAGGGAGGTGTGATTAGGTGATCATGTGCGAGTAGAAAAAATGCTCAAAAATGGAAATGCTCGAAATGCTTGTGATGTTTGAATGAATGGAAAGGCCTTGTCGTTGCAATTTTGGTGCCATGAATGGGACTCAAATGCGACGTACGTATGTGAAAGTTATTTGAAGTTTGAAATTACTTGATGACCTTCAAAACAATATTTTTTTACCAAAATTTTTTTTGTCATTTTCAAAATAAATATATGACAAAAATTTCATTTTTTATAATGTTTTATGGGCCTCTTATAGGGTGACAGTGGCCCACAGACAATGGTTAAAAAATAAGTTGAAATGGTTGGAGGTCGCAGAGGTCGAACCCTCAACCCAACTCCTCGGGCGGGGTCGGCCGGGCAAGCTATGCCTCGTGAAAGATGACGTGCGGTTGGGCGGCATGTAAATGAGTCGGGTCTTTTAAAGTTTATGGCGGAGTTAGGGATTAGCCCTCGGGCTAAGCTGCGAGGCCATATGACCTAAAGCGAAGGACCATGGTCTAAACCCTTTCAAACCAAAGGAATAAAAGCTTTTATCACCTTGGTGCTAGCTCCCTCCCGCATATGATCTACGGGTTGTGACTGAGTGGGCGTGGAGGTTTGTGTTAACTACCGGCCACTGAAAGTTTTCCGGATTTTCGGCATGTGAGCACACACTTAAAATGGCAGTTACAATAAATGTCACTAGAAATAGCGGCGCCGTTCCACCAACCTTATCTTTCCGCGTCTTTGTTGGATTTAACTAGGTTCCTCTAGTTTTGGAGGGGATTTTCTAGTGCCTCTTTTGGGTAAAAATGTGTTTGGGTCATAACTTTCTCGTGTTCGACCAAATGAGATGAAATTTTAGTCAATTTTGGATTTCTTCGGCATTATGGAGTGTTTGGGATAGTATTCAAAGCGAACAAAGGTATTCTTCAGCCATTTTTTTCTTAAGGGAAGAAGAAATAGCCAGGGCCACTAGGGAGATGGAGTTGTATTGGGTTGTACTTCTTATTTGAGGTGAAACAAAAGCCATTTTTGGCTTATTTCTGAATTTTTAAGTCAAATTCATAGCCTTTTTTGCTTGTTTAGGCATATTTTTC
The DNA here is from genome assembly GCA_034641835.2 of Pinus albicaulis. Classification (NCBI taxonomy): domain Eukaryota; kingdom Viridiplantae; phylum Streptophyta; class Pinopsida; order Pinales; family Pinaceae; genus Pinus; species Pinus albicaulis. Next base: position 1,627,136,053 of record CM076578.1, read on the forward strand.
ACTATGTAACCATTTTGAGCAATTTAATAGAAGAAAAGACACACTATTGGGGAGCCTTGGACCGGCGGATGTAGCCCGGGAGGGTGAGATGCCTCATCATTTTGCTGTGTTATAGAAATGGTGAAGTTTATTTTACGTAATAATTTCTATTTGTGATGTATTAAAAAATAAATTTAAATAACAAATCCTCACACATAAAACTCAAAAAAATTACCAAAACTACTTTTGTTTAACCTTGAGACATAGAATACTTTGCACACTTTATATGGAAATGGATACTTTGCATAGCATTAAAAATAGTTCCATTTTCAGATCAATATGCGCAAAGGATTTTTACCCAAAATCTCTTAAATGATTCAGCGATGGCTTATATCCATAAAGTGCTAAAAGGAGTTTTAAAATTAAGACATTTAATTGGACTCCCATTTCTTAAGTAAAGCTAGGTGTTGATTGCTTCAACCCAAAATCCGTTGGATAGGCCCTTACCTTGAAGCATAATTCGTGTGTAATCCACAAGGGTTCTATTCTTACATTACGCAACTCCATTTTGCTGCGAAGTGTGAGGGTACGCCAGACTATTGAATAATCCCATGATTTCTACAAAATTTTATGAACTCTCCCAAACTTGTATTCTCCCCTTGATGCAAAACGAAATCTTAATGAATTTCCTTGCACCTTCTCCACCATATTCTTAAATGATTTAAAGCATTGAAATGTCTTGTCTCTTTTTTTACGATAAAACATATCGAAGAGAATCTAGTGCAATCATGAGTAAAAAGTAAAAAGTAATACGCACCACCTAGCGAACTAGTCTCATGGGTCCACATATATACGTATGCAGGATCTAGAATATCTCTTTTCTTCCTATCAACATTCAAGGAAACTATTCCACATGCATTTTCCATAATGCATATCCATCACAATCTAAATAAACATTATGAAAGGGAATTCCATCAACCATACCTTTCCTTTGAAGAAACATGAGATATTTTAGGTTAAGATGACCCGGATCTCTTATGCCAAATATTCTCGAAAATTTACAATCGATCTTGTTGAAACCATAGCTTGGTATTAGGAGATGATCTTGAAATTCAACCTATAGGCTTCCCACACGCACTACTGATGCAGCTGGTTCCTTCTTGCCTTCTTTATGACACAATATGTTTTGAAAAATTCAACTTGTAGGTCGTGATCTATTATTATTGACATAGATATTAAATTCTTCTTGATCGGGATCATACATTACATTTTTAATGTATTTGATAATACTTGCCAAACATCATCAACGGAATATTCTTTGTACCCCTTAATATTATAACCTCTATCATAACCTAGATAAATGTTAATCGCAGTAGTTTCTTTAACATTATTGAACCAAATTCTATTACCTATCATATGTGATGACGCGCACTTTGAATCAAGCGAACCATGTTTCGGCCTCATCCTCCTTAGAAAGGTGAAAGAGCACAATCGGCTACAAATAATCGAGGATCATGACATTGACCTTCATCGACAAAGTGTTTTGTGTGATTTCTCTATTTGTAGCCTCATCTGATTGTATCTTAAAACAAAACTTAGATAGATATTTGTTTTTCCCACAATAAAAACATTTAATGCGAGAAATGTTACCACTATTACATGCAGAGACATAACTCTAAATTTTATTTGCGAAAAATTACCTCCTTTACTTGTCCCTATGGTTGTATCCCTTGTATGGCTTCTTTTCCCCATGAGAAAAGATAGGCACTCTCACAGTCTCAGAATTTTGCCGCCACTCTTCTTTACGTAACAAGATTCCTATAAGCTCTTCAAGTACGAGGTTGTATGCGGAACAAGCTGTGATTAACATTTGGTATTCATCCATCATCCGTTCAAAGTAATAGTGACAAGATTAAATTAGAAACCTTCTTCCCAATGTCACTTAATTTTTCCCTTCGAGGTCCTTGACCCTTGAAATGAATCCAACAACGATTCCACATTCTCCACCATCCTCATGGAAAACAACTTTCCTTTGACGTGAGGTGCAATTAGTGTTACGTAATGGTATAGATTCTTGAGTGTCGTCCGGATATATTGGATGATTTACCATCTTTCATATATGGGATAATATTGTCTTCAATATACATATTCAATAATAATTTCGCCTTATTCTCCCTTTTATCTGATATTTTATAGTACGTACTTGCACTGCAATTATCGGCTTCTTGCTCATCACAGTAACAATCGACCATGAAATCAATCCCTCAAGAAACATATCTAACTTGAATTTCAAATTGGTGTAATTGGTCCCATTCGTTTTCTAGTATTGTTGAATGATTTCGCCAAATTATTCATTTTTGGGTAGTCGGATTCGAGAATCTCAGATATTCGGTCGATTCTAACCAAAGTGAAAAATTATAAGCTACACTAAGAAAAAAGCAACAAATACTAGAACCTGAGCAAGAGATCTACCACCAATCCTAGCACGATCTTTGTGTCTTCAACACGAATCTTCCACTAGTCTAGAAAAATCTCATGTGCAAAACCATAAAGACAAGCTCAACATGCCTTTAGCTTAAAGCGAAGATGGCGATCAAAATTGAGCTATGTAAATGGACATTGGCACAAAAAGACCCACAATATCATATTCATAAATATACGGAAATATTTATGAATACTTATTCATGTGTTCAACTAGTGAATGACCTTAACACGATACTCGTAATTAACATCAAAGAACCACTTATGTCTAGTGAGGACAATTGAACAGATTTGGGAAGATTCTTCACATGCAATCATGGACACCATGCAAATTTGGCCAAGAATTTTCTTTATAGGCTAAACGCAAAACTCCATTCATGCGGGTACACAAATCATTAAACTTTTGACGTTAGGCTTTACGGCCTATTTTTGGAATCCTCTTCGAATGATAAAATATATAACAATGCATATTTTACCCATGAAGAGTCGATCCAACAATTTCAATGCAAAATTACTCATGTCATATCCCGAAGAACAAACCATTCAGCTCTCATACAACATGTAGAAATTAATCAACTCATAAAAAACTCATAAAAAAAAATACTGGGACACGAGAAAATTACTTGTAAGCGGAAAATTCACGAGAGCTTTATTGCATTCCTCACATATTCTTCATTATTAAAATAATGTTATAATACAAATAAATAGATGAAGAAGTTTTTCTCAATATAGTGCGTCTATCTTGGACACCGTTTTGAGAAAATGTCCAACACACACTATTATAGGAGCCAACTTAAATAGGCCTAAACTAACTCCCAATTGAAGGGAATTAACTTAATCTAGAAAATTAGGCATAAATCCCTAATTTTAAAGATTAATTAATTTAATTATATTTTTGGATTTATAATTTTTTGCTCACATGAGTGAGCCTAACACACTTTCTTTTCTATATTTCCATTTTGCATTAAATTTTTGTTTTTATAAATCCACTTTCAACTATGGGTATTTTTCCTTCGAAATTAAAATATTCCCAAGAATTGTTTTAATAATAGATTCAAATTCTTCTTTCATTTTAGTCATGCTCATGAGATTTACTAGCTTCTTTATAATTTGTGGGCTTTATAACATTTAAAATGATTGAATTTAAAGCATAGTCTTTCAATCTAGGTAGTAGTTGAGTCTTCCTACCTAATAATCTTCTCGGTAAAGGACTCACATCAAATCTATACCTTGGTGCTTAGAAGGTTTGAATTCTTGACTAAATCACCTTCTATTCCTCTTTCGTTGTTGTTGTTGTTGTTGTGGGTTTTCCTCATGCTTTCTTCCATCAACGATGGAATGTGTCATTCTTCAATATTGTTTTTTGTATTTCCTTCCTTAACTTGCTCATGAAATATCACATCTCAACTTGAAAAGACTACATAAGTCAAAGGATTAAACAAATTATAAGCTTTAGACTTAGGAAATATCTACAAAGATGCATTTTCATGACGCAGCGATCTATCTTCTTCTCTTCCTTGCGTATATGTGATCGGGTGATCATGTCCAAATTAGAAAAAAATACTCAAAAATGGAAATGCTAAAAATGGTTGCGGTTTGAACAACCCGAGAAAGGCATCATGTTGCGATTACGGTGCCTACAGCAGGGACTCAAATCCGAGGTTGTATGTGAATGTTACTTAAGTTTGAAATCGCTGACTGTATTCAAAACATGAATTTTTGACCAAATTTTTTTTGTCATTTTCAAAAGTTTTATATGACAAAAATTTCATTTTTTATAATGTTTTATATGGCCCTATTATAGGAAATTATCAAGTGGCACACTCGGAGGCTACCACGTGGCCTAGGCCAATGGTTAAAAAATATGTTGAAATGGTTGGAGGTCATGAGGAAATTTGAACCCTTGAGCGACTCCTCGGGCGGAGTCGGCCGGAGCCATTACGCCTCGTGCGAGAGATGAAACGTGCGGTTAGACAGCATGTAAACATGTCGGGTTGTTTAAATTTTATGACGGAGTTAGGGATTAGCCCTGAGGGCTAAGCTGCGAGCCATATGACACGAGAAGCGGAGGAGAGGCCCGTGGTCTAAAACATTTTAAGCTAGGCGGAATAAAAAATTTAGCACCTCGGTGCTAGCTCCCTCCACATCGAGCTGCGGTACAGCAGTAGTGGGCATGGAATTACTAACATTAACCTGTGACCAAAAAATGATTTTACGGATTTTCGGCATGTGAATGCACACTTAAAATGGAATTTATAATAAATGTCACCATGAAAATAGTGGCTTGGTTTCGCAAACCACGATCTGTCTACCTCTTTTGGTGGAGTTAGCTGGGGTTCCTCCAGGTTTCGGAGGATTTTCTAGTGTCCTTTGGGCAAAAAATTGTTTGGGTCATAAATTTCTCAGTTTCAGGCCAAATAAGATGGAATTTTAGTCAATTTTGGCTTTCTTCAGCATTATGGAGTGTTTGGGATAGGTTTGAGTGAATATAGGTGTTATTCAACCATTTTTCTTGAGGGAAGAGGAAGAGCCCCTTAGGGGCCATTAGGGAGATGGAGTTGTGATAGGGTTTGACCTTCCTTTGTTTGAGGTGAAATAAAAGCCATTTTAAGCTTATTTATGTCTTAGGGTCAAATTCTTATTTTCCACGATTTTAGGCATATGTTTTACTATGTAACCATTTTGAGCAATTTAATAGAGCAAGGACACACCATTGGGGAGCCTTGGACCGGTAGATGTAGCCCGAAGGGGTGGTACCTCATCATTTTGTTGTGTTATAATATGGTGAAGTTTATTTTCTATGTATTTATCTTTGTGATGTATTAAATAGTAAATTTAAATAACAAATCTTGACACATAAAACTCAAAAACATTACCAAAAATACTTTGTTTAATTTTGTAAGACATGGATAATACTTTGCACACTTAATTATATGAAATGGATACTTTTCATAGCATTACAAATAGTTCCATTTTCGGATCCTTGTAATTTATCAAAGCTCGGGGATTTGAGCATTAGGGCTTCTATTTTACTGCGCATTTGTTCTTTTGCAAAGATAGAGTTGATTGCTTACAAGTTTGATGCTTACTAGGCTTAAGCCAAGAGGGGGAAGGACACTTTGTTAGAGCAAAGTAATCCTCAACCAAGGAGGGCTAAGGCACCTCAAGAGCCATAGAAGAAGAATCAAGCATGTCTTTAAGAGAAGGATAAGCTCTTGAAGACATTCATCTAAAGAAGAGGAACGGGTGTTCGAAAGAGTTTCTTGGACATGACGGAGATGGTGAGGATACTCTACCAAGAAAGGAATGATAGGCTTGTAGAAAAGGGTCTAGACACCAGAAAGAAGAAGAGGGTTCTTCGGAGGAAAGAAAAGTGATGACAAGTCAAAGAAAGGACATGGAGGTAATGGTGATCTACATCCCCATCTTCATCCTCTTCCTCTATATCGTCATCCTCAAATTTGGTGAATCAATCTCATAAGTCTACAAACCTACCGAGTAAAATTCCATTTTAAAGCTTGATGTTAAATTTGAGTTGCACATGTTTAATGGTGAGGTCAATGCGAGAGAAAATTGAAAATTGGATAAGGCAGTTGGAAGTTTATTTGAGGATACAAAACCTTCATGAAGATGACACCAAGATTCGGTTAGCCTCTTTGAGAATGGTGGGAGCAACATTGGTATGTGGTGAGGAAGCCAAGACCAGGGATAGAAATTAAAAAACATGTTAAGATCACTTTATCATGGGCTGAATTTATTTCCTCAATTAAGTAGTAATTCTATCCATTAGCTCATTTACAAAAGGCTATCATGAATTGGAAAAGTTTTAGACAACTTAGAGGACAAAGTGTTCAAGATTACACCAAAGTTTAAACGAAGGGCTTTATTACTTGGAATTGATTTGCATAGCCAAGAGACTTTGCTGAAATATATAGGTGGTTTACGCGGCTATCTTATACATACTATCCTTATGTTCAATCCTACTAGTCTAGACGAGTTTGTGTACAAGCCACACATTTAGAGGCTAGAGGTAAAATATTTTAATGGGAATGAGGGTAGTGAATTTAAAGGAAAAGGGAAAGAAATGCAAACTCTAGGAAAGAAAAAAGGAAAATTCGTTTGTAAAAATTTGTTCCAAAAAAGCCACGATGAAGACCATTGTTGAAACTTCATATTTTGGAATTGAAATGAGAAAAATTTAACACTAAAGATAAGGCCAAAGAAAGGGAGAAAAACGGTTGCAATAGCGGAACAAGACTTAGGGTACGAGATCGGGAGATGAAACTAAAAGCATAGCTTTGGCACTAAATAACATAAAGGAAAAAGAGATTGTAAATGAAACAAATCCCGAGTTCTAGCACTTTAAAAAGCTGGCAACATAGAAGCTCCAAATGAAGAGAGGAGGATAGAGTCGTTTCATGTGAGGATAATTTCCAAACACACAAATATAGACACACTATTTGATAGTGGGTCTCAAGAAAACTCTCATCTCAGAATACTTAGTCAAGAAGCGGAAACTTGAAACCATTCCACATCCAAAGCCATATCCACTTGGATGGATTTGCAAGGATGCTAATTTACAAATTTCAAGGAAGTGCATGTTGCGCTTTGCCATAACAACTCACTATTTTGACTTGGTTGAATTAGATGTGATACTTAGGTCGACATTACGGGTGTGGTGTTGGGTAGTTCGTACTTATATGACGAGAAAAAACGATCTTCCATTTGCCATGAGAATAAGTATCATCATTCAAGGATGGCAAGAGTTTATTGTGAGCATCGAAGAGAAGCTAGAATCTTCTTTAGTGAATGTAGAGCTGAGTTAAAAAGGCTTGTTAATGCAAGTCAAAATTTGACTTTGTTGATGATTAAGAAAAATATTTTTGTTCATAATCCTTTTCATGTTATTGGCGATGTAAATGATGAAATTTCGGTCACAAAGCACGTCGTCTTTGGAAGAAGATGACAAGATGTTACGAAGGTGTCTTTGGTGTCGATCGGTGCGAGAGAACAAAGTGTCGGTGCAAAGTGGTGACAAAATCAAGAGAGGAAAAGAATGCAAACGAAGGGCACAAAGTTGAGCAAGGGTCATTGCTAGTTTCGAATGGCGAGATCTTATGGTGAGAAAACTTGGTTGGGAATCGACACAAGTGCATGGCTCAATCGACAAAAAATCACCATAAGGACGGTTAGCGAGGTGAATCTCAATTTCAGTTTCCTTTGAAGGTAGAACATTGTAGGAGCAATATGTTTTTTTTTCAAATTATAGTAGTTGTTCTACAAATTTCAAAAATTTGCATCATGACTCGATCGAGGTTAGCAACAATCGGTCGAGAAAAATCAAGGAAGAATTTATCTTTTTATGAGAAGCTCAATTTGATGAAGTCGGGAATATTTGAATGGTTAAAGGTTGGAAGAGTGGAGAATCGGTCCTCATCTTCAATTTATATAAATTAGAGAGCTTTTGGGGTAAAAGCTTCCCATTGGGGAGGTGTGATCAAGTGATCATGTCGAGTGAAAAAATGCTCAAAGCTGAAATGCTTAGAAATGGTTGTAGTCTAAATGAATGGAAAGGCATTGTCGTTTCAATTCACAGTGCTACCATGAACGGGACTCAAATCTGACGTCGTATGTGAAAGTTATTGAAGCTTGAAATTGCTCGAAATGACCTTCAAAACAAGACTTTGACAAAAACAATTTGTCATTTTCAAAGTTTATATGACAAAAATTTCATTTTTTTATAATGTTTTATATGGGCCTATTATAGGCTGCCACATGGCTTTCCCGGAGGCTGCCATGTGGCCCCAAACGCCAATAGTTAAAAAATAATTTGAAATGGTTGGAGGTCATTAGGGTCGAACCCTCGACCGAACTCCTCGAGCGAGAATGGGCAGAGCCATTATGCCTCATGAAAAGATGAAACATGCGATCGGAAGCGACATGTAAGCAAGTTGGGTTGTTTAAAGTTTATGGTGGAGGTATGGATTAGCCCTCGGGGCTAAGCTTCTATGCCATATGACCTAAAAGCGGAGGGCCATGGTCTAAGCCCTTTCAAGCTGGAGGAATAAAAAATTTAGCACCTTGGTGCTAACTCCCTCATATGATGCGGTTGTGATAGTGCGTGTGGAGGTTTAATGTTAACCACCAACACAAACGGTTGCAAATTTACGGCATGTGAACGCGCACTTAAGGCGGAAGTTACAATGAATGTCACCCCAAAATTAGCGACGCGGTCCCCATCCGACCTTGTCTGTCTACCTCTTTTGGTGGAGTTAATACGGAGTTCCTCTGAGTTTTGGAGGAGGTTTCTAGTGCCACTAGGCGAGAAATGTGTTTGGTTCATAAATTTTACGATGTTTGACCAAATGAGATGAAATTTTAGTCAATTTTGGTTCTTCAACTTGATACCGGAGTGTTTGGGATAGGTTGCAAAACGAACAAAGGTCTTCTTCATTCATTTTTGCTTGAGGAAGAGGAAAGAGCCACGAGCCATCGGAGATGGAGGCATGTTGGAGTTGTACTTCAACTGTTTGAGGTGAAACAAAAGCCATTTTTTAGCTTATTTCTGTCTTTTAAGTCAAATTCATAGCTTGTTTTGTTTTTTAGGCATATTTTTCACTATGTAACCATTTTGAGCAATTTAATAAAAGAAAGGACACCATTGGGGAGCCTTGGACCGAAATATGTAGCCAGCCCGGGGAGGGTGAACTACCTCATCATTTTGTTGTTTTATGATATGGTGAAGTTTATTTAACATTGTATTTCTATTGTGATGTATTAAAAAATAAATTTAAATAACAAATCCTCACACATAAAACTCGAAACTTTACCAAAACTACTTTGTTTAACACAGAAAGACATGGAGAATACTTTACTTTTACTTAATTATATGGAAATGGATACTTTGCATAGCATTACAAATAGTTCCATTTTTAGATCAATATACGCAAAGGATTTTTACCCAAAAACTCTTAAATGATTCAACATTGGCTTATATCCATAAAGTTCTTTCAAAAGGAGTTTTAAAATTAATACATTTAGTTGGACTCCTATTTCATGAGAAGTAAATTGCGGTGTTGATTACTTCAACCCCAAAAGCCATTAGATGGAGAGGGCCCTTACCTTGAAGCATACTTTGTGTGAAATCCACAATGGTTCTATTCTTACATTCTATGACTCCATTTTCTTTATGAAGTGTGAGAGTCTTGTGAAATATTGAATAATCCCATGATTTCTACAAAATTTTATGAACTCTCCCAATTTTTATTCTTCCTTGATTGTAAAGCGAGAGAATCTTAATGAATTTCCTTGCCTCCTTCTCCATCATATTCCTAAATTCTTTAAAGCATTGAAATTTTTGTCTCTTTTTTTTACGATAAAATATATCCAGAGAATTTAGTGCAATCATGAGTAAAGAGTAAAAGTAATATGCACCACCTAGCGACCCTAGTCTCCATGGGTCGACATATGTCTGCATGCACAAGCTCTAGAATATCTCTTTTCTTCTATCAATGTTCAAGGGAAACTCTTCCCTATTCATTTTCCATAATGCACATACATCACAATCCTATTAAACATTATGAAAAGTAGGAATTCCATCAACCATACCATTCCTTTGAAGAACCATGAGATATTGTAGGTTAAAGTAGTGAATCTCTTATGCCAAAGATTCTTGGCTATCAATCTTGTTTGAAACCATAGCTTGGTGTGGAATGATCGAAATTCAACCTATGGGCTTCACACGCACTCCCGGTCTGGCGGTTCCTTCTTGCCTTCCTTTATGATGACATATGTTTTTGAAAAATTCAACTTGCAGCGAGGTTGTGATCTATTATTGTTGACATAGATATTAAATTCTTCTTGATCGAGGTTACATACATTACATTTTTTATGTATTTGATATTACCGCCAAACATCATCAACGGAATATCTTGTACCCCTCAATATTATAACCTCTATCATAACCTAGATAAATGTTAGCTCCGAAGCAGTTTCTTTAAAATTATCGAACCGATTATATTACCTATCATATGTGATGATGCGCTTGAATCAACGAACCATGTTTCGGCCTCATCCTCCTCGGAAAATTTGAAGCCTGAGTCGGCTACAAATAATCAAGGATCATGATGGTGAACTTCATCGAAAAAGTGTTTTGTGTGAACTCTCTGTTTATTTGTAGCCCTAATGCGATTGTATCTTAAAACAAAACTTAGATAGATGTTGGTTTTCCCACAATAAAAACATTTAATGCGAGAAATGTTACCACTATTACTTGCAAACATACCTCTAAATTTTATTTTCTTGAAAATGCCACCTCCTTTCTGTCCCTATGGTTGTAACAACATCAACATCAAAATCAACATGTGCAGAACCATAAAGACAAGATCAACATGCCTTTTGGCTTAAAAAATATTCTAACCAAAATTGAGATATGTAAATGGACATCGAAACTGGAAGGACCCCGAAATCCATGACGATCAGCTCTACTGTGGCTCCATAATCAATGACCGCTTTGTGCTCAACTGGCTAAGGCTTATGAGAAACTAAGTTTCTCCTGTGAGTTAGGTTTTTCTCCCAACCACCTAAACTTTGAAAATATGACCACTGAGACTCATGTGTGGCCACTCGGGTACTGTAGCCATGAAGGCTTTTTAGCCACTAAGGCTCTGTAGGTAAAAAAATATTACCAGATGTGAGCTCTAATACCATGATAAAAACTATAAATAAAAGGAATGAATTCAATAACTAGCAACTCACAAGTGAGCAAGCTCCCCATGGAGTCTGCACAAACTAGAGTGTACACTATATTTCAATTAATCAAAGATACATCAATAAATACATTTCAAAATAATAGGGAGTTGGGAACAAACTCCTACAGCCTAGAAACTAATCTTAAATTAATGAGTTACGTTACAAACATGTAACTATTTATCCATTAATACAATATACCATTAATTATTTTCAACTTCTTAATTGCCCACAACGCCTATGCCCACAAATTTCTTTATGGATGACATGTGTGGAAGTCTCAAGAATGCTTGGTTGAGGGAATTATAGACACTTAATTTATCGTACCAACAAGTAGTACCCACCAAGAACAACCCTTGTGCTAATCCAAAGTGATAACAAAAATTACCTGACTTCACTTTTTTATTCCCTTGATAGGAAGGAGAACGAAAAAGGAGTGTTCTTCCATTTCCTTGTGAAGAAAAAATATGCGTAAGAATTCTTGTATAGAAACAACCACGGCCTTTTATTTGGAGGGGTTTTAGCCCATGCAGTAGTTATAAATATAGTATATGATAGGAGGACATTCCACTCCTTACAAATAGTATGATATATGCAAAGAAATTCAAGTGGAAACCATGCTCATATATTTTCTCTCGTATCTTCAGGCAATTCATACCACCCTTTTGAGGCTGAGTACTTCTCTTACACACTCTTAGGAGGTTCCTTTTCTACAGTAAACCTAGGTTGTTTTGAATATAAATAGTGTTATATAATATCTTAGTGACAATTGGTTTTGTTTCTCTGAATTATTATTATTATCTAATTTTATGGTCACTCTCAAGACAAACACCAAATTGGTGTATCAGACACCTTGTTTGTGGGACAAGGGTCCCACTTTAGTGTATGGATTTGACCTCTAAGTCTATAGAAGCATATATACTATACCTGTCTAGTTTTGAATATAAATATTGTGATATAATATCTTAGTCATAATTGGTACTGAATATAAACATTATGTTAATAATATTTCAATAATATTCTACATATTAAAGGTTTTGTATGGAGATGCAGATTTCCCACACATAATATCACCTTCCATTACCTAAAATAATTCTGAAATCTCTTTTATCAATTTGGATCATCCCTAGCTTAACATCCATCGGTGCCTGGATTTTGATATGTCATAGGCATATTGGAGAACTTGGAAGATGGTGTCCAATTCATCTAGTTTTAACTGGAGAACCTGAAAAAAGATAAAAACAATTTGGATTTTTTTTTTAGGAATACAACATATTTATTATTGAAAAGGATTATACAAGGTAGTTATTATATCAGTTATTATATTTTACAGTGGATTTTTAATTTCAACTCTTTTAAGATTTGATGGGACTAATCTTTTAGGATTACACACAGCCATGATTATCATAGATGACTTTCAATTTAAATTCTCTCTTTGACATTTGATGGGTCTAAATTTTCTCAAAGAAATATTACAAATGAGAGTTATTGTGTGGAAAGGATTATATATATATATATATATATATATATATATATATATTTCAACTTTTTTTGAGATTTGATGTGCTAAATTATTTAGATTTTATGACTCACCTTTATACAATATAATCTTAAAATTTATTAGTAAATTCAAATTTATTGGGATACGTGTCTTTATTAACTTTGCATTTTATTTGTTGATATAATTTTTACTATAGTTTTTATAATTTTAAATATTATGATATTAGTGTGAGTTAATTTTCAAATTCTTAAATATTTTATAAATCTTATCATCATGGGTGAAGTTAAATGGTGGACTTCACACATGTCTATTAGGTATGAGCATAAACATAGCTTATTTTTTGTGCTTCCTTTTGTGAATAACAATATTGATAGCTTGTTTTTATAGTATGACCCAACTTTTGGTTTCTTAAGAGCTCTCCTACCCATTATCCATGATTATTTAAATGACATGGTTTTACTTAAATAAAATAGATGAATCAAAACCTACCAAGATTAATCACCACCACCAAATTATTTTAGATGCTATCATTGTCCTTAATAAAAATAACAAGTCTAAACTCATTTATTCATCCCAACAAGTTATGATTGTCCTATAACTAATTGATAACTTAGTTACCATATATATTTGATCACTTTATTTTAAAAAAATGATAATAACCAAGAAAAACTATAAAGATGAAAATAAATAGCTAATATAGTTGTATACTATATTATTTTTTTCTAAGTAAGAGTAAATTCTATCAATAAAACATATAATACATGGAGGCTCTGGCCTATTTAGTTCAAACCTGTATTAGTGGCATTTTTGTCATCAAAACAACAAAAATGGAGCTGCCCACACGGGGGAAACCAACCCAAAGAGAGTTTGACGCACTGCCTCGAGTGAGGAAACCAACGTTATACAGACATGAGTAATTGTACCAAACATAGATGTAAGCAGATAACAAACCTAACATGCTAGTATCCTTAAATTGAAAAAAACCTGAAATTCTAAGTATCATGAAGTGCTGGAGGTGGTTCTTCAACTATGAGGCATCTATACTCATCATCATCAACATGCTGGGAGCCTAGTGCAACCTGTTGAGGCACCGTGGCATCGTCACCTGTTCCCCTGTCCTGCTTGCACTGCTCCTTGTAGTATCCTGAGATGATACTACAGTTTGGGCGCGAATTGTGCTTGGCAGGAACCTGTTGCGTCTTCACTGCTTCCGAGGGGCCGAGGTCGTTGCGAGAGCGCAATGGTGGGATGGGCTAACTGTGGCTGGGAGCTTCGGTGGGAACCTTGCGGAAGGAGACCGAGATGGTGGCAACGATGAGAGGGCAGTCGGAGGTGCACAGAAAGTGGCATTGGGTAGTGGCGGGGATCTGCGAAGAGGCAGAGGGGACTAGGAAAGGCAAAGGTTGTGGTGAAGGTTCAGAATCTAGGGGTTGAGCAGAGGAGCTAAACATACGACCACGACCACTGCAGGTGATAGTGTATCTACCCCAAGAGTGCTCGAGGGGGAAGGATGAGGAACCAGACAAGGAGGAGGTGAACGGTCGAGAGGTGTGGCCCTTGCTACTGCTACACTGGCATCACATGCGATGTCTGAGACGAGGCATATTGGCACAGTAGGGGTGGAACACACGTTGAGAAGAGGAAGAGGCAGGGCTGGTAGGAGGAAACTGAAACGTGGAGTATGAGTTAAGGCCATAGGAAGCAGAGAAGCGCAATTGGAAAAGGGTACTCTAAGAGTAGTGGTGTCCTGGAAGAAATTCGATACAGCTTCTGAGACTGCAGCGCCATCCAGTCGACGTGTGAAAGCTTGGCTCTGCAACTTCAAAGGAGCAGTAGCTTTGCAGGGGGGAAGACTGGAGTTTCATAGAAACAATAGACGGGAATGACAGCTTCGCAGAGGGTTGAAAGGTAGAACCAAAGGGCTGAAAGGCATAGACAGAGGGCCGAAGAGAATAGCCGGATGAGTGAACAAGGAGAAACATTTTGATGCGAGAGGAGCAGCCTCGTCGAACACAATAGAGTAAATTCCACTAGGGGTGACTGCTTGAGTTCATAAATGTGATTGAATGCCATAAGTGTGGCTTGTGGGTGGCCATTTGGCCTTGCCACGCGCTATCCCATAGGCACCGCTCCGTATAGTCCCCCTTAAACACCTGCATCCGGGGGTTTGTTATCTTCGTGCACTAGATTAGTGCATTCCTGTATAATTTTGTTGTCATTGAGAATGGTGAGGGGTCCTATAGTTAGGATTTGAGAACCGGTCACACCTTTGTTGGCCAATAGATCTGCTACCTTGTTGCCAGATCTCTTGACATGCCTGAAGGATATGGCTCGGTGCTGTTGCAACCAATCTGCTATAAGATCTAGTCTTGCCATAAGTCTCTAACTGTCAGCGACTTTAGAAGAAGTGGCTCCCATTAGAAGCTGAGTGACCATGTTGATGAGAATTTGGGAGTCACCTTCTATTTCAATGAGGAAGTAGTTGTGTAGCTGAGCTAGGCACAACCCTTGCCATAAGCCTTCACGTTCCATCGAGTTGTTGGAATCCCAACCTATGGATCCAAAGAATATTAACAAAGTATGACCTTTATGATCCCTGAAGATTCCTGCGTATCCCGCCTCACCTGGATTGCCCTTTGAGGCTCCATCAAAGTTCAAATTCAATAAACTGGCTGAGGGTGGGATCCATTTGCACGGAGCTACCACTTGAGGTCTGTGTGAGTGTACAGGAAGAAGACATGGAGGGAGCATGAGTTTCCAGTTTTCCCAAATAGATATTTTTGAGGTTTGCGTGGGGAGACCTTCTTGTTGCCATTGCTGGAGAGCCAAATTTTCCTGTATGCTACCACGAAGATTGTTCTAGAGAATTTCCTGAGGAGTGCTTTGGTTCTTGAAGATCTGCTTGTTCCTTTCTTTCCAGAGTGTCCAAAGAGTGAGACCTAGGATAAGACTTCATAAAGAGTTGAGAAAGTTGCTGTTGTATGGACTGGAGGGCCAGTTGCGAATGGTGGAATTCAAGTCCCCTGGTCTTCTGCCTTCTCTTCTGCATCTGAAACTGATTTTCTCCTAGAGGAAAGCTGGCATTGGACAGGTGACCATTAAATGCTGGATTGTTTCATCGTGATCAGTACAGTTGGGACATCTTGAAGGCCCTGTAAAACCCCTTTTGATGAGGTTGTCCCAAGTGAGAATTCTCTTATGACATAAAAGCCACATGAAAGTTGAAACTTTGGGCCAGAGGTTCAGAGACCAGAGGTTGTCCCAGATGGAATCGATGGGATCTTGGCTATGGGTTAAGAGAGTGTATGCTTCTTGGGTACTGAATTTTCCACGCGGCGTGTATCCCCATCTGAGGAGATCATTTTCCTCCGAATATTTGATTTTCCTACAGTTGAGCTCTGTGTCAAGGGCACTGTGAGATTTCTCCTTCTTTTGATTTAGGCAGAGAGCGGCCCGCTTCCATTACTTGAACCCCTAATTAGGGGTTGCGTTCCAATAATGATTAACATTGGCTTATAGTCTATTGATCACCTCCAGTTTTAGCTGTGGTGTGATAGTGTTGACAAGTCTGGGTTGTTGTTGCCACGAGTCCATCTAGAAGCGAGTAATATGTCTGGCATGGATTTCCTAGAAACTGTGTTCTTGGATCAGAAAGCGATGCTGTTTGGCTACATTCCAGATCTGTGAGCCTGCTTCCACTGTTGTCAGGCGGATGAGATCTTCGGCTGGTCTATTATTGGCATACTTGGTTGTCTAGAGAAGATCCCATGGAGCATGTGGTGCTGACAACCACTACCACCAAATTTTGGCTCCCATAACTGCATTGCTGTGATACAGATCACGGAGACCAAGCCCTCCAGATTTCTTCGGCTTGCAAACTGTTGTCCAATTTACCAGTGCCAATTTTCTATTTTTCCCTGAGGATCCCCAAGAAAATTGCATTGCACTGATTTGATTTTCTTGAGGACCCACTTTGGGGCTGCGAGAAAAGAGAATAGATAGAGGGGCATAGACTGTAAAACATATTTGACGAGAATAAGACGACTGGCTAGGTTGAGGGAGTGGAAATTCCAGGAGGAGAGCCTAGCTTCCAGTTTTTCGAGGAGAGAATGCCATGAGGAGTGTTTGATGGCAGAATCTATCAAAGGGGCACCCAAGTACTTGGAAGGAAGATGAGTAATGGTGAACTCAAGGATCCTGGCAATGCTGTTTTGAGTGGAGATTGAGGTATTGAAAAAGAAGATCTGAGATTTGGAAGCATTGACCGAGGTGATATAGGCATCCGCGAAAGTATCAAGAATGGATTTGTAGATGATGGCTTCTTGGATCGAAGGGTGACCTAATAGAATATTGTTGTCGAAAAACTGTTGATGGGTGGTGGCCAGTGAGCCATGAACTGAGATGCCCCGGAGTTGCTGGGATTGGAGGGCTTGCTAGATAAGATGACCCAGACCTTCGGCCATTAGAACAAAGAGAAAAGGAGAGAGGGTATCAACTTGGCAGATACCTCGGGATGGGGAGAAGGGGTGAGAAGGGATGCCATTGACTAAAATAGAGAAAAAGGAGGAGGAAATTAGACTCATAACCCATCTGATCCATGTAGGGTAGAAACCATAGGTTGCTAGCATTTGATGTATATAGCTCCAACTTAGCTTGTCAAATTCTTTAGATAAGTCAATTTTCAGAAGCATACCTATATTTTTGGTTTGTTTCAAGGAGTGTATGATCTCATGCGTTAGAATGATCCCATCGAGGATCTTGCAGCCTTCTACGTATCCCATTTTTTCCGGTGAGATGAGCAGATGCAACAAAGGCTTGAGTCTGTTAGCAATCACCTTGGAAATAACTTTGTATATAACATTACAGAGGGCGATTGGCTGGAACTTTTTAGGAGTTGTGGCGTGATCTTCTTTGGGTATGAGAGTAATGAAAGTAGCATTGAGAGAGGGAATAACCCAGTGCATGGTGTGGGACTCCTCGACAAGTTGCCATACATCGTTCTTTATGAGGTCCCAGAAGTGATGGAAGAAGTTTGAGGTGAAGCCGTCTAGACCTGGTGCCTTGCCGTCTTTGAATTGTGCTACTACCTGTTCTACTTCTTGAAGAGAAACAGGACGAAGTAACATTTTATTATGATATTCTTTGATTATTTTGGGAATGTGTTGCAGGACTTTGGTGATTGCTGGTTGCCTGTTAGCATGGCTCTTTTGAAGCACCGATTTGAAGTGGGTTAGGAGTTCCTTTTCTATGTCTTGATTTTCTTCCAGCCTTTCTCCATTTTGGCTTTGGAGTAGGCTGATCTTGTTGTGCATTCTTCTTTGGATGGTGGAGCAGTAGAAAAACTTAGTGTTCCTTTCCCCTTATTTTAGACATCTTATTCTGGATTTTTTCTTCCAGGTTATCTCTTCTTGCTGCCGTCGTTCATCTAGTTGTTTGAGGAGACTCTGTTCATGTGAAGCCAGCATCTCAGTATGGCCCTCTTGGATGATGTGTTGTTGAAGCTCCGCCATGTTGCTCTCGAGGACCTTTTGTTGTTGGAATATGTTCTCAAAGGTGGAGTGATTCCAAATTTTGATGTGAGTTTTGAGGTCCTTGAGGTGTTGCTTAAATTGGAACATCTTGGATCCTGTCAGTGGTGAAAAAGCTTGCCAGGCCTTGGTGACCATCTCCTTGAAATCCGAGTGGGTTAGCTAGAAGGCTTCAAAAAGGAAGGGTCTTTTAGTAGCGTCGCCCGGCCTCATCCATTGAAGAGAGATAGGCCAGTGATCGGATCCTGAGAGAGGCAGGATAGAGGCCTGAATGTCTCCTCCAACGTGGATGCCATTGTCTGATAGGAGGAAGCGATCCAACTTAGAGGCTATTTTTTGTGAGCCAGAGCATTTGTTGTTCCAAGTATGTATGCCATTGGAGAAGGGAAGATCTATCAACCAATTCTTTTGAATATAGTTTTTAAAGTGAATTCAGTCTGAATCTAATTTGGCACGGCCTCCTCTTTTCTCTTCAGATTTAGTGATCATGTTGAAGTTCCTGCCCATGATCCAACGGGGATGAGTCCTGTTGGAGTTGATAATTTCCATCATATTAAGCGGAGCTATTTTTTGCATGTAGTCTTGAGGAAAGTAGACATTGGTGAGGTGCCCATGTATATTGGTCCCAAGAATGTGGAAGGTAGCTTGGATTAAGTTATGCGCTACATGAGCATCAGTGATTGAGATCGCTTGCGGATCTCAAGCTATGGCTAATCCCCCTGAGGTGCCAGAAGCATCAACTACAATGGAATGGCAACCTGGCCAGGATTTGGAGAGAATTGTGCCTAGGGTATTGTTGTTGCATTTGGTTTCTTGTATGAAGAAAACGTGCGGTCTTTCTTTTTGAATCATGTTTTTGATCATTCTGTACTTTGAGGGGCTATTTAATCCCCTTATATTCCAAGAGGTAAGCTTTATTAAGAACTATTTTCAAGTGGTTGGTAGAACTTGGTAAGCTTGGGTTACCTACCAGATTCCATGAGCATCTCCCTAATTAGGATGGTCCTTTGTAAATCTATTTTCTTGCCTCTCTTTTTGGAGTCCTTGAAGAGTTTTTTTTCCTTCCCACTGACTGCCTAGTTGAATACCCAGGGTTTTTTGGTGCTGTTGAGCACGAAAGAGGGCGACCTCTAGAATCTCAATCTGTCTATATGATATTTTATCATAGTCCTTTTTTTTGCAAGCCTATTCTAGTCCAAAAATGTCTAACTCTCCGATGTCAATACTTTCTGGTTCCTCTTCCATGTGACTAGCCTGGATGCCTTTAGCCCTAGAGCCATCGATGTCCATGTTTTTATTTTCCAGATAACGAGATTCGATTCTGTGTTGGGCTTGGGTGGCAGAAGAAAGGACTCAGATGGAGGCTTTAAATGCAAAGGAGGAATGTGTGAGTCCGAGCTGGGAATCGAGGCAGAAGGGGTCAAGGGGGTAGGAGTCTTACTGGGGATGTCAGAATCAAGTTGAGAGTGCTTTGAAAGAATGTCAAAGCTGTTGCTGGTGGAGGGGATGTCAGAAGCTTGGGTATATGGTTTGGCAGTAGATGTGGGGGTTTTATTGTGGTGGTGTTTGCGGGTTTGGACTTTGGTGAAGCCTTCTTCATCAGAGTTTGCAGAGGGAGCATTGGGTTTATTAGAGGGTGGATTGAGAGATCAGTCTCAGAATAAGTGTCCATGAGCATGGAATTTTCGGAAGTGGAATGGAACATGTTCATAATCAATAGGTTGTAGCCATTCAAAGTCACCATGAAAAAGACCTACCGAGTTCGGAAGTTCTTTTGCCAGGTGCATGTAGACGCATATTTTGGCATATGAAGTGTATCAGATGAGCTTGGTCTCCTCTGCTATCTTTATGAACTCTTCAAGTCCATTACCTATGTCCCTTAAATATTCTTCATCCCAGTATTCCAGGGGTAAGGAATACATTTTGATCCAGACTGGCGCCCAACTGAAATCCTCTTTATTGGGGTTGAATCATTCAACCTAATCGCGGAGATAGAGTTCAGACGAGTTGAAAAAGTATGGACCTCCATCTAAGATGCGATTTATATCTTTGATACAGTTGAAAATGGCATTGAAGTAACCCTTAGGCCCTATTTGAAGCGTAACATGTCCTTTTGGTTTCCATTTGGGGCTAATCCAGCCATGCAGGGCTTTTTCAATAGGCCAGAGGCTGACAAATTTGCCAATGAGTGCATGGTCCTTCATGTACTGAATCTGAGAATTGATGCGGTGGCTTGGAAGGTCAATCTTAGGGCGTTTTGAGGTATTGGCATGCATGTCGCAGAGGTCATCTTGGGAGGAGTCGTTCTGTCAAGAGAGTCTGTGGTTTTGTCTTGTTGCGCCTCCAATGCATTGCCAGGATTCTGGGAATCAACAGCAGAGGACGTCTGCCCTATGGCATGAGAGGGCTTCTGTGCAGTGACAGAGGGTGTCTGTGCTGTGGTGGAAGATGGTATCTATGTCGCAACAGATCTGACAGAGGTGTGAGCACCTGTGGGGGAGGGCGTATTAGCCCCCCCCCTATGGAGGATCCATTTGATTTAGATTAGCAGCTGCGAGGAGGTACAACCAAGCTGAAGCAGAAAGCTTTAGTGAGAACCCTCGAACCAGAGCTTCGCCATCGAAGGAAATCCGTAAACCCTAACTCAGAATTTTCTCAGAGGTCTTCCATCGCCTCTCGTGTTGAAGTTCTCCCGTTGTATACTATTATTATGAAATATAAATTTTAAAAATTAATAGCATGTATTCTTCAATATTATAAAATTTTAGCATCAAGTTATCTTATAGCATATCATTAATATATCATTATTCAAATAAATACTCATATCTATTACACTATAATTTTATATTGGTGTTATGATGGGTTCCCCTCTTGCCCCCAGAGTTGCTAACTTATTCATGGAAGATTTTGAAACTAAGGCCTTAGACTCACAAATTTTCCCTAAAAATTGGAAGATTTTATGGATGAAACTTGTGTCATATGGCCCCATGGTCTGTAGTTAGATATGTTTCGCGCCTACCTAAATTCCGTGTATGATTCCATCAAGTTTACATGGAAGTGGAGGTAGACGAGTGTCTTCTTAGTGGATATCCTCCTCTGTATGATGATATTCCATTTCTTGCTAAGTGTTTTGTAAGAAAAATCACATGACACAATATCTTCATACGCTCTCATCATTTTCTGCCCGGAATTTGGTGTTATTTGCACTCTTCACGAGGGCCTGGTGAATATCCGATGACAACCACCAGCTAGGAGAAATCACATCTTCTTGGTGTTTTTGAAAATAATAGGTACATTAGAGCCTAGGGCCTTAAAGTCTTTCAAATAACCTATAAAGGGTTAAGTGGCAAAAATTCGTGTGGACCCTATCTCTAAGTTTAACCTCCCATTAACCCAGTGGGACCTGTGACATGATTACACATGTCCTTAGGATAAATAGTATCCTCCTCATTCAAGCCTCTTGTACCATTATAAATTCTCTCTGTTCTGCATGATCCATAACAACAACAAAGGGTGTATATCCTGTCTCTTTGTTCTTGTGGTGTTTCTATATTGGAGGAAATAGGTTGACCCATTAAGAAAAGAATCCAAGAGCATGTTGTAGACACTTTGTTTTAGCAAACATGAGGAAAATATTTTCACCATGTCCGTATTGAGGAGTCTATTTTTAAGGTTGATATTTTCCACCATAGGAAACTTAGAGAGGCTATTGAGACTGTGAGGCATGCTAAGAATCTCAACAATGTTCATGGCTTTTTTCAGAATTGAGTAAGAGATGGACTCCAATCCTCTTGGTGTCATTCTATCCCATCTCCTTTGGATTCTTATTCATGGCTTAGATCTAAGTCTCCTTCGTGCCCTTTTTCCATGTTAGTTTTATTTTATTTTATTTTTAAATTATCCCCTTCCTTCGCTTATTTTACTTTAATTTTACCCCTTTTATTATATTTATTAGATCCTTCTTTATTTATGGTTAAATAATCTATTTCAAAAAATATTTTTAATGTTACTTAGAATATATATATGTTATGGATAGTAAAATAATATTTTTTATAATTTATTATTAAAGTTTGAAAATTATTTAACATTAATTAATTAAATTTAAATTTATTTATTTTTAACTAATTAATTTCTAATTCTCTAATGACTAGTTTTAATGCCTATATCCTGGTAATGATCCATCCATAGTATTTATTCAATGAGATCGCTTAATTTCTTCACTTTGTCCCAGGATGCAACCACTAGTTGGTTCAAAACGCTCTTACAAATCTCGATGATGTGATTATTTTGAAGGAAATTTGTCTATATCTTATCTAATATGTATTTAAAACTTACTTATAATAAACAACCAACATATGAATTATATATAAATAAGTTATAAAAATAATATTTTTTACATATTGTACTATTCAACTAACCAACAAGTTATATCTTTTGTTTAATATGAATTATAATTTTCACTCAATATAGACGATCTTTACCTCTAAATCTACCACCTAAAGGGATCAAATCTCAAGATAGATACCTTTTTAATGCAAAACTTAAGAAAAAAATTTTCCTTTCACTCAAAGAATTTGACCCTTGATTCTTCAGCTCTTGAGAGATCTAGAGTTAAAATGAATCTATCTTGATTTTGTACAAAACCATAATAAAAATTTTTAACTATAAGAAATTTTTAATTTTCACTTATTTTATATAATATATAAAATTATTTTTTGTGTAATCTTTCATGAAAATATACAGGTTGTGATATATTTTCTTATTTAAAAAATAAATCAAACAAATTCCATATAATAACTAAAATCAATATTTTGTTAATAATTAGTATTGAATTTTCTATATTATAAAATTTAAAACTTCAAATTATCTTATAATATATCATGGTTCACATTAATACACATATGTATTGCATTATGCTTTATATTATTATTATTAAAAGTAATACAACATGAAACACAAATATATAAATTATATATTAAATCCATTTATAAAAATACTATTTTTAAGAATTATAATAATTGAACACATTTATTCAATATGAATCATAACTCTACCTAAAGTATAATTATATAAATTATATATAAAATAATATATATAAGCATTGTAATGGTTTAAGCCATATATTCAACATGAATCATATAATTTACATGAACTATAATTCTATTTTAGTCAAACAAAATATATTAGTAATCTATTATTATTCTATTAAATTTACTTATTATTAATTTTCTAAATCAAAATCAAAATATTATAATTATATTTATAAATTTTTATCAATGTTTTATTTTTATAATATTTTTATGTATAATAATATTTTTGGGTTTTAGTTAAATTGAAAGAATAATGTTAATAGATTAAAAATTCTTTTGATAAAACATCTTTATTATATAATTTACTTTAAACAATTTAAGTTGTTCACCGCTTCATTCACTAATATACATTTATTTTTATATTATTATATATTTTTATATTTAATAATATATGTTTATAATTTTCTAATTATCGAGGTTGATTATAACTAAATTCAATAATATATATTTATTCTATTAACATTTATTTTATTATTTTTATATTTTGTTTCATATTTATAGACATTTTATTTCTCATTTTATTATATTTTCATCCTTCACCTTCACCTTTAATAAGGTGATACCGGTAAAACATGGATCATTACTAAAATCAATGTAATTAGTGTTTCAATTATACTCCATCACAAAAAAAATGTTGGATGCTAAAATTAATAACAACTCATTAATGGTTACCTAAAGTCTTCTTCTTCATTGTATGAGGTGAAGTCCTTTTAGAGACTTTAGTAATGTTTATTCTTTAAAAGAGAATTTTTTCAATATAACTTTCATGGATTGAACATACAAATGATATGAAAGGGGGAATTCTAAGCTCACTTTATGGACTTCTAGTTAAATTTATATTTCATTTAAGGAATGCACCAAAAATTATTGATTTAAGCTTTGTTTTTCTTCTTTTGTGATTGTGTAGAAATTGATGTGACACCCACAAGTATACTTGTCAATATGGTGTCCATTTCTTGAAGTGATTTTGGTCTAAATTTGTCTAGTATTTTCCGTGGTACCTTCCTATAAAGTGAAATGGATCCTATGTAGCAGGATGTGGTCTCCACTGGAGTCCACATTATCATAAATATTTTTAGTGTCATGGCATATAACATAGTTAGTGTTATCCTTTATGGGACTCCAAATCGAAACAAATTAAGTCCCATCTAGCCTTTCCTAGGAAAGTTTAACTTTACTTCGTTGGCATATTCATGACCAATTTTGCTAAGAGACTCGCATTTTGAGGAGAAGAAGGCATGGTATACATAGCTATATCTACCGCGTGGTATTTAGGTTTCAAGGTCAAAGCCCCTCATTTTGTAATGGGTTTCACTTTTAGTCTATTATTTCACTCATATTATGGACCATGGTTTTCAGGATCTATGTAAATGATATATAAAAGCTATGTAATGCTTTTTCAAAGTACTAATCCATAGTCAATTTGTTAATGTGAATTTGAGATATCTGCTTTAGTCTATTTTGGGTTTTAGGGGAGAATTTGAAGTTGTGTATGGAGGCTCCTCAAGATTTCTCATCTTTGTTCGTAGACAATCCCGCACTTGTGTGTACAGGGGCCGTAAGGAATGCAATTAAAGAGATTTATCATAATAAAGAGCCATTTTAAAGACAGACATGTGTTTATGTGTTAGTTTACTTATTATATGATACTGTTTTAGTTTTTATATGATTTATAAGCAGTTTTAGAAGAATGCGCACAGTTTATTGATCAATTAATTATAGACTATTAAAGTATATAGATGCATCAACATGGTTTAGAGAGATAAGGAAGAATACGGATTCATTTATTGTCCTCTAAATGCAAACATGGTTTTAACATCCTCCAATATTTAATCGAATGAGACTATGACTGACAGCAGTCGCTTATGAAAGGGGCTTATTGTATTTTGTTGGTTCGTAGCTAACTTCAACCCGAGTCAATATTGGGTGATGTGAGAAACTGTGTTTCTGATCGAGAGGACAATGAAGTGTGGATCTTCTAAAATTCTCCTTATGGTTATTCCCCTGGACCGTTGATGCTTCTATCTACTTTAACAAGCCTATACTTAATTCATCAATACTTGTGCAATATGCCTTTATTATTAAAACACAACATAAAGCATATAAAAACTGTGAATTGAATATAACAAACAAATTTCACATAAACACATAGATTTCTTCAAAACTATTCTTCTTTATTATAATAAGTCTCTTTCCGTAAATTCACTTCTCCAACATGCGCACACAGCTTGTAGGCCGGGTTTGTGCCAAACGATGCACACTCTTCAAGGTCACAACCACAGCATTCCCCTATGACCTCAAACACACTAAAATATATATCTCACGTGTTTGCTCATAAAATATGGATTATTACTTTGAAAAAGCCTTATATTTCTTTATATATCATTTACATAGATAGAAAACCATGGTCCACACCATGGGCGTAATAAAAAAATAGACTAAAACTCGAAACCCATTACAAAATCAAACAGAGTTTCGATCCACCCTAAATCCCCTAAACACCATGTGTTATATATAACTCCCTAGTACCGCTCGCATGCTCCTCAAAATGTGTTGTTCTAGCCAAAATTGGACGTAATTTGGGTTGTGCCCAAACACTTAAACAATTAATAATCTAATTTTTAGGTTTATTATATTCTTAGGATGGCTAGAATTGATTTTCATATCTTCAGGTAAAGGTAATTTTACCGTTCACGATATTGAATTGATGCATATCACAAGAAATTTAATGTCGAGAAAATTCTACGTAACTTGCTTTGTGTTCTAGGATGACCAAAATTTGACTACCTTAAAGGGAGTAATTACTCTCCTGTAGTCGGGAGGTCAATGTGAACTGCTGACCATTCAATGTCAATGACCCTATAATGTTATTAACAATTTTTTTTTGGAAAAAGGTAACCATCATGTTCAATTTTCCATGCCATTGATACTTCATCATCAATCGACAAATTTATGAATTTGTGAGCTGATTCCCTAATATATAAGATAAATAATCTCAGTTTGACCACGTTTGTATGTAATGACCTAGGTAAACCTATGGTGTTGGTGAAAATATCCATTCTAGGAGGTTTTGTTCCACCGATTCATTTGTCTCTAGACACAAATGATCGGCATAATTTTTTCCCTCAACTCTTACCCAAAATCTAGTGTCTATTTTGTCACTAATATCTTCTGCAAGTGCTAGTGTTTTAGATTGAGTCTATGTAAAAGTGATTTGGGAATAACTTGTGATAATTAGTTATATTATTTCAAGTCACTTGGACTACTCGATTATATTTGTGTCATAGAAATGGGTATTTTTGGAGGGTTTATAATGAACATGTTTCCCTCTTCATGTATTAAAATATAAAATATTTAGTATGGTCCGTGAATTATACATCATGGATAGTATCATATGATTGGAAAATTGATTAATCCCCTCATAAATCAATTAATAAAATTTTTGGCCAAATTGAATAAAAATCCTAAGCCAAAAATTTTAATTAATTTTATGTCCTAGGTAAATTTTAAATTCTAAAGGAAAAATTCATGGGTCTTAAATTTTTTTTTTTAAAGGTCCTCACTAAAGTGAATATTGAAAATTTTAAGAAATTGACCCTTAGAACCTTGGTAGTTAAATGAAAGTCAATTTTTTGAGGTAATTAACTCAAAAATATTATTTTTGAGTTAATTAAAAATGAATTAAATGAAAAAATCTGAAATTCCTCAAAAAAATAATTTCGATGGGTGAGTTTAAAAGATAACGCAACATTTTTCAACAAGCCGATTACTTTGACGGGCTCAAGCTAACTAGCCATTGGAGTATTTATCTATAAATTAGAGGTCAAGGTTAGTCTATTTGGATCATTTAATATTTGAATCATACTAAGCTCTCAAGCTCTCTTGTATTTTTTGTACTTAATGTAAAAGTCTTTGGGGTTTCAACTTGCAATGGTGTTCCTCTTAATGAAGCTATGTTAACATCATTTTAATTTCAAGAATATTATTTGAAGATCACAAATAAATAGCTCCTTAGATATTAATACGTGTATCTTATTCATTTTGTTGGATCTATGGTAACATTTTAATTTTGATTGAATTAGTGTATCTTTATTTCCTAGCAAAATTTTATCAAGTATTCTATTTATCTACTTGGTTTGATGGTTGATCTAGTATTTTCAAAATATATACGTGGTTTTCATTCGGAAAGCATTTGCTTATAGTCCTATTAATGTCTATGAGTCACTAGTGATCATATTTTCTATTTCAATGTCAGTTGATATGGTCGTAGTTCAAATTTTTATGTTTTCAAATAAAATTTGATCATTGGTTAGTGTCTAGGTATTATTACTACTCCCTTCATTTCAAGGTCATAAAATGCCATCATGGCCATGTCATCATTCCTTGTGAGAGGTCATCAAATGAGTGCCTTGGTAATCATTTTGTTCGCCAAATTATAACCATAAATACTCCAAACGCTCAAAGTTAAAAATCATAGTTTCAAATATGCATTTGGGATCATCATTAGGTTATAGGATTAAAACCCATAAAAAGAGCTATGCCATCACCATAGTCACCATCATGGGAGCTAGTAATTAGGTAAAAGTGTTAAAAAATATTTCCAAAGGTACAATTACCTCTCAATAAATATGCGTAACCTTTACTTAATAAAGTGATAAAGCCGGGCAAGGTAATGTCCTATGATTTCATTTTTCACAAAAGACATGTGATGTCACTCTATGACCAAACCAAAAATCAACTTTTAAGCTATAATAACACCACCCAAGAATTATAATTCTTCATTTCGCCTTCATCAACACCTCCATCACACAAACCTTCATCTCAACCATCATGGCATCAAATTTCTTCATTTAAACACTTACCTACCTAGCTCACAGACTTTGGTGTGCTCTCTTGTGTTTTTGGAAAAGGAGGAAAATATAAGCATCCAAAGGGCTTCATTCAACATTAAATGGGTTAAATGGACTCTAAATGAAGTAATTTATCCTTTAATACCTCTCTAATGCGCATTCTCTAAAAACTCATTACAAATCCCTCTTTAGGGTTTTCTCTACATTTTTTTCACATTTTTAGGTTAGGGCTATATTTTTGATTTTTTTCCATATTCCCCACCCATGTCAAAGGATTCCACTACCATACCTCCCAACATCTACCCCTACCCCTAATTTTCCCACGAATTTCCTTATCCCTATCTTCCCCATTCTCTTCCCTAAAATAGTTGCCCCTTTTTCCATATTTTTCAATTGTACCCTCTACCATTTCCTCCTACCAAACCTAGGGTTATTTAAAGAAAAAAGAAACCATGGATAGTGACAAGAAGAAGTATAATAAAGGAGGGAAATCTCTAGATATGATCCAACTCATATCCAGGATATCATTGCCTCATCATTCATAGATAAGTGTTTTGAAGATGTGGGTTGGCTAGGTTTTGTGAAAGATTCAAGAGGTAGGCTAACCTAAGTTTAAAGCCTCTTTCACACTAATTCTCAAATGAGGGACAAGACCAATATAGTAGGGGTTCACCATATCAGTAGATTCCATAGCCTAACCACATGTATCCCTAACCAAGGAGAAATTTGGTTTAAGGGTATGGATTTCGACATTGAACACTACAAAGCCCTTTCCCCAAACCTACTACAAAGATACCCTACACACATTTTTCCTTTTAGGACAGCTTGATGGATATATATGCTCCATTTATGAATGTGCTTATGAATTACTTTAATGGGTGAAGGTATGTTTTAAAGGTTGCATTAGTATCAGCATATAGCCACATGACACTGCCATCAAACATTTAAACCTACACCACTACTGTCAGAGCCTAATCAAGATGACTCAAATGGTACAAAGTAAAGGGAAATATCATCAAGAAAACTTACTTTATCATGGTTTATTCAAGATAATAATTCTTCATTAGATTTCACAAATCAATTTACCATGGGAGACATTCATGTAATTAGTTGTGTTTTGCTCCCCACTAGTCAACCTAGGAATCAAAGCACTATCGGGGCACCATCAAGGCTACAAGAGGTTACCTAGTAAACCATTAGTTACACGTACACTCAGGGTAGAAGTGACAAAGAATAATAGGGTAGAGGTTACTAAAACTTATAGCAAAGGTAAAAGACTAGTGTTTTTCCCTTGAGAGTGCGGAAAGAACTCAAATTTTCAACACTATCGTGAGAAGAAACATCAAGAGGAAAAGACGTATGCGCTCTGCATGAGGAAGAACAGTACCTTTAGAGGTTGACGTGGCTGACATGGTAGAGAATAATGAAGACAAATCACCCAACAAATAATAAAAAAAGAAGAAGAGATAATAGAGCTTAAGGATAATTCCTCAAAAGAAAACTTCATTATATCATTTTTGCACCAACAAAACATGAAACTCAAGGTAAATAACTACTTTCAAGAAAACAAAAGGTATATTTGGTGGCAGAGAAGGATATGGGTAAGGCAATGATATATGTGGAGTAGCTAGAGGACAAGGATATTCTGATCAAGTTAAAGAGGCCAAAGACAAGAGCAGGAGCAAGACAGAAAGAGAGAAAATAAACCCTCCCCTCCTCAAGTACACCAAAACCTAGATAACATTATCGAGCATAGATTGAGCAGACATAGAGCTTTGGATTTGATAACCAATGAACACCTGCAAATGCACTTGTTGCTAGTAAAAGGAACTAAAAACCTTCTCGTGAGACACATGGCTAGGCATTATTACACCATGAACCAGATTGGCAAAATTAGGGTTAGGAATATGAAAAGAAGTTTAAGAAAACCCTAATCAAGATTAAAAGAGAGATAACCTTGATTTCTCACATGCATCATTATTTGTCTAGGCCATCACTAAGAAATAAAAATAATGAAATCTCAAGAAATTTTGGAAAATTTTTGAAAATTTGGTTTTTGGCAAATTTAGCAGCTTTGGAAATTTATGATGCATAGAAGCCAGCATCAAGCTCACACTCGCACTTCGAGCATCCAAATGAGGTAAAATTCACATCTATGACTATATCTTAGCTATTAAATCTGGATATGTGTTTTTTTCATGACTTCTCACAGATTTCAAGAAAAAACCAAAAACATGAAAAATTTCATGTTTCGCCACCTTCTGACCCCACGTCAGCTTCGGAGTTGTCTTAGAAGAATGGATTTTGCGTTCCATGAAGATGGGTTTCTTGCAAGTTTTATGATTCATAGTCTATTTTACATCCTTAGCTATATTTATCACTTCATTAGTTCAAATTTTTAAAGATTAGGTCAAGCCACCCAAAATGTGCTTCAAAGACCACGTTTGCACTTTTTGTTGCACCACATTTCAGTTTTAATGTAAAGTCAAATTTGTGAGTTTTATCAATCAAAGTCAATATATCATGATGTAATTTGTATTTTTATGAGTTTACATGATGTAATTACATGTAATAGTGATGGTAAAGGCTAAATTTATGTAAATTCGTGATCATCAATGCTTGTAAAGTCGCTATAGCAATAGGGAGTTCCTAACATCCATAGTTTTAGGGTTATTAGCGATATTGATGTAATAGTTCCTATAATGATGGATTTGACCCCTCGAGGGGGGAATTTAGTTTTCGATCTATATGTAGTCCCTATGGAAGTCAAATCAAAGGTTGGATATCAATTAGTCAAAGGCTTTCGAGCTTAGTGTACACTATATTTTTCAAGAATACAACGTACACTTGCAACTATTTTTTTTGGATTCTTGTGTTGTGGTTTGTGGTTCCGTTTTCCCAACATTTTTTTATATTTGATGATTATATCTATTTAGATACCATCTACATGCTTCTTTTCTTTATCTTCTAAGGTTTAAAACATAAATCATCTCATGTATCCTATGTTTTTTTCAATATAACCATTTAAGTGTTTTTTCCATAAGTGAATTCATGCTCTTCCTCACTTCTAATCTCCGATACATATTACTCACCATCAATAAACAAAACCTTTGAGCCATTAATTACATCTACCTTGCCCGTATGGTTTTCAACTGAATCTTGAGATATATTTGACCTAGTTCCTATTTTTGAGCTCTTATCAAGCAAAACCCTAAAATCAACCCTAGTAAGCTAAATATCTAAATTCTTAAGATATATTTTTTCTCTAGTCACTTCATTAGTTTTGAGATTATAAAGATATCCCTCTCGATTCATAGGGCTAGCTACCAAGTCCAAAGTTATTTGAGGTTACCTCATTTGGTCTCCTCTTCTTAGCCTTGGGAAATTGAGGAGCGATAAAACTTACGAAGGCAATATGGAACAAAATATCACATTTTCCTGGCCATGAATGAAAAGTATTACATATGATTTCTAATGGTGATCAAATTATCTGACACAATGCAAGTTTAAATAATCCACCTAGTGACTCCAAATTAGTTTCAAAATCAAATTAAAAGACTCCACCGATGATGAACCTACCAACGTAAACAAGAAAGGGAAATGTAGGAAGATCATGCATTCAACTTGGAATTTCATCCAAGACATCATGTTCTTTGTCAGCACTATTTCTTCTTCTCAGAATGTAAAGAATGTTTTCCAATGTATATTGTATTCGAGAAAATATCACATACTTGCATTTAATTCCTTTCCTTTGAAGATTTTGAATAAAATTGTCCTTACGCTTTGGATCTTGGTGAATACCCTTCTTCGAAAGACTAGTTGATCATATTCAACTTGATGAGCCAAAAGATATCAAGACTAATTTTACGTTTTCTCTCGTATATACTCCTATGCCTTGTGTAAATTCTAGATGTATAATATCCACTCATCTTACCTCCTATACTACATGATTTCCCCGAAAAACTATTACAAATATATTACTCAGTTTCATCAAGAATATGGTAACGTTTAACAAGCAAAAACACATTCAGAGTTTCAAAAATTTTGTTGACCTTTTTTAGGTTGAAAAAAATGATGTTAGTGTCACATTTTGTCTATTTGCAAGGCAGCCAAGCAAAATGGTTCAAAATCTCAAGGAAGCCATAGCATTTTTTATTTCCATCGCTTTGACTGGAGAAAACTTCCCTCGATTAGAAATCGTGAGTATTTCAATTTTGATATTGATTGTGAATAAGAAATGAACTTGTGATCGAGACTCCTTACCCTTTGTGTTTTTCCTCATTTGAAAAAAATAAGAGAAAACTATAAGCAAGAAGATAAGAAATTTTTCAACGCTATAAAGGGAAAACCTTCTCATAAATCTATTTAGGATGCCACTTGTGATATGGAAGCTCCTTTCACTCTAGAATCATAGCCACTGAAGTTACATTGAGTTTCAAACCACAAACAAAAGCTTATAACCTAAAACATATTATTAATTGATGCGTAGATAATTCTCTATACCATGAAGTTTTGATTCATTTCAGCTTTTGGAGGTGCTGTTGATAATATCTCTAAGCAAAGGATGACAAGCCTATAGAAAAAATGTAGTCTCATTGGAACCAATGTATAAGTTTTAGCAAGATTTTAAGTTTTCCATGACCCAATAGCTAATGTTTTGGATGATATTTCAGTCAAAGTGTTTCTCCCATTGGGATAGCTATGAGCTTAAAAACAGAGATGATAAAAATTTTGGTCAAGCAATTGGGTTTATTCTCTGTTCAACATGAATCTCATTACAAATATCATTAGAAAATTTGCATTCATATTAGGACATTTTCAAGTTAGAATTTCAAGGAGAGTAAGGATGAAAGTGCAAATTTTATATTCATGGTATGAATATTACCAGAGAAGAATCATAATCTATTAGACAAGCTAAGCCTCAATGCACATTCGTTTGAAGATTCATCTTCTAATTTTCTATAGTCAACAAAATGGAAGATGTATTTTCTTGTATTTGGTGGATCACGAGGACATGTTGAGTGGAAACTTGGAGTTTCCTATCTTTTAATTTTTTTTTCCTTCTCAAGGAAAGTGTGAGCATGATTCAAGTAAGTAGCCATTTTATGACCGGCTACACTAGAGGGATCATTTCACATGATTATATATATATCATCAAATGTGTGGGCGGTTATCATCGACTGGGCCCGAAGAAAAGGCCATAAGATCCTCATTGTCCGCCGCCATGGGCAAGTTCCCCGTCGGCAAATGTTGTTGAGTCAAGCGAAGTCAACTTTATTTCTCTTAATTTTAGTTAGTCATTCATTTCAAGCAGTCAAGTGTTTTTTTTTTTTTTTCTGACTCCATTACACAATGGATGATGCTACCTAGTCTACGACATTCTTGACATCTCCTAAAGGAGCTGCCATCCCCGCCTAGAGCCAAAGTTAGTGTTTATGGGTCAAGAAGTGATCAAATTTACTTCTTCAATGTCGCTTGATAGGTCCTAGGTCAAATTGCTGGGAAGCCAAATGTAAATTTTACTGGTGAGGTCTAGATATTATTTCACGTCTCCATTCATTTCAAGTCATAATGATATCATGGTCATGTCATCATTCCTTATGAGAGGTCATCAAATGAGTGTCTTGGTCATCATTTTGGTCATCAAATTATAATCATGTATAGTACAAAGGTTCAAAGTTGCAAATCATGGTTTCCTACATATGCATTTGGTGTCAATATTAGGTCAAGTCATTAAAAGTCATACAAGAGCAATGTAATCACCATAGTCACCTCATCATGGGAGCTGGTAATTAGGAAAAAGTGTTCCAAAGATTTCAAAGGTACAAGAACTTCTCATTAAATATGTATCCTTTCCTACAAAAGTGATAAAGTCTCCTAAGACATTATCCTATCATTCCATTTTTCACAAAAGAATTTTGATGTTACTCCATGACAAAATAAAAAAATCAACATTTAAGCAATATGAAGACCATCCAAGAATTTAATTCTTCTGCCATTTCATTGAAAACTTCCCATCATCCAAGCCCATCCGAGCCACCGTGGCATCAAATTCATTTAAACCCTTTACCTAGCTTTCATTTCAACTTCTAGTGCCTCGTTGTGTTTTGAAAAGGAGTAAAATATAAGCATCCAAAGGGCTTAATTTAGCATTCAACGGGTTCCATTGACTCTAAAATGAAGTAAGTTAGCCTTTAATACACTTCATGAAATCATTTTGTAAAAAATCATCAAAATACCTCTCTTAGGGGTTTGTTGAATTTTTTGCAATTTTTTGGGTTAGGACTATGTTTTGAGTTTTTTCCATCTTCCCTCACCCATTTTAAAGGATTACACTCTATCTCCCTAACGTATTGAATTCCTTACCCGTAAAATTTTCCAAAAAATTCACCTAATCCCTATCCCCTCCATTCCCTTCCCTAAACTAGTTGTTCCTTTTTCCTTGTTCTCCCAATTCTACCCTACCCTTTCCCTCCTACCAAACCTAGGGTTTTGTCAAGAAAACCAAACCATGGACAAGTAAGTGGAGAACAAGAAGTATAATAAAGTAGGGGAAAACTTCAAACATATGATTTAGCTGATATCTAGGAGATAATTGCCTCATCATTCATCAAGAAGCCTTTGAAGATGTGGGGCTGCCTAGGGTTTTTTGAAAAGATTCAAGAGTAGGGTGCCATGCCAAGTTGAAAAGTATTTTTCCATTAATTTTAGGAGGGATAAGACCAATATAGTGGGATTAACTTCATCATATTAGTATATTCCATAGATCCAGCCACAGTTTCCTTAGCCAAGGAGAATTTGGTTTAAGGGTATGGATTTCGACATTGAACACTATAGAGTCTTCTGAAACCACACTACAAAGTTGCTCCCACACACATTTTCCTTTCGCATTACCTCTTTTGGATAGATATGATCCATCGATGAAGATGATCATGAATTAATTTACATGTGAATGCATGTTTTCATGGTTTTTTTCAATATCACATAAGGCCGTTGATGCATTTCACTGCCATCAAACCTTTAATCCTACCCGACTACTTTTGAGGAGCCTAGATCACCGAAAGGTACAAATCAAAGGGAAATATCATCAGAAGACTTATTTCATCATGGTTTGTCAAGATCATATTTCATGATCAACTTTCACAAATCAATTTACCATGGGAGACATTCATGCAATCAAGTGCTCTTGTTCTTGCAACTAGTCAACCTATCAATCAGCACTACATTGGCACTATTAAGGCCACAAGAGGTTGCCTAATATAGTAAGCCATCATTTTCACAAACACCAAGGGAAGAAGTGACAAAGAAATTAGGTATAGGTTACTAAAACTTATAGTAGAGGCAAAATATTAGTGTCTCCAGCTCTTGAGAGGGAAATAACTTAGCTCAACAAGACTTCAGAGAAGAATCATCAGAGGCAAAGATGATGCTGAGCATTGCATGAGCAATAACATGTATCTTTAGAGGTTTACATGGATATTTTGGTAGAGCACAAGGAAGAAAAATTACTGAGAAAATAATCAAAACAAAAGAGGTAGATTTAAAAGAGCTTAAGGATAATCACCAGCCAAAACTTCATGATATCATTTTTACAAAGACGAGAACAAGAAACTTGCAAATCAACTCTCTGTGAAGAAACCTAAGGCATATTTGTTCACAAGAGAAGGATAAGGTTAAGGCAAGATAGATGTGGAGAAAGTAGAGGACACAAATATTCATATCAAGAGAAGGAGGCCAAAGACAAGAGCAACAACAAGGTAGGAAAGATTGCAAATAAACTCTCCTCCCTCAAGTACAATACAAAACTCAGATGACACTATAGCAGTAGAGATTGAGTATGACAGAGATTTTGTCTTGGGATAATTAATTTGTGTACCCGGAGAAGTCGCTGAAGAAGGAAAATATAGTTGCAAACCTTTAGAGACACAGATATATTGTTACATGAGGAACCATACTTGCAAAATTAGATTAGGAATATGAAAAACAAGCTTAAAAAACCCTAATCAGATTAAAAATAGATGGAACCTTTATTTCTTGTTGATGCATCATTAATTGTCTAGGCCATCAATCGAAAGACAAAAGAAAGAAATTTGAAGAAAGTTTGGGATTTTTTGGCAAATTTTGAATTTTTGGTAAATTTTGAAAATTTACGATGCACATAAGTGCAACGAGCTCAATTCTAGGATTCTCTCGTGAGCATTAAATGAGGTAAAATTCACATGTTGATATCTCTTGGCTATTGATCATGGATATGTGCTTTGTTTGTAAGAAATCTCACAAAATTTTCATGAAAAAGACAAAAAACATGCAAAATTTCATGTTTCATCTTTTGGACCCTACATTGTGCTTTCGAGTAGTATTGGAGAATGGATTTTTAGGTGCCATGAAGATGGGTTTTGTAGGTTTTATGCTCTCTAGAGACCTAGTGGACATCCTTATCTATCTTTACCAATCATTAGTTCAAATTAAAGATCAAAAGGTCACCCAAAATTTTCTTCAAAGACCACGCTAAGATTTTGTATCCACGTTGTGCTTTTGAGATTTTCTACTCAGGGCTTCGGTGGAGAAAGTAAAATTGTTGAGTTTTCTCCATCAAATTCAATCTATCATGATGTAATTTTTCTTTCAAGAGTTTACATGATGTAATTAAATGCATTAGTTCTGCAAAGGTTAAATTTATGTAAATTCATGGTCATCAATGATTGTAAAGTTAAAGAAAGGCTAAATAGGAGTTAGTTCCTAACCTCCCTAGATTTAGGGTTTGTTGAGAGAGATTGATATAATCAATTCCTATATCATGACAGATTCGACCGTGAGGGGGGAAATGTAGTTTCTGATCTATATGTAGCCCCTAATGAAGTCAACCGTTGTTGATATCATTTAGTCAAAGGCTTTGGAGCTAGTGTATGCCATATTTTTGTAGGAATACAATTCGCATTGCAGCTATTTTTGTGGGATTCTTGTGTTGTGGTTTTTGGTTATGTTTTCCCTATATTTTCTTTATATTTTATTATTATATCTATTTAGTTGTCATCTACCCGCTTCTTTTTCTTTATCTTCTAAGGTTAAAAAAAGAATCTCATGTATGCTCTATTTTTGGTTCAAGATAATAATTTAGTTTTTTCCTCCATAAGTGAATTCATGCTCTACTCAATTTAATCTCGTGCTACATCTTCCTCATCATTACTAGAGTGACAATTTTTTTTAACCATTGATTGCATCTACTCTGTCCCATGTTACGTCTACAATTGACCTTTAGATATGTTTGACCTAGTTTCTAGTTTTTCATCTCTATGTGAGCAAAACCCTAAAATCAAACCCTAGTAATGGGAATATCTAGCATAAGATATATTTTTATCTATAGTCACATTTGGTTGTGATATTGTAGAGAGGCCCATCTCGATTTCATAGGGGTAGCTACCAAGTCCAAATTTGGTTTGAGGTTACCTCCTCCAGCCTCCCTTATTGTACTTAGAAACTGAGAGCCGATAACATTTCAAGGCAGTTGTCGTGGAATGAAAGATCAAAATTTCCCCTGGTGTGAACAAAAATTATTAGATATGATTGCTAATTTTGGAAATTGATCACACATAGGAAGGTCAAATCATCCACTTGGTGACTAAACGTTTGAAATAAAATGTAAAGACTCGAACTCAGATGAGCCCACGAATAGAAACATGAAAGGAAAATATGGGAAGATTAAGTATTCAATTTGAATTTAATCTAAGACATCATGTACTTATCATGAATTATTTATTCTTTTTTCCTCTAATGTCATGAAGGTTTTCCAATGTATACTATATTCCATAAAATATCATGCACTGTGATTTGATTCTCTCTTTGAAGATTAAGAATACAAATTCTCCTTACGCTTTTGATATTGGTCAAGACCCTTGTTTTGAAACAACAATTGATCATATTCAACTTGATGAGCCTCAAGAGATCAAGACTAATTTTGTAGCTTCGTACATACTCCTATACCTTGTAAAATTTGTGATAGATACAAGCCACTCATATTATCTCATATACCTTATGATTTCCCCGGTAAATTGGGGTTACAAATATCTTCCTAGGTCACGGATAATATGGTAACATCATCAGGCAAAACACATTTAGAGTTTTGAAATTTTTCTCTTTGACCTTTTGAGGCTACATTGATACCGCATTTCATGACTTTTTCTCTATCTTTGCAAGGCAAAGCCAAGAAATGGTTCAAACACTTGCTAGTTGAAAGCATTTTCCATTTCCATGAGTTTTTGAAAGTCTTCCCTTGAGTTAACTCGGGTGAACAAGAGAATCCTTTTCTTGATTTTAAATAATATATCATTTGAAAAGACAAACTGTGAGAAATAGTGCAACACTTTTTAGCCAAATTCAATTGATTATATCATTCAATGTCTCGCTGGTATAAACCACTCCCAGCTTCATCTCTCTTACACCTTCGATGGATGCCTTTGATCCGAAAATGGCATTTCAATTGAGAGAAAGGAACACTATAAAACTCAAGAAATGCGTGACAATGTGATAGCTATGGAAACTAATTTGCTAGTCAAAAGGTCAAAGTTGAAGGCGTATGAAAGGGAGAACATGTATATGAGGTCGCATCATATTCATAAGTGAAACTTGATATTTTTCAAGTACAATGAAATAATCACAAGGATGCATTTTCTCGTTAAAAAAACCATGTCCCACTTAGTGTAAAGAAGTAGATGGTGTTGGCCCTAACCATTTTCCCGCTTAATTCTAGTTACCATAGATCGGAAAATGATTGTTTTATGTATTATTTTATGGTCACATGAAATGGCTTTGTAGATCAATCCTTGTGGAGAAACAATCTACTCATCTAATGTGTATGCTTGATGACATTGCTTATATCGATGATTTACCCATAACAAATTTCATGATGAGTATGTTGTTGAAATAGAGGTTGACTTCTTCAAGGAAATCAACGACATGTTTTTTGGAGGAGGAAGTTCAATTACAACAAATCCAATATAACACTACCTATACATATCAATAATGATGTTCAAGAATGAAGAAAATGCATACAATTTCAAAGTAAGTGAAAGATATTTTCCATTGTAATTTGTTTCATTTCAATTTCGAGAGAGAAAACTTTCTCATATTAGAAATCAACAATCTTTCAGCTTTGATATTCAAATATGAAGAAAAATAATGAAATTTTCGATTGGGACTCCTTAATCTTGTGTTTCTCCTCATTTCAAAAATAAGAGAAAACTATAAGGAATCAAATAAGTGAGTTTTCAACCCTATAAAGGGAAAACCTTCTCATGAATTGGTTGAGGATGCCACTTGTGATATGGAATATCCTTCACTCCAGAATCACAACTATTGAGTTACAATGAGCTTAGAACCACATATGAAAGCATTGAATCCAAACATATTATTAATCGATGTAAAGATAATTATGTACCATTAATTTTTGGTTCATTTCAATTTTTGAGGAAACATTTGATAATATCTTTGAAGAAAATGATGAAAAGCATATAGAAAATCATGTAGTCTCATTGGAACAAATGTGATTTATACCAAGTTGCGTGAGTCTCTCGTGTTTTCCATGATCTAATAGGTGATGTTTTGAAAAGATATTTCCTATAGTCAAAGTCATTCTTCCAATGTAAGCCTCTTATCTCAGAAGTTACGCCCTTCTTCCTCATTCTTAACCCTTGGTTTTCGTCTCTCTTCTCTCCATCCTTCCCATTCCCAAATTCCTTTTCCCTAAATTTGTTCTCCCTCTATGTGTCCTTTCTTCCGGGCGACTCCTATCGGTTTCCTCCCTCGCTTACCTTACTCATGCTACCTTCCATCTTCTTCGAGCTTCCATCGAAACTTCAAATTCATTGTATTCTCCCGTTGACCTTTCCTTTCCTAGCACCCTCACCGCATTTTTCCATTTCATGTCGTGATCTATTCCTATAGTTAAGACAAATTTTAAATTTTCTTAATATCTCTAAAGTTTAACTATGAGAAAATAATAAGTTTATCGGTTTGGTTACTTAATAAAATCATTTTAATTCCAAATTTAATTATAATTGCTTGAAATGTATTTATAAATTAACATCTAAATTTCACTTGTTTTCCATGGTAATTAATTGTTGAATATTAAATGCTTGGATTCTCATTTGCTTCTGCCACATTTCATGATGATTTTCATTGGGCTTTAATTTAAATTTGTAATGCTCGATATTTTTTGAAGTTTCTCATATTGTTTAAAAGGGGAATTAACTTGGGCACTGTTTCACTTACTTGAATTATTGGATCTTTATTGAATATTTAAGTTTTTGAAAAATTTTAAGTAATTTTGATCATCCCTTCATTAAGTACTTTTATCATGGAATTTGTAATAAGTTGGATATCTTTAGTTTCAATATTTTCAACATTTACATAATTGTACTTTAGTATTTCAATCATAATAATTTTGAATCTAAGTTCTTTGGTTCATTACATCATGTTTCACTAAGACATCTTCTAATTCTCCTCTTGCATTATGCATTTTAATTTAGTCTTGCATAATTAAAATTTACTTCCAATCATAAACTCAAGCCGAT
This sequence comes from Pinus albicaulis, assembly GCA_034641835.2. Lineage (NCBI taxonomy): Eukaryota > Viridiplantae > Streptophyta > Pinopsida > Pinales > Pinaceae > Pinus > Pinus albicaulis. The sequence continues at coordinate 1,627,176,799 of CM076578.1, forward strand.
AGAAAGATAGGTACCCATCCATTATATAGAGTTTTAATAGTAAATAAAATGGTGACCTTGCAAGCCATAGCCACAACTCTGTGGCATCGAAGGCATCGGGTATATTAGATTTTAAGGAGAGGTGTCACTAATCACACCTTAGTGTGCTTCACCTTAACTTTATCTCTTCCACTTACTACGAAATCGTGCTCGATATATAAAGGATCAAAGGATTTAAACTTAGAATATGAATTTAACTAAGAATAACCAGTTTCCTATATTTCACATTAACATTAGGAACTACATTACATATAAGATAGTTATTCATCCAAGCAACAAGCCATCAATTACTTGGTCTGAAATTTCTTAGTAAGATAGCTGACTCCATAAGGCACTGGTATCGATTGTCCAAATCTAATCAAATCCACTAAATTTTTCTAGATGTAATATGAGTATTTGGTCGTCCAACTGTGTGTTAGGTCCCTATATCACTAGTATAGCCCCTTATTATTGTTAGTGTAAACCCCTTATTGCTATTATTGTACCCTTGTAACCCCCATTTTGTTATTATTGTGCCCTTAAATTATTATTGTTAGGTCGGCTAGGATTACATTGTGGCCCACTAGGATTAAATTATGGCCCCATGGACTCCTATATATAGAAAGGAGGTTTTTTGAATTGTATCATCCAAGAATTGTTCATTTATGTAATGTATTGGAGGTTTCCCCCTCGAAGTGGCTCATTTCTAAGGCGTTGATATCTCTTTCCTTCTCTTTTTGGAGCTGGTTACACAACATTTGGTATCAGAGCTTTGGATTCTAGGGTTTCGCTGCTCCAAACAGGTCATCGTGGCATTTTCGCTATAACTTTTTTTCTACGAAGTTTCAGAAGCTGAAATGTTTAGGGTGCGAAGCCGAAATCCTGAGGAAGCTTGTCTAAAAATTTCAGACCTTGGTTCGCAATATTTGCGGAGATATCATCTGTGGAAGTCAGGTCTTTTTTCAAGCTCCTAAACAGGTCATCGTGGCATTTTCGCTATAAATCTGTTTCCACGAAGGTTCAGAATCTGAACTTCATATGGTGCGAAGCTGAAATCCTGAGGAAATTCGTCAAAAATATTTCAGAGCTTGGTTCGCAATATTTTTGGAGATATGATCTGTGGAAGGTAGTGCTTTTGCAGGCTCCTGAATTTCATCTCAAAGAGGTGATCGTGGGAAAAGTTTAATAACTCTCTCTCTGAAGATTGGATTGGAGTTCCATCAAAAGTGGTCACCAGTACACGGCCTGTAGTTTCTTCGCTATCAATTTAAGAGACAAAGGACAAAACAGTGACACGTGGCAAGTCGTACAAGTTCGCTCTACTGAACCAGTCCAGAATTAGGTCATTGTGGGAGATTGGACACAACTTTGTCTTGGAGAATCAAAATCAGGTCAGACCTGTGGAATTTGAAATAAGCTTCAGAGGGCTACTACAGGGCTGAATTTCAAATATCGAAGATTTTCAATTACAGAGATAATTCAATTTCAATATCGATCTCCTAAAAGCTAGTAAAAGGTGTGTATTTTTTTTCCGAATTGCATAAGTCTTGTTTGAAGAATAAAGTTGAATTGATTCCAAGGGAATCTTGTAGAATAGATATCAATATTGGATTCTAAAATGGCCCCTAAAAAAAATTCAACACCCATTAAGCCTTCAGAAGGCTCTACTATGACTCATGAAGATGAAGAATTGCAACATGATCTATCAAAATTACAAGAGCAAATGCAACAGTTTTCACTCTCGCAAAGAGCAACAAAAAATGAAATGGAAGTTTTGAAGAAAGGAATGGAAGTGAAGATGGACGGTTTGAAGAAAGGCGTGGAAGCTAAGATGGATGACATGAAAGACAACATGGAAAACATGAAGAGTGATCTAAAAGCATACATGGAAGGTTTGATGACAAGCTTAAAACCAGAAATGATTCCTAATGGCGGAAATATAGGAGAAGAACCTCCTGATGAGAACAAAATAAATGTTAATCATGATTTCATAAACTCGAATGTTGGCAGGAAGAACCACCATATTCCAAAAAATGGATATGAAGAAGTTTGATGGAAAGGATCCGGTAACATGGATACTACAGATGGAGCAATATTTTGATCTCCATAACGTGCAAAACACACAAAAGGTACGGATTGCAACTTTACATTTAGAACAAAATACATTTGTATGGTATCAATGGCTTTGCTCCCGTAAAAAAATTGTCACTTGGTCAATTTTTACGGAGGAAATGATAGCACATTATGAGGATACAAAGAGAAACACCTTCTTTACCCAATTGATAAATCTTAAACAAAAGGGTTTAGTGGGGCAGCACATTGAGGACTTCCAAAAATTGAATATAAGGGTAACTGATCTTACAGAGGAACACAGGATTGATCTCTTCCTAGGCACTTTAAAGGATAACATCCAACATGAAGTTCGCGTTTTGGAACATGATTCATTGGAGAAGGCATTCAGGTTGGCAAGAAAAGTTGAATGTAAAATTATGGCGACAAGGAAGCCTACCACTCAATTCTATAAAGAAGGAAGTGTTGTTACGCCTAGATTTCCACAACCTACAAGGTTGACACCACAACAATTGGAAGAAAAAAGAGCAAAAGGGCTTTGCTACAATTCTGATAGAAAATACACTAAAGGTCATAAGTGTGCTGAGAAGAAATTATTTTACATAGATTGTGAAGAAGAAGAAGAAAATGAACAAGAAGAGGATATACACCAGGAACCACCCCTAGAAGAGGAAGAAATGAATCCCACCATATCGTGTAATGCACTGGCAGGAATTACCACTCCTCAAACTCTCAAGATAGAAGGACATATAAAGAAGAAAAGGGTAATAGTGTTGATTGATTCAGGTAGCACCCATAATTTTATTCATTATAAGGTAGCCAAGGAATTAAATTGTTTCCTATACCCAGCACCAGAATGTCAAGTGATGGCTGCAAATGGAGGAACTATAAATTGCTCTGGAAAATGCCATAATATCAAGCTAACCATGGGGGAATATGTATTGATTAGTCCAATGCTTGCCATTCCTATGGGAGGCGCTGATGTTGTACTAGGAGTACAATGGTTACAATCTTTGGGGACGGTAGCTTTTAATTTTCAAGAACTTTTCTTGAAATTTTTTTCAGAAGGAAAGGAAGTCGAATTACGGGGTATTGCGGGGAAGCCAGGAAGGATAATAAGCTCTAATGTCATGACAAAGATTCTAAAGAAAGAACAGCAAGGCGTAATTGCACAATTATGCTCACTAGAAGTTCCAACATCAAAATCATCTATTTCTGCAGATCTCCAACAAGTCTTGGACAATCATTCCAAGGTGTTTAAAACTCCCAAAGGACTCCCACCTATTCGTGATCATGATCATGCTATTCATTTGATTCCAGGAAGTGTTCCTCCAAACATCCGGCCTTATAGATATCCTTACTTCCAAAAGAGCGAAATTGAACGCATGATTGCAGAAATGTTAGAGGCAGGTATAATTCAACCTAGTCAAAGTTCTTTCTCTGCTCCTGTAGTATTGGTACTCAAGAAGGATGGATCATGGCGAATGTGTCCGGATTATAGGGAGCTCAATAAGCTCACCATTAAAGACAAATTTCCCATTCCTGTGATTGATGAATTATTGGATGAATTACATGGAGCAATTTATTTTACCAAGTTGGATCTTCGTTCAGGATATCATCAAATTAGAATGAAGACCGAAGATATTCCAAAAAAAGCATTTCGAACTCATGAGGGTCATTATGAATTTTTGGTCATGCCTTTTGGCCTTACCAATGCACCTTCTACATTTCAAGGGTTGATGAATTCCATTTTCAAACCCTTCCTAGAAAATTTGTGCTAGTATTTTTTGATGATATACTAATCTACAGCAGGTCTTGGAAGGATCATGTTGAACATGTTGACAGGGTGCTCAAACTATTGCAGGAGAAACAATTATATGCAAAAAAATCCAAATGTTTCTTTGGAGTACAAGAGGTGGAATATCTGGGTCATATTGTATCTCACGAGGGTGTTAAAGTAGACCTAACAAAATTAAAGCCATTAAGGAATGGAAAGTCCCCACAACCATAAAGAAGTTGCGAGGATTTCTCGGGTTAACAGGGTATTATCGCAAGTTTGTTAAGAATTATGGGAGAATAACAGCACCTCTAACAACATTAATGAAGAAAGATGCATTTTCATGGACTCCTGAAGCAACTAAGGCCTTTGAACATCTTAAAGAGGCAATGTGCCTAGCACCGGTCTTAGCTACGTCGGTCTATGCCTAGCACCGGTCTTACCTTTATTGTGGAATGTGATGCCTCAGGAAATGGAATTGGTGTTGTTTTAATGCAGGAAGGAAGACCCATTGCTTTTGAAAGTCGTCCAATCAAAGGAAAGTATTTACAGAAACCTATTTATTAGAAGGAAATGTTAGCAATACTGCATGCACTAAAGAAATGGTGAACTTACCTAATGGGAAGACACTTCAAGGTAAAAACTGATCATGATAGTCTTAAACACATTTTGGAACAAAGACTATCCTCAGAAGAGCAGCAAAAATGGGTCACAAAGATGTTGGGTTATGACTTTGAAATAATCTACAAAAAAGGAAAGCTTAATGTTGTTGCAGATGCACCCTCAAGAAAGAATGAAGAGGTGGAAGCATTGCTTTGTGCCATTTCTATTATCCAACCAGATTGGATAACTGAAGCAAGAGATGAATGGAAGAAGGACAAAGATGTATGGATAATCATTCAAAAGTTGCAGCAAGATCCTAGTACATCTGATACATTTAGTTGGAAAAATGATTCCTTATGGTACAAAGATCGCTTATATCTTTGTAAGAATTCCCAACTAAAACAAAAGATTCTTCTGGAATCGCACACTTCTCCTTTAGGAGGACACTCAGGATTTTTAAAAACTTACCACAGGGTGAAGAAAGAATTTTTTTGGGATGGCCTTAAATCTGATATTCGAAAGTTTGTGGCGGAATGTTTGGTTTGCCAGCAGAATAAAGTGGAAACAATTAAGACCCCAGGACTTCTGCAACCTTTATCCATTCCAAGTCAACGTTGGGAGGAGATTTCAATGGATTTTATCACAGGTTTACCTAAGTCCGAAGGAAAGAGTGTCATCATGGTGGTAGCTGATAGACTTACCAAGTATGCACACTTTTGTGCATTATCTCATCCATTTAAAGCAAGTACAGTTGCTACTACATTTATGGACAGAATTCCAAAGCTACATGGAAGCCCAAGGGTTATTGTGAGCGACAGAGATCCCATTTTTACTGGAAATTTTTGGACGGAGTTATTTTCTTGTTTGGGGACTCAATTAGCTCATAGCTCATCTTATCATCCTCAATCTGATGGTCAAACTGAGATAGTAAATAAATGTTTGGAAGGATATCTTCGTTGTTTTCTATCTGATAAACAAACACAATGGGTCAAGTGGTTACCTCTTGCTGAATGGTGGTATAACACTTCCTTCCATACTGCAGCAAAAATGACCCCTTTTATGGCACTTTATGGATATCATCCACCATCCATCACATCATCTTTAAGGGAAAATTCGAAGGTTCAAGCAGTGGAAGATCACATCGAGCATCAGCAAGAAGTTCTCCAACTCTTAAAGGATAACCTGAACTTGGCACAAAATCGAATGAAACAACAGGCAGATCAACATCGTAGCGAGAGAAGTTTTGATGTAGGAGATTGGGTATTTTTACGGCTACAACCATACAAACAAATGTTCCTCAAGCAAGCAAAGAAGGATAATAAATTATCGCCAAAGTACTATGGTCCTTACAAGGTGTTGCAAAAGATTGGTACTATGGCATACAAATTGGAGCTTCCCGCTACTTCGCGAGTACATCCAGTTTTCCATGTTTCATGCTTAAAGAAGGTTATAGGTGAAAATCTTCCAGTTCAAACAATATTTCTAGAACTTGATGAGGAAGGAAAAATAATATTGGAACCCGAAGCGGTCACGGAAACAAGAACTCGACAACTACGGAATCGATCAATTTCAGAGTATCTCATCAAGTGGAAGAACTTACCCACTGAAGATTCTACATGGGAGGATGAGAATTTTATACATAAGCACCCGGAGCTACTCAAGTGTTGAGGACAACACTTTTTTGAAGGAGAGGGGCATGTTAGGTCCCTATATCACTAGTATAGCCCCTTATTATTGTTAGTGTAAACCCTTATTGTTATTATTGTACCCTTGTAACCCCCATTTTGTTATTATTGTGCCCTTAAATTATTATTGTTAGGTCGGCTAGGATTACATTGTGGCCCACTAGGATTACTTTATGGCCCCATGGACTCCTATATATAGAAAGGAGGTTTTGTGAATTGTATCATTCAAGAATTGTCTCCCAAACTGGTTGGTTCCCAAATAGTTCTCCTTCATTCCATTTCTGTAGGGTGTACCCCCCTTAATCTAGTGTATAGAGACAACTTAAACATAAATATTTGGGATCAAGGTGACAACCCCCGATCTGAGTCATTGTTCCAATGCCTAAACATTCTGTGGGGAAATTTTTTTGTGTTGTTGCCAAGATTATAGGTTTTTTTGTCCTTGGTCCTCATGACATTTCATTTTTCTAAATAATCTAATATTTTCTACCATTCATTAACCCTTCAGATGGCCTAACATTTGGTGTCATTTTCAGGGACCAATCTATTGGATCTTGGTTTTTTGACATTTGTCTTAATCATCCTCATTTTCTCATTTCTCATATTTTCATCAATGCCACATTTTCTAGCACCATTGTATTTCTGCATCCTTTCGTCACTTTATATTTTGTCAGCTCACTAATTATTTCATCTTCTCTATCTGGAACTTTAGCACCTAGAAATTTCAGTTTATTTTTTTCTTGGGTGGTGACTCCACTTATTCACCCACTTACTTCAAGACAAGAAACCCTTCGTGATATCCATCTGCTTGTCTCAACTGACCTTTCGGTTTCTGCCTTTGGAATGCTAAAGCTAGATTCATGCTCAAGTGGTGACTCTATTTCTTCCATTTCTTACAAGAATTTCTACTAGAAGCTTGCTTCTTATGGATCCTTTTTATTTTCTTGAGCAAGTATATATCTCTCTAGCATCCATTTTTTTGTTCCTTTTCCCCCCTTTAAGCAAGTCATCATGGATAAATTGTTTTTCCTCGTGTCGTTGTACTGATATTCTCCATGATATGCTAGAAGAGGCCATTCATAAATTGGCTTTGTTCTTGGGTGGTGACTCAATAAATGATGGAAAGAATCACTTTGTTGGCTTAGTTTTTCTTGACCTAGGTTCAGAGTTAGCTACACACTAACAAAACTATCTATTACCGACCCTTTCAACAACGACCTGTAGTGAAAATCATAGTATCACCAGAGGTAATATTGGGGGATGTCAAAACCATGTTTTTGCATCTAGATAGACAATGGAATGTGGATCTACTACTAAACATATTCCTTATGCATATTCGAGAACCATGTTGATCCACCTATCTACTTTAACATTCTATATTTAATTAATCAATCAATACTTGTGTGCACTGCACCTTTATTATTAAAAGACAACATAAAGCACATAAACACATAGATGCATTAAAAGCACTTCTCCTTCATTATGATAAGTCACTTCAGTACATTAACTTATCTGACTTGCGCACAAAACTATAGGTGGTTTGCGCATAAATTTGTAGAATCCTCGAGGCCTCTGTGTACACAATTGCGGAGCCTTCCTGTAAGACATGAAACAAAACAAAATAGATATATTAAGTTCTTGTGCTAAAAAAATATGGATTATTACTTCAAAAAATCCTTGCATTGATTTATATATAATTTAAATAGATACAAAACCATGGTCCACATAACATGGTCAGAAAAAACAATAGAATAAAACCTGAAACCCGTTACAAAATGACGGGCTTCAACCCACCCCAAAGCCCCTAAACATTGAATGATAGATCTAACTCTACAGTGCCACGCACTTCATTCCTAAAAATGCATTCTCTTGACCGAAATTAGAGTGGGGAGTGCATCGAAGTTCATGCTGATGTTTTCTCATCCTTTGGTGCATTCCCTGTCTTCAATTGCTTCGAATTGTAGCACTCCTCCAGGTACCTGAAAAGTTCTCAAACCAAATTGGCTCCTTCGTCGGCACTTTGGTCATGCCAGTCGAATTGTCTGTGCTTGTTGCCTGGCTGGCTGCTCCTGTTGTCTCGATGTTTGTGCCAACACCTTGAGTTCCTGCATGCCTTCTAGTACTTTTCTCAAATTTCTTTGTAGTGATCCTTGATTCAGTTCCATGTGTCTTCTGTGAGATTTTGTACCTTGTCTTCAATTTCATTAATGTCCCCTTCAGTGAAGACCATGGGCTCTGCGTGCTTGGATCGATCTGCCTTATGCTTCTTCTGTAGGCCTGGTATAGATGTTGTAGGTACCCTCTTCTTAATGATAAATGGTGAACAAACTGGCTCTACATCACTAGGAGGGTTCTGACCACCCTAATCTAGCTTTATTCCTTAGGTTTCTTCTTTGTCCTTCTCTATTTATTACTCTGCATCTTTTCATTATTTTGAGTCCTTTTCGCTGGTACCCCCATATTGTGCGGTATGTACCTTTGTTGCAATGCCTCCAACGGGTGGAGTCCACCAGTCTATTGACCATTTCTTTATAACTTCTGCAAGATTAATATTTATGACCAAATATGGCAAAGGATTTCATGTCCCTATAAGATCCTTTTGTGCCTTGATATAAGATCTATGGAAATTGGCCTTAAACTCTATAATATTATGGTACACTTCAAACAAAGTGGGTGATAGCCTGGGATGTTGATTCACCACCTTGCTCAGATCCATCTCCATCAATACCCAAAAAAGTCTTGTTGTCCATTGCGTGTGTCGGATAATTGGAAAACCATAGCGAGGTGCACCTCGCAGCTTCACACACATATGGTTTGACTGTAGGAAACTAGAACTCTGCCCATTCCTTCCATGCCAACAATGAGATGATCAATAACAACCATTCATAGTGGAACAATTTTCCTTCTTCTTGCACTTCATGGAAGTCTTCCAAAAAATCCTTGCACAGATAGTTGGCCCTGTTGAATTGAACCCCTTTGTTGCACTACTTGGCTAAAGAAAGCATGGTTGCTGGAACTTCATTCACTATGTACTTTCAGATAATTTTTCCTACAAGAATGAGCGTGATAAAGCACACTCCTTGGTCATTCATATAATTGATGTCATACCCCCTTGACTTCTTTATCTGATCATTAATATTATTCATTTCTTTAGCAACTACCTTATCCTGACATTTTCCCATGAACTCCTTGACAAGGTTCTTTCCTTGGTATTGCAGTGTAGTGATTCCTCAGATCAACATTTCGTCTAGTGGGATCCTCTCTCCTAGCCATAGGTATCCACCATGCACTAAAAACAACAGTCGCCGAACACATATTGTGTTGATGGAATTTGGACCGAATTGGGGTACATTCAACATATTTAACAACCCTCCTCATTGCAATCCTTCATCCCACTGGTGTGGCTCCAACATAGTGAATTTATTCTCTAGGTAATAGACTTGGTGTAGATATCTACTAGGCTCAAATTTTGGGTAATTACTTCTATCATTAAAATCATAATCCTCCATCTTTAGTTGTGGAACTTTCCTTAATAGTTTTCCTTCAAGGGGTACATATTTGGGTAGCAGCGGCCTGAATATGCCAAACTTCACATTATTAGGGTCTTTAATTGATTTAGCAACTATATTCCTTGGTGTTACATAAGGTGGTAGCATATAGATATCTTCTACATCCTCTGCTTCAATTTCTTCTGATATCTCCACTTCTAGGACATCATTTTCTTCCTCATTGTCATGAATCTGCGTTGGTTTATTTTGTTTCTTGCCCTGTCATTTCTTTGTTCGCTGCTCCTTGGAAATTTTATTTCTTTGGGATTTTCTAACTCCAGGGGTCGTAGTTGGTCTCTTTACCTTCTTTTTTTTCGGTTGCACTTCTTCTATGGTTGTTTGATTTCATGGTGACCTCAGGCTATTACGCTTAGTGTTCTATCTTCTATGATTAATGCTAACCCCTTCTTGAAAAATTCCCTGGCAATATCTTCAAAGCTCCTCCCAACCATATATCTAATTTATTTTTTCTCACTTAGGCGCAAATACACAATTTGAATTCTCAGGAAGAAAAGTGTCAAAATAGGGAGCGATACCTTGCTATTGTAACGAATTTAAATTTTTGAATTCATGATTATCTTAAAATTTATCTCATTTAATGAATATTTGGTGCTACATTATACCATTTTTTCCTAATAAATGTGTTTTCCCCACTCCTTTCAACGTAAAATTTCCTTTCACGTCAACGTTTTCCTTGCAACAGTCATTTTTTATGGTGAAAATTCAATGCTCGTCATAGTTCCTTTAGACTTCAACATACTCCTAAATATGGCGTATTAATCCTCCTTCGGCATGATTCTTCTGTACTTCGCCATAATATTGACTTTCACACAATGATATTCCTTTGGAAAAGCCCCTTTCTGTAAATTATTTTATAGTCTACTTCCCAACTTCAACTACAGGTGGCACTAACACTTTCCCCTTTCATCCGGTTCACTCTGAAATTCTAAAGAGGGAGACGTGCCTGTATATCTTCGATTTGATACCATTCACTCATCCCGACATCAATTGGCCATCCAACTTAGCGAGCATAACCGTGACTATATCAAATATGTTCTTGATGATATATGGTCCCAATCAATGTGTTTTAGGCTTTATGGGGAACTTCACAAACTTGCTATCATACAATAGTACAAAGTATCCTTCCCTAAATGTCTTCTCCTTGATTTAATTTTTGAGCCCAACTTTATCCCTTACATTTTTCACTTGTTAATGAAAATTTTCTATAAACATGTCCTCTTGAACAACAAGAAATTCTTCCATCCTTATAAAAGAGAGATCAATGCCTTATAAATAAGCCACTTCGAGGGGGCAACCTCATTTACATTACATAAATAAACAAGTCCTGGGTGATACAAATGACAGAACCTCCTTCTATACATAGGAGTCCATGGGGTCACAATATAATCCTAGCCTACCTAACAATAATAATGTAAGGGCACAATAATAATAATATTGGGGTTACAGGGGTACAACAATAACAATAAGGGGGTTACACTAACAATAATAAGGGACTATACTAGTAATATAGGGATCTAACATGCCCCTTTCCTTCAAAAAAGTGTTGTCTTCATTGCTTGAGTAGCTCTGGATGCTTCTGTATAAAATTCTTATCCTCCCATGTAGAATATTTAGTGGGTAAGTTCTTCCATTTGATGAGATACTCTGAAATTGATCGTTTTCGTAGCTGTCGAATTCTTATTTTCGTGACTGCTTCAGGTTCCAATATATTTTTTCCTTCCTCATAAATTTCTGGAAATATTATTTGAACTAGAAGTGTGTCCCCTATAACTTTCTTTAAGCATAAAACATTGAAAATTTGATGCAATCACGAAGAATTAGGAAGCTCCAATTTCTATGCCATAGTACCAATCTTTTACAACACCTTGTAAGGACCATAGTACTTTTGCGATAATTTATTGTCCTTCTTAGCTTGCTTGAGGGAAATTTGTTTGTATGGATGTAGCCATAAAAATACCCAGTCTCCTACATCAAAACTTCTCTTGCTACGATGTTGATATTCCTATTGTTTCATTTGATTTTGTGCCAAATTTAGGTTATCCGTTAAGAGTCGGAGAACTTCTTTTTTATGCTCGATGTGATATTCCACTACTTGAACCTTATAATTTTCTCTTGAAGAAGATGTGATGGACGGTGGATGATATCCACAAAGTGCCATAAATGGGGTCATTTTTGCTGCAGTATGGAAGGAAGTGTTATACCACCATTCAACGAGAGGTAACCACTTGACCCATTGTGTTTGCTTATCAGATACAAAACAAGTATGATATCCTTCCAAAAATTTATTCACTATCTCAGTTTGACCATTAGATTGAGGATGATAAGATGAGCTATGAGCTAGTTGAGTAGCCAAACAAGAAAACAATTCCATCCAAAAAAATCTAATAAAAATGGGATCTCTGTCACTTACAATTATCTTTTGTTTTCCATTTAGCTTTTGAATTTTTTCCATAATAATTAAATAAAAACTATACTTGCTTTAAATGTATGAGATAATGCACAAAAGTGTGCATACTTGGTAATTCTATCAACTACCACCATGATGACACTCTTTCCTTCAGACTTATGTAAACCTGTGATAAAATCAATTGAAATCTCCTTCCAACATTGACTTGGAATGGATAAAGGTTGTAGAATATATGGGGTCTTAATTGTCTCAACTTTATTCTACCACAAACTTTTGAATATCAGATTTAAAGCCATCCCAAAAAAATTCTTTTTCACCCTGTGGTAAGTTTTTAAAAATTCTGAGTGTCCTTCTAAAGGATAAGTGTGCAATTCCAAAAGAGTCTTTTGTTTTAGTTGGGAATTCTCATAAATATATAAATGATATTGTACCATAAGGAATCATTTTTCCAACTAAATGTATCAGATGTAATAGGATCTTGCTGTAACTTTTGAATGAGTGTCCACACTTCTTCATCCTTCTTCCATTCATCATTTGCTTCAGTTATCCAATCTGGTTGGATAATAGAAATGGCACCAAGCAATGCTTCCAACTCTTCATCCTTTCTTGAGAGTGCATCTACAACAAAATTTAACTTCCCTTTTTTGTAGATTATTTCAAAGTCATAACCCAAAATCTTTGTGACCCATTTTTTCTACTCTTCTGAAGATAACGTTTTTTTCCAAAAAGTGTTTAAAACTATCATGATCAGTTTTTACCTTGAAGCATCTTCCCATTAGGTAAGGTCGCCATTTCTTTAGTGCATGTAGTATTTCCAACATTTCCATCTCATAAATAGCTTTTTGTAAATACTTGCCTTTGATTGGATGAATTTAAAAATCAATGGGTCTTCCTTCTTGCATTAAAACAAAACCAATTCCATTTCTTGAGGAATCACATTACACATTAAAGGTTTTTGTGAAGTCTGGCATCGCTAGTATTGGTGCTAGGAACATTGCCTCTTTAAGATGTTCAAAGGCCTTAGTTGCTTCAGGAATCCATGAAAATGCATCTTTCTTCAATAATTTTGTTAGAGGTGCTTCTATTCTTCCATAATTCTTAACAAACTAGTGATAATACCATATTAACTCGAGAAATCCTCGCAACTGCTTTATGGCTGTGGGGAATTTCCATTCATTAATGGATTTAATTTTTTTAGGGTCTACCTTAACACCCTCGTGAGATATAATATGACCCAGATATTCCACCTCTTGTACTCCAAAGAAACATTTGGATTGTTTTTTCATATAATTTTTTCTCCTACAATAGTTTGAGCACCTTTTCAACATGTTTAACATGATCCCTCCAAGACCTGTTGTAGATTAATATGTCATCAAAAAATAGTAGCACAAATTTTATAGGGAAGGGTTTGAAAATGGAATTCATCAACCCTTGAAATGTAGAAGGTGCATTGATAAGGCCAAAAGGCATGACCAAAAATTCATAATGACCCTCATGAGTTCAAAATGTTTTTTTTGGAATATCTTTAGTCTTCATTCTAGTTTGTGATATCTTGAATGAAGATCCAACTTGGTAAAATAAATTGCTCCATGTAATTCATCCAATAATTCATCAATCACAGGAATGGGAAATTTATCTTCAATAGTGATATTATTGAGCTCCTTATAATCCAGACACTTACCATGATCCATCCTTCTTGTACACCAATAATACTGGAGTAGAGAAAGAAATTTGACTAGGTTGAATTATACCAGCCTCTAACATTTCTGCAATCATACGTTCAATTTATCTCTTTTGGACATAAGGATATCTGTAAGGCCTGAAGTTTGGAGGAATACTTCTTGGAATCAAATTAATAGCATGATCATCATCATGAATAGGTCGAATTTCTTTGGGAGTTTCCAACACCTTGGAATGATTGTCTAAGGCTTTTTGGAGGTCTGGAGAAATAGATGATTTTGATGTTGGAACTTCTAGTGATCATAATTATGCAATTATGCCTCGTTGTTATTTATTCAGAAGCTTTGTCATGACATTAGAGCTTATTATCTTTCTTTGCTTCTGTGTGATACCCCGTAATTCGATTTCCTTTCCTTCCGAAAAAAATTTCAAGAAAATTTCTTGAAAATTAAAAGGTATTGTCCCCAAAGATTGTAACCATTGTACTCCTAGTAAAACATCAACACCTCCCATTGGAACGGAAAGAATTGGATGATTCAATACATATTACCCCATGGTTAGCTTGATATTATGGCATTTTCTAGAGAAATTTATAGTTCCTCCATTTGCAACCATCACTTGACATTCTGGTGATGGGTATAAGAAACAATTCAATTCCTTGGCTACCTTACAATGAACAAAATTATGGGTACTACCTAAGTAAATCAACACTATTACCTTTTTATTCTTAATATTTCCTTCTATCTTGAGAGTTTGAGGAGTGGTAATTCTTGCCAATGCATTACACGATATAGTCAGACTCATTTATTCTTCTTCTAGGATTGGTTCCTGGTGTATATCCTATACTTTTGAAGTTTCTTGTTCATTTTATTCCTCCTCTTCACAATCTATGTAAAATAATTTCTTCTCAGTAGTCTTATGACCTTTAGTGTATTTTCTATCACAAATGTAGTAAATCCATTTTTCTTTTTTTTTTCTTCCAATTGTTGTGGTGTCAGCCTTGTAGGTTGTGGAAGTCTAAGAATAGCAACACTTCCATATTTATAGATGTGAGTGGTAGGCTTCCTTGTCGCCATAATTTTACATTCAATTTTTCTTGCCAACCTGAAAACCTTCTCCAATGAATCAAGTTCCCAAACAAAAACTTCATGTTGGATGCTATCCTTTAAACTCCCTATGAAGACATCAATCATGTGTTCCTCTAGAATATCAGTTACCCTTATATTCAATTTTTGGAAGTCCTCAATGTGCTCCACCAATGAACTCTTTTGTTTGATATTTATCAATTGGATAAAGAAGGTGTTTCTCTTTGTATCCTCATAATGTGCTATCATTTCCTCCCTAAAAATTGACCAAGTGACAATTTTTTTATGGGAGAAAAGCCATCGATACAATACAAATGTATTTTATTCTAAATGTAAAGTTGCAATGCGTACCTCTTGTGTGTTTTTCACATTATTGAGATCAAAATATTGTTGCATCTATAGTATCCATGTTACGGGATCCTTGCCATCAAACTTCCTCATATCCATCTTTGAAATATGGTGGTTCTTCAATCCAACATTAGATTTTATGAAATCACCATTAAAATTTATTTTGTTCTCATCATGATTTTCCTCTACTATATTTCCACCATTAGGAATCATTTATTGTATTAAACTTGTCATCAAACCTTCCATGTCTGCTTTTTGATCATTCTTCATGTCTTCCTTGTTGTCTTTCGTTTCTTCATTCATCTTAGCTTCCATGCCATCCATCTTAGATTCCATGCAATTCTTCAAAACATCCATGGATTTCTTCAAACCATCCATCTTAGCTTCCATGCCTTTCTTCAAAACTTCCATTTCATTTTTTTTTTTTATCTTTGCGAGAGAAAAATTTGGTGCACTTGCTCTTGTAATTTTGATATGTCATGTTGTGATTCTTCCTCTTCATGAGTCATAGTAAAGCCTTCTAAAGGCTTAATGGGTGTTGAATTATTTTAATGTGGCATTTTAGAGCCCAATGCTGATATCTATGCTTCAATATGCCCTTGGAATCACTTCAAACTGATTTTTCGCACAAGACTTATGCAATTCGAAAAAAACAAACACACACTTTTTTCCTTCTTTTGAGGAGCTCGATATTGAAACTGAATTATCTCTATGATTTCGACTCTTCAATATGTGAAATTTATTCCTGTAGTAGCCCTCTAAAGTTTCTTTTGAATGCCATAGGTCTGACTTGATTTGGATTATTCAAGCAAAATTTATGTCCAATCTCCCACAATGACCTAATTATGGACTAGTTCAGTAGAGAAAACTTGTACGACGTGCCACGTGCCATTGTTTCCTCCTTCAGCTCTGAAATTGATACAAAGGAAACTATAGTCCATGTTCTTGTCGCCACTTTTTATATAATTCCAATCTGACGCTCTGAGAGAGAGAGAGATATGACGATTTTCCCACGGTCACCTCTTTGAGATGAAATTCGGGAGCCTGAAGAAACCCTAACTTCCACAGATCATATATCCGAAAATATTGTGAACCAAGATATGAAATTTTTACAGGAATTTCCTTAGGATTTAGGCTTCGCTCTATAAAAATTTCAGCTTCTGAACCTTCGTAGAAACCATGTTATAACACAAATTTCATGATGACCTGTTTTAGGTGAAATTTGGGAGCCTGAAAAAGCCCTAACTTCCACAGATCCTATCTCCGAAAATGTTGTGAAAAAAGATCTAAAATGTTTACAAAATGTTTCATAGGATTTTAGTTTCTCTCTGTAAATATTTTGGCTTCTGAAAATTATCAGAAACTAAGTTGTAGCAAAAATTCCACGATGATCTGTTTGGAGCAACGAAACCCTAGATTCCAAAGCTCTTATACCAAATGTTATGAACCTGTTAGGTCTCTGTAATAAGCAAGATTGGAAAAAGTCCGATCATAGAGTTAACATCATTTCAACCAACTTTGGGATTCTAGGATCTAGCCCTCTTGAATCCGGAGAGGGATCTCTCCAGTATGTACAAAGATGGATTTGTCTTTGAAGTTTGGGGAATAATCTTATGCTAGTTATGAAGTCCAAGGGTTTGTTTGGTGTTTTGGATGGTTGAACATAACTGTTGTCTGAGGCGGAAAGATCTATATGAAAATAGGTTAAAAAGTGAGAAGTTGCAAGCAAAAAGAGTAAGCTTTAGCTAAGATGAAAGATGATGGCAGGTTTTCAGTCCATTGGGCTATGGAGTCATAAGGGGATTTAATTGAAACAATCAGGTTCAAGAGTGGTCTATGGGGAAAGTCATCTATGCCTAAGGATCTCTTTAAGGTTTGATTTATGGAATGGAGTGATACATTAAGAAGGGGAAAATAAATAGATGCAGAACAAAGAGAAGCCTAGGATCTGGTAAGTACCTTGAAACTATCCAGCCTTTGACCAGGCACTTAAGAAAAACATAGAAGAAAACTAGGATCTGGTAAGTACTTTGAAACTAGCCAACCTTTGATACACTTCTGATATAAAACATATAAAAACAAAAGGGAAACCTGAAGGCAACTTTTGGAGTAGAAGCTAGCGGGCCGGGCGCACCACAAATCCTCTCCTAGCTCTTCTTTACTTGGTCATTTTCAAGACAACCATAGAGATAACACAGAATGGCCTAAGATCTGATAAGTACTTTGAAACTAGTTAGCTTTTAACACATCCTAAGGGAAACAATCAAATAGTAGAGCAAATAAGAAAGGGACTCAGGGCTAACCTTAATTTCCTCAGTTCATCTTCACACAACACATATTGAAAGTAACATTTAAAAATAACATTCAGCTAAGACAATAATACGAGGGAACGCCAACATCACTGTACTTAAACTGAATTAAATCATTTTCAAATAACATAGATGAAAGAAAACATTTAAATAAAGGTTTCTCAGCCAGAGAAGGTTACCGATATACAGTAGGTCCTAACCCTGTTTAAACTGTTATTTATAGTGGAAAATGAAACAAATTGAAAACAGAAACAAAATACAAGTTACAGTGAGAATAACATCAGCATCAGCATAGACCAGGATCCCATAAATCAACTTGTATTGATGCTTCAAACCAGTTACAATCTTAAAATCCAGTGTTTTAATCCATCTCTCTTCATAACCTAACCTATCTGTTACAAGCAAAGCTCCAAGAGCCAGTGAAATCCTATCTACAATTAAGAATATTCAACTCAGTTAGAATTACAATGCTTCAGCAATTACATTGACAACCAACCCCTCACTTATCTTCATTTGAAGTACTTATAGAAGGATGAGGAGGCGAGATCTGAATAAAGATCTCAAATACAATTAATGCAGAGTTAATGTCTTTCTTGGCCCTTGGGGGCTCAATGAAGAAACCATACAGGTGTTTCACTGCATTAATTGGTTTACAATTATGAATTAAGCTCGGAGGGAGCTTTTGTTGACCTTTGAGGCTCTGTGTGATGTTAGGGCTACTCTGCAGACTTTCTTTCATTAAATTCCTGGCAGAAGTAACTCTTCGACTGCGTTGGGGTAAAATATCTGATCCCAATCAATAACTTTTGTTCTTGATTGAATTACTTTGAGGCACAGGTGGCACTGTAGTCGCTGGGAGGAATCAATTCGCCTCCATCTGTGGCGGTGAAGGTTTTCCTGATAAAACACTTTAGATTTTCCTTTAATCTGTGTTTTAAATATGGGGATTAGGCGTTTGATAACTGTCTTAGCCTTGATCCCCACAAATCTGTCCACTAATCTGCTATTCTGGTTCATTTTTGGTCTTCAATATCTGATATTCTTTCTCTGCGCTGATCTTCATGGTTTTTCTATCGTGCAGGGCTGCGTAGGGTGTGTAAGGCATCAATGCTTGTGAAAATACCAATATAACGTGATTTTAAATCTTGTGGATGATTTCCTCGGAGGAATCGAACAAGGGAGGGTCGTCACCCTCAATCGTCGAATCTTCTTTGGAAATGACAGAAAATACATTTAAACTTGCAAAGAACATGGAAAAACGTTATATAATCATGTGTATATGTCAATCTGCATCGGGGACTATGCGGAGGAGCGTGGGCCGTTGGATGGCATCATCCAACGGCTGGGATTTAATCTTAGAATGGTCGAAAAAGCATGGGGGGATGAGGATTAAATCAGAGCCGTTGATTCGCGCCAAGATCGACGGTCGGGGATGACTACGGGGGGCTCGGATGTACGGAGGAAAAATCTTGGGGGCATACCCCCGTAGTGAAACTGCGCCGTTGATATGGATTAGTTTGGATGGTCAAGATGGAATCAAGGGGAGTTGAAAGTCAAAAGGAGAGAATATGGAGGATGAGCAATGGAATCAAGCATTTGAATGTGGACCGTCGATCTACAAATATCGACAGTGGAGATTGATTCTCGGCCACGCGATGACTGTGTTAACGTGCGCGCATGTTGGTTATAGGTCGAGCAGGTCAGAAGATCGACAGCCTTCGGATGGGAGGGCCCAGATCGGACGGTGGAGGTGGATTCCGCTGCATGGTTATGGTACGCAGATTAACGCGCGAAATGATTTGGTGGCGCAATGGTTTTGGAATAGTTTTGGGGACACACGTCGGCCAGCATATGGAATCACTGGCTGACGGGAAAAAGCCACCAACCGGCGAAGGGTGGTGCGGAATGATACCGGCGGTTTTTTGGAATCAGCATGGGAAAAAGGGGGGTCCACCAGGCAAGCTACGTTCCGCTCTGTCGGATCTATGGAGCAGATCGATGGCCCAGGCTGAATCGTGCAGTAAACCACATGACTAAAATATTTCACGTTAAAACTTTATAAAATGGGGTTTTTTCGAATTTTCAAAGGAAAATGGACGGAGAAAGGTTGTATTTTCGGTTTAGCGCCTAAGGACTGAGCAGTTGGTCCCGGCGCTCGGGTATATGGGGGAAATAACCAGGGGCTTAGTCCGAGGGGGCTAAAAGCCTTAACATCATATAAAATGTGCATTTTATAGGATTTTCAATGTTTTCAAAGGGAAATCAAGGTTCGGATAAGGTCAAAAAGTGAGTTTTTAACCTTAGGGAATGGATTTTTATGAAGGGATAAAGGGAAAACATATGTTTCTGTGGGGTTTTTTATGGAAAAAAGGAAAATGGAGAATGATGTAAGTTGGAAGAAAGGGAGGGGAAAAAAGGGGAATGCAGCAGTATTTGACTTGGATTTTTGTAGGATATCAGAGGTTTGAAGAAGGAAACAACTGTGAAGATTAACCAGAAACATTAGTTTCATAAAAAATACTTCAAACACCAACAATTTCAGGACTGAATTTGTTTCTTGAAGGCTGCAAAGAATATTTAGCCACCAGATGATATGACAGAAAAATATGGGTGGCTAACAGTGGCTCCACTTGGGGATGGTGCCTTCTTGAAGGCATCAAGAATTCAGACTTGATTTCTCTGGAATCCTGACCATGTGCCTCATCCATTGAATTGCCCTTGCTTTGCACTGAAAAATAATATCAATCATGAAAGAATAGTGAACTTTCATCAATACAACTTCTACCTACCCAATGCTACTGATCTAACATTTTTTCTTCATCATTAGAGTGCACTTGGATTGGAAAAATCTATTCACAACATTTTATTCTTTTGAAAGCATAAACACTAATCTAATGCTACTCCTTATTTCTCCCTGAACTCAGATTAAACAGTTGAGCTCAGATATTTCTCTACCTAATCTACTGTCTGTTGGGATTAAACTGTCCAACAGACTTTCATTCTCTAAATTCTACAACAGAAATTTAAAAATAGCCAAGTCAAGATTAAGCTGTTTGACTTTTTGTGATCTATGGCATAAAAACAAGCTGCTCATAGATTATTATTTGCAGAAAAATAAAAACAAAATGGAAGGCTTAAGATCTGAAAGTCTCTTATCACGGGCTTCTCTTTTCTTCACAGCTTTGTTTTTGCTTTGCTTTTGAGTTGTCTTTGCTTTTCTTCTGGTTCATATTTTAAACTGATTAGAACCAGATCTTTACATTATTTGACTCATAATTTAACATAGATTTGAGTCATCTCCCTTTGGAAACTTTGGTTCAGATTTTGAGTTTGTTTGAACCTTCAATTTCTAACCTAATCTATCTACTGATAAGCCAAGATTGAACAATTTGGCAAATCACATTTTCTACCCTATCAGCAATAAATTGAAAACTAGTTAGTCAAGTTTAGGCTATTTGACTAGCTAGAAGTGTGTTTTTAGGAGTGGCATTTGAGTTTGCACACTTTCAGCATTTGTTTCTCTTTTTGGCATGGGGCTTTGCCTTTCTTGTTTTCATTCCTTCCCTCTTTTCATTTTTTTTCTTTTCTTTGTTTTTGTATTTTTGATTTTTCATAACTTTGAATGCAATGGTGGATGGACTATTCATAATGGAAAAATATAAAAAGGTTTCAAAACATAAAATGGATCAAGAGAATTAATGCTTAAGCATCCTACCATTGACAGGACCCCCAAACAATTCTGTTCCATCCAGTTCCTGCAAGAAAAATGCATTATTAGCAGCAAATGAATGAATAGAGTAAGGGCCAAGTCATAAGTTGTAAAATTTTCTATGCTTGCCCTTTTCTTCCCTTCTTGAGTCCCATGTCAAAACTTTGTCCCCAATCTTGAAATTTCCAGCCTTTTTTCTTCTATCAAATATCTTCTTGATACTGTCTTTCTTCTACAATGCTTTGTTATACACTTCCTCTCTGGTTTGCTAAAGATGAATGGTCTGATTTATTCTTCTGGTCATGTCATTTTCTTCAGTCTGCAGCTCTTGAATTAACTTCATAACTGGTACACCAAGACTATTAGGAAAAATTGCATCTGTACCATACACTAGCTGGAAAGGTGACATACCAATATATTTTTTCAAAGTTAATCTGTCAGCCCACAGTGCATGAACCAACTTTGTATGCCAAGACTTTTTATTGTCTTCCAACAATTTCTTGATTATGTTCACTAAGCTTTTGTTGGAATATTCTGCAAGTCTATTACCTTGAGGGTAATAGGCTGTGGAGTGTCCCAATGTTATCTGATACTTGTGACAGAATTCAACCATTTTATTTTATCCAAATGTTGCTACATTATCTGTGATGATCTTGGTAGGACAAACAAATCTGAAGAGGATGTTAGTCTCCATAAATTTTATGATAACTGAATCATTGGCCTGCCTACAAGGAATGGCTTCTATCCACTTAGTGAAGTAGTTTGTGGCAGTAAGAATCCACCTATGTTGAGCAGAGGATGGTGGATGGATTTCTCCTATGAAGTCAAGTCCCCACTGTTGAAAAGGGGCTTCAACAGTGATTGGATGCAGAGGCAGGGGTAGTAATTTTTTCTTGCCTTCAAACAATTGGCATTTATGGCAAGTAGTGGTCATCTTGTGGACATCATGAAATAGAGTAGGCCAATAGAAACCAGCCCTCAAAATTTTGTTGGTTGTCGACTTCCAGTACAAATGACCTCCAAACTCTCCTTCATGGAATTCCTTCTTAATATTCTCTGCATCAAACTCAGGCAAAAATTTAAGCAATATACCACTTGCATTTTTCCAATAAAGACATTTATCAATAATGCAATAGTTTACAGCCTTTAATTTTAAGAACCTTGCCTTTGTTTTTGATAAACCAGGAGGTGCATTTAAATTAAGCAAAACATAGACAATATCGGCATACCAAGGAGAATTCATAAAATGGTCTTCAACAATGGGAGTCGAGAATTCTTCTTGGCTATCCAAAGCATTAATCATATTAATATCAAGAACTTCACAATTTGATTAAGCCATTAATCTAGCTAGACCTTGGCCTTTGATGAGCTTAGTGGGTTTTATCTCTAAATCATATTCAAGAATAACAGCAATCCACTTACCTCTCTTACCATCTGGGTCCTGAGTTAGGATGTCTTTAACAACTGAATTTGGGACAAAGGCAATGATGTGTGAGTGAAGGATGTATACCCTAAAGTCTTTCAATGCTTTCACCAAAGCAAAAGCTTGTTTTTCCATAATGTTATACTTCAAAGGGGCATCCCTCAATGCCTTGCTAAAGAATGCAATAGGCTGCTCTTGTCCTTGTGGATTTTTCTGTAAAAGGATAGCATCTATGGTATGCTCTGATGCAAATGAGAAAATATAAAAATATTTTGAAAAATCAGGACTTATGAGAACTGGTGCTTTGGTTAATGCTTGTTTTACCAGCTCAAAGGATGTCTTTGCTTCCAAGGTCCATTTTATCCCTTGCTCTTTCTTCAACATATTTGTGATATTCCTAAGGAGCTCATCTAGGTTAGGGATGAACCTTCTCAAAAAGTTTATCTTTCCAATGAAAGAATGCAACTCTTTTATGTTTCGAGGATGAGAGATTTGCAATATGGCCTCAAACCTTTTGGGATCAATCTTAATACCCTCCTCAGAAATAATGTGCCCAAGAAGTTTACCTTCATGGAGACCAAATAGAGTCTTCTTAGGGTTTAAAGATATCCCAAACTTTCTGCACTTCTCGAAAAATTTCCTTAAATGTTCTAAGTGTTCTTCATCTATTTTTGAAAACACAGTTACATCATCAAGATAGATAATGATGAAGAAGCCCAATTCTTCCGAGAATGCTATGTCCATGGCTCTTTGAAAGGTTTCTCTAGCATTCATTAGACCAAAAGGCATTCTCACATACATGAAAGTTCCCCATGGTGTAGTAAAAGTTGTCTTTAATTAATCATTAGGGTGGACTAAGACTTGATTATACCTTGAATAGCCATCTAGCAAAGAAATTCTTTTAGACCCCACCACCCTTTGTAAAATATGATCCATCTTGGGCAAAGGGTAGTTTTCTTTCAATGAAGCTTTGTTTAAGTCTCTAAAATCTATACAAAGTCTTCTTTCTCCTGTCTTCTTCCTAACAGACACCAGATTAGATACCCACTCAGAATATCTAATAGGGACAATAATACCAGCGTCATATATCTTCATGATTTCCTTCTTAACCAAAGGTAGTTGGACAGGGTTTATTCTGCGCAGCTTCTATTTGAATGGTTTTTGGTTTTCTTTAAGAGGGATTTTGTGCTGTATTATATCAGTGTCATAGGACTTAAGATATTCGTAACTCCATGCAAAAAGATTAGAAAATTCTTTGAACAACTCAATGTATTTGAGTTTAATGTGAGCTGGCAAAGTTTTGGACAGTTTGACCATCTTCGGTTTTTCCTCACTGCCTATGTTGCATTCCTCCACCTCAGTCTCCACAGGTTCCAGTTTTGGTTTATTTGCCACATCGTTAGAATCGAACAACTCCTCTAAGGGTGTTAGACCACTTGGCAAACCTTCATCTTTAGAATGCAGAGTTTCTATCTCTTCTGTTTCTGATTCTACACTCAATTCTGTTTTTTTTCTGCGTTTTCTAGTCTGAAGGTTAATGTTGACAAGCTCAGGAGAAGGCTCTTCCTCACCAAGAAAATTTTCCTCACTGCAATCTGTATCATAGTCTGAATCTGAACTATGCAGTTCAAATTCATTTCTGAATTGCATGAAGTCTTCTATTTGTTTATCTCCATAAAACACCTGCCAATATTTCTTGTTATTAGGTACAACTGGTCTAAATTTTATTTGAGGTGAACAATCATTGATCTGATATGGCGTTAAACACGTCCTGGCTATAAAGGCTAAATTGTGGGCTATAAGATTTCTTTTCCTCGGGACAAAAATTAGTTTGGACTCCTCAAACGTTTTCAAAAGATCCATGACGTCATTCCTGTAGGCCCTAAGTCTAGGATGATTTGCATTATACTCCCCATTGACTTGCCTAATTATTAACTCATAATCCCCATACGCAGTTATTTTCTTGGCTCCTAACTTTTTCAAGAGATGCAAGCCTAAGAGAAGGGATTCGTATTCTGCTATGTTGTTGGAACACTGAAAGTTCAATTTACAAGAAATGCATTCTGTGTGCTTGCTATCAGTGTTAGTAATCTAGACACCTACACAAGCGTTTGTTTTAGTGCATGACCCATAAAAATACATAGTCCAAAGAGGATCATTTTCAGTTTTATCAGTTAGGTGTATGTCCTTTGTATGATTTGACTCCTCAAGTTTTTCATCGAGTTGAGGATTGTTCTCTTGAATGTCAAGATTTAAGTTTAATGGATTGCTGATTTGTAGTTCAAGACTTGCGCTTGGTTTGCTAAAGTTTTCGAATACAGCAAACTGTTTCGGCACTTCAGTGTTGTATTCCACTTCCTTCGTTTCAGCCATTGATCCCTTTAAAGTGATTTGTTCAGGGAGTGTTTCGTCATTAAACATGATAAAAGAATCAAGGACTGTGCTCATAGAATACAGAGGAGAGTTTTGAGGTTTGTCTTGACTTGTCACTGTGTATTGCATATGAGACTCCATGTAAAGTCTTCTATTCTGATTGAAAACAGGGATAGTCGCATAGGTCATGTCCATCTGCATAGTCCCTTGTAACTTAGCCCCCCAAGATCTTGATAAAAGCATTCCATACTTTGGGGGGACATCAGCCACAAAAACATCCATGACCAAAAACTTGGCTGGAATTTGGGCTAAATTAACACAGAGGTATTTGATCAATCCTAGACATTTAACTCTGCTTGAGTCAAAGGAGTACAGATCTTTTTAAGGTCTGGTAATTTCAAGACCCAGGCTTTCCATTACAGCTTTTGGCATTAAATTATGGGAAGCGCCTGAGTCATGCATAGCATTGTGTAGAATCTTGTCATGAATGTTCAAACTTACATAAAGGGAGGGACAGGCCCCTCTTTGAATTTACCTTCAATCTTTGGACCAAAAATCAGCTCTGGTCGGTCATCATTAAGATTGAGTGTATCCTCATTTTCTTCTATGTTCAAAGCCTTCAAAATTTTGGACCTATATACATGTTGGGCAGCTAACTCAGTCAAAGGAACAGAAATTTTGATCTTTGAGATTTCCTGTTCCAGACTGAAAGGAATTTGATTCTTTAAGGTGCTGGTTTCAGCGTTGTTTACTGCCACTTTATCAGCAACAACAACTTGCTGATTTGTTTTACCTACAGTTGACACAACAGTTGAAAAAGGAGTACTAGCTGAAGTGTTAGTACTACTGATGTTTGCACTCTATCTTTCAAGATTTTGAGTGTCTTTCTCTTTACCTCTACCAGAATTATTAGCCACTGTTTTGTCTTTTTGTTTGACTGTCTTAGGCTTGGTTGCAGTGCTGCTTTGAGAAGATTTGTCAGAGGTTTTGTTGTTGGGGGTTTGTTGATTAGATTTACTTCTGAGTTCATATTCTTTTGAAGGTTCTGTCATGACATTCTCCATGTCTTGACCACAATTTTCATTATCATCCCTTTTTTCATCGTAAGGTGCATAAAGACCTTGTTTCCTATCATAATGAACCTCGAAGTCACCATCATCTACCCCAAATAGGTTCATATCATTATCCTCTGTTATTTCATCTGTTTCCTCAACCTCACTTAAATAGTTTTGATGAAAGGGAGGAGTGATCTGCTGATCATCTTCCCTTGGTCGGTTAGGAGGTTGGTTCCTTCTAGCATTCTGAGTCTGGTTTTAGTTTCTGATTTGAGGAGCGTTTTGATTTAGACTTGCTTGTGCTCTCTCTAGAATGCTCATTTTCTTCATCATTTCTTCCATTATTCTTTCCATCTTTGAGTTTGGCATAGAAGATGATGACTCCTCTCTAAAATATACTCTTTTTTCAGCTTTCATCCTTGCTATCTTCTCCATTAAGTTTACTTCCACAGAGAGAGCACCTCTTTGCATATCTTCAAGGGCTGCAAAATCTCTTTCTCTTAATGAATAGGTCATATCAGCATCAAACCCTTCAGGAAATTTGTTTAAAGATGAACCTTATGGAGGTTTTAATTATGGGGAGAGCGCATTATACACACTGTTAAATCTGGTACAATAAGCCTGTACACTTTCCCTTGGGTTCCTATGGAAATTGTTATAGTCAGCAAGGACTTGGAGAGGATTCTTCCTCACTTCCCATTTGTTTAAGAATGTTTGATGGAAGCCTTGGAGATCATTAATACTATGGGGGGCTAAACCTTTAAACCATTTTCTTGCTTCTCCCCCCAGACTTTGAGAAAATAGTCTAAGTTTGACAGAATCATCATCGATTTCATTTCTGTCAAAGTAGTCATTCATCTTGTCCACATGTTATGATGCTGTTGTAGTATTGCTAGCATCATATAATGGAATTTTGGACTGATAGTCCTGTGGAAGATTGACTAATGGTACAGGAAGGACTAAGGGAGCATACCATGCTACCATGATAGGTGGTGGGGGTGGATTGACAAGAGGTGGGGTGGGATGAAATGAAGTGGTTTGAATAGTGGATGAAGGATGAACAGAAGTGGATGGGACAACAGTAGATTGCTGAGCTGATCTTGTATGAGAGACACCTAAGTTAAGAAGAAGATGTAAATCAGGAGGTGTTGATTCTCTATTCCCAAGGTGTTCACTTGTTTCAGGAGGTGAAAGTGAAGTCTCAGAATCTAGCTGATCTAAATCACCAAATGACCTAGTCCTAAATGGGTTCAATAAGTCAATCTGTGATTTCTGTAGAGCTGAAAGATTTTCAGGGACTGAATTGGCTCTTATGTGAGATCTGAAAATAGTTGAGGATTCTATCTTAGGAGACTTCCTAAGGATACTTTCTGGGTTGTCAACTATCTCAGGTGGATCAGGGTCAGGATGGGCTCTAGTGTGAATCTTTCTAGGAGCCACTATGCTATGTTTTTAGACCCAAATAAACAAGAAAATTTCAACCAGATATGACAATCTTTGAGGGTTTAACTAATCTGTTTTCACAATTTTAATCCTATAGTCTTCTAACTGGATTTGAATGATATTATAATGATGAGGGTTCTTCCCAGTGGATTCTTAAGGTCTGTTCAGGATTGTGGAGTCGCCAGGTGGAAAATTTAGAGTGTTTTCAAAGAGGTACACTGTCCACCACAGTGTTTGTGAAATGTCCCTTTGAAGGGTATCCCAAAACACAACAAACTCTAACCAGAGATTGAATGGGAGGGCATTCACCAGATATGTCACCTCTAAAGAGAATGAGATCCGGAAGCTACCTGGCCCTTTCCAGACTTTGTCTAAGAGTATAGGGTAAAACACATCCAATGGTAGGTGAAATGTAAGAGCAAGTGTTTTACTACCAATCTGAAATTCTTTTTGGTATTTTCTGAATTGTTTATTATTTGTGGTTTGCAAGAATGTCCCAAATTTGCTTCAAAACTTAGCTACAGTTATGAGACAAAGACAGTCTACTCTTATGGCTAAGCCAGCTGATTTTTCAAGGTTAGATAAAATCTTATAAGAATCCTAGGGTTCACCTAGTTTGTCACTGATTCAAACAAGTTTCATCATGATTACCATTTCTGTGGTAGTGCTTGAAAAGGTTGCTTCTTACTCACAAGGTCTTATGAAGATTCTGGGTATTAGAGTTCCCCAGTGGAGTCGCCAGAAATGTTAGGTCTCTATAATAAGCAAGATTGGAAAAAGTCCGATCACAGAGTTAACATCATTTCAACCAACTTTGGGATTCTAGGATCTAGCCCTCCTGAATCCGGAGAGGGATCTCTCCAGTATGTACAAAGATGGATTTGTCTTTGAAGTTTGGGGGAATAATCTTAGGCTAGTTATGAATTCCAAGGGTTTTTTTGGTTTTTTGGATGGTTGAAAATAGCTGTTGTTTGAGGCGGAAAGATCTATATGCAAATAGGTTAAAAAGTGAGAAGTTGCAAGCAAAAAGAGTAAGCTTTAGCTAAGATGAAAGATGATGGCAGGTTTTCAGTCCATTGGGCTATGGAGTCATAAGGGGATTTAATTGAAACAATTAGGTTCAAGAGTGGTCTATGGGGCAAGTCATCTATGCCTAAGGATCTCTTTAAGGTTTGATTTATGGAATGGAGTGATACATTAAGAAGGGGAAAATAAATAGATGCAGAACAAAGAGAAGCCTAGGATCTGGTACGTACTTTGAAACTATCCAGCCTTTGACCAGGCACTTAAGAAAAACATAGAAGCAAACTAGGATCTGGTAAGTACTTTGAAACTAGCCAGCCTTTGATACACTTCTGATAGAAAACATATAAAAAAAAGGGAAACCTGAAGGAAACTTTTGGAGTAGAAGCTAGCGGGCCGGGCGCACCACAAATCCTCTCCTAGCTCTTCTTTACTTGGTCATTTTCAAGACAACCACAGAGATAACACAGAATGGCCTAAGATCTCATAAGTACTTTGAAACTAGTCAGCTTTTAACACATCCTAAGGGAAACAATCAAATAGTAGAGAAAATAAGAAAGGGACTCAGGGCTAACCTTAATTTCCTCAGTTCATCTTCACACAACATATATTGAAAGTAACATTTAAAAATAGCATTCAACTAAGACAATAAGACGAGGGAACGCCAACATCCCTGTACTTAAACTGAATTAATTCATTTTCAAATAAAACAGATGAAAGAAAACATTTAAATAAAGGTTTCTCAGCCAGAGAAGGTTACTGATATACAGTAGGTCCTAACCCTGTTTAAACTGTTCTTTATAGTGGAAAATGAAACAAATTGAAAAAAGAAACAAAATACAAGTTACAGTGAGAATAACATCACCATCAGCATAGACTAGGATCCCATAAATCAGCTTGTATTGATGCTTCAAACCAGTTACAATCTTCAAATCCAGTGTTTTAATCCATCTCTCTTCATAACCTAACCTATCTGTTACAAGCAGAGCTCCAAGAGCCAGTGAAATCCTATCTACAATCAAGAGTATTCAACTCAGTTAGAATTACAATGCTTCAGCAATTACATTGACAACCAACCCCTCACTCATCTTCATTTGAAGTACTTATAGAAGGATGAGGAGGCGAGATCTGAATAAAGATCTCAAATACAATTAATGTAGAGTTAATGTCTTTCTTGGCCCTTGGGGGATCAATGAAGAAACCATACAGGTGTTTCACTGCATTAATTGGTTTACACTTATGAATTAAGCTCAGAGGGAGCTTTTGTTGACCTTTGAGGCTCTGTGTGATGTTAGGGCTACTCTACAGACTTTCTTTCATTAAATTCCTGGCAGAAGTAACTCTTCAGCTGCGTCGGGGTAAAAAATCTGATCCCAATCAATAACTTTTGTTCTTGATTGAATACTTTGAGGCACAGGTGGCACTGTAGTTGCTGGGAGGAATCAATTCACCTCCATCTGTGGCGGTGAAGGTTTTCCTGATAAAACACTTTAGATTTTCCTTTAATCTGTGTTTTAAATCCCGGGATTAGGCGTTTGATAACTGTCTTAGCCTTGATCCCCACAAATCTGTCCACTAATCTGCTGTTCTGGTTCATTTTTGGTCTTCAATATCTGATATTCTTTCTCTGCGCTGATCTTCATGGTTTTTCTGTCGTGCAGGGCTGTGTAGGGTGTGTAAGGCATCAATGCCTATGAAAACACCAATATAACGTGATTTTAAACCTTGTGGATGATTTCCTCAGAGGAATCGAACAAGGCAGGGTCGTCACCCTCAGTCGCCGAATCTTCTTTGGAAATGACAGAAAATACATTTAAACCTGCAAAGAACACGAAAAAACGTTATATAATCCTGCGTATAGGTCAATATGTGTCAGGGACTATGCGGAGGAGCGTGGGCCATTGGATGGCATCATCCAACGATTGGGATTTAATCTCAAAATGGTTCAAAAAGCATGGGGGGATGAGGATTAAATCAGAGCCGTCGATTCGAGCCGAGATCAACGGTTGGGGATGACTACGGGGGGTTCGGATGTACGGAGGAAAAATCTTGGGGGCATACCCCCGTAGTGAAACTGCGCCGTTGATCTGGATCAGTTTGGACGGTCAAGATGGAATCAGGGGGTGTTGAAAGTCAAAAGGAGAGAATCTGGAGGATGAGCAATGGAATCAAGCATTTGAATGTGGACCGTCGATCTACAAAGATCGACGGCGGAGATTGATTCTCGGTCGTGCGATGACTGTGTTAACGTGCACGCATGTTGATTATAGGTCGAGCAGGTCAGAAGATTGAGACAGTCGTCGGATGGGAGGGCGCAGATCGGACGGTGGAGGTGGATTCCACTGCGTGGTTATGGTACGAAGATTAACGCGTGAAATGATTTGGTGGCGCGGCGGTTTTGGAACAGTGTCGGGGACACGCGTCGGCCAGCGTATGGAATCGATGGTCGACGGGAAAAAACCACCAACCAGCGGAGGGTGGTGCGGAATGATACCGGCGGTTTTTTGGAATTAGCTCGGGAAAAAAGGGGGTCCACCAGGCAAGCTGCGTTCCGCTCCATCGGATCTGTGGAGCAGATCGACAGCCCAGGCTGAATCGCGCAGTAAACCACGTGACTTCAATATTTCACGTTAAAACTTTATAAAATGGGTTTTTTTCGAATTTTCAAAGGAAAATGGACGGAGAAAGGTTGTATTTTTGGTTTAGCGCCTAAGGACTGAGCAGTTGGTCCCGGCACTCGAGTATATGGGGGAAAAAGCCAGGGGCTTAGCCCGAGGGGGCTAAAAGCCTTAACATCATATAAAATTTGCATTTTATAGGATTTTCAATGTTTTCAAAGGGAAATCAAGGTTCGGATAAGGTCAAAAAGTGAGTTTTTAACCTTAGGGAATGGAGTTTTATGAAGGGATAAAAGGAAAACATATGTTTCTGTGGGGTTTTTTATGGAAAAAAGGAAAATGGAGAATGATGTAAGTTGGAAGAAAGGGAGGGAAAAAAAGGGGAATGCAACAATATTTGACTTGGATTTTTGTAGGATATCAGAGGTTTGAAGAAGGAAAAAGCTATGAAGATTAACCAGAAACATGAGTTTCATCAAAAAGACTTCAAACACCAACAATTTCAGGACTGAATTTGTTTCTTGAAGGCTGCAAAGAATATTTAGCCACTAGCTGATATGATAGAAAAATATGGGTGGCTAATAGA